>CM053328.1:30754600-32013623 GCA_028583605.1 Dastarcus helophoroides
AACGGACTGATCCTTGGTTATCTCCAAAAATTGTAATACAAATCTTGTCCCCTGAGACCAAGAAAGCTTAAAAAAACACAGCAAAGGTTGCTCTAACGCATTTCGATACTCAAGCTATCATCTTCAGAGAGATAGTTAGAATGAATTCGTAAATCCTCTAATTTTACTCCTCTTTTTAAGTAATGCCTCAGTACTTGAGAAATTTCTAACTTGTGTAAAGAACACCAAAAGGTCATATTGATGTTGTAAAAGCCAGTTCCAGTTCCCACCTCTGTCGCAACGCATGATGCCCATAAAATCCAATTAAATTAATAGATGCTAATAAGATATGATGCTTCAGGTTAACAATAATTTTTGCCCACAACGACTGTGATTTCTCTTATATATCTGTTGTCGACATTTGAAGCTGCACCTTGACCATTAAAAAACCACAACCGGTGAATGCAAAGCGAGCTTTGAGCTGCGTGATAGAGCAATGAAACGAGAGAAGAACGAGGCGAGAACCCTGCACGATTTGCACATATTTCCTAATTACAAGAGAACCAGCACGGCTGGTAGATTTATGCCGCAGTAATAATATGTCACGCTGCTCCTATATTTGGTTATTCAATGTTGCTTTTCTGCCACTCGCCTCACGTCTACGACAATCGCTTTTGTAAATACTTGGAATGGAACAATAAACTATTAAAGCGATCTATTAACGTAGTAAATGGGATTTTTTTGTTCGTGGTTGTAGTTTTACGAGGAGAAAGTCTCTTTTTGTATGTTGACCTTTTTACGAAGAGATGAGATAAAAACAAAATTGCTCTTACAAAAAGAAGCCAAAGTCTTATAAAGCAGATATGTTTGCTATACAAAGGTTGCAAACATGTACGAAGACTGTTCGACTCCATATTTAATTTCGTCATTGATTTTTTTTTCCAACGTTATTGACAAATATTTGTATGTAACCATTTCAAATCTTTAAATGCAGACCTTTTGGCGCCTGATTTATTCATGCTATTGATGATCTCTTCTGCTCCAAAGTATTTGATGACTTCTTTGGGGAAACAACTACCTGATCCTGTTGGGCAACCTCAGTGACTAGTCGTGGACAACAGTAAAAATAAATTGGGGAACATTCTACTTGGAACTGAATTCCAAAGTTTAAAACTTCTGTAGAAAAATCCTCCAAGTTGGAATGCAAAGGAATTTGCTGCATCAGGATGTTGTTCTTGCGGAGGATCGGAACTATTAGTTCTTGCAAACATCTACCATGAAAGTTCTTGGAGAAGAGACACGTCGCCAACCATCCGCCTGTGCCCAGTGAAAACTTGGTTAGAGTTGCACTATCGGTTAATCGAGTTGCTCTTTGAATTGAATCCAAAAGAGCCAGAGTGTATTTTGGAGCTGATATCAACAAACACTACTCCAGTGTTGGTCTCTATAGAATAAGTAGCTGATGCAAAGAGAAGCGCTTTTTAGCTTGAAAGAGAAAACCCAACGTGGTAATGGTGCGTACGTCGTTCTTCTTCTGGTATAGCCAGATTAGTTCTCATAAGGATTTTGATGCAGCGATGAACAGGTTAATGCTGTAGTTATGAATATATCAATAATGCAGGGTACAGGTTTATTAATTACATCCAACACAGTAATTACGGCAGGTTAACCGCCGCCGTTTGTATACAATGCACCACAACTAGCTGAGACGTTGGCCGCGATCTCTTAGACTGTATTCGTTATTGTAAACGTGAATGCTTTTTACTTGAGACATTCTGTGGTATTAAATTATGGGCTCTAATTTCATTAATGTTGCAATCGACTGTGTAAAAAAGTGTCTGTTTGAAAATAAAAAATTTCTTTATTTTTCAGTATCACACAAGGAGAATTAAATAAGATTTAATAAATAAATAATAGTATAATTTGGTCTACTGATTGCTCACTGCAGTATTGGTATGATGCCCTAAACTTGCGAATTCTGGATTTTTTTTATTAATGAAGGAAGGCCTTCAGTTTTCTGTATTTTCATTTTAAATTGTGAGGTATTTTCCATCAGAAATGACTCGAGTTGTTGCTTCCTAAAATAAAACTCTCGCGGACACTTTTATTTTTGTACGTGTTACTCGCAATTTATGCAAATATATGAAAATTGTGGAAATACGTTGTTTTGTTTGTATTTATAGTTTAGCCTTGTCTCTGGTAAATATACATACACATAATGACATGTGATTTTAGTTAATTGTCGTCTGCATGTTGCTTTGATGAACTGGTGATTATAAAAACAATTTCCTTGTTTCCCTTTATATACGTTGCTCGTTATGTATGTAATAATTATGGTTACATTTCTCGAGACGATGTTTCGGAAAAATTATTCCAGTGGCATTCATTACACAAACGTTTTTCAGACTTTGCCAAGATGTTCACCTTCATTGGTCAAGCACTTTCTCGACACTGATGTCAAATAGCTAGTCGCGAAATATAAAGATGTAAAAAATTAAAATACAAATCTTGTCCCCTGAAATCAAGAAAGATTAAAAAACACAAAAAATGTTGCTCTAACGCTTTATAATTTTTCTTGGATTTAGGGGACAAGATTTGTATTTCAGTATTACAATTGTTTGGTCACCAAAAATTCTCTAAATCTCACAAATGCGCTCTTGAAGGTCGACAAGCAAAACAATATTATGTTAAAAAGTTGGGTATTTGGTGGTATATCAGCACTGCAGTTATTTTCCCACGAAATCTTCTCTAAAACTTGCAAATGTTCTTATGGAGAATCCTGATCAAAACAATTTCGCACTCAAACCTTTTGGATTTAGTAGTTTATCAGTATTTCAATCTTTTGGTATTGAAAAATTCTCTAAAATTCACAAATGTAGTCTTGGAGGTCTACAGGCAAAATAATATTATATTAAAAAGGTAAGCATTTGGTGGTTCATCAGTATTGCAGTTATTTTCCCATGAAATCTTCTCTAAAATTTGCAAATATTCTCATGGACGATCTTGTTTAAAATAATTTGGACCTGAAACTTTGTACACTTGCTAGTTTATCAGTATTTCAGTATTTTGCTACGAAACATTCTCCCCTTTAACTTATTGTGTTTGGTGGTGCATCTGGCAATCGTCTTCCCATGGAATTTCTAAAATTAGTAAATAGAGGATGCTAATCAAAATAATATTGAGCTACAACGTTAAGCATTTAGCAGTTGTTTGGCCACGAAACATTTTCTAAAATTCACAAATGTGGTTCTGGTCCACAAGCAAAATAATATTAGGTTAGAAAGTTGAGTGTTTGGTAGTTGGTTCATCAGTATTGCAGTTATTTTCCCATGAAATCTTCCCTAAAATTCGCAAATGCTCTTATGCGGGATCATGGTCAAAATAATTTCCAACTTAAACGTCATGCATTTAGTAGTTTATCCTTATTTCAATTATTTGGTCATGAAAAACTTTCTAAAACTCAAAAATGTGATCTTGGTGATCCTCAGCCAAAATAATATTATGTTAAAAAGTTGTGTTTTTTTTTTTTAAGTTTAATCCACTCGCAAAGGGTAACCCCATTATGCTTTCAAAGCACCGCGGTAGGATGCGGAAACAAGGATAGGTTGTAATTTTGGCGGAAAATTCCTTTCGGTAACAAGTTCCATAACTTGGAAGTTCTATAGAAAAAAAGAGTATCACTGTGTGAAGCTGGACCGCTCAGAAATTTGCTGCCTCCGACTGTCTAGTACGCCTCAAGAATCTTGCCCTTGGGGGAATCAATCCTATTAGTTCCTGCGAGCATCTTCCATGATAGTATTTGTAGAAAAGAGACAAGTCACCAACCATACGCCTGTGCTCTGGTGTTTCGAGAAAATCGGTCAGACTCTCGTCATCAATTAGGCGAATCGCTCTTCTTTGAATTGAATCCAAGAGAGCTAAAGTGTGTTTTGGGGCTGAACTCCAAACATGAGAACAGCATTCTAGTGTTGGCCTAATTTCAGCTTTGTATAGTGTTAATAGCTGATGAGATGTGAAGTACTTTTTAGCTCTAAAAAGAAAGCCTAGCTTCTGAGAGGCGGATTTGGCAATGGCGCGCACTTAATCGTCCAGTACAGTATTCTAGTGTTGGCCTAACTTTGTATAGTGTGAGTAACTGATGAGATGTGAAGTACTTTTTGGCTCTGAGAAAAAAGTCTAGCTTCTGAGAATGGTTTTAGCAATGGCGCGCATATGATCGTCCCAAGAGAAGTTAGTACTCGCATTCACTCCTAGGATAGATATATTAGATCCCATCGGAAGGATTTTACCGTCCATTAGTATGTTTTTTGCATTATCCCTTGATGTTTTCTTAGAGAAAACCGCGACCTGAGTTTTTGAAGCGTTAAAGTCGACCAAATTGTTCTTACCCCATTCCAGAATAATCTCGAGATCCCGATTAATCGTCTGTATCTGTTGTTCTCTTAGTCGATCTGAAGCAGCGATAGATAATGGTTTGTCGCAAAAAAAGATGACACAATGTTACTATCATCTGCGTAGCTGTATATAGGATTGGAAGTTGAAGCTAAGAGATCGTTTGTGTAACAGAAATAGAGTAGGAGGCAGAACAAACCCCTAAGGACCTTTGCGTTAATCGCAAATGTCTCGGATGAGATGCCATCGATGACGACCTGAAGAGATCTGTCAGCGAGAAAATTGAATATCAAATGACACAGTCCAGGAGGAAGACCATAAGATGTTAATTTGGCGAGAAGAAATCGGTGCCAGACTTTGTCGAAAGCCTTTGAGATATCCAATACCACAATCTTAGCCTCACCATGTTTTTCCATGAGTGAGTTACAGATATGAGTAACATATGCCAGTAGATCGCCAGTGGAACGTTGTTGTCTAAAACTGTATTGCCTGTCAGAGTTGATTCTATTTTCCTCCGGATATTTGAGAATCTCGATGTTGATAACCTTTTCCATCACTTTAAATATAACGGGTAACAAAGATATAGGGCGGTAGTTGTTAGCCAGATTCCTTTTTCCCTTTTTAAGGACAGGCTGCACTCTAGCAGATTTCCAGATGTTAGGGAATAGACCTTGGTTGTAAAAGAGTGTGAACAATTTGCTTAGGACAGGAGTCAACTCTGGGGCGCACTTCTTAAGAACAATAGCGGGATACCATCAAGGCCAGAAGCTTTCGAGGTGTCGAGCTCAAGGAGAATCTTCCTGATTGTGCGTTGTCTGAAAACAACGTCAGGCATCGAAGTGCCAACCTTAGGAAGAGTAGGAGGTTCTGCGTTTCGAGAATCAAGATTGGAATTTTCAGCAAACATTAGGGTTAACATGTCAGCCTTTTTCTTGAAAGTAGTAGCAATATTGTTATTTTCATCGAGTAAAGATGGAAAATTTGAAGATGTAAAATTCTTCCCAATCGACTTTGCAAATCCCCAAAAGGACCTGGAAGCCTCTGGTGCATTTTACGATCGAAATCACCTTTTGGCTCGTCAATAACCTGTTTACAAGAATTTCGTGCATCTACAAATATGGTCCGAGTCTCGACTGAAGGATTATTTCGCCAACGACGATATGCACGATTTTTGCAGGAGACAGCCCGAGCACATTTTTTACTGAATCAAGATTTACTGGAGGCAGACTTCTTTTGGGAGTAGGGAATTGAGCATTCCATACCAATCAGGATAGTTTCCGTGATGGATTCGGCGACTAAGGAAGGGTTGTCTGAGTTGAAACAGATTTCCTGCCATGCGAAAGATGCAAAGAAGTATCTTAATTCTTCCCAGTTTGCAGAGTTAAAGCGCCAAACCCTACGGGACTGCGTCTGGGAAGGAGGTGGTATATGAAGCGAGCGAGAGGCAATTTGGTGGTCCATCGGTATTGGAGTTATTTTCTCATGAAATCTTCTCTAAAATTCGCCAATGTTCTTATGAACGATTCTGAGCTAAATAATTTGAAGTTGAATCTTTGGACATTTGGTAGTTCATCAGGTGATTTACCAGAAAACATTCTTTTCTTGGAGATAGGAAAATCATAGGCAAAATAATGTTATGTTAAAAAGTTGGGTATTTGATGGTGCATCTGGCAATGGTTTCCCCATGGAATCTCTAAAATTTGCAAATGGTTAATAACTATCAAAAAAAAATTTAAACTTAAACGTTTAGCATTTAGCAGTTTATCACTACTTCAATTGTTCGGTAGCGAAAAAGTCTCTAAAATTCATAAATGTCGTCTTGGAGGCCCATAAGTAAAATAATATTATGTTAAAAAGTTGGGTATTTGGTACTTCATCAGTATTGCAGTTATTTTCCCATGAAATCTTCTCCAAAATTCGCAAATGTTCTTATGAAGATCATGGTCCAAATAATTTTGAACCTAAACGTTATACATTTAGTAGTTCATCAGTGTTTCAAATCCTTGGTCTCGAAAAATTGTCTAAAATGCACAAATGTGGTCTTCCCATGGAATCTCTAAAATCCGCAAATGGAGGATGCTAATCAAAATAATTTTGAGCTAAAGCGTTGAGTGTTTAGCATTTCATCAATATTTCAATTGTTTGGTCACAAAACATTTTCTAAAATTCACAAATATGCTTTTGGAGGGCCACAAGCAAAATAATATTATGTTAATAAGTTGGGTATTTGGTGGTTCATCACTATTGCAACTATTTTCCCATGAAATCTTCTCTAAAATTCGCAAATCTTCTTATGGAGAATCCTGGTCAAAATAATTTCCAATTTAAATGACATGTATTTAGTAGTTCATCAGTATTTCAATTATTTGGTCATGAAAAATTCTCTAAAACTCAATAATGTGGTCTTGGAAGTCCACAGCCAAAATAATATTATGTTAAAAAGTTGTGTATTTAGTGGTTTATCAATATTGCAGTCATTTTCGTATGAAATCTTCTTTAAAATTCACAAATGTTCTCATGGACGATCCTGATGAAAATAATTTGGGGTTGAAACTTTGGGCCTTTGGTAGTTTATCAGTTGCCAGAAAACATTCTCTTCTTGGCAATAGGAGAATCATAGGCAAAATAATGTTATGCTAAAAGTTGGGTATTGGATGGTGCATCTGACAATGGCTTCCTCGTGGAATCTCTAAAATTTGCAAATGCATTTAGCAGTTTATCAGTACTTCAATTGTTTGGTAGCGAAAAATTTTCTAAAATTCATAAATATGGTCTTGGAGGCCCACAGGTAAAAGAATATTATGTTAAAAAGTTGGGTATTTGGTGGTTCATCAGCAGTTATTTTCCCATGAAATCTTCTCTAAAATTCGCAAATGTTCTCATGGACGATCTTAATCAAAATAATTTGGAACTGAAACTTTGTTGTGTTTTTTAATCTTTCTTGGTTTCAGTATTTCAATTTTTAAAACCTTTCTGGATAGTTTCCAGATTTATAAAATGTACGATATGTTACTGAATTGAATCCACAAAGTATGGAATCCTTAAAAAATTATGTATACATATTTATCAACAAACTTGTTTTTCGTTTTGTTTATTAATTTTCAAATTAATAAACATAATATTTCCGACTAATAAGGGTCCACAAAGAAGAATTGTTTTTCGTCTATTATATCGGATGGTCAAGTGTATGCTATATCTTCAAATATAAATAGAATAAATCGACCAGTGAGAATTTTTTTTGTATGTTACACGTACGACATTTCCCAGTGTTGGGAAAATTCGTATCGTTTCGCCGTGTATCGCGAATTGGAGCAGCAGCTATCTCCCTCGCGGATCGTTGAAGTCTAAATGGTAACGGCAGGTCAAATTAAAAGGTTTATTTTATTTAATAAAATTATCAGCTAAAACTGTCGTAACTATCGATATTTTTGTAAAAATCTATCTATATTATCGATCATAGAAACTATCGATGTATAATGAACTCTACATAGTGCAAGTCTGTCCTGTATACCTGTTCATTTGGACGTATGCTTTAGTAGCTAGTGTAGGTTTACTAATTGCACCCAATACAGTAATTTGGCCATCCTTCGACATACAATACAACACAGTCAGCTAAGACGTTGCGATCGAACGCAGTTAATACATTTAATTAAGCACGATCTCATAAACCATGTTTGTCATTGTGAGTGCATATGAGATATTTTGTGGTGTTAAAATTATGACAGTTTTTAGTTTCACCTATTCCCCAAAAACGTTAAGATATCTCATTACATATCCTCCAAAAACGTTAGGATACCGTACAAAATTTTATAAGGATAATACTGATACAATTTGGTAAAAGACAACCTGCGCATATACTAGGGAATTATGAGAATTTTACACGTGGTTGTACTTACGTGATTTGCCTACAGAAACGTTGGCTCTTAAAAAATATTTTTAGTGACGAAACCACCTAGACGAAATCGATAAGGAAACATAAAAGAACGGAAACAGTAAGTTTGATCGTTAACATTTTATTTTATGCAGCCGTAAAGAGCTATATTAAACTCTGTCAGTCTGGAACGTTAAGAAGTTTTTGGTGTAGTTAAATTCAATTGCGAACGCTTTCTGGTGTCGCCATTAAAAACCTAAATGCTCATCTTTGCTTAATGAGTGTGCTTTCTTGGTACATCATTATCGTTGCACTTTGTAGAGAATGCTGCTTTTTAATGCATGCTACAGATACTACTTTTACTGCAAGTAGACAGCTAAAGTGAAATGTATATTTCATTCCCTCCTCGCGAAAATGGATCTTCAATGTGGCGCCTCGACCATCCTTTGGTATTGTTCTAGGCCCTAGATTCTAGACTCTAGATTCACTAGGGTAAAAATTCACGAGTATTCCTGTATGCAACATTTAAATGTTTGGCTAGTACCTTAGGGAATTCCGTCCTTGGATTGTTTCCTATAAAAACCAAATCAAATAATTCATCTGATCAAGCATTGAACATCGATTTTGAGCATGGACACATAGAATATTGTTCTCATGTTTGGAGTTCACACTGTAGCTCTTTTGGATTCAGTTCAAAGAAGAGCGATTCGCCTAATTGATGACGAGAGTTTGACCGATTCTCTCCTAACACTAGAGCTCAGGAGGATGGTTGGGGACTTATCTCTTTTCTAGAAGTACTTCCATGGGAGATGCTCGCAGGAACTAATAGGATTGATCTCCCCAAGGGCAAGATTTTTGAAGCGTATAAGACAGCCGGAGACAGCAAATTCCTATGCGGTCCAGCTTGACACAGTGAGGATTTCTGCGGAGACCCTCTTTTTTTCTATAGAACTTCCAAGCTATGGAACTCGGCCACGGTTTTCTCTAAGAAAACATCAAGGGATAATGCATCAAACATACTAATGGACGGTAAAATCCTCCCGATGAAATATAATCAGTCTATCCTAGGAGTGAATGCGAGCACTAATTTCTCTTGGGACGATCATGTGCGCGCCATTGCCAAGTCCGCCTCTCAGGAGCTAGGCTTTCTTTTCAGAGCTAAAATGTACTTCACATATCATCAGCTACTCACACTATACAAAACTCAAGTTAGGCCAACACTTGAATACTGTTCTCATGTTTGGAGTTCAGCCCCAAAGCACACTTCAGCTCTTTTAGATTCAATTTAGAGAAGAGCGATTTGCCTAATTGATGACGAGAGTTTGACCGATTCTCTCGAAACTAGACTCTAGTGTCTAGTGACTAGAGCACAGGCGGATGGTTGATGACTTATCTCTTTTCTACAAGTACTTTCATGGGAGATGCTCGCAGGAACTAATAGAATTGATCCCCCCAAGGGCAAGATTCTTGAGAAAACAAGACAGTCAGAGACAGCAAATTCCTGTGCGGTCCAGCTTGACACAGCTAGGACTTCTGTCTACAGAGACTTTTTTCTATAAAACTTCCAAGCTATGGAACTCGTTACCGAAAGAAATTTTCCCCAAAAATTACAATTTATCCTTGTTTAAGGCGGTTCATCGCCATCTATCCTTGTTTCCTCGTCCTACTCGCGGTGCTCTGAAGGCATAATGGGGTTGCCCTTTGCGAGTGGATTGAACTTTAAAAAAAAATGAGAATTTCTATGCAAATGGAGATTTGTTGGCATTTGAATAGGATATACTAAACTGACGAGATCTAATAAGATGGAAACTGGTCTTTGGCTTCCAAACTTCATCTAATAAATCTTCAAACCTATGATTGGTTTGTGCATTAGAATCAGAATTCATGTTTTACTTCTCAGATGGTTAATTATTTTCAAACACCTTTTACTTACGTTTATTCTTTAGAATTTTCGTCTTTTCGTCGAAATTTTCAAAGAAATTTTAAAAAGTCAAAAATTCAAAATTCGTTTTAAAAAATATAGAAATATTTATAAAAAGCGAAAGTTTTTAAAAAAGCCAAGATTCTCAAAGAAGTCGAAATTTTGAAGGTTTCAAATTTTTGGATAATTAAATATTTTTTAAAGTTGATAAAATTCTCAAAAGGAAACATTTTGCAAAAATGTCTATTTTTGACAAAATTCGAAATTTTTGAAGTCCTGATTTTCAAAAAAATGACATTTTCCTACATTTTCAAAAAAATAAAATTTTTGAAGTCGTAGTAGTTTTCAAAATACAAATCAAAGGTTTGAAAAAAAATGAAGTCAAAAAAAATTCGAAATGAAAAATACCAGACCTTTGAAAAAATGATAATATTTAACAAATACAATTGAAGAAACGGCGAAAGTATTTTAAGAAATCGAATTTTTCTAAAAAGCCGACTCCAAAAAGGTTGAAATTTTGAAGAAATTCTAGATTAAAAAAGAAACCTAACAAAAAGTTAAAACTGGAAGAAATTGAAAAAATATCGCTATTTAAAAAACTCGAAATTTTCAACAACAAAAATCCAAATATTTAATGTCCTACTAATAATTTTCAAACAAACTGACATTTTCCTACAAGATTTCCAAAAGTCGAAATTTTGAAAAAAAAGATATTTGAATTTATATTAATAATCAAAAAACCAATGGAAGTTTTGAAAAAGCCTACATTAATAAGAATCGTAATGAAAAATACCCAGATCTTTGAAAAAAAAAGTTGAGATTTTAAAAATTGAAATGGTGGCGACAATTAAAAAAAATTAATAGAAATTTTTTGAGTTATACTGATGTGAAATTCTGAAAATGCCCGTTTTCTCAAAAAGCTATCAAATTTTGAAAAAAAATTGAAATTTTGGAAAACGTCCAAATTTACAAAGAAATTGTAGAAAAGCCGAAAATTTAAAATTCATTTTGAAAAGAAAGTCCAAGTGTTGAAAAATATAAAAATATTTATGGAAAGCTAAAATTAAAAAAAAACCAAGATTCTTAAAAATATCGGAATTGAGTTTGAAATTTTTGAGTAATTATAACTTTTTAAAAATTTATAAAATTTTTCAGAAAGATCAATTTAGAAAAAATGTCGATTTTTGAAAAACTCGATTTTTTTTTAAAAAGTCGAAATTTTTGAAGTCTAACTGATTTACAAAAAACATTGACATTTTCCTACAAAATTTCAAAAAAAATAAGCCGTACTAGTTTTCAAAAAACAAATTGAAGTTTTGAAAAAAAGTTAAGTTTAAACAAAATCGAAATAAAAAATACCAAATCTTTGAAAAAATGTCGAGATTTAAAAAATAGAATTGAAGAAACGGCGAAAGTATTTTAAGAAATCGACATTTTCTAAAAAGTCGACTCCCAAAAAAGTCGAAATTTTGGATTAAAGAAAAGAAACCTAACAAAAAGTTAAAATTGGAAGTACTTTGAACAAATGTCGATATTTAAAAAACTCTAAATTTTCAACCAAAAAAATCCAAATATTTGAAATCCTACTAATAATTTTAAAAAAATTGTATTTTAAGAAATCGAATTTTTCTAAAAAGTCGACTCCAAAAAAGTCGAAATTTTGAAGAAATTCTAGATTAAAAAAAGAAACCTAACAAAAAGTTAAAATTGGAAGAAATTGAAAAAATGCCGATATTTAAAAAACTCGAAATTTTCACAAAAAAATCCAAATATTTGAAGTCCTACTAATAATTTTTAATGAAACTGACATTTTTCCTACAAGATTTGCAAAAGTCTAAATTTTGGAAAAAAAAAACGAGATTTTTGAATTCACACTAATCATCAAAAGTCAAATTGAAGTTTTGAAAAAAAGGACCTAGATTAATAAGTATCGAAATGTAAAGATGAAATTTAAAAAATAAAATAAAAGAAAAAATTGAAATAGTCACGAAAATTTTTAAAATATCTATTTTTTTTTAGAAAGTCTGGCTTTTGAATAAATGCCGAGAATAAAAAAACTAAATGTTTAAAAAAGTCGAATTTTTAAAGAAAGTCGAAATAAAAAAAATCATAAAACTTCACAAAAATTCGAAATTCTAAAAATTATTTCAAATTAAAAAATTGTCGAAATTATAAATGATAAAAAAATTTTAAGATAAGGAAATTTTGAAGTCAAAATTTCCAAAAAAGGTCAAGATCTTCTAAAAGGATTTAAAAATTTTAATATGTAAAATAGATAAATTTGAGAACAAAATTGAAACATCTAAAAAGTAAAAATTTTAATAAAGATTGAAATTTCGAAAGAAGACGAAAATTTGAAAATCTGAAATTACAAAGTCGAGCTTTCAAAAAAAACTCACGCATTCTTAAAAAAAAAGAGGATATTTCGAAGAAATATCGAAATTATCAAAATAGTCAATTCGAATTTTTAGAAAAAATCTGAACATTAAAAAAACATCTTTTCAAAAAATTCGGGATTTGGAAAGGAGCCTGAATTTTGAAATACAATTGAAATTTGGAAGAATTCTAAGCTATCAAAAAATTCGGCGTTTTTTCTGTTAAATTAAAAGTAAAAAAAAAGATTGGATGGATTTATTTTTTTGGTGGAACGGACTGGTCCTTGGTTATCTACAAAAATTGAAATACAAATCTTGTCCCCTGAAACCAAGAAAGATTAAAAAACACAACAAAGGTTTCTCTAACGCGTTTCGACAGCCAAGCTAGTCATTGTCTCTGAAGATGATAGCTTGGCTGTCGAAACGCCTTAGAGCAACCTTTGTTGTGTTTTTTAATCTTTCTTGGTTTCAGGAGGCAAAATTTGTATTTCAAGATTATTTCTTACTTTGGATTTTTTCGTTTTTTGGATTTGCATCGTTTTCTGAACTATAGACAAATCAGGGAAAGGTCCAAAGAAGTAGACTTTTATTATAAAGTGTTGTGGGTTCTTACTAAAGCAATTTATTGCTTTAAATTCATAATTCCTTATTTTGTTTATATAAATAATATTTTTTTAAATGCATATGTATCAAATTTGAAGTTACATGTATTTTTTTCCTTTCAGGTAAGTTAAACGAAAGCCATCAAAGTGCAGAAGCATTGCAAGGGAAAATTTAAATAGTATAAAAAAGACATTATAGTTAAACCACTCAAGTATTGGTAAGCTATATTTTTATTATTATTAAATTTTGTCTTATTTTTCCTGACATCTGTTGAAAATAGGTAAGATTGTAAGAGAATTTTTTGAAAAGTTAATTAAAAGTTCTGGAAGGAAGCAATCGAACATGCTACAGTTGAAAATACTTTTTCTTCCTCTTCCTCCTCTTTCTTCTTTTTCTCCTCTTTCTCTTCCCCTTCTTCCTTTTCTTCTTCTTCTTCTTCCTCTTCTTGTTCTTCCTCTTCTACCTCTTCCTTCTCTTCCTCTTCTACTTCCTCTTCTTTTTCCTCCTCTTTCTGCTCTTTCTCCTTTTTCTCGTCTTTCTCCACTTCCCCTTCTTCCTTTTCTTCCTCTTCTTCCTCTTCCTCTTCTTCTTCCTCTTCCTCTTCTTCTTCCTCTTCTTCTTCTTTTTCTTCCTCTTCTTCTTCCCCTTCTTCTTCTTTTTCTTCCTCTTCTTCTTCCCCTTCTTTCTCTTCCTCTTCTTCCCCTTCCTCCTCCTTCTCCTCTTCTTCTTCTTCTTTTTGTTCTGCTTCTCGTTCATTCTCTGAGGTAGGTATTTCAACCTGTTCTGGTCTTCAAGTCTCTTGTTGTTCTGATGTCTAGCATTTTTTCCATCTTTTCATGGGTCTTCCTTGTGTTCTTTTTCCAGTTGGTTTCAGTATCTTCGCTTGTTTGACCAATCTATTTTCATCTATTCATTCGATGTGCTCGTTTCAGTATTTTCTTTTGTCTCTTGTGAATGTATAATGTCCCGTATGTCACTCAATCTCTGTATCTCTTCATTTCTACACATATCTCTCAGTGTCTTCCCATGTATCGTTTTTAGTGTTTTCATTTCCGTGGTTCTCATTATTTGCGTTGTTCTTTTTGTATCTGGTCTTGCTTCCACTTTCATTATGGGACGTACTGTGGTTTTGTATATTCGGATCTTACTTTCTGCTGTCATGTACTTATTGAGAAAGACAATATCCCTCAGGCACCCCGAGATCCTTGCAGTCTTATATGTTTGGGTTTGAACATCTTTGGTCAGCCCTCTGTCATTGGTGATTTCCGAGCTGAGGCAGTCAAAAGTGCATTACCATGAGTATACTTGCAACCGATAACCATAGGTTTTGGCCTTCCTTGGCCACGTCTATAGGTTAGGGTCTCTGTAAATATTTCCAACTTATATAGACATTAGTCAGTCACATATGTAAATACTCGAAAGATCTAAATCCTGTCGTGTAACTGAGTTTCTTCTTATCTTACGAATACCATTTTTCTACTTTGAAATGATTACAGTACGACCACCAAGAGAGCATCTAGAAGAACTACGGAAATGAGAATAGTGAGAACAGTAGCAGGATATACAATGTGGAATTGACAAAGGAATGCACATATTCAGGGAAAAATGTAAAGTGAAAGATGTGGTACGATGATCAGGAAGAAGAAGAAGACGAGAGTGGAAGTAAACACGTTAATCGAATGGCAGACAACAGGCTGGCGAAAGTAGTACGGAAAGCCACAAGGGACTAGACCATCAGTTAGACCACACCGAAACGATGGCATGACAGTTGGCAGTCGCTTTCACAGGAACAACAATAAGAGGAATCCAGAATGAACAGGCAACTAGTCTTACTAAAGAAGAAGAAAAAGAGACCACCGAAACGTTGGCGTGACAGATGGCAGTCGGCTTTCACAGAAACAACAGTAAGAGGAATCCAGAATGAAAAGGCAACTAGCCTTACTGAAGAAAAAGAAGAATGAAGATGAAGATGAAGATAAAGGTGAAAGTGAAGGTGAAAATGAAGGTGAAAATGAAGGTGAAGATGAAGATGAAGATGAAGATGAAGATGAAGAGGAAGAGGAAGAGGAAGAAGAAGAAGAAAAAATGATAACAGCGACCTACTACACTGATGAAGTCAAGAAAGATCAAAACCAATCTATGATTGTTAGTTATAAATATTTTCAACTGAAGCACGTTCGACTGCTTTAATGCAAAACTATTAATTAACATTATTTGTGAAGTATTACATACCTAAATGTAAGTCACACCGATGATGCTTGTATTCAATGAATGTCCATAATACAAGACATAATACTAGTGACCTTTGCGGCTTTAGTAACATCGGTCGGAACTTGGCTATAAGATTTTTAAAATCCTTTTGAATGGTTCATTTTCTGAAGTCCCTTGGGAGGAATATGAAACTTCAAGACGAAAATATAATTTCACCAAAATATACTGGCTTCTCTGCAAACAATACAAATTCATTCTGGGGACGCGCTTCCCAGAAAAAAAAAACACATTTATTTAAAAAAAAATCGAATCATGTGGTCATTGAAGAAGTATTATAAAAACGATCACACAATAGACACTGTTTCTACTTTACAAAGCTTCTCATACAATTGTTACTCTTATCTTGTATTGAATTGGCTTTTCTTCAAGACGTCTTGTAAGCCAGAACCTTTCATCCATCTCTTTATAGCCACGTCATCAACTTGGTGGTACAATACCTTTCATAAACAACGATAGTAAAATGGTGATATACGGTTATGGTTTTCATCCTTACGACCGTCTTTCGCAAATGTTCATTTAAATCCAAGGAAACAATCGCCTTTTGCAAACCATCAATTGTAATTTCTTTATCAAGTCAACATAGTTATTTGACATTTCGCATTCTACCGTATTCATGATAAATCACTTTAGTAACTGGTAGAATATATTTTTCAGACAACTTGCATGCAAAGCGATCGTAATAAAAACATGTCACGTGCCAACACTGTTTAAAGGCATTTGATTTACAAGGTTGTAAAAGAAAATTACAACATATCGATGACAGCGACGGAGAACGTCCGATTTTTGCTTTGTTAACTTGGCAGTCTTTGTTACCGTGATTTGTACTTCATCCTGCTTGGAACTGATATAATTAGTGGCACGCAAAAAGCGTGGCTTTCTGAACTTAAAATAATTTTCCATGGCTATTAACGATTTTAAAAAGAGCGAAAGTACAAGGACAATGACATGAGACGTGGTTTGATTTTCATACAGTTTTTTTGTATGTAAAACTAATTAATTTTCTATAAAATGTTCAGCGATAGGAAGATATTTTGCAATGGTCGAGTAAGTCTGCGTTATAACGGATTAAAAAACTGACTAATGTTGTGTCAGTCATACTACGATATACCTCGTTCCACGAAATTATTTCTTCAGTTAGCAAGAGCTAACGTCTATAAACAACTTTAAATGCAATCATTTGTTTTAATTGTTCAGTGCGCCAACTTGGAGAGTGATCTATCACATGTAAAATTTGATACATATTTTCACCTCTTTAGGGACTAAATTTCGAAAAATTCGTAGTGCTCACCTGCGTTATATGGGGAACTTATGTGCAAAATTTCAGGTTTCTGAGTCCACCCTTTTAGCCTGTGCGTTGTCTGTCAGTCTGTATTTAGGTTCTATTAAATAGATTCTTAACTTTTTTTCTAAATTTTATTTCAGGATTTATATCTTTCTAGCAGTTTCGACTTCGTATCCAAAAAAGTTTTTTCTTTTTAAAACTGCATTTGTTTCTTCAAATTTTGTCCTCATTTCGGAAAATTCGACCTTTTTTAAATTGCGATTTTTTCACGAAATTTAGATTTTTCTATCAAGGTTTTCCCCCTTTTGTGAAGATTTCCTCTTTTTTCAAGAGTTCCATTTCTATCAAAATTCTGCTTTTTCTTAAAATTTTCGCTTTTTTTATGCAGCTTTTTCAATTTTTTTTAAAAATCCCGACTGCGATTGTTTTTCGAAATTTCCGCTTTATTCCCAGAATATGACATTTCTGCCTAAAGGCTCAGTATAATTGTTTTTCTCGAAATTTCGACTTATGTTCAAAATTCAGTTTGTTTTTCAAAATTTACATTTCGTTCTCTGTGATTGTTTTTTGAAATTTTGACTTTATTCCCAGAATTTGACATTTCTGCTCAAAGAATCAGTGCAATTGTTTTTCGAAATTTCGACTTATTTTCAAAATTCAGCTTTTCCCACTAAAGTTTCTGTGATTGTTTTTCGAAATTTCGACTTTATTCCCAGAATTTCACATTTCCTAAAGACTCAATATAACTTTTTTTTTTAATTTCGACTTTATTTTAAAAATTCAGCTTTTTTCTCAAAATTTACATTTCGCCCTAAAGTCTGTGATTGTTTTTCGAAATTTCGACTTTATTCCCAGAATTTGAAATTTCTGCCTAAAAGAGACTCAGTAAAATTGTTTTTCTCGACATTTCGACTTAGTTTCAAAATTCAGCTTTTT
Organism: Dastarcus helophoroides; assembly: GCA_028583605.1. Classification (NCBI taxonomy): domain Eukaryota; kingdom Metazoa; phylum Arthropoda; class Insecta; order Coleoptera; family Bothrideridae; genus Dastarcus; species Dastarcus helophoroides. The sequence goes on from CM053328.1 coordinate 30,772,231, forward strand.
TCTCAAAATTTACATTTCGCCCTAAAGTCTCTCTGATTGTTTTTCGAAATTTCGGCTTTATTCCCAGAATTTGACATTTCTGCTTAAAGACTTAGTGTAATTGTTTTTCGAAATTCAAATTTTCAAATTTCAAAATTTGTCGTTCTTTGTTTTTTGGAAAAATTTGGTTTTTTTCTCAAGTTGCGATTTTTTTCTTGAAATTTAGACTTTTTGTCAGGTTTTTCTTTCAAAAATATCCTATTTTTTTCCGAATCTTGCTTTTTATATTTCTACTTTTTTAATCTGCTTTCTTTTCCGTTTTTTTTCTTGATATTTCGACCCTATTCCCAGAATTTGACACTTCCGCTTAAAGATTCTGTAATTGTCTTTCAAAATTTCCACTGTATTTGGAAAATTTGGACATTTTAACTGTCTTTGGGTAATTTATTTCAACATTTTTCTCGAAATTTGGACTTCTTTTCTCCAAACTCAGCATCTCTAAATATGTCGACTTTTGTCTTAAATGTTTCAGGGGACAAGTTCTGTATTTCAATTTTTGAAGATAACCAAGGACCAGTCCGTTCTACCAAACTTTAATCCCATCAAACTTTAATCCCACGTTTTAAATTTAAATTAAATTATGTTTCAAATTTGAAGAACCTACCTACTTAAGCGTTTTTTTTTCTAATTTCGAAATTTTTTCTCGAATTTGCATCTGTCTTTTTTCCAAAATTTCACTTTTGCTCACTGATTTTTCTAAACATTTTGGCTTTTTTATTTGACTTTTTGGACATTTTTCTCGCTTTTCTTAAAATTTCGACTTCTTTGTAATACAACTTCCTTTTCATTTTTTTTTCTCGATATTTCGACTCTAATTTCAGAAGTCGACATTTCTGCCTAAAGACTCTGCAATTGGGGTTTTTCGAAATTTCGACTTTATTTGAAGAACTTGGCCTTTTTGACTGTCTGGGTAATTTTTTTCTACATTTTTCTCTAAATTTCGACTTTATTCGATTCGTTTTTTGTTTTTCTAAATTTACCCATTTTCCTTCAAAGTAGGTTTTCTTTAAAAAACTTGACTTTGGTCCTGAATCCCCCTTTCTAGAAATTTTAGGTTAAATTATTTTCCAAATTTGAGGAATTTACCTACTTGGGCTGATAATTCAAAATTTCGAAATTCGTTCGAATTTTTTTCTTAAAATTGCAACTGTCTGTGTCTTTTCCAAAATTTATTTTTTATTAATTTATTAAAATTGTTGACTTTTTTATTTCTTATAATTTCGACTTTTTGCAAAATTCGATATGCTCTATTTGCAGAATACGTGGTTTTCTCAAAATTTCGATTTGTATCATAAAATTTAATATTTTATTATTTTTCTTAAAGGTTCGATTTTTTTCTGCAAAATTTTATTTCTTAATAGGTACATTCTTTTTCGTCAAAATTTGACTTTCATTTCGACGTTTTGATTTATTTCGAAACTTCAAAACATTTGTATCATTTTTTTGCTCAAAGATTTCTCATTTTTCTGAGAATTCTGTTTTTCTTAAAATTCTGATTTTTCTTATAATTTCGTCTTTTTTTTAAAAAAAAAGACATCCTGAAAATTTCGAATTGATTTTAAAAATTGTTTTTTTTTAATTTCCATTTTATTTGAAAAACCCATATTTTTGCTCGATATACCTTCTCTGGGAGAGTAAGGCTTTTTCTAAAGTTCAATTTTTTTCTCAAAAAAAAGCTTCGAAAAATTCCAATTGTTCTTTTTCCAGACTGTCGTTTTGCAATATTTCTCAAAAATTACGAGTTTTCTGAATATATCGACTCTTTCTGAAATTCTGTCCTCTGGAAATTTAGGCTTGTTTCTCAAAAATCGTCTTTTTTTTATGTTTTCTTTATCTTCAAAATTCTTCTTTTTTCATGAAATTACAACCAATTTTTTATTTTTAAATTCGACTATTGTTTTTCTAAATTTCTCTACTTTTTCTCCAAATTCTACTTTTTCGGAAAATTTCGACATTTTTCTTAAATCCGGCTTTTTGGGAACTTTAACTTGTTTTTCGAAATTTGGCTTTTTCTCGAAATTTTGACTTTTTTTCTAAAGATTCTTGTCGCAGGATTATCTAGAAATTAAATATTAAACATTTCCATTAAAATCGTTTTTCTGGCGCCTTGGAAATGTTACCTTACTTCCCTGAATGTAAATTATTAATTTTTTTTAACTCGCTGTTAAGAATATTTTTTCAACAAAATTTTTTCGTGAAATTTCGAGTTTTTCTTTAAACATTCCACTTTTTCCTAAAATGACATCTTTGCATTCAAAATGTAGATTTTGAAAAATTGAAATACAAATCTTGTCCCCTGGAATCAAGAAAGATCAAAAAACACAACAAAGATTGCTCTAACCCGTTTCGATAGCCAAGCTGTCATCTTCAGAGAGATACTGTCTAGACTTGTTACGTTTTTCAGAATTAAAAAAATTGGCATTTTTCTCGTGATTTAAAGTCTTAAATTAAAAATATTCGAGCTAAAGCTCTATTTTTTTAATAAACTAGTTCTGCTTTAAAAGGATTTGCTCACGCTTTCGAGTTTAAACCTGAATTGTTTAGCTACAACATTTTTAATTTCGTATTTTTTCTTAAAATTTTCTTGAGTTTTTTGAAAAAGTCTCCAGACTTTTTCAAAACTTCAGTTTGAACTCAAAAGGTTAACTCTTTTCGTAAATTTTTAAATTTATATTTTTAATATTAAAAAAAAGAGATTTTTTTAAAATTTTTCATTAAAACTCGATATTTTGGAAGTATTTTCTGCGGTATTTTCGGAACAAAATGAAACTAGTTTTTCTTCAATGTTTCTTTTGAAATTTCGCATTAAAACTCGATTTCTGAAAATATTTCGCGTTCTTTTCGAAAGAATTTTTCTTTCAATACTTTCAAGTTTTCACCTAAAACTTTTAAAGTGAAAAGTTTGAGAATTTTTTTCTGAACCAAATTTTCGAATTTACGATCTTTTTCTCAGATTTATATTTCGTTTGAAACTTGCTACCCTGAACTTGTACCTTTTATTTTTCTCGTAACACCCCAACGTTTTCTTAACAATTTAACTATTTTTTTTTTAGAAATTTTGATGTTTTTTTTTCTAAATTCCTACTTCGTAATATTCCTAATATTCCGATCGTAATATTCCTATCGTAATATTCCTATGCTAATATTTTTAATTTCTTCTCTAAATTTTCAGTTTAAATATTCGAAATTTCGATCTTTTTATTTTTTAAATGTTGTATGATTTTATAGTATTATAAATGTCAGAGTTTTCCTTTTAAAGTTCTAACTTTTTCTCAAAAATTTTAGGAAATTAAAGAAATTTGTATTGTATATTTTAAATTTTACCACGAAATTGCAACTTTTTTCTCGACCTTTGCAGTTTTCACTGTAAATACTAATAAATAATAATAAATAATAGTTTAAATATAAAATGTGTTTTTATTTATTTATATGAAACATGAAGCTTACATCTTAAAATTTTTACTTTTCTTGAAATTACGAGTTTGATAAGAATTTTCTTTTCAAAATTTCGTATTTAGGATATATTTTTTTAAATTACACTTCGTGCTCTTTTCGAAAGGATTTTCCTCCCAAACATTTGAGTGTAATCTAAAAGTTTTGAGATTAAAAAATTCGAGTTTCTTTTCTGTAGAAAACCCTTTTCTCGAAATTTCGACCTTTTTCTCGAAATTTCGACCTTTCTCTCGAAACTTCGACCTTTTCCTCGAAACTTCGACCTTTATCTCAAATCTTGATTTTTCTTCAAAATTTCTAGCTTATTCTTGTACCTTTTTTCTAACACTTCAACTTTTCATTAAAAATCTGAACTTTTTTTTAAGCAGTTTTGACGTTTTTCCTGAAATTCCTACTTTAATTTTAATGTCTTGACTTCCCTTTCGAAATTTTGAGTTTAAACTTCAAACTTTGATCTGTTTCTTTAACTCTTATTTTATTTAATTTACGAATGTCGAATATTTTCTTTCGAAATTTAATTTTTTTCCAGATCGTCAATTTAAACCTAAAACTTTTTAAGTTGAAAATTAAAAAAAAACGTTTTCGTACTTTTCAGTTTGAACATAAAATATGTACTTTTTTCTAAAATATATCATTCCTAATTTGATATCAAAATTTTTACTTTCGAGTTTAGCATTTAAAGTTGAATTTTAAGAAAATGCATTTCTGGTTATTTTTAATTCATTTGACGTTATTTCCAGTGTATTTCGTGTTATTTTTAATGCATTTCGCGTTATTTTTAATGCAGTGCTCGTTATTTTTAAAATAATTTTGCTTTCATACTTTTGAGTTTAAATTTAGACATTTTAAACTAAAAAATTCGGGAATTCGGGACTTTTTTTGTAATTGCGATCTTTTTCTGCAACTTTTGTTCTTTTTCTCAAATTCAATTTTTTTATTGGCCTGAACTAGTAACTATTACCTTTTTTTTTAATTAACACTAACACTCTTAACTTTTTACGAAAAAACTGAACTGGTTTTTAAAAATTCTGAAGTTTTTTCTGACATTTTATTTCTTTTTTTTTTTTTTTTGATGGAACGGATTGGTCTTTGGTTATCTTCAAAAATTGAAATACAAATCTTGTCCCTTGAAACTAAGAAAGACACAACAAAGGTTGCTCTAATGCGTTTCGACAGCCAAGCTATGATTTTCAGAGAGATACTGAAAATTTAAAATCTCAAATTTCAAAAATTTCTTTCGGTAAAACATTCAGCTCTAGGAAGCTCGTAGAATTCGAGTATTTTGCAATGGAGCAAAGTCACGTTATAACGAATTAAAAACCCTTGAAGTTAAAAGACGAATAAAGTGTAAACATATTTAATATTATTATTATTTTACCGTTGCATGTATTTGACAAGAATTACAAAATGTCAGGGATCAGATTATTTTCACGTTGTTTTATCTGGGCCACCAATTCTTGTATTGGAAAAATGATTTAATAAACATAAATTCGATGTTGTGACATTTCGTCATCGGGTAAACGAGGTGGGAGTGTCCGAATAATATATTTTCGCATCCGTAAGCAAATCTTGATACTCTCGTTCCACCCTTCGCCCATTCCTCCGATCAAAATTCCACCCAGACCCGGCCCCTCGGCCTGCCAAACCTGGTTTACCGTATCCCGCATTTTCCCTGCGTGAATCCAATTCGCTTCCTGCCAGCAAAAATCCAAGACAGCTCGGGAATCTCCCATTTCCCGGGCAGACGGAACTCTTGGGACAAGGCTGAGCTGGCAACGCCACCAAATGCCTCGCATAATGGCAACGTAGCGTATCGATCTGCCACCCGCTTTTACGACATAGGAAGGGGAAATTCATCATCCGCCTGGCTACGAATTCGGACGATTATCCCCACCCCCCAGCTGGAGCCGGCTACAATGGCAGCGGCCCCTTTATCCCGCTCTGCCGCCGCCGCCGCAACTTTCTAGTTTGCGGAAAGTTCGGTCAAAGTTTCGGCCCGCCTGAAATATGGAAACTGAATTGTTTGCTGAATTAGAGCTGTGCCCCCAAGTTGTGATACTTGTTGATGTATCGATTTTTGCGATGAAAGTTTTGTTTATGTTGTGGCTGCTTCTTCCTTCTTCCGTTGTATGCTTTTGATGGCCCCTAATGATTCTTTTTTATATTGGATTAGAGCATAAAATCAGACAGTCATAAAACTTTCAGTAAAATAGACAATATTTTATGTGTACATAAATTCCTTTAAGGAATTTCTTTTTTGCTCTCATGATGTGCAAGTTGAGTATCCTAACGCAAAGAAATCAGAGGAACTAAGTAACTGATACAAAAATTCTAAAATATGATTTAGACATCCACCCTCCTTTTTTAACTTATAATTGGAAATGGAAATTCTGAATTTTAAAATCAATATTTCTTGCCATAAATTTTGTTTATCAATACTTATTGGAATATTAGTGAGTTTCGTCGTACTGTAATGAGCTTTTACATAATGTGCGTTTAATAAAAAACTTTTTATCAAGTAGGCGGAAAATAATTAAATTTTAGAAGGCATGTCGTAACTTTTATATCATAAACTCATTACAAAATACATATTTCACTTTGATGTGACATTTATATACACTCTAACCTCACTATTTGTCTACTTTTAATATATGATTCCACAATAGAAGTGCCAGGTACTAGAGCTCGCGATTCAGATATCTTGATAACACTTTTAAATACAAAAGAATGTCAAAGAAAAACAAAACAAAATAATACTCAATTAATCTCAAAGCCCATATTGGACGATATTTCACAGATCGTGGGTATGCAAGCCGAAATGCAGAAAGTACGAGGGTAAATCAAATATGAACCGAAATTTCTATCATGTCGCCATGAGGGCTTTGAGAGAGTGCGTATACTCTTAAGACACGTTAAGTGGGGATATCACGTGACTTCCTGCGCTCAAGCGAATTTCGTTGTCGCCGTTCGTCAGTCTTAAATACAATGAGTGAGCAAGAGGTTCATCCGCACATTGCGTAGAACTTCATTATTAAATTTTTTGCCGTTGATGGTGTAAAGCCCGCTGAAATTCTTCGTAGACTAAAAGCACAGTTAGGGGATACTTATTTGAAGGAAACTCAAGTGTATGAATGGCACAAAAATTTTCGGAAGGACGAACTCAAGTTGAAAATGAACCCCATGCCCGTCGTCCTCGGACAAGTGTGACTACAGACAAGATTAACGCTGTTCAACGCCTTTTGGAAGGTATATCCTGTTGGTAAAATTGCAGCTCAGATAGGGATAAGCTTTGGAAGTGCTCAGTCCATCACTAACAGATGAGCTGGGGTTTCGAAAAATTCCTGCCAGTTGGGTACCTCGTCCTTTGACCGAAGAACAGAAACAACAACGTCTGGAGATTTGTCAACGCCATCTTCGACGTCTTCAACGTGAGGGTGATGGTTTTTTTGCAACGTATCGTTACGTGTGATGAGACTTGGGTCCACCATTACACCCCTGAATCTCAACAAGCAAGCATGGAGAGAAGAAGAAAGGGGGAGAGCAAAAACTCGCCTCTCGGCGGGAAAGGTCCTTGCGATAGTTTTTTGGGATTTTAAAGGAGCTGTGCACATCGATTTTATGCCTGAACGTCATACGGTTAATGCTGCCTACTACTGCCAGCTATTGGATGAAACACAACGTGCATATTGGTGGAAGAGGCGAGAATTTTCGGTCAGAAATGTGCCATTGCTTCACGACATTGCCCGCCCCCACTCAGCCAATCTGACATATAAAAAATTAGAAGAAATGCATTGCGCATCATTAGAACACCCTCCTTATAGTCCCGACTCATCACCATGCGATTATCATATGTTTGGGCCACTGAAAGAAGCCATAGGAGGTAATCGATTCCATGACGATACTGCTGTTGAGACATTTGTGCGCAATTGGCTGTAAACACGCCTCCCTTCTTTTTATGATGATGGCATTAAAATACTCCCAAAGCGTTGGGAAAAATGCATAAAAAAAATCAGGAGATTATGTAGAAAAATAGTTAATAACTTTCATATATGTATGTATTGTAACGAAATGTAATTATGGAATTTAGAATCTGAGGAAATTTTCTAGAAAGATCTGATAAGGGAAAGCGACCGCGATAATGAAGCAAACTACACATAAGCGTTCCAGAAATTTCGGCAAACGATAAGTCTTAGTCTGCTGAAAACTTGTAGAACCCGAGCCAGAGATCTATATAAAGAGGGTCCGATTGGCTTTCCCTCAATCAGTCAGTCAGTCAGTGTAGTTAATTAGTGAGTTAGTAGTTAGAAGTCAATAAGTGAGTTAATTATTCAGTTGCAGTGTTCCTAGTTTGGTTTGGAAATAAAGTGGGTATAATTCACGGCGTAATAATCATTCGAACCGATAGCTCGCAACAGTATCTTGTACCAATAAATTTTTAAAAACAAATTCTGGTTCATATTTGATTTACCCTCGTAGTAGAAGTCTTGACAACGTTTGTTGGCTTATATTCCACGCATACTAGAATATGCGATATCTCGAAGTCTCGAACGCGGAATTATGCGTAGCTCCTAATTGCATGTAAACATTCGATAGACGTTTCGAACCTATGAGTAATTTCTCCTGCTGCGTAGCCGCCTAATAGCTTCTAATAAACATCTAGTAAACAACTTTTAACTCCACAGTCTGTTACAATATTAATCCATCCAATTTCTTATTTATACCAATCCCAAGAGCAATTTATTCTATATACATTTATTAGTGGCTTCTGAATAGGTCGTAATTAATCAATTTATTTTTACATGTCCTTTTCAATCCTTTACTAGAAATATTGCTTTTGTATTAATCACGATTCGGAGCAACATGCTTAATTGGATTTAAATCCGGTGACCAAACGACTGCACGATACGTGATACTGTATCATTCCGTAACAACTCCTGTTGTATGCTTGGGGTCGTATCCTTACAAAAAAAATGCTAGGGCCTAATTTTTCGTTATTTTGGTGTAAATTGTCCTTTAAAATATTCAAATAATCAGATATCGTTTCATGAATTATTTAAATGTAATTTTCCACCCCATTCCATGCCATTGAATCCCAAAGCATCTGACAAAATAGGCGAAGCGAATTTTTTGATCGTAGTTGTTTAGTTTTTGGTTAAAGCTTCAGTTTTATTTTATACCAACAGTTGAATTAGATATTTGGCAGTGGCGTACCTAGAGCTTTTGCCGCATGAGACTATCCTCACCACCTTGTCAGATCAGAAGGGCAACCTTATTATGCCTTCAAAGCACTGCGAGTAGGATGCGGAAATAAGGCTAGATGGCGATGAACCGCCTTCTTAAACAAGGATAGGTTGTAATTTTTGGGGAAAATTCCGTTCGGTAATGAGTCCCATAGCATGGAAGTTCCACAGAAAAAAAGAGTCTCCGTAGACAGAAGTCCTCACTATGTTAACTGCACAGAAATTTGCTGTTTCCCACTGTCTTGTATGTCTCAAGAAACTTGCCCTCTTATTAGTTCCTGCAAGCATCTCTCATGAAAGTACTTGTAGAAAAGAGATAAGTCACTAACCACCCGCCTGTGTTCTAGTGTTCCGAGAGGATCGGTCTCTCGTCATCAATTAGGCGAATCGATCTTCTTTGAATTGAATCCAAAAGAGCTAAAGTGTGCTTTGGGGCGGAACTCCAAACATGAGAACAGTATTCTAGTGTTGGCATAACTTGAGCTTTGCATAGTGTGAGTAGCTGATGAGATGTGAAGTACGTTTTAGCTCTAAAAAGAAAGCCTAGTTTCTGAGAGACGGACTTGGCAATGGCGCGCAGGATAGACATATTAGATCCTATCGGGAGGATTTTATCGTTCCTAGTACGTTTGTTGCATTATCCCTTGATGTTTTCTTAGAGAAAACCGCGGCCTGAGTTTTTCAAGCGTTGATTAGATTTTTCTTACCCCATTCCAGAATGATTTCGAGATCTCGATTAATCATCTGTATCTGCTGTTCCCTTAGTCGATCTGAAGCAGCGACGGATAATGATTTGTCGGAGAAAAAAGATGACACCAGGCTACTGTCATCTGCGTAGCTGTATATCGGATTGGAGGTTGAAGCTAAGAGATCGTTACTGTGTAACAGAAACAGAGTAGGAGACAGAACAGACCCCTGAGGCACCCCTGCATTAATCGCAAATGTCTCGAGATGCCACTAACGCCGACCTGAAGAGATCCGTCAGCGAGAAAATTGGATATGAAATAACGAGAATGATTTCGAGATCCCCATTAATTATCTGTATCTGCTGTTCCCTTAGTCGATCTGAAGCACCGACGGATAATGGTTTGTCAGAGAAAAAAGATGGCACATGCTACTATCATCTGCCTAGCTTTATATAGCATTGGAAGTTGAAGCTAAGAAGTCGTTTATGTTTAACAAAAACAGAGTAGGAGACACGACAGGCCCCTGAGGCACTAATCTTAAATGTCTCGGATGAGATGCCATCGACGACGACCTGAAGAGATCTGTCAGCGAGAAAATTGGATATCAGATGACAGAGCCCAGGAGGAAGATCATAAGATGGTTAATTTGGCGAGAAAAAATCGGTGCCAGACTCTGTCAAAGACCTTTGAAGTATTCAAGGCCACAATCCTAGTCTCACCATGTTTTTCCATAGCTGATTTAATGTATCTTCCCTTTCAAATAAATATGTTTTTCTGCTTTCCAGCAAAATTTCGGCACGTAAAAGATTTTTTCTCGGCAACGACGATATGTAATAATTTCGGCGATGGATTCCATCTTATTTGAAATTTAGGTTATTATCTATTAATGGACCAATAAGTTTATTATTTATTAATGAATTAATAATTTTTCTAGGGAGTGTACTTTCCATTTGACACCGTGTAAATATACATGTACGAAATGTAAACTTCTTATAACGATTTTTTTTTCTTCGTCGTATGTGAGAGAGGTTATTGTGCTCATTAAAGGTAATGTAATGATTAGAAAATAAAGATGGATTGACATTTGATCGATAGCCTAATACCAAGTATACCGCTAAGAATGTATTTGCTAACTTTATAAATTGTTAGAAATTAACCTAAAACGAACAGCCTTCGACGTTATTTTGTTTTATGAATTCTAGTTGTAAATTGATAACTGTTACAGTTATCTTTGTTTGCGTACGTATTTCTTACCTACTTCCTGACACTGAAGGTATAACATTAGAAATTACTCTTAATAGTAATTTTATCCAAGCATTTAAATAACCTCGTTACAAAAAAATATATTCAGAGCCATTATAATGGCATTCATTTTAAGGGAAGAAAGAAAAATGAGTATATGCGCACGCGTAATTTAAAAAAATTCAGGTATAATTATGCTGAAATAAAAAAATTAAGATCATAATTTAAACCCCTTTTTGAGCTGCCACTGACTCCAAAGCAATGCCCAGATAGAATTTATGGCTGCGTAACGGCTGGCGAAACAAATAAACAGAACATTGCTAGGTTATATTTAAATGACAATACGAAAAACATTAAATAATTTTGGCGGCACCGATAGTTGCGGAAAAGTTGTAGGGTGATTTGCTTTTTTATATGAAAATCGGATACAATCAATTGCGGAAGACAGTTAAGCGAAATTAATAAAAGTGGAAATTGCGAGATGGATGTAAACGTTGATATCAACGCTGCAAATAATGAATTAAATTCGTTGTTGTGGATACAAGTGTTACAAGTGGTTAATATTCGAGAGTTATTTCCCGACGTTTTATTTTTTGTGATTCTCTGTGATACGATGGAGATTTTTTAAACCATGTGTGAAAATTGAAATACGATTCTTGTCCCCTGAAACCAAGAAAGATTAAAAAACACATCAAAGGTTGTTTGTTTTAACCTTGCTTGGTTTCAGGGGACAAGATTTGTATTGCAATTTTTGAAGATAACCAAGGACCAGTCCGTTCCAACAAAAAAATAAAAATAAACCATGTGTAGTTTCCCGACGAATCATCACTTTTTTCATGCGCCTGGCAGGTTTAAAATAGTTCAGAAAAGAGGCACTCGAGTATTAATATAAGTACACTGCACCTATTCTGATTGTGGGCTATCGTTGACATACGTTGTCAACCTAACTGCTCACCAACGTTAATATGCTTCAAAATTAAATAAACCAGAGCATCGTATCGTTATTTATTTTGTAGAATTAAAATTTTAGTTTGAGTCGTTTGTGTTCGTTTATTTTTTGAACTAGCGTTTTACTTTTCATCAGACCGATTAATTAACGAAACAAAAAAAAAGTAAAAACTTTTAAGTGTATGAAAATACAAATAGTTATCGTCAAAATAACTAATACGAGATTTGTTGCCCATTAATTAGCGATGTTTCCCTCGCCAGTCCGGCTTATTGCAGCAGGTGAGTGGATGATAACGTGATAAGCGCCTGTAAAGTATTTAATGGGGTCAGTAGCGCCGGGCTTTTGGTGGTCGATGGGTTGATTTTGGTATATTTTAAAAAGTCGAATACATTTTTTTTCGATTTTCTGTCTTTACTAAGCCTTCCGAATACGTACTTAAAATTAATGCCATTATGACTGAATCACCCTGTATATAATAGGTACAAATTCCAGGAGAAAAAGAAATTTTAAAACTTTTTTCCTTCAATTTAGATATTTCTCGAAATTTCCAATTTAACTTAAAGATTCTAATTCGAAATTTTGCCAAAATTTGGAATTATGCAAAATTTGCCAAAATTTCGAGTTTTTTCTTCAACAGATAATCTCCTAATTTCGTTTTTAAGCTCAAAATTTCGGTTCCACTTGAAATTAGACTTACAAGGTTACGCTTTCAGTAAACATTGAAATGAACTTCAAACATTCAGAAAAAAAGAAATTCTTAAAATATACGTAAAACGTATAAAAAAAATGTTGAATTCTTATTTTTCCTCCGAATTTTTTACCTTTTTCCTGAAATGTTTAACTTAAAAACTTCCCCTTTTTCGAATTTTTTTTAATACTTCAATTTTTCCCCGAAATGTATTTTCGTGTCGCAATTTTGATTATCTTCTCGAAATTTCGAAGTTTTTCTCAAAATTCCATAAAGTTTTGAACAAAGTTAGTCACAATTTCAGAAACAAAGCCGGAAAGCCCGAGTGAAAAAAAATTAAATTTTAGAGCCAAAGTTTCAAATTGAAATTTTGAATTTCGAAAACATCTTTATTAATTTTTCTTCTAACTTCAATTCTTCCTCGTCTTCTTCCTCTTAGTTCTCTTCTTTTTCCTCTTCTTCCTTTTCTTCTTCTTCCTCTTCGTCTTCTTCCTCCATTTCTTCCTTTTCTTTTTCCTCTTCTTTTTCCTCCTCTTCTTCTTCCTTTTCTTCTTCTTCCTCTTTTTCTTCCTCTTATTCTTCCTCTTCTTTTTCCTCTTTTTCCTCTTATTTTTCCTCTTTTTCTTCTTCCTCCTCTTCTTCCTTTTCTTCCTCCTCTTCTTCCCATTCTTCTTTTTCTTCTTCCTCTCTTCCTCTTCTTTCTCTTCTTCTTCCTCTTCTTCCTCTTCTTTTTCCTCTTTTTCTTCTTATTCCTCCTCTTCTTCCTTTTCTTTCTCCTCTTCTTCCCCTTCTTCTTCCTTCTCTTCTTCCTCTTCTTCTTTCCCTTCTTCCTCTTCTTTCTCTTCCTCCTATTCCTCTTCTTTCTCTTCATCTTCTTCTTCCTCTTCCTTCTCTTCTTTATGTTCTTCTTCCTCTTATTTTTCCTCTTCTTTCTCCTCTTCTTCTTCTTCTTTCCTTTCTTCTTCTCCGTTTTCTTCTTCCTCTTCATCTTCCTCTTCTTTTTCCTCTTTTCCTTCTTCTTCCTCCTTTTCTTCCTTTTCTTCCTCCTCTTTTTCCCCTTCTTCTTCCTTCTCTTCTTCTCTTCTTCTTTCTCTTCTTATTTCTCTTCCTCCTCTTCCTCCTCTTCCTCTTCTTCCTCTTCTTCTCTTCTTCATGTTCTTCTTCCTCTTATTTTTCCTCTTCTTTATCCTCTTCTTCTTCTTTCTCCCTCTTCATCCTTTCTCTTCGTCCTCGTCTTCCTCTTCTTTTTCCTCTTTTTCTTCCCCTTCTTCTTTCTCCTCTTCTTCCTCTTCTTCTTTCTCCTCTTCTTCCTCTTCTTCTTTCTCCTCTTCTTCTTTCTCCTCTTCCTCTTCTTTCTCTTCCTCTTCTTCTTCCTCTTCCTTCTCTTCTTCCTGTTCTTCTTCCTCTTCTTTTTCCTTTTCTTTTTCCTCTTCTTCTTCTCCTCTTTTTCTTCCTCTTCTTCTTCCTCCTCTTTTTCTTCTTCTTCTTCTTCTTGTAACTTCAATTCTTCAATTATCGTTTCAAAAATTTTAATTTTTTTCTCTCGCAATTTCAACTGTAGATCTGCTTTGGAGAAAAAAGTCAAACTTTTCAGATTAAGGTAGTAATCGTAGCAATAAAGTTTTTAGAATGTTAGACCTCCGCTGCGTAGAGCGAGACGTAAGCGCCAGACTGCCACTGCTATTCGATTTTTAGCTTAGACTGCACGCGTGGATACAATCATATTTCCAAGTCGCTTTGTAGTAGATTTTCTGAGTCGAAACCACTGCAGTGATTATTCGAAATATTTCTGCAACGGAGTTGAAATCAAAGCCATCTGAAAGTAATGGCGAACTGCTATGTTACCATTACTTAAAGATGTTTTCCTAACAAAGCATTGACACTCCGTGAGATGTATAATTTCGGATTGAGATTTTGCAAAAACGGTACCATTAGAAATCCTCCAATTTCAGTATTTAATTTGGAATATCATTCTACATAATATATTACCTTTTTATCAAAATGTATAGAAAGTAGTGTTGGGCTATTCGAATACAAGTTGTGAGATGTATTCGATTCTACCAAGATCTCGAATACATCCGATTCTCATCTGAAGTATTCGAATACTCCCAGACTTCGTGAGTTGAAGTGAGAATATGAATAGAATCGGTTCTCGCCTCGCGCAAGCAACATCTCATCATAGCATGATTCATAAGTTCTCGGGTACTTGCTTGCATTCGAATACAAAATATGTATTCGAGATTGTGGTAGTCCGATTCAACAAAACATTGGAATGCTGAGTAGGGAATAGAATCGGTCTCCTGACTACGCTACATTTCCGATTCTTAACACTTCTCCGATGTTGAATACTTACTGTACCCGATTCTTGTATTCGAGATCTTAGACATGCATTATTGAATGTGTAATGTATTCGAGATCATTTTTATTCGGGATGGTTGGTTACGCATTATACTCGCACTCTCCTACATTCGAATATGTATCTAATTTTTAATTTATTGCTTCATCCTTCTCATAAAATTATTAAATAACGAAATGCTTAAGTACTTTTTAAAATCTGGTTCTCAATTTTAATAATGAAATTTAACAGTATCAGGAAATACAGTGCCAATATGTGAATCCAATCAAAGTTAAAGATACGTATGTGAATTCTAAAGCTTCAAGATTTATTTATATTAAGAAATTTATATATATTTAATTAGGGAATTACCAATTACGGGCATGGGTACCGAAGTACTGAAATCGAAAGTCACATACCTCGAATAAGCCGCCGAGACCATTTTTCTAATAGATATTTTATTATCCCATAATTCGATTCTTTGTATTCGAATACTTATTCGATTCTCAAAAGTATTCGAATTCAATGAATTCGATTCTGAAAATCGTTCGATTATTCCAACACTAATAGAAAGGTTTGGCCCCAATAAATTAAAATCTCTTCGAAAACGTTCTTTCGCCTACACTTTGCAGGTTAAAAATCGTAAGTTTGACAGTAAATATCTCGACTTCGGTACCGACACTCGGTTCTTTTAATTGTACAAGTGTGCAGCTAACACTGTTAACTATGTGACAGAAATTTTAAAAAATTTTATAGAAAAGTTATTTTGCGGTGGATACCTTAAAGCGGTAATTTCGAGAAGAAAATTAGAAATCTGAAAGAATTTAGATGTGCAAATTCGACTTCTTACTTCTTCAATAATTTAAGTTTTGTTGGAAATCACGTTCAAAACGTGAGAGCAAAAATCTATCGGTGCTTTATGGGTTTCGCTGTATCTTTTAGGAAGTGAAATCTGATACGGGTACTTCAACTTATTTGGAACACTCTTAGGTGGATGATTAATTCTAAGAACGCTGGTCAGTCCCTTTTCTGAATATACGTTCTAAGGGATTATTAACGTTGACATATATATTAGCAGTGTATCATGAAATAGACCAGATGTATTTGGAAATATTACGAAAAGATTCCTTTTTGACTGTGAAGTTGAGATTATAATTTCGTCGCGACAACACACACCTTCCGCGACCTCTTGCATAAATAAAGTCTCGATAATTAAAGTGTGGTGTTTCATTGAACTAAATAGTTCATGCACACCCCATTTCCAATAAGTTTAAACATGACATCTTATTTTTATACACTTCAAGTTTTTTTTTGGCAGATTCCGACTTTAACCCCCGAGTCTCATTAAGCTAGAAATTTATAATTTTTTTATGGGATATTTTTTTGTTATAAGTTGCAGCGTCACATTTTTTTATTTACATAAACACAGAAAAATAAATTGTTGTTAGTAACCGCTACAAAACTGAATAAAAAAACGTTTAGGCTAACCTAAAATTGATTTAATATGCAACCAATTAATTGGTTCATTTCTTTCAATTTAATCAAAAAATAAATGCGATTTGGTTAATTAAGTTCTTTAATTATTAAACTCATGTTTTATATTATGCACGAAACTAATTTAATAAACGGTTTGTATAGTATTTGAAATCTGGTTATAAATTCGTTTTAAATTGGGCGCCTATTTGCCAAACCGATTAGATGATAATACCAGTAATCCATCAAAGCAACGAATGCCAATTCTAATTAAAAATAAACTATTCCGGATTTTGAATCACCATGTTTTGTTCTTGACATCGATGTTTCAGCTACTCAACGTCGATATTTTGTGAACATCGATCATCCCAATACAGGTTTACTGCATATATTTACGGAAAATAATATGAATCTTAGGAAAAAGGTATAATTTTGCAGACCTGTGTTGTTTATATGTTAAGGTAACAATAACAGCTGCAACCCATGAGTTACATTGAAAATAAATTGTTTATTGTAAAAATCAATTCAGATGTGCAATGTATGAATCATGCTGTGAAGATAGAGTGGAGTTATAAATATTAATGTATGACATTTATACAAGCAACATCAAACTATTCAATGTGGAACAGCCAAAGGGAATAAATTCAATATCTCTGTTATTGCACATATTTATGAAAAATCCCGAGACAGGTCAATTTTAGATTATATCCTACATCGCAAAAATTTCGGCCCTAGATGCAACCCCCTTCGAGTTACCGTTTCGTGTACTGAAAGAAAATAAAATGCATCCTTATAAACTGACACCATGTCAAGTGAAGACGATTTTGATAGAAGAACTCATTTTTGTGACCAAATGATGCAAAGATTAGATAATAATGTCATCCAAATAAAACATAGTTTTCTGATGAGTCCATTTTTCACTCTTCACGGTCATGTTAATCGTCAAAACTGTCGCTATTGGGCGCCTAGTGAAAATCCTCACTGGATGAGAAAATTGCATACACAGAACCCTAAAAAATGATTGGACAGAGATCATTGGAAATCATGTCATTGGTCTATTTTTCATTGATGTAAATTTAAATGGAGATAATTATTTAGCATTGCTTCAAAATGACATTCTATCAGCTTTGGTAAACTTATATCCAGTTCAAGAAAATCCACACGTTTCAATGTAATATGGTTCCAGCAAGATGGAGCACCACCACAACACCAAGTCATGTCTGGCAATATCTCGATTTTACATTTCCATTCCAAATCGGTGGATAAGGATATGAGGTACGGTAGAATGGCCATTAAGATCACTAGACCTGACGCTTCTGGACTTTTTTTATGGGGTTATGTTAAAAGTACAGCGTTCGAAGAGGGTTGCATCTAGGGATGAAATTTTTAGTGTGGAGGATGTCATTTTATAATTTAAAATTGACGTGTCTCGAAATTTTTAATCAATTGTAGAATAACTGAGATATTCCATTTAGCTGTTCCACACTGTATCTAATACTATTACTTATTGTTAGTAGAGGACATGTATTATGTGTAATTGTTAATATTATTCTAAGCAATCACCCTAGGCAGTTTTCGACACATTATTAAAATCTTGGATGACGCTAAGGTAATTAACTGGAAAACATTTCGTCTTTATGCGGCAAGGTTTTTCAACGCAGTTCGATTACCTCGAATGACCCCCTTATTATTGTTATTCAAGTAAATTGCTTTTGGCCCACAGACACGCAATTATTGTTAAATTCGATGGTTGTCTACAATTCATGGCCGTCGTAACTAATTATCCTCCATAACAACAACCAGAATAAGTGTAACATGGTTGAAGCTGACGGATGTTTGCGCTTCAAAAACAAATATCTCGAGAACTCTCTAATGATGTGGAACTAGTTGCAAGTTAAAATACTCTAATTTAACGTGATCGATGGTCATGTCTGACGTTTGATGTGTTGCATTTGCACATACTAGAAAGTAGGAATTAGTTGTTTTGCAACATCGGATTTGTGCATTGGTATTGATAATGTGTCATCTCTTTTTTGTTTACCGTTTCCTTGTTAAGAAGACGAGTGGTAATTTTTCAAGATCGTCTTAACTATGTGAAAATAAATACCCTGATTGACATATCATAAAGAATTATAGAAAATACATAGTCAGATCAGTCTTCTTGCACCATAAACCCTGGCGAGTGCCGGAGAAGTCGTTAGATGATTAGATTTTTCACATGAAAATCGGTCCGATAGCGTTAGCGAATTGCAGGTGTTAATACGAAATGGCCCACTGGGGGAATATTTTTGGAAGAAGCGTTTTAAGTTTTGTGAATCTACGAGGGAAACAGGCGGCGCCAACAGATATGTTTTGTTTACTTCTTTTTCCTAAGAACAATCCTCAAATAATTCGAAAAAATAAACACTTGCGTATTCTTGTAAGTATACAGTACCCACCCTGACAAATTAAATGTTTGAGTTAGAAAATTCCAATATTTAAGATCCAACGGGTCCTTGTGCGGGAAAGTTTTCAGGTTCCCCCACTTAAAATGTTTCATATGTTGGAGAGCTTTTGCCAGGAGTTTTCTTCAGACGTGCTGAGATCTAAATGAACAAAAAAAGTACGTCCATAAATTACGTAACTCTGACTTTGGTCATGTTGACCCCCCTCTCATCATAAATTCCTAACTAAATTTTATAATTACTTTTTGTTACAATAATAATACATGACAGCACTCTTACTTATTTTAATCAATTACCCAATTACTGAAGACAACATGAGCAAAAGTCTTGTCAGCTTGACAAATTTCGTGGTTTTTACCCAAACCATTAAAAATGGACAAAACAAGTGTCCCAATTTATCAAATTTTGCCAATGGGGTGGCCGGAGTTTTCTTTGGTATATTGAAAAAGTCAGTATCTAAAGCTGTGGAAGAAGCCAGAAAACGAAGACCCAAACCACCACCTTAAAAAAAATCTGCCTGTAAGAAAAAATGTCGAGTTAGATTCTAAATATGGAGGAAAAAGTGTTGGGATTTAATACATTTACAAGAAGCTTGACATTCAAAACAAAAACGTTTCAAAAAAAAAATAGATAACATTTCGAGGTTAAAGCTAAAATTGTGAAAAATAATCTAAAGGTTGAAACAATTTTGAACTTTAATTATAAAATAGAAAGTTAAAAAAAAACTCAATTCCAGTTCAGATTTGAAGTGTTTAATTTGAGCACTTCTTATTGCGATTTTTTTTAAACTTTTTGCATATCTTTCAAAATTTAGACATTTTTGTAAAATGACCAAATTTTTTTGAAATAATCTCCATTTTAAATTTCAACATTTTCAGAATTTAGATTTTTCGAAAAAAGGAGTTGGTTTTGTAAAAAATTTGATTTTTTTAATTTTGTTTAAACTTACCTTTTTTTGTAAAAACATATTGACTTTTTTTAAAATTTAGTTCTTTAAATGGTTGAATTGTTTCAAAATTTAGAATTCATTTCAAGATGTCGACTTTTTTTTAAATATCTCTTTTTTTTGCAAAATTATGTACTACTTAAAAAAAATCGATTTTTGTGTTTTTGACTTTTTTCAACTTTTATTTAAAATTTGACCTGTTTATGAATTTGAAAACTTCGGTTTCTTAAATTACGATTTTTTTTTAATTTGAGACTTCAAAAATTTGGAATTTCGATTTTTGTGTTTTCGACTTTTTTCAACTTTTATTTGACCTGTTTTTGAATTCAAAAATTTGGAATTTCGATTTTTTTGAAGGTTTCATTTATTTTTTTTTTGAAGTATCAACTTCGAAAATTTTAATATTTTTGAAAAGTTCGATTTTTCTTTGACTTTTCTCTACTTTTATTTAAAATTTGACCTGTTTTTGAATTTGAAAATTTCGGTTTCTTAAATTGCCATTTTTTTTAAATTTGAGACTTCAAAATTTTGGAACTTCGATTTTTTTGAAAGTTTCATTTTTTTAAAGTGTCAACTTTGCAAATTTTAATGTTTTTGAAAATCTCTTATTTTGAGTTTTTGACTTTTTTCAACCTTTCTTTTAAAATTTGATCTGTTTTTGAATTTGAAAATTTCTGCCAATTAAATTGCGAATTTCTTTTTGAGTCTTCAAAAATTTGGAATTTCGATTTGTTTTGAAAGTTTCATTATTTTTTGAAGTGTCAACTTCGAAAATTTTAATATTTTTGAAAATTCCCTTTTTTGTGTTTTTCACTTTTTTCAACTTTTATTTGAAATTTAACCTGTTTTTGAGTTTGAATATTTCGGTTTCTTGAATTGCGATTTTTTTTAAATTTGGGACTTCAAAAATTTGGAATTTTAATATTTTTGAAAAGTTCGTTTTTTTTTAATTTGGGGATTTTTTTCGAAGATTTCAGTTTTTTTAAAACTTACTTCACTTTTTTTTTGAAAATTTCGAGATTATTTCAGATTTTCTTTTTTATTTTTGATGCAAAGTGTCGAGTTGTTTTAAGAAGAAAATGTTTCCGAATTTCACTTTTTGTCGAAACATTTCGACTTTTCTAGAAGTTTTGTTTTTTTCATTTTTTGAGGTTTGCGAATTTTTGCTTAATTTTTTGTAAATTTCGAGATTTTTTGATATTTTAACCTTTTTTTTTAGAAAATTTGATCCGTTTTTGAAGTTGATAATTTCGGTTTTTTAAATTTCTTTTCCTTGAAAATATCGAATTTTTTGAAGGTCGGATTTTTTTTTAAATCCTCTTCAACAATTTGGGTTTTTTAAAGTTCTCGACTTCTGAAAGCTTCGATTTTTTTTTTTAAATGTCAGCTTGGTAAATTTTCATTTTTTTAAATTTCGATTTTTTCATAATTTAGGTTTTTTTCGAAAATTTCGTTTTTTCAATTTTACTTTTTGATGGTTTCGATATTTTTTTCAAACAAATTACTTGTTTCAACACTTAGGTTTTTTAAAAATTATGAGAATAAACTAAATTTGAACACCTCTCATTTCGATTTATTTTAAAGCTCTTAAAATCGCCCAATCTCGACATTTATTTCAAAATGACGTAATTTTTTGAAATTTTCTCCGTTTTATATTTCAAACTTTTTTAACATTTGGATTTTTCGAAAGAAAGTGGACTTTTTGAAGTTTTTTTTTTTCAACACTAACTTTTTCTGAAAATAGATAATTGACTTTTTTTACGTCAACTTTTTTCAAAATTTCGAATTCGAGTTTATGAGAAGAAACTAAATTTGAACACCTCTCATTTTAGTTTATTTTAAACCTCTTAAATCCCCTAATCTCGACATTTTTTCAAAATGACGAAAATTTTTGAAATTTTCTTCGATTTATATTTTAAACTTTTTTAAAATTTGGATTTTTCGAAAAAAAGTGACTTTTTGAAAAATTTGCTTTCTGAAGGTTTTTTAACACTTCACCTTTTTTTGAAAATACATAATTGACTTTTTCGAAAATTTACTTTATTAAAAGGTTGAATTTTTTCAAAATTTAGAATTCATTTCAAAAGTTTAACTTCATTTCAAAATTTCTTACTTTAAAGAATTTTCTTTTTTTTTTCACAAAATTTCGACTTTTTTAAAAATTCATTTATTTGAACCTATTTTTGAATTTAAAAATTTGCTTTAATTTCTTTTTTTTTTTTTGTTGAAAATATAGATTTTTTTAAAAGTCGGAGTTTTTTTAAATTCCGAATTTATTGTAAAATTGTCACCTCTTTTCCAAAATTGGAACCTTTTAAAAAATGTTGACCTTCTTTAAAAGTTTCGATTTTTTTGGAGTCAACTTCAGAAATTTTGATTTTTTTTTAAAATTTTGATTTTATCAAAATTTGGGTTTGTTTCCAAAAATTTTGGTTTTTTCAATCTTACCTTCTTAATAATTTTGACATTTTTGGTTGAAAGTATCCGCCGTTTTTGAAAACCACACTTTTTTTTAATTTCACATTTTTCTCAAAATTTTCACTTTTCTAGAAACTTTTTTGTTAATTTCGATCTTTTTTAAGTTGTCGAATTTTTTTGAAAATTTTCTGAAAATTTCTAGTTGTTTTTGAAAATGTTTACTTTTTTTTGGAAAATTTCGACAATTCTTGATTTTGACTTCTTTTAAATTTCAGTTATTTTTTAAATTGTGACTTCTTCGCAAACTTTCATTTTATTTTTCTTCGACTCTTTTTTGAAAAATCACGATTTTTTTTTAGAATTTATTTTTTAAAATCTTTTTTAGTTCAATCCACTCGCAAAGGGCAACCCCATTATGCCTTTAAAACATTGCAAGTAGGATGCAAAAACAAGGATAGATGGCGATGAATCGCCTTCTTAAACAAGGATAGATTGTAATTTTTGGGGAAAATTCCGTTCGGTAACGAGTTCCATAGCTTGGAAGTTCTATACAAGAGTCCCCGTAGACAGACTGTGTCAAGCTGGACTGCACAGAAATTTGCTGTCTCCGACTGCCTCGTATGCCTCAAAAATCTTGCCCTTGGGGGAGGGGGGGGAGCAATCCTATTAAAAAAAGGCTAATTTCTGAAAAAAACCATGAATTATAAAAAAATTGAAACTTCCAAATTCAAGCCAAGGTTTCTAGAAAAAATCGAAATTAAGACTGTAATCAAACATTTACGAAAAAATTAAGAATAGAAATCGAACGTTTGAAAAAAAAAAAAATTGAAGCTTCTCAAAAAAATCCTAATTTATATTAAAAATAAATTTTTGTAAACTTTAAAGTTAGAAGAGAAATTTTATAACCAAGCATTTAAGCAGTCTATTGTACATCGGATATTTGTTTAAGAATATCAAAAAACTTAAAATTTCGAAGGTGTAAATAAAATATCGGGAAAAAAATTGAATATTGAAGAATTTTGAGATAAAAGTAGTTTCGAAAAAAAAACACAAAAAAAACCCTTAAAATGTCGAAAACGGTTCATATTTAGGGTCAAATTTCAAAAAAGTCAACTTTTACTAAAAGAAATTAGTTTTGAAATTTAATTTTTAGGAAAAATACCCAACAAAAATTGAACGCACGAAAAGATGAAATTTTAAAAAAAAATCATGATTTGTAAAAAAATATACGCGTAATTTCGAGAAAAAAGTGATAATTTTGATTCTATTGAAATGAGATTTTTGAAAATGAATCTTCTCAACAGTTAACGAAATATCTACTTTTTTGTCCTAAAATTTAGATTTCAAATTTGGGTTTTTACAAGAAATTTCAACCTTTTTTCGACGTACTTTTTCACGATTTTTTTAATCGTCAATTTTTTCTATTAATTTTTCAAACCTATTTTCAAGTTTTCCTTTTCCTTAAAATATAGATCGCAAACTCGAAAAATCGAAAATTTTATTTCATAAAATTTTTGTGTTTTTTTTTTAATTTCGTCATTAATTGAAATATATATCTTGTTCCCTGAAACCAAGAAAGATTAAAAAACACAACAAAGGTTGTTCTAACGCGTTTCGATAGCCAAGTTATCATCTTCAGAGAGATACTAGATTAAAAAACACAACAAAGGTTGCTGTAACGCATTTCGAAGCGCGTTAGAGCAACCTTTGTTGTGTTTTTTAATCTTTCTTGCTTTCAGGGGATAAGATTTGTATTCCAATTTTTGAAGTTAACCAAGGACCAGTCCGCTCCACCAAAAAAAAAATTATTAACACTAAACTTCTTTTTTGTCCCAATTTGGTGACAAATTTCTTCAACCGAATTTTGAATTTGAACATTTGAAACTTACTGTAATGAATTTTTTATAAATTTAGATATTGAATCTGAGAAAAAAACTGTCGTAGGGTTCCTTGGGCAGAGAGGCCCTTGAACAAGGACACACTGCTAACCTCCGCTAGTTTCGCGACTGGGAAATTCCGTCTTTGGCATATTTTTAATAAACAACAAACTTAACTGCCGAAAATGTTTAATAAGCTCTGAAAGTAATTCGGCTGATTAGGTTTTGAACATTAATTTTGTGGATGCGTTGTTTGTTTTTTAAAATTGTTGTTTTAATTTTCGCCAGGCTCAATATTTTCGTTCCAATTTTTACATGTTTTATTTTTTGGAATTCTTGTTTTATTTTTTTGTCAGACCGATGTTATAAAAAAACAAAAAGGTAAAGGAGGTGCAATTATTTTCATATTAGTTCCAGTAATTATGAGGCTAAATAATATTCAATTTGTTGTCACTTAGTTAGGCGATATTTACTCTCGTCAGTCTATCTTATCATATGCAACTAGTGAGTGTGTTTCATTATAAGGTCTAAGCAACTTTGTCCTGAAACAGTGTCCATGTTGCGAAGCAGGGGCGCCTTGTTAGGAGCAGTTGTGGGTTGAATAATATTTTTTCTTGATTTTCTTTCCTTGATAGGTTTCCCTAATACGTGGTTTAATAATGTTATGATTATGATTATGATTAAAGACACCCTGTTTAAATTATATTAACTTGACCCTGGCGACTTTAACCCTGCAAAATCCAATAACGTCATACTCATATATCAAAAAAATTTCTTTTTCATTTGATTTTAATAGAATAATAGTGTGGGATTGAAAAGGAAACAAGTTTACACATAGTATTTGCGTGTCCAAAATTTGCCAGATACAGATATAATCTAACTGGCAAAGAAACATTAAGACCAGAAGATCTGGAAGGAATGAGTGTAGGTCAGAGGCTGAGCCTGGCTGTAAAGACCGGGATAATATAATGCTGACTGGGACCTGAACAAACTTGTGGAAGTTACAGAGAATTTGGAATCTAGGTGACAGGGCCTATAAAGGTCCCCACAAAAGGAAAAAAAATAGAATAATAGATTCAAAGGTGCTCCCTCCTTATTCTAGTACCAGCTAGAATTTTAGGTGATGCGCATTATTGTACCAGTTGTAAACATTGGCGATTGGTTTCCCATTTATATCTTCTGTGTTCCTCTGGTAAAATTGTTTGCATAGTTGGGTGCTCAGATGTGAAAAATTAAGTTGTAGTCACGATAAACCCACTAGTTTTACAGGAATAAAAATAGGCTAAATGCTTCGCCTAAAAATTCCCCACATTTTAATAAAAGTTTCATTACAATTGTTTAAGCAGCTTCCGAGATTAGCCCGGACAAAAAATCAGTCGACAGAGAGGCAGACACTTGACTCTTCAATTTTCTTAATGTAAATAAGTTTAATCAAATATTCCAGTTGACTTATGGATAGACACTAAGGTAAATCCAGTGCGTTAGAGCGGGAATGTTAGAGATTTTATTTTGTAATTAAAAAAAAGGATTAGTCAAGGGGATAACCATAAATTTCAGGCTATTTCTAGTTACGAAATGCTGCCGGAAGTTTTGTAGACAATTCTGGAATATAAATAACCTTACCAGCAGCGTAGTATAATCGGTTGCATTAGTACCAAACGGCTAAACTATGCCTTCTACGTGGAGCCACCACAATGAGCAATATTAAAAATGTTAAAATAGCGGAAATAAATCAGAGTTTATTGCATGCGTATCTCGCAGGCCAGACAATCGTATTTTGGAGTCTTTCCAATTTGCATGCATACATTTTTAAAGTTATTCCAAACACATGGCTGATGTTTTCTTTACGAAATTTATTTATTCAGAACATGTGATTTTGCCGGCGAAGCCGCATCAAAGTCATCTATTTTGGTCACATCCTTTTTTTTTAAGAATGTCAATTTAAGTGACATTTGCAACCACTTTAGAAGCAAGCAATAAGATGTTGTTTTGTAAATACAGCTAACGTTTTTGTTTAGCTATAAACTTCTATCATCGCTCACGAGATTCAGAGGTGTGAAATCTTTAGTCTTGGCAACTTAGTAGGCCATGAATCGATAAAGCGGTGGTCTCAAATACAAAATAAATGACGGTTAACGAAAATATGGTGAGGGTGTTTTGCAAAACAATTTTTAAACATTTTTTTAATGCTGTTGACAGAAATTGGTTTGTTTTTTGTGTTATGAATCAGTTTTACGTAATGTGCAAATAAACCTGATATCAGTCGATAAATAAACAGCAATTCCTAATAGTCAAACATTTGATTAGAATACATAAACCAATAACAAAATCTAATTCGTGTTAGGTTTTCTCGTAATTGGTTAAAAAAATCGTGAATTGAACATTGGTTGTTAATAATTTTGCACGAAATTGGCATAACAATAGTAACTTAAATGATCTCATTTCTCGTTTTTGCAATAGTGACCTTCTATAGAATTTTCTCTAATTAGTAATGGGTGTAAACTAAAGTGAGTTGTTTAAAATTAATGTAAAACTGGCTGCTGTTTGTGTCTTAAGTTCTAAGTATGTATTGGTATTGATACAATTCAAAAAAGGTGTCCCCAAATTTGCATTTTATTTAATGTTGTGATACTATCGTACACGTATTGTATATATTTGTGTTCAATTTAAAAGTCCACTGAAGTTTGTGGCATTAGTGTAAACAACTGAAAATGCTAGACAAAAATTTTCCACATGACCAGTTACAGTGGTTGTAAATAAATGTTTTCTTCGGTAACGATTATCTTGTTTAGGGAACTTACTTCAAGGATTTGAAGTTAACATCGTCAGCTAAAAGTTAGTAGTGCCCAATTTTTGCAGCTTCTGTTTCCATGTGTACTTACAGTACATTTTGGTTTCTTACATTTATAGCATATTTTGTAGTTTCTACCCCTTCAGCTATCTCACACTATTGAATGTCGGCAGTGATTATTGTTTATGGACGATGACAGTTTTAAAGTATATTTGCTTTGACACGGTTGTCACAATTTCGTCATTATTTGAAAAAAGAGCACAAAACAATTTATGTGAAATGATTCGTTAAATGAACTATTTTCGAAAACAAAAGCGAATTACACCCCCTTTTACAATGTATTTTTAAGGAACGTGACCTACAACATCTGTAAAAGTACCAGGTACCCGATATCTAATTTATATTTTTCTGTAATAACGTTTTTCTTTAATAAAAATTAAAATATTTGAACAATCTTCAATTAAATCAGTAGGGTTTTATTCTGAGAATTTTGAAAAGATTAATCACCCCAACACTAACGCCAACGACCAAAAAAAATCTCGTCAAGTCCAAAGCGTCAATTTTTTTTTGAGTCCGCTATTTTTTTAACATCCAAAAAAAGCTCATGAATTTACAATCTGTCTAAAAGAAAAGGTCACCCAGTCCAATCTTGTATATCGTTTCTTGTCGAGTGAATCGTCTCCCCGTCCGCAAATTTTTCCTTATCGAACCTATAAATAATTAATGAATGAAAACAGTTCGTCGTAGACAGTCACGGATCCCTGATACGATACGAACCTCCAAGGGATCTCAGCAATGAACGCAAAAATTATTGATTTTGTAACTTTATTGGCATTTCATTTCCTCAGTTTTATCTTAAATCAAATCTTGTATTTAATTATGTTTTTGATGTAATAAGCAGAATGGTGCAGTAATTGTTCTCTTTTTTTTTCAGGTAAGATTACCCACACTTCAGTTGATCTTATTACAGTAAGTAATAAAAAGTGTTGACAAATGACCAATTAAATGTTCTATAATTAAACAATTAAATGTGCTTAAAATTGAAAATATGTACAACCGCAACCATAGACTAGTTTCGGCCTTCCTTGGCCTTCATCAGCATGGTACGGTGGTTGTATACACTTCCAACTTAAAGCCGTTAGTCAGTCGTATAAGTATCCAAGAGAGCAAACCTCCACTGGGTGACTTGTAACTGACTTTTAACTGTTTATTACGCAAACATAAATAAAAAGTGTAGTAACCTATTTTCGTGTTATTTAAAGCATCTTCGAAAAAGTAGATAGATTTTCAAAAGAAAGTAGCGTAAAAAAATCAAAATATACAAAAATGTCAAAATTTGTAGAAGATAAAAAAGTAGCATTTTTTAAAAAAAGGCAAAATTTACACAAAAAAAAACCAACATTTCGGGAAAATCAAAGTTTTCAAAGGTCAACATTTTCAAAATCGAAATATTGAAAGTCAAAATTTTCAAAATTATCCAATTTTTTTGGAAATTTTTTAATGTCGACCATATTCGAAAAGATCAATATTTTCAACAAAGTAGAAATTTTTCAGTTAAAACTTTAAAAATATCGAATTTTCAAAAAGGAAGAATTTTTTAAAAAATTGACATTTTCGTAAATTTCAATTTACAAACAAATTGAAATCTTAAGAAAAGGATATGTTTTTAAAAAGTCGAAATTTTTCTAAACACAGTTTTAAACTAGTCAAAACTTACAATTAATGTTTTAAAAAATGTAGAAATCTTCAAAAACCGAAAAATTTTTAGTCGACATTTTCAAAAAAAAAGAATTTTTCAAACAAATTATATTTTCGGAAAATTCAATTTCATGAAAAGATCAAATTTGCAAATAAGTCAAAGTTCCAGAAGAGTGAAATTTAAAAAATCAAAATTTTCAGAAAGTCGAACTTTTCAAAAAAGTTTTAATTTACAGTCGAGATTTCTAGAAGAGACAAAATCTTGAAAAACGAACAGATTTCAAAAAAGAATCGAAGTTTTAATAAAGTTTATCGTCGTAATGCAATTTTCAAAGAATATCGAAATTTTCTAGAAAAACCCAAACTATTTCAAATGCATTCATATAATGAATAAATTCAACATTTTGAAAGAAAACCAAAATTTAAAAAAACCTAATTTTCAACCAAAAGTCGCTATTTCCAAAAAGTCGAAATTTTGAACCTTTTGCGGATTGAAATGTGAACATATGTGAACATTTTGAATAAAAGTGTAAACCATTTTCAAAAAAGTAGAAGCAAATAAAAGACGTAGAAGTTGTAGTAAAACTTTTAGTACAGCTTGAATTCAAAAAGAATTGAAATATTCAAAAGGAGCAGAAAAGAGTCAAAATTTCCGAAGTGGAACAAAGTTGCAAATTTATAAAAAAATAAAATTTTGAAAAAGATTAAATTTTTAAAAAAGTTCGGATTTAAAATTTGAAGTTAAAAAAAATGAAATCAGATTCCTT
The DNA here is from genome assembly GCA_028583605.1 of Dastarcus helophoroides. Lineage (NCBI taxonomy): Eukaryota > Metazoa > Arthropoda > Insecta > Coleoptera > Bothrideridae > Dastarcus > Dastarcus helophoroides. The sequence continues at coordinate 30,801,277 of CM053328.1, forward strand.
GAATAGTCCCTAATTTTCAAAAAATTGAAGTAGCGAAAATGTCAAAATTTATTAAAAGAAATCCATATCCAAAAAAAAGTTCAGTGGTCAGCGGAAAAGATTTCAGATTGCGATTTTAAAGTAGTAATTGAGCAAAAAGTGTAAAGTTCACTTGGAAAAATTTAGAATTTTGAGAAAAAAGTTGAAATAAACAGGCTGCAGGTAAAAAATAAAGGAAAAATATGGATTTCACGCTAGATGATCCTGCATTCAAAAATAATTTACAAAATAAAAGATAATGGTCGTAGATCAGAAGATTGACGTAATATTAATTAACATTAAAAAAGTAGTCAACATTTTGATTTTTTGTAAAAATTATAATTTTTTAACAAATTTAAATTTTGAGAAAAAGCTGCAATTCTGAAAAGATCCAAAATATTAAACAAAGTCCAGATTTCAAAATCTACATTTTCAAAAGAGCAAGGATTAAAAGAATTTTTGCAAAAAAAAGTCGATATTTTAAAAAAAACTGCCAAATTTTCGAAAAAATTTAAGTCGAAATTTCTAGAGAAAAATAGGAAATTTTCAAAAATTAAACATTTTCGAAAACAATTAAAGCATAAAAATGACAAAATTTTCAAAAACTTTGAAAACGTCAAAATTTTGAAAATAAAAGTTGAAATTCTTAAAACAACACAATTTTAACAAGCAATCAAATCGCAATTTTGAAATAATTCAACCCTTCAAAAAACTCGACATTATCAAACATTTTTATTGTCAAGTTATCGACGAAATCTGAGTTTGTCGAAAGTAAAAGTTTTGAAAAATGTTGAAGTTTTCAAAAAGGCAAAATCCTGAAAAAGTCAAATAGTTACAAGTCAAACATTTTTAAAAAACCAATATTTTGAAAAGAAGCTAAATTTTGATAAAAAAAAGTTAAAATTTTGTAATGAAGTCGAAATTTTGCGAAAAATCTTACAACAAAAAATGCCAAATTTTCGAAAAACTATTAAGACAAAGTTTTCAAAAGTACAAATTTTGAAGTTCAAGATTTTGAAAAAGAAAAGTTGAAATTTTCAAAAAGAGCACATTTTGAGAAAAAGGTGCAATTCTGAAAAGATCGAAAATATTAAGCAAAGTTCAAATTTCAAAATCTACATTTTCAAAAGAGTGAAGGATTAAATGAAGAAATTTTGCAAAAAAAAGTCGATATTTTAACAAAAACTGCCAAATTTTCGAAAAAAATTTATAGTCGAAATTTCTAGAGTAAAAACTAGGAAATTTTCAAAAATTAAACATTTTCGAAAACAATTGAAGCATAAAAAAGAAAATTTTCAAATACTTTCAAAACGATCAAAATTTTGAAATAAAGTTGAAATTCTTAAAAACAGCACAATTTTAACAAGCAATCAAATCGCAATTTTGAAATAATTCAACCCTTCAAAAGTCGACATTATCTAAACATTGTTATTGTCAAGTTATCGACTAAAATCTGAAATTGTCGAAAAGTAAAAGTTTTGTGCCTAGTTTTCAAAAAGGCAAAATCCTGAAAAGTTAAATAGTTAAAAGTCAAACATTTTTAAAAAACCAATATTTTGAAAAGAAGCCACAAATTTTGAAAAAAAAATGTCGACATTTTCAAAAAGGCAAAGTTTTGAAAAGTCAAACATTTAAAAAAGCGACATTTTGATAAAAACAAAGTTGAAATTTTGAAATGAAGTCGAAATTTTGCGAAAAATCTTACAACAAAAAATGGCAAATTTTCGAAAATAATTGAAGCATAAAAAAGACGAAATTTTCAAAAACAGTACAAATTTTGAAAGTCAAAATTTTGAAAAAAAAAAGTTGAAATTTTTAAAAGGAGCACAATTTTGACCAGAAATCAAACTTTTGCAAAAAGTCCAAATTTTTGAATAAAATCGTAATTTTGGAAAAAGTCAACCCTTCGAAAAACTCGACATTATCAAAAATTTTTCCACGTAATCTGAAAAATAAAATTTTTGAAAAATGTCGAATTTTCAAAAAGGCAAAATCCTGAAAAGTCAAATAGTTAAAAAGTCAAACATTAAGAAAAAACAATGTTTTGAAAAGAAGCCAATTTTTGATAAAAAAAAGTCGAAATTTTGAAATAAAGTCGAAATTTTGCGAAAAATCTTACAACAAAAAATTCCAAATTTTCGGAAAAAGATTAGGTCGAAATTTTTTAGTAAAAAATCGAAATTTTCAAAAAATTGACATTTTCGAAAACAATTGAAGCGTAAAAAAGACTACATTTTCAAAAAGTGCACAGTTTGTTAGTCAGAATTTTGAAAAAAAAAGTTCCAAGTTTTAAAAAGAGCACAATTTTGACAAGAAATCAAACTTTTGCAAAAAGTCCAAATTTTTAAATAAAGTCGTACTTTTGGAAAAGTCAACCCTTGAAAAAACTCGACATTATCAAAAAATTTGTATTGTCAATTTTTCGACGTAATCTGAAGTTATCGAAAAATAGAAGTTTTGAAAAATGTCGGAATTTTCAAAAAGGCAAAATCCTGAGAAGTCAAATAGTTAAAAAGTCAAACATTTAAAAAAAACCAATGTTTTGAAGAGAAGCCAATTTTTGATAAAAAGTTGACATTTTGAAATGAAGTCAAAATCTTGCGAAAAATCTTATCTTTACAAAAAGCCAAAAAAGCTCAAAAAAAAAACTCGACAAAATTTTTTATTGACATATTTTTAAAGAAATCTTAAATTCTCGACAAGTAGAATTTTTGAAAAATGTTGAAATTTTCAAAAAGGCAAAGTTTTGAAAAGTCAAACATTTAAAAAAGAAGCGACATTTTGATAAAAAAAGTTGAAATTTTGAAACGAACTCGAAATTTTTCGAAAAATTCGTATCTTCACAAAAAGGCAAAAACCTCGACGTTATCAACAATTTCTATTGCCAAGTTTTCAAAGAAGTCTAAAATGCTCTAAAAGTAAAAGAAAAAGGAAAAATGTCGAAATTTTAAAAAGGCAAAATTTTGAAAAGTTAAAATTTGGAAGTCAAGCATTTAAACAACCGAAATTTTGAAAAAAGTCGAAATTTTGATAAAAGTTGAAATTTTGATAAAATAAAGTCCAAATTTTGAAATGAAATCGAACTTTTGTGAAAAATTCCTATGTTGTAAAAAGCCAAAATTTTAAAAAAATGGAAAAATTAGAGAGGTGAGAATTTGAAAAAAATGAATGTTTTGGAAAAAATGTCGACATCAAAAACAATTTAACTAGTTAAAGAAAGTAGTGGCCATGGTAATAGGGACATAACAGCAAATTTGTCCATAATTTTAATCGACCAAAAAAAGTCATCGTCGGAATTAGCAAAATTATTTCAAATAACATCCGAAATTATCCGAAACATTTATATCGGTTTCGGTTACCGATTCGGATATTTTTTTATTTCGGATATCCGACAGTTTCGGTTACGGTTACGGAGCTCTATCACAGTCCTAGTGCAAAATAAACTAACCTATTTTTGTCAGCTGTCATGAGGTGACGCTTTAAGAAGGAAGATGTCACGTAGTTGTATTTCAAAAAATGTTTCAAAATATTGTCAACTTTTAATTATTAAGAATTTAAATATTTCCAAACTGGGTCCAAAAATTTTAAAATAAAATTAATAATGGTAATGTTTCCGACCAGTAGGAGTCTAATAAGAAGAATAATTAGAGCATGTTGGTAACGCAAATTAGTCTGATAGTAACGCGAAACCATAAATTTTTCCGCGATCCAAAATTGCTCAACGCGACTTCATTGCATTTTAAAGCAAACAATGTCAAAGTCCCGTGAGGATTTTTTTTTACGTAACTAGTTCGCCAAGATGAATAATGGAGCTTCAGGTAGTTGAACTCTTTATTGCAAAATAATACACATCCTAATAGAAGAACTGAAAAAGGAACAAATTTAATATATTACAGTATTTAATGGTTAAACCTTTGCAAAGTCAATTATTTCACATTCAAGTGGAAAAAAGCGACCAGCAAGAATAAATTGCCGAGCAAAACCAGTCCTAGTGTTGTAATCTTTGGATTTTATCGGATTCGACTTCTTGTCGTTATTAAATTAACGCGTTGCTTGTCTTGTGCGTTGCCATTTTAACATTGCTTCTTCGTTCAAAATTTGCCACACTAGTCAAACTGAGTTCATCTAACTGTTGTTTAACCTAAAAGTCGAAGCTCTTTGTTTGTTAACAAGAAACCTCTATAAATTACGTATTAAAAAATTCCATTACATCTACATTTTGCCAAGGTATGTTTTGCGAACTGAAATCTTTATAGCTGTGGCTTACTTCTTTATGGTTGTTTAAACGAATACATTTAAGATAATGTCGACAGTAATAGCAAGATGAATTGCCATTTTAAGAGAGAGTTGTAACATAAATTATAAGGAAAATGGCCAACGACCCAGAGAATATCACACGAATCAGAGCATACTTATCCAAAAAGAACCATTTTGCGGGTTTCGTCATAAGTTTTTGTTTACTTTTTGTTCAATGGGATTATGTATATTTGAAGGCGTTTTTTTTTTTGGAATTAAATCCAAGACACACATTTCATTTGATTGATTGTTCCATTAACTTGAATAATAAATACTAACTGCTGCGACAATTTGCTCGATTCTGGAAGAGTTGATGCATAATTGAATCAACCATCTAGTCAATGTCAACTTGATATTCATCGAGTCGAATTTATTGCTTTGATTGATGTAAATACGGAAGTCAATTTTAGGTCACCTTGGATAGGTCTAATACGAACAGAAACGATATTAATCACAATGCAATCGTTCTAGCAAGATGAGGCATTGTATCGAATGATGTGTTGTTTAAATATTTAATGTATTCAAGGTAAAATGTACGACGGATATTTATCATCATATAATATGCCATGGAATACCTAATGGCTTATTTTTATTTCAAAGTAAATATTAAACTAGGACCTTGGTATAATGAATTTAGAAGTGTTACTGGCTATTTAAAATAGAATTTTTGCTTATTCAGATTTTTTTTAAATGCAGCAGATGAAAATCGATTTTCTAAGGGCGATATGGAAGGTGTTGTCGTAAAAATGTATAGATAACTAACTGGTACCTGAGCAGTGTTGTCAGATAAAAATAAAAACATTATCGTATTAGGTTTTTTTTTGGTCCTTGGTTATTTTCAAAAATTGATACACAGATGTGTATTATTTTGTAATAAAAGAGTTCAACTATCTAAAGCTCCTTTATGCATCTTGGCGAACTAGTTACGTAAAAAAAATCCTCACGGAACTTTGACATTGTCTGCTTTAACATTCAATGAAGTCACATTGAGAAATTTGACAATATTCTGAAACTTTTTTTTGAAATACATCTTCATTCTTAAGGCGTCACCTCATGACAGCTGACGAAAATAGGTTAGCTTATTTTGCACAGAATATGGTGAAATATAGAAGACCAAAATTAGACAATTTTTTTAAGGTAAATCATAAAGATTTAAACAAATATAAAAAAAGTAAAAAAGGTTGTAGCATTATGTATCGATGTTTCTCTCTCATTTGAGCTCGTCAGCGATGTGTAGAGCTATGAAGCAAAATCTGCCACCTTAACCAACTAAGCTATATTGACTAACTACTTAAGGTTAAGTAAAAAGTTCTGAGCGTTTTTTTCTCTTTATTTCAATGATGAAATTAACAAAGTTAGGATTATCGAATTTAGATCAAATATGTTCATTTTGCTCGATAACTTTTGTCTACTTTGACGGCAATTTCAGAATTCCGCGATTGAAAAAGCCCTTCGTCCCTATTGGTAAAAAATTTGACCAGCTCATTTTCACAAGTCTCGTGAGGCAAGTTTTGTACCTTCAAGAATTTTTTTTTAGTAGAACGGACTGGTCCTTGGTTATCTTCAAAAATTGAAATAGAAACCTTGTCCCCTGAAATCAAGAAAGATTAAAAAAACACAACTAAGGTTGCTCTAACGCATTTTCGATAGTCAAGCTATCATCGTATCTCTCTGAAGATAATAGCTTGGCTATAGAATCGCTTTAGAGCAATTTTGTTGTGTTTTTTAATCTTTTTTGGTTTCAGGGGACAACATTTGTATTTCAATTTATCAAGAAAATTTTACAAATGCTTGAAAAGATGATAATCGCTTGAAGCAAAATTTGGGCTATACGGCGGGTGCGATATAACCTCCCATTCAAGCTCTCGGAGCTCCTGGCTCGTCGTTAAAGTTGTGTGCTGCCTGGCATTGTCTTGATGGAACACGATAAAAAGTGGAAAAATTATAGTAGGATGAAACCTATTAGAAAAGGAAGATAATGCAACAAAAATAAAAGGAAAAATAAATTACGGGCGATCTGGGGTCGGCAAGGGGTAGGGGGTAAGTTTTTAAGGGTAAAAAACGGTTTATCTCTGGCAAAACTAGAAACCCTACGGAAAAAAGTTAAAAGGCAAAGTTGTAGGTAACAAGAAGATCTACAACTTTTGTATCTACACTTTTTCAACATAACCTCAAAATTCACGTGAAAAATTCAAAAACCCAGGTTTCTGGTTTTTTATTTCTATCTTTTACAAAAAAAAAACTTTTTTACAAAATTTGGTGAAAACTTAGCTTTTTATATCCCAAAGATACTGTTATTTTTTTGATTTAAAATATTTATTTTTTCACCTTATCTTGACTCAATATCGAAAAAGCACCCAATCGAAAAATCTCACGTTAAAATTTTAGCTTTTTCAAAAAACTCGGTGGGCTTTTTGTTCGTTGAAATGTCTACTTTCTGATAGTGTAAAAAAATATATACATTACTATGGTAAATCTTCTAAGAAAATTCAAAAAAACGAAAAGTACTCCAATTCGATTTTTTTTTCATCTTTATGTACAATTTTAAGCTATTTGTGTTAAAATGTGTACTTTAATTACTCGAAAAACGTCAGATTCCATTTTACATTGATGAACAAAAAATTGTAAATCGAAATATACTACTATAATTAACAACCAAATAAGTTAATAAAGTTAATATTTAATTGAAAATTCAGGTGCTGTGTTAACAGTACCATCAGTTAATTCAACTGAAAGAGGAGAACGCAGTCGTAGAAAGACCTCAGACAATATTCCAGAATTCAATTATCAAAACCATACAAAAATACCATTTTTGCAAGAAAAATTTTTATCTAACGAGAAAAACAAAGACAAAATAATAAAATCACTAATGAAAATATTACAGTCACAAGGATTTTCCTGTAAACAAGCAAAAGAAGATGCTGATGCTGACATAATTAAGACCTCGTTAGAAATTGCCAGAGATACTAATAAAACTGTCATTGTTGTGGGTCAAGATATTGATCTTTTGGTCCTTTTGAATCAATTAAATTCTAATAATCAGGACATTTATTTTCTGAAGCCAGGTTCTAGAAATATAAAAGATCTTTTTTTCACTTCTAATAGTTTCAAATATGAATCCGTCAAAAACATCGTTGCATTTCTGCATTGTTTTTCTGGTTGCGATACAACATCTGGATTTGCCGGAAAAGGAAAGAAAAGTATCGTGAATTCATTAATAGGCAATAAAAATTTATCAAATTTGACTAATATTTTTTTAAAAAAGATGCAAACAAAGAAGATATAAAAAAATGGATTACAATTAATGAAATCTATTTATAAATGTAAAAATGATAATATTACACTAAATCAATTAAGATTTCAAAAATATCAATTAGCAAAAATTAAATCGTCTTTTATATTGGCAAATCTCCCACCCACAGAAGGTGCAGCAGAACAACATTGTTACACGGCATATTATCAGCTTCAAACTTGGCTGGGTAACGAATTGACAGCAACAGATTGGGGCTGGAAGCAGCAACATCTACGGGGCATTGTGCCCAAATTTACAGAAAAAGAATTAATTCCAGACATATTACTGAAAGCTATTTGCTGCAGCTGTGAAACTGGATGCAATAGTTTAAAATGTGGCTGCCGAAAACATGGTTTAAAATGCACAAATTTATGTTCAAATTGTCATGGTTCTGAAGAATGCGTCAATGTGGTAGAAGAAACCTATGAGGAAGTTAATGATCTAGATGAAATTGTGGATGAAGAACCAGTGCAAACTAGAAATGATGTTGGAGACGAAGACGATGATGGTCTTGAAGACTTCGAAGATCTAGTAGAATCGGAAAGGTGTGCTGAATCCAACGATGAAGAAATACCATCAAAGAGACAAAAACTGATGGATAAGTGATTAAAATTGAAGACAATAATTTGATAAATAAAAAGATTAATTTTCTGTGACATAAATGCAATGAAAATTTAAGAAATAAACTTTTTTTACTGAAAACAATAGCTACAGTCATATTTTTTAGATTAAATCCCCTTAAAATCCAATCTTTAATATTTAAAATAACTATGTTTTTTGCAATCTTCATGTTCTTTGGATTTGTAATTTTTTTGTTCATCAATGTAAAATGAAATTTGACGTTTTTCGAGTAATTAAAGTATAAATTTTAGCAAATAGCTCAAAATTGTACATAAAGATAAAAAAAAATTTCGAATTGGAGTACTTTTCGTTTTTTGAATTTTCTTAGAAGATTTACCATAGTAATGTATATTTTTTTACACCATCAGAAAGTAGACATTTCAACGAACAAAAATCCACCGAGTTTTTTAAAAAAGCTAAAATTTTAACGTGAGATTTTTCGATTGAAAATTAGGGTGCTTTTTCGATATTGAGTCAAAATAAGGTGAAAAAATAAATATTTTAAATCAAAAAAATTGCAGTGTCTCTGGGATATAAAAAGGTAAGTTTTCACCAAATTTCGTGAAAAAAAAATTTTTTTTGTAAAAGATAAAAATAAAAAATCATAAACCTGGTTTTTTGAATTTTTCACGTGAATTTTGAGGTTATGTTAAAAAAGGGTACATACAAAAGTTGTAGATCTTCTTATTACCTACAACTTTGCCACTTAACTTTTTTCCGTAGGATTTGTAGCTTTGCCAGAAATCGAGATAAACCGTTTTTTACCCTTAAAATCTCAACCCCTACCCCTTCCCGACCTCAGATCGCCCGTAATTTATTTTTCCTTTCATTTTTGTTGCATTATCTTCCTTTTCTAGTAGGTTTCATCCTACTATAATTTTTTTTGGTTTCAAAAATTATTTACCCTGGACTAATTGGCCAATTGTGGTCGCTTCTCGTCGATCACCTGCTTGAGTCGGGTCAGTTAGTGAATGGGTTGCCACTTGTATAATACAAAATTACTGGCAAACCTTGTTTACATTCCTGGCTTTTCCTGGCAAAATTTAAATATTATATTCCTTGCAATTCCGGGCAGATTCAAAATTAATAAATAATAAAATTAATGAGCTTTTAATAAATCAATTTTAACAGAAATTTATTTATTTAGGATTATGACATTAGGGACAAAAAAGCAAAGGTTTATAAAACTTGTTCATGTAATGAAAACTGTTAAAATTCTTGAAAACACTTGCCCTGAAAAATTAGAAACTCTAGGCTACACAACAAAGAGATTGAACTGCATTCCTACATGCGCTTTTGTTTTCTGTGTTCAATACAGATTTAAGATCCAATATTACAAGAAAATCGCTGTCAACGCATGTAACAAAATTGCAAAATATGTATGTAAAAATCGCGAATCAAAATTCGAGGTTATTCCTTGAAATTCCTGGTTATAAGTCAATACTGCCAAGTTTACTGGCAGGACCTTATATTCCTGGCAACTGCCAGTATTTACTGGCAAAACGGCAACCCTGACTTATTGACTGTATAAGTCCGAATTGAGTGATTGATCCGATGGGAGCCGAAGAGCACCGTTATTACTTCATTACCTAGTCTTCGGGCTATTCTTTATTTCAGTGAGCATATTTCCTGCGCTCGTCAACCAAAAGCTTAATTAAATCTAATCTGACAGTTTCTGCTATTTAGCAGGTATAATAAAACGCCATATTTAATATTTAAGAGGAAATTCAAAGAATAACCACTGACCCATAAAAATCGGATTGAAACAATATGCCGCCAACGTAGCCTGATGTTTGAGATATCATTGTTAGAATATGGAATTACTAGAAACAATGGAATACATAAACAAAAGATATGTCTGTGGCTTTTAAAGCTAGAGGTAAGTTTGAGTTAACCGGTCACCAACAGTAGCTAGTCATTTATAAGCAGCTCTTTGTTTTTTCCACTCTTTCTATACCAGAAAATCTACCTAATAAAACTCTAAATACTGCATGGGTGACATTGGGAGAGGGACGGGGTGTTCTAGAGTCAACCTTCTGACCTACGGCCATTATCTTTTATTGTGTAAATTATTTTTTAATCCAGGATCATCAAGGGTGAAATCTTTTATTTATTACCTATAACATGCTTATTTAAAAATTTCAAGCTTTATCTAAAAATTTCAACTTTTTTGTCAAAATTGTTAATTTTCCCAAGAGAAGTTTCACATTTTTTGCTCAATTACTACTTTACAATCGCAACCTGAAATCTTTTCCGCTGACCACTGAATTTTTTTTAGGTGTGGATTTCTTTTAATAAGTTTCGACTTTTTCGCAACTTCAATTTTTTGAAAATTAGGGACTTTTTAAGGAATCTGATTTCGATTTTGTTAATTTCAAATTTTAAATCTGAACTTTTTTAAAAATTCTATCTTTTTCAAAATTTTATTTTTTTATAAATTTGCAACTTTGTTCCACTTCGGAAATTTTGAATTTTTTCGGCTCCTTTTGAAAATTTCAATTCTTTTTGAATTCAAGCTTTACTGAAAGTTTTACTACAACTTCTACGACTTTTTTTTGCTTCTACTTTTTTGAAAACGGTTTACACTCTTATTCAAAATGTTCACATATGTTCACATTTCAATCTGCAAAAGGTTCGAAATTTCGACTTTTTGAAAATAGCGACTTTTGGTTGAAAATTATGTTTTTTAAATTTCGGATTTTTTTCAAACTGTTGAATTCATTCATTATATGAATGCATTTGAAATATTTTGGATTTTTCTTGAAAATATCGCTATTCTTTGAAAATTGCATTACGACGATAAGATTTTTTAAAAGCTTTCTTTTCTGAAAGCTGCCCGTTTTTCAAGATTTTGTCTCTTCTAGAAATCTCGACGGTAAATTAAAATTTTTTTGAAGAGTTCGACTTTTTGAAAATTTTGATTTTTTAAATTTCAGTTTTTTGTAACTTTGACTTATTTGCAAATTTGATCTTTTCTTGAAATTGAATTTTCCGAAAATATAATTTGTTTACACAATTCTTTTTTTTTTTAAATGTCGACTAAAAATTTTACGGTTTTTGAAGATTTCTACATTTTTTTTAAAACATTAATTGTAAGTTTTAACTATTTTAAAACTTGGTTAAGAAAAATTTCGACTTTTTAAAAACATCCTTTTTCTAAAATTTCAATTTTTTTGTAAATTGAAATTTACAAAAATGTCAATTTAATAAAAAAATCTTCCTTTTGAATATTTCAACTCTTTTTGAATTCAGCTTTACTGAAAGTTTTACTACAACTTCTACTGAAAATTTCGACTTTTTTTTTGCTTTTACCGTTTTAGAAAACGGTTTAACGATTAACGGTGAATCAAAATTGTCACATTTCATTCTGCAAAAGGTTCGAAATTTCGACTTTTTGGAAATAGCGACTTTTGGTTGAAAATTGTTGTTTTAAATTTTGGATTTTTTTGAAAATTTATTCATTATATCAATGCGTTTGAAATATTTTGGATTTTTCTTGAAAATTTCGATATTCTTTGAAAATTGCATTACGACTTTTTTTCAAAATTTCGATGTTTTCAAATTTCCACTATTTCTAAATTTTTCGTTTTAAATTTTTGAAATTCTCCTTTTTTTGAAAATTTTAACTTTGTCTCATTTATTTCGAAAATTCTCTCAGTTTTTTTTTAGAAAATTTCCACTTTTTTTTAATTTCAGCTTTACTGAGAATTTTGTCTTTCTTTAAAACTTCGACCGCTGAAAATTTCGACTTTTTTTAAGTTCGATTTTCATTTCCAGTTTCCATTATATTTAAGATTTTTACATTTTCAAAATTTGAATTTTTTTTCTCAATTTAGTTTTTTTTCAACTTATTATTTTTCCTGAAAATGTTGGCTTTTGTTCAGAATAACGATTTTTTGAAGATTTGAATTTTTGAAAATTTTGACCTATTTCAGCCATTTAAAATAATTAGAATTTTTCCCCAAAAGTTCGACCCTTTTCAAAATTTCGTTATTTTCAAATGTTTACACCTTTTGTCACTTTAATTTCTTTTAATTCTTTTTTGGAAAATTTAGGCTCTATTATTGATTTATTTTATAATTTCGAGCGTTTCGGAATATTTTTTTTTAAATTTTGACCACTTTCACAGTTTGAATTTTTCTAAATTTTACTCTTTTCGAAAATTTCGATTTTGTAACATTTTTAATTTCAAAATTTGGATCCCTTTTAAGTATTAAGGCTTTTTGGAACTGTTGATATTTATAGAAAACCACCTTTTTTTTCAAAAGTTTTGAGAGAGAATAATTTTCAAAAAAGTCGAAATTTTCAAAATAGTCAAAACTTCGAGAGAAAGTTTTTTATTTAAACATTTCTTCTTTTTCTTTTGGGAAATTTTAGATTTTTGGAAAATGGTAGTTTTATTTAGATTTTGCTGATTAACATTGTTTCGAAAATTTTTTGTCTTGAAAATTTGCCCTTTTTGGAATTTCTAATTTTTTCAAAGTTATTCGATGTCTTGGAAATTTCTAAATTTTGTTTGTCAAAATTTAGGTTTTCAAAACTCCATATTTTAACCTTTTTTAATATTTTCATTTTCTTTGTCAATTTTCACCATTTTTCAAAAAAAAATGACTCGATTGAAAATTTAAACATTTTAACATTAAACATTTTGAAATTAAAAAAAATTGAAATACAGAACTCGTCCCCTGAAACCAAGAATGCTTAAAAAACACAACAAAGGTTGCTCTAACGCGTTTCGATAGTCAAGCTGTCATCTTCAGAGAGATACTTGAAATTTTTTCAAAATTTCGGACTTAAAATTACTACTCTTTTCAAAAATGTTTTCCTTTTTTTATAAATCGTCACTATTTTTAAATTTCTTTTATTTTTGATATCGATAATATTGATAATTTAAAATTTGTGAATATTCCAGCTTTCAAAGTTTTTTTTTTGCGAAATTGGATTTTGTTTACAAGTTTTAGTTTTTTTGAAATTCTGGCTATTTCAGAATTTTATTTTCTCTAAAAATCTTGGTTTTTATAAGTCCCAAATCTTTCGAAATTTCAGCATTTTTCTCATAATTTGCCAATTTTACCTTTTCTGCCTAAATTTTGATGTCAAACTCGAAATTTCACATTTTGGACGTTTGGCTCGAGTTCTTTTTTAATAATTTCTAGTATTTCCGTCGACATTTTGATTTTTTTCTACCAAATTTAAATGCTTCAGTTTTCCCTTTTTTCTAAATTTTGGATTTAAATTTTAAAATTGTGATGTTTGATAAGAGTTTTGATTTGCTTTTCGAAAAAAGGATCTAAAATCCGATTTTGTTTCAATAAAGTGTTTTCGATAAATTACTCAATTTAAAGTCGAAATGTTCATATTTTTTCCCTAAAATTTCAACTTTTAAAATTACTCACTTTTTTATAAATTTGAATTTTCAAACGTAAACAGTGCAGTACAACAGTGAGTACTTAATATTTTTATATTGAAAAATAAATAACAAAAACAAAGCATTTATTTTCAAATATTTTCAATATTTGCGTTTAAAAATTTGGTATTACGTATTTATTTTTATTTCAATTAAGCTGTACTATTGTAAATTGTAAAAATAAACTGGAAGCTTCAAAAAAAATTGTCGAAATTGAAAAAAGTCGTAGAAAGTCAAATTTTAGAAAAAATTTCAAGGAAAAAGGCAAATTTTAGGAAAAATTTTAAAGAAAAAGTCAAAATTTGAAGAAAAGCTCGAAATTTGGACAAACAGTTTCCAATCTTTCAGGGGAACTTAAATTTTGAAAAGAAGTTTGAAATTTCGCGAACAAGACGATTTAAAAAAAAAATCAAATTTTCAGATAAATAGAATTTTGAGAAAATTGGTAAAATAATTTGGAAAGAACAGAAAATGTCAATAACACTCCTAGTTTCGAGAGAAATATTGAATTTTAAGGTATTTCTCAGAGAAAGTGAAATTTTAAGAAAAACATCAAATTTTAAGATATGGCAGTGGATGAATTTCGTACGAAATAAGGGTTGACATTTTCAGAAAAAGTTTCATTTTGAAAGAAAAAGATTTCGAAAAAAAAAGAATTCGACAAAAGTTCTCAAAAAATGCATCGTTTTAGAAAAGGATTTCGAAATTTGACAACAGATTGAAATTCGCAGATCAAATTTAAAAACCGTTGTTTAGACAAATTTAAATTTTATGAAAAATTGTAAAATTTCGAACAGAGAAATTGTAAAAAATTAAAAGCTTATAAAAATTATCGAACTTTTTGAGAAGTCGAAGTTTTTCGGAGAAGAAGAAAATAAAAAAAATTGCAATTTTCCAGAGAAAGTTAAGTTTTGAAAATAAGTTGAAATTTCGAAAACAAGACGAATTAAAAAAAACTCCAAATTTTTAGATAAATAAAATTTTGAGAAAATTGGTAAAATAATTTCGAAAGAAAAGAAAATTTCGATAACGCTCCGAGTTTCGGGAAAAGTTTTGAATTTTAAAAGGTCAAAATTTCCTAGAGAAAGTCAAATTTTGAGAAAAAAAGTCAAATTTTGAGAAAAAAAGTCAAATTTTGAGATTTACAAACAGGTGAATTTAATTCGAAATAAAAGTTGAAATTTCCAGAAGCCGAAATTTGAAAAAAAGATTTCAAAAAAAATGAATTCGTCAAAAGTTCTCAAAAAAAGCAAAATTTCAGAAAACGATTTCGAAATTTGACAACAGAATGAAATTCGCAGAGCAAACCTGAAATGTTTAGACAAATGTACATTTTGTGGAAAATTGTAAAATTTCGAAAAGAGAGATTGTATAAAATTAAAAGCTTAAAAAAAATTGTCGAACTTTGTCAGAAGTCCAAGTTTTTCAGAGAAGAAAATAAAAAATTTGCAATTTTCCAAAGAAAGTTAAATTTTAAGAATAAGTTGAAATTTGGAGAACAAGACGAATTAAAAAAACTCCAAATTTTGAAATAAATCGAATTTTGAGAAAATTGGTAAAGTAATTTAGAAGGAAAACAAAATGTGATAACACTCCCAGTTTCGAGAAAAGTATTGAATTTTAAAAGAAGGTCAAAATTTCCCAGAGAAGGTCAAATTTTGAGAAAAAAATCATATTTTGAGATTTGAAAACAGTTAAATTTAGTTGAAATAAAAGTTCCAATTTCCAGAAGAAGCCGAATTTTCAAAAAAAAGATTTGGAAAGAAATGAATTCGGCAAAAGTTCTCAAAAAAAGCAAAATTTTAGAAAACGACTTCGAAATTTGACAACAGAATGAAATTCACAAAGCAAATTTAAAAACCCTGACAAATTTACATTTTGTGGAAAATTGTAAAATTTCGAAAAGAGAAATTGTAAAAAATTAAAAGCTTAAAAAAATTGTCGAATTTTTTCAGAAGTTGAAGTTTTTCAGAGAAGAAGAAAATAAAAAAATTGCAATTTTCCAGAGAAAGTTAAATTTAGAGAATAAGTGTAAATTTCGAGAACAAGACGAGTTATAAAAACTCCGAATTTTCAGATAAATCAAATTTTGAGAAAATTGGTAAAATAATTTCGAAAGACAACAAAATGTCGATAACACTCCCAGTTTCGAGAAAAGTATTGAATTTTAAAAGGTCAAAATTCCCCAGAGAAAGTCAAATTTTAGGAAAAAAAAATTGAGATTTGAAAATAGATGAATTTAGTTCGAAATAAAAGTTGAAATTTCCAGAAAAAAAAACCGAATTTTGAAAAAAGAAATTGCGAAAAATTGAATTTGTCAAGAGTTCTCAAAAAAGAAAAACGTCGAATTTCGGTGATTGAAACTCAGAACAAATTTAAAACCTGAAATTTTTAGGCAAATATAAATTTTGTGAAAAATTGTAAAATTTCGAACAGAGACATTGTAAAAAAGAAAGAAAAAATCGTCATATTTTTAAAGCGCGAGAAGAAAAAAAAATGAAAAATATTGCATTTTTCCAGAGACACTTCAATTTTGAGCATAAATTTGAAGTTTCGTGAACAAGACGAAATAAATAAACTCAAAATGTTCAGATAAATTCGAATTTTGATAGAATTGGAAAAATAATTTCGAAAGAAAAGACATCGTTGATACAACTTAGAATTTCGAAAAAAATGCTGAACTTTGAAGAAAAGTCAAATTTTAGGAAAAAAAATAAATTTAGGGAAGTCAAACATTTTGAAAATTGACGAATTTCGTCGAAAAAATCGCAGCTTGCAGAAACAATAAAATGTCGAATTTTAAAAGTCGAAATTTCGAAAAAAAACGAATTTTGCGAAACTAAGTCCAAATTTGTAAATAAAAGTTATGTTTAGCAAGAGTCAATATTTTGGCAAAATGGCTAAATTTGGAAAAAGGACGAATTTTGAAAAGAGGCATTTCGAGAAAAATATTGAAGTGTTGAAGGTCAAAATTTCCCAGAGAAAGTCAAATTTTGAGATTAAGTCGAACATTTTAAAAATTGTAGATAAATTTCATCGAAAAAAATCGCAGTTTGCAGAAACAATAAAATGTCGAATTGTAAAAGAAGTTTCGAAAAAAGAACGAATTTTGCGCAACAAGTCCAAAATAAAAAATAAATAAAAGTTTAAATGTTTAGTAGGTCAGTTTTGGGGAAAATGCCAAAATTTGGTAAAAGGACGAATTTTAAAAAGAATGTAGCAAGTTCTAGAAAAAATTCGCAATTTAGAACAAACTCGAAAAAATGTAATTTTGGAAAAAAGTGAAATTTGAGAATAGATCCAAATTTCGAAAGAATAAAACTTTGAAAAAAAGGACGAAATTTTCAAAAACTATTTTACTTAACATCTCCAATTACTTCAAATTTTTATTTCTTTGATCGAAAAAACGACAAAAGATGAATTTTTGAGAAATAAGTCGAATCTTCCAGCAATTCGAATTAAAAAAAAAGTAAACATTTTCACAACTAGCCAAGTTTTGAGAAGAAAGATTTAGGGTAAAAGTCTAACTTTAGAAACAAAATAGATGTTAAAATAGAAAACTGATATGGAGAAGAGTTAAAAAAGGTCGAAATTACGAAAAAAAGACAAATTTTGAAGTAAAGGTCTAAATTTTGAGAAATAAAAGGTCTTTTGTGCTGAATATATTTTCGTTTGGCTCTATGAGTCAGAGGGGTCTCTCTCTGTACCATATTTTGTTTGATTTATCTGAAATAATTTTGAAATAAAATGTAAATCAGAAATGAAAATTTGTGGCTCTTTGAAATTGACGAAATCATTTTTTTTTATTACGGGTGGCTTTTTCGGTTCAAAAGTTTGCCGACCCTTGGTCATTTTTGAAGATATAAATATGAAAATAGGCTTCTGCTTATAAATTAGTTATATCAATTTTTTGAAAAATTCGACCCCCAACAGGGTAAAATAAAGGATTAAAATTTGTGTTTGAGCAAAAACCGGCAACAATAAACAGTGGATGCCATGGCGCGGAGTAATCCGAACAAATTCAAACAAAAAATACAATGATGGGGCTTTGTTTTGTGACCCGTATGGAAATGAGTGCAGGTAATAATGCATAAGAGTACAAGAACAAAAGCCTCAATGTAATAATGTAGCGAATATTCCATTATCCCCATTTGTAACACGATGTACCAGGCGTAACCGGCTCGTTCCGACGTTGCCACATTTACAGGAACTAGACCACAATGCACAGATGTGTTCAGTCGAATGTAAAAAGCGAAAACAAAGGCAATAATACATCATTCAAAGGTATTAAATTGTTGTTATTTTATTTTCTCCTTGACCCCGCTAATTTGTTGCATTCATGGAAGCCTGCTGACTCCTCACAATATCACAATTTGATATCCCATTTGCTGTACAACGTAAATGAAGCGTTGTAGACGCCAAACTAATTAAAACACGTCTGGCACGACTTAACCGTATCAAATTGATTTCCTGCCACAATTCCACCTTTTGGGTGGTGTCAATCGAAAGCTGGCACAGTAAAATGTCTCATTTTGGACACCCCTCAAGAGTCGTCACCTCCCTCAACCATGACTTTTGGGCTTCTTCCAAAACTGAACTATTTGTTTGACTCTTTCCCAAAACCTATCACTTCTTAAAGAAGGGATTCTTAGGTTGGGGTCCACGGACCACTAAAGGATCCATATAGTTTTAGGGGTCCATGATTAGCACCTACTTAAAGCAAGGTTTTTTAATTTGGGGTCCATGGGCCACTGAGGGTCCATATCATGAGTTTTGGGGGTCCATGATTAGCACCTATCACTACTTAAAGCAGGGTTTCTTAATCTGGGGTCCATGGACCATGAAGGGATCCATGGGGCTGCTACCTAATAATATTTATTAAGATAATACTTAATACAGCAATTTATCCAGTTCTTCCTAATAAAACGTATTCGAGCTTTGGAAATTTTAACTTTTTTCAAAATTTCGATATTTTTCGAGTTTTTCCAAACGGTTGGGTTTTTATTTTAATGTTGATTTTCCGAAAATGCGAACTCCTTTCTCAAAATTCTACTTTTTTCTCTCAGAATTCTACTTTTTTTCTCAAAATTCTCGGTTTTTCTCCAAAAATTCTCAAAGTTCGTCTTATTCTCTTAGTTTTGACTTGAGTCTTAAAATTAAATCTTTAAGTTTCTGGAGTTTTCTACTTAAAATTGGGTTTATTATCCAAATTTCAACTTTTTCTCAAAATTCGTGTATCCTTCTAAAATTGAATCCTAACATTAATAGAAATGTAAAAATTATAATATTTTTATGAAATTTAGAGAAAATAATTCATTGTAAATTTCAAGATTTTGTCAAAATTTGGATAAAAGTAAGAAATGTTGAGAGAAATATTTTCAAAAATTGTTTTTTTTTAAATTCGTATCAAATTGATTTCCTGTCACAATTCCACCTTTTGGGTAGTGTCAATCGAAAGCTGGCACAGTAAAACTTCTCATTTTGGACACCCCTCAACGGTCGTCACCTCCTTCAACCACGACTTTTGGGACTCTTCCAAAACTGGGCTATTTATTTGACTCTTTCCGAAAACATATCACTTCTTAAAGAAGGGATTCTTAGTCTGGGGTCCATGGACCACTAAAGGAGTCATGAGTTTTGGGGGTCCATGATTAGCACCTATTTAAAGCAGGATTTCTTAATCTGGGGCCCATGGACCACTGAGGGATCCATATCATGAGTTTTGGGGTCCATGATCAGCACCTTTCACTACTTAAAGCGGGGTTTCTTAATCTGGGGTCCATGGACCATGAAGGGATCCATGGGGGTGCTATCTAACAACATTTATTAAGATAATACTTAACGCAGCAATTTATCTAGTCTTACCTAATAAAACGTATTTTTATATTTCCTTGATTTCTCTTCCTACAACTATCTAGAGTAGGACTTGCTCCCCCCGTGGATCATGCATCCAACCAAAAATTTATATTCTAAACTGGAGGAACGTTTTCTCAAAATTTCCATTTTTTCTTTAAAACCTCGTTCTTTCCTTCAAATTCCGACATTTTCTCGAACTTTTTGACTCTTTTCTGAAAATTCACCTTTTTCACAAAATCTTTCTTTTCCTTTGAAATGAATTTCGCCTTCTTTTATCAAAATGTGACGTTTTTCAAAATATTGAATTTTTATCTGAAAATACGTTCGTTCTTTTCGATATTTTATTTCTCAAAATTCGATTTTTTTTAAATTTCGATTTTTTTAAATTCGACTTGTTGACTCTGTTCTCAAAATTCGTCTTTTTTCACAAAATCTTTCTTTTCCTTTGAAGTGAATGCATTCCTAAAATTCGCCTTGTTTTATCAAAATGTTATTTTTTTGAAAATTTCGACTTTTTAAAATTCGACTTTTTTAAATTCAAATTTCGGCAAATTTCGATCTTTGGGTAAAAAAGTAAAAATTTTGAGAATACTCATCTGGAAATGTTGAAAAATGTTTTTTGGAAATTTTGAATTTTTGTAAAAAGACGGACATTCGAGAACATTTTCAGTTTTTTTAAATCCAACTTTCTGAAAGTTCAAAATTTCGACGTTTACCTCAACATTGGACATTTTCTGACGTTGCGGAGGGGCAGGATGGGGAGCTTGTCCCTCTTGACTTGAGCAGTCATCAGAAAATAAATATTCAACCGAGAAATTTCGACTTTCTTCTTAAAATTTCGACCTTTTACCTGAAGTTTCGATAGTTTCTCGAAATTTGTCATTTTTTCCAAAGTTGGACAAAATTTGACTTCCTCTGGGAAATCTAGAATTCCTACATTTTCTGGAATTTTTTGACTCTTTTCTCAAAATTCGTCTTTTTTCACAAAATCTTTCTTTTCCTTTGAAAATTCACCGTATTTTATCAAAATAGTTACTTTCAAAATACTGAATTTTTATCTGGAAATCCGTGCGTTCTTTTCGAAATGTTTATTTCTCAAAATTTGGACCTTTTTTGAAAATTTCGAATTCTTACTTAAAATTCGACTTTTTTAAAATTCGACTTCTGCAAATTTCGAGTTGTTTACCAAAATTTGCCTTTTCCTTGGGTTTTGATAGATCTTTGGATGAGAAAGTAAAAATTTTGAGAATAATACTAATCTGACAATTTTGAAAAATGGTTTTTGGAAATTTTGAATTTTTGTAAAAAGACGGACGGACATTCGAGAACATTCTTTTTGGAAATTTCAACAGTTTTTTTTTAAATCCAACTTTCTGGAAGTGCAAGATTTCGACCTTTACCTCAATATTGGACATTTTCTGACATTGCGGTGGGGCAGGATGGGGAAGCTTGACTTGAGCAGTCATCAAAAATAAATATTCCGCCGAGAAATTTCGACTTTCTTCTTGAAATTTCAACCTTTATCTTGAAGTTTCGGTATTTTCTCCAAATTCGTAATTTTTTCCGAAAGCTGAACAAAATTTGACTTCCTCTGAGAAATCTAGGAATTCCGACTTTATCTCAAATTTTTGACTCTTCTCAAAATTCATCTTTTTTCACAAAATTTTTCTTTTCCTCTGAAGTGAATTTATTCCTAAAATTCGCCTTCTTTTATCAAAATGTGACTTTTTCAAAATATTGAATTTTTATCTGCAGATTCGTTCGTTTTTTTCGAAATTTATTTCTCCAAATTCGATTTTTTTTGAAAATTTCGAATTTTTAAAATTAGACTTTTTTAAAATTCGACTTTCTGCAAATTTCGACTTGTTTACCAAAATTTGCCTTTTCCGTGGGTTTTGGTAGATCTTTGGATGAGAAAGTAAAAATTTTGAGAATAATACTCATCTGAAAATTTTAAAAAATGTTTTTTGGAAATTTTAAATTTTTGTAAAAAGACGGACATTCGAAAACATTCTTTTTGGAAATTTCAACAGTTTTTTTAAATCCAACTTACTGGAAGTTCAAATTTTCGACATTTATCTCAACATTGGACGTTTTCTGACGTTGCGGTGGGGTAGGATGGGGAGCTTGTCCCTTTTGACTTGAGTAGTCATCAGAAAATAAATATTCAGTCTAGAAATTTCGGCTTTCTTCCTGAAATTCCGACCTTTTTCTTGAAATTTCGACTTTTTCTTAAAATTCATTCGACAAAGTTTGACACCCTCCGGGAAATTTCGAATTTTCATTAAATTTTGACGGTATTTTCAAAATATCGATCTTATTCGCCAAATTTCGATTTTTGCATTTTTAAAGCGTTTGATTTCTTTCCTCGAAAATCGTCTTTCTCGAAATTTCGAATTTTTTTCTCAAAATTCCCCCTTTTCGAAATTGTCACTTATCTCAAAACTTTGACACCAAAAATTAATCATTCGGAACACAAAAAATCGTGGTAGGTGGTTTAGATTTTCTTTGGGGTCGTTTGAGGTTGAAAAGTTACATCAATATCCGTAGTTTGCTGCAAGGGTTATAAGCGAATATTCTTAATTACTGACTTTTTCATTTAACCTCATTTTCAACCAATTCGTACCATTAATGTTTGTTAAAAACTAATGACTAGGATTTTTAGAGAATGTTTTGCACTTTTTAATCCCTATTTTCATTTTCGGTACGACCATTATTTTCCTAGTTATTGGTTACCAAAGTTTTTTTTTCGTTTTAAAGAACGCCAATCAGTGAAAAACCATCATACACGGCTCGGAGACCAGTAAAATTAATGAGGATTGCATTACCTAGAAGAGTTTTATGATGTGATCACTGGAAAAAATCACTGAAGGCGTGAAATATTATCGATACCTCAAAACATATCGTGAAGAATTCAAAAATCAAACGACCTAAATGCTTTACAACAAATAATGTAACTATTTTCCTTGTTCTAAAAAAGTTAAACTCTTCGCGTATCCTACTGACTGCGCCAGATAAACATGATGCCTCATTGAAACCTTGTTAGAAAAATGTCTTCCATCTTGTTGCTTTTAAGTCGTTTTATAGAAAAATCTCTAAAATGCTGACTCGGTACGGTGATTCAGCACCTCAACCTTGATAAGTTGTAAATAAACCTGAACATGTCAAATCAGCTTCTTAAGCCCTGACCGAGGTACTTGAGTCGTAAAAGTGTGAAATGTAAATATTTATTTGTTTACTGTCTTACCTGTATTCCATAAACTTAAATATGATTTCTGTTGCAGGTAAGGAAGGACACTTTTGAAGATGCTGTGATAGCTGTAAGTGTGAGTAGTTAAATTTTAAACCATTTTAAATGACGCCTACTAAAATTTAAAAGTTCGTAATTCCTAAATTCATGCATAAAAATGTGAGTCGACTTATTTGGCATGATTTGAAACAGGTATCCATAATTTAGTTAAAAATTGCTTGTAACATTTGTAAATGACGCAAAAGGCGACCTTAAAACCCACGTACTTTGCATTTTAATTTATATAATTTACAGATGTTTTTTGCTAGCGCATTCATGTGAATGTATGTGCGTTATCAGTAAAATTAGAAACCAAAACACACATAATAAATTATTTAAGTTGTTTAGGTACAAATTTGCTAAATAAAACATCGACGTGAAAAGACAAGACTATGGTTCTCCTGAAACTGAAACAGTAATTACAGTTGGGTTAGTAAAATTTTAGATTAAAATTATTTTAGACTATATTTATGAATTTTAGATATACTTAGGATTTAGAACAAAAAAAATATAATGATAGGATTACTTTGATAAATGCCATTAAAATCTCATTATATTACGATTTCGGGAATATCATCCATAACCTTCTCCAAAAGCATCCTCATCGTTGCACTATTAACTTCATAACCTTGTAATGATAATCATATTTTACAGTTGATTAATATTCCTTAATGACTAAATTTCATAACAATTATCATTCTTGTATACATAATTTATTAGCTGGCTATATATTTTACAGTGTAGCTCATATATCATAAAAAATAGACACGAAATACTTTTGTGATTTAAATAAGCATGAAATGATTTCGATTATTGAAAAAAGCGAATTCAAATTCAAAAACCAGGGAAATTCGAATTCGATTAATTCTGTCAAATCTGGAACCTTCAATTCTGACTCTATATTGATGTGATATTGCAACACACGAGAAATAGAATTAAGAGACAATACTGCCACCTTACTTTCGCAAAAAGAGAAATATAAGGTGCATTAGGTCAAGATTAACTCTGCCAACCGAGAATTCTCGAAAACGAAAAAGGTCTTAGAATTACTAATAATTTGGAACATAGACACTATCAAAGAGAAACACAAATCAGCTAAACAATATTTGACAACTTTGACTTAAACAATTCGTATATTATCGTCTATTACCGTTTTGTATACCATGAAACACCAAAATTTACTAAATAAACGAAAAATGAAATAAAAATACTTATAATTTTGGATGGAGTGCATTTTGCACGTAACAATATGGGACATGATTTGTAAATAACCAGCGAAAAATTATCCTACGGCGCTCGAAGATCAATCAAATTAAAAAGAATTAAATGATCTAAAAAAGATTTATGATGAAATCACTGGAAGAATTACTGACGTCTGTGGACCTGTTTAAGCGTAAACAAAAATTTGGGAAGTTTTCGGTCCACGTTTTTCTTTTGATTAGTCGAAAACTGCTAAAACTCAAGATCTGTTATCTAGAAATTTTGAGCTTTTAAGCTAAAAAGTTGAACAAATACGTAAACACTTTTAGGATATTTAAATCATTTGACAATTTTGGCTTAAACATTTCATACATTCTCGTCAATTACCGTTTTGTATACCATCAAACACCAAAATTTACTAAATAAACGAAAAACGAAATGAAAATACTTATAATTTTGGATAAAGTGCATTTTGCACGTAACATATGGGACATGATTTTTGAATATCCAGCGATAAATCATCCTTCGTCCCTCGAAGATCAGTCAAATTAAAAAGAAAATCATGATCTAGAAGAAATTTATGATGAAATCACTGGAAGAATTACTGACGTCTCTGGACTTGTTTAAGGGCAAACAAAAATTTGAAAAGTTTTCGGCCCACGTTTTTCTTTTGATTAGTCGAAAACTGCTAAAACTCAAGATTTGTTAACTAGAAATTTTGAGCTTATAAGCTAAAAAGTTGAACAAATACGTAAACACTTTTAAGATATTTCAATCATTTGACAATTTTGGCTTAAACAATTCATACATTCTCGTGAATTACCGTTTTGGATACCATCAAACACCAAAATTTACTAAATAAACGAAAAGTGAAATGAAAATACTTATAATTTTGGATGGAGTGCATTTTGCACGTAACAATATGGGACATGATTTTTGAATATCCAGCGATAAATCATCCTTCGTCCCTCGAAGATCAGTCAAATTAAAAAGAAAATCATGATCTAGAAGAAATTTATGATAAAATCACTGGAAGAATTACTGACGTCTCTGGACTTGTTTAAGGGCAAACTGTGGCGTAAACAATTCATATATTCTCGTGAATTACCGTTTTGTCTACCATCAAACACCAAAATTTACTAAATAAACGAAAAACGAAATGAAAATACTTATAATTTTGGGTGAAGTGCATTTTGCACGTAATATATGGGACATGATTTTTGAATAGCGAGCGATAAATTATCCTACGGCTCTCGAAGATCGGTCACATTAAAAAGAATTAAATGATCTAGAGATCTCTGATGAAATATAAATCTTGTCCCCTGAAACTAAGAAAGATTCAAAAACACAACAAAAGTTTCTCTAATGTGTTTCGACAGTATCTCGCTGAAGATGATAGCTTGGCTATCGAAGCGCGTTAGAGCAACCTTTGTTGTGTTTTTTAATATTTCTTAGTTTCAAGGGACAAGACGTGTATTTCAATTTTTGAGTCGATTTAATGTAATGTAATCAATTTTTGAAGATAACCAAGGACCAGTCCGTTCCGGCAAAAATATATTGAATCAATTTCATTATGCGCAACTGGTTAATGAAAGTAGAAATTCTAACTGCATAAAACACTTCCAAGAAAAATGTCATGTTTTTAAATAAAACTAGATGTGGCCAAATGCAATTATAGTGTCACGTAACGAGTGGGGATTACATGGCAGACAATAAACGAATTTATTTTTAAGCTGATATAATCTTATTTTTTACCTTATCTATGACTTTCATCAAATGCTAACCCACATATAAATAAATTAATCTCCTGATTTGTCAGACTTTGGAAATTTATTTAATCAGCAATTGGTACATAATCTCATCGGCTGAATCATCTGTAAACAAACGATTAAAAACAGGAGCAGAACACGTAGAAAACCTGATTCTGACAATAAATATTTTTTAATCTGCATACTAGTTTTTAATTGCTATCTCGAAATGAAAATATTTTAAATATAAAAAAAAAGTCACTGTCTTCGGATTTATGGAACTCTGTATTGTAAGAGGGACCCTGTATATTTCCATTAAATTTTGTGTCCACTGGCTGCGCACTCCAAATATTCCTCTAGCTTTTAAATGCTATAATTATTTGAGGAACAGTTCCTGAAATACCCTGTTATTAGAAGATGTGTGGTTTTGATAAAAACTTCTTGTTTATATACTCCAGTACGTAGATTCGCCCAGAACAGGAAAATTACCCATTATTTACATTTTAAAAGAGATTTGATGTCAAAATAAAGTTTCACCAAGTGAAACAAAACAGGTGAGAGCACAAAACGCCCACAAAATTTCGTGTTATGTATTAGGTACTCGTCTAATTTTGACGCAGCACAGCAGAATAATTTAATTCTACGTGGCTTGCATGTTTATGATGTGGAACAATTTAGTTAAAGCACACGATGGAGCAAACGATAAGAGTGTTATTTAATTTTTATTAGCGTGAATGGGATCCAGTTGTATTTGAATATAAAAAAAAAATTAAGGCCTCCAAGTCGACATTCTTCGTGTTACAGTTAGAATTTTGGTTTGGTAATTAGGTAACTTTGGTATTTCAAGATGAAAATGAAGTTCGCAAATAAATGAACTTTGCCTAATATTCCATTTTGGTCAATGATATTTTGACATTGCATAATTCCACGCTTATAAAATAAAAAAAACAGTTTTGGTCCAAAACCAACACAAACACAACTTTAGGTTATCAACGTTTAGTGAAAGTTTTGCTATTTAAAGCAGTTTTGCAAATGTCGTAGTATGTGGTAATCTGATGGTGAAAGGTCAGGGCTATATTGTGGATGTGATCCAACTTGTCAACTAGTTTTAATAATTTTTCACGTCTTATTGAAGAATGTATAGAGGCCAAGTGTTTTCACGATGAAATACGATTTTTTTGGCGTTTTTCTACGATGTTTTCCTTGAGTTTGTTGACAGTAAACATCGAAATTGATGATTGGATTCCTTGGAAACAGCTCAAAATAGACGAGAATTTTATACAGATTGCCCCAGTCATGTCATTAATTTTAACCACGTACTCAGAAGGTTTAGTAAAGACAGAAAGTGGAAAAAAATCGGCCCTTTTGAAGAGAGGCAAATCAACCCTCCATAACATTTAGCTGCTAATCGTAGCAAATGATTTACGACTTTATCGATCAACAGAGGCTTATTACATTATCACCCATACAAGTGCAATGATGAAGCAAACTGGCCATACAAAGCATCGATAATTTGTTAATGAACTCTAATGAAATCTTTATTTAATTATTTCTTCGCATAATTATTTGCATTTCCATTCATTTGAAACTAATATGAAAATAAGTGCATCTGTTTTACATTTTTGGTTTCTTTATACAACGGGTCTCACGAAGAGTAAAACAGAAATTCTCAAAAGTAAATGAATCTACAGAAATAACCAGATTGACACAAACTAAAATATGAATCCTAAAAAAATAAATAACGATGCGACGCTGCCACAAAATTAATGTTCAATGCTCAAACAGCAGGATTATTTAATTTATAAGCAAATTAAACATGTGTTGGCAGTTAGATCAGGGTTTTTTAACCTGTCAGTAATCGTAGACTACTTTCAAAGTCCTCAAAAACACTACAGTAATCGTGGACTACTTTCAAAGTTAATACATCGACGATAAAAAAAATTTTCGACATCCCACTTAAATTGACGACAAAAACTTCTCTATTCAGTTTAATACCTTTTTTTGTTTGAAATTTCGCTTGACATAGGCCAATTTTTTTAACGCACGAAAAAAGCTTGAGAAAATTTCGAACTTATTTGACCATTGTTTCTTAATTTTTAAAGTTTTCACTAAATAGAAAATTTAATTTGTTCAATCTTTTAAGTACTACATTTTTTGATGAAGTTCAATTTTTTTCGAGTGATTGTTTTTTTTTTGAAATTATAGTTCTTTAACTCTTTTGCTTTTTAATTTCCACATTAACATTAAATTATCAGAATATTTTTCGAATATTTGCCGTTACTTCAAACAACCGCATTGAGGTTTCAAATTTCAGGACTATTTAAATAAAATTTTTCTGAGTTTACGTTTTAAATTTTTCAACGAATTTTTTGAAGAGGTTGTCGTCTTATCTATCAATATGTTTTTTTTCAATTATGTTTTTTATTTCTTTTTGAATATCAGAAATTCTATGCAAAATATTGGCACCAATTTGACAATGTCGTTTTAATATGTACCTATTTTTGCTAAATTTAAATTTCGATGAACTATTTTCGACTCTTTTCTAATATTTTTTAAAAGTTACGTTTTGTTAAATTCATTTTTTTGGGTTGAACTCTGGAATCTGTAAAGCAAGGTTTCCGAATTTTTTTATGATTCTTCAAAATCAAAAATCTATTCATTGACCTTTAGTATTTTTAAATTCGAATCAAAATATTTAAAATGACCCAGTAAAAAATTTTAAATTCTTTGAAAAGTTTGAATATTTAAAAATGCCAATTTTTAAAAAATACGAGTTCTTAATCCAAACTTTAAAAAATAAGACGAATATTCAAATTCTGAACAATTCGAATTTTTTAAAAACGACGATTTTGTAAAATGTTCGAATTTTATAAAAATTGAAATTTTATAAAATCGAATTCGAAAAAGAATAAATTTTAAAAATTCGTACCTAATTTTTGTTGAAATTCTTAAAAGATTGAGACCAGAGATCAAGCAAATATCGAAATATCGAAGTTTTTAGAAAATGCAAATCTTTTTAAGGTCGAAAATTTAAAAATTTAATTTTAAACATTATTTTCAAGTGAACTTTTATAATTTCAAAGTCGAAATTTTGTTCTAAAAAAGTCTGACAATTTAGGAAATTTGACTGAAATTTCTCGATATTTTTAATTTTTTCAATTGAGAATTTTCATATTTCGAAGTTCAAACGTTTCAAAGAACCAAAAAATTATCAATAATATTAGGGATTTTGGGGAAGATGTTAACTTCCAAAATTTTTAGGTGAGAACGAGTTTCGATAATTTTAGCCAAGTTTAAAAAAACATATAATATAGATTTTGAAACAATGTTTTTTAAGTGAATTGTTTTGAAAAAACCAACTTAATTAACAAAATATTTTAAGTTCAAGTTTTTAAAATTTTAGATATACATTATTAATTTTATATTTACTATCAAAACCTTCTCATTTGAAATGGCACTTGAATAAATTCTGATTTCATTAAAATTCGATCGTATTTTCGAAATTTTAGGTCATAAAAAAATTAAATGAAAGCGAATTTGCATAAATTTTAGTTTCCAAAATAAAACCTATATTCGAATTTACTTTAAAATTTCAATGTTCAAAATTCTTTGATTATTTCTCAATATTTCAACTTTTTAAAATTATACGAATTTTTGTGAAAATTTGGACTTTTCTGAAAATTCTATTTTTTTGAAATTTCCGTTTTTTTGAAAATTTTAACTTTTTATGAAAATTTCGATATTCGACAATTTTACTTTAAAATTTCAATCCTCAAATTTCTAATAATTTTGAAATTTTTTATTTTTATTTTGAATATTTTTTGTGAAAACTTCGAGAGAACAAAATTTCAAGTGTTCAAAATTTTCGAATAACTGATTCTGAAACATTTGTT
Organism: Dastarcus helophoroides; assembly: GCA_028583605.1. Lineage (NCBI taxonomy): Eukaryota > Metazoa > Arthropoda > Insecta > Coleoptera > Bothrideridae > Dastarcus > Dastarcus helophoroides. The sequence continues at coordinate 30,830,897 of CM053328.1, forward strand.
CTTTTTTAACTTTTTTTTGATAATTACCCCACTTATTTTTAATTTTTTTTTAAAGCTTTGATTTTTTTTTCAAAGTTCTTTGTGACTTTCTCAATATTTCGACTTTTTAGAATTATACAATTTTTTTTAAACTTGGGCCTTTTTTAAAAATTTTGTTTTTTTGAAAATTCTGTTTTTTTTATAAATTTTAACTTTTTATGAAAATTTCGATATTCGACAATTTTACTTTAAAATTTCAGTGATTTTTCAAATTTTCGTTTTTTTTTAAATTTTCGCTTTTTAAAAACATCGATATTTCTTGAAAATTCATCGTCTTTTCAAACTCTTGAAGATTTTTCGAAACTTTCGAATTATTTTGGAAATTTTGTTTTTTTTTCAATTTTACTTTTTTTTTTTAAATTGTGCCTTTTTTGATTATATTATATATTTTGACCTTTTAAAATTACACGATATTTTTTCAAAATTTCGACTTTTTAAAATTATACGAATTGTTTTTAAAATGTCGACTTTTTAAAATCATACGAATTCTTTTCAAAATTTAGACTTATTTGAAAATTCTGTTTTTTTTTTTGAAAATTTTAACTTTTTATGAAAATTTCAACATTCGACTTTTACATTAAAACTTCAATTTATTTTTTAAATTTCCTTTTTTTGTTTGAAAATTTCGCTTTTTTAGGACATCAATATTTTTTTAAACTCATCGGTTTTTTTTTAAATTTTGAAGACTTCGAAATTTTCGAATTATTTTGAAAATTTTGTTTTTTTCTTAATTTTTAAAGTTTTTTAATTTTTAGGAAAATTTTAATTTTTTCAAAATCACCCATTTTAAAAGGTAGCTAACGAATTTTTTTACAACTTCAATTTTTTTTGGACATTTTGATTTTTTTTTTGAAAATCTTAGTTTCTTATAAATTTTTTGATATTTTTGAAAATTTCCACATTAACATTGTCAAATTTATTCAGAATATTTTTTCTGAATATTTTGCCTTATTTGTCAAAAAACCAAAATTGAAGGTTTCAAAATTTCGACTACTTTCTAAAATAAAACTCTTTTTGAGAATTTTGACGTTATTAAAATTTGTTCTAATTCGAATTTTCTACTTGAGAGGTGAACTCCTGTCATCAAATACTGTTCTTTTTTCAAGTTTACTGTATTTTTATTGCATATTCAGAAAAATACTGCAATCAGCCGAAAATATATTGGCAACCCAATTCTGATCTGTCAGCTGATACACTAGTACTGATGATTGTACTTATTTCTAAATAATCAATTGTCTCGGGATGAACTATTTTGGACATACTTTTCTAAGTAGTTTTAATTAAGTTAGTTCCTTTCGGTTCCTTTCAGTTTTTGGGGAAGAGTCTAGGGATCAAGGAATTCGTAAAGCAAGGGTTCCCAAATTTTTTTATGTTGCGCTTCCTAAAATACAAAAAATCTATTCATGCTCCCCTTTAGTATTAGTCGAAAATTCGAATCAAAGCTGACAGTTAAATAAGTCAGCAAGTCAAAAGAAAATTTGAAATCTTAGAAAGTTGTAAAAATTTTGAAAAATGCCAAAATTTTTTAAAAAATACGAGTTTTAAATCACAAACTTAAAAAAATAAGACGAGATATTCAAAAAAATTCTGAATCAATTCGAAAATTTTGAAAAAGACGAAATTTTGAAAAATGTCGAAATTTACATAAAAAACTGAAATTTTCAAAAATCGAAATTTTCAAAAAGAAATAAAGTTTTGAAGAAAATTCGTACCTAATTTTTACAAAAGTCGAAATTCTAAAAGATTGGCGGACCTTCAAAAAAAAAGCGAAATATCGAAAAAATCAAAGTTTTTCAAAAAATTCAAAAACTTTAAAAGGCGGAACAATTTAAAAAATATTAGAAAAGATTTTAAACATTTCATTTTCAAGTGCAACTTCGAAATTTACAAAAAGTCGAATTGTCTAAAAAAGGCTGACAATTCTCGGATTTGACAATTAAAAAAAATTCTCGAATTTTTAATTTTTCAATTGAAAATTTCAGTAATTCGAAGGCTTAGAATCGTTTCGAAAGGAACTCAGAAAAATTTCCATAATGATTGGGGATTTTTGGGGAAGTAGGAACACCCAATAATCGTAAGGATGACGATCGAGTTTTCGATATTTTTAGGCGCCCAAGAAAAAAAACATATATATTTTTAGTTTTTAGCAAAAAAAACTAGATTTTGAATGTGAATGTGAAATTTTAGAAAAATAAACAAAAATCACACAAATTTTAGTTGCTCATGCAAGGTTTATAAAATTGAAATATAACATTATTCAACTTTTTATTTACGTATCCACAGAGCCGCACACTATCGAAGAAAGGAGCACTCGATAACTTTGGAATTCATCCATAAAGATGACGATCGTATTTTCGATATTTTTCAGGCTCCCAAGAAAAAAATTAAGATGAAAGCCGAAATTTTGGCATAAATTTTTAGTTTTTACCAAAAATAAAACCTAGATTTTGAATGTGAAGGTAAAATTTTCAAAAAATACACAAAAATCAGAAATTTTTGTTGCTCGTGCAAGTTTTATGAAATTGAAATATAACATTATTCAACTTTGTATTTACGTATCGACAGTAAATAAAACGTAGGCAAATTTCTCGAAAATAAAAATGACTTTTTATAATTTCCTTTATTTTATTTATCAGTATTTACATAATATGCAAACTAATAAAATGTTGGGTTTTAGATGAAGTATCTATCCTCGTTAATTAAAATAATATGAGTGAAACTAGGCACCCAACCTTAATTTGTTTTGTGTATCCTCCATTCTCCTTTAAATCGTTCTATATAACTCCATGGCGACCCGCACCCACTTCTCGTTATCTCGTCCTTAAAGCATTCGAGATAAAAAGATCGGACCAATGGCAGGCTGAAGATTTGTATAGTCGCTAGCTGCTGTCGTGCAAAAACAAGTCAGGAAACGAGCCATTCGAATGCTAAATTACAAAATTATACGGCAACAGCGGGAGCGAGTATGGGGCACACGGGGAACGACCAAATAACTGGATTCAGCCATTTTAAATGAAATGCAAACAGGTCTGAGATTTATATCTTAAGCTTACGACGCTGCTACAAAGGCCAATATGTAAAGATGGATGGTGGCTCCTCAAACAAAAACATGTTTGTTCGATTACTCTATGACTCGACTTTCTTATACTAGAAGTGCTTGTTCAGCTTCCGAGATGTCGACGTCTTTCGTCGTCAGTGGGTGGAAAGCAAGGGGAATGAATGAATATAAGAGTCTGGTTGTTTGCATTTTGCTGCAATGTCGCTTGTTTATTGTTGAATAGCTACTGGGATTGTGTTGTTGATTTAATTCGCTTTTAACTTCAATTGTACAGGGTGTCTTGGTCATAATGTCAATTTTAATCAATATCCGGAGGGATACGAAAACAGCCCTTGGCTGCAATCACCCCACAACTCCCCCTAACAGGGCGCTCTTGGTTTACAACAAATTAAATAGAGAGTGGGTGGGGGCGAGAGGGGGGAGAAAAAAGGGAGAGGGGATATAAAGGGAGGAGAGAGAGAGGGAGAGGGGGGAGGGGGAATGGGACAGAGAGGGGAGAGGGGGGGAGAGGAGAGAGGGTGAGGGGGAGAGGAGAGAGAGAGAGAGATAGAGAGAGAGGGGGAGAGAGAGAGAGAGAGAGAGAGAGAGAGAGAGAGAGAGAGAGAGAGAGAGAGAGAGAGAGAGAGAGAGAGAGAGAGAAGTTCAAAAAAGTCCAAATAATTAAATAATTAAAAATTTGAAATCTCGTAAAAAATTGACATTTTTTGAAAAATTGTCAAAATTTTGAGAAAAAGATCTTAATTTTAGAAAAAACCAAATTTCTACAAAAGTCGAAATTTGCAACATATTTAAATATTTCGAGAAACATTCAAAACGTTTAAAAAGTGAAAAATTAAAAAAAGTTGAAATTTCCAATCAAAAAGTCGTCATGATGAGAAAAAGTGAAAGTTTTGAAAAAAGTTAATATGTTGCAATGTCTATATTGTCAAAAAAGTCGAAATTTTCAATAATAAATCGAAATTTGAAAAAGTCGAACTTTGAAAATTTTTTTTAACAAAAATGGAATTTTTCAAAAAAAATTAAAAATTACAAAATAATCAAAATTTTGAGAAAATTTGAAGTTTTTAGAAAAAATTGCAATTTTTCGAAAAAATTTCGAAATGTTTAAATCAATATTTTCAAAAATAATTCAAAATTTCAGGAGTTGAATCTTAGAAAAACTTAAATACCTTTAAAAAGTGGTCAAAATGTTACGAAGAAGATAAAATGATTTTAGAAAAGAATCAAATTTTCAAAAAAAATCGAAATTTTCAACATAGGTGAAAATTTTGAATAGAAGTGTAAATCTTATTTTAGAAAATCAGGATGTTTAAAACAATTGAAATTTTCGGAAAAATCTCCAGACAGAAGTTCAAAAAGAAGCCGAAATTTTGGGTAGTTTCAATTTTTTGGTCTTAATTTTCAAAAAAGTCAAGTAAAAACATTTCCGAAAAGATATTTTTGTATATTTTTAAGAAAAAATTGATATTAATATTAATTAATATAAATATTTCAAGTAAATAGTTCAATTTCAATAGAGTAATTTTACAAAAAAAGTTTTAATTTACAAAAAGTCGAATTTGAAGAAAGCAAAAATTAAAAAAGTCAATATTTTGAAATAAATACAAATTTTCAGTCAGAATTTCAAGAAAAAGCCCAACTTTTAAAAAATGTCAATTTTGTTATTGAATTTACAAAAAAATCGAAACTTTTAAAAAAGTTAACATTTTCAGAATATTCAAAAAATAGTATTTTTATAATTTTTTGAGAAATGGTGAACATTTTTAAAAAGCAAAATTTTTCAAAAAAAGTTCAAATTTTCAGCGAAAGTCAAATTTTTCAAAAAAAAGTCAAAATTTCGACATAAATGATAGGGATACAGAGAATGTTTTCGACATAAAAGTCGAAAAATGTTCATAAAATCACAATTTTAAAAAGTGTACCTTTTTTTTAATTTCTTAAAAGTTTACTTTTAAAAGGATCGAAATTTTCAATACAGTAAAATTGGAATTTCGAGAAAAAGTGAAACATTTTGAAAAAAAAACGGATTATTTTTGACATATCGAAACTTTCACTAAAAGCCGGATTTTAAAAAAACGATGAAATTTCATAAAAAAACAAATTTTTGGAAAGGGGAAAATTAAAAAAAAAAGGTTTAAATTTCAAGAAAAAGGTGGAAATTTTAAGAAAAAGATGGAAATTTTAAGAAAAAGTCAAAATTTTGAAATGTTTAAATTTTCTAAAAAGTCAAAGTTATCAATAAAAAATTCAAATTTAAGAAAATTTACAGACACAATTGTTAAATTTCCACGATTATATCAATAAATAGTGGTCGCAGCGTTGTGTACAAAAAAAGATATATTAAAATAAAATTAATATGGACATTTTCATTTTGTAAGGGAAGCTGTGCTTCTCTAGCTTCCATGAAGAACAGCCACTGACTGTAGATTAAGAGTCCCTAAAAATACCCCTAAATAAAATCCCATTTCGCTTATTTAACCCTAAAGGGGGGAAAATCCCTAAGTTGGGAACACTGAAATATTTTGCCAATCTGACGAAAACTAAAGTGGGAATTTTAAAAATCAGACGCGTCCAAAAAATCAATGATCAATACTCAAACAGCCGGATTTATTCTTTTTGGGGCTTATTTAACGTTTTCACAGGTTTGGTTATTATAGGTGTACGTACACGCGCCAAAATTCTTCATTTAAAATTGGACTTGAATATTAAAGAAACCCAATCTGGGCATTAATTAATCACGAGATTAAAATTTAAATGTATGTAACTGATAGCTAAATAGAACTTGTAACACAAAAATGTTAAATTTCTTTGTTGTGAATCAAAGAGGTAAATGACAGTCCCATGTTTCTTATCTCGTCCTCGGGATATTTTTATTAGATAAACCTACATATCTCGGCTGGTGTTCATTACAAAGATGCATCACAGTTGTACAATAACAAGGACATAGAGATGAAATATCAGAGCGTTGTCTACAATGAGAATCTCTGGTTAAAAAAAGAAGAGAAACCATCTACCTAAATGAAAAGTGTTTTAAGAGTTTCGTAAAGATTAAGATTACTCCTTCGTATAATAAAATCAAGTTTTTAAAGATTTCAACATATTCCTCGTTTGGATATTCTTTTTAGGAGACGTCAAGCCAGCACAAATGCTACTGAACCGATATGGCCTTGACTTCAATTGCCCAACATTTGAAAAATATTACATAATACGAACGAATGGAATTGAATGTCTCCACATGTCTCGCTCCACGAAACTGGCAATACAAAAATAACGTCGATTGTCGATCAAAATAAAACTCCTATGTTCATCGAACTCTGTTTTTATTCCCCATTTAAATTGCTTGAAATTTGCCTGCATACGATTAAACTCTGTTACAGACTTACTTTATTGTTTAAAACTTTATATTAATATGTATTACTAGCGCCTTCGTCGGCGTGAAAGAAGAGCAAAAACCTTTTTGGAAATTCCCGACTTTTTTTTTGAAGAATTCGATTTTTAGTGGGAATGTAGAAATTGTATATTTTAAAAATTTCGACATTTTAAAATATCAACATTTTTCAGAATGTCCATTTTCTCACTCGAGTCCCAAAATTTCAAGTTTTTTCGAAATTTGAACTTAATTTGGAAAATTTCGACTTTTCCGAATATTTTACTTTTTTTGAAAACTGAAATTTGAAAATTAAAATAATGATTTTTGGGTATATTTTTTGGAAAATTTCTATGATAATTTCTGTTTTTGTTAAAAAAATTTCTATTTTGAAAATTGACTTTTCAATAGTTTACGTTTTAAATATTTTGATTTTATTTCGGAATTATTTTTGGAAAATTTTGATTTTTTTATCACATTTTTGATAATATTTTTGTAATGTTTACCTTTTTTCAACATCTCGTTCTTGTTATTGAAAATTTTTGTTTTTTAAAATTTTGACTCGAATTTCACCTTTTTTTTGTTGACTGTCTTTAAATTCGATTTTTATAAAACATTTCCACTCCAAATGCGCCTTTCTTTCAAAGTTTCAGTCTTTCTACATTTCGACTTACTGAAAGTAACGTTTTTTTGTTTAAATCTGGCTTCGATTTTTATTGAAAATCTCGACTTTTTTAAACATTTCGACCTTACATTTTAAAAATTTCGAATTTCCAATTTTCTAGTTTTTTCAATTTCCACTTTTTCCAAATATCATTTGTAGATTTCAACTCTTTCCTAATTTTGGCTCTTTAAGATTTTCGTTTATTTTCCAATTTTTAGAAAATTTTGATACAACATTTTGATTTCTGAAAATTTTGACTTTTTTTTACAAATTCTGTTATTTTTAAGCCTGATTCTGTTGAAATATTGCTTTGTTAAAAACCGTTTTTTTAATTTCCACTTTTGTTCAATTTTGTCGAATGTCGAAATTTTCATAAAAAGTTAAAACTTTAAAAAAGACCAGAATTTTCGAAAAAAATGAAATAAAAAAAATTGAATTTCTCAAAAAAGCATCATTTTTAAAAAATGTCGAAATTTTTACAAAAAGCGCAATTTTTAAAACAGGGGAAAATTTTAAGTAAAATTTTGAGAAATGATGCCATTTTTAAAAATAGGCGAAAATTTGAAGAAAATTCACAAACAACGATGCAATTTTCAAAAAGTTTTTTTTTGGAAAATTTTTAATTTTTTATCACATTTTTGACCATATTTTTGAAAATGTTGACCTTTTTTCAACATTCCCGTCTTGTTATTGAAAATTTTTGTTTTTTAAAATTTTAGCTCGAAATTTCAACTTTTTTTTTACTGTTTTAAAATTCGATTTTTATAAAATATTTTCATTCCAAATGCGACTTATTTTTTTCAAAGTTTTAATTTTTTCTCGCTTTGACTTAACATTTTGAGAATTTCGAATTTTCAATTTTTTTCCAAGTATCATTTGTAAATTTCAACTCTTTCCTAATTTTGACTTTCTTTAAGATTTTAGTTTATTTTCCAATTTTTTGAAAATTTTGATACAACATTGTAATTTCTCAAAATTTTGACTTTTTTTAACAATTCTGTAACTTTTAAACCTAATTCTATTGAAATACTGCTTTGTTAAAAACCGCTCTTTTTAATTTCCACTTTTGTTCAATTTTGTCGAATGTCGAAATTTTCATAAAAAGTTAAAAATTTGAAAAAGACCAGAATTTTCGAAAAAAACGAAATTTAAAAAAACTATTGAATTTTTCTCAAAAGCGCCATTTTCAAAAATAGGCGAAAGTTTGAAGTCAAATTTTCAAAAATGGTGCAATTTTCATAAATGTAAGTTTTTAAAAAATGTCGAAATTTCTAAAAAAAGCGCAATTTTCAAAAAGCAGGCGAAAATTTTAAGTAAAATTTTTAGAAATGGTGCCATTTTCAAAAATTATTAAAAATTTGCAGTCAAATTCACAAAAATGATGCACTTTCAAAAATAGGCTAAAATTTGAAGTAAAATTTTAAGAAACGGTCCAATTTTCATAAATTAAAATTTTCAAAAATATCGAATTTTGAAGAAAATTCGTATAATTTTAAAACGTCCAAATACTGAAAAAATGATCAAAAAACTCAAAAAAGGAAAATTTCGAAATCCAAAATTTTCAATAAAATTAAAAATTCAATAAATGGGGCAACTTTCACAAAAATTCGAAGTTTTAAAAAAGAAAAATTTCAAATTTCTATAATTTTAAGAAAAAGTTTCAAATTTTCGAAAGTCAAAATTTGGAAAAACAGATACATTTTGGAAAACGATCGAATTTTTAAAAACCAAAATTTTCAAAAAAATTGTTTGGAAAAAGGAGGTCAAATTAAAGATTCAATAAACGGGGCAATTTTCACAAAAATTCGAAGTTGAAAATTTGGAAAAATAGATAATTTTGGAAAAAGGTCGAATTTTTAAAAACCAAAATTTTCAAAAAAATTGTTTTGGAAAAAGGAGGTCAAATTAAAAATTCAATAAATGGGGCAATTTTCACAAAAATTCGATGTTTTAAAAAAAGATAAAATTCAAATTTCGAGAGTTTTGAAAAAAGTTTCAAATTTTCGACAGTCAAAATTTGGAAAAATAGATACATTTTGGAAAAAGGTTGAATTTTTAAAAGCCAAAATTTTCAAAAAAATGTGTTGGAAAAAGGTCAAAAGTCAAAAGTCAAAATTTTGAAAAATGTTACTAAATTTAGTATTTAAAATTTTCAAAAAAAGGTAAAGATTTTCAAAGGAGTGGACATTTTGAAAAATAGTCAAAAATTTCAAAAAGGGGTCACATTTTGAAGTAACGTTAAGCTCTGAAAAAGTCGATATTTACAAAAAAGTCGACAATTTTTTAAAAAGTTCTGTGCATGCAAATTTCAAAAAGTCGGGATTTTCATTGAAAAAATAGGAAAATTAAGTTCGAACTTGCAGGACTAAGGCCTAAATTAGAAGAAGAAAAGAAAGAAGAAGAAGAAAAGGAATTGTAATTTTTTTATGAAATATTTTTGAGTTTAAATATTTGTAGAAGATAGAATGTAGAAAGTTTAAGCAAGTAACTTTAAGAGAAGAAATCGTAAAACTTTTGTAAAATTCGAAATCTTATAGTCAAAACATTTAAAAAGTTAAAAGAGTACACAATTTAAAAAACAATCGAAATTTAAAAAAAAAGTCAAAATTATTAAGAGTTGAGATTTTGAACAAAATCTAATTTTAGAAAAAACCGAATTTCTGGAATTTTCTGAAAATTTTGATGTTTGAAATTTCGAGTTTTTATCAAAAATTTTCTAGCAAAATTTCAAATTTCGTTCAAAATTTCTGTTTTTTTTTCAAATTTTAAATACTTCGTTAATCAAGTTTGCAATCTTTACACTTCGAGAAAGAAGTATAATTTTTCGAAAAGAAGTTAAAATGTTAAATAGTTTTTCGAAATTTTTAATTTTTCGATATTTTTATTTTAAATTTTTAGTACAAACTTTCTTTTGTAAGACACATCTGTAGTATATTTGCGTACTATATATTTCTTGAATAGTATTATGGTTATCTAGAAGGTGAGGTTGCGTTACGCCGTACTTTTAAAATGGGATTAAAACCCTCCACTGTTCGCAGCTAGATGGCGCTGCGAACAATCCGCAAACCATACACCACAGAATTTTATTTTATCGTAGGTCAAATATTGCGAAACGAGTAGTTAAAACGTACACCTAATGGATTGAAGTAGTTTCAACTTCAACGGTGAACGCTCCTCCCTGACTAAAATACGAATAAACTATGTTTTAAACATATATGTAATACTTCTATATGGCGTGTTGTGTATAATCGCCACTACCAAATGCGTTGTCAAGAAGGTGAGATGAAAGTATATGTCGTACTCTTTGGAGGACAAGCATTCATTCAATTATAGCGGGAACAGGTGACAAGATGGGCGGGAACACTAATAAATGAATGACAACAAAGATAACTGACGAGAAGCGGGATTGGTTAATAAATTCTGTCCTCCATAAGGACAAACATATGTATCCATCGCGTCTTTTGAACACAATCGAAAGTACAAAACACGCCATATAGAAGTATTACATATATGGTTTTAGACAGACTTTCCTAGGAAAAGCCCAAGAAAAGATTAACATGACCGATTGGATACATTGTGCCTACAACCACCATCATCCACTGTCATCAGTAGGTACAACTTAGGCTCTCATTTTACAGTTTTCGCACAATACTTACTGGTAATACACAACAGAGGCCACTGATGTCAGTGGATGAAAATCAGTCCCATTTTCATTCAACAAATTACGTTACCGATGCATCTCCTTATAGAACTCCCTAAATAGTATATAGTACGCAGATGTGAAATATAGTACAATACTATATAGTACGAGGGTTGCCTTTTATGTTTCGGGATTTGGCAACCCTAGTGTTGCAATCTGGCAACTGACAGCTCTATCGTAAAGTTGGACATTTTTGAGGTTATACGTACTCAGAACGTTTTGACATACGAGCGCTATTTGTGTTGTTTACAGTAACTTAAAAGATTCATCTCGGCCGAAAAATGGAATTAAATCGTGAACATTTTCGTGCGATTATTTTTTACAACTTTCGACGTGGATTAACTCAGCAACAGTGCATGGATGAACTTAATTCAATTTTTGGCGATGAAGCTCCATCAAGGACCAGTGTTTATCGATGGTATGGTGAATTCAATCGTGGTCGCAGTTCACTCCAAGACGAATTTTGTGAAGGTCGTCCAAAATCAGTTGTTCCGAAAACCATTGATGCTGTGCGCGAACTGATATTGCAAGATCGTTATGTGACCTATCGTGAGATTGAGACAACCTTAGGCATTAGTGGGCCCAGCATACATTCAATATTGCATAAACATTTGACTGTCAACAAAATTTGTTCGCGTTGGATCCCACATGTCAATCGCTCAAAAAAAGGCTCGTGTCGATTGGTCGAAAGAAATGCTCAAAAAATACGATCGCGGTGCTTCGAAACACGTCTATGACATCGTGACAGGTGGTGAATCGTGGATTTACGCGTATGAGCTCGAAAGTAAACAGCAGTCGACAGTATGGGTGTTTCAACAGGAGCCAAATCCAACAAAAGTTATTCGCGCACGAAGCACTTCCAAGCAAATGGTCGCCTGTTTTTTTCGTAAAAACTGGACATGTCGCAACCGTACCACTAGAACAACGCAGAATAGTCAATTCTGAGTGGTACACAACCATTTGCTTGCCAGTTGTCTTCCAAGAAATCAAGGAAAACCAACCGCCGAAGACGGATCACTCTTCACCACGACAATGCGAGCTCTCACACATCAGCTCAAACAACTGCATTTTTGAGCACCCAAAGCATCGATTTGATGAGTCATCCGCCGTATAGTCCTGACTTGGCACCGAATGACTTCTTTTTATTCCCGTACGTAAAAAACAAAGAGGTCAACGTTTTTCGACAACTGAAAGAAGCGGTTGCTGCATTCAGAATGCATGTTTTGGAGATACCTCAATCAGAGTGGCAAAACTGCTTCGACAATTGGTTCAAAGGCATGCAAAAGTGTATAGATCTTCATGGGGAATATTTTGAAAAACAATAAAGTGATTTTCGATGATTAATATTTGTTTTTGTTCTCTAATCCCGAAATATAAAAGGCAACCCTCGGTATTATATAAAGAGTACAAAAAGTATTTTATTTGAGTGCTGATGTCATTTTTGACATGTTCACGTATGTTCCTTACTTGATTCGTACTCGCCAAATTGACATTTAACCTTGACATAAAAATGTTGCAGTACTGTCAGAAATAGAAGAGATCCACGGTTGCTCTTTTGGGATTTTCGAAAGTAGGATTCAGCAGTAAAAGATTTTTCTCCGTTGTAACATCAAGTCGATAAAATATTTTTTTAAGGTTATGTTTGTTCATCTGTCTCGTTCAAGTAAGAAATATACGTTAACATGACAAAAAATGATAGAATCATACTAGATTAGAAAACTTTTTGTACATACGGTAGTACGGTTAGCAGCCCTAGATCAGAATCTGAACATGTTACAATGCACTATTCGAAGTATTTTCGAACTAGGTGGTCATACATTCCTAATTCGTTTTCCAACTTAACGAATCAGTTACTCTTAATAATCCAGTAAATTAAAATGGAGATATTATTATATGCAGTCGTTGATCACATGTTTAATTTCCAGAACTTTGCAAATCCAGAATCTGCTTTCCACATTTATCCACCGAAGTGATCAAAACTGACTTCTCTAAAAGTAGACATTGTTTTATATCTTATAACTGGGTATGCCACTTAGACAGGCCAAGTAGTCGTCCATGCTGATTCTTGCGTATACCAAGAGGTCGACAAATCAAACGAATGCTTGGTCTAATGTGATCCGCGTTGCCAGACTTCCTCAATGACGTCAGGGCACTCTTGTTGATTTATAATGAGAAACAAACGAAACCTGCCTCGTAGAGGTGTGTGCGGTACAATTTTTAATTCAGTTTACACAATACGTAGTTTCTCTTCGGGTTTATCTAGTTTATACAGCGGATTAATTCACCATGAATTCACACGATTGTACTCGCTAAACACTAACTTCCTATTGTTTATGTAATCTTAGAAAATGGAGGAGTTTCTAAACAGTTTTTATGAAACAAATACGGGCTTCCATCTGGTTCTTCGTTTAAACAAAACATGGACGGACGGGTTGAAATTGTTATAAATTCTTTATAGCAATAATATTCAAGTAATATTACATTTAACACATATGCGAACAGATTGGAATTTTGCAGTTTAAAAAGTTTTAAAACGTTTACATATACATAGACTGAAACCAACTCTGACTTCAGAACGAAGTCAATATATCAAAAGTAGGTAATAATTTATAACCTGTTGAAATGCCTCAAAACTATGGCAAAAAAAATCGTATGGCATAGGAATTTTTGGAATAACAAATAGCAATTGACATCATCAATCCACTATACAATAAATCTAATTAACTTATGGAGTTCAACCCTAATAAGTCAATATAATATTTATTATTTATCGAGTTTTAGTAACAATATTACATGTCTAAAAATGGTCAGATTATTTCGTCACACCAATTGTTGAATTCATTAAAAATATGTTGGGTCCAATTTTGTTCAGTCTCTTCATACCTATTGGCACAAAATCTTTCAACTTAAGATATTCAATTCACACTTATATGACTCAAGCATGACAAACTAAACTAATAACCGCCCGTGCAGCAAAATAAGCTAGTCAATAATTTGAATTGTAAAAAACCACTTAAAACGTCGAAACCTATCTATTCTGTTAAGGCGACACGATTGTTCATGGCCTACGTGACTTAGGTGAATGGACGTGAATCTTGGTGGCACTTGTTTTTGCAAGGCGCACTACAAGTAATATGGTCGCTGGTTGCTGACTCATCCGTACTATTCCGACTGAAAACATCGACTCCGTCTGTACATACCCTACCTTTGCCGGATTTAAAGTGGAGAATTATTTATTACTGCTTCCAAATATTACTTCCAATGTTTTCTAAAATCCGACTTACATTAGAGGTAATTGCGTTCACCTGTTTAACGCAGATCACTTCGTGAGAATTTTGTACTACGGAATATTTGCATTACAGACATTTTTTTCCAAAACATTCTCTTTACAATCTCACTTTCCAGTTTTAGGGGTCAACTTAATTTCAGAAAAAAATTACAATTTCTCTCCTTCTTCTTCTTTCCCCTAATTTAGGCCTTAGTTCTGTAGGTTCGAACTTAATTCTCCTATTTTTTCAATGAAAATCCCGACTTTTTGAAATTTGCTTGCACAGAACTTTTTAAAAAATTGTCGACTTTTTTGCAAATATCGACTTTTTCAGAGCTTGACATTACTTCAAAATCTAACCCCTTTTAGAAATTTTCGACTATTTTTCAAAATGTCTACTCCTTTAAAAATCTTTAACTTTTTTTGAAAATTTTAAAGACGTATTAAATTTTGTAACATTTTTCAAAATTTTGACTGTTAAAATTTTCAAATTTTTGACTGTTAAAATTTTCAGATTTTTGACCTTTTCCAAAACACTTTTTTTTTGAATATTTTGGTTTTTAAAAATTCAACCTTTTTCCAAAATTATCTATTTTTCCAAATTTTGACTTCAGAAAATTAACTTTTTTTCAAAATTCTCGAAATTTGACATTTTTCTTTTTTTAAAACTTCGAATATTTGTGAAAATTGCCCCATTTATTGAATTTTTTTTCGAAAACATTTTTTTGAAAATTTTGGTTTTTAAAAATTCGACCTTTTTTAAAATTCTCGAAATTTCACATTTTTCTTTTTTTAAAACTTGAATTTTTGTGACAATTGCCCCATTTATTGAATTTTTAATCTGACCTCCTTTTTCCAAAACAATTTTTTGAAAATTTTGGTTTTTAAAAATTCGACCTTTTTCCAAAATATATCTATTTTTTCAAATTTTGACTTTCGAAAATTTGAAACTTTTTTCAAAAATCTCGAAATTTGGCATTTTTCTTTTTTTAAAACTTCGATTTTTTGTGAAAATTGTCCTATTAATTGAATTTTTAATTTGACCTCCTTCTTCCAAAACATTTTTTTGAAAATTTTGGTTTTAAAAATTCGACCTTTTTTCAAAATTATCTAGTTTTCCAAATTTTGACTTCCGAAAATTTAACCTCTTTTTTTAAATTCTCGAAATTTCACATTTTTCTTTTTTTAAAACTTCAAATTTTTGTGAAAATTGCCCCATTAATTTTTAATTTTATTGAAAATTTTGGCTTTCGAAATTTTCCTTTTTTTAGTTCTTTGATTATTTTTCAATATTTAAACTTTTTGAAATACAGAACTTGTCCCCTGAAACCAAGAAAGATTAAAAAACAAAACAAACGTTGGTCTAATGCGTTTCGACAGCTAAGCTGTCATCATCAGAGAATATATCTCTCTTTGAAGATAACCAAGGACCAGTCCGTTCCACCAAATTTAGACTTTTTAAAATTATAGGAATTTTCCTCAAAATTCGATATTGTTGAAAATTTTAATTTATGAAAATTGCACTGTTTTTCAAAATTTGATTTCAAATTTTAGCCTATTTTTGAAAATTTCATCATTTTTGTGAATTTTACTTCAAATTTTCGCCTATTGTTGAAAATTGCATCATTTCTGAAAATGTTACTTAAAATTTTCGCCTGTTTTTGAAAATTGCGCTTTTTTTGAAATTTCGACATTTTTTAAAAACTTTCATTTATGAAAATTGCACCATTTCTGAAAATTTGACTTCCAAACTTTCGCCTATTTCTGAAAATGACGCTTTTGAGAAAAATTTAATATTTTTTGTAAATTTCGTTTTTTTCAAAAATTCTGGTCTTTTTTAGATTTTTAGAAATTTGAAAATTAAAAAAAACGGTTTTTAACAAAGCAATATTTCAATAGAATTAGGTTTAAAAATTACAGAATTGCTAAAAAAAGTCAAAATTTTGAGAAATTTTTTGGGTGGCAAAGCTTATTAAAGTTTTAAGAAGATATGTAAAAAAAACTTTCAAAAATATATTAAAAAAATTTAAACAAACGAAAACTGAGAGATTTTTATTTCTGGCTGGAAGTTTGGAAACTTTTTTTTTGGAAATTCGAGTTTTTCCCAGACTTCTATTTTTCTGAAATTTGACGTTTTAATTTCAAATGTATAATTTTTGATTTCGATTTCAGCCCAAGTCAAATTTCAAGAAAAATGTCGAATTTTTAACGTAGTAAATTCTGAGGGGGGAGCACAAACGCCAGGCGGGGAAGGGAGGCTCTTACAACCTCTGTAGGTTTTTTGGTTTTTATAAGACTAGTGCAGGAGGTCTGGCATGTGTCATCGCGATGTTGCAAAATAAGACCAGACATTCAGAAAATTCTGAATAAATTCGAAAATTTTGAAAAAAGATGAAATGTTGAAAAATTTCGTAATTTTCATAAACAATTGATATATTGAAAAAGGGTCAAAAAACCCATAAAAAGGGGAAATTTTGAAAAAAAAGGCTAAATTTAAAAAAGTGGAATTCTAAGTTGTCAAAATTTTAAAAAATGTCAAAATTTTGAAAAATGTCCCGGTTTAGGAAAATGCCCAAATTTTGAAAAATTCCGAAAATTTTAATTTGAAAATTAAAACGAAAAAAATTGGGAGATTTTAAAAAGAGAACGAAAATTTGAAAAATGTCGAAATTTTCAAAACAAAATCGAAATTTTATAGCAATCAAAAGTTTTTCAAAAACTTAAAAAGCGGAGCAATCTTTAATAACGATTGACATATTGAAAAAAGGTCATAAAACCCAAAAAAAAGGAGGGGGGGGGGGAATTTTGAAAAAAGCCTAACTTTAAAAAAGTTGAAATTCTAAGTTGTTAAAATTTTGAAAAATGTCCAAATTTAGGAAAATGTCCAAATTTTGAAAAATTCCGAAAATTTTAGTTTGAAAACTAAAACCAAAAAAATTGGGAGATTTTAAAAAGAGACGAAAATTTGAAAAATGTCGAAATTTTCAAAACAAAATCGAAATTTTATAACAATCAAAAGTTTTTCAAAAACTTAAAAAACGGAACAATCTTTAATAAAAGTCGAAATTTTGTAAAAAGTAATATCTTCAAAATAACTGTAAAATTTTCAAAACCTTGAAAAATGACTGATTGTGAGTTAAAAAAAATGTCGAAATTTCTAAAACAGCGAAATATTCAAAAATAAGCGAAATTTTAATGCAAAATTTTGAGAAATGTCTTAACTTTAGTAAAAATATAAAAATTTTCAAAAAATCAGAATTTTCAAAAATGTCGAAATTTGGAAAAAAATTCGTATAACTTTAAAAGGTCGACATCCTAAAAAATGGTCAAAGGCCAAAATTTAAAAAAAAAGTTGTAATCCTAAGTTGTCGACAATTTGAAAATTTAAAATAAGACGCGGTGGTAAGAATATTTTGAATAAATTCGGAAATTTTAAAAAAAGACGAACATTGAAAAATGTAGAAATTCTCATGAAAAATTAGAAGTTTTTTAAAAAATTCAAAAACTTAAGAAACGAAGAAACGGAGCAATCTTTTAAAAAACTCCAATTTTTTTTAAAACAATACTTTCAAAATAATTATCAAATTTTCAAAATGACTGACTTGAAGAAATATTCAAAAATAAGCGAAAATTTAATGTAAAATTTTGAGAAATGTCTCAACTTTCGTAAAAAATTAAAATTTTTAAGTAATTAGAATTTTCAAAAATTTACAAAATTTGGAGAAAAATTCGTATAACCTTAAAAAGTTGAAATATTGAAAAATGGTCAAAAAAATCCCAAAAAAAGAGGACATTTTAAAAAAGTCAAAATTAAAAAAGTTCTAATCCCATGTTGTCGAAATTTTGAAAAATATGCGAAAATTTTAATTTGAAAATTAAAAAAAAATAAAACGAGATGAAAAATTTTGTAAAAATTGGAAGTTTTTCAAAAAATTCAAAAACTTGAACGGAAAATCGAAATTTTGTTAAAAAACTTTCAAAATAATTGTAAAATTTTCAAAAATAAAAATTAGAAAAATAACCGATTGATAAAATGTCGACATTTTTAAAACAGCGAAATACCCGAAAATTTGATAATTTTGGGAAATGTCGCAATTTTCGTAAAAAATTAAAATTTTCAAAAAATCAAAATTTTCAAAAATGTCGCAATTTGGAGAAAAATTCGTATAACTTTAAAGTCGAAATATTGAAAAATGGTCAAAAAAAAAAACCAAAAAAAGAGGACATTTTGAAAAAAGTCAAAATTAAAAAAAAAGTTTTATCGTAAAAAATTAAAATGTTCAAAAAATCAAAATTTTCAAAAATGGTCAAAAAAAAACCAAAAAAAGAGGACATTTTGAAAAGTCAAAATTAAAAAAAAGTTTTAATCCCAAGTTGTCGAAAATTTGAAAAATATCTGAAAATTTTAATTTTAAAATTTAAAAAATAAGATGGAAAAAATAGTTTAAGTAAATTGGAAAACTTAAAAAGACGAAACTTTGAAAAATATCGAAATTTTCATAAAAAATTGAACAGTTCAAAACAAAATTGTAATTTTCAAAAAAATTAAAATTTTGAAGAAAATTCGTATCTAATTGATAAAAAAGTCGAAATTTTGAAAGATATTCAAAAATAGGGCCAAATTTTGAAAAATTCAAAAACTTGGCAAAACGGAAAATTTTTGAAAATTATCGTTTTTTTTAAAAAACAAAGTTTTCAAAAATAAATGTAACGTTTTTAAAATTTTAAAAAAATGAACGTGTTCAAAAAATGTTGAAATTTTCATAAAAAATTAAAAATTCCAAAACAAAATCTAAATTTTAAAAAAAAATTAAAATTTTGAAGAAAATTCGTGTCTAATTGATAAAAAAGTAGAAATTTTGATAGATTTTTGGACATTGAAAAAAAGGCAACATTTTGAGGAAATCTAAGTTTTCCAAAAATTTCAAAAACTTGACAAAACGGAACAACTTAAAAAAATTAACGAAAATTTTCAAAAATAATTGTGACATTTTCGAAATTTAAAAAAAATGAACGAGTTCAAAAAATATCAAAATTTATGGCCGAAATATTGAAAAATTGTCAAAAAGGAGAAATTTCGAAAAATACACAATTTAAAAAAATATCGTAATCTTAGAAAATCGAAATTTTGAAAAATATCCGAAAATTTTAATTCGAAAAATAAAACGAGATGTTTAAAAAATTCTGAAGAAATTCGAAGATTTTAAAAAGACAATATTTTAAAAAGCATCGGAGTTTTTATAGGATTGAAATTTTCAAAACAAAATCAAAATTTTCAAAAAGTCGAAATTTTGAAAGATTTTGGACCATTTTAAAAAAAGGGAAGTTTAACAATGTTTTCAAACATAATTGTAACATTTTCGAAAATTTTAAAAAAATGAACGAGTTCAAAAAATGTCAAAATTTATGGTCGAAATATTGAAAAATGGTCAAAAAAGGAGGAATTTCGAAAGTCACAATCTAAAAAAAATCAAAATCTGAGAAAATCAAAATTTTGAAAAATATCCTAAAATTTTAATTCGAAAAATAAGAGATGTTTAAAAAATTCTGAAGAAATTCGAAGATTTTAAAAAGACAAAATTTTAAAAAGCATCGAAATTTTTATAGGATTGAAATTTTTAAAACAAAATCAATATTTTCAAAAAGTAAAAATTTTGAAAGATTGTGGGCCATTTTAAAAGAAGGGACATTTTAAAAATGTTTTGAAACATAATTGTAACATTTTCAAAATTGTAAAAAATGAACGAGTTCAAAAAATGTCAAAATTTATGGTCGAAATATAAAAAATGGCCAAAAAGGGAGGAATTTCGAAAGTCACAATTTAAAAAAGAATCGAAATCTGGGAAAATCAAAATTTTGAAAAATATCCTAAAATTTTAATTCGAAAAATAAGACGAGATAGTAAAAAAACAGCAAAACTGGAAGAATTTGAAAAAAGATCAAAATTTGAAAAATTTAAAATTTAGAACACAGCAATTTTTAGAATAAATCGAAATTTCTTAGAAAACTAAAATTTTTAAAATAATCGTAAAATTTTCAAAACTTTGAAAAATGAAAGATTTGAAAAAATGTCGCAATTTTCATAAAAAATTAAAAATTCCAAAACAAATAAAATTAAAGTTTTGAAGCAAATTCATATCTAATTGATAAAAACAGTCGAAATTTTGAAATAAATCACATTTTTACAAATAAATTCAAAAACTTGTAAAAACGGAGCAACTAAAAAAATTACCGAAATTTTTTAAAAAACCTAATTCTTTAAAATAATTGTAACGTTTTCAAAATTTTAAAAAATGAACGACTTTCAAAAAATGTCAAAGTTTATGGTCGACATATTGAAAAATTGTCAAAAAAGGAGCAAGTTTCGAAAGTCACAATTTAAAAAAAATCGAAATCTTAAGAGATTTAAAAAAAAGTGAGATTTTTAAAAAATCTAAAAACTTAAAAAACGGAACATTAAAAAAAAACGAATATTTTAAGAAACAAAATTTCGAAATTTCTAAAACGACGTAATTTTGAAAAATAGGGGAACCTTTGAAATAAAATTTTGAGAAATAATGCAATTTTCATTAATAAACTTTTCAAAAGATGTCGATATTTGTAAATAAGCGCAATTTTCAAAAATAGGCCAAAAATTTGCATTAAAATTTTGAGAAATGATGCAATTTTCATAAATTCAATTTTCAAAAAATGTACGAATTTGTAAATAAGCGCATTTTTCAAAAAATCAGAATGTGGAAATTGAAGAAAAAAATCGTATAATTTTGAAAAATCGAAATACTAAAAAATGGTTAAAAAGGGGACATTTTGGAGAAGTCTTTGAAAGTTTTCGAAATTTTAAAAAATATCCAAAGGTCGATTTCTGAATAAGTGCGAAAATTTTGCAAAAAGACGAAAATTTGAAAAATGTCGAAATTTTCATAAAAAAGTCGAAATCTTCAAAACTAAAACAAAATTTTCAAAAATTGTTGGACAGCTCAAAAAAATTAGATTTTTAAAAACACCGAAATTTTCCAAAAAAAAATTGAAAAATCTAAAAGAGGGGAGTAATTTTAAAAAAAAATCGAAATTTAAAAAAAAATCAAAATCGTAAAATGTTCAAAATTTTCAAAAATGAACGACTTTGAGAAAAAAACAATTTTTAGAAATTCCGAGTTTTAAAGTGAAAATTTCTATTCTCGAAATTCCTCGACTAAAGTCGAAATTTTGATTTTGAACGCCAAATTTC
The DNA here is from genome assembly GCA_028583605.1 of Dastarcus helophoroides. Taxonomy (NCBI): domain Eukaryota; kingdom Metazoa; phylum Arthropoda; class Insecta; order Coleoptera; family Bothrideridae; genus Dastarcus; species Dastarcus helophoroides. The sequence goes on from CM053328.1 coordinate 30,852,221, forward strand.
GAGCTTTTTGCGCAATGTCGACTTTTTCGCAATTTCGACTTTTTTCTCGCAGTTTTAATTTTGAAATTTCAACTTTAAATTCAAGATTTCGATTTTTTTTCTAAATTTCGAGTTTTTTTTCGAAATTTAGACTTTTTTTCCGAAATTTCGATTTTAATCTAGAAATTTCAACTTAAAATTTAAAATGTTAATATAATCGTGAAATTTTGAGAAAGAAGTCAAAATTTTGGTTAATAAAAATTGAAATTACTGAACTTCCCTTACTGATAACTGTCCAATATTGTAGGAGAAGAGACGTGGTGAGGTGTAACTGTCACCTGTCTAATTTAACCACCGAGTATAGAAATTTCGAGTTTTAACTTGAAATTTCTAAAAGAAACTCAAAATGCCTAAAAAAACTCGAAATGTCTAAAAAAAAATTCGAAATTTCTAGATTAAAGTTGACATTTTTATGTTATAATCGAAATTTTGAAATTTATTTCGAAATTACAAGAATAAAGTCGATCTTTCAAAAATTCTAAATTCAGTCGAATTTCGAAATTCAGTCGAAAATTCTAAATTCAGTCGAATTTCGAAATTCAGTTGAAATTTAAAAAAAAACTGTTAATTTCGATTTTTAAATCGAAATTTCGGCTTTAATCTTGGGATTTGAAGAAACATTTTGACTTTAGGCTCCAAATTTGTACACAAATTGATGTCCTTTTTGCCCCTTCGTACGTTTCTTCTATGTCAAAATTTCGAATTGAAGTCGAAATCCGGAATTTGATTTTAAAATTATGAATTTGATTCTTGGTCGATTTTATTCTCGATATTTCGTTTTTTAAGAGTCAAAAATAATATTAAAAATCCCTATTTAAATTTTGAACCTTTCAAAAAAAAATGAAATTCAAAAAATAATCCGAAAATTGTCCAAGAAAAATGTCGAATCCCTATTTAAATTTTGAACCTTTCAAAAAAAAAATGAAATTCAAAAAATAATCCGAAAATTGTCCAAGAAAAATGTCGATTTTTTTTTTGAAATCTTGAACATTTTCTTGTGGTACTTTAGATCTTAATTTCAAATTTTACAATTAACGAAATTTTCACTTTAACGACGAAGCTTTAAAAAATTAGTTATTCCTAGTTTAAACTCGAAATTCCGAAGGAGTTTTTGAAAAAGATCCAAATTTGAAAACAGGGCAAAAAAGTTTTTAATTTTTTTTAGAAATCTTGAAATTTTGCTTTTTAACTTTGATTTTATTCCAAAATTGAGGTCTTAAACTTGAAATTTCCACCTTTTTCCTTCTTCTTCAATAACAGTAAAATAAAAAAACTTAAATTTTGAAAAAGTAAAATAATTCAACAAAAGTCTAAGATTTAGGCAAAATTCGAAATTTCAAATTTAAATCAAAGCTTCAAAGATGAATTAAATCGAAAATGTTGAGAAAATGAAATGAAGAAACTGAAAAGAAAATAGGCATTTATTCTCAATGAAGCAAAAACGAAATGTCAAAAAAAATTCAAAATTTATAAAGGAAAACTTACAGGTCACAAAGAAAAAATGTTGAAACTTCGAATTTAAAGTCATCGCGTAAAAATTTAAATCTCAAGAAAAAATTTAAATCTCCAAAAAAATTACGTTGAAAATTGATTTAAAAAGGCAAAATTAAAATTTTAAAAATTTTGGAAAATGAAATCAAAATTTTATGTCAAGGTTACATTAACAACAGTTAACATTTTTAGAAAATTTCAGGGAAAATCTTTAAGAACAAAATATCTAGAACGAAGTCAACATTTTTGGAAAAGAAATTAAAATTGCCTACAATAAAATCATAATTCGGAGACAAAAATCAAATTTTGTAATTTTCAGCAAATTTTCGTTTCATGGAAATTTCGAGAAAAAGAGAACCTTTGGAAAAAATTAAATCCATTCTAAATTATAGGTTCTCAACTTAACCTTAAAAAAATCAGAAGTGTTGACTTACAATTTAAAAAAAAATGTCTAACTTTCAACGTTAAACGTCAACTGTTTCAAAAATAAAAGAGAAACTAGAAAAAATCGAAATTTTGAAAATTAGTAACAATTTGCAAAACGATTTCGAATTTAAAATGGTATAAATTGCGTAATGAAAATCGAAATTTCTAGAAAGTCAACATTTGTATGTTCGAATCGTAAATTAAGAAATAAAAAAAGTAAAAACCAAGCGGAATCCTAAAATGTAATATTTAGTACAAATCAAAAGATGACTGATCAAAATGTTAAAATTTCCAGAAACAGTCGAAATGTGAATTTCCGTTTAAACTCGAAATTTGGAGAAAAAATGATAAAAATTCTGAAAAAATCGAAATCGTTTAAAAACTCAAGAATCTTAACTTGAAACTTGGAAGTTATTGAAACAGACAACTTTCGAAGTAACTAAAACTGATAAATCCAAAAAAAAAAATCGGGAAGTATAGGTGGAGACTCTACTACCGTTGGTCTTGTGGGATTTTTGGATATCAAAAAAGTAGTTTTTTTAGAATTTATTTATTTGAATAAGACGATACCGCAGTTAACGCACTTCCAAATATAAGGTTTCAGAAAATCGATTTGTATGAAATTTGTTTAAATATTAGAATGACGTATTCCAGAAAAAATCGATATTTAGACGCCGAATAAGTATTTTGCTGTTTTACACATTATTGAAGAGTATATCTATAAAATGCAACGTTAAAACGGTTTTTAGCATTTAACGGTCAAATGAACCGTTGTTATTTCGTATGGCAAATGTATCCGACGAGCTGGAATTGTAAATAAAATTGATTCCGAAGCCTTTGGCTAAATTAAGACCAAAAAATGAACAAAAACGTATCTCGAACAGAAAAAGACTTAAACAATTCCAGTCGACATCCACTGTCCTATAATACGATTAGCGGACCATATGAATGTTGCACCAGAGTTCAGCCTTTTCCCGTTTACCATTCCATTGGTCGCTTGTATCGACGGAATAATAGCAGTGGAAAGCTGGTGGCGTGTGTGCGTAGCAGTGGCAACGTCGCAAAGGGGCGTTGGGTGACGGAAGGAGGGATAACACCAGCTCCGGTCGGACTCTGGAGGCTAGATTGTCGCTCCACAATCCAGCAATGTTACAAAAATCGATGGAGCTGTGACGTAGCTCAAATTCAGTTCAAAGAACGACGTAGAAGGCTCAAGTGTTTTTTATCAAGGATGTTTGTTAGTTTGGGAATTTAATTCGGGGGGGATTGTTTTATCTCGAAAGTGGTCGGAAAACAAACCTTTTACGCACTTAATCCAATTAATATCCAAAATTAATGCACTTGCACACGGTTTCGCACAAATTACGTAATATATTCCAATGCAGTAGTGGTTTCCTGCAACTGAAAGCAGCTGCAAATGGCACAAATTGATAATATTAAACTTCAGTGCCACACCCTGATTGCGCAATTGAGTTAAAGTAATGCCTATCGCAAAAGAATGTCTCGTAAGTGCATAAAACTGTCGAGTTTGTGAGGAATAATTTATAAAAGCATGCTTAAAACACAACTAAAACACTTCACTGATAATCCTGCAAAAAAAAGAAAAGCAGAGCGTGGAGCGATCCTCTCGAAATTACAGCTGATTGTAATCTAGCTCGCGAGAAAGTCGACTCGGTTGTATTTATAAAGTTTGAGGGACATGCGCCACTATCCCTGCCAACTCAGCAGCAGGAAAAAGCAGGGGCCGGTTAGCGGTGTTGTCACCTTTGACAACTTCTCCAAAGATTCGGGAAAAATTCTAGGAAACTGAATAAAATGCGTGTCGTATTTCCTTAAAGAATTATAACCGTGAATTCATGATTAGCAAACAAATGGAAGTTTGTGATTTATTTTCCTGGTAGATAAAACTAAACCGCAATAGTTGATATTAGTTATCGTTACGTCGACTTAAATGTTCGAGTAAATTTAAATGGACAGACTTGTAATAGAATAACGTATTTCGATAAGATTCAGGAAAACAAAATTAAGGAGATTAGCACTCGAAAGTTACCTGGACCTTTTTCAGAGTTACTGTTCCTGCTTTAAAGGCATAATAAATAGGGTTAGGTAGCGTTTGCGAGTGGATTGTACTTAAATAGTCAATGTGGGTAGTTCTGCTATCTGTGATCTGTCCTCTACGAGCATCTAACGGGCTGTACTATTGCAGTTCAGGTTGTTGTATTCTATTTGAAGGTACCCAACCAAAGTCGATTAAGGAAAAAATGTAACATTTTTCCGTTTCCGAGATATAACGACAGTTTCACATTACAAAAATCACATTACATTAATACGGGAAAGCGTATTATTACGTTTTGTATTTACAACATATTTTAATCAGAAACGGAGATGTGGAAAAACTTCTAAAGGGGTCAGGGGGGGGCAGAAATATCTAAGACTACGCTTAAATTAATTTGATCTTATTATAAAAACAAGTTAGGTTTTCAATATTTTTCTTTACACGCTGCAATAAGTTGCCTTAAACGTTTCATTAATTTCATAAACGCAACCCAGTCACTTCCTGTTTGAGACAGTTGGGTTAATTTCTCCTTGCTCCTCCAAGATAAATAAAAAATAGGGAGTTTACGTAATACGCAATATCTCACTGACGATTTTAGAAATCGTCTGCGACACGTTATGCGGTTATTGGCAACATCGCGGTGAAACTCTGGCAAAGTCCGATGCACGTACAATGATTCTTCCCTTCTCTTTCTATCGTATTTTGTAGATTTCTCCGGAGTTTCTTGTTACCCATTTATCGATTCTTCGGGTGTACGAATGTAACCCTATAGAAAGTTATCCAACCGGTATAATGAAAATTTATTTCATTCGTCATGACGATTCGGCTGTGAAACAATTTACGACGCACATGACGTGTACATGTCGTGCCCGCAGTGGCGGATGAAATGTTGACAGCGTCTTAGACAAATATTATATAGCGCTTTGAACAATATACTTTGAAGGTGATGCATACCAAAATTAATTTGATGACTAAAAAAATGGCTTCCAGGTCTGCTTGCACCCTTGCACCTCTAAGTATCTACCTGATTTGCTTGGGGAGAATCGTCCATTGAGATGAACTTTGCTTTAACGAAATTTTGACCACCAAGAATATCTGCAAAGTTTTAAAATGGATTGATTTTAACTGAATTCGCAAATAACAGTGGCGGGATAGTTTTGTTTAGAACGAAGTTTCCAGTCAGATAGAATCACTAGAATATCCAATCATTATAGCATATAGCCCAAATTCCAAATTTCCACTTTATAAAGATAAAATTATAGTGGAAAAAGAAAATATTACTGATGCACTTTGGCTTGTTGCCAAAATGTTGACCACCAATAAGTTTAAACTCGATACACAAAACATAAAAACGTTTTGCTTCCAAGGAAGATTCTGTTCAACTCTTTGGTTCTCTGGTACCCGAGCGGTGATGTACAATTAGAAAATTGTGTCCACCATAAAGATAAAGTTATAAGGGAAAAACAAAATGTTACTGATGAAATTTTGTTTCTCATTAAAATTTGGATCACCAAATAATTATCAAGATGGATCAATTTAACTGAATGCGAAAGATTGTATGCTGTTTAGTTTAAGATGAAGTTCATAAACTTCACAGAATCAGTTTAGATCAGATTAGTTTCTAGAGTCTCTTAACATAACTAGTCAATAGGATGCAGCTTGGAAAAATGTACCACATGAAGACAGAATTATAGTGGAAAGAGAAGATATTGCTGATAAACTAAATGAATAATAAATTTTATTTATCTATTTTATAAATAAATTAATTATTATTAAGATGAATCTGGAAGGTATATCTTAATATATGCCACGCGAAGACGAAGTTATAATGGAAAAAGAAAGTATTACTGATGAACTTTCGTTTTTCGTCGAGAGTTTGACCACCAAATGATTATTAAGATATCGATTTGTGCCCGAATACGTAATATGTTGATATTTAGTTTCAAATGCAGCTTCTGGTTAGTTTCAAGGATCTTCAGCATGACAATTCGATAAGGTACACTTAGAAAATTGTACCATATGAAGACAAAATTGTAATGGAAAAAGAAAATATTGCTGATAAAGTTTCAGTTTTAATTGAAATTTTGACCACCAAATGATTATTAAAATGGATCTATTGTGTCCAAATACGTAGATTATGATGGCGATATGCTGTTTAGTTTCAAATGAAGCTTGTGATTAATCTCCAAAGTCTCGACTATAACCATTCGACGAGGACAGCTTAGAAAAATGTATCACATGAAGACAAAGTTTTGGTGGAAAAAGAACATCTTACTGATGAACTTTTCTTTTTTCATTGAAATTTCGACCACCAAATGATTATTAACGCGAATTGATTGTTCCCGAATATGAAAGCCATATGCTATTCAGTTTCAAATGAAGCTTCTGGTTAGTTTCAAGGATCTCTAGCATGACAATTCGATTATGTGCAGCTTAGAGAAATGTTCCACTTAAAGGCAAAATTATTGGGAAAAAAGGATATATTACTGATGAACTTTTCTCTTGCATTGAAATGTTGACCATCAAATGATGTTTAAGATAACTCACTTGTGTCCGAATACGTACGATTGTGGGGGCGATATGCTGTTTAGTTCGAAATGAAGCTTCTAATTAATCTCTAAAGTCCCGACCATAACTATTCGATGATGTACAGCTTAGAAAAATGTATCACATGAAGACAAAGTTTTGGTGGAAAAAGAAGGTATTGCTGATGAACTTTCGTTTTTCATTGAAATTTTGACCACCAAATGATTATTAAGATGGATCGATTGTTCCCGAATACGTAATATTATGAAAACGGTATGCTACAAAGTTTCAAAGGAAGCTTCTGGTTAGTTTCAAGGGTCTACAGCATAACCATTCGATAGGGTGCAGCTTAGAGAAATATTCCGTTTGAAGGCAAAATTATTGGGGGAAAAGGAAATATTACTGGTGAGCTTTCTTCTTGCATCGAAATTTTGACCACCAAATGATGCTTAAGATGGCTTCATTATGTCGGAATACGTAAGATTATGATGGCGATATGTTGTTTAGATTCAAATAAAGCTTCTGATTAATCTCCAAAGTCTCGATTATAACCATTCGATGAGATACAACTTGGAGAAATATACCACATCAAGACGAAAGTACAGTGGAAAAACAAAAATTACTGATGAACTTTCGTTTTTCGTCGAGATTTTGACCACCAAATGATTATTTCGTAGGATCGATTAGATACAGCTTAGAAAAATATATCACACGAAGACGAAATTACAGTGGAAAAACAAAATATTACAGATGAACTTTCGTTTTTCATCAAGATTTTGACCACCAAATGATTTTTTCGTAGGATCGATTAGATACAGCTGAGAAAAATATACCACATGAAGACGAAATTACAGTGGAAAAACAAAATATTACTGATGAACTTTCGTTTTTCGTCAAGATTTTGACCACCAAATGATTTTTTCGTAGGATCGATTAGATACAGCTGAGAAATATACCACATGAAGACGAAATTACAATGGAAAAACAAAATATTACTGATGAACTTTCGTTTTTCGTCAAGATTTTGACCACCAAATGATTTTTTCGTAGGATCGATTAGATACAGCTTAGGAAAATATACCACCTGGAGACGAAATTACAGTGGAAAAACAAAATATTATTGATGAACTTTCGTTTTTCGTTGGGATTTTGACCACCAAATGATTATTTCGTACGATCGATGAGATACAACTTAGACAAAGATACCACTTGAAGACGAAATTACAGTGGAAAAACAAAATATTACTGATGAACTTTCGTTTTTCGTCGAGATTTTGACCACCAAATGATTATTTCGTAGGATCGATTAGATACAGCTTAGAAAAATATACCACATGAAGACGAAATTACAGTGGAAAAACAAAATATTACTGATGAACTTTCGTTTTTCGTCTAGATTTTGACCACCAAATGATTATTTCGTACGATTGATGAGATACAACTTAGAAAAAGATACCACTTGAAGACGAAATTACAGTGGAAAAACAAACTATTACTGATGAACTTTCGTTTTTTGTCGAGATTTTGACCACCAAATGATTATTTCATAGGATCGATGAGATACAGTTTAGAAAAATATACCACATGAAGACAAGATTACAGTGGAAAAACAAAATATTACTGATGAACTTTCGTTTTTTGTCGAGAGTTTGACCACCAAATGATTATTAAGTAGGATCGAGGAGATATAGCTTAGAAAAATATACCACATGAAGACGAAATTACAGTACTCGAATATGTAAGATTATAAAGGCGATTACTGTTCTGTTCCAAATGAAGCTTCTGGTTATGATAACGAAGGCTTCCACGGCCAGAGTCCGTACAGGATATACTTCTTCTGGGATTGGACCGTGTCAAAGAACTACTAAAAGTGAAACTGAACACTTTTAGAGGTTCTTTGACACGGTCCAATCCGCATCACGGAAGAAGTGAAGCTTCTGGTTAGTTTCAAGGATCTCTAGCACTATTCGATAAGGTACTATTGGAATTGGGGTGTGTATGAATGATTCAGTTCAATGAAATGCCACACTTTAATTATAGAGACTTTATTTACATAAGAGCTCTTGGAAGGTGTGTGTTGTCGCGACGAAATTAGAACATCAACTTAACTTCGAAACAAAATCTTTATCGTTATATTTCCAAATACATCTAATCTATTTCATGATACACTGACTTAGTTCTGCTAATATACATGTCAACGTTAATCCCTTAAAACCTATTTCCAGAAAAGAGATCGACCAGCGTTCTTAGAATTAATCATCCACCTAGCAGTGTTCCAAATAAGTTGAAGCAGCCCTATCAGATTTTAGTTAGTAAAAAATACGCTGAAAACCCATAAAGTATTCGAGGGTGTCTAATATTTTACTCTAAAATAGATACAGATAGATTTTTGCTTTCACGCTTTGAACGTGATTTCTAATAAGCACAGCTTAGAAAAATGTTATATGTGAAGGCAAAATCATAATGAAAAAGGAAAATACTACTGATGAGCTTTCCTTTTACACTGTTATCCAAATCTTAGGTGATGGTTGAAAAACTATTTGAGTAGTTTTGCCTATATACAGAAGACACTTTTGTATAAAAGTGTCATCATTCAAGATTTGGATAAGACTTTAATGCACGTAAATAAAAAACAGTGCCCAGTTCTGTAAACGTTGCTATCGACTATTAAAAAAGTGTCTACTTCAAAGTAGATTAATTCGTTAGTTATTATTCAAAGTAGATTAATTTGTTGGTTTTTATTAGTGTGCAATGTTTCCAATGGTTTGTTTTGTCGTAGATATGGGCGCGTTCAGAGTGTCAAGTTATTGCCGAGGAGTACAAAGGAGGAAACGGGCGAGAGCACGATGGCGTGCACGGTGGCGTTCATGGACATCAAAAGTGCGTCCAAGGCCCACAATACCGAACACAAAGTCGACGATAGAACTCTGACCACGGAGTACTACGAACCTGCTGCCATTCCGTCCGCTGCATCACCGCAGAACACGTCCTCTACGTACTCTACCTCCCCTGGTAGCACCAGATTTCCCAATGGCCACGGGTAAGTGTGATCGTTCTAATCGTTCTTTCACGTTCTAGGATAACTACTCCACACCTAGTTTGTGGTTAGTGGTGGATGTTGTTTTAGGAGTAAGTAAACATTCATGGCTTTGCTTAAATATTGTCAATTGACCATATTATCGAAAACGATTCGGGTAGGATTATCCAGTTTATGTTACCAAATTAATTATCAATTTTTTACGCCGTGATGTCGTACTGCAGAATTAAAAACCAGAGTATTCTTCGAATGAGCAAGTTTTTAATCGTTTAATTCTACCACTCCTTTGAATTTTGAATGTTATTCCTCAGTATACAGATGCATGTCGCCTGTTGACATCCCACATGCTCTTTTGTGTGGACTGCCACTTTTTGTGCCATGTTCACTTCAGAAGAGTTTCGCTTCTGGTATGGTTGATGTATTGAGTTACCGTACTCTTCTGTCTTGAATTGGATCTTTTCGTTTGTTGCTGATGATCGCTGATGAAACATAGTTCATTGACACGAACCAATCCCGGAAGAAGTTCATTTTTTACTGACTCTGACCTAAAAACCTTCCTAACAATGATTCCTTCTATTTTCCGCTTAACGTAAATTTAATAAAGCTTGTGTGTCCTTGCATTAAAAATAATAGAACTTTGAGCCTATGTTATTTTCAAAACCAATTAATCGACAGGCAATGAGGTACAGGAGAAAAATATATGACATCGTTTAGAGGTAAAGTTGAAGTGAGGTTAGGTCTAAAATCAAAAATAAATTTAGTTCGAATTTCTAAAATTTTTCACCTTTGTCCCAAACTCTCTAAAGGTATAATTTTAAATTTGTTTCCAAACATTTGACATTAAAATCGAAATTTTGACTTCAATCTGGAGCCATAAGTTTGCTAGATAGTTACTGCGAGCCACAAGTTACCATTGGGGTTCATTAATTTAATTTAAATTAAATTACTTCTTCATCCAATACAATGAGATTGTAACTATACCAGTATTATCTTCTTTTAATTTACGCAAATAAATAATTTCCATTTTAATTGAGAGGAAGAAAATAACCAATTTGTGTTAATTTAATCCAAGTTTTTCTAAATCAAAATCGAAAGGTTATCAAACTCTATCCTTGATGGATAACCTTTTTTTTGTGGGGAGTAGTACTCAGACTCCGTTGATGCGTTTATAATGTGTCTGACTGCATTGAAGGTAGATTAATTTTTTTCAACTTCCACACAAAGTCTATGTACTTATATTTGCAGAATGTAAAACTACGTTCGTGCGAATTTTCCACGCCTTCTAAAGACTAATTATGATTGAATGTTTTTGACCCCTATCATATATTTCTTTTTATAGAATCATCAAAATGCTTCATATACTGCTTTAACTGTTGCCTATTACATTTTCGTCTTGTCCAATTCTTTAAAAGCTTCTCTGATAGTTTTGGAATAATTAAGGAATTTTACCAAACTATTTGTTCCTTCTTTTGGACTTTCTTTTATTGCAAACCCAATCCTTGGTGGTTTTAATTTTTTTTCAAAATTTCAACTTTAAAGCACGAAATTTTAGTTACTTTAAAATTTTAAGTTTAAAGCCCATTTTTTTAATAGGTATTTTGAAAATTGATGTACAAAGCTTATCCCCTGAAACCAAGAAAGATTAAAAATTACAACGGCAGTTGCTCTGTCACAACTGTCAGGGGACAAGATTTGTATTTCAATTTTTGAAGATAACTAAGGACCGATCCGTGCCATCAAAATTCTAGATATTTGGTTTCCAATTTTTTTTTTCCATTTTTGTTTGCCACACAGTGTTTCGTAATTGTAATTTTTTCTTTTTTTTTATAAATTATTGGTTGTTTTTCAAATTTTGACATAATTGCAAGTTTACACCTTCAGATGCGCTTTTTCTTGGAGTCTTTCATTTGGAAATTGAACTTTTATTAGAAATTTCGATTCTTAATTGAAATTTTCGATTTTTTTTCTCAAAAAATCAGGTTTACACAAGGAATTTTCCAGATTTTCAATATCATAATATCGATTTTTAAATTTGACATTTTTTCTCGAAGTTTTAAGATTGAAATATGATTTCTTTTTTGATGAAATTTCGGGATTTCGTTTAATATCAAAATTTTCATCTTTTTCTCAAAATTCCATGTTTACACTTTCAATATTTATTGCTTTAGTTTTATTTTTAATTATATACTTGAAACTCAGAATTGTGACCTTCTAGAAATTTTGATTTTCCTTGAATTTAAATAACTCCGAAGGAAAGATTTCATGGGAAAAGAACTCCAACACCGATTAACCAAGAAATATTAATTATATTATTTTACATGTGGACCTCCAAGAGCACATTCATGAATTTTAGAGAATTTTTCGTGACCAAACAATTAAAATATTGATAAACTGTGCAATGCTTTGATCAGGATCCCTATTTGCCAATTTAAGAAATTCCATGGGAAGACAATAGCCAGATGCATCACCAAATCCCATCATTTTTCCTATGATTCTCCAATAAGAGAATGTTTCGTGGCAAAACAATTAAAATACTACTGAATTACCAAATGTAATTAACGTTTCAGCGCGCAAGTTATTTTGGTCAGGATTGTCCAATAAACATTTGCGAATTTTAGGGAACATTTCATGGGAAATAATTAACTGCAATACTGATGAACCACCCAATACTCAAATTTTTAAGATAATTTTGTTCTGCCTGTGGACCTCCAGAACCACATTTGTGAATTTAAGAGTAATTTCTGAGACCAAAGATTTGAAATACTGATGAACTACTAAATGCATAATGTTTAAGTTGGAAATTATTTTGACCAGGATTCTCCATAAGAACATTTGCGAATTTTAGAGAAGATTTCAAGGGAAAATAGTTGCAATACTGATGAACCACCAAATACCTAACTTTTTAATATAATATTATTTTGCTTGTGGCCCTCTAAAAGTATATTTGTGAATTTTAGAGAATTTTTTGTGACCAAACAATTGAAATACTGATGAAATGCTAAATACTCAACGCTCTGGCTCAAAATTATTTTGATTAGCATCCTCTATTTGCGAATTTTAGAAATTTCATGGGAAGATAATTGCCAGTTGCACCAGCAAATACCCAATTTTTTATATAACATTATTTTGCCTATGAGTACCCTATCTGCAAGAAGAGAATGTTTCATGGCAAAACAGTTAAAAAACTGATGAACTAATAAATGTCCAAAGTTTCAGCTCCAAATTATTTTGATCAGAATCGTCCATGAAAACATTTTCGAATTTTAGAGAAGATTTCATGGGAAAATAACTGCTACATTGATGAACCACCAAATACCCAACTTTTTAACATAATGTTATTTTGCATGTAGATCACCAAGACCACATTTTAGAGAATTTTTCGAGACCAAAGATTTGAAATACTGATAAGCTACTAAATGCATAACGTTTAGGTTCAAAATTATTTTGACCAAGATTCTTCATAAGAACATTTGCGAACTTTAGAGAAAATTTCATCGGAAAGTAACTGCAATACTGATGAAGTATCAAATACCGAACTTTTTAACATAATATTATTTTATTTCTGGACCTCCAAGACCAGATTTATGAATTTTAAAGAATTTTTCGCTACCAAACAATTGAAATACTGATAACTAAATGCTAAATGCTCAACGTTTTAGTTTAAAAATAGTTTGATAGTTATCCTCCATTCGCAAATTTTAGAGATTCCACGAGGAAGCCATTGCCAGATGCACTATGCAGTACCCAACTTTTAGCATAACATTATTTTGCCTATGATTCTCCTATTGCCAAGAAGATAATGTTTTCTGGCAATTGATAAACTACCAAATGGCCAAAGTTTCAACTCCAAGTTATTTTGATCAGGATTGTCCACGAGAACATTGGCGAATTTTAGAGAAGATTTCAATGACTGCAATATTGATGAACCACCAAATACACAACTTTTTAACATAATATTATTTTGACTGTGGACCTACAAGACCACATTTTTGAGTTTTAGAGAATTTTTCAAGACCAAATAATTGAAATACTGATAAACTACTAAATGCATGAAATTTAAATTCAAAATTATTTTGACCACCATTCTCCATAAAAACGTTTGCAAATTTTAGAGAAGATCTCATGGGAAAATAGTTACAGTACTGATGAACCACCAAATAGCCAATTTTTTAACATAATATTATTTTGCTCCAAGAGCATATTTGTGAATTTTGGAGAATTTTTTCTGACCAAACAACTGAAATACTGATGAAATGCAAAACACTCATCGCTTTAGCTCAAAATTATTTTGATTAGCATCCTCCATTTGTGAATTTTAGAGATTCCATGGGAAGACAATTGCCAGATGCACCAGCAAATACCCAACTTTTTACATCATTATTTTGCCTATGAGTTCCCTATCTTCAAGAAGAAAATATTTTATGGCAAAACAATTAAAATACTGATGAACTAATAAATAGCCAAAGTTTCAACTCTAAATTATTTTGATCAGAATCGTCCATGAGAACATTTGCGAATTTTAGAGAAGATTTCGTAGGCAAATAATTGTAATTTTGAAGATAATGTTATTTTGACTGTGGACCTCCAAGACCACATTTTTGAGTTTTAGAGAATTTTTCATGACCAAATAATTGAAATACTGATGAACTATTAAATGCATGACATTTAAATTCGAAATTATTTTGACCAGCATTTTCCATAAAAACATTTGCGAATTTTAGAGAAGATTTCGTGGGAAAATAGGTGCAATACTGATGAACCACCAAATACCCAACTTTTTAACATAACATTATTTTGCTTGTGGCCCTCCAAGAGCATATTTGTGAATTTTAGAGAATTTTTCGTAACCAAACAATTGAAATACTGATGAACTACTAAACACGCAACGCTTTGGGCAAAGTTATTTTCATTAACATCCTCCATTTTAGAGATTCCATGGGAATAGGATTGCCAGATGCACCAGCAAATATCCAACATTTTACATAACATTATTTATTTTCCTATCTCCAAGAAGAGAATGTTTCGTGGCAAATCAATTAAGACTGATGAACTACCAAATGTTCAAAGATTCAATTTTAAATTATTTTCATTAGGATCGACCATGAGAACATTTGTGAATTCTAGAGAAGATTTCATGGGAAAAAACCCCAATACGGATGAACTTTCAATTACCCAACTTTTTAATATAGTATTATTTTTCCTGCGGAGCTCCAAAACTACATTGGTGAATTTTAAAGAATTTTTCACTCCCAAATGATTGAAATACTGATAAACTACTAAATCCAAAAGGTTTGAGTGCGAAATTGTTTTGATCAGGATTCTCCATAAGAACATTAGAGAAGATTTCATGGAAAAATAACTGAAATACTGATGTACCACAAAATACCTAACTTTTTAACATAATATTATTCTGCCTGTGGAGCTCCAAGAGCGAATTTGTGAATTTTAGAAAATTTTTCGCGATCAAACAATAAAAATACTGATGACGTTAAATGTCTTAGCTCAAAACTATTTTGATTGGGATCCTCCATTTGCGAATTGTAGAGGTTTCATGGGAAAACAATTCCCAGATGCACCAGCAAATAACTAACGTTTTACATAATATTATTTTGCTTATGATTTTCCTATCTTTTAGACCATTGTTCGTGACCAAACAATTGTAATACTGTTAAACTGCCAAATACTGAACGTTTTAGCTTTGATCAGGAACCCCCATTTATGAATTGTGGATATTTCATGGCAAAACAACTGCCAGATGCACCACCCAATTTTTTGACATAACATTTGCAATCTCCTATCTCTAAGAAGAGATTGTTTCGTGGCAAAACAATTAAAATACTGATGAACTACCAAATTTTAAAATTTCACCTCCAAATTATTTTAATCAGGATCCTCCATGAGAACATTTGCAAATTTTAGGGTAGATTTCATGGGAAAATAACTGCAATATGAATGGACCACCAAGTACTCAACTTTTTAGCACAAAACTACTTTTTTGTTGACGGTCCAAGAGGCATTTGGGAATTTTAGAATTTTCCCAAAAAGTACAACCTATCCTTGTTTAAGGAGGCGGTTCATCGCCACCTATCCTTGTTTCCGAATCCTATTCACGGTGCTTTGAAGGCATAATAGGGTTATCCTTTGCGAGTGGATTGAACATAAAAAAAGGAGAATATTTCTTGACAGAAACAATTAAAATACCTCAATTTTTACTGTTTTCTTCAATCTTCGACTTAAATTCCAAATTTTGAACGTTTCAAAAGATTCTGATTTCTTTTTAAAAGTTTTAGATTATTCCAGTAATTGCGAGTTTCATCTCTTGAGACATTGAAACAATATTCATTGTGCACTCTGTATTGAGCCTAAGAAGGAAAATTAAAGATCTCATAGCTGTGCCACTGAAACTGTGTAACCTTTACCGTTGCAACAACAGAGAGTTATTTCCATGTTTCTTATGTTTACATTATATTCCAATAATTTAAACTATTAATTACTATATACATTTACGTATACAGCCTGCCTGCTGGGTTAAATAAAAAATGAAGAAATACAGTTATGGGTAACGGTTTTATTTTAGTATGAAAAAGAGAGCCTCGGGTATTAATTCCTTTTATACACTTATTATCATATACCGTATTCCGCTTATAGAAACTTTACGCAGACGAAAGTTAGAGAATGTATGCTTTATTTGCGGATGGAAATATGGGTAGCGTGCATATTTAAATCATTTTCATATTTTCTACGTGGACTTTTGATAAACAACTTAACTATGTCATTACTATGTGTTTTCAGGTAATATTCGTTTATTTTTAGTAGCTAATTGTGGCATAAACAGTAAATTTAGATATTTAATTGCCTCAGTAGATTACAAAAATGTTACATCTTATATATCTAAAAGCAACAAGGTATGTCAATTAGACAATGGATATCTATTTCGTTGTATTGGATCACATCAGATTTCACGAAAGCTAACAACATCGTACAAAAGTAAAGGGATGTGGAACAAGGATTACAAAACAATGACTTGCGTAGGCATTGCGAAATGGTTGTAAAACTCAATCCACTGGTCTTATTTAATTGTGACATCCTACGCAGCTTTGCACCTGTTACTATGATGCAATATCGACAAAATAAACATCTTCAACAAAAATAGGCTTCAATATTGGAGATATATTTAGCAATTTGTAGGCATTTAAAAGGCTCTTACGTTTAACTACTTACAAGAAAATTATTCAAAGGATCATGAATCATAATAAGTGATTTTATTTCTTTATAACGTACCAATGTTTTGGTGGAAGGACCAGTCCTTGGTTATCTTCCTCGGTTATCGTCCTCTGAATCCAAGGAAAATTAAAAAACACTAGAAAGCTTGCTATAATGCGTTTCGATGGCTAAGCTATCATCTTCATAGTGTATCTCTCCGAAGATGATAGCTTAGCTATCGAAACGCGTTAGAGCAACCTTTGTTGTGTTTTTTAATCTTTCTTGGTTTCAGGGGCCAAGATTTGTATTTCAATGTGTTCATATTTCTCAGTAAATATGATTTGTCGATAGAGTACCGGAATAAATAAGCGGTGACCTGCGACAGCCCATTGATAAGAGCATCCAGAGAGCGGAAAGTCCCGACTTCGAACCCCGGTCGCGCCAAGTCTTTTTTTAATTCTACTGCAACTTCAGAAGTGAGATATAGGAAGAAAGTTAAGAATGTTCGATTTTTTCCAAATTTTTTCCTGAGAGTGGCAGGTTTTAAAATGGGAATATATAATTATTTTAAATCAACGTTAATATTTCTATTCAGACAGCCACGCTATCATCTTCAGAGAGATACTGAAGATGATAGCTTGGCTTTTGAAACGCGTTAGAGCAACCCTTGTTGTGTTTTTTAATCTTTCTTGGTTTCAGGGGACAATATTTGTTTTTCAATTTTTATTCATATTTTATTGGCTTTTTCTACGCGAGTTACTCCTTTCACGATTCTAAATTTTCAGTAAACTTCTATTAAGGATTAGCAATTTGTTCTAGATTGCCCCAAACAGATTGCCAATCCTTAACAGTTACTGAAAAGTTAGAACTGGCGAAGAGAAAGCCAATAAAACATGAATAGAAATATTAATACTTCGTAAAGAAAATACAGAGAATATCAACGTTAATGTCAAAATTTTGAAAGTAAACTCAAACTTAAAAAAAAACGTGAAAATCTCGACTTCAAACTTTTGAATTTTTGAAAAAGTAAGAAAAATTAAACCTTGGAACAAAGGCGAAATTTTGAAATTTCTAAAGGAATTTAGTAACTCATTTTCGCGTTACATATTTTAGAAATGTAATTTAAAAAAAGAACGATTTATTATTATTACTTTTTTAAGTTCAATTTTTTTTATTATCTCAGTATAAAAGTTAAAATTTCGTGATTAAGTCGAAGTTTCAATTTAAATTAGAGTCGAAGGTTCGAGAAGAAAAAGTCAAAACTTCAACGCTCCTACTGAATGTAGGGTTAGGTTTGGTTAGGTTAGGTTAGGTTAAGTTAGGTTAGGTTAGATTTGGTTAGCTTAGCTTAGCTTACGGTAGGTTAGGTTCGAAGGTTCGAGAAGAAAAAGTCAAAACTTCAACGCTTCTACTGAAGGTAAGGTTAGATCAGGTATGGTTAGGTTAGGTTAGGTTTGGTTAGGTTAGGTTTGGTTAGGTTTGGTTGGGTTAGCTTAGCTTAGCTTACGGTAGGTTAGGTTAGGTTAGGGTAGGTTAGGTTAGGACGGCAAGAATTTCTGTTTTGTGTAATTTTAACTATATAATAGGGATGGAACACATCGATATATCTCTTGTAAACATCGATGGCTTACGGTAGGTTAGGTTAGGGTAGGTTAGGTTAGGACGGCAAGAATTTCTGTTTTGTGTAATTTTGACTCTATAATAGGGATGGAACACATCGATATATCTCTTGTAAACATCGATGTTTCAACATCGATGGTAAAACATGAAAAATATCGATACATCGTTCGGTTTGCAAACGATGTTTGAAAAATAGATATATCGTATCGCGATAGAATTAGCGCCATCTGTTGCATAGAATAAATATTGATGGTTCAAATGACAACATAATTTGGCAACTAGTCGCTTGATGGCAGCAGAAACAAATTGATACTGAATTTATATGTCGTAGGTATACAAATAATACAATTATCTGACAATTCATAGTTTAGATATTTTTACTTGGCAATCTATACAAAACACAAATTTTAAAAGAAAAATCAGAATTTTCAGAAAAGTATTAATTTGAAAACTTGAAACTATAAACTGAATTTTCACAATTATTTACTTTTGTTTAATATTTTAAAGAAAATTCTTATCTATCAAGATTTCCTTCAAGACAACTTTTTTGGATAAATTTCCTTTCTTCAAACTTTTAATTTTGTTAATTTCGTATTTTAATTGAAAACCTCTAGAAACAAGTCGAAATTTTCCTAAGAAAGATAAATATTTCTAAAAATAAACCAATTTTCAAGTTAAAATTAAAAATTTCCAAATTAAAACCTAAACAGAATTCTTAAATTTTCGAACCTAATTTTCAAATTTGGAATATTTGAGGCATTGTCAATTTTTGAATAAATAAATCTTCATACCTACTACCAAAAATTAGAAATTTTTATCAAAATTTCATGTTTAAATTTGAAAATTGCACACTTTTTAATTCCAAATGTTCTTAGAAATCTCAAATCTTTCCTGAAATTTTGTACTAAACTAAATTTAATTTTTATAAATTTTATTTTTTTCCATATTCTTTCCTCCAAAACCGGACTTAATTCTTAATGTTTTATCGAAAATTCGAACATTTTTTATAAATATTTAAGATTAAAGTGGAAATTTTTAGAACTTTAAGATCAGCTTTTAAATGTTAACGTTTTTTCCCATTTATGTCTATAATTTCGAAATGTCTGCTTTGTTCGAAAAATTTACGCTTCAAATGTAATCTTCGGCTCAGAATTTTTTTTATAGAAAATTCAACTTTTTTAAAATATTCAACTTTTTGGAAATCTTGCCTTTTTATTGAACATTTTAGCTTTTTATAAAAATGTTTATATTCTAGTTTTCCGAAAATTTTGAAATTTTTGAAAATTTCGATTTTCAAAAAATTTCGTATTCTTCTGAGAATTTTAAATTTTCAAATATTTGACTCTAAAAATTACTAAGACTCAAAACACCGCTTTTTTAAAAGTTTGGTTTTTTCACAAAATCTGCTTTGACTTTTATACAAAATTTGAGTTTTTTTAAAAATTTCGAATTGTTTTTGAAAATCCGGATTTTTTTCTAAAAATTTTAATTTTTTATGAAAATTTCAACATTTTTCCAAATTTCAGCTTTTAATTTCTTCAAACTGTTAATTTTCTTTTTACAATTGTGGATTTTTTAACAATTTCGACATTTTTAAGATCTCTTATTTTTTAAAATTTCAAAATTTGGAATTTTCTAAGCATTAACTTTTAACGAATTTTTTAAAA
This sequence comes from Dastarcus helophoroides, assembly GCA_028583605.1. NCBI lineage: Eukaryota > Metazoa > Arthropoda > Insecta > Coleoptera > Bothrideridae > Dastarcus > Dastarcus helophoroides. The sequence continues at coordinate 30,872,286 of CM053328.1, forward strand.
AATTTCGATGTTTTCCAAATTATCGATTTTTTTTAAATTCTGATTTTATTTTAAAATTTTAACTATTTTGAAAATTCAGAATTTTTCAAATCACATTTTTTGCAAAATTTCACCTGTTTTCAAAATTTTTTGGCTATTTCTCAAAATTTCGAATTTTTCGTTAAATCCTTACTTTTTCAAAACTACACACATTTTTTTGATAAAATTAGAACCACTTTTAAAAGTTTGGCTTTTTAGAAAATTTGGAATTTTTAAAAAATTTCGATTTTCAATAAATTTCGCATTCTTCTGAGAATTTTAAGTTTTCAAATTTTTGACTTTTGAAAAATTACTAAAACCCAAAGCACCGCTTTTTTAAAAGTTTGGCATTTTCACAAAAACTGCTTTGACTTTTATAAAAAGCTTGAGCTTTTTTTAATTTCGAATTGTTTTTGAAAATCTGGATTTTTTCTGAAAATTTTCATTTTTTATGAAACTTTCAAAATTTTTCAAAATTTCAGCTTTTAATTTCTTCAAAATGTTAATTTCTCTTTTACAAAGGTGGATTTTTAAAAAATTTCGACATTTTTAAGACCTCTTTATTTTTTAAAATTCCAAAATTTGGAATTTTCTAAACATTTCACTTTTTAACGAATTTTTAAAAAAATTTCGATATTTTTCAAATTGTCGATTATTTTTTTTAAATTCCGATTTTATTTTAAAATTTTAACTATTTTGAAAATTCAGAATTTTTCAAATCACATTTTTTCCAAATTTCACCTGTTTTCAAAAATTTTTGGCTATTTCCCAAAATTTCGAATTTTTCGTTAAATCCTTACTTTTTCAAAACTACATTTTTTTTTGGTTAAATTAGAACCACTTTTAAAAAAGTTTTGCTTTTTCTTAAATTTGGAATTTTTTGAAAATTTCGATTTTCAAAAAATTTGACATTTTTCTGAGAATTTTAAATTTTTAAATTTTTGACTCTTTTTAAAAATTACCAAGACCCGTTTTAAAAGTTTAGCATTTTCACAAAATCTGCTTGGACTTTTATAAAAAGTTTGTGCGTTTTTTTAAATTTCGAATTGTTTTTGAAAATCTGAAATTTTTTCTAAAAATTTTAATTTTTTATGAAAATTTCAACATTTTTCCAAATTTCAGCTTTTAATTTCTTCAAAATGTTAATTTTCTTTTTATAATTGTGGATTTTTAAAAAATTTCGAGATTTTTATGATCACTTATTTTTTAAAATTACAAAATTTGGGATTTTCTAAAAATTTCACTTTTTAACGAATTTTTTAAAAAATGTCGATGTTTTTTAAATTGTCGATTATTTTTTTTTAATTCTGATTTTATTTAAAAATTTCAACTATTTTGAAAATTCAGAATTTTTCAAATCACATTTTTTCAAAATTTCACCGGTTTTTAAAATTTTTTGGTTATTTCTCAAAATTTCGACTTTCTTTTTAAACATTTCGATATTTTTCAATTTTTAAAATTATTTCAAAACTTTGTCCTTTTGGAAACTTTGATTATTTTTCAAAATTTCGACCTTTTTTGAAAATATTTACTTTGGTCAAAATTACAATTTATCTTCAAATGAAATTAGTACGACTTCAAAAATTTCCCTTTTTTTGTTGAAACTTTGATTATTTTTCAAAATTTCGACCTTTTTTTGAAAATATTTACTTTGGTCAAAATTACAATTTATCTTCAAATGAAATTAGTACGACTTCAAAAATTTCCCTTTTTTTGTTGAAAACTGAATATTTTCAAATCTCTTTCAAAATTTTGTCCTGAACCTTTTTACTATTTTTTTCAGAATTTCCACATTTTTGGAAACTTTGACTTTATGAAAATGTCATATTTTTCTAAATTTTGACTACAAAAATTTCGATTCAAAATTCGTCTGTCAAAATTCCGACTTTTTCGAAAATTTGAAATGTTTTGAAAATTTATTTTTTTTTTTTAATTTCGAATTCTTTTTTTTTAATTCGTGCGCCTCCAAAAATTATCAAAATTTGATATTTTCTTAAAACATCGCTTTTTTTTAAATTCCGACTTTTATAAAGTTTGGTATTTATACAAAATTTTGCCTGAAGTTTTAAAAAAGAGTTTTATCGAAATTGCGACATTTTTGAATTTTTTATGAAAATTTCGACGTTTTATAGTTTAGGTTTGTCTATTAAATTTCCAAAATTCCTTAACATTTTAAGATCTGTTTCAAAATTTTGACTATTTTAAAAATTTTGACAATTTTAAAACTCGTTTATTTTTCAAAATTCCAAAATTTGTATTAAACCAGATTTTATTTTTATAAATTTTAGTTTTTTCCCGAAATTTGAGCTTTGTTGTCATTTCGTAAGAAATAATTAAAAAAATTGGGCGAAGAAAGATCATCAATCAAAAAAAAGTGTTAGAAACTTCGAGTTTAAAGGCGAATTGTCGACTTTTTCTCGAAATTTAGACTTCAATCTTGAAATGTCAAGTTTTTTCACGAAATTCCAGGAGTAAAGTCAAAGTTTCGACTTTAATCTCGAATTTCGACTTTAACCTGGAAATTTCGAAAAACAAGTCGAAATTTTGGTTATTAAAAATTGAAGTAAACCAAACACACCCTACCGTCGCCTGTCAATATTATATGCCTAAGCTAATTTTCGTATATACTTATGGTCGAATGTTCGAGATTAAAGTCGAAATTTTCACCTTAATCTCAAAATTTCTAGAAAAAAGTTGAAATTTCGAGATTAGAGGTGTTATTTCGAAGTATTTTCGAGAAAAAAGTCGAAATTTCGACATTAGGGTCAAAATTTCAATCTCGAAATTTCGAGAAAAAAGTCGAAATTGCAATTAATCTCGAAATTAAAAAAAAAAACTCTTTTTAAATTGATGTCCTTTTCTACACTTTCCTAATTTTGACTTCTTAAACTCGCAATTAAATATTTAAAAAACATTAGAAAAACATCGATATGTCGGTACCGAATATTGATGTTCTATTAAGTTTTCACTTCTGTCGGCAGTCTCCATTTTTTTTTCTTCTGGATTGCTTAGTGCCACGGCAGAAATTTCTTAATGTAAGACCAGCGATCGATTATTGGGAAATTAACGAGACAATTTTAGTTTATTATAAATCCAATGATAATCTTAAGTAAACCGAGAATTTATGGCCTTTAACATTCCATAATACCATAATAAGTAGGATTCCTATTTCGACATATCCTTGTTTGTTGTTGTGAGTTGCCAACGTATTTTTTGTTGAATAAGACGGTGTTTGCATAAACTGGCGACGCAGTTGTCTCTGGAAACCAGATTTTTTTTTTGTTACGTACGAGTTTATGTAGAACACAGCTATAAACTCCAGCGTAATGCAATTTTCACTCCTACTTGCAATTTATTCTTCAACTTTCGACATTAATATCACAATTGCATGCTACAGTGGATTGTGTTTATCATCTCGACATGTATAACGAGCGATTTCAAAGACACAGTTATTAAAAGTTAATATTCTGAATTATATAGAAATCTGGTTCGTCTGCACTTTCTTTCGCCTTCTCGATATTTTTCTCTCTAAATACTGTCTTGCTTCTGGTGGAAATTACTGAAAAGACTGTTATGGTTAAATAGAAGCTAACATTAAATGAAATTTAAATGACCTAAAAGTAAACTTTGTAAGTGGTGTCATTTTTGTTTGGGTTTTCTGCATTTGTCTTGGTGGAACGAATTGGTGCTTGGTTATCTTCAAAAATCGAAATATAAGTCTTGTCACCTGAATCCAAGAAAGATTAAAAACACAACAAAGGTTGCTAGGTATCTCTCTGAAGGTGGTAGTTTGGCTATCGAAACGCGTCAGAGCAATTTATTTACCAGACGAATTGAAGGTCTTACATCATATTAAGTGATTCCATTGAATGAATCACATTGGGGGAGCGCGTATATTTATATCCAACATGTACTCGGGAGAGTTCTATCTATGAAAACGTCTGGAGTATCTCGATGACGTTCGGTCTTATCAATATTAGATCATATCTGATAATAATGACGGGCTTTTTCGCCAAATACCTTGGATTAATAAAACCAGATAGAAGATGGCACTAAGTTTCTCAATAAAGCTGACTGGGAATATTTGGAAGAAACAATACAGCGATCTCCAAATTAAAGACTCATGAATAGGTTATTAAAAAAATATCGTAGAAAAATTGAGGTTAATTTGTAAATATATTAATATAATGCACATAGTAAGAATGGGAAGGAATATCCTATTGTCATTTGGCACGAATACGCAGGCTAAAGATATACAGAGGTGTGTTTGCTTAGGTGTGACACTTATTGCGTATTATTCAACAGCTTGGATAGCTGGGGTTAAACAGTCGCATTATAATTGGAAAAAACTCCGTAAACAACGCCTCTTGGCTGCTATTTGCAATTTAAATGAATCCCGAACTCTACACGCTGGAAGTTGCATTTTATTTTACTGTTTTAATGATTGATTTGTCATACAGCAAAGGTGTAATTTTCATCATAAAGGGTAGCCGTTTTTACAGTTAAATGCAAATGTTCCTATAAGGAGAAAATAAGTGAAGAAATTTCAGTCACATACCAGACTGAAAATTCCGAAACCAGCCCACCAAATGATAGAAGAACTTACGTGTTGCTGTGTCTTTTTATTTCATCAAGGGCGTCACGGAAATTCAAAATATTTCCAAAATATCTGAGTTTAGTCTTGTAATTTTTTTATCAATGGGGAAGTTAAGCGAAAAAGAAAGCTTAAACATTTCGATATTTTAAGATTTCTACCCATTTTTACAATACCAAGTTGACAGTTGGTATTTTATGTTATTGTTTTTTTTAATTTATTTATTTATTTAATTTATGACTATGATAACGGAGGCTTCCACGGCCAGAGTCAGTACAGGGTATACTTCTTCCGGGATTGGACTGTGTCAAATAACTACTAAAAGTGTTCGACATTTCGCCCATCATCGTAGGGGGCTTCTTCAGGAACAAAGAAAAGAAAAATAAATGAATAGAGGAATATGAGAGAAGAGTTTCGCCTCTGGTATGGTGGACATACTGAGTTACCGTGCTCTGATGTTTGGAAATTGGCCTTTCATTTTTCATTTTTGCATATTCCTATTTACATTTATTTTTCTTTTCTTTGTTCCTGAAGAAGCCCCCTACGATGGTGGGCGAAACATCGAACACTTTTAGTAATTCTTTGACACGGTCCAATCCCGGGAGAAGTATATCATGTATTAATTTATGACTTTTAGTCAAAGCGTAATTTGTAAAAAAAATATTTATATAAAAAGTGGAAATTTATCGAAAAAATCGAAGCAGGTTTAAGGAATATTGTAACTTTTTTAAAAACTTCCACTTTTGGTATCACAGCTTTTAGAAAAAAGACAAAAATTCTTATAGTCTTCTTAAAACCTGAATGTGTGGTGTAGCCAACGTTACAAAGGTCTCTAGTAGTTTGACATTAGCACGATTCACTGTTTCATTTCAGGTGAATTGATATCTTCCTAAAATTAGAACACTAAAAGCGAAAATTTGGAATTGAAGTAGATGAGACATTTTGGAATTGAAAAAAAGTTCTTGAAATTTAAACTTTTAAGATTAAAATTTTACCTTTACAATCTGGTGACTTTAATCATGATATGTTAATAACATGTCATCGTTAAAGTCGAAATATAGGAATTAAAGTCGCGAAGACTTCGAATTTCTAGAAATTTTAAGTTCATAGTCGAAATTTGGAAGTCGAAAAAGCTTCCTACAGATGTAGACTTAAATTTCGCAATTTTTAGTCTAAAACAATCACTTTAAGATCATGTAAATTAAGTGATATAAAAATATTGAAATGAAAACAGAATTTTTCGAAATTTCGATGCTAACAGTCAAAATTTTGAAATTAAAGCGAAAATTTTAAAGTTGAAATTTCAAAATTTTATCGTAGTTTCAGTTTAAAGCCCATTTCGAGGTTAAATACTAAATTTTGGTAATTTTTTTGCATGATTTTTTTTTCTTTAATATTTCGAAATTAAAAACTTCGAATTAGAAATAGAAATTCAAATTTCTTGGGATTTAATCTTTTATAACCTCAATTTAAAGATTTTCCAAAAATTTGGTCTCGAAATTTAACCTTAAAACTGGACTTTTTAAACTCTTAGTTTCAAGAAAAAAAATCCAAATCTTAAGAGAAACTTGGAGTTGAGAAAATTATAAATGTTTTGAAGTTTACCTTTCATAACTTTAACGCTGAAGTTTTTTCGAAAATTTAAAATTTTTTCTCGAAATTTAGTATTAAAACTTCAAACATTGAAATTTAAAAATAAAAATTCAAATTTCGAGAAAACTGAAAATTTATTTAAAAAAAATCATTTTTGGACACTTTTCATTCAAGAAAAAAGTCAAAATTTTGGGAAAAATTGTTGAGAAAATAATAAATATTTTTGAGTTTAACCTTTTATTACCTCAATTCAAAGTTTTTGAAAAATATAAAATGTATTTTCGAAATTTAGCATCAAAACTTATTTTTTAAACTCAAATTGAAATTTAGAAATAAAAATTCAAATTTCGAGAACATTGAAAATTCATTTTAAAAAAATTGTATTTTGACACTAAATTTCAAGAAAAAAATCCAAGTTTTCAAAGAAATTAGTTAAGATAATTATGAATGTTTTGGAGTTGGACCTCAAAAACTCGAGTTTTTTTGAAAATTTGAAATGTTTTTTCAAAATTTAGCATTAAAACTTCCAAAATCGAAATTTAGAAATAAAAATCCAAATTTCGAGAAAACTGAAAATTAATTTAAAAAAAAAATTGAATTTTGAGAAAAATCTGAATTTGAGAAAATTATAAATGATTGGAGTTTAACCTTTTATAAACTCTGTTCAAAGTGTTTTCGAAAATAAAAATTTTTTCTCGAAATTTAGTATTAAAACTTCGAACATCGAAATTTGGAAATAAAAATTCAGATTTCAGAAAATTGAAAAAGTATATAAAAAAAATCATTTTTGACACTAAATTTCAAGAAAAAAGTCTAAATTTTGAGAGAAATTTGGATTTGAGAAAACTTTAAATTTTTTGGGGTTTAACCTTTTGTAACCTCAATTCAAAATTCTTTCAAAAATTTTTTCTCGAAATTCAGCATTAAAAAAATTGAATTTTGACACTAAATTTTAAAAAAAATATCCAGTTTTTGAGAATAACCCGGGATTTGAGAAAATTAGAAACGTTTAAGAGTTTAACCTTTTATAACCTCAATTCAAAGTGTTTTCGAAAATTTAAAATTTTTTCTCGAAATTTAGCATTAACATTTCGAAAATCGAAATTTAGATATAAAAATCCAAATTTCGAGACAACCGAAAATTTATTTAAAAAAATTGAATTTTGACACCAAATTTCAAGAAAAAAAAATCCAGTTTTTGAGAAAAACTTGGGAGTTGATAAAATTATAAACGTTTTCGAGTTTTAACGTTTTATAAGCTTCCCAATTCAAACCGAAAATTTATTTTAAATAAATTGAATTTTGACACCAAATTTCAAGACAAAAAAATCCAATTTTTGAGAAAAAGTTGGTAGTTGAGAAAATTATAAACGTTTTCTAGTTTAACCTTTTATAACCTCAATTTGAAATGTTTTCAAAAATTTAAAATTGTTCTCGAAATTTAGCATCAAAATTTCGAAAATCGAAATGTAGAAACAAAAATCCCAATTTCGAGAAAATTGAAAATATATTTCAAAAAAAATTGAATTTTAACACTTAATTTCAAGAAAAAATCTAAATTTTGAAAAAACTAAGTTGAGAAAATTATAAAGTTTTTGGTGTTTAACCTTTTATAATCTCAATTCGAAGTGTTTCCAAAAATTTAAAACTTAATTTTTTAAACTCGAATCGAAATTTAGAAATAAAAATCCCAATTTCGAGAAAATTGAAAATTTACTTTAAAAAATTGAATTTTGACACTAAATTTCAAGAAAAGAAATCCAAATTTTGACAAAAACTTTGAATTGAGAAAATTATAAGTTTTTTGGTGTTTAACCTTTTATAATTTCAATTCAAAAGAAAGGTTTTCCAAAAATTTAAAATGTTTTCTCGAAATTTAGCATTAAAACTCAATTTTTTTAAACTCAAATCAAAATTTAGAAATAAAAATTCAAATTTCGAGAAAATTGAAAATTTGAATTGAGATTTGACACCAAATTTCAAGAAAAAAATCCAAATTTTGAGAAAAACTTTTAATTGAGAAAATGATAAGTTTTTTGGAGTTTAACATTTTATAAGCTTCCCAATTCAAAGTTTTTTCAAGAATTCAAAAACTTTTCTCGAAATTTCGCATTAAAACCAGATTTTTTAAACTCAAATTGAAATTTAGAAATTAATAAAACCGTAGTTTTTAGAAGAATGACTATGCAAGGGAATGCCTATAAAAATTAAAGCTTTTTTTGAAAAAAATCAAATCTGTTAATAAACATGTTCCTAATATTTCGATTTATTTTAAGGACATTCTAAGTCGAATTTGGAGAAGAAATTTCGAAGTTATTTTCGACATTATTGCGTCTTCCCAAAATGCCGAATTCAAACTTGACTCTTTTACTTTTGAAAAGAAAAGTCTGAATTTTGAGAGCCAAAGTCAAATTTTTGACAAAAATATTTGAGTGTCGAAGAGAAAATTTTGAAAGACAAACTTAATTGATAACCCTTCTCATAATTTGTCTCGAAATTTGAACATTTATAAAAATTGAATTTTTAAGTAAAAAATCGTTTATTTCAAATTTTATTAGTATTTTAAACATAGCATTTGTAAATTTTACTGATAAATTTCAAATTTGACTTTTTACTCTCGATTTTGTGATAAAAATCGATTTTATTTTTTTCTTATAAATCTCGAGTTTTCCTGGAAATTTAATTTTTTTGACAATATGAGGTTTAAATCAGAAATTTTTAGACTCGAAATTTCGCGAATTTATTTTATACACTTTGAGGCAGTTCATCGACAGTAGTTGGAGCTAAAAGTTTTTGAAACGTAGATCTTCGCTGCCGACCGGCGAAAAACCGCTCGTATGTAAGAGACGTAAGGGAGATGTAAGCGTCTGCGTTACTCGATTTTTAGCCTACTTCGTACGCGTGGATACAATAGTACAAATCTCCAAGCCGCTTTTTGGTAGATCTTTTTGAGTCGCTAATGTTGCAGTGCTTATTCATCGATTCCGCAACGTAGCTGAAGCCAAAGGCATCAGAAGGAGGAGTAGAGTTGCAATGTTACCATTATTTCAAGATGTTTCCCTAACATGAGAGTGAAGCATCAAAATTCCTCGAGAGGTATAATCTCAGATTTCAATTATTCAAAAACGAGTACCGCTAGAAACCTTACATTTTTGTATTTCATTCTCAATATCCCTCTGCATAATAAATTACTTTTTTCTCAAATTCCAAAAAGGTTTTGACCGCAAAAAATTAAAATCTCTTATAAAACAGCCTTCGCCTGTACCTTACGTGTTAAAAATCGTTGTTTGACATTAAATATCTCGGTTTCGAAACCGGCATGGATCTTTTAATTTTGAAGATGTGTAAGTGGCACTGTTAGTAACATCTGAGGAAAATTTAAATAAAATTTATGGAGAAGCCATTAACCCATGAAGGTAAAAGCCAAGATTTAACCAGTAAGACTAAAGGAAGTTGAAGCTTCGCTTGTAACGTCTTCACTATTGCATCAATGTGGGTTTGGAAAGTCCTGTCCTGTTCGTGGGGCTCTCGAAAAACCATAAAATTTTATTTATCGACCACATATGTACTAAAGCAATCTCGAATATCCCGTCTACGTATGTCTAAAGTGCTTTGAATTTAATTATGAATTATTAAGAAATTGCGCCTAGTTAACCTAACTGTAGTTGGGCACGTTGGTAATTTACTGCCAACAGAAAACCGGTCTAAGGACTCTCTATGCATATTTAGTCGGTGAAATGATTTCAGTATGCACTGCACATATAACTGTTTATCTGTAGGCATATCACAAGCTTTTATGGGCATAACGTTTCTTCCTAACTGCATCTGTATCTCTCGTTTAATGTGTAAGATTTTTTAATACAAGGCAGCAAATTACTCTGAATCATTTGTAAAACTTTATATGTGATCGCAATCCTATTTTCCTACTACGTGGTGGTTTTTTCATATTTGTCTTCAATTAGGATGCTTGTATTAAAAAAAGTGGTCAAGACATAGTGATTCGTTGGCAAAACTCATTACTACGCTATTTGCAATCTGTTAAAGTCTATTTTGTAAAAAATATTCTACAAGAACAAAGAAGATGAAGTAATTCTCTAAAAACTGGCGACAAGTTAGAGAGAGGAGTGGGGAATTGAGGGAGATGAGCTGAATAGAGCGAGAGAGGTGAGGAGAAAGCTGAATAGAACGAGAGAGGTGACGAGAGAACTGAATAAAACTAGAAAGAAATTCTCTCATCGCTTTTGGCATTCATTCATTAAATCAATAAAATCTTGCTGGATTCTCAGAAATTGACAAAAAAAAACAAATTCGAACAAAATTTAAATTACCCGCCCAATTGTCGATTGTCAGTTTACTAGGTGCATATTTTTGGAAATAAGGAATTTTGTCAAAGTGCAAAAGAACATTAAATTAGTGGGATTCGCAAAATCCAAATTGGGGCAAAGCGATTTAGGCAAAAAAATAAAACATTGTATACGTAAGATGTATTTGTTTTCGTTCAAATAAATGGATACTGGATGCGCTCTACAGATGGGGGACGCGATGGAAGACGGGGGGAGTTGAAGAAACACGCATTTCTGTAACATGAGTGACTGAACCACAGCGAAGGAAGGTGCTAACCTTGCGATTTGATCGACAGTGCACCCCCACTTCTCGTCACTATTTGGCTGTTGTGCTGTACTTTCATAAAGCACTTCTTGGGGTTATTGGTTAGATAAAACAGTAATTTCGATTTTTCAAGATGAGATAAAGCCTAATACGTTGTATATTTTCTTTAGTGACATTTTATGATTTTCTGGTAACGTCCGAAGAAGAATTTTTTATCTTGATCAGAAAAAACTGAACCAAGTAATAATGCAGGTCGCCAATAGAAGGAAAATGAGTCAAAAAAGCAACATTACAACATATAAATGCGTTTCGGTAGGAGACTGATGCATTCCTTTATTTTACTTTTAGATCATCAGATGAGCATGGGGTCTTCACCGATCGCTTCTATGATCGTCCGAACAACCGTGTGACCGATGGTGAATTCATCCGACGAACGTCCGCTGCCACCGGCGCTAGCTACCACGACACCACCACCTCCTCAACTAGTTCGGCACGAACTCGAAATCGGGAAAGGAGTTTTCGCAATGGACCATATAACGCCATCATGGACCGATCTCATAGAACGACGCTTAATAGTAGTACGTCGGCGTCATCAGCGTGGTCGTACGAAACGGCGGCGGGCGGTGGCGGTAGTTCGGGGGGAGGTGGGGGTAGTATTGTGGCGAGATTTAACAATCAAAGTGATACAGGGTACGTGTCCGCGTCCGCGGATGCCAACGAAAGGCGAACCTCTTCGTCGGACCAAAGTACAAAAAAGAAGACCAAGTCAAGGTCGGGCAGCAGGTCGGTTTCGCCATCAGGGAGCACGTCCAGTAGGTCACCATCTAGGTAAGTCATATTTTCGGATTAGCCACAGTTACGGCGAAGCAGGAGAGGCTAGCGTGGTCGAGTTACCTGCTTTTTGCTTCTTAGGAAGCCTCATGTGGTGGAAAGTGAACCCAAGAAATTCAATAATTTGTTGACCTTTATTTTACATTTTAATTCTACCCATGGCCGGCTTTATCACAAATTTATATTTAGTAAATTTTTGGGTTTCTCTATTGGATTTGTTTACTGGTTATATACATGTTTCAATCTTTGCTCGAAGCTAGTTAATTAACCGGCATTGTCCCATTGGATACACCAAAGTTTGGTACCAGTCGCTTCTCTGGGAACTAACACCTTACGACTTCCCAGCAGCTCTCTGCCATTTTATGTGCAGTTCCCTAACATATGGAGTGTTCCGGGTCGTCACTGAGCCATTTATCATCTTATAGAACTTACCCATGGGTTTGTTTTGTCTCCCAGTCAGTTCTTATTCCATATAGACCATGGTTTCTCAACTATTTAGTCGCGAGCCACCTTAAAGTTTCAAAAAGCCTGTGGACCCCAAAAAAGCAAAAAGAAACCGCTCATCATCCGGATTGGAATCTGTAAACAACCAAAAGAAAACAAGGTCATCAATCTGGCACAACACCTTCCTCCTTTCTTATCGAATCCCCAATATTTTGGATGACTAAAAAGCCTCATTACGTTCATATATCATGTCATGTCATGTCCATAATATTTATTAAAAAAAAAGATCATTGTCCTCGAATCATTCCTTTCTAGGTAGCCACGGACCCTTGACACGCACGTTGCGGAACCGTAAGAAACCCTGATATGGGGACAGTCTTTTATTTTCAGTTAAATAGGTACTAGTCTAATAGCATTCCTTTCTCCAACAAACTAGTGTCTTTGTTCGTTTCTTCAAAACCAATGTTTAGATCAGTCTGGATGAGGGCCAAAAGATCTTACTAACTAGATCCTTCGAAGACTCGGATCGTTTTTTTTTTTACAAAAACACACTTAGAAGCCAGCATCTTTAAGAGGTCGAAACATTTTCTCTGAATGATCATTTCCAAATAAATCTCTCAACAATTGTAAGCTTCTTTATTCTCCCTGAAAAATATTGAAATCTCATCAGTTACTCATTCTTTATAAGGCTCAAAGTAACCAATTATTGAACACTGCTTCTCTTAGGTTTCATTTAGATGAGAGAAATTATTTTAAATTAATAAGGCACCGAATCTCTTAAGCAAACCCTGAGCACGAACTCTTCTCTTCTGGAGGTATTTTCGTGGAAGGTGTTCGAAGCTGGCAGCTCGTTCTTCTGAGAACCAGTTTTCGCAAAGCACGAGATTCTCATTTCATGTGCTGACTTGGCCCAATGCGAACTTCAATGGAGATTCAATTTTCTAGCCTCAAAACTTTGGAATTTTCCATCCGAGTACCTTGTGTAATATAACTAGAACTAGGTCATTCTAATGCACAGATCAATAGGTTCAAACATTTATTAGATTCGAAATTTGGAAACCAAAGCCGGTTTCGATCTTGTTAGATCTCGTCACTTTGGTATATCCAACTCGAATGCTAACAAATGTTCCGAGAAGTAGGTACTAAAGAATCAACGGACGTCAAGCGTGTGAATCTCAGTACTACCGCCACCTATTGGTCCATAGAGAAACTATGGTCATCGCCAACAATGTCGTATGCAAGTAGAATACAATCTAGACTGCAAATTCATGCGGCCCTCTAGGCGTGTATAGAGAATCATAGTAGCTAAACTACCAACAGTTGAAACACTGCCACCTAGCGAAGCGGTTGCTCTATAGGAAAGTCCCCAGAAGACGAGTCAACTTTCGAAAAAACCTTGACTAATTTTTTTGTTGTTGGAATTTAACCATTTTCTTATACTCTATAAAATAGCGAACATTCGAGTGCTCAACATTTCTTGAATTAAAAAAAAGAAAGAAACCGAAATGCAGAAACTTAAAAAAACTGTGAAGTTTTTACAAAAATATTTTTCGAAGATTTGAGTTTAAAGAAGGAATTTGGAAATCATCTGTTAAATTTCAAGAAAAAACTTCAAAATTCTAAATAAAACCTTCAATTTTCACTTAAACATGTTAATATATAAATCAAAGCTAAAAAAATGAACCCTGCAGATTCAAGTATAAAAAGACCTATTTTCTCCAAATTTTGTGTTTAATTTAAAGTCAAAATTTCGAAACTAAAGTAAAAATATCTCTTAGTTGCAGATTTACCAAAATTTTTGAGCTTAAATCAACATTTGAAAGTAAAATTCGCAATTCTGAGAATTTTTTTTAACAAGTAATATATACGATTTTAATTTTTAATGTAAACCATAAAAAGAATTTTCGAATTAAAAATTTTAAGCTGAAGCTTCGAATATTGAAAAGAAGGTTTAAAACAAGAAATCGAAATTCGTAAAAATATTCGATTTTTAAGACGAAATTTCGAGAAAAAAATCAGACTTTGGAAAAAACTTTGACTTTATTTTTTAATTTTTGATTTTAAACATTTTCTTAAAATCGGAATTTCAATAAAATAGGGAATATTCGAGTGCCCAAAACAAAAGCAAAATTTGAAATTTCGACATAAGGTGGAAGATTTGATGTATTAGTGTAGTAAGTCATATTTCAGTTTTCACTCTAAGTTGAAATTTAGATTTTTTATAACAAAAATAACTGCTCAAAAAAATAATATTTCATGTTTAATCCATCATTTTAGGACAGTGGACAAACTTACGTTAACAATTCTCAGAATTTTCATTTTAGTCGTAATAGTTTAACTCAAACTAGAACGAGTTTTTTCTGAAAATTTTCTCCAAAAGTGAAGAAAGCTTTACAAAAAGTTAAACAATTTAAACTTCAAATTTCGCGAACAAAATCGAACGTTTTGAAAACTAAAAACTTATAAACCAGAAACAGAGGAGAATTCTTGTGTTAGACATTTTATGACAGTCCTCTACAGCCGAGTGGTCATTTTAGGAGAGTCCTCTACAGACGAGTGGTGACAGCTTGATAAAAACTTAACATTGTCCACCATGGTGTTTCTATTTTTATATATTGCCACCGTCCATCCTCTATTTTTACGACAGGGTTGGCAACATTAACCATAAGTGTGTTACCCGTTGTAAAAAAATATGAATTTTACAAAATAACTAAAAAAAATACAATTTGAGTTATCAAGTTTAATAAGGAAAAAATGGGTGCATTTCACAATCCCCTACCCTATATACATCGAATGGAATAAATATATTATTTTTAATATCTAATAGCTTATAGCTAAAAGCATACTGTTTACTGTTAATAACTTGTGTTCTCCCAATTTTGTTTTGTTCCTTATTTTTGTAATATCAGCAATGAATTAATGTATATAATTACGTCACTTTTATTAGAGAGTGGTATGGTAATTTTGCAGAGAAATGAATTAAAAAGTGGAATAATTAAATTTAGAATTCAATTAATCATGGCACGAAATATGAATATGTAACTACTTCAAAGCCAATGGGGTAACTTCTGATAAAGAGGACAGACATATTACCCGGGTGTTAAAACCAAGGGTAATGGAAAATTAAATCCATAAAATTTATCTTAACATTCAACTTTATGACAAAAGCCATCCATTAATAAAATTGAATATTTTAATTCTTCCCATGAGTACCGCTTTAAAAGTGTAAGGTGTGACTTCTTCCTGAAACCTTTAATTGCAAGGAGTGATTTTTGCGCAAAATGTAACATTATTCCACCTTCTAAGACATAAATGTCATTTGTATTGGTGAAAATATAAATAATATTAAGCTCTAAATATAATATAAATCGATGAAATAAAAAACATTTCTCGATAACATTGACTGTCAAAGAGCGTATCTATTTTTGTAAGCTGCATAACTTCACCACGATAACATAGTCTATTATTTTATTATTATTACATAACAAACCTCAATCGTTCGAATTAAAAAGTCATCGATATCTACATCCATTACTCATTCCCATTTTTGCCGACAGGTCACGCTCCCGTAGCAGCAGTAGTTCCTCTAGTTCCTCGACGTCCAGGGATACGAGTTCGACAAGTTCACCCAAGTCTAGAAGGTTGGCGGCGAACAGTCACATCGTCCATTCGGACGACAGGAGGCCGCTGGCCATTTGTGTTAAGAACCTTCCCCTGAGGTCGTCCGACACGTCACTTAAGGATGGACTGTACCATGAGTACAAGAAACACGGAAAAGTGACGTGGGTGAAAGTTGTTGGCCAAAATTCCGAGAGGCACGCCATAGTGTGTTTCAAAAAACCGGAAGATGTGGACAAGGCGCTCGAGGTAATTCTCATTCATTTTTATTTTTACTTTGAAATTACTATCTAAAAACATATAGGTCGAATTAACAAAATGTCCAAGGTCATTTTTTTTACTTCTTTATTTAGATAATTTAAGTTTTTTTTGAAAATTGTTTGTTCTTCTCACCTCGATTAGCATATTGCAGCCAGTTTTGACAGCTTGTTTATCTTGGGTTTGCGAATAAACATGCTCTTACAAATTTTAGTCCATAAAAGTGTGATATTTTTGGAGGAAGTTCTATACATGTATATATTGCAGTTGAGTCAAGAAAATGATACATTTTGGTAGAATTCCATTTTGATAGAAATTGGGAATTATCATTTTTAAGGACATTTTTTATTTTTATAAGTCTGGAGATATGAAATGGTTTTTATTAAGTGCCCATCCTTTAATAAGAGAAGGATCTTTTTGGAAATCTAGACCGAAATGAAATGAAACACAAAATCCTTTCGTTGTTCTTTGAGACAAGCAAATGCACTATACGATTTCATCACCTCTCAGAAGTTCTTACAGTTATAATAATTACAACAACAATAAATAACAAATAACAAAAAAATTGTACCACAAAACAGTCAATGTATTATGAAACTCGTAGCAATAAGGTAAAAATACCATAAGTCACGTGATATTCTTATCTCTCTGTTACATAGTTCTCTTGGTTTGCTTCATCCAACTACTATCATGTCTGTGGATGTTCTGTTTTTCGATGTTTCTTGTATTGAGTAAACCTTTGTTTTTCCCAGGTGAGTTATGACAAGCTGTTTTTTGGTTGCAAGATCGAAGTGGCCGCATACCAAGGCTATGATGTCGAAGATAACGACTTGCGACCGTACGAGGCCGAAATTGACGAGTTCCATCCAAAAGCGACGCGGACGCTGTTCATCGGAAACCTGGAAAAGGACATTACCGCGTCGGATCTCAGGAAGCACTTCGATCAGTTCGGCGAGATTATCGAGATCGACATCAAAAACCAAGGGGCTGTGAGTTTATACGCGTTTTGCCAGTACACGGACATAGTGAGCGTGGTTAAGGCCATACGCAAGATGGACGGCGAACATCTGGGCAACAATCGGATCAAATTGGGATTCGGAAAATCGATGCCCACCACTTGCGTATGGGTGGACGGCGTCGCGGAAAACGTCAACGAAAAGTACCTGAGGATGCAGTTCGAGCCGTTCGGGCCGGTCAGCAAAGTGAATATAGACAGAGATAGGGGACAGGCGCTCATCTTCTACGAACAGATGGTGGGCGCCCAGTCCGCGGTGAGCAAAATGCGCGGGTACACACTGAAAGGTAATAAAATTCAAGTGGACTTTGCTAGTAGAGAGTGCCAGCAATCGTTTTTCGAACATTTGGAAAAGCAAGGGTCTGTGATCGAGCGTACTACCTTCGAAGAGAGGAGGGATTCCACGTCGAGGAGTTTCGATTCGGCGAGCACGAGGTTCTCAAGGTACGTTTCCTCTTTTTTCTTCTGGTTTAAAACAAAAGATCTGCCTTTTTATGTTTACAAATCATTCTGAATCCCAGAAAGAACAAAAAATTGTCAGTGACATGCATTGCTTTAACATAATTGACTATTTTGATTTTTGGGCTTTATCTATTTTTGGTGGAACGGACTGGTTCTGGTTATCTTCAAAAATTGGTATACAAATCCTATCCCCTGAAACCAAGAAAGGTTAAAAAACACAGCACTTACTCTAAGCGTCATCTTCAGACAAACACAGATTTATCTTTATTTATCAAGCAAATAGTAGTTTGTACTTGATGATTTTCAGTGGCTAAAGAAAATAAGAAATTCGAAGTTACCGGAGTTACAAAATGTACAAAAAATCAAAATTCTTTGCCTAAATGTCAAAAAACCCAACATTTTAAAATGTCGATTTTTAAGGTAAATTTATAAAAAATTTCGTGAACAAGTAAACATTTGAAGTCAAACTATTTGACACACATTTTTGAGATCTTATGACCTATCTTATGATGAAGTTAAAATAAACTAATGTTTGATAACATGCCTTTTTGAAATTCCTCACAATAGCATTAAAATATGTAAGCTCTATAAATAACATAACAAAAAGATTGGACTACAAAACAGCCAATGTACTACGAAACTCGTAGCAAAAAGGTAAAAATGCCATATGTCACGTGATATTTTTGTCTCTCTTTCTTTGTTACATAATTCTCTCAGTTTGCCTCATCCAGCTGCTATTATGTCTATGGATGTTCTATTTTTCCATTTTCTTGTATTGAGTAAACTTGTTTTTCCCAGGTGAGTTATGACAAGCTATTTTTTGTATATTTTTCAATTCGTTTGGAAATATTTTCAAACTGGGCCGAAGAAATGTTGAATAAATTGAAAAAAAATATAATATTTCCGATCAATAAGGGTCTACCATGAAGAATAAGCTGTTTTTTGGTTGCAAGCGTTCCCCAAACTTTTTTTGTTATGGCCCGTTTATTTTTATGCTTTCCCTTCGTGACCCACCAAAACATTTTTTAAATATCTTTTAAGGTTAGAAGTCAAAATTTCGTCTTTTCTTTCTAAAATTTTTAATTTTCTTTTCCAATTCTCCCCTTGGATCCCAAAATGATGCCTCAAAATCCAGTGTTGCAATTTAAAAATTCGACCTTTTTCCCTTTAATGTTAAAACTGGATTTTTTTCACCAGGCTGAGTTTCTTTTACCATTTCGGTACTTATTTAAAACTTTTTTAAGCAGATTTAATTCTTTATGTTTGCCTAAAAATTCAATGATAAATAGACTTATTTTCTCAAAATTTCGATTGAAATCTAGCTATCAAAATTGAAAGAAAAATGTGCAAAATTTTTCAAATAAGGTCAAACTTTTGAGAGGAAAACGAAACTGTAAAACTTTTCTAAAAAATCCAAATTTAAACTTCCAATTTTTGATGTTGAACCTAAAATGCTGTTCTTTTTATTTCGATTTTTTTCTAGAAATCGTGAGATTTTTTTTTCAGGTATTTTATGTTAAAAATTTTAGTTTCTAGTTTCTTTTTATTTTTTCCAACACAAACGTTTGATTTCTTTCTCGAAACTTCTGGTCTAAACTTAAACTCGTTTTTTCCCTAAAAGCAATTTTAGCTAGAATTTTTCTCAATATGAAACTGACATTGATTTTTTACAAACTTTGTTGAAAATTGAAAATTTTTTAAACCTACGACATCGATTTTAAATGGAAATTTGGACTTTTTTGAAATTTAGAAATTAGAAGTTGTTTTTTTAAAATGTTTCACCATTTCTCTCCAAATTTCCATTAATTAAAAAAGTTGATCTCTAGTGCAAAATGGATATTTCAAAATACGAACTTCTTTTAACTTTTTTGTTGTGAATCCATAATCCAATATTTCAATTTTTTTGAGTAGGTACTCGAAATTTAAATCTTCAATTTTTAATTTCTGCGAGTTTAAACCCGGATTTTGAAAAAAATATCAACATTTGAAATTTTCCAAAAATTATTAGGAATCTACTTTTTAAAGGAAGTCAAATTAAAACAAAAACATGTGGAAATCCTCAATAGAAATCATGCTTTTAAAATTAGTCAAAAATTTGAAAAAGAGAAATTTCAAAAAAGTGGACATTTTGAAAATAAAAGTAGATGTTTTGAAATACCAGAATCTTCAAGAAGTCAAAATTTTCAGAAAAAGTTTGAAATTTGAGAGACGCTTAAATTCTGAAACCCAAATTTTTCAAAGAAAGGCGAAATTTTCAAAAAATAAAACGTTTATGTACAAAAAAAGTCTAAATCAAAAAAAAAAGTAGAATACTTTTAAGTCACAAATTCCAAAAAGGAAATTTCGAGAGAGCCAAAATGTACAAAAAATCAAAATTCTCGGCCTAAATCTTCAAAATTTTGAAATGTCGATTTTTTTAGTTAAATTTATAAAAAAATGTGAAGAACAAATAATAAATTTGAAGCCAAAATTTTCAGAAAAAGTTGAAATATTGATAAAAATGAAAACTTGAAAAAAATGGAAATTTTGAATGTCGAATTTTTTTAATAAATCGATATTTATAAGGTCAAAATTTCGATAAAAAAATTTGGAACCGAAATGTGTACAAAAAGTTAAAATTTAGAAATAATGTAAATTTTGAAATGTCGAAGTTTCAAAATGTCGAAGTTTCAAAATGTCGAAGTTTCAAAAAGTCGAAGTTTTCAGAAAATCGAAATTTTCAATAAAAACTCGTGATTTTCATAAAAATTGAATTCTTTAGAAAAAAGTAAAAATAGTGTCAGATAGACATCATTTCGGGAAAAAGCAGAATTATTTTTTAAAAATTCCATCTTTTGAGAAACGTCTAAATTTTCATTATAAAAATTTCAAAAAGTTTTCAAAATTTACGATTAAAGTCAGGAATTTCAAGACAAAGTACGAAATTTAGAAAATATCTCCAATTTTTTAAAATAAATACAAAAATTTTACAAAAAAAAAACTTTGAAAAAGTTAAACATTGTTGTCATACCCGAATCAAGAAATTGAGAAAAAGTCGAAATTTTGAAGAAATTTCCAAAATAAGTGAAATTAAAAAACCCAACATCTTGAAAAAAAATTGAAATTTTGAAAAAGTGAAAATTTTAAATGTGGAAGTTTCAAAAAAAGTGAGTAAAAAACTAGAAACACTATAAATGTCTTAAAAAGTCATTTTTTTTTAATTCGAAATTTTCAAAAAGTGGTATTCTTGAAAAAATGGAATTTTTTTTATTTAATCAACATTTTTGAAAAGTCGTGATTTTCAATCAGAATTTTTAAAAAAAGTAACAAATTTGAAAAGGTGAAGATTTGTAGCCGATCGAAAATTTCGAAAAAATTCAAAATATTCAATAAAAGTCGAAAGGTTCAGAAGGAGAAGAAAAATGAATTTTTGCAGAAATTACAATTAATAAAAAAGTTAAAATTTTCAACAAAAAATAAATTCAGAATAAATTAATCAATCATTTAGAAAAGTCGAAATCCCTTTATGAAAAAAACATGGACAATATTAATTAGTTTGTCTAAATTGGTGTCTGGTCCTTTTTTGTGTGGAACGGACTGGTTCAAAAACTGAAATGCAAACCTTGTCCCCTGAAACCAAGAAAGATTAAACAACACAGAGCAACCTTGTGTTTTTTAATCTTTCTTGGTTTCAGGGGACAAGATTTGTATTTCAATTTCTGGTCCTTATCATTTTGAAATGACTGATGAACGAAAGAGGACGCTTTTTTTATGCGTTTCCTTGGAGCTTATTTAAGCACCAATACTGGTGACGCTACGTTTGTTTTTTAATTTTTTAAATCTCGATATCTTTCAAAGTACAAAAAAAAAGTACAAAAATGTATAGATACCTGTTTGGGAGAGAATCACAAGATCTGCAAATTATATAATTACCCTTTTATTCACTGTTTAGAACAGTGGTACCCAACCTTTTGACTGGAACCAAATCACAAGTTAAAAATTGAAGGCGAGCCACAAAGAAGAAAAAATAAATAAATAAGCGCTATCAGGAGTGGGTTTTCTGCTCTTTCTCTGTATCTTGTCAAGCGAAAATGTATTTCGCCGAGAGAAATTTTATATCAAAAATTTTAAACTTTCATTTCAAGTTATCGTTTTTCTATAAATTTCGACCACTTTCTCAAAATTCCTTATTTTTTTTAAATTTCACTATTCCCAACATTCGAGTTATTGCTTAAAATTTGGTTTTCTCCGGGAAATCTCTACTTTTATTTCCAAACTTTTCCTTTTCTAAAGATTTGGTATATCTGGAATTTTTCATTTGTTTCTCGCAATCGCCTTTTCTTGAAATTTTAGAAAATGTTTCAAGAATTTCCACTTGAAGGTTTCTAGATGTTAAGAATTTTTTAATTCCTCCATTCATGGAAATTTCAACTTGTTTTTTAAAATTTCATCAACTTTTCGTGAGATCGACTTTATTCTCAAAAAGTGACTTCTATTCTTAAAATTTGATTTTCTCTGGGAAATATCGACTTCTTAAAAAAAATCGATCTTTTCGTCAAACTCTCGAATTGTATCTTCAAAAGTAGCAGTCTTTTTTTCGTAATTTTGGCATCAAAATTCGACTTTTATTTTCAAAATTTGCCTTTCTCTGGGAATTTTTGCCACTATTTTTCAAATACTTTCGTCTATTTTCCCGAAATTTTTTATTTTAACTCAAATTTGGATTCAAGTTCAATAATTCGATTTTTTTACATTTCCGTTTTTCTTGTTTCAATTAATATTCTCCAAATTCGTCTTTTTTCGAAATTATTCCGCAATTCCACTTCTCAAAATTTGGCTTTTTGGTAGAAATTTCGCGTTGTTTTTAAGTTCGGTCTTTTTTTCGAAGTAACTGGTTCTTCTTCAAATTCTTTTTCTTTTCGTTGCATTTTGATTTGTTCGCAACATTTTCTTATTTCGTAATTTTTTATTCGACTTGTTTTTTACAAAATTTAACTTTAGATTTTCTACTTTTATCTCAAAATTCGATATTTTCCGTTTTTGGAAATTTCCAATTTTTTTCTCTAAATTCGTGATTTGATTGAAATTTCGCCTATTTTTCAAAAATGGGTTTATTATTTTTTTTTTGATGAAGACGAAAGTTTAACAGCAAAAAATAAACATGGTTTGGTTTGAAACGTCGAGAAACGTATTTTCTGAATTTGCCATCATTTTATCGTTAATAGTCGATTTTAACACAAATCAGAATTTATCATCATAAAGCAGTGATAATTTTTTTTAGTTTGAAACCCGATCGTGGCAAGTTCTCAAAAATTCTAATTTTAATTCGTTACCTGATATATTACACAATCGCACACGTTTCCAATTGAATTCTACAACTTATAAAACTGCAGAGTAATTCGTATAAAACGATAAAATGGGGAATGTGTAGTCATCGATTAGGAACAGACATGACTAAAATACTGTCTAAACAATATGTATTGTTAAAACGGCAGTTATCAAAAAAACAATGTTGCATTATTATGATATATCGGGCAGTAAAGATAGTTTTTTTGTCCACATGAGTATTCGAGCAACTGTGACTGTGGTCACACATTTTTGTTGAATAAAAATCAGTATTTAAACGCTTTAATTTGACAGAAATAATCAACGAAATATGCCAGGTATTTATTTGTCCACACATAACTACATACAGCGGGTCCAAATCAGTAACTGCGGTGTTTATGCTGTTTCGAATCCATACATTACTTTGAACTCTGTACCTGTATCATTAAATAAAATATTTAATATTTTACGTTATACTTTAAACTTTAATGACACAACTGGTTATTGAAGTGAATATAAGGGCCTTTCTGACCCACCAAATGGTTTATTTTTGTAAGTACTGCTTATTTTTTATCAGCCTATTATAGTTGTGGTTGTTCTACTTCTAAATAATTATTATAAAATGTACAAAAGTTTGAACATTCTGGATTGCTTCGGAAAACATGATTTTTGTTCTTAAAATTAGGTTCTAATATCTAAATTTCGGCTTTTTGTCTAGTTTTTTTATAGTTCTGAATTTCTATCGTAGTTTATTTTTTTTGGCAAAATACTAAAATATTTAATTTAAACTCGAACTCTTTATGATTTTAAATTTTTTTGAAATAAATTTCGAGTTTTTTCTCAAAACTTCTACCCTTTAGTTAACTTTCGGATTTAAACTTTAAACGTTTACATCTTTCTCGAGATTTCGATTTTAGGTCAGAACGATGACTTATTTTCTTTTCAAAATTTCATCCTTAATATCAAAATTTAAAAATATTTTCAGACAGAATTTTAACGTTTTTCTTGAAATTCAAACTTTTTAGTTTAAACAGACCATTTTCAATCTTATGCTAAAATAACGACTACCCAAAATTTGTACTTCTTTTAGAAACTTTGAGTTTTACTTTTATCGAATTTTCAAGTTGCCGTAAGATAGCGATAGACGATTCCTACTATTCTGGATATACAATTAGTATCATCAACTGTTTTCCAGATTAAAAAGTACCCCATGCTACCATTTCAATTATAACTCTAAAACTAGAATTTCACGTTTGA
Source organism: Dastarcus helophoroides (assembly GCA_028583605.1). Classification (NCBI taxonomy): domain Eukaryota; kingdom Metazoa; phylum Arthropoda; class Insecta; order Coleoptera; family Bothrideridae; genus Dastarcus; species Dastarcus helophoroides. Next base: position 30,896,288 of record CM053328.1, read on the forward strand.
TCACCTTAAATTTCTTTTTAGGTATGAAACTGCAACAAGGCCTCGGACATCGTCCTATAGCAGCAGATCGAGCGCAGCAGCTAGTCAAGTAACCTCAGCGATACCGTCTCCGGGTACACCGGGTTCGGTAACTCCCAGAGGTTCGAGTTCGAGATCAAGAGTTACTCGATATGCTGACTATTACGAACAGCTAGGGGACGTAGGTGACCGTCACTTCCGAAGTTACGACGAATATAGTCAAGGATCTGCCGCTTCGCACGAAGATCCATACGAACATGAGTACGGCTCTGGTTATAATCACGATAGTCCGGACATCTTGGACACTAGGAGCATGGCCACTGTCATCGACCATTCAGCTCCTTTTGCGCCTCCTGATATTAGGAATTTGCAGAAGGTTAGTGTCTTTTGGATTAGTAACTCGATAAAAATTTAAACTTCAATTACGACATTTACAATTCTGCATACAGTACTACTATTTCCCGTTTGTTTTTTGAAGTGCCCTTTTCTTGTTTCACTATAAAGTTAAGGAGTATTTTCAGTTTCTTTTTTTTAGTATAGAGCTACTACAAATGTCAGGCTGAATGTGTTTCATTGATATATTAATTAATTATATGTTAGTTTTTACTCGTTAAAAGGGTGTATATTTTTCCAAGGAGAGGGTGCATCTTCTCGAGCAGCTAGAAGAGTGTCCAAGCTCAGGCGACGAACTCATCAGCCCCAAGAAAAGAATTAAAATCGACCTGATGGACTCGATGGTGAGCGACGTCATCATCGAAGCTAACAGGGATCACCGAAAAGTTACAGAAGTCCGCCGGTTGTCCGACGTCAGTTTAAAGCATCATTCCAGAAGACCCTCGGTTGACAGCAAGCATTCGAGGGAAACGGTACACGATCGCAGCACTTATCTACCTCATGGTGTCTGCAAGCGAAGAAAAACGACAAGTAGTGACGGTTGTCCTAGAGGCCATCACTATGATCATTCGGGGCCCGAAAGTGTGGGAGGTTCAAGACCAGGTACTCCGCTGTGCGATGAAAGACCAGAAAATTTTCAACCAAGCGAACCTAGAAGAGTTCCCAGGGAAAGAGAAGGACCGTTGACTTTACCACTTCCCAGATTCGCCGCACAAGTCCTGAATAGAGGAAGTGTATCTGTTGCAGGTTAGTTAATTACTATAAAAATGTTTCAGGCATTGACAATTTCATCGTAATCAAGGAATTAATACGTTACAATTTCCAGGTATAAAAGGGCAAAAAGACAATGTTCTTTCAAGCCCGCCACCGGCTGTGACAAGTCCAAGGATATCAAATCCAAAACCTCCAAGTCCTGTTCATGTTCCACCACCCGCCTCACCGCCACCGAGACCAGCTAGTCTGAGTTCCAACTCTAGCGATAGCGACGTATCTCCTGGTCCATCATTAGATGAAAGAATAAAGTCCTTAGACGAAAAATACGAAAAGTGGTCGGGTTCTCGCGCTTTAAGTGCCGCCGGTGGTGATGCTTTAGCCAAGTTGGATGCCACCCGAGAAAAATTCCGCATGACGCACAAACTATTGCACTTGGATCTCAAGGAGGTGCAACCATCCGAAATTGTTAAGTCTGTGATGGCCAAAAGGTCCGTATTTGACGAAGATCTGAAGAGGCTCGAAAGTGTGGGCGAAAAGTACGAACCTAAGGAGTTCAGTTTATTCACGAGGTCGTCCTCTACCACATCCATTTTAACGCCGCAAACTGTACCTGTACCTTCGACTCCTCTGTCAGCACCGCCCGCGCTCAAATTGTCAACTGTAACGCCACTGATACCCAAAACGCCTACCATGTTATCACCAAGATCTAGCGGTAAGTGTCCTAGTACCTTTTTACATAAGAAAATGTACTGGATGGATCCTTCTTATCAGATCAAGTCTAGAGCGCTCATCAGCTCCCCGATGCAGACTCAAATGTTTAAATTGAATATTTTGGAAGAGGCAAGTTGGTGTCAATTAAATATTCTATGATGAAATTAGAGCCTGCTACAGTTAAAAATATTTACAACCAATTTTCGATCTTATTTGCTCATATCAGTATCGTACGGTCGCTGTAAACATCTTAAATTTATAGCCACATAACCACTCGGGGGATTTTAATAGCTTTGAGTGATTTGCTGGTGTTTTGTTTTTGATATTTAAAATTTTACCAGAAATTACTTCTCAAAGTATCACATTCATTGTCCCTTGAATTTTCTAAATGTAATCTCCAAATTTAGACTTAAAAAGTTTTGAAAATTCGAGATTAAATTCGATATTTTGAGGAAAACGTCACATCGATCGAAAATTTAGTTAAATACTAAACATTTTTTAATTAAATGATTTTTACTTCGAGATTTTGAATTCCAATTTTAAAATTGAAAAGACTTATGTTTCCAAGACATTATATGATACTAAGTACTAAGTGACTAAGTACCTTTCATATTATTTTTTGAAAAAATACAATAACCGATAATCATCGATAAAGCCATATTCAAATTTTCATTTACCAATTTATCGGTAAATGATAAAGTTGCCCTACACTTCTATGCGGCGATCCTAATTTTGATCAAAACTCGCCTTTTAAGCAACCAAATTTCTAATTAATTTTTCTTGTAGGTACAAATGTGATACCGGCGAAAGGTTTGCAATATCCATTTCCCACACATCCGCCTGCGTTGTTGTCGGCAGCTCCACCACCTCCTCCACCATGTACGCAACAGTCTGCGACAGTAACACCTACGGCCCCTACGATAGCTTCCGCTACAGCATCAATCAGTGCAACAGTTTCGACGACGGTAACCACAACTTCGCAACTACCTACAGCCAGTACAACCGTCGGTAACAAAAACGCGACGACGGTAACGCAGCATGGTGATAATAGACTGAAATCGTGCTCTACCGTCGCGTCCTCCAGTGATAATCGAACATCTAGTAAAGTGAATGTAAATAGAAATGTCGTAGTTCCCACCAGTAGTTCTGTGACAACAACAACTAAAGTTAGTGATGGTCAGCAATCGACGGCCTCCGATGCAAAACACTTAAAATCAAAGTGCAGTAGCAGCGAAAAAAGTATAGAAAAAATGACTAGTAGACGCGATTCGACGGGTAGTTCGCCGCGAGGTGACATTCGATCGAGACGAAACAGTCGAATAGAAGATAGTACCGATGAAACTCACGTAGAAAACAACAAAGGTGACGATAGGAAACGGGATAAAGCCAGAATCGAGAGTGAGCGGCTAGAAAAAGAAAAACAAGAGAAAGAGCAACAAGAAAAGTTGGAGAAGGAAAGATTAGAAAAGGAGAAATACGAGCGGGAAATGCAGTTGGAAAAGGAAAGATTGGAAAAAGAAAGGCAAGAAAAGGAGCGAGAGAGACAAGAACAGGAACGATTGGAAAGAGAACGAAGGCGGGAGCGTGAGGAGCGAGATAAGGCGAGAACGCGAAGAAAAAGAGCGACGAGAACGCGAAGAGCAGTTAGAAAGAGAAAAACAGTTGGAACGAGAAAAGCAGCTGGAACGAGAAAAACAGTTGGAACGCGAAAAGCAGTTGGAACGAGAAAAGCAGTTAGAACGAGAAAAGCAGTTAGAACGAGAGAAGCAGTTGGAAAGGGAAAAGCAGTTTGAAAGGGAAAGGCAGATGGAAAGAGAAAGACAGTTAGAAAAGGAGAGGCAGTTGGAAAAAGAAAAGCAGGTGGAAAGGGAGAGGCAGTTAGAAAAATGTAGACAGTTGGAAAGAGACAGGATAGAACGGGAAAAACAAGAGAAAGAGAAGCAGGAAAAGGAAAAGAAAGAGAGAGAAGAACGCGAGGCGAAAGAAAAGCTAGAGAGGGAAAGGCGAAAAGAAAGAGAAGAAGAAAGGAATAGTAAAGACGACAATCACGATAAAAAGAAAGAGGAACATAGACATCGCGAAAATCACAGTGAAATTAAACAAAAAGAAAACAACATACATGAAAATAAAAACGCCAAAGATGACGGGTCGCGGCATGGCCACGATAAATCTAGACATCATAAGGAATCGACAAAAGAAAATAGGGTTAACAATATTCATGATAAACAAAAATCCGATGCTAAGGAAAGTAAGGACAGACCCCCAGTTGAAAGTAGGCATCTTTCTATAGATTTTGATAAAAATAAAAATTGTGATATTAGTAATAGAACAGATAAAAAGAAAGAGAAAAATAATAGTTTATCTACTACTTCAAGTCGAAAACGACGATTAAGCTTGGGCGGTGAGGAAATTAGTGATATGGAAGAAATTAAAAAGTCCAAACAGGATAAAGTTAGCGAAAGAAGAGATTCCAAAGACAGCACACGATCGGAAGAAAGGTCCAAAAGTAAACATAAAAACAATTCAGTTAAGTCCCACGATGAGAAAAGTCATTCTGACAAGCACAACCATACCAAAGATGAGGACAAACGAAGGGAAAAGGAACGGGATAAAGATCATAAAAGTAAACAAAAGCAAGAGAAACAGAAAATAAAAAGTAAAAGTAAAGAAAAAGAAAGAGAATCTCCATCTACGCCCAAGAGTCCAAAAGAATTAACCGATAAAGACTTTATGGCTAAATTAAACTTGCGAGCTACGGAAGATATAGAGAAACAGAAGCAGCAACGTAAAGAAAGTAAAGACAAACACGTTACGGAAACGGATGATAAAAGAGAGAGAGGAGAAGAACGTAAGAAAGATATCAAAATGGAGCGCAGCAAATCGCACGAGTCTGCAATTAAAAATCCGGAAGAAAAGAAAATGCAAAAGAAGGAACGTATAAGAAAAATTACTCATAATAGTTCAGATAATACCGACTCTGACGAACCTAAGAAACATTCGATTTTTGACATTGTAGATGACGAACCTGCATATATTTCGATGTATGACAAGGTGAAAGCAAGAAGTTGTAAAAATATGCAGAAACAAGAAGAAGAAAAACGCCAAGAAAAGATTAAAGCCAAATTTAGTCAGTTAAAACAAAGCAGGGCGAAGCGTGAAGAAAAGAAAAGATCAACTTCTTGGGATGAGGACTCTGATTCTGACAGAGAAAAAGTCGAAACCAAATGTAAGAGAAATAACAAAATGCTTTTGGCTAGTTCAGATGACGAGTATCATATTACCACAAAAAGTCACAAGAAAAAGGAAATTTTCCACGATTCTGACTCCGATCGGCAAAAATCAATTAAAACGGATGAACTAAGTGACGAAGAAGTCAAGCATAAATCACGAATCATAAACGACGTTTCTGACGATGAATTAAAAAATATTCAAAATCAAATCAAAGCCGAAGTATATTCCGATATTGAAGTCGATCAAGGTTTTGCTGAATCTGAGGAAAAATTATATATGAAAGTCAAGGAAGAATTCGGAAGAACAATCAAAAAGGAGCGAAAATCCAGTAAATCGCAACAAGAAACGCTTATGGACTTGAAGACCCAGATATTTGGTGATTCGAATTCACCTCTTCCCGAAAAATTCAATAACAGACATTCTTATCCGGAAAATTCGTCAGCCGATGAAGGTATGGAGATTAAGAAAGAACGCCCCAAAAAACATAAAAAGAAGCAAAAACGTCAAAAACATTCGATTAGTAGTGAGGATTCGTCGAAACTCGAATCAATGGGAGAACAAACTGAAAGCACCGATAAAAAACACCATGAGAAGAAAAAGCAACATAGTAAGAAGGATAAGAAGCGAGAAAAGTCGAAAGAAGAGCGTGACAAATCTAAAAAGTCCTAAGAAAAATAAAACTGAATCCAAATCGGAACATGGCGCAAAAATGGAAAATATTTTTGGTTGTCTATCCGATTCTTCTGATGCAAAGGATGTCGAACACAATGAAAAGCGCAATCCATTTATTAGTAGATTCGATGATGAACCAACAATGGCGATTTATAGCGATTCAGATCGCGAACAAGAAAAAAGCCACAAATCCGAGGAAAAAATTCGTGAATCGAAAGAGGAACATAGAAAACGTAAAGAAAGAAAACGTCGAGAAAAAGAACGAAGGCTGCAGGAGGCAGCAGCTGCCGCAGCTGAGCAACTAAACGATAACAGCTTAGACTACGCCGACATGGGCAAACAATTGGAAGCTAACATAAAGGACGACAGTACTGATGTTTTGGACGACAATGTTCAAGCGGATACCGAATCAACTACAGCTAATGAGGAACCCTTTCGATTTGGCGCTCAAGATAAAAAAGACGATCGAAAAGAAAGCAGAGAGAAGAAAAAGAAGAGAAAGAAAAGCAAAGAAGAAAGACAAAAACACCACCATCATCACCACCATCACGATAAAACTAAATCTAAAACTATATCAGAAACTACTATCGATGTTGCACCAAGTGAAGAAATGGAAAAAGAAACCGAAGATTCTAAACCACAAAACCAAAGTTTGCCTAATTTACTGGAAATGCCAAGTCCACCTCAAAACAAACCTGCGTCTAATACAGAATACAGTTCGCCGACATTAAAAGAACCACCACTCAGTCCAAAACCGCCCACGACTAAAGATAAAAAACGTGATAAATTTTTACCTGGATTCGGAACCGAAATTGATGAAAATATACATGAAACTGCTGTTAAATCGATATCAGAGTTCGAAACGCCCAAACAGGAAGTTATACCAGCTCTTGAGGAATCTAAAAATGACAAGTTAGATGAAACCAGCGAAGAAAAACCAAGAGTTGTAATATCGCAGGAAGAAACGGAAGATGCTGTTGCTGCCCTTTTAGGAGAAAGCTTTGGTGGCGAACAATTTGATAAATGTTACAATAGCGAAGAAGAATTGAACAGTGGTAATGATCAAAGTAATAATTTACCGGAAGAAGCAAATGTTCAAGATGATGAAGAAATGAGACAAGCGGTGCAAAGTTTGAGTACTGCTGAAATAGATTTGAAACCAGATACTCCCCAAAGTGAACACGAATTACAAATTGATACCGATACAGAAGACCAAGAGGAAATTTCAATACGGTTTGACCAACCACCGAAAACGCCAGACGTGGCAGAAGTTTTACATCCACCTAAAACGCCCGATATACCTAGTTATTACAGATCTGAAGAATCCAAAGTTGCCCAAACTTCTGTGGTTATTAAAAGCGCAAATATCGGAAGTCCACCATCTTTAACTCCTTTAAAACAAGTTGCGACAGTTCAGAGAAACTTGGAATCGGTCGATCTAGCGAAACCTCTCAACTTTTCAACGAATGTGGAATCGAAATATTCCTAGAACAGTGTGGACTGATAAGAAAATTGAAGAAACACAAGTAACCAAAAGCACTGTTGTACCTCTAAGAACATATAGTAAAGTAACAGAAGAAGTGTACCCTCCTTTAACTGCTTTATCAACTAAAGATCTTCCCCCTCAAGCCCAGTCACCAAAGAAACAGAATTTATCTGTATTACAAGTTTCAACGAGTCCGGCACTTCATAATTTACCTTCTCGTTCTCCTGTGCCTATACCACCTTCAAGCTCAACTCATGAGTCATCTCAGACAACAAAATTATCAACTAATCTTGCTTTAAGTCGTCTACCAATTACTTCAATTGTTGTGACCAAACCTCTTCAAGCGACAACAATCAATCTGCCTCAAGCTAAAGCAGCTTTATCGTCTGAACCACCTAAACTCGTCCCAACACTAGAAGCAAGGAATCCAAGAATGATATTCCAAACTTCCGCCGGAATAGCGCCTCAGCTGTCTTACGGTGCAACTCATCGCATGGTGCTGCAGACAAGTCTCAGAGCTGTTGCCCCACAAGGTTTGTTGGTACCAACAAGGCTTCCGCCAAATTCTGTCGCGGCAAGACTACCGGCCAGTTCAGTTAGTTACTTGAACGTTTCGCCAAACTATAACGCGATTCACGCTCCGAACCTAACTGAAAATAGAAATGTGGTGGAAGCTAGAACTTTAACAGAAAAGAGTCACGAACATCCAAAAATAATACCATCTTCTGTTCCATTAAACATGCCATCCACTTTCACATCTGGTGCTAATCAAATTAAGCAGTTGATAACATCAGCAGCTAGTCAAGTTGTTGCTACTCCAAAACCTTATACTCCTGTCATCCAAGAAACGCCACCAACGCTGCTTCCTTTGGCTCCATCTGCGCATGATGCATCAGCAAATAGAACTGCTATTGTCAAAAATGAATCCAATTTCGGTACCTAGGTCAGATCCATCGAAAGTACCTGTTGTGGCAGTACCTACATCAACTCCCGCAATAGGTATTATCCAAGAAAAAGTCGGAATCATAGAAACCAAACCAACTCTGAAAATGACTTCCGTTGATCAAAAATCAGAAGAACTTGTTATAAAAGCAGTAGACAATTTAAAGGATATTAAACAGGAGCCAATGGATTTAATAGAACCTCTACAACATTTAAAAGATCCGGAACCATTAAAATTGAAAGTGGAAATTCCGAAAGTCGCTAGTCCAGATGTTAAGATAGAGGATGTCAGTAAATCGACAGATTCCGAACTGAAACAACCAGAGATGATCTCGACACAATCAGAAGCGGAATCCAAAGAGATTGAAAAGTTTGATGAAGAAAAGGCCGATTCTGAAAGCATTGTTTCAGATTTGAGCAAAGAACGTTCGAGCGTTGATACGTTAAGCAAAGACGATCCATTAGATACTAAAGAAGATAGCGATTATTGGTCGGCCAAGGAAGTGAACATTGATTCCGTTATAAAAACCTTATGCTCCGCCGATGAACTTTCTGATCACGGCAGCGAAACCGGCAAAGACGAGTGGTTTGACCAAAACAAATTTGAAGATCAGAAAACTAAAATTGAGAACGAAACAATTCAGACAAGTAATGAAATACAAAAAGATGATCAAACTGAGAATCCAAATAACACAGAAACTAAAAAAGTTATTCTGGACGATAAACAATCAGATGTTGAAAAACATGACAAATTCGAAATTCATGAAGACAAACCCGATAGTAAGGAAGAACAATTTGATGATAGTTTCGATAAACAAAGTTTATTGAAAACGCCACCAATGAAATCCGAATCCGAAGAGAAAGCCCGAAATACCGACGAAAGTTTGGAGGAAAAAGATAAAGATGAATCGATTGAAGATGAGAAAATCGATGAAGAATGCGAAACACCCGAAAAAGATTCCACTCCCAAAAGTTTGCGTAAAGTTGGTAGACCTGCTAGAGGTCGAAAACCAAAACCTACGGTGGAACGTGGTGGAATCCAGACGCGCAGAGCTGCATCTAAAACAGTTCCCAAAGAACAACCTGTTACGCCCTCCAAACGAGGTGGCAAAGTAGGACGTCCGAAAAACGAAAGCAGAAAGTCCAAATCAGAATCAGAAACACCAACCGATGTTTACGAATTCCGCGATGATTCTGATGAAAATAATGTCAACAAAGAGCGTCCTAGATTGGTATTAACAATCAAGTCGTCGACTAACAGTCAGCAAGCTGTAGTTAAGGAAATTCCAAAAGAAGCTCTTAAGCCGTCTCCATCAAAAGATGTGGCTAAATCGCCCGCGACAGTGGCAGAAGTTAAGGAAGATTTTGCTTCACCAAATTCGAATACAAACACCAGGAAGTCAAGAAGATTGCAAGAGAAGGATGTGTCCCGAAACACCGTGGATGATACTATTGAAGATGTGATTAAAAATACAGTTACAACTAGATCCGCGTCAGGTGCGACACCTAGGCGATCGTGTAGACAAGTTCCAACTAAGACGACTCCCGAGACACCTAGAAAATCACCGCGTAGTGGTAGTAGAAAGGGTCGGAAATCAACTGAAACCAGCGAGGACTCCTTAGATGAAAAACAAGTAAAAACTCCAAAATCCGCTGATGTAGAGCTAGAGTTAAGTAAAGAACCCGAAAAGCCGAAAGAACCAGAAATAAAAGTTGAAACAGCAAAGGTAGAAATCAAAGATAAACCTCATATTGGTTTGAAAGCTGCAGTTTTGCGACGTGTTAAAGGAGAACAAACAGAAGAACCAACAGCTCTTATCGATCCAGTAACTGGGCTTTTAACCCCAATGAGGGAATGCGAAGAGGGCAAATACATTCCGGTACCTGGCGCACCAGATGACAAGCGACTAGGAGTACCAACAATTCAAAAAAGTATGGTTGCTGCTACATCAATAAAAGTTAAAGCATCTGAATCAGTTCAGCAGCAGAGTGTCATAACAGCACCTCAAATGGCTGTTGTCAAACCTCAGCCTAAACCTCAGAGCTTCAAAGCGCACGTCCTGTCATCTCAGGCCGCCCAAGCTGTTGTTACACAACAACCTGTGCCAATTCAAAAGCAGAATGCTGTTAGTATTAATGCTCCACCGATGCAACAGCAGGCAACAGTATTAACAAAAACCTCAGTTCCAATAAGCCAACATCTGACGATTAATGTATCGACTCCCAATTTTACTCCGCCACCAATCTCGCCGCGACAATTGGGTACATCAACACCAAAACAAATGGCTGTCAAACCATCTTTGCCGTCTCCAGGTCATACTTTAGCCTTAACTCCGCAACAGAAGCAACAAATTTTGCAACAAGTTAGTAAATCCCAACCTATGAATATTGGAACAAAAGCTCATATTATGACAACGCCGCAACAAATGCTAACAGCCCAAATTGCTCACACTAAACAATCATACATGAAACAACAAGTAATCCTCAATAAACCAATTAGTAAAAACGCTTTGCCGTTATCACATGTTCTAACAGGGGCCGTTCCGAGCCCACCTTTGAGCAAGAGTTCTCCTCAACCCATATCTACAGCAACCAGTCGTATTGTCCAAGGCAAAAACATCATGGAACCACCCAAAGTGGATGTCTCCCTGCCTAATATCATGTTATCTGCAAGAGCCAACATGACGAATTTATCACCACAAGGCCATAGGCACGTCGGACAGGCTGGTCTTCCAGCTCCTGGATACGAAGCTAGTTTGGTGAGTATTCTTTACTTTTAGACCTGATCGACTTTTAGTTTTCGATACTAACTGCATCTTTTTTACTAACATGCAGCTAGGAGAAAGGAGTCTCTATAACCGTAGTAGAAGTCCTCCACCAGCTCACCAAAATTCACCATCACCACAGGTGATCTTTGTGTTTTTTGTTTATTGTTGTTATTGGGTTTTCTAATACTAATTTGAATATGTGTGTACTTGTTTGGAATTTTTTCTATTTTCTAATTGAAGGATTTCTGCAAGAGGTGCCTGTATCACTTTTTTTTAATTCACTCAAAGGGTAAAGCTTTTATTCCCTGGGGACACTTCAAATAGGAGGATAAAAATGAATGGTAGTGAACTGCCATTTTATACGTGGATAGGCTATAGATTGATAGGACAAGGGTGCTTAAAATTTTTATCAACACCTAACCGACTTACATTTTTTTGTAAAATTTTATTAACCAGCTGAACTGGTTATAAGTTAAAATTTTGTTTATTAATTAGTAAAAAATACATAAAACCAATTTCGCTTGGATGCTTTTAACAAAAAAAAAGTCGTAACGTTAAACGCATTTATTTCACTACTAAACTTTTTTCTTTCTTTTTCTAAATTAATTCAATTAATTTAAAATGTAAACACTTAGGACATGGTAATAAATATGAATGAAATGATTTTTTAATACATAAATTATTCGCACTGTTTGGTATCAGATTTAGTTATGTTTTCTTCATATAACTTATGGAATATCCTATGACTTTCATTTGCTTTATTGTAAATTTTCGCTTTTTCAAGTTTTAATTCTTCGTGGTTTCTGGAAATTGCAAATTGCATTATAATGCCGATTTTTATATAATATCATCAAGAATAATACAAAATCGCTGATAAAATTAGAAATATGCATACCGCTAGTTGGGTTTATGGCTTAAACGTCAAATTTCAGTTTAAACAATCAATTTTGGTGAAAAAATTTAAAATTTGTGTTCCAAATTTAGCATTTCTATTTTTCTCCCAAAATCCCGAGCCAAACTATTAAATTTATAAAAAGTCTTTTAAAAAAAAAGCCCCACATATCAAGTATGAAATTTCGAAAAAGAAGTTGAAAACACTTTGTTCTTGAAATGTTGACTTTAAAGTAGAAAGTTCGAATTGAATTTTGAACATAAACAATAAAAGAGTGGAATTTTTGAAAAACTATATATTTTTTTTAAGTTTAATCCACTCGCAAAGGCAACCCTATTATGCCTTATAAAAAAGTAGAGATTGACATTTTAAATTTAAAATTTCGTGAAAAGAAGTCGAAAACATTCTATTTTGAAATTAGAAAGTAGAAAATTTGAACTGAATTTTGGACATAAAAATTGGAAAATTTAATTTTCATAAAACACTAGAAATTTATAAAAAGAGCTAAGCTTTAACTCTAAATTTCAAGTAAAAGTTTCACACTTCGAGTTTAAAATTTTTAAATAAGAAATCGAACATTTATTGTCTACTAATGAATGCAGTGCCTTAATGTAAAAATTTTGACAGTGTAAGCTTTTTGATGAATATACGATAGTGTATTTTTTTAAAATCTGATTGATATTGAAATCGTAAAGTCAATTATTGACCCTTAGGGACCTCTTTAATAAGATCCTTCAATTATTTTGTGAATTTCCAGGAATTCTTCACTAAAATTGTGTATCATCGTTAAATTTTGGTTCAGGTTTGTTCTTTGTAAGTTTTGAAAGCATTTTAGCCCAAATAAACATGGTAATAGTAAAGACTATAAAACTTTGAAACTTTTGAATTCAATTTATTTATGCAAAGAACTACCCACTCCTTTAACGTTAACTTTTCGCATGATTTGCCTCAATTTCTTGATACCACTTAGAGAATAACATATTCGTTCAGGTGATATCTCTGCTTGCTCATAAATTAGAAACAGTCAAGTTTGCTAAAATAAATTAGAAGGTCCAAAAATACTACAGTTATGTGTTAGGATTATGCTTTGAGTTTATTTTCTCATTTACTCTTCTTAGATCAAAGATTACGTTAAGATCTAAAGATTACGTTGGTTCCTCACATAATTTAGGCGTTGAAGCAATAAATTTATGAAATTTGTAACTTATGGATTTAATTCCGTTTAAAGTTGGCCAAAACAAGATGCACAAAATGTATATTTAATTTTGTAACAAATTAATTTTTCTACGCTAGCATTTAAAAGATCTAATTGAAATGAAGGATGTTGAGTTACGAATCAATTTGTCTTCATTGAAATAAGCTCGCTACTTTAGCACCTTAAAGTTGATGTAAATTAATATTGTTCACTTACTTAATGACATATTCTGAAACTATTTTTACGTAAAAGCAGGGGTAACACTTTTTTATTAGAAAAATGTATCATCTAACATTTTTGCAAATTATTAGTCCATTATATCTTATACCTTCTCAGTCTTTGATTTTTCTGTAATCTTCTTATTTTGCATAACAACAAGCGTACATTCGTATATTAGGATTTTACCTATAAAACTTTAGGGCTCTCATTTAAGAGTTCGAAAAATGTTTATTACTAAAATCAGCGTTCGAAAAATCTAGGAATAAAATAAAATATTTCACGTTTAATTTAATTTAAAATTATTTGATCTGAATCTCTTAATTCGGTGTAATTTTCAGCATACAATATTTAAAATGTGGGTAATACTAATCCATTGAATATTTTTTCAGGGTGATGCCATAGCTCATTTTCCACCCGGATCAGTGCCTTTGCGAGGGCCACATGACCTTCCACCAGCTCATTATATGCATCCATCAGTCGTTTATCAACAATATTTGAGACAATCTCCGTATCATTTGCCAAGGTAAGATTTATGGCCTCACTCAGATCAGTATCAATACACTCTTAGATTTACGCAGTGTTTCGATCATTATGTCATTAAATTTAAACTGGACGTTTCGAGAGTAGTAATTACAAAAAAAATCGTTAATAAGTAGTCTTCAACTAGCTATAGTCAAAACTTTAGAAAATAAAGTTTTTTAAGTATTTGCTTTCTATTAACTATAAAAGATGTCACATTTCAATGAACTGATTTGATATGATGAGTTTTTACATTTCGTATGTTATAATTTCTATGTAATTTTTCAATTTTTTTCAGATCACCAATGGTACCTGGTGGCATTGAAAAAGTTGGCGATGGACAGGAAGGTGAGGAAGCTCCTGTCACTTCACCACCTCTGGAACTACGGAGACCTGGATCCGTTGGTCATGCTCTGGCAAGTAGAGGAGCTGTTGTCCCTCATAGTCTTCATTCACCTCATGACAGATCAACAGGTAAAAAACGTTTAAAATGTACTATTTATTACAAAACACCCTCAGTGATTATACAGTTTTATTTTGTATGGATTGAAATTATGTATTTCATTTGGAAGTTAGAAATGATTTCTAAAATACGGAAACATTACATTATCGTATCAGAAAGCCTAACATATTTGATATTTTTAACTTGGTTAGTTATTTGTATTATTTTATTGAATTATTTTTTCAATTCGTGCATGTTATGTACGTTCCAATTGGCAAAACTGAATTTTTATGCACACATTTTGCGCGAAATCCAATACAATATCGAGCGTTTCGTCTGTCGCATATAAATCTTTGCTGAGTGTCTATGTTTCCGAAGTTCTATAATAGTAGAAAAGCTACGCCCACATTTATCTATACTAAGACCTTAGCAACCGGTCGCATCTCGTTTCCTCGCGACGACCCCTTAATCCTAGCAGTTGACCTATGTGTGCAAGTTATCCATTCACAGCTCGTTATCCACTCGCAGCTCATTATCCACGCACAGTTCGTGGTCTACCAGCAGCGAGTGATCTACTCGCATTCTAATATTTAGCTTACGCCTTCAATTTATTTTCAGATTCCCCTCAAATGGGACAAGTTTACAACGTCCACTCAGGCCGTATGCAGCATTACCCAAGTCGCTATTACGATCAGCCAGCCGAACCACCTCCAGCTCATCGGCCTCTGACCAGCCACGGTTCTCTTGCAGCTCTAGGAAGCGATCGCCCCCTCTCTCACATGAGTTTGGGCACACCGGACCGACCTTTGAGTAGTCACAGTCACATGCAACCGGATAGACCGCTCAGTAGTCATTCTGCGCTTTCTGGCCACATTCCGAGTCTAGGAACACCCGATAGGCCACTTTCCGCGCATTTACCGGATCGTCCGCTGCCAAGCCACGGATTGGCCATGGGAGCTGCTGGCAATTTGATGGGAGCTGTTGCTCGTCACGTCGGTGCCGACACTCCCACTAGTCAGAGAGGACTTCAAGCTGCTACTCCACCACATGCCAGTCAGGTTCCTCCGCAGGCTGAAAGCTTACTTATGCTGTTAAAGGTTTGTTAATGTGATTTAAAATGTTACATAGGCGTTAATAATGTATGTTTACAGCAATACCCATGTATGTGGCAAGGATTGTTAGCCTTAAAGAACGATCAAGCTGCAGTTCAAATGTATTTTGTGTCAGGGAATGAAGCAGTGGCAAAATGTAGTTTGCCCAAAAATACTGATGGATCTACACCACCTTTGAGAATTTTCCAACGAATGAGATTAGAACCTGCACAGGTGGAAGGGGTAGCTAGGAAAATGCAGGTAAGTTCACATTATATTACAATTCAGACTTACAGAATCCCAAGTTAAAAATTATTTTTTGGCCGTTCCGCTAAAAGTTAACACTTTCCAAACTTTAAAGGATGAAGCTATGTCTTCTGCACAGTATTTAATCGAATTGATCGATAAATTAAAGAAAAATCTTAAAGATTTCGAGTTTTTAACCTGAAATTACAAAACGGTAGTCGTACTTTTCAGATGAAAGTATGTTCGGAAAGAAACTCAATTTAGTTATAACAGGTCGAAACGTTGAATTTGAAATAAATAACTGCAAGTGCATAATTGAAATTTTGAATAAAAGAAGACGGAATTGCAAGAAATTTAAAACAAAAATTCTGCATATTTTGGGTTCCAACTCGAATAACTAACATCGAAATTTTGAAAAATGTAACTTAGAAACATTCAAAATATGTAACTTTGAAAAATTCGAAATTTTGAGAAAAGTGGAAAAGATCTACATTTATGAAAATAAATTACAGTTTACTTTAAAAACCAATTTCAGAACAAAATCGAATTTCTAGTTTGAGGTCAATATCTTAAGAAAAAAGCAAACTTTAGACAAAAATTATAAAATAA
Organism: Dastarcus helophoroides; assembly: GCA_028583605.1. Classification (NCBI taxonomy): domain Eukaryota; kingdom Metazoa; phylum Arthropoda; class Insecta; order Coleoptera; family Bothrideridae; genus Dastarcus; species Dastarcus helophoroides. The sequence continues at coordinate 30,912,436 of CM053328.1, forward strand.
AGTTTGTTTGTAGGCAGTACCAAGCAGTTTCTTAGATATTAGTCCACCTGATGCTTTTTATAGCTGTCATTTTTGGACACAACCAAGACTTCTTCATGTACCAAACGTGAACATTTAGCAAACAATAATTAATAACGCATTTTTAATTTCTTTCAGATGGAAAATGAACATTGTATGCTGCTAGCTCTTCCCTGCGGTCATGATCATATGGATGTACTTAAACAATCTACGAATTTGACAAATGGATTTATAACTTACCTTCAACAGAAACAGGCGGCAGGAATTGTTAACGTCGCAGCTCCTGGTACTACACAACCGGTAAGTTATTTTTAGTTCATGGTAACCAAAGTGTTAAAGCAATAATTTTTGCCTATATTATTTTCAAAAAATTCTCTAGTCAAAATAAATATTCATATAGTTATATTTAATTAGATTTAATCTGTATTAATTAAACCGAATTACCTGGTTTCAGCTTTTACTAATTATGTTTTTTTTTTCAGCCTGCTTATGTCGTTCATATATTTCCAAGCTGTGACTTTGTAAATGAAAATCTTCGACGAATCGCCCCCAGCCTCTTGGAACGTGTAGCAGACATAGCACACTTGCTTATTGTTATCACCACAGTGTGATAGTACATTTCAACAATTTCGTTCCATTCCATATTGGATAAAATTTCCCAGTTTATATTCTGCTACTTAACACTGAATAATGCTGATACATCTGTTTTACACGAAAACGCGACTTTTCTCACCGGTTATTGGTATATATCTCGAAATGTGAAATATAGCCCTAATATTATGAATACTTAATAATGTTCAAGTTTCACTGTGATTTCTTGAGAGCCGTTATTACTATATTAAAAAATGTTAAGAATAACTTACTACCTATATAAGAGATCTCATATTCAACTTAGTTATTATTTTTTCTTGTTTAGAAGATCTTTATTTTCATAAATATCTTGTAAATTATTTATGTCTACTCTTATAAAATAGTTTCAATATTTGCAACTATTTTACAAGCGTCTGTTTAGTTAGTCCTATTTTTTTTACTTTCTGTTTTATCTTTGGGGCTCTGTTGCCAAATGTTTTTATTTTTTATATTAATACTTTGTTATTTATTTATTTCTGAGGTGAATCCTTTTAGTAATAATGTTCTATCAATGTTGCTAAAAAAATTCTTATAATATGAATAATTTTATTACTTCCTATCTACTTTACAAGGTCTATAAGTTTTTTAATTTTGTTAACATTGTTTTAGTTTATAATAATACTGTAGGAAGTAAAGAAATGTTCGTCTTGTACTACAAGCAACTTAACCTCAAAGTCGTCTAAAGCTACAGAGATGTAAATATTAAAATAAACGTTACCCGTTTGTAGTTTGAGAATATGGCTAAGAAATAATAAAGGCATATAGACATATATATAAATATGTAGCATATTATATGAGAAATCAATCATTTTTTTAAAGTAAAATGTAATATATATGTGAATATCTAGTTTAGTTTGTTATTTTAAGCTTTCATGATTTAAGATAATGTTCTGTACAGTGTATCTAGCTATAAGTTAGCAACGTTACAAATACTATAGGGAACATTGTGATGTCTATATAATGTAAATTTTGTACATACAAAAATACTGTGTATTGTGAGTAATATTATTATAACTATTATGACAAATTAATTCTTGTTTTATTTATTGCTTTTCCATAACGAAGTGCTTTAATGGATTTCCGTGATACAAATCTTAATTTTCATCTAAAATGTTGACAAGTTTTTAATTGGCATCCCAAATTTGCCAAAACTTCTGTCAGCAACAGCAAGTTGAATACACTTTCAGATTATGCAAGTTTTATATTAAGAAAAATAAGTTGAAAATATTTACGTTTTAAGTAGATTATTAGAACTACTAAATTTGCCGAAAGCTTGTTGAAGCTATTCCACAGTTTCTGTAAGTGTAAAGCGGTGGGTCCAGTATGTGGACGAAGTCCATAGATTAATTTCAATCGTAATTTTGAGAAAAAGGCATGACAAATTTTTGTCTTTGGTTCAGTTCCGGTTCGAAGCTCTGGCTGCAAATACATTTCTAAAAATAAGTGATAAATGTACTTGTCTTTCCACATATGAAAAATGATTTTATTGAAAATATAATTAATCTAATAAGTAATATTCACACTTGTAAAAAGCTATCTAAGTCACTGCTTCATTGTCAACATTTTGAGAAAATGATTTTGTAAATTTTCAATTATTCCTTGAAGTTTCGATGTGATAATTTTTTTTTGTTTCAAAAATTTCCGATTTAAGGTATGGTTTCGTTCTGACGTCTGACTTTACTATTTATCACTCAACTGTAAAAGGCAGAAAGCAAAATCATTTTAATAGAAAATTGAAAGCGAGTATACTTTAGTAAAGGATAGAAAGGTGGATTACTTCAGTGAAAGGCAGAAAAGTGGGTTACTTAATAATTTTTTAAACTTGGTTATATCTTGTTAACTGGAGCGTCGAATTTTGATATTTATATTTTTATTCTATTTTCTTCGATAATCATTATATTATTATTATTTTATTCTGCTTACTTTTGTATAACAGCTACTAATGACCAGTTATACCAAGCCTAATCCTTCCGGTGCATGTGTTGCTCCCAGGCATATATGTAATACTTCTATATGGCCAGTTCCTCGTTTCTCATGGGAAAGACTTCTCTTTCTCGCTGACCGTCACACGAATTAATGAGTCGCAATGCGCAGGTGCTACAACAAATCATCTGTGCATGGCCAAAGTCAGCTGTGCACGGCCAAACATAAACACCCGTTTAACCCCCGCGTATCGATTGGTTCATTTTGTTCAATTCATGCGCAATCAGAGACTAAATAGACTGAACGTTTCAATGTTGTCTCATGCGTACAGTTGAAGCTAAAATCCGGGGAAGTGGGGAGGTGCATCCCACCACTCTTTGATATGGTCGGATTAAGTAAAATTTATAAATACGAAACTTGCTGCGTAACGGTTCTAATGATTTAGATGAAACTTTAGAATTAGGGGCTTTTGGACCAATAGGATAATTTTTATAAGTGCTTTTTGGTAAAAGTTCAGGAGAACTATTTTCAAAGACATCTTGGTTTAATAGTAAAATAATTTTCTTTCAATCGGCGACGCCTGTGTACAATATTGTTAAGCCGGTGCTGTAAACACGTCATGATTGCAGTGAAATGGCGACGCGCGCACGCCGATAATTGAATATTTATATATTTTATTTTTACCTACCCAAAGAATGAAACTCTTGATATTCTATAATAATGTGTTCACTGAGGTTTCAACAATAATCCACAATACACTTCCCCATATTTACAGCCCATTTTCTTTAAAAAAAGCCGATGTTATCTTCGCAAAGGGCTGTCAAATAATATGAGGGCGTTGCGAGCTAGATGGAGCTAGGCTTTAGCCAGGCTTTCAACTGGCTTCACTGCTTACCGTGTTAGGTTCAGTCTATTTAGTCTCTGTGCGCAATACTCGCCATTTATTCATGTTCCATCTTTGTCGAATTTGGTTGGAACAAACTCGAGAGAATAGGGAGCCGGCCATATAGAAGTATTACATATATGCTCCTAGGATAGGTGAATTAGGGATGTCGATTCCTTTTAAAAATAATCGAGTTTTGTATCGATTCGAATCGTGAGCAAAAGTATCGATTCCCGATAAAATTGGGAGTTGAAAGATCGATTTCCGATTAATCCCCTTGTTGGTGAAATTTTGAACAATTTCTAATAAAAGAAAAATTGAATGGTAATGATGAATTGGCGTAGTTTAATTTTGAAAGTTTTTTCTTGGATTTTAAACACTAATATTTATATTTTAACTATTTATTCCTAATAAGAAAAATCCGATACATATTTATTTTCTGCTTTGTTTTTTATTTATGCATTTTTGGTTTTTTACGATGTAGAAAGGGCATTCATTTATAAAAATATATTTAGAAATATAAAGTTTAAACCGAAAATTCGAGATTAAAATGGAAATTTCTACTTTATTTTCCAAATTTCAACTTTTGTGAGTAAATTTCATAGATAAAGTCGAAATCTGGGCTTTAATCTCGAAATTTCAACTTTTTTTCACGAAATTTCAAGATAAGTCGAAATTTTTTATTCTATGGTTAAATTAGGCAGATGATAGTTAAGCCCCACCAAACCTTAGAATATAAGACTATATTCTAAGCACCAACTCTTTTACAATTTAATGTTGACACTTAGCAGTAGGGTACGTTCAATTTTTTATTACCAAAAATTTCGACTTTTTTCTTGATATTTCAAGGTGAAAGTAGAATTTTGGAGAAAAAATTCTAATTTCGAGTTCAAAGTCTGCATTTTACAAAAGCGTAGAAAGGCATTGATTAAAAAAAATTATATTTTGAAATTTCGACATTTTACAAAGGTGTAAAAAGGACATTGATTTAAAAAAATATTTTTAAAGATTTCGACTTTTTTCTCATAATTTCAATTTTTTTTTCGAAATTTCGACTTTTTTTCTCGAAATTTCGATTTTAATATCGAAATTTCGGATATAAACTCGAAATTTCGGCTTTAAACCCAGCTTAAACACTCAAAATTTCGACTTTTTTTCTTGAAAATTCGACTTTTTTCTTAAAATTTCTATTTTTTCCTAAAATTTCGACATTAATCTCGAAATTTCGACTTTAATCTCAGAATTTCCACTTTGATATCGAATTTTTTCTCGAAATTAATTAAATTAAATTAGGCAGACGACAGTTACGTCCCACCATTCCTCTTTTCCAACAATCTTGACAGTTGGTAGTAGGTTGCGACGAATAATTGGTACTTTTAAGTAGCAAATTTTGTTCTTTTTTTAGAAATTTCGAAATTAAATTTGAAATTTCGAGAAAAATGTCGAAATTTCGAGTTTTAAATCGAAATTCTGTGATTAAGATCAAAACTTCGAGAAAAAAGTCGGAATTTCGGAAAAAATTCGAAATTTGAGAAAAAGTCGAAATCTCGACCTTATAAGCTCGAAATTCCGAGAAAAAAGTCGAAATTTAAGAAAAAAAGTCGAAATTTGTGGAAAAAAAGTTGAAATTTTAAGTTTACAGTCGAAATTTTGAGAAAAATGTCGAAATTCGATATCAAGATCAAAATTTTGAGAAAAAATTCGATATTTGAAAAAAATATCGAAAATTGAGAAAAAAAACCAAATTTTGAGCCAAAAAGTCGAGCTTGTCAGATTAAGGTCGAAATTTCGAGAAAAAAAATCGAAATTTGAGAAAAACGTCGAAATTTCGAAAAAAAGTCGAAATTTGATAAAAAAAGTGAAGATTTCGAGAGAAAAAAATGAAAATGTTGAGAAAAAAGTCGAAATTTCGAAAAAAAGTCGAAATTTTGACTTTAGAGTCGAAAGTTCCAGAAAAATGTCGAAATTTCGATATTAAGGTCAAAATTTCGAGAAAATAGTTGAAATTTGAAAAAAAAAAACGAAATATTGCGATAAAGGTCAAAATTTTAGGAAAAAAGTCGAAATTTTGAGAAAAAAAAGTCGAAATTTGAGAAAAAAGTCGAAGTTTCGAGAAAAAACTTGAAATTTCTTGCTTAAAATCGAAGTTTGGGAAAAAAAGTCGAAATATCTAAAATTAACATTTATTTAATCGATATCCTTTCTACGCCTTTGTAACATTTAAGAAAAGTTGAAATTTTCAGAACAAAGTCCAAAAAATTTCCAGAAAAAAGTCGAATTTTGAGAAAAAAGTCGAAAATTAAGAAAAAGGTCGAAATTTTGAGAAAAAAAAGTCGAAATGTTGAGTTAAAGTCGAAATTTCGAGAAAAATGTCGAAATCTCGATATTAAGGTCAAAATTTTGAGAAAAAAGTCGAAATTTGAGAAAAACGTCGAAATTTCGAAAAAAAAGTCGATATTTGAGAAAAAAGTCGAATTTTCGAGAAAAAAGTCGAAATTTCGAGAAAAAAATCGAAATTTGCGAGAAAAGACGAAATTTGGAGAAAAAGTCGAAATTTCGATATTAAGGTCAAAAGTGAGTTCAAAGTCGAAATTTCGAGAAAAATTTCGAAATTTCGATACTAAGGTGAAAATTTCGAGAAAAAAGTCGAAATTTGAGAAACAAAAAACGAAGTTTTGAGAAAAATTTCGATGTTTCGAGAAAAAATCGAAATTTCAGAAAAAACTAAAAATTTCGAGAAAAAAGACAAAATTTTGAGAAAAAAAAGTAGAAATTTGAGAAAACAGTCGAAATTTCGAGCTCAAATCAAAATTTGAGAAAAAAAGTCGAAATTTTTAAAAATAAAATTTTTTTAAATCGATTTTCTTTCGGCGCCTTTGTAACATTTCGAAAAAGTTCAAATTTTCAGAGAAAAGTCAGAAGGTCCAGAAAAAAGTTGACATTTTAAGAAGAGTCGAAATTTGAGAAAAAAGTCAAAACTTGAAAGAAAAGTCGAAGTTTGAGAAAAAAGTCAAAATTTTTAAAATAACATTTTTTTTAATCGATATCCTTTCTACGCCTTGGCAACATTTCGTTAAATTTCGATTTAAAAATTGAAATTTCTACTTTTTTCTAGAAATTTCGACTTTAAACTCCAAATTTCGACTTTTTTTCGAAATTTTGATATTAAAGTTGAAATTTTGACTTTAATCTCGGGATTTAGAGGAGGAAAAGTCAACATTTTGTGATAATTTTTTTTCAAATTAATGTCCTTTCTACGCTCTTGTAATTTTTACTCTAAAAAAAAGTAAATAAACTTTTATCAAGTTTTGTAGTGTATTTATTACGTGTGTAACGTTTCCAACCACTAAATAAAAGTTTTTAAGACCGGTAACAAGTAAGAAAATAACGTGCAGTAATTTTTGTGAATATATGGTAATTTTAACCATATATGTAATACTTCTATATGGCATGTTGTGTATAATCGCCACTACAAAATGCGTTGTTAAAAAGGTGAGATGAACGTATATGTCGTACTCTTTGGAGGACAAGGATTCATTCATTTATAGCGGGAACAGATAACAAGATGGGCGGGAACACTAATAAATGAATGACAACAAAGATAACTGACGAGAAGCGGGATTGGTTAATAAATTCTGTCCTCCAAAAAGACAAACCTATATATCCATCGCGCCTTTTGAACACAATCGAAGGTAGAAAACACGCCATATAGAAGTATTACATATATGATTTTAACTGCGTATGTACGGAATTTTACCTTCAAATATATGGCAACACTGCCTGTTATCTTTCTTATTCAGTGAATGACATAATGAATGAAAAGGAATGTTAATGCTGCCATCTTTTGGCTTATTAACGCAGCTGTTACTAGTAGATGGAAGTGGATAATAACATAACGACATAAATGCACTTACATAAAAAATAAAAAAAATTGTTACTAAATTTACAGTGACCTGCATCTAAGGTAAATCGATCCGATTCTTAGAGTTTTTGAATCGTTCATTAGATCGATTTTATATTTGAGATCGATCTAAAAAATCGACCTTGAGACTTGAAAAAATCGATTTTTCGATTAATCAATCTCAGATCGACATCCCTTAGGTGAATGTTGCACAATTTTATGTTGAGAAGTGAGTCTTCGGGGTATCGCTCCCCCGGGACTCCGGGAGACCAAAAAATAAACATGAAAGAAAGTTGGAGAATCAGCGAAGAGGTGAGTCGATTCATAAGTCAAAAATATAAATAATACTATTTAATCCACTTTGTTTAAATAATAATTTAAATATCTGACAAACTGGGCTCGTTCAGTTAAAATAAAGATTAAACTACTACGAGTACTTTTCTTGCAAGTCAAACTCCCTATCTACGCCACTGTGCGCTGTGAAATACAAAAAGAAGGTTGGCAACCCTGCTTTCGAATATTTGAATACTAGCAAAGAGAAGAAGAAGTTAACCTCGAAAATTTGACATAGTTGACAACTGAAATTTTGTCTGTTGTAAAAAGTAGAATTGTTTATTTTTAATTTTAGATTACTAAAAGCGCTACTTTATATTTTATAACAAATGGCAGCCCCACCACAAGCATTGGTAAATAGAACCAAGAAACATTTCCTTGGAGTTCCAGCCCCGTTGGGCTATGTTGCTGGAGTTGGAAGAGGGTAAATAAACTGAATTTTAAAACTGTTTATTTATTTAGCTTTAAGGTTACATATTTTTAACAAGCCTTGTATTTTAGAGCAACCGGATTCACTACTCGTTCTGATATTGGTCCAGCAAGGGATGCTAATGATGTATCGTAAGTCTATCGCTCTACTTTAATCATACCCTTTCAGTGAAATATTTTTTTCTGTAGAGACGACAGGCACGCTCCCCCAGCAGCAAAAAGAACAAAAAAGAAAGATGAGGAAGAAGAAAAGGAGGTGGGTGTTAATAATAAGATCATTTAATTTCTCTGTCTTTAAGTAGTAAATTGGTCAACTTATAGGCGAATGATAAAATTTTCGGTCATTGCAATTGTTTTGCGAAGTATTGATTAAATTAGATTGCCTTATCAAAATTTTTAATACTAAACTTTTGGTGGAACGGAGTGGTCCTTGGTTATCTTCAAAAATTGAAACACAGAACTTGTCCCCTAAAACCAAGAAAGATTAAAAAACACAACAAAGGTTGCTCTAACACGTTTCGACAGCCAAACTGTCATCTTCCTCTGAAGATGACAGCCCCAGTTAGTTTCCCTTTGGAAACTAACTAACTTTGTCTTATCATAATTTTTAATGCTAATCTTAAAATGCTGCTACAACAACTTAAATATTATTATTTTAGGAAGAAGAAGATTTAAACGACTCAAACTACGATGAATTTAGTGGTTATGGTGGTTCATTGTTTTCAAAGGATCCATATGACAAAGACGATGCAGAAGCAGATGCTATATATGAAGCAATTGATAAAAGAATGGATGAAAAAAGGAAGGAATACAGGGAAAAAAGACTTAGAGAGGAACTGGAACGTTATCGTCAAGAACGGTACTCTTTATATTATTGAAATTTTTATTGCATTAAATCTAAACTAATATTAATTTCAATTATATAGACCAAAGATTCAGCAACAATTCTCAGACTTAAAAAGAGAACTGGTAAATGTTAGTGTCGACGAATGGAAAAATGTCCCTGAAGTGGGGGATGCTAGAAACAGAAAGCAGAGAAACCCACGTGCTGAGAAATTTACGCCATTGCCCGATAGTGTATTGGCACGAAATTTAGGAGGAGAATCTGCGACCTCTATTGATCCAAATTCTGGGTTGGCAAGTATTGTACCAGGTGTGGCTACGCCAGGTAAGAATTCACTTTGACATCAGAATTACATTCTTGCATAATTTATTTCTAAAGGTATGTTAACTCCAACCGGTGATATGGATTTGAGGAAAATTGGGCAAGCAAGAAATACTTTAATGAATGTCAAATTGTCTCAGGTAATTAAATTTCTTGAACTCTCAATTTAATTGGTTTCTTAATTTAATTATTTTGTAGGTTTCAGATTCTGTCACAGGTCAAACTGTTGTTGATCCCAAAGGGTATTTAACAGATCTTCAGTCCATGATTCCAACTTATGGAGGCGATATAAATGATATTAAGAAGGCTCGTTTATTGTTAAAATCAGTTCGTGAGACAAATCCTAATCACCCTCCAGCTTGGATTGCCAGTGCTCGATTAGAAGAAGTTACTGGAAAGGTACAAGCTGCTCGTAATCTCATTATGAAAGGTTGCGAGGTGAACCCCCAAAGTGAGGACTTATGGTTAGAGGCCGCCAGGTTAAACCCGCCTGATACTTCAAAAGCTGTTATTGCTCAAGCCGCCAGACATATACCCACATCAGTAAGTAAAATCCTTCAATTACTTATGTAAAATGAAAATATTGAAAAAAGGTCATTCATTATTTTAAACGATTTTAGAATAGAAGTAACTAACAAATTCAATGAATGGAGATTTGGGAAAAAACAGAAGCTTTTTTCAAATTTTTTGTATAGTAATTTATTGGTTTGTGTTTTTTGGGAACATCGATTTCATTTTTGAAATTCCATGTTTACTTTTTCACAATTTATCTTTACCTAAGAGTTCTGTTATAAATTCAAAATTTTATCTTTAAAATTTTGTCCTTAATTTTAAAATGTTGATGTTAATTTCATATTTTTTATTTTCTCCACGAAAGCAATTTCAAGTTTGAATTTAAACTCCATTTGTTTTGTAAATTCAATCTTCTTTGAAATTTCGACTTTTTACTTAAATTATAATTAAGTATGGCAGACTATTTAGTATCCTTAAATGCTCTATCCAATGTATTTAGGTAAGGATATGGATTAAAGCGGCAGATTTGGAAACTGAGACAAAAGCAAAAAGGCGCGTTTTTCGAAAGGCCCTAGAACACATACCGAATTCCGTACGTCTGTGGAAAGCTGCCGTTGAACTTGAAAATCCTGAAGATGCCAGAATATTGTTATCGCGTGCGGTTGAATGCTGCCCTACCGCGGTTGAGCTGTGGTTAGCGCTGGCACGATTAGAAACTTACGAAAATGCCAGAAAAGTTCTAAATAAAGCCCGCGAAAATATCCCGACTGACAAACAAATTTGGACAACAGCCGCCAAATTGGAAGAGGCCAATGGTAACCATCACATGGTGGAAAAGATTATAGAAAGGGCAATTTCATCGTTAAGCGCTAACGGTGTGGAAATTAATAGAGAGCAGTGGTTTAAGGAAGCTATCGAGAGTGAAAAAGGAGGGCACGTGCATTGTTGTAGAGCTATTATTAAGTCGATTATTTCGTATGGAGTTGAGCCAGAAGACCAGAAACACACCTGGATGGAGGATGCGGAACATGTAAGTAATTTTTCTCTCTATGTAATATATAAAAATGGAAACTGACTGAAAGTGTATATATCGACGCACAGCCCAAACCATCAACTCTAGGAACTCGAAGTTTTGCACAGAGATTCTTTATTGAAATTTTAAACTTAATGTAAACATTTCAACATTAAAGTTGAAACGAGGTAAGGTCGAAAGCTCAGTATTTCGAAATTATAGTAGAAATTTTGACAATAGGTATTAGTCGAAGTTCCGAGTTGAAGTTTTTCGAGATTAACTCAAAATTTCAACTTTCAATTCAAAATCTTTTAAAAAAGTACAAATTTCAAGTTAGAATTCAACTTTCTTCCCAAAATTGAAGAGCAAAACTTTGAAATCAAAGATGCTACTCTAACAAAATCCTTTTTTTTTTAAAAAAAAAGACTGAATTTGAAATTTCTACTGAGACCTCGATTTTGAAAAAGTACAAATTTGAAATTGAAATGGAGGTTTGGAGATTTTAGTAGAAATCTTAATTAGGTGAGATTTCGAGGATGAATTTAATATTATGAGCAAGCATTTGAATTTTTATGAGAAACATAAAAATTTTGAATTTGAAATCAAAATTCTCACTTTTCTTTTATGAGATGTTTAATTTAAACTCGAAATTTAGCTGTAAGGTTTGCAGTTCGAGAAAAAAGTATACATGTTAAGTTTAGGCTGGAAATGTTTAATTCGTTTTTAAAAATTTCAATTTCATAGTTAATATTTTTGCCTTTATTAAAATATTGACAGCCTCCAATTTAAACGGATTTCTGTCAATTTTACAAACTATGATTTTGTGTATACTGTTTGTAACTTTGGATAGCTGATTGTAGTATATTGTTTATCTGTTGTTTTTTACGTAGTACATTCGTTTTATTGCATTTATCTAACTGTAAACTAATTTTATAAATGGGAAAGTGTGTTGCGTTGTATCTATCAATGCGCCTCTGTCTTATAACAATCTTCCTACTCAGGATTATATTTTGCTTAAAATTAAATTTTTTTTTGGCTGAGCAGCTAGCAGAAATAAAACAATGTTTAATAGAAGCCCTGTTATCGAGTACATATCCAAAACAAAACTAATCGATTTCTTAATTTAACAAACCTTGAAATTGCAAAACTGCTTGTAACTTTGGATAGTTGATTACACAGATTTTTTAATAGTATTTTAGACCGATGTGTTTTATTACCTTTGTGTATGTAATATTAAAGAAGGTATCTTAGCTAATTATTGATGGATCAATGCATAACCTAAATCTTGGGATATACTATAGAAACCTAAGCTAGAATAGTAAATTCGATTAATGAGTGCTCCGGAAAATGGGCATGGTCCAAGATGGAAAGTGGTTTTTTTAGAACGTCAAACCTTGAGGAAGTAAAATAGTGTAACATTTTCTAGAAAAACAGTTATCTAATTTCACTCGGACGAAGTCGCGGGTAACAACTAGTAGTTAATATACACTAATGGACAAAACTAAAGAAACTTTTTATACATTTAAAAATAAAGTTAATTCTACCCTGTAGAGTGTTATTGTATACCATGCTTTATTCGTAAGAAAATATTCCTTCAATGTATGCCATATAATTTTTTATTGCTTTCCTTGATAATTTTTTTATGCTGGTTTTACAAGTTGTATTGGGACAAAACTAAAGAAACTATGTTTTTTATCCAAGTTTGTAGCGCTTATCAGTTGGAATTTGGTTTGTGTATATCAGTTAACGTTTCGTTTGTGTATGAGTTCAGTGTATAAAATTGCGACAATGCCTGCCGGAAGATATCTCAAGATTTGCAGTCAAAAATTGTTCAAGCATTTGAGGCCGTAACGAGGCAAAAGGACATTGCTAAAAATTTTTCTTTACATAAATCCGTGGTATCCAAAGTATTGAAGAGGTACAGGACACGAGGAAATGTTATTATTAATAGACGTTGTGGCGGCAGACCAAGAAAAACGAGCAATTTGCTAGACAGGCAGATAAAAATCATCGCCATGAAAAAACCGAATTTGTCTGCAAGGGACATTCTACGCGAATTGGGAGTAGAAGATTTGAGTTATAAGACTGTATAAAGGCGTTGTAATGAAGTAGGTCTTGTGAGCAGACGACCAGCAAAAACCCCATTCATTTCTCAGAAAAATAGAAAACCCCGGCTGGCTTTTGCTCAAAAGTATTTACATTGTGATTTAGCATTTTGGAGAAGAGTTTTATTTAGCGCTGAGACCAAAATAAATCTTTTTGGTTCTGATGGGGTAGCATGGGTGAGGTGTCCAGTTGGTAAACGGTATGACCCCAAGTACACTTTACCCACAATAAAGCATGGCGGAGGATCTGTTCTTCTATGGGGATGCTTTTCGTCTTACAAAATGGGTCCAATTTATTTTATTGAAGAAAAAATGGATAGGTTTCTGTATCTAAACATTTTGAAAAATGTTATGGAACCATTCTGTGATAAAAATCTGCCAGTCAATTGGATATTCCAGCACGATAACGATCCGAAGCACAAAGCGGCAATCGTTACCAATTGGCTCGGGGACTCAAAAATCGTTGTTTTAGACTGGCCAGCGCAAAGCCCAGATCTGAACCCCATCGAAAATTTATGGAATGAATTGAAAATCCAAGTCAGAAAGGAAAATGTGCAAAATAAGGAACAGTTGAAGCAGGCTATTCAAGAAGTGTGGAAAAACATGGATATGTCCAAAATAGATACTCTCCTTAAATCGATGCCCAGAACGTGTGAAGAAGTTATTAAGAATAAAGGATACTCTACGCATTACTAATTTGTTTTAACTTGTTTTACCAGAATTGTGAATAATTTTTTAGATTTTGGATAGTTTCTTTAGTTTTGTCCAACTGTTTTTTTTATAGAATTATTTATTGTTTTCTTACATTACGAGTTACATTATTATATATGCTATTATGTTTCTTTAGTTGCCCTAATTATACTTTTATAGATAAAACTACGTTAGTTTAACGGAGTATTAAAAAAAATTAAAGTATCTAAAGTTTCTTTAGTTTTGTCCATTAGTGTACATGATTGTTTTATAGTGTACTAATCAAGGCGCCTACGAGTGTGCCAGATCTATCTACAACTTCGCCTTGGCGGCATTTCCAGGAAAGAAATCCATTTGGCTTAGAGCGGCTTATTTGGAAAAAAATCATGGAACAAGGGAAAGCCTGGAAAGTCTACTGCAACGCGCGGTGGCTCACTGTCCAAAGAGCGAGGTATATTGCAGGTCATTGCTTTGGTGATTGAATTAAAAGTCAAATTTTAGGTGTTATGGTTAATGGGGGCAAAGAGCAAATGGCTTGCTGGCGATGTGCCTGCTGCTAGAGGTATCCTGGCGTTAGCGTTTCAAGCTAATCCGAATAGCGAAGAAATTTGGTTGGCTGCCGTCAAGTTGGAATCTGAAAATCACGAATATGAAAGAGCTAGAAGACTTCTTGCCAAAGCTCGAGGTATATCTTGGGTTTAGAATAAGTTTAATTATACTTATTTGGTTTAGAAATAGTTTAATTCGACATGCTTTTCTAGGCTCCGCTCCTACACCAAGAGTTTTGATGAAAAGTGCTAAATTAGAATGGTCGTTGAACGATTTAGAAGCTGCATTAAAATTACTTGATGAAGCTCTGACTGTTTTCCCCGAGTTTGCAAAATTGTGGATGATGACTGGTCAGATATATGAACAGCAAAACGAGTTCTCTAAAGCCTTTGATTCATACAATATGGGTGTAAGTATAACAAATATCACTTAACTCCATAACAAGACGGTTACCTAACATAAATCCAATTTTGTGAACTCAAGATCCCTTGAAATTTAAATTAAAAGTGAGGTTGCAATTATAAATGGGTCTTGTTTCTTTCTTTACTTATTGATGCTGCATCAATAATGTTATAAAATTAAAATAAAAAATAGGGAATGATTTGGATCAAAACATTTTTAATGGCATAAAAATTTTAAAGTTGTCCAAGTTGATACTTTTATTTATTTATAGATAAAGAAATGCCCAAATTCCATTCCTTTGTGGATTCTCTTGTCACGACTTGAAGAAAAACGTGGACTTCTGATTAAAGCTAGATCGGTACTGGAGAGGGCAAGATTGAAAAACCCCAAAAACGACGCCTTGTGGTTGGAGGCTATACGAGTGGAACTTAGAGCATCAATGAAGGATATTGCAAACGCAATGATGGCTAAAGCACTTCAAGAGTGTCCAAATTCAGGTCTATTATGGGCAGAATCAATATTCATGGAGCCAAAGCCACAAAGAAAAACCAAATCTGTAATTATTAATTAAAAAACCTTTTCAGAATGTTATAGGTTGTTGTTCTAGGTTGATGCCCTTAAGAAGTGTGAGCATGATCCCCACGTTTTATTGGCGGTCAGTAAACTGTTTTGGTCTGAGAGAAAAATTGGTAAATGTCGGGAATGGTTCCAAAGAACATTAAAGATTGAACCTGATTTAGGAGATGCTTGGGCGCATTGGTATAGATTTGAACAACTTCATGGGACTCCTGAAACGCAGAATGACGTTAAGCAAAGATGTCTTGCTGCAGAACCTCATCACGGTGAATTGTGGTGCACAGTTTCCAAAAATATTAAAAACTGTGGACTTAGTAACGAACAAATACTTTATGCAGTAGCAAGGGAAGTGCCCATTCCAATTTAAAACTGTATTACTATTAGTTAAAAATTGTGTTAGTTTTAAGATAAAAATAAATGTCAAAAAGTAAGATTTTCTTAAGTTTTCTTTGTGAAGTTTTTTAATATCAAATATGGCAGATGTGCGATGGATAACAGTGGAATGCAGGTAAACGCTACCTCTTTTAGTAATATAAGAATTATTTTAAATTAGAAATATTACATATGAAACAGAAAACTAATTAGAACCATAAATTTGAAATGTTTTGAACCATTTTTTTATGTTAACTAGAGTTTTTGAAAAAAATTGACTATGTGTAAGTGGCTTTCAGTCTTTAAAAAACATTAAAAATTTTTTATGCTTTAGGATCAATAATTTTTTTTAACTGGTTTTTATTACCATATTTAAAGTCGACCGATTTTGCCAATAAAAGAAAATTTGAAGAAAAAAATTTTTAAAAGATGGAAACGTGAAGTTACAAGTGTTCTGGAAATATTTTCAGAATCTCATTCTTGCATTTTTTTAACAATTTGAATTTTTTTTAATGTCGACTGCAGAATTTCTAAGTTAAACTTGAAATTATGTTTTTTCAACAAATTTCAGCAATTTTGTTATTCAAAGTCGAAATCTTGGCAAATATTCAACTTAAAATTCTTAATTTTAAAAATTCGCATCTCTAGATCAGACTGAGTTAAATCTCAAATTTGTTTCATCCAATTTGTTCAAAAATTGTTGAAAACTTTGGATTTGGAGTAGAAATTTGAAAATTGGGATTTCTAAAAATAAATTTGGAGTAATTTTTCAAGTTTTCGACTTGTACACCTAAATTTTCAGATTTAAGTTAAAATATGCAAATTTCTCTCAACATTGAGACTTTAAAATTGAAATTTGAATTTTAATCTTTATTAATTAACGCTAGATAAATTTGGAAAATATGTTGTATAGGTTTTAATTTTAAGCAAAGACGTCAGTGTTTTTATCATAGCTTCGAACCGGAAACCGAAAAAATTCGTTATTTGTGTCGGAACGAAAACCTGAACGGAACGAAAAGAAAATATCGGTTTATTTCGGTTCAGTGCAGATTCAAAAGTCCACAGTTAACAAACTCTCCCCCCTTCAATGTCAATTTTACATTAATAGTCTCAAATTTCAACCAAATATTTTGCTTGACTATTATTGTGTTGTTCGCAAGTTTTTTTAAAACTTCGACTTTTTTTTAATAAAATTTCAAATTTGAACTTATTTTTATTATTTTGTCCCATAAATATCAGCTTTAAACTTAAAATGTTGAATTTTTCTAGAAATATTGATGTCTATTTTTAAATATTCCGACATTTATCACCAGCATTTAAATCAAAAATATGTAGAATTTTGTAAAATAAATTTGGAATATTTTATTCAATTTTACCTTTTTTCTCAAAATTCTGGGTTTACATTTTCAATTTTTTCCTATTATTTCAATTGTTATAAAACATTGGTGCCTGATCCATAGTTCCTGAGTCACATGTGGTTTGCAGTAACCTTTGATGTGACTCGCGTTGACTATGAAGGAAAAAGGTATCCCATTTTTTAAATAAATTCATGTCTTCAAAATGATGTCAAACACTCTGTAAAAAAATCGAAATTTTAATTTTAAAATAAAAAAAAATTAAAAATTTAACCTTAACGTAAAAAGTTTAACGCAAATATCAAAAATTCTAGAAATTCGAAATAAATGTATTTAAAAAAATTAAGTTTTCAAACTTCAAATTTAAGACTTGAAATTATCAAAAAAGTTTAAAAAGAAAATCTGTAAAATATGTAGCATTTTAAGAAGTATAATTTTCAACATTCAATTAAAAATTTTATGCAAAACATTGAAAAGATAAACTGTTATAACAAAACTCTTCTCGAATTTTCAATTCTAATATTTAAACACAAAATTTTGAGAAAATATCGAAATTTTAAAATAAAAAACTAAAAGTTATTCACAAGAATTTAGTTTTAACACGAAATTTCGAGAAAATGGTCTAAATTTTGAGATTAAAATCGATATTTCGAGAAAAAATGAGAACTTTGGGATTAAGATAACATTTTGAGATAAAAAGTCAGAATCTCTAAAAAAGAGTCTAGGTTTCGAATTTTACATCGAAAATTTTGAATAATAATAACAAGGTTCAAGTCTGAATCCACAATTTTCAGAAGTAACTCGCCTAAGAAAGTCCTAAAATTTCGGCCTTATTTTCGCATTTTGAGATGAAAGTAAAAATTTCGTTGAAATGGTTAAAACTTCAATTAAAATTTTTGAGAAACGTTTTTTTTAATGAATGGCACTTTTTTGGAAATTGTGACTTTTTTCCTCGAAACTTCAGTTTTAATCTTAAAATTTTAAACCTAACCATTTTACTTTGAGAACAAAGTTTAAATGTCCAGAGAAGCTTAAAATTGATAAAAAATTATTTCAGTTAATGAGAAATTATGAGAAAAATTCGAATATTTTAGGAAAAACTAGAAATTCATAATTTTTTTATTATAAACTTTCGAGGTTGTAAATGTCAAGTTTAAAGTCGGAATTTTGATTTTTTTAATAAATAATATTTTTATTTTGATACAAAATTTCTAGGAAACCTTAGTTTTTTTCGAAGTTTTGGGGTAAAACGGATTTTGTTTATAAATTTGCATTTTACCCACGGCGTTAATAACTTCAAATTTTCAAAATCGAAAATACCAGAACTTTCCTAAAATCTGTGGTTTTTCTTCAAATTTCGAGTTTTCTGTCAAAATGTTCAACCTGAAATTTAAATTTTTACATTTTTCCGAAAATTTCAACTTTAGAATCAAAATATTGACTTTATTTCGACTTTTATTTTAAACACTCGGGTTTTCATGAAATTTTGAGTTAGAACCCAAAATTATTTGAAGTTGAAATTTTTTGATTTGATCTCCTGAGGTCAAAGCTTCAAAAAAATTCTTTTTTTAAATTTTTCTCTTAATCGTTTTCCTTAATTAAAAAATTTCAACTTAATAGGGAAATTTTGGTCTTCATTATTTACGTAATTTGACTTTAATGAGAAAATTTCGAATATAAGCTCGCTATTTTAACTTGTATATCGAATATCCGACTTTAGTGTCATGTTTATTAATTTTATTTAACATTTCTGCGACCCAGTTTGGAAATATTTAAATTTTTAATCGCCACATTTCAAGAAAAAAGTTTTTGTAAGAAACCTAAAAGTTTATTAAAATTTTTTATCAAATAAAAGTGCTAACTCGGATTTTTGACTAAAAATTTGGAATTCTCAACATTTGTTTAAAAAATCAAAGTTTCTAAAAAAATGGAAATCTCATTGGTTATTAAAGTTTATATTTTGACAAACGTTTTTCAATCAAAATATAGACTATTTCAAAAAAATGTTGATATTTTTCTCTTCAAATTTAGGCTACTTTTATTTTAAAAAATTAGAATTTCCAATTTAAACCTTTGATCCTTGGAATATAATAAAATTTCGAAAAGAACCTGAAATTGTCTTCTTCCAATTTCCTGAAAACTTCAAAATGCTTAAAAGGAATTAAGAATTTGGATACAGTTTTTTTAATATGTTTGATATATTTTTTTAAATTTTTACATTTGTCTTAAAATTTGATATAAAAATTGCAGTTGTTTTTTTTTCTAAAATTTCGATTTGAAACACGAAATGTGGCCGTTTTCCAAACATTATGACTTTTTATGTTCACACCCAAATCTCAAATTCGAATGTTGAAAAGTCGAAATCTTGAGATAGTTTTATTTATGAATTTAGTTTGTTTTTTCGAAGTTTGATCTTCGATTGAATTGAAATTTAGATTTCTTTCGAGAACTGTGAATTGTTTCCCGTAAATTTGAATGTTTTCATCAGAATGTGGAATTAAAACACGAAATTGAAAAGATGTCAACATTTAACTTACAATATCAAGGTTTAACTTATACTTTTAAGAAAGTAGTCAAAATTTGAAAAAAACCCTCGAAATTAATCATAATATTTTGACTTTCAACTGGATTGTTCGAGTATTTTCTCTAATCTTAAAATCTCTAGTTTAAGTCGAAATTTTGCAAATTAATACTTTTTTAATCTTGAATTTTTTGCAAAATTCTGCGATTGCTAGTTTCTTTCTGAAAATTTTACTTCAAATTCAATTTCCTAGCAATAGTAACTTTGTTTTATATATTATTTTCTAAACATAACTTAAACTTAATAAGTTTTAAGATTTCTAAATAGTTTAAACTCAATATTTTGTAATATATAATGATCACATATTTTATATTAAAAGATGTTTGCTGGGATTCATCCTTTTTTGCCATCACTTTAATCATGATAATGGTTTTTTATTCTATTTATTCTAAAAGTTAGATTACAAACTTACAATTTCTGCATTTTCTAAAAAAAATGACTTTATACTCAAAATTTCAACTTAAATTATTTCTTAAATTTTAGGGTTTATTTTTTTGAAATTCGGACTTTTGTTTCGAGATTACTTAAAATGTTTTCTTTCTTTTAAATAAAAAATTAAAAATTAGTCACTTGGAGCTTAACCGAGAACCGAAACCGGAAAAAACCGTTATTTTTGTCGAAACGAAAACCGGAACTAAACCGATATAATTTTTTTTTTGGAACGAAAACCGGAACGAAAATAATAACGTTTCGAAGCTCTGGTTTTTATAATATTGAAATAAAAGAAGTAATATCTTTTGAATGCGTTACAATTAAAATTTTAATTATCAATTTTAAAGCGGGTTTTTGTCACATTTTCGGGTTTAGCTCCCAATTTAAACCATTATTTCTCCGGGTTGAAGGTTTAGCCAACATTTTATGGAATCATAGCGGTAATTTCTATATGAAATAAGAGCACCCTTATTTTTGGCCAATAATTTTTCGTAAGCGGCGAATATTTAAAATCTTGTCGCGACAGATGGCAACCCTAATAGTAATACACTCTTAAATCCACTCTAAAAAGTTTTTTCCAGTAATCCCATCTGAAAGTTCTTCTAGATAACTTAATTTGCTTTAATTTGATTGGTTTCTGATGATTTTTTGCTAAATTATTCTCGTTCAAAATATATATTTTTTTTGATAATAATTAGGAAATTAATGGTCGTAAAGAAAGTGCGGGTAGATGTTTGAAAACTGCAAGGCATTCTCTATACACCCTATTATTGGTTTCTGATAATTTTATTTTGTATGAGGAAGATGATTGAAAATGTAAAAAATTCTGCGATTAGGGATATTCGCTTAACTTGACATAACTTTGCAGATAATGAATGAACTAAAGACATTGTAACTTTTCCACCTCAAGAAATCTCAAAGAAACCCTAAAAGTTTCATTTTTTATTCCGTTCGGAATGATCGAATTTATAATTTAGTAATATTTTTATCCTGAAAATGTTTTTTAAGCAACAATCCACATTTTTTTTACATAGAGAAGCTAAAAAAGTTTGAACTGAAGATCTGAAGCCCAAAAAGTTGAGGCTTTAATTTCCTTTTCTTATTTTCCCCTAGGATTATTTTTTCCAGTTACAGACTTTTAAAAATTTGCGATTTCATATAACTTTTAATTTCTCTGCCTAGTTTATAATATGTGATAGTTTTTC
The DNA here is from genome assembly GCA_028583605.1 of Dastarcus helophoroides. Classification (NCBI taxonomy): domain Eukaryota; kingdom Metazoa; phylum Arthropoda; class Insecta; order Coleoptera; family Bothrideridae; genus Dastarcus; species Dastarcus helophoroides. Next base: position 30,933,510 of record CM053328.1, read on the forward strand.
GTGTAAGTCTAAGGTGGAATGGAAAATATTACTCGGCAATGGCAACAATGTTTATTAATACTAATTTAGGATCAAAATAGTAAACAGACACAACTACTACGTTAAAAATAACAATATTATCTATGCTGAAAATTGTGTGCAAATACCCCAAAATTGTTCGGACCTGTAAATAGTGGAAACTGCTGGAAATTATTCTTCATATCCGATTCATCGTAAGAATCCGGGAACGGTTCAATCTTTTGGAGATAGCTTAACAGCGACAGGAAAAGAGCTCTTTTTTGTTCTTCAGCAGATATCAGACAAGCCGAAGAGACTCTTTGATTTAGAAGATGCGGATTGTAATTAGGGGGTATATTATTTTGAACTTGTAAATAGTCTTGGGAATAGTCCGGGGAATAATTTAAGGAATATTCCGGTGGGTAATTTTCTAAATAATAGTATCCAGGAGGGTAAGCGGGTTGATTTTGTGGAATACTTGGCGTTTTCATTATGCTTTTAAGTGAACTTTTATCCGGTAACAAAACTTCTGGAGGTTTAATCGGCGGTTGTTTAGTTTTACGATTTTTTTTGTGTTCTTTCAAATTTGAATCTTCTGTTGTGATTTTAAACCTTTTAAACTTTTTACCAGATAATGAGGTCCCAGTTGTCATCGATTTTATACTGCTCTTGGTGTGTTTATGTTTCGTACTTAACGAAGGTATTCTGAATTTATCGCGGTGTGGTGATGAAAGGTTATTATAATTGTTATTTGTTGAGTTTCTATTGCTGAAGCCATTCGGTCTGCAGATATTTTCAGATTCTCCTAGGAGTTTCGTTAACCGCTTATGTAGTTCTACCAAGTAAGAGGATTCGGTCGGTGACAAATCTTTAGATTTTTGTTTCTTTTTTGGACTAGAATTACCACTTTTGATCGTATAAGGAGGTTTTGGTCGAACTGACATATCAGATGAAAATAAGTTTTTGAGAAATCGTTGAGTTTCACTCGACTGAACGTCTACAAAAACTTTAAGCTTTTCATTGCTAGCATTAATCGGACTTGCATCATCTCTTAGTAGTTCATTAGCTAATTTTTCATAATCATCAAAGAAAGTGTCATCTTGCTGTTGTTGAATACCAGAAGGACCTGGTTTATTTAGAATGTCATCTGAAAGTTTTGCGGGTGTAACATTTTCACTGCTACTTTCATCGTTTTCACGATTTTTATTTCTTTGTTTTGTGAATGTTTTACTTTTATTATTTAGCCTCTTCGCACCACTTTCAAGAAATTCATTCCACAATTTTGTTTGCAATTCTTGCTGATATGTATCATTATTATTACTAAATAATTCCTCTCTAGATCTTTCTATTTTGTCCTGAAGTGCCTCCAGTTCTGCTTTAACAATTTCTTGCCTTACTATTTCTTGTCTAAGAACTTCGGTGATATTAGGTTTTATATCAAGACAATTGTTACCTCTCATTTCATTATTCTTTTCTGGACTATCACTTCTCTGAAGTAAATTCTCTCTAGAAGATGTCTTATTTACTTTGGCCCTGAATTTACGTTTTGCACTTGTAGGTTTTTCTTTCTTTATAGGATCCTTATTCCCAAATTTTTTGTTATTATTTTGGTTTTTGATTTGCTTTTTTTCCTCATTTCTGTTTAATACGTTTCTGCCGGAATTTGAATCTAGCAATTCAGAGATTGAATGGTTTTTTTCACTCACAGTTGATGACTCTAGATAGGTCGTTTTTTCTACAGAAGTTGTGTTACATTCTGTAGCATCTGTTGTGGGACTTTCACTTGATGCACAAAACATCACATTACTTGATGTTGGAGGTTTGTTCATCCAACTTTCTGAGGAACCCCACGATGATATGGGAGGATGAATTTCAACGACGTCCATTTTATATTTGTTGGTTGGCGCTGATGGTTTCGGTTCTTCATTTCTTAATAATTTTCTCGTTGATTTTTCCGTGTCTTTTGTAGATGCCAAATTCAAATTGCCGCATAATCTGTCAATAATTCCATTGAGGACAGTTGATACACTATGGCGGCATATTGAAGCAGTTTTGTTGTCCATTATTTTATTACCTGTGGGTAATTTTTCTTTTATGTTGCTTTTCTTTGTCATAGATTTTTCGTTTGCTGAATAGTGTATATTTTGCTTGTTTGATGTGGTGTAAGCACTATCTCCAACAATACTTGTTATATTGTTCATTTTTCAATTTAGATTTAGCGTCAGGTGATCTTGGCATTCTCGAAATTTTTGATATTTTTTTGTCATCAATGCAGGTCTTACCTACAGCTTGTCTGGTGTTGTTGCGATTACTGTCACAATGCCAACTAGTTCTTTTCTGAATTATGCTTTCAGATTCCGTTATTGTGGACATTTCATGAAAATGAATCGTTCTTGATGTAGATGTATCCACTGTTTTGCATGCCTTACTTGCATCAACTGATTGGGATATACATATCACTTTGTTGCATTCAAGTCTAGCCAGTTCACTTTGCGCATCTGAAATGCAATTTTTACGTTAATAGGTTAAGGAAAAAGGTAAACTAAATACAACAATATGGGACAGTTAATCTATATTAAAATAAATATTTTTGTTTAAAAAGCGGTTTAAGCAGAGACTACTGGGTGTAAGCGAATAGTTTAAAAATCTCTCTCGTTTTGAGGACGCTTCATTAGTTGCACATTCGGGGACGTGCATGTATGCTAAACTAATGAAGCGCTCATTTTCCTATTTCTACTTTAAAATAGATATTTTGAGCTTTTTTCCCAAAATGTTTACCTTTTTTCTGGAAATTCTGACTTTTTTCTCGAAATTTCGTTTTTTTTTGTTAAAAAATACTTTGAGTCTTAAACATTTTTAAATTTTAAGATTTTTTTAAAAGTATTTAATGCCTTAGTTAAAATTACTATTTTACATTCAAAATCTTTAGTTTATAGATTTTTGAAAATATCCACTTGAAATTATTTGTTAATTTATCGTGTTTCTCGAAATTTACACCTTTTTTCTAAAAATTCGGAGTTTAAATCTAAAATGTTTATTTTTAACTAAGAATTTATACAAATTTTTATATTTAGTTTTACCTTAAAATTTGAACCTTTTCTGAAAAGTTCCAAATTATCGATGTTTTTCTTAAAATTTTAATTTTAATCTCGAACCTAATTATATGTTATATTATATATTATATATTTCCCGAAATATATTTTTTTTGTTTAATTTTAATCTCGAACCTAATTATATATTATATTATATATCTCCCGAAATATACTTTTTTGTCAGCATTCTGGGTGTAATCATTTTTAATTCTCAAATGGAGAAATTTTCATTTCATAAATTTAGAAGTTTTTATTTAAATTTTTGTTTAGTGCTAGAACATTTCAGTTTAAACGTGAAATGTTTCACTTCGTTTCTAAAATATCAACATTTAAATTGATATTTCTACTTTTTACTGTACTTTTAATAAATATTTAAAGTAAAACATCGAAATTTCAAAAAAGTGTGAAAGCTTAATTTTAAAAATAAATTTCCTTTTTAATTTTAACTTTTTCCTGAAAAAGTTCTATTTAATAGGCTACGAGTGTCTCCTAGAACTTTAACTCTTTTTCTGAAAAATTGAAAATTCCACTTTATACTTGATACTATTTTACTTCGTCCCTAAAATTTCAACTAATTAAACTAAAACGTTGATTTTAAAATTTAAATTTTCAGTTTTAGCTTCAAAATCTTAGCTTTTTCTAGACATTTCGATTCAAATATGGAAATTTCGAAAATAAAAATCTAAATTGACGAATGTTTTTTTTTCTTAATTTCAACTTTTTGCTTGAAAGTTTGAGTCCAAATTTGAAATGTTTTACTTTTTTCTTAGATTTTCGAATTTAAAAACTTATTTTATTAATTTAAAATTGACACTGAAAAATCTCTGAAAAGTTCCAGTTTAAACTTGAAATGTTTTAATATGTTCCTAAATTTTATCTCTGGTATCAAACTATCCGTTAAAAACGCATCATTTTCTAAATTTGTGGTGTTTTTCTAATTCTCCACCTTTTTATAAAAATTCGGAGCTTAAAATTAAAACTTTTACTTTTAATTTCCCTCGACATTTGGATAAACTTTTATTTTATAAAATTCGAAGTTTTTGTTGAGATTTCTACTAATTGCTGAGACGTTTCAGTTTAAATCTGAAATGTTCTACTTACGTTCCGAGTTTTTGCTTAAAATTTCAATTTTTTTCGTAAAATGTGCCAGTTTCAAATTTTTTACTTCTTTTTGAAAGTTTTTTTTATTTTGACTTTAAAATTTTATTTTATAAATCCGGATTTTTCCTTAAAATTTAATTTTTTTCTGAAAAGTTTCTTAAACTTGAAATGCTTTACTTCTTTTCTCAGATTTTTTATTTTCGAACTCAAAATTTATAGCTAAAACTGACTACATTTTCCATTACAAGTGTTTCTTCAAATTCATACCTTTTTTACCTTTTTTTTACAGTGAGTCCTCCAGTTCTTCTTAATTTTTGAATAAATATTTTTATAATAAATTTAGATTTTTTGGTAACATTTCTATTTTTTGCCGAAAAGTTTTAGTTTAAACCTGAATGCTTTTTTTTCTAAAATTTCGTCTTTAAAATTAAAATTCTGACCCTTTTTTTTTTCGAAATTTCTGCTATTTTCTAAACAGCTTAACATTGCAATTTCGAAAAAAGTCTAACATTTAAGTTTTCAAAATAAATCTCAGGGTTTTTTGAAGTTTTGATTTCTGTTTTACCCAGTTTCGGCCGAAATTTCGATTCTGACAAGATTAAAAATTTCAAATTTAAACGCGAAATCATTGGAAAAAATTCAACTTTTGAGAATAACTCAAAATTAATGCAACAAATTCGAGATTTCACTAAAACTTTGATTTTAAAGTTGAAATTTTCAATTTTTAAACTAAAAACTAAAATACTGCAGAAAGAAAATAAAAAAATTTAATATGTAATTAAAATATACTGAAATTTTTGAGCTTAAAATTAAATCCAACGGTCCAAACAAAGAAAATCTAAAGTTACCTCAGAAAATGAATTTTGAAACCAAAAACGTAACATTCAGAATTTAAATTCGAGTTGAAGGTCGAAATTTACAAAAATCAAATCAAAATCCATAAAAAGTTTATATTTTAAAAATTGCAGATTTAAATTCTGAATTCTGGGAAGAAACTCAAACACTTCGGAAAAAACTCTTTTTTATGTAATCTAATTTATTTTAATTTTCAATTTATTCTCAAATTTTTGACTTCTATCTCGAAATTTTGATATTAAATTTAAACTCGAGATTTTACTTAAAGATTAAAATTTGTGAGGAACTCTAAATTTTAAATTTAAAGTCGAAAATTCGAGGAAAAATCCATTATTTCGAGGTGAAACCTGAAATTTTGAACAACAAATTTTTTTAATAAATTAATCTTTCTCCAGCGATTTGGTGTTTAGAATAGAATTTTGATAAAAAAATCCAGTATTGTTTAAAAGTCAAAATGGTGTGATAAAAAAATGGAAATTGTGCGATTCTCTCTCTCTCTCTCTCTCTCTCTCTCTCTCTCTCTCTCTCTCTCTCTCTCTCTCTCTCTCTCTCTCTCTCTCTCTCACTCACTCTCTTTCACTCTCTCTCACTCTCTCTCCCTCTCTCTCTCTCTCTAATCTAAAAATTTCTCAACATTTCAACTTCAATTTTAAACTTAATCACGAATTGTTAAGTTCTAAAATATTTTAATTTTCGACCGGAGTCGAATATTCGAAGTTAAATCTAAATTTTTGGTTCAAATCTAAGATTTTTAGGCTTTCCAATGTTCTAATTTTAATTCGAAATTAAAGACGTCTTGTCAAAAAAATCGGAATTTCCAGAAAAACTCAAAATTTTGAGTTTGATATAGAAATTTTAGAAGGAGGTTATGATAGCTACAAACAATTTAAAATAAACTCAAAATTTATTAGAATAGCCAAATCTATAAACAAAAGCTTTATCAAATTTTGACTTTCTACAGAGTTTGAGCATTTGGAAATGAAATTTTGAAAATATTTTTCAAAATGCTTATTGTTTTCTTAAAATTTCGAGTTCAACCTGGAAAATTTTTAATTTTTTATGAAGAAAAAGAACAGGAAAAATTATTGAAAAAGGTAAATTTTGATTTGATATGGCAATTGAAAAAAAAAGGATTTATTCAAAAAGAATCCTTATTTTCATAAAAATCTTGAAATTTCGACATTTTTTTAGGGGTTTTGAATTTTTGAGCAAAGAAATGGAATATTGAAGACTTTATACAACATTTCCAGTTTCAAGATTAATAAACTCAACAACTTTTTTTTTTGTAAGTTAGGCTTTTTTCTCAAAATTTCATTTCCTTCTTAAAGTTTCTGTTTTAGCTAAAAAAACTTAATTGGGGTCGGTTTCTAGTTTATTGTCGCAAACCGACTGTAAGTCTTTTTTAGGAGCAATTTTGGTCAATTTCAATTTAAGTTCTGATTCAACACCAAATCGATTTCCGCATTTCGTTTTATCATGACCAGATGTGAAAACTTTCACATTAAGTTATTACAAAGGGCAAAAAAATCACTGCTTTACTGTGGGAGTTTGGGAATGTTTGCCTGTTTTACTCTACAAAAAATAATTAGGTATCTTTTTAAAATCAGCTTTAAGGCTTTGCCTGTGGAGTAACAGTCTTATAATGTAAATCTGGTTGCGAACTTCCACGATTAGCTTGAAGGTTCATAACGTAACAGGATCATCATGTAAACTAACTGTGAATCTCTACGATCGAATTGGAGGACGAATCCAGAAATTTTTTCTGGTAGGGTACAAGACCCTAAGGTAAAAAAATGCTCCCATAAGCTTTGTAGGATTCTTAGCTTTTATATGGCTAGTGTAGGTCTCTGGGCTTGAATCCACCCAAGAGTTAGAGTATTTTGCTTTAAAAAACCCAAGTGCAGACATTTCGCGTCTAATATTGATTTTTCGAAAAAGAAGTCCAAATTTAAAATTTTTTGTTATTCTAAAGAACCGAGAATCTGAAAAATTGAGACTTTGAAGAACTGAGACTCAAAGAACCCCATGGATTTTCCGTAAACTTGATTTAATACCATCAGAAAATTCAATTGATTCTACTTTATCCTTCAAACTACCCAAAAGCGAATTTAATTTGCCTTTAGTACTGTTGTTTGAAGGATAAACTTGAGCAGTGATTCCCAACCGGTGGTTCGCGAACCCCTGGGGGTTCGCAGTGTTTGCAGAGGGGGTTCGCGAAAATAATTTTTTAATGGCGAATTTTTTAAAACGCCATTAAAATCAAAAGCAAAAAAAAACAAAACAAAACCACAAAAATTAAAGAACACACCCACTGTGAAACAGAATGTTCGCTACCTGTTTGTTAAGAAATCTATAATAAATTTCAATGTTTTCATTTCTTTTTTCCTTATTTGTTTTTCAAAATTACTTCATCAATATCAAATTACATCAATAATTTTATACATTATAATTTATTCCTCTTATTCAAGTAATCAAATACTATTCTCTTTTTATTACAAACATTTATTTATATTTAAAACATTTTATCAATGTGGTTAGTATTATGTTCTACTTTATATTTAAAATCATTGCAGCGGTTTTCCCTTCTATGTAGTATTTTTTTACAATGCAATTGGAAATAAATATCAAATTAAGGCAGTTTACTACAGACTTTAGGATTAGATACTTGTTTACAACCGGGAACTGGGAGAGTAGTGTTGTATTAACCGACGTTCATACATACATAGGCTTAGCACTTGTAAAGCTTGAGTGATAATGATACTGTGACTGTCAAGTTCTCGTGTAAATGATTTAATAATTATTAATTTAATTATTATTATAGCTTATTTTTATTATGAATCGATGGTTAAAAGCGTGTCGTTTAGAAACGAGACATGATAATCGAGATGATAGTACTGAAAGCTGTAGTGAGGTACCGTTTTACCAGACGAAAAACAAAGAAAATGATGATAGAAAAGGGAAAAAGCGAAAATATGACAGCGACTATCTACAATTGGGTTTTCATTTTACTGAGGATGAGTCGGAACCTAAACCGCTTTGTATTATATGTAACGAAGTTCTTGCCAACAGCAGTTTAAAACCATCACTTCTTCGTACACATATTGAAACAAAACATCCGACCCACAAACACAAACCTCTTGAATATTTCAAAAGAAAATTAGCAGATATCAAAAAGTGTAGCCTTTCTTCTTTCTTTACTTCAAACGAAGATAGTAACATGGCCCTTGAAGCACCATTTCGAGTGAGTTATAGAATTGAAAGATCTGGACAAGTGCATACAATAGCAGAAAATTTAGTTGGACCATGTGCGAAAGATATCGCCAAATGTATGCTTGGGGAAAAGGCAGCAAAGAAAATTGAGCTAGTTTCCTTATCAAACAACACGGTGTATAATCAATTATTTTGCAATATGACAAATATATATTCTATCAAATTTTATTGCTTATTTTTACCTGTCATTAAGACTACATAGGGGGTTCGTCAAATTTTTTCGGACCTTTCTTTTGGTTCACGAGAAAAAAAAAGGTTGGGAAACACTGAACTAGAGCAAACGGACAATTTTCTGTAAAGATTGTCTTCAAAAGTACATCGGGCAGACTAGACGATTTCTTAAAATCCGACCGAAGGAGCATTTGGATCATTTGAGGTACGGAAGAACTGAGAAGTCAAGTGTGGCTCGACATGCTTTTGAACTAGATTATAGCATAGATAATAATATAAGGCAAAAGTAGCCCAAATGAATACATGGATATATACTGAAAGTTAATGAAGAAACACCTAATTTGTAATATTTAATGCAAATATAAAATATTCATCTGTTAAGTAATACAAGCGTTAGAGCAACCTTTGCTGTGTTTTTTAATATTTTTTGGTTTCAGGGGACAAGATTTGTATTTCAATTTTTGACGATAACGAAGGACCAGTCCGTTCTACCAAAAAGAAATTATTATTAAGGAAGTAGAATTCTGGATAAATCAACTTGTAAAATTACAGAATGCAGGTTATGAGTAATTCATAACTAATTAGAAAACCCTAATGCAACTTGAGAACTGAAGTGGCTTGATTTTTTTTTTTTTCGTGGTATCACTGATCTTTCGTTTTTACCACTGAAAGCGAAACGTATCAAAAGAAGTCCAATATATCCAGAAAAATAGATTGGTGTTGATTTTGCTCAGGTAGTCAATTTTTCTTCAAAAATGAAGCAAGAGTCATAGCCCATGCAAAACTTAATCATATAATAACCATTAATTACTGAATTTTCGTTTCGAAATATGATACCAAGAAATGTTTCAGTCGAGTGGTAATAAATAAATATCAAGCACCGAAAATAGTGGACAGAAGAATCACGCTAGACCTACCTGTACTTATTTGCTTCGATAAATTATCTGTATTTTGTGTGGTGGTATTTAATAAATCTTCAGCAATCAATTGACAGCTGTTTTTCCCACTGTTCTCTTTTGGAACATTTAACAGATCTTTTAAAGGCCTATTAATGAGACATCCTACAGCGCTTGCCTTTAGTCGATCGACAAGGGCAATTTCCTGATCGATTCTAACTGGTATGCTAATCTTTTTGGTCTCCACGACATTGGCAGAATTTTCATTTTGTCCAATCCTGATATCTAAATTTATGAAAAACTTTCCCGGTTCTTCTTCTGTTGCAACTGCCAAATCCTCTGAAACCAAGAGTTCTAAAAACAAATAGTTGTATTTTGTAAAACATAATGTAAAATTATTTATTATTTGTTAGTAAAATGTCTACAGAATTCGTAGTAAGCATTTGATAGATTCACTATTCAGAATGGATGATGTAGGGAATATGTATACTGATTGTAAAATGTCCAATACTAGTACTAGAAATGTTGGGAAATCTAAATATTTATGGTTCTTTAAAAATTATACAATGTTATTTTGGTATTTTACTCATTTTTGTTGCTAAGAAAAACTAAAAATTCTTTTCTGAATCAGTAGCCAAAATTAATGGGGGTGCTGCGACAATGTTTAACGTTTTAAAATTTTTAAGATTTCGACTAAAAATTTCGATATTTTCAAAACGTTACTTTTTGAAAATTTAAGATTTCTTTGAAAACTTGACAATGAAAACTTTAGATAATGTAGCGTTTTTTGAAAGGTTTTTTTTTGTAATCTCGACCTTATTTTATTTTTAGGTATTTACTTTTGTGAAAAACTGAAAACTTCTTTTAAAAATTTCCTTATTTTGATAAATATTTAGACTTTTTGGTATTCTGTTTTTTTTGTAATTTTGTTTAAAAACTAATTACCACATTTTTTTAAAAATTTTTAATATTTGAAAATTCTTACTTTTTCTGAAAATGTAAATTTTTTCAAAACTGGTCTTTTGACCTTTTAAATTTTCGACTCATTTTAAATTTCATCTTTGTTTATAATTTTTTTTTGGAAAATTATAATTTTTTTATTGAAAATTTCGATTTTTAGTAATTTCGACTGGTTTTTATTTAAATGTCAACTATTTTTCAAAATTTCGACTTGTTTTGCAAAGTTTCGATTATTTTTTGATTTTTTGTTGTTGAAAATTTCGCTACTTCTTAATTTTCAAAATTAACAAGAAAAATCTGGAGAAGTTTGAATTGCTAGAAGAAATTTTAAGAACAACACTTTCAGGAAAAATGGAAATTTCGAGAAAATTTCTTTTTATAATATATTTAGGAAAAATGAAAACTGCAGAAAAAATCAAAATTTCCTAAAAAAATCGAAATATCTGAAAAAAATTTCAAAATTTTTATACAAAATGAGATTTGAGGTAAAAATTCAAAAATACCGTATTAACCTTGTTTTTTCAGAGAAATAGTAAAATGTGAGATTAAGTTGGATTTAGACTTTTTCTTGAAATTGTAATTATTTTATCAAAATGTTGACATTTTCAAAGAAATTTGAGTTTTTTCTTAACATTTTAATTCCTGCTCGAAATATTGATTTCTTCCTGAAAACTTTTACAAAAATTAGTTTTTGAAGATGTGATTTTGATCAAAATTAAAAATAATATAGGTTTTTAAATGTCGTAACTTCGTGAAAGAAATCTAAAATTTCTATAAAAAAATCGGAGAAAATATAAAATTTCTACAAAAAATTGTGTAATGAAAAGTGTTCAGAACATTTTGAGAAAAAAATTCGTAAGCGAAATTAGGGGTGCTGCAGTTCCACAGTGCCTATACGCCAGCCGCCACTGTTCTGGATTCTTTTCTAGACAAAAAGTTTTTGTGAAGAAAGATTCGAGTCAAAATAAAAATCTTCTGTTTGCTGAATTAGTTGAATGGGGTAAGACTTTCCATCTTAACTCTGGTATTTTTTTATCCAATTTAGTGACAGACGCGAGTCCTGGCACTGTTGTGATAAAGCATTGTACATTTGCTAGTTGATTTTGGTTTTTTTTTATCAATCGCTTTTAATTCATCCAGCATTTGCGTTAACTACCTGTCATAATAAAATTTGCTTCTCAGTTCTACTGAGTTTACTTATTTTTTATTTTAAATAAACCATTTGTCCGCATTTGAGGCCTTTGCCTCATCAATATTGATCAATCACGACAGAGCAGTCAGGCAGTGTTTACCAAGATTTACGGTAAATCTCTTCTAAGGTTGTGGAATTTTTCACCTTCTTTCAGATCTTCTTACGCAGTTTTAAAGGCACTCTGCAGATCCCCAATGGGGTCGCTTGTTAAAGGCTTTCAAACCTTTCATTGTTGATTTAGATGATAGAAAAGTAGATGTTTTTGGTATTCTGACTGACGCTGCTTGACACCAAGAGCGAAGAGCTGGAGGTTTATATTTTACTGGTTCAAAAATCGTAAGGACTCTTTTGGCCTTGACATCTTGCAACTTTTTCTGCGTGAAACTTAAAAAATATACGTTGTTTATTAATAGGTAACCCTTAAATAGTTATTCTGATCAGTGTGTTGGAGGCAAGTGCCACCTAATAGCTTTGATCCAGACTATTTGGATTCTTACACCCAGCGATCCTATAAACCGAAATTTGAAATCTAACCACTTTGAAATACAAATCTTGTCCCCTGAAACCAAGAAAGATTAAAAAACACAAGCAAGGGTTGCTCTAACGCATTTCGATAGCCAAGCTATCATCTTCAGAGAGGTACTATATCTCTCTGACTATCGAAACGCGTTGGAGCAACCTTTGTTGTGCTGTTTAATCTTTCTTGGTTTCAGGGGCCACGATTTGTATTTCATTTTTTTTAAGATAACCAAGGACCAGTTCGTTCCACCAAAATTCTAACCACTTTGGACACTAAATCCTCATTTTCTATTAATTACTTGAAAGAAAATTATGAATTATTTAAGCACTAATTAAAAAAAATCTATAATGCGGTTTAGCTCGACAAAGGTTACCCGTTATTATCTCTAATTATCTCCAGCTCTGGATTTATACCTTGTTTCTCTATCTTAATCAAATGTTTATCCAAAATAGAAGTTTGATAAAAATTAGAAGTTTAAGGAAGATTAGATGGTAGTTCAAGCATTGGAAAACGTTATTAAATACTCATTTAACAATTAACCCTTATGTTTTTGATTTTATTATCCGAAAATTTGATTCTTATAATCGGCGACTTCTAAAATAAAAATGAAAATTATAAATGACGCATTTGATTCTAGAAACCACTGATTCTATTAAGTGGCATCTGCTTTAATTGTTATACCGACAGTCAGTGGCGGCTGGTCTTAAAGAGCGCAAGAGCGCGCGCCCTTCGTGAAATGAGCGATCTATTCTTTTCTATTTAATGTAAAAGTCTATTCATTTTTGTTTAATGTAAAAGATTTGGATTTATCATATTTTTAAACACAAAATAATGATATACTAATTAACTAATAATACTTGTGAGTGACTTGGAATAAAGTACGCAAACTTTTATTCCATTATATTATATACTATGAGGAAATTGAAATACGTTGGTGCGCGCAGAATTATGCACCTAGCGTGGCTGTCATGCAATGCCTATCAACGGCCTCCACGGGATAAGGGGAAATAAACTACAGAATACCACGTTAAAGTTAGCCCGCGGTACGCCGCTCCGCTGAAGCGATGTTGCCAAATGGTGACTGGATATTCAATCAACGGTACGAGTCAGAGTTTGAAGTGTGTGCTAAATGCGTAAGTGCCGGCTGATCTGATTGCGATTGCTAATTGTGCCGCTCACATGCACCCATTCTAGGGTCTAATTATTAATTTGTGTAAATTTGGATTTAAACAATTTTGCTGAGAAAGGAATGAACACTTTATTTCTTTAAAAGATCGTAGAGCGGATTTTGTTTAAAAAAATTTTTTTTTTTGTGTTTTTGTAGAGTTTAATTAGAACTTTGTAATAAAATACATTTTATCTTCAAATACAGTTTTCATGAAAAAGTGATATAATTTTATTCCTATGAAAGCAAACAATTTTAATTAAGTAATCTAGAACCGTAACCAGATGCAACCGCACAGAGTACTTCAAGGGGCTCAGAAATGTCGATAATGTTTTTTTTTGTATTCGATGAAAATAATTTAGAGATGATAACCCAAAAATAGTTTGGAGGCTGTAAGATGTTAATTAAATTTAATTCGTAAAAATACTATTAAATATCACTTTTGTATCATTTTTGTTTCTCTTAAATTTAATACCTTGCTATGGCACTGGAGTCACCTAAACTACTAATAGTTTTGCACAGGGCATCGAACCTTTATTTTTTTCGTTCCGGTTTTCGGTTTTCGTTCCGAGAAAAAAATCGTATCGGTTCCGTTCCGGTTTTCGTTCCGACAAAAATTGCGGTTTTTTCCGGTTTTCGGTTCAGTTCCAGCTGACTAATTTTTTAATTTTTTTAATTTAAATTGCTTTTCTAACATAATTCAGGAAATGTTCTCCCTCTTTTATAAATATTACAGCATATAACTACTGTGGTAATGCTTAAAATTTGAAGAAAATATTTCTCGATTTTTCGAATTTAAAAATTTCAGGCTGAAACTCTGAATTCTTGGTTCATTTTGAGTTCAAACTTCAAAAAAACCGTCCAACTTTATAAAAAAAAATTAGCTGATACGCGCGCACTCGCCTAGGTGAAAAAAGAGAAAGGACCCTTTAGTTATATACTTTTTGAAAGTTTCGATTTTTCTGAAGAATTCAATTTTTATTGTAAAATTTGACTTGTGTCGAAAATTTCCACAATAAAAACCCACTTTTTCACAAAGTCGATCTTTTCTCGTTTGACTTCCAAATTTTCGAAATTTTAGCTTCATTTCGAAAATTTCGACTTTTTTCAAAATTTTGATTTTTTTAATATTCCAAATTCCTCAAAAAAAACTTATTTGGTTGGTTTTGATTTTTTTGAACATTTTAGTTTATAACTTTCGTTCTTGTTAAAAATTTTATTTTTTGAAAATTACAAATTTTTTTGAATATTTGGAATTGATCTCGAACTTGTCTGACCTTATTTTTGTAAATATCAGAAACTTCATACTCGAAATTTCACCTTTTTTTTGCAAATATAACTAATTTTAAATTCGATTTTTTAAAAACATTTCAATTCTTTTTAAAAATCTGAATGTTTTCAAAGTTTTAACTTTTTGCAAATATCGACTCTCTCGGAATGTTTGTTTTTTTATTCAACTTTTTTTTAATTTTCACTTTTTCGCAAGATACTAAATTTATAAAAATGATTACTTTTTGAAAAGTCTGCCTTCGATTTTTATTGAGAATTCTTAAACATTTTTCGATTTCCTTAAAGCATTTTGTCTTTATATTTTGAAAACTTTCAAATTTTTTTAGCTTCCACTTTTTTCAAATGTTTATTTATTTTATGAATCGCCAGACTTTTTCAGTTTGACCTTTCTCTAGGATTTTAATTTATTTTCCAAATTCTGAATTTTTTAAAAATCTTTACACATAATTTCGATCTTTTTTCCAAATTCTTATTTTTTTTTCAAAATTTTGATTTTTTCTGTAAATTTAATAAAATGACTTTTAAAAACTTCTACCCTGTTTTTTTTTAATTTTTGACCTTGGTCAAACTTTTGACAATTTCTCAAAGCTTTGATCTTTTTTTGAAAACTGAGACTTTTTTAAAAAATTTCGACTTTTTCTCGAAGTTTCGGCTTTTATTTAGTAAACTGAACTTTTATTTGAAAAATTAGATTTTCCTTTAATTTTTGTTTCTTGAAAAATTAAATTTATTCTCAAAATTCCGACATTCTTAATATTTTCAAACCTTTTCCAAATTTAGACTTTTTTTGAAAACTTCGACCTTTTGTCATCGAAATTTCGACTTTTTCTCGAAGCTATACCTTTTTCAGAATTTGATTTTTTTTTGGAAAACTTTCTCTTTTTTCAAAATTTTGATTTTTTATAATATGATAATGTTGAAATATTTTTTTTCAAAACATATACCTTTTTTTTTGAAAATTTCCTCTTTAGCTTAAAATTTTTACTATTTCTTGAAGTTTTAACTTTTTTTTTTAATAATTTCGACTTTTTCCCGAAAATGTTCACTTTTTTCAAAATTGCAAATTTTTGAAATATTGGAATTTTTTCAGGATTTTAATCTTTTTTGAAAAGTATTACTTTTTATCATCAAAATTGGGACTTTTTTCGAAATTAAATATAGCTTTATCCAAAATTTGAAGTTTTTTCGAAATCTTCATTTTTTTTTCAAAAGTTCGAGTTTTTATGATAACTTTAACATTTTTTCAAAATTCGCCTGTTGCGGACATTTTTTAATTTTGGTGAAGAATCTGATTTTCCAAATTACCAATTTTTAAATTTTGAACGAATTCTACAAAAGGAATTCAAGATTTAACTAAATTTCGATTTTAAAGCTGCCTAAATTCAAAACAATCTAAAAAAAATCGCAGCTTCGAGGCGGAAATCAAAATTTTAAGAAAAAAAGTGAAATATAGCGTAAACAAAACCAGATAAAAATTGGAAGTTTAAATTAGACATTTTCTAACATGTCATCGTTCCAAGTTTACCCTTAAAATTTCGACTTCAATTTCAAGATTCCGTCTTTAAATTGGAATATAAATGTTGTATTTTTTTTTGAAATTTTTACTGAAATTTCCAATTTCTAGGAAAAATTAGAAATAGCAAGATTTTATCACAAATTTTGAGATTTTGGGAAGTTTTATGAAGTCGGCATAATAAAAAATCATTAGAATTTAAAATTTCGAGAAAAAAATTGGCATATTTAAAATAAAGTGAAATTTGAAGGAAAAAATTCAAGACAACTCGAAATTTTTATTAATAACTTTAAATTATATTGTAAAAGGGAAAATCCAAGTTTGAGGAAAAAAAAAACAAAGTTTGAGTGTTTGTTCTGAAGAAAAAGTTGGAATTTTCGGAAAAATTCAAATTTGCAAATAAAATTGCCAGGAAACTGGGCTTCAATAAAAAAGATTTTACTGCTTGAGTCCATATTTACAATAGCATATAAAATTTGGATTTTAAACTCGAAATTTTAGGAAAAGAAAAGACATATTTTAAGAAAAGGGTTCAAATTTCAAGACAGAGCCGAACATTTTGAAAAAGGAATATTCAAGTTATACAACTTAAAATTCAATTTGGCTTGAAATTTTGAGAATAAAATCAACATTTTCTTAGAAAGAGTGCAAATTGTAGGTTTCTAATTGAACTTTCAAAACAATGTTCTTTAAAGTAAACTCATAATTTTGAAATGAAAGTTGCATGAATTTGTGTAAAATTTTGAAAAGGAAATTTCTAAAAAAATCCCAAACTTTAGGGTAAAGTAAAAATTATTTTAAGAACGTACAAATTCAACGAACTGAAATAAACCGTTATTTTTTCCGGTTCAGTTCCGGTTTTCGTTCCTATAAAAATAACGGTTTTTTTCGGTTTCCGGTTTTCGGTTCAGTTCCGGTTCGAAGCCCTGCTTTTGCATCTGCGCACCCCCTGTCAAAAAGTCACCAGCCGCCACTGCCGACAGTGTTTGAGGGAATCAAGGGTCAAAAATCGGTCCTTGGTTCTCAGTTGCGTCTCTCGTACATTAAAGTACTTGGAGATAAAAAGAAGATATTCAATTTCTGGTCTATTACTTAAACGTGTCGATTTCTCAATTTAACGATGACTATTTTTGCTCAAAAGTAACAGCATTTTTCTTCCTTATACATTTCAATTTATTGCGAGGCTACGAATAATACATATTGCCTCTACTTTGGGCTATCTAAAATAATATAACTGATAACTTCAGCATGATATATGTATATGTGATAATGATATTTTCAGCAACGTCCCTTCTGAATAATTCACCTAATGGAAAAATCATTAGAGGTCAAAAGCTACGTGAATTATAGCACATTTTAACTGTATACCTGTTGTTAATTCAGCTTTCGCTTCTACTGATTCACTAACACAACTTTTTAAAGTCGGAACAGTTTTCAAAGATAAACCTGTTAAAGACAATAACGCCTGATCGGGAATATTACACGTAGTTAACTTTTCTTTGTAATTTGGAGTTTCTGTCCTAAAATTAAAAGATATTATGACCACTTAATTGTTAATCATTTGTGGCTGCTTATTTAACAATTTATATGCGATTGTTACACTTATTAGGTATAAATAAATTTACCTTCCTTTAATTGGGTAAGGGCCATTGTCATATGGTTCTAAGTAGCTCTGAATTCGATTTATAAGGTGCCTTTCACTTTCCAATTTTTCTATAAATTTATCGCACTGATTTTTTTCTGTAATATACTTTTTGCAATAGTTGTATATTCGTTCCTCAAGACCTTTTTTCTTTCCGTCTGTCGAATTCGAGGGATTAGACATTGAACTGGTATGTTTTATAAAACGAAAACTGGATGAAAATTGAGTATATTGAGATACTCCTAACAAAAATTTAGAACTAACGTGACATTTTTTGACAGGTAAGAAACGTTTCAAAAAATTAATCGAAATACTAAAGTCATTGATTGCTTCATTGGATAATTCTATGATATGTATAAAACCAATAATTTGTCAGATATGAATAGAAATTATTTCTTGTCAATCTTTATAGACACTAGGGTTCATAACCATTAAACTTTATTAACGAATAAAAAGCAACAGATATAAAAAATTCCACAATGTTTCGATAAATATTTGCTAACACCAGACCAGGTTTCGCATTACTGCATCATCGGCGGTCGTACCAGCAATTTGTTTAACCGTTGTTATGCTAACAAGCTCTATGGATCACAGACTCCTACGAATATTCGTCTAATCCTAATTCTCGTCCAAAGCTTTAATTAGAGGTGTGTTCTGTGGTCAGAAGATCAACCTGCTCATTCATAAGTGTACATTGACTAGATTGTAAATATTTGTGAATTTCTATGACTTCCAAGAAATTTAGTTTTTTAGTGTTATTACAAATATGTGATCCTTCTGCTATATTCGCGCAGGTAAGTTTATGTTGTGTTTCTAATAGATGTTTTGCAAAATTTGATCTTTCTGGATGTTGATTTTTGAAGACAGCAAGATGTTCGCTGTACCTAATGAGAAAATTACGTGATGTTTGACCTATGTAGACAGCATTACACTCAGAGCAATTCAGTTTATAAATACCAGATTTACCATGTCGTGGAGTTTTTTCTTTTGCTGTAAAAATCATGTTACTTAACGAAATATATGACTTAAACTAGGTGTCGCTTGGTATGTATGATAAATTATATAACTTATCTTTTTCGAGATGTTTCCAAAATATGTAATAGCAAAATAGTCTGTTTTTGTGTTTGGTTGTTTAGGAAAAATTGAATTAATAGCTAATTTGTGTTCGTTTTTCGATATTAATTTATTAATTGTGTTTTCAAAATATTCATTGCCATAAGATGTTTGTTTAATTGTGTTAATTTCTTGATTAAAATTTTCTTCATTCATTGGTACCATATAAGCTCTATTTGGATTCTGGATTCGTTGTGGGTTGCCTAAAGTTTAGGCCAGCACTTAGGTCACCCTTTCCGGGCCCATTGTGCTATCCCCGTGATTGAGGTGTCCTTGGTCATTCATTTAGACACCCAACCTTGTTGAGAAATTGAAGAACGTCCCTTGGTTGCGCTTCTCTCAAACTGGCCACACTAGGTCAGAAGTCCCCCAGCGTGGATCCTCTGATTGATGCTAAGTGTCGGGCAGTGACACATCACGTGCTCGACACTCTCATCTTCTTCTAAACACGCTCTGCAGCTCGGGTCGTTTATAATTCCCAGCTCTATTTATCATCCGATTTATATGTTGCCAGTTTGTGTGAAATTTGTTGCTTTTTATTCATTAATAAAGTTTAATAGTTATGAATATTGTAACGAAGTGTAATTATAAAATTTAGTTAGGGATTTTCTAAAAAAATTGATAAGGGGAAGCGGCCGCGATAATGAATCAAACGGCAGATAAGCCTTCCAGAAATTTCGGCAAACGATAAGTCTTATCTGCTTGTTTCTTCTAGAACCCGAAGCGAGACCTATATAAGGCGGTCGACTTTCCCTCAGTTAGTTAGAAGTCAATGAATAAGTTAATTAAACAGTGTTAGTGAATTACAATTGTAGTGTTCCAAGTTCAGTTTTGAAATAAAGTGGTTACAATTCACGAAGTATTAATCATTCGAACCGATAACGCGCAACAATATTAAAGAATTCCACGAAGTAAGGGTTAGAAATGTCAATTATTTGAAAACACTAGGGTTACAAACATCAGATATCCTATTGTTTTCTAAGAAATTGAAAAGAATATTTGAAATTTAAAAATTAAAGTCAATATTTTATTTTTAATAATTATGTTTTTTCTTTTGAAAAAAACTCTTTTTTCGAAAATTGTTTATATTTTTCTCGAAATTTTCATTTTTATGGTAGTTTCTGTTTAAAAACAAAACTGAAAAATAGAATTTCAAGTTTAATTGTTACTTTTTAAGACAGCAGTAAATTTTCAAAAGAAAGGCTTTAAACTTCTATATTAATTTGGAAATACTGACTTAAGATGTGATTTTTTTCTACAACTTTTGCTTAAAATTTAAAAATTTGCAAAGAAATCAAATTTTTGAAAATAATTTTGCTAGTTCATTTAGCTTCATTTCGAAATTTAGCCTTCTTTCTGAAGACTTCTAATTTAATTGTTTAACGAATTTAATCTCCCAGAGTTTTTAAAAATTGTGAATTATTTATATCAATTTTGACCTATTTCTGAAAGTTTCTGTTGAAAGCACGAAACTAAATTGATTAAAATTCCTACTTTAATTTAGACATCCTGAAAAAACAGTCGAATTTTCGAAAGAGCCTCAATATTTTGTGAAAATTCCTAACTACTAATTTAACAATATTGAATTTAGAACTAAATGTTTTTGCTGCAAATTTCGATCAAAACTTGAAATATTCTAAGAGAATTCAATTTTTGAGAGAACATTTTTGCTAAAACATTTAGGTTTTTTCAAAATTTGACTTTTTTCTCGACATTTTTGATTTAAACTTACAATTTTTATATTCTGTTTGGTAATTTTGATTTCAAGTATTCAGTTTATCTTCCTTCATTCTATTTCTCTGAAGATGATAGCTTAGAGCAACCTCTGTTGTGTTTTTTAATCTTTTTGGTTTCAGAGGACAAGATTTGAATGTCAATTCTTTCTTTAAATATTTCGAAATTCCTAGTTTAAAATCGAACTTAAAGAAACTGAAATTACAAGTTTAAACTTAAAACTTTAATAAAAAGAAATCTAAATTTTGAGAGAAAAAGTACAAAATTTTATAATCAACTTGATGAGATAATAAGCCAAGTTTATTACGATGCAATTGAAATCTAATTTTATTAGAACCTAATGAAAACCAGATTGCAATTGCAAAGTTCACGTAGTTGAGGCAAAGCTTGTATCACGGGTTGCATCGCAACATCCATAGATGTCCTCGGCGTGACTTTATTTTCATCTAGTTTGACAAATGTTTTAATTTAATTGGTCATTTGTCAATCAACTTGATTGCAACTGCAAACTCAAATTTTCTACAAAAGACTTGAGATTTGGGAATTAATGACAAATTTCGAGAAAAGTCAAGATTTTTTTTAAAATCGAAATTCTGGGAAAAAGTCAAATATGTTTAGTTAATACCTGAATATTCTGAACAGTTCATAAAAAGTTCCAAGAGAAAAAGTCAAGCATTATAAATAAATCAAGTTTTAACACAACAGTTCAAGAAAAGGGACAAAATTTCGAGTGTAAATCGGTAATTTCGAGAAAAAAGGTTGACATTTTTAAATGATGTCAATATTTTATAATAAAAATTTGACATATTAAAAAAACGAAAATTCGACGTTTATATGGTACAAAAAAAATAAATAAAATAAAGAAAACTCCCAGTTTTGAGATTAAGGTTAGAAACCGTAAGAAAAAAAGTTGAAATTTTCAGAAAAAAATCAAAATTTTAGAAAGCAAGTCATCATGTCAAGTGTACTTTCGAAATTTCGAACTTAATTGCAAAATTTCCACTTTAAATTGTAATATTCTAGTTTTTGGTTAAAGTTTTCATTTTAAAACCATTCGAAAACAAATTCGAAATATCGATATTTCAGTCAAAATTTTGAAGAGTCAAACTTTTGATTTAAAAAAAACCAGTAATAATGGAATCTCAAATGAAATTTTGAGAAAAAATTTAAAATATCTAGAAAAAAGTGTTGACATCTAAGGAGGTAATTTTTAGTAAACTTGAAATTTCCAGTCGGATTTTGAGAGAAGAAATTTCCATAAAAATTGAATTTCATAAAAAAGACTTTGTAACGGCATATTTAACGTCCATGAAGAACACGCTACTGTAGCAATTATTTTGTGGCGAAAATAGCTGAAAAAACCTAAGAAACTAAATATTTAATTGTAGATTCTAAAAAATTTGCCAAGGAATTGGTCTCTCAAGGATAGTCCAACTTTTACACGAGGGCATTCAATACAACCCAGACTTCCGGTAAGTCTTGTCACCCCAATTAAAAAACTGAAATTACTTCCACCTTAGAAGAATTTTTCTTCAGGACAAAAATTAAAATATCGATTTTTCAACAAAGTGCAAATTTTCCGAGACTAATTTTTTAAAAAATTGGAGTTTAAAAAAATTGACATTTCTGGAAAAAATCGGAAATCGAAAAATCGGAATTTCTAAAAAAACTAGACATTTTAAAAAAGCTGTAGTGTTCAATTACGGCCAAAAGTTAAAAAATCGAAACGTTCATACTCCCGCTCTCCTAATAGCATCAAGGCAGTGTTTCCTAACCCGTTTTTTTGGTAGTCTCCTGAATTATCTAAAATATTTTTGGTTACCTCTAGAACTGCAGGAAGCTTCTTAGGTTATCCCTTATTCTTTTGAAATGAAACAGAAAAACAAAAGAGAAAAAATTAGAAACTTGTTAAAAATCTTCTTAAACAGGAAGTCTAAGTTGTAGGTTCCGAGAACCATCTAAAATCTTTTTAGCTGTCCCTGATCCTTTCTGAAACCAAACAGAATCAGAAGAGGAGGACATTGAAAGCTTCGTCAAATTGCATTTGAAGAAATCATTTTTGCTTCACTTCTCAAAGAAAAACGGGCGCAAGAGGATCATGCAGTTACCTTGAATTATCTTAAACACTTTTGGATTGTACCTAGATCGTCAGAAATGTTCTTGGTTTCTCCTTTCTTCTTGAGACGAAATAGAAGAACAAAAAAAGACAACTTAAGAGATGAGCTTTTTAAAGTTCATCTTAAATAGAAACGTGTTAAAGAGGATCGGATTTTGGTATTGCATAAAAAAAGGGCGAAGCACATTAATATTTAAAAATTTAAACGACTTTCTGATTAACTCCGAGTTTTGATGATTAAAAAGAAACCTTCTCTCATAATCTAATCTAATGAGCACCCAATAAATTTCTGACAAACCCAAAAAATAAAAAAATATTAACGTCCTCATGGCTGCCCAACAAATAATTTTAATGACTAAAAAAAAGGGTTACTATTATTATTCATTTCTGAATTTTTATGATCTCATATTTGGGCGACACACCTGGGACCTTCCAACGACACACAAGTGTGTCGAGACACACCAATTGGGAATCACTGCATCAAAGTAAGTCTTAGGAATTTGAATACAAATAAATTCCAGTCGTGTGAAAAACTAGTTAAATTTTATTTAGACAGATTTGCTCGAATTTCGGTCAAGCAATACTATTATTCTGTGTTTCTGATCTATAAAAAATTAAAATACGTAACATTGACAATTTAGTGAACCCAAATAGCAGGAAGTGTTTGATCCTGTCACTTAATATTTCAGCAAATATTCAAATTTTTCGTAAGAATGTAGCGCGTTACTCCTCAATTATATTACAAGAAAAATTGTAATCATAACTTGTTGGGGACGTTATTCAGAAGAAGCATGTTTACTAAATATGGAAGCAGTACCAGTATGGCTTTCAGATAATGGATTCCACATCATGGTTGAAACGAAAAAATTTACTGTTAAAAAAATGTGATTGCGGTACTGAAGACATTAACTTTGAAAGGCAAACCTTCGGTGGCAAAGTCAAACATTTTTTCTCAAATATTCTCCATTTAAATAAGACGCGAAGAATGCCGTCAAATTTAAAGTGCTTTCACAGTACCATTAAAATACCTTGCGAAGATTTAATAGTAGTACCCACATGTAGAGCACGAAGTGCACCTACTGGCAGGAGCAAATATTGCCAAACTGCTCGAAACAATTGTAAAAACGATTACCAAAATTCCTCATGTGTTCAAGAAAATTGTACCTTCCAAAAAGTTTGTGTTGATGACATAGTATACATCAAAAAGAATGAGAGATGTGGCAACCAAGAAGGATGTAATAATATACCATTATTATGTCCATTATGTGCAAATACTTTTCCTAACGAATGCAATCTGTTAAAAACGAGGGAAAATAAAAGATGTACCAAATGTACTAACTCTTTTCCTAACGAATGCAGACCATCAAAAACAAGAGAAAGTAAAAGATGCACCACTTTTCCCAACGAATGTAACCTGTTGGAAATAAAGGAAAATAAAAGATGTACGAACTGTGAATCCCTGTTGGGCAGTATTATAATATCTGATACTGGTTTATGTTATAACTGCAGATTAGCAAAGTTACAACTAAAAAAATGCTCGAGATGTAAAGAGCGAATGTCTAGCAATTGCACTTCTCAAATCAAAAAATGTAACAAATGTGGAAAACCAAAACGCGAAAGTTGCTGTCAATGTAAAAAAGATTTATGCACTCAATTAAAAACCAGATATAATTCAAATTGCCTCTTGGAATTAGTTAATCCAGAAATCCAGATGAGGCGATGCAGTCTAGATCAGTCGAGGAATAATGCGTTTATTTGTGAGAAATGTAACAGGAATAATTAAAAAGTGTACATGTAAATCTTTCCCTCGCCATAAGAAGGTTGTCACAAATGGTGGAAGCAATACAACTATTAAGGATTATGAAAATAGTTCTAATCGAGTCAATATTGGAAGCGATGAAAATGTTTCTGATCAAAAAAGACGTACGAGTTCTATCGACAAGGAATTTCGAATAGTAGACGATGATTTGATAGAGAGAAAAGCTGCAACAGCTTTGACATCAACTGTAGCTAGGTCTAAAACAATTCAGTCGGATAAATCTTCTAGAAATCCTTCTAACATTGCTAGAAAAAGTACGAATGCTAATTTGTCAGTTCCTTCTAGTATTACTCCAACTTTTAGTAGAAACTTGGATAGTACTCATATTCTTCCTAGTACGCCTCATTCTGTTGCTTCTCGACACAGTACTCGTAAAAGTTCAGTTGGTTCACGTCAAAGTGACTTGCCTTCGGATAATGCCGTTAATGAGGCTAGCATTGAAAGTAGTGTTAGTCCACCAAATGAAATTGAACCTTCACGTTGTCCGTTTCCAATTGATGCAGAAGCTATTATTGAAGTCCTATCTATTCTGGAAAAGACTACTATGAGTATTAGTTGCTCTTTGATTAATCTTCTTGGAAATACGATATGTTTGTATCGTGGCAATTTTGACAATTTCTTACAAAGAGATCAAAACGATTCTACACAAGGGGAAGTAGATGAAAGAATTGAAGAAGATGAGTCCTAAAAATTAAGGTTTATAGAGAGTCAAATGTGGCAATAAAAATACATTCTTTTACTCATTTCTATTTATTGATTATTTTTTAGACCCCGCCCAACAAGAGTTTTGGCTAAAACCGAAACCAAATTTCACTTTTTGGTCTGGTTTCCGCCGAAACCGAAGCTTATGAGAATTACATTCATATACATCATTAGGTTAAAATTTCGAGGAAAACTATATTTTTAAGGATTATTTTCTTTAGAGAATGGTCCAAGTTTCGAAAATTAGTCAACATTTGGAAAAAAAGTATTTTAGTTTAAAATATTCGTTGCAACAGTTTAAACAAATTTGAAAATACAAATAGGTTGAAATTTCCGCCTTTTGAAGCAGAAAATGTTCGAAATTCCAAGTGTAACTATAATTCTGATTCGGAATCGAATTGTTGGAAACATCAAATTTTCAGGATTAAATGTTCCCAAAAAAATCGAAATGTCGAAATGAAGATAAAATTTTTTAGTTAAAAAATGCAAAAAATATAATAAAACCTTATCTGCCATTTAATAACTAGTTCCATTTTAATTTATGAAGAATTTTTATTAATACGTCTTGCAGTGGCGACTCGTGATTTTTTTTGACAGGTGCAAAAAATGTAATAACATTTTATCTGTCATATTCAGAAAATTTAAACATTTTTGACCTAAAATTTTCAAATAGAAAAAAATCTAAAATAAATTACAAAGATGAAATTAAAAAAAAAACAATATTTAAAAAATATCGAAACTTTGAAAAAGTTCCAAATTAAAAAAGTTGAATTTTTAAAGAATAGAGGAACATTATCAATGACAAATTTTTGAAAAATTTTAGAGATATGAAAACCTCTAAATTTTCAAAAAATTGGATTTTTTGATGTCTCACTAATGTTCAAAAAAGTTAACATTTTCAAAAAAGTCAAGATTTTTAAAAATCAAAATTATCAAAAAATTCAAAATTTTTAAAAAAGTTGAAATTAAAAAATAGAAAAATATTGACATGTATTTCAAAAAAATCAAAATTTTTAAAAGATCTCCTATATTTTAGAAGCCGTACTAATTTAAAAAAAATATAAATTAATATTTTAAAAAATATCAAAATTTGAAGTTTTGAAGAAAAAGTCGAAATTTTTAAAACAATTTTGAAGAAAAGCAAAAAATTTCATTTTCAAAAATGTCAAGATTTTCAAAAGTCAAAATTATAAAAAAAATCAAAATTTTTAAAAAAGTATTGATATGTATTTCAGAAAAATCAAAATTTTTAAAAGATCTCGATATTTAAGAAGCCGTTTTAAAAAATATAAATTAATATTTTGAAAAATATCAAAGTTTTCAAAAAAGTTAAGTTTTGAAAAAAAAGTCGAAATTTTTAAAACAACTCTAAAGAAAATCAAAAAATTTTAATTTCTAAAATGTCAAGATAAAGATCGAAATTTTAAAGAAAGTCAGAGTGATCAAAGAATCAAAATTTTGAAAAAAAGTTGAAAATTTAAAAAGTTCAAAATTCAAAAATTGGAATTTTGAAAAATAGTCTTAAATGTTGGATGATAAATTTTGAAAAAATCCCGAGTTTTGAAGACCTCGCACTTTTTAAAGAAAAATAGAATTGTTAAAAAGTTGCAATCTTGAAAAAAGATCGAAGATTTAAGAAAAGTCGAAACTTTGAAAAATTATCGAAATATTTAAAAAAGTCGAAATTTTTGAAGCCATACCAATTTTTAAAAAAAAACTGAAACTCAAAAGAGAGAAGATTTGCAAAATTGACGAAATTTTTAAAAATTCGAATTTAAAAAACCTTAAATTTTCGAAAAAGTCGGAATTTTCAAATTCCTCGTGATAAATAAATAGCTGAAATTTAAAAAGGGTCAAGATTTTCAAAACAATTTTGAAGAAACTTGACAATTAAAAAAATCGAAATTCGGAAAAGTTAAAATTCTTAAAAATGTCGAAATATTTATAAAATGTTAGCAAATTTTTAAAAGAGTAAAGATTTTTAGATGAACTCGCAATTTTGAAAGGATTAGAAAAGGTGATCTCCTTTAAAAAAAAAAAGTCGAAAATTTTGCAAAAGGAGAAAATTTTGAAACAAAATTGGAAAAACGTCTAGCTTTGAAAAGTAATCGAAATTTTTAAGAACAAAAAGTCCAAATTTTTGAATTTGTACTAATTTTTAAAACAAATGAATTGAAATTTTGAAAAATTTCAAAATTTTAAAAAAGGTCGAAATATTGGAAAAAGTTAAATATTTAAAAAATGTCGAAATATTTATAAAAATTGAAATTTAAAGATAAATGAAGATTTTTAAGAACGTCGACATTTGGAAACGCTGAAATTTTGAAATATGGTACAAAATTTTGAAAAGGGAGAAATTTTGAAAAAAAATGTCGAAATATCGAAAATTCTAAATTTTCAAAAAAGTCCGAATTTTTGAAGTCCGAGTAATTTTCATTGGTGTAACTAGAGAGGCAAGGGTGGGCAAGTAGGCAAGGTCGAAGATTTAAGAAAAGTCGAGATTTTGAAAAATTATCGAAATATTTAAAAAAGTCGAAATTTTGGAAGCCATAGTATTTTTTAAAATAACTAAAACTTAAAAAAAGGGAAGATTTTAAATTTGACGAAATTTTTAAAAATTTGACTTTCAAAAACCTTCAATTTTCAAAAGTCAGAATTTTCAAATTCCTCGTGATTTTATAAATAACTGAAATTTAAAAAGGGTCAAGATTTTCAGAACAATTTTGAAGAAAGTCGACAATTAAAAAAAACGAAATTCGGAAAAGTTAAAATTTTTAAAAATGTCGAAAGATTTATAAAATGTTAGCAAAATTTTTAGTAAAGTAACGATTTTTAAATAAAGTCGTAATTTTAAAAAGCTTAGAAATGTTTTACAAAGTAAAAATTTGGAAAAATGGACGAAAATTTTGCAAAGGAGAAAATTTTGAAACAAAAATTGGAAAAACGTCTAGCTTTGAAAAATAATCGAAATTTTTAAGAAAAAAAGTCAAAATTTTTGAAGTTGTGCTAATTCTTAAAACAAATGAATTGAAATTTGGAAAAATATCGAGATTTTCAGGTCGACACCTTGGAAAAGTTAAATTTTAAAAAATGTTGAAATATTTATAAAAATTGAAATTAAAAAAAATGAGGATCTTTGAAAACGTCGACATTTGCAAACGCTGAAATTAAAAAAATATTCAAAAATTTTGAAAAGGGAGAAATTTTGAGAAAAAAAGTCGAAATATCGAAAAGCTCTAAATTATCGAAAAACAAAATTTTCAAAAATTTCTGAATTTTTAGTCTTAGTAATTTTCATTGGTATAGCTAGATTGGGCAAGGGGGCAAGGGTCGTCAAAGTGGCAAGGGTGGGCAAGGGGACAAGGGTGGGCAAGGGAGGGCAAGGGTGGGCAAGGGTGGGCTGGGGCGGACAATGGTGGGCAAGGGGGGCAAGGGTGGTCAAGGGAGGGCAAGGTTGGGTAAGGTTGCTTAAGTGGGGCAAGAGTGGTCAGAGGTGGACAGGGGGCCAAGGGAGGCAAGGATGGACCAGACACATGGCATAACTTAAGCAACTTAAAAAAATCGAAATTTGAAAAAAAATTAAAAATTTTAAAGATGTCGAAATATTTATAAAAAGTTGAAATTTTATAAAAAAGTGAAGATTTTCAAAAAAAATCGAGAATTTCGCAAAAACAGTAATTTTGAAAAAATTTGGAAAAACGTCTAACTGAAAAATAATCGGAATTTTCAAGAAAAAAAAGTCCAAAATTTTGAATGTGTACTAATTTTCAAAAAATCAATTCAATTTTTAAAAAATATTCGATATTTTGAAAAAAGCCGAAATTTTAAAAGAAGTTAAATTCCTGTAAAATGTCGAAATATAAAAATTGCAATTAAAAAAAAGTGAAGATTTTCAAAAACGTCGCATTTTTTTTGACGACCAAAAAAAGTGAAGATTTTCAAAAACGTCGCAATTTTGAAAACGTCGAAATCTGAAAAATTATCGAAATATTTAAAAAAGTCGAAATTTTTGAAGCCATGCCAATTTAAAAAAAAACTGAAACTTAAAAAATGGGAAGATTTTCAAAATTGACGAAATTTTTAAAAATTCGAATTTAAAAAACTTAAATCTTCAAAAAGGTCAAAATTTTCAAATTCCTCGTGATTTGATAAATAGCTGAAATTTAGAAAGGGTCAAGATTTTGAAAACAATTTTGAAGAAAGTCGGCAATTAAAAAAAATCGAAACTCGGAAAAGTTAAAATTTTTAAAAATGTCGAAATATTTATAAAATGTTGGAAAATTTTTAAAAAACTAAAGATTTTTAAATAAAGTCGTAATTTTAAAACGGTTAGACATTTTTTGAAAAGTAAAAATTTTGAAAAATAGTCGAAAATTATGCAAAGGAGGAAATTTTGAAACAAAAATCGGAAAAACGTCTAGCTTTGAAAAATAATCGAAATTTTTAAGAAAAAAAGTCGAAATTTTTGAAGTTGTGCTAATTCTTAAAACAAATGAATTGAAATTTGGAAAAATATCGAGATTTTTAGGACGAAATCTTGGAAAAAGTTAAATTTTTAAAAAAATTCGAAATATTTAAAAACATTTAGAAACGCTGAAATTAAAGAAATACTCAAAAATTTTGAAAGGGAGAAATTTTGAAAAAAATTTCGAAATATCGAAATACTCTAAATTATAGAAAAACTCTAAATTTTCAAAAAATTCCAAATTTTTAAAGTCTTAATAATTTTCATTGGTTTAACTAGGAAGGCAAGGGTGGACAAGGGGGCAAGGGTCGGCAAAGAGGCAAGGGTGGACAAGGAAGCAAGGGTGGGCAAGGGTGGTCAAGGGTGGGCAAGGGTGGTCAAGGGTGAGCAAGGGTCAGCAAGGGTGGTCAAGAGTGGGCAAGGGTTTTCAAGGGTGGGCAAGGGTGGTCAAGAGTGGGCAAGGTTGCTTAAGTGGGGCAAGAGTGGTCAGGGGTGGACAGGGGGGCAAGGGAGGCCAGGATAGACAAGACACAAGACAAAACTTAAACAACTTAAAAAAATCGAAATTTGAAAAAAGTTAAAATTTTTAAAGATGTCGAAATATTTATAAAAAGTTGAAATTTTATAAAAAAAGTGAAGATTTTCAAAAAAAAGTCGAATACTGTGCAAAAAGTGAAATTTTGAAAAAAATTTGGAAAAACGTCTAAATTTAAAAAATAATCGGAATTTTCAAGAAAACAAAAGTCGAAAATTCTGAAGTTGTACTACTTTTCAAATCAATATTGAATTTTGGAAAAATATTCGATATTTTGAAAAAAATCCGAAATTTTGAAAGAATTAATTTTTGAAAAATGTCGAAATATACAAATTGAAAATAAAAAAAAAGTGAAAATTTTCAAAAACGTCGCAATTTTGAAAACGTTAAAACCTGAAAAATAGTCAAAAATTTTGAAAAAGGATAAATATTAAAAAAATGTGAAATTTCAAAAAACTCAATTCTCAAAAAAAGTCGGAATTTTTGAAGTCCTTATAATTTTCATTGGCGCAAATGGAAAGGGGGCAGGGGTGGGCAGGGGTAAAAAGAGGGGACAAGACGAGGCAAGAGGGGACAAGGGGGGTAACGGGAAGCAAGGGTAGGCAAGGGAAGATTAGGGAGCAAGGGAGGGCAGGGGGGTTAAGGAAGCTCAGTTTAAAACAAGGGGAGCCTAGGCTAGAATAATAAATAATTTTTGACGACCGAATAAAAAGGTCCTCACAAAATTTTTAGGGGGGGCCCCTCCTTGTCCCACCTTAGAAATTTTGATAAAAAGAGTCAAAATTTCAAAAAATTTCGGATTTAAAAAAAAAGCCGAAATTTCTAGGTCCTAGTAATTTTCATTGGTGTAGTTAACCAGGGGGCAAGAGTGGGCAAAGGGGGTAAGGGTGGGCAATGGGTAGCAAGGGTGGGCAAGGAGGATTAGGAGGTAAGGGGACAATGGTGGACAAGGGGCCCACTTTAGAATAAGGGGGGCTCACCTTCGAACAATAAATAATTATTTGACCGGCCAAAAAAAGGTCGTCACAAAATTTTGAGGTCGGGCCCCCTTTTGTCGCATCTTAGAAATTTTGTGAGGACCCTTTTTTTTGGTCGGTAGTGCGCAAGTTCAAACAATATGAATTGAGGGCAACAATCGTAAATTGTCCCCCTATCTCCCCTATCCTAGCTATGCCAATGGTAATTATATAAAAAGTTGAAATTTAAAAAAGTTAAGATTTTTAAAATTCGAAATTTTGAAAAAAGAATAAATGTTGACATTTGAAAAAAAAAAACGAAGTTGTTAAAAGAAGTCAACATTTTTTAATCTGTATTAATTAAAAAAATGAAATGTTGAAAAAAATCAAGATTTTCAGTAAAAATCGAAATTTTGAAAATGGCCAAAATTCTGAACAAAAGTGCAGATATAAAAAAATTCAAAAATTTGAAGAAACGGAGAAATTTTAAAATATCCAAATTTTTGAAAAGGTTGAAATTTTTATTAAACATCGTGAATTAAAAGAATCTTAAAATAAAAAAAAAAGAAATATTGAAGGAAGATGAAATAAAAAATTGAAAGTTTGCAAAGAGTAGAAGTTTTAAAAAATATTGAATTTAAGAAAAAGGAAAATTTTAAAGGATAGAGGACAATGTCAAAATAATAAGAATAATAATAAAATATCATTTTAAGAAAATATCCAAGTTTTCAAGTAAAAACTTTCAAAACAACTAAATTTAGAAAAAAAAATGTAAGACTAAAGATTATTTTCTTGATAAAAAGTCCAAGATTTAAGAAGCTACTCAAAATTTATAAGGAAATATTTTTTAAGATTTAAGTTTGTCATAGAAATGTCCAATTAGTAAAAATATAAATACAATCTTTAAATTCGCTTTTTTTTTAAATTTAAATCATTTGATCATCAAAAATATTTTGGTTTACAATAGCATATCTGTGACATATACTTCCTATAAGACCGATGGGTTGCTAGAAATTGTAAAGTTTGTTCTAGTGTCTTGTCTAGTTCTAGTCTTGTTCTAGTGTAAGATGGCATACTCTTCATTTATTCAAACGCTAAATGTTTGTGAAAGAAGTAAAATTTTGCGAAAAAAGAGAAATTACCCGACAAATGCAAACTTTCCTGAAGTTTTCGCTCCTTTTGTAAAAATTAGACTTTCCTTTTAAAATGCTAATTTTTTGTATCAAAAGATTTAATGTGGTCTCAAAATTTCGGTTATTTCTTAAAATTTAGCTCCTTCTCTCAAAATTGTAAGCTTAATTTTGGATTTTTTCTTAAAATTTTGATTTTTCATTGATTTTGCAATTTATTTTTACAAAAACTCCGATTTTCTTGTCTCAAAAGTTCAGTCTTCTTGGCAATATTTTTAGCTTTTTTTCAAAATTTCTTTTTCTACTCAAAATATGACTTATTTTCAAAATTCTTACTTTTTTCCCAAAACTTTTACTTTTTCGCAAAAGTTGGTTTTTTTTAAAATGGCGACTTTTTTTCCGAAATTTTGAGAAGCTTCGAGATTTTATGAAATAGAAATTTCAAGTAAAAATTTGGAAATCTAGTTTGTCTCTTTTTTTCAAGATTTTCATTTAAATGTCGATTTTTCTTAAAATTCTATTTTTTTACTCAAAATGTTTTCTTCTTTATAAAAACTTGGACCTTCTCAAAGTTTTGGTTTATTTCTCAAAATTATGACTTTGGAATTTCGACATACTCAAAATTTCCACTTTTGCCTCAATATATGGACTTTTTTCGAAATCTTGAAATTTCGATTTTTTTCCTAAATTTTGAGATTTTTTCAACAATTTTTACTTTTTTCCTCAAAATTTCGACATGTATCCCGAAATTTTCATTTTTTATATTGACTAATGTCTTAAAATTTTCACATTTTCTCGAAATTTTGATTGAATCCTCGAAATTTTTATTTTTCCCAAAGTTTAGCATTGTTTAAAATCTCTTATTTCCAAATAATTGACATTTCCAACCTGGGTTAGCAAATATTTATCGAAACATTGTGGAATTTTTTCGCTTTTAATTGTTAATAAAGTTTAATAGTTATGAATCTCTTATTTTCCCAAAATTTTGACATTCTTCCCAAAATTTCGTTATTTTTCGAAATTTCAATTTTTTCTTTAAAATATTGACTTTGTTATAAAAATATGCTTTGCTGAAAATTTCGACTTTTTCAATATTTAGAATTTTTTCTCAAAAATTAAAGAACCTTTTTGAAATTTCAGTTTTCTTAACATTTTTTTAAATTTGAATATTTTCTCGGTACCGTATTTCATGTTAAAATTTCGATTTTTTTCTGTAGGTTCTCTTTCTATCTCAAAATTTCTATCTTTTTTTAAATTTGACTTCATTAAAATCGAAAAATTTCCTTTTTTTCAGTTTGATTTCAAAATTTCGACATATTTTACATAATTTCCATTTTTTGAAAAAAATTTCTAGTCGTTTCTCGTAATTCAGAAATTCAGACTTTTAAGACAAATTCAGAAATTTTGATACGAAAATCGAAACAAAAGATACGAAATTCCAAATTTTGGAAAAATTGATGTAAAATTTGAAGAAAATAGTCGAATTTTTGAAAAGAAAAACGTTTAAGTTACGAAATGAAAGAGGAAATTTCTTTAGATAATAAAACGTCACGGAAAAAGTAAAACCTTGAGAAAAAAATGTAACTTCCAGAAAAAAGTTGAAATTTGCCAAACCTGCAAACCAGAAAAAAAAAGACGGGAAATATTTCGACAGAAACGAAATTTCGCGTAAAAAGGTGAAATTAGCATGGTACCCCTACCACTCCCGGATTGCCCCAGCTCCATCTTAAAGGCGGTTCGGTTGTGAATATAGAACTCCTCTTTACACATATACATGTATACATCATTAGAATAAAATGTAACAGAAAAAGTAGAAGCAATGGAGTGCAATAACAACTAAGAAATGTTTACTTTTTGCTTATTACGTTTGATCCGAAAGTTAAACAAAGAGTGCATCTTATATTCTATTATAAAATAACTTCATGATCCAAATCATCTTTCATCATAAAACAACGTGACGTTTAAATCAAACATTGTCATTTCATCAAAAAATCAACAATAAAGTTAAACATCAACTAAATTATGAATAAACTTAAACTTCCATAGGTTATAACTTTTGTAAAGAAAACTAAAAGTAATTACTTGGCTAAAAATGCAAGTTTATTTGGAAGATGAGTTGCCGAAAATGTAGGAACCACAAGCATAAAATTCAGAAAGAAACAGATTGCCCCAATTGCAATGAAATCGAAATAACTCTCACTAAACATAGTCCATCGATTGTCGTTCTTGACTTACAACAGTTTATGCAAAATTACGTAAAGAAGAAAGTGGATAAAAAATTACGCAAAAACACTTGCTCAACTAATACCCCAGATATAATTTTGTGTCCAAGCGAGAAAAATCCAAAATGTTCATTATGTTGTCAACAATCTCAAGGTGCAGAATGCAGTGCTTGCTGCCCAGCCTCACAATCTGCAGCTTATAGCAGCAGTGTTTACCAAGGTGGCGGCTCATGTTGTGCAAATTTAAGCTACTGTTGCGGTCAACCTCCAGCTGTATGTTATTCTCAAGACGAAGAAACTGGTTCATGTCCTTTGGCAAGTGTTTTGAGCAAATTGAACAAAAATAAATGCCCAATACATGGCTTAAGTTCACCTAATACTGGCGATTTGGACCCTTGTGTTTGCCCTGGCTCCTGTGGTAATAGCAATCTTCTTTGTGTGTGTAACAAGGAAAAACGAAAACATATGGAACCTATATCAGAAGAACCACGTAAATTATGTAAACGCGCTAAAAAAACTAGTCATCCAGAGGACGACACTGGAACTCTTAAAGATTCAACTAACACCTACTCTCCTTTTTCAATGAAACAGCGAAATGGAAGTGCTTGTATGAAAACTAGTTGTAGGGATGGTTCTAGACAGGCACCTTCTGCTAAAGAATCAATCATTACAGAAACGGAAATTAGTTCTAAAACTGCTAATACGAATATGGAGGCAGCTTCATCCAAGAAAAAAGCTTGTGGTCGACATAAAGTTGTTCCTTTGCATTCTGAAGGACAACAAAGTGATTTTTCTGGACCAAATAAGTCGTACGTTTCGCGAATAACAGACAGAAATTCTTCCCTTACTTTGGATGGAATAAGGTCTCAAATCGTAAGGGACTATGAAGCGAAAGATATTCGATTGGCTTTGTTAGATTCCATTTTTGAGGAAAAAACTGCTCAGAATACAAATGCTTTTAAACCAAAAATGTTGGCAGATGTTACATCTTCGGGTTTTGTTGAGATTAAGTCTATACAATTTTGACTGTTGACCACTCAATTTAGTTGCTTTGTTAATAAAACAGTAACAATTTAGCAGCATATCGCTTTATTTCACTGCGATCGAGTATTTAAGGATCATAAAAATTGAAATACAAATCTTGTCCCCTGAAACCAAAAGAGATTAAAAAACACAACAAAGGTTGCTCTAAGGCTTTTCGATAGCCAAGCTGTCATCTTCAGAGCGATACTCATACTGTTAGTATCTCGAAACGCGTTAGAGCAGTTGTGGTGTTTATCTTGGTTTCAGGGGACAAAATTTGTATTTTAATTTTTGAAGATAACCAAATACCAGCTCGTTTTACCAAAATTTAAGGATCATATGTTAAAAAAATCCAAAATGACTTAATAAAACATAATTAATAGATAAAGTATTTCCCCTTGGTAAAAAATAGTACAAAAATTTTCATTTTCTGGAATGGATTTAATGACTTTTATTTTTGAGTTAAAGATGCTCGCCGTTTAACATTTAATTTCTTCATTTTTTTATTTAAATTCATTTTCTTTAGTCAGTAAGTAAATACTAGATTTTTTTAAGTTAAAAATTCACCAAATGTTCTCAAAATGGGAAAACATAAAATTTCAAAGTTTGAGATAAAGTTTCTCGAAGTCTCACAAACCTGGATAAGTTTTTCAAGTCGGATTTGAAGCTTTGATGTTTTCTCAAGTTCCAAAGTTTCTGTGTATCGAAACTTAACTAAATTGTTAGTCGTGAAGATTTTAAATAACGAATTTTATGAAAATATTAGTTTAACTCTTAAATAATTAACAAATAGTAACAATGTCATTTGCTTCCATTATATCAGTTTTTGTCGAGAGATCTTTTTCACGCTACAAAGAGATACATTCAGGTAGGCGAACTAGTTTTACGTCTGAAAGCCTGGAAAAATTGCTTGATTGTTCATGGTAATTAAATCTTTAGTTAATTAATTAATAAAATGAATGCAAATACGTTTTTATTCGAAAGAATGTGTAATTTTAATATACAGAGTGATTTAAAACTCAATATACATATTTTAACAGTGTATTTTTGGGTCAAAAAAAGAATTTTTTTATCTTTTTGATGACCAAAAAAAAAAGACTTTCACCTTATATTTGTCCAATAAAATTTTTAAATTTATGTGGATCAATAAAAAAGAACCTTTTCTTCAGGGATTGTAGCAGAAACAGATGGTCAACGACTTGTTTCTTTGCAAGCACAGGTAAGGAAAATGTTCGTTTGTGATTACGCCAAGATACTTGGAGGCAGTTAATTTCTGTGAGGTTCAACCCAGAACAAAACTTCTATTTATGGATACTTTTTTTTCAGAGTACTTCCAAATGCTGGAATTCCAAATGCTGGAAGCTAAATTTTTCTTAATAATGACCCAATAATTATCGCCACTTAAACAGCAATTCATTGTCATCTATCATTTTCCCTCCTGCTAGTTAGAGTTCTCCTAGGGCAGGGGTCGGTAAAGTTTAAGGCCAAAAGAGCCATCCGCAATGAAAAAATTGATTTCGTGAATTTCAAAAAAGCACAAATTTTTATTTCTGATTTTACATTTTATTTCAAAATTAAATCAGATAAATCAGCCAAATTATGGGACAGAGAGAGATTTCTTTCACTCATGAAGTCAAACAAAAACATATTCAGCCCAAAAGACTTTTTATTTCTCAAAA
This sequence comes from Dastarcus helophoroides, assembly GCA_028583605.1. NCBI lineage: Eukaryota > Metazoa > Arthropoda > Insecta > Coleoptera > Bothrideridae > Dastarcus > Dastarcus helophoroides. Next base: position 30,970,668 of record CM053328.1, read on the forward strand.
TTTAGAGCTTTATTTCAAAATTTGCCTTTTTCTGGCAAATTCGACTTTTTTAACTCTTCTCTGTATTCGTCTTTTTTTTTAACTAGATATTTAGACTTTTTTCCCCTAAATCTTCCTTTCTTCTCAAAACTCGACAATCTGTGAAATTGTTTATTTTTTTTTTAATTCGACTTGCTGGAAGATTCGATTTAGCTTTCTTTGGAAAATTACAATTTTTTATCGAAATTTCAAGTTGTTCTAAACTTTTTCCATGAAATTGTTCCTAAAATTAAACTTCTTTCTTCTTCACCGAAAAACTTCGACCTTTTTAGAAATCGACAATTTTTTTTAAGCTTCCAGTTAATTTGTAATTTGTTGGAAATTTTACTATATTTCAAAGAATTCAAAATTGTTAAAAAATTGCAGGTTTTTAATTTGTCCTGGGTTTCAATCTATTGTCGAAATTCTACGTTTTTTTTTTCTAAAATTTTACCTTTTATTGAGAACTTTTGATAAATTCCTTTTTCTCAATTTTTTCGAAATCTCTTTTTCTCAAAATTTGGCTTTTTTTGAAAATTTCAGCTTTTATTTCGAACTTTGATATTTGCCGTTTCACTAAATTTTGATTTTTTTTCTCACAAAAAGTAATTCACCTTTTTTTCACGAAATCTCAAGGTTTTAGAAAATTTACAAATAAAAAAGTAGAAATCATGAGAAAAATATTTCTTTAAAAATTTCGGTTCCCCAAGTTGGTCTTTTTCTAGAAATTTTACATTTCATGTGTTAATACAATGTTAATACAAATCAATCAAAAATTTTGAAAAAATACTTCAGGAAATCATAACTTTTTAAAATTTAAGTAAAACGTAAAAATTGCTAGAAAAGTGTTTTTGAAATTTTCGAGTTCTGTAGGTCACTTGTTTAATGAGTGTCTGTCGACTCTAGCTTTTATTTATTTATTTCTTTAGCGGAATTTAAAGAGCCGTAATTTTCTTTTAAGAGAGCCGCATGTGGCTCGCGAGCCGCGGTTTGCCGACCCCTGTCCTAGGGCATAATAGAGTCAAGTGCAAGTGGCTGTATTTACAAAAAATACTTAAGGTTTACATATTTTCTCGAAATTCGAATCTTAAACCTCAAAATTTCGTCTCCTCGCCTCAGAGTAAAGTGTAAATTTTCAGTTAAGTTTAAATTCTCCACTTTTATTCAATTTTAAGTTTTCCCTCAAAATATTAAATTCACTTTCGAAATTTCGAATTACAAGTTCATTTTTGAAAAAATAACTTTCTCTCAGAGTATCATTTTTAATTTCGAACTGTCGCAAATTGAACAATTTGTACTTTATTTGCACAATTTTACTTTTAAAGTTGGTTTCGGTTTCGATCTTATATAATATTATACAATAAGATCAAAACCGGTCTTTGGTTTCTAAACTCCGAATCTAATAAATATTTAAACCTGTTGCTCTGTGCCTGTGCATTAGAATCCTTGCCTTCTGGGGCCTTCCTAGAGAGCAACCGCTTTGATGGGCGTTAGTGTTTAAATTCAGCTACTTATGATTTACTAAATATGCTTAGAAGACTGCATTATAGTAGTCTAGGTTGCATTCTACTTGTATATGACACTTGTTGGAGTTGGTTTCCAAACTCCGAATTCAATAAATGTTCAAACCTATTGGTCTGTGCATTAGAATCCTTGGAATTTTAAGTTAAATCTCAATAAAATTCGCTTTTATCTTGAAATTCGTACTTAAATCTAGAAATGTCAACTTTCACGCTTGAAATTAACTTCGAGTTTATTTTTAAAACTTTAGGTAACATTTCTACTTGCATACGACACTTGCTGAAGTTGTCCACAATTTCTCTATAGACCAATAGATGGCGGGATACTTAGGAGACACACGAAAGACATTCGTGGATTCTATAGTACTTATTTGCTGGCACATTTGTTGGCATTCGAGTTGGATGTACCAAGCTGACGAGATCTAATAAGATCGAAACCGTTCTTTGGTTTCCAAACTCCAAATCCAATAAATGTTTAAATCTATTGGTCTGTGCATTAGAATCCTTGAAGTTTTAGTTAAAAAAATTCGTTTTTACCTTGTAATTTTGACTTCAATTTAGAAATATCGACTTTAAGTTCAAAATTTTTTAAAAATTTTCACGCTAGAAATTAGGTTCGAGTTTATATTTAAAACTTTAGGAAAAATCCAAGTTAAAATGAATCGAAATTTATAAAAGTTCCTGAACATTTTACCTTTGAGAAAAGTGGCCATTTTGACAAATTGTAAAAAAGTCATGTTGTAAATCTCAAAAAAATTGTCGAAAGATTGATGCTCGCAATTTCAGAATTATTGCCGAATTATTTAAAAATGACTAGGTTTCTTGTTAAAAGTTGATGAGTAAGAACAGATCAAAATTTCTAGTTGAACCTTGACATTTAAAAACATTGAAATTTTAAGATTACTTACAATAAAACATGTTATAAGTGGTATTATTAAGCAAAAAGTTCAAATTTTGTGTTTAAAGTTGCAATTTTAAGAAAGTAATTATTGAATTCGTAATTTCGCAATTTATAAGGAAGTAAAAATACCAGAAAAATCCAAATTTAAAGAAAAATATTAGAAATGTTGAAACGAATTCGGGAAAAACATAAACGAATATACATTTTTTCACTTTAATCTGTTTATTTTGGTTTTAAATTTGAAATTTCGATTTTTATATTAGAAGTTTCGATTTTCAAGTCGACATTTGTGAAAATGTTTTTTCTTGTATACATTTCAAAGTTACTTCTTAAAGTTTCGACTTTTTAAATTTTGAATTTAAGCTCAAAATTTCGGAAAACATTTTTTTTTTAGGAAGTTGTTGGAAGAAATTTCAGTTCTAAGGGTAATATTTTGACTTAAAATGTGGAGGACTCTTTTTCTGAAAATTTTACAACTTTTTTCCTGAAATTTCCACTTTAATCTGATTTTTTTCAAATTTAAAATCAAAAATTTGCAAAAATATTTGAGAATTACAAATTTAAGTTATTAAAAACCAGATGAGATTTCTAAAAAAAGAATATTTCGAAATTTTATAATTTTGACTTTTTTTTAAGAAAAATCAATATTTCTATTTTGATTTCAATGCTTGATTATTTGAGAAACTAAATATAAATTTTAAATTTGTGCTCGCTTCGACTCTTGTCTCAAAGTTTCTCAAAATTTTGAATTTGAACCTAAAATTTCGACTCTTTCGACAAAGGTTCCATTTTTCCTTTTTCTTTTATAATCTCGAAATTTATATTTTTTTTTATTTCAAAAATTGGAGATTAAAATTGAAATTTCAATAATCGTAAAATGTTTAGCTGTTTCTTGCAATTTCAAGATTAATCTCAAATTGTTGACGTTATTGTCGACTTTAAAATTGACAAATAAAATAGAAATTTTTTCTTTAAATTTGAAATTTTGAAAAAGTCAATACTTTTGAAATATTTAGATACATTCAAACCTCCCTATACCGAATTCCTCTATGTAATGAATTTTTTCAAAAAAAGTAGTATTTTAAGCAAATTCACACGTAATATTACCTCCATTTAACGAACAGAATAACTTCTTACAACGAATTTTTGAGATTTTTCAAGGTTTAATTAATGGGCTTCCGTTCAGAGAAAGTTCTGAATACCTCATGCTAATGACATTTCAAGGTTTCATTCGATTATAATTGCCTCTTGTTCAAAATAAGTAAATATTCAATTTTTGGGATGCCCCATGGTAATGACATTGTTTACCTTCTTGTATAAAGGAGGTTCACAGTTTGAGAATACACCTCAACTTTTTTTCATTGGGTTAAATAAGTGGAAACTATTTTTTGAACAGCAAACATTTTCTAAATTTTCTCTTTAAAAAGAAATAACAGATTTTTTAAATTAAATTTAATTTATATATTTTTAAATAAATGCGTAATATGAAATTTTACATGTGATTTGTGCATTTTTAATACCACTTTCCTATAACGAAAACCTCTCTATAGCGAATTTTTTGTACGATCTTGGAATTCGCTATATGTAGTGAGGTTTGACTGGAATTTCTAAAAAAATCTTGATCTTTTTTAAAATGTTGAATTTATTCTCATTATCTCTAAATTTAGATTTTAAATTGAAAATGTCCACATTTTTATCAAAACAAGCAGGAACTATTTAATGTTTAGCTGCCATTTTAGTAGCTGATTTAAATATAAACTGTATTGAGTAACGGTTAAGGATTTAAATTAAAAAAAATAGAGGCGTTTTCGCAATCGACACTAAGAAAACAAAAAAAATTTCCAAGAATTTCAGGAAATTTCGAATTTTTTTCCAAATGTTGAACTGTCTATGTTCTTACCAATTTAAATTTTAAATTTGAAAAAAAAAACGAAATATTCAACACTTAATTTTTTAAAAAAAGAAGGCAATCATTTCGAGTTCGAAGACAGGATTTTAAAAATTATTTAACCAGTTTAGGAATTAAAAAAAAATAGTTTCAAAAATAAATTAACATATCTAACTTTTTTAAAATTCTCCAGTTTTTAAAAAAAATTAGGGTCTTGAGGAAATTATCAAGAAAAGAACAAGAAGTTCAAAGTCAATATTTTATGACTAAAAGGAAACTATTGAAATTTTTTCACTGGGAGTTTAAAAATTTCTTTAATTTGTTAACTATTTTCTCACAATTACGAATTTCATTATAAAATTTGATAAAACTTGGAATTTTAATTGAAAATTTGACAAAAAAGTCTAAATTTTAAATCACAGCGCAAAGTTCGAAAATAAAATTGGATTTATAAAAAAATATTTCCCACATTTTTAATTTAATATCTTTAGGTTATATATTTTGCCTTAAAAATCCTATCAAAAGTACAAATGCTAGCAATTTTTTCACTGGTCCTTGGTTATGTTCAAAAATTGAAATACAAATTTTGTCCCTTGTAACCAAGAAATATTAAAAAACACAACAAAGGTTGCTCTATTTTAGAGCGCAACAAATATTGCTCTATTTTAGAGAAGAAGGATTAAAAAACACAAAAAAGGTTGCTCTTACGCGTTTCGATAGCCAAACTATCATCTTCAGAGAGATGCTGAGTATCCCTCTGGTCTTTGGTTTCCAAACTTCTAATCTAATAAATATTCAAACCTGTCGGTTTTCCTGTGCATTAGAATACTTGCCTTCTGGGGCCTTCCTAGAAAGCAACCACTTTGCTGGGCGTTCGTGTTTCAATTGTTGGTAGTTCGGCTACTTAGGATTTACTATACACGCTCAGAGGACTGCAAAACTGTAGCTTAGGTTGCATTCTATTTGCATACGACACTTGTTGGAGTTGTCCACCTATGGACCAGATGTGGCGGGGTACTTAGGAGTCACACAAAAGTTGATTCTATAGTACTTAATTGCCGGAACATTTGTTCGCATTCGAGTTGGATATACCAATATAGTCATTTTCAGAGAGATACTGTGTATCCCTCTGAAGATGATAGCTTGAGAGAGAGATACTGAGTATGTCTTTGAAGATGATAGCTTGCCTATCGAAACTCGTTTAAGCAACCTTTGTTGTGTTTTTTAATCTTTCTTGGTTCCAGGGGACAAGATTGGTATTTCAATTTTCAAAATTTTAAGTTTATCATTTGGATCTTCAAACCTTTTTCTTATAAATTTCGAGTTTTTCTCAGAAACTTGGTTTATTCCCTGAAAATTTCATGCCAAAATTCAAATTTTATTTTTATAAATTTTGAGTCTTTTGAAAAGTAAACTGTTTTTCTCTAAATAGGGTGTTAAAGCTTATAAATAATTCAATCGAGTATTTTTTCAAAATTTAATGTTTCAGCTCGAAATTTCGACTGCAAATTGAATTATAAGTTTAAGAATCTTCAAATCATGATTGATGAAATTACAAATTTAAAAAAAAATTGAATATTTGATTAAGTTGAATATTTGGGTACAAATTCGAATAAAAAAGTATTTACTATACATAAATTAAGAATTTGTTTTTCGAAATTTTAAGTTTGCAATATTCTTATTTAAACTTTAAATTTTTAATTTTTTATTTAAAGTTTCGACTTAAAACTCGAAAGAAGACATTTTCTGGAAATTTAATTTCGTTTTTTAAAATTTCTTTGAGCGTGTTAAGCTTCAATTTTACTTACTAAAAAATCTTATATTTTTTTTGTAAATTTTACGTTCAAAGGCAACATTTTCATTGCAAGAAACACAGAGTTTCGAAAAAAGCTTCATTTATTTTTAATTCTATGTTTTGCCTTTGAAGTGTTGGATTTTCATACTAATCTTCGATTTTAAATTCAACATCTTGGATTTTTCCAGACAATTCAGTTTCAAGTGAAAACTCTGATTCAAACTTGAAAACTTGGAAAGAAATTCGAATTTTCAATTTAAAATCAAATTTTCGGGATTAAAATTCAACACGAAAATTCATTTTTTTGCATACATAAACTATGATTTAGCAAAAAGACGTTAAGTTTCTTCATAACTATTAAATTTATTAACGGTCAAAACAACAACAGATATTAAAAATTCCTCAATGTTTCGATGAATATTTGCTTTGACCGGACCTGGTTTCGCTTTACAGCATCATCGGCGGTTATATCAGCAATTTATTTAGGCGTTGTTAGACATGTCAGTTAGTTGAGTTTCTTTGCAAAACACTGAGCTTAAACTTTAAATGTTTTATTCTTTCATTAATATTTCGACTTAAAACTTGAAAGGTAGATTTTGGTGGAACGGACTGGTGCTTGGTTATTTTTAACAATTGAAATACAAATGTTGTCCCCTGAAACCAAGAAAGATTAAAAAAACGTAACAAAGGTTGCTCTAATGCATTTCAATAGCCAAGCTATCATCTTCAGAGGGATACCCTGTGTTTTTGATCTTTCTTGGTTTCAGGGGACAAGATTTGTATTTCAATTTTTGAAATGTAGACTTTTTTCTACAAATTTTAAAGAAACTTAAAATTTCCACCTTACCGGTAAAGTTTCTGTAATTTCCCCAAAGTATCGAAATGTATAACATATCTTAGAAGTTTCATCTTAAAATTCAATTTATTTAAATAAATTTAAATGTTCTTTGTTGGCCTGTTTTTACATTTTGAATTCGAGAATATTTGATTATGTTTCATTTTTAATTGCTAGTTTATTTATAAATTTTTACTGTTTTTTGAATATTTTCAGTTCTAAAATTAAAGATTATATCCACTTTATTTCAAAATTCGAACTTTAAAAACGAAATAGGCATCAAATTCGTTTTATAAATGACAAGTTAGGTTTTTTATTAAGAGTCCGAGTTTAAACCCAAACAATTTCGGCCTATTTCGGTATGAAACCGAAACTGCCGGTCAAATTCGTTTTTTTAGCCGAAACAGAGACCCAAACTGAAACTTCGGGGGGTCTCTAGTTGAGATTCAAAAATTTCTTAACGTGCTCAAATAAATTGAACTTTCCAAGTTCTCTGTCTCAATTGTATTTTCATTTATAAAAAGAACGACAGGCCACTGCATCTTCATAACTATAAACGCCTCGAATTGCTCAAAATTTAGCCACCCTTTACTGGTAGTATTGACACGACTTTTTTTTTCGAAATAAAAATTGTCTAATGTAAAAAGTTTTGCGAATCAATGATTTTAGTTTAGGGTCTAAAACACATATATTCACGACATCAGATGTATTTACAATTCTAACTTTTTCGCCAATCTTTTGTTGATTTCTTGGGATTGGGAATGACAAATGTATTTAACGAGCTGCTGAAAAATTCTTTCACGTAATACGCGGAATATCCACTACTGGTGCTAGGAACTCTTCTTTGTGGTTTTGATTTTCTAGAATAATACGACTTACTTCTTTTGTCGAGGCACTTGAAGGTAGATTTGGTCGACATCTTCTCTTTACTCTTTGTAAACCCATTTGGGTTGATTTTGTGGCATTTTCGATAGTGCTCTGACAGCAAGTACGCTATGTATTCCCAAATTTTCTGACTGTCGCTCGAGACTGCTTGAGAACTGAGAAATTTCTCAACAACAGGTTTGCATTTTTCTCTTGAATGCTTCGGTAGGGAATTTACAATTTTTAAGATCTCTCCCAAGGGCACATCTAATAACGATCGCGGTATTTTTGCGTATTCAGATGAACGGGAATCGGGTATTTCATTGTTTTTGTTGTGTTGTAATAATTTCCGTGGAGTGACTTCATCTAGTTCTTTGGATTCAATTTCGGATTTTGTTTTCAAATCCTGGAACTTATTCGTAGGGTCTTTTTGGAAATATGTTGGAACGTTTTTCTTTTGTTTGTGACTTTTTGGTTTTAGAGTTGATTTGGTAATATTTCGGACTGCAGCGTAAGATTGCCTTAAAACTTCTAAACTGGTTTGATTGTAGGGTTATTCTGTGGGGCTGTGAGTCATATGAGGTTTATTAGAAGCTTCTAACATTTTTTGTAATGTTACTCTGCCTTTTGTCTTAAAACTACTATTGACAAATCTTGCTGAGTCTGCTAATTCATCTTCTACAGTAGCTTGAATAATTCGCTTCTGATCTTGGATATTCTTTAAATTGTCACAGTAAGCTTTCCATAGTTTACGTCTGATCACTTTTTTGGAATCTTTTCGGATGATATCGTGGGTCTTAGATATTTTATGAGGTGATTTGTATTCAAATGATTTCTTGTCAGTAGTATTTGGTCTTATTGGATCAATTTCAATATTAATTTCGCCATTGTTCTCATTTGAAGGCATGATTAATTGCCTGTATTCATTTTTTGTTGCTAACGTGTTTGTCTGTATATTGTGCTTTTCAACTTTCGTTGACATCGTAGCTCTACTTACCATGTCTATATTTTGATATTGCATTGATTGGTAACAATCGTCATCTGGATGAAAATTTCGTTTATCTTCCCATCCTACAGCTGTCCTATAATTACTGCGATATTGTTTAGTTCGTGCAATTTCCCTTATGATATCATAAGGTGGAAGATTTTGATTAATGCAATCATTTCCCCAGTTTATACCTCTCTTACAGGTTGTTGTTAATAAACGACAGTGAATTTCCTTGTTTTGCGTTTGTTTCGGTACTGTACTTATTCCAATATTTTTTTTGACAGTTCTACCAGTTTATTACTTAAACAAAGTATTTTTTCGGCCAGACACTAAGTCAGACTCTGAAAAAAGAAACGCCAAAGCTTCTAAACTTAAGTCAGTCTTTTTGTGCATTTTTGTGTACCTTGATAATGTGTCTATACATTCAGTAAAGTATTCGTTAACACTCTTTTTGATTAATTTTTTAAAAGTATTCGTTTTATCATTAAATGCTTTCAAACTTTCTTGCTGGAAATTATTGACAATTTGGTCAGCGCAATAATATTTGTTTTCGTCTCGATGTTTTACTCCTTTTATTTGTTTTGGTCTTGCTAACATATCATCGGAGTAATATTTTAGACAAGAATCTGAAGCGCTAGCTACAATATTAGCATCAAAGTTTTGAATACTTCCTTCTTTAAAAATATGGTCACCATCCTTCATAATAAACTTGATTTTGTTTTTGCTTTGGATACGAATAACTAATATTTTCTTTGTCGTTGTAATTAGACCATATTTTGGATACTTTACCAAATGTAGAGTTGCTAGTATCATATTTTCTTTTTCTATTCGCGGAATAAGGACAAGCTGGGTTATGTCTTGAATGAACGCTTTTAACTTTGGGATGTAAAAAGTAATCATCTAAATATATACAATCCAAATCTTTCGGCGTTCTTAAAATATTATACAGAGGTTCCGTTTGTGCGTTAGCATCTTTGCAAATTACTTCTTGTGTTTGCTGCTCCTTTGACAAACGTTCAATGATTTGGGTTGATTGGTGAAGAGACATATTCCTTTTTGTCGATCGTTTACCTATTTCCTTGCTTGATAAAACATCTTCAATTGGGGCACGTTTATTTTTGTTTAATTTGTTTCTCTGTTTTTTATCTGGCCACAATTTATGTAGCTGTTCTAAAATTTCATTTATGGTGTTTTCCGATTTTTGTACATCTTTTGAAATTATACACTTAAGTATGAAATCGACCTCTGAAGCAGATAATTTGCAATTTACACCTTTAGGCGATCCTTTCGTGCATTTTTCCTTATCCACGGTGCGATTGGAGTCAAGTGTATCATCATTTTTAGAATCGTCACTTAGATCTGAAGTAGAAGCGGGCAATGTTTGACAAGAACTGGTGTTTGTGGCGTAGATTTTTTTTATTACCTTTTTTGGTTTTTTCTTTTTGACTTCTCTTGTTCGATTGTTATTTGATAACGCTGCATCTACTTTTAAAAATTCATTCAGTAATTTTTCCGGACTATTGCTGTTATTAATTGAAGTACTTTGTTTTCCATTATTATTTTGCAACATACGAAGCAGGGAATTTTCATTTAAAAGTGCGACTAAATTGCTTGTAGAACTAGAAGACTCTATAAACGTATCTTTAATTTTTTTAATGATGGTACTAATTTGATCACTTTTTTCCAATAGTGATAACCTCCGCTTTGATTTTTTAGAAATTCTGGGAGGTTTTCTTCGATTCTGCTTTGGTTTCAGCATACTAACGCTGTCCGAATCGAGGGCTAAAATTGTGGAATTTATTATTTTTATATCTGAGGAACTTTTTCCACCCAAGTCGTTTATCTTAGTTACCATTTTTTTAATATTATCGATTGTCCCTTCACTTGCACTTTTAATATCAGTTCCTCTTTGGGTCATTGTGCAGGTGCACGCTTCGCAAGTGTTTGTTTTGTTTGTGCATTCGGTACATTCAGAAATTTTTGGTAGCAGATCCACACCTACACATTTCGAAAAACTCGTTTCACTCACATTTGTAGACAAAGTACTGTACAAATTAGCTTCTGTTGTTTTATCACTCGTTTTTTTCTTACAATTGCAGTTTTTTGTATGTGGACCTGTTGGATAAGAATCTACAGCATTCACCTCTGCGTCCATAGTAACTGCTTCTTTTTGAAACAGATTTGGTCCCCAATTTTCTTGAAAGCTTCGTTGAGTGGAATTATTTCTTGATATTTTCTTTGCTACCACTTCCTGGTTTGATGTTGCATCTGAGCAATCTTGAAAACATAAAGGAATTCTTGCCACTTCTTTACCTAGTTCTTCTATAGCTCCTATCTGACTGTTAGATTTGCACAAATCATTTTCAATGCTCGCCAATTTATCTAGAAACACCTGCGCTATTTCAATACTTTGCTCTTCTATACTAATCTGTTTTTTGTATGGTGTCGTTTCTTGAATTGTTTGCCCACGAAAGGAATGTTGCATTTTAGATTTAGGCTTCACATTTTTAATTAAATCGTTTTGTGATATCACTGTTCCCACAGAAATCCTTTGAGATACATTTTGATTCTGAAGTAACGCCCTGTGAATATTGTTAGCGATTTCATGTAAGGACAAAGCTTTCAACATGGTTATTAAGTATTGCTCGGTGTGACTCGGATTTTTCTGAATAGATATACTACAAGCTGCCTTCAGATCGTGAACGGAGTTTGGGTCATCGCACGTTTGCTGAATTTCTTCCTTCGTCTCATGCTTTTCCTTTTTCTAGAAAGTAAAACAGTGTCATTACTTTATTTAAAGGATTTACGAAAATAACTTGTTAACAGTGTTCTAAATTCTGCCATCGATTAAAATTTGAAGATTAAAAAAGAAAACTTAAGCAAAAAAATAATAAATACGTGCGTGATATTTTTTGGGAAAAATTTATATACTACACCTTAGTCGTTTTTGAAATCAAATAATCTGCAGACTAGCAGATACTTACCTTAAACAACTTGGCAGTTATTTTCTTTAAGTTCTTTATTAACTTGCTGAAATAATGTTTTATTACAAATGGAAATTTTAATTTTGACGACTAACTTACACCATCGTAGGTTTATCGGTGCTTCCACATTCACTGCGATAGGTAATGGGATTTTTTGAACATTACTTCAACTAGACGGACGACACACTTCAATAAATTTACATTGTTTTATTCACACGGTACAACTAAAATTTTTCAACTACAAATATGACAAATTAGTCAATAAGACATTTCTAAATAATATGCGATTATGGTTGACAACTACTAAAAGGACTTTTTTTGGACAAGTTCCGAAAAAGCCTTCATATTTTAGAGCTAATCGTTTAAAATATTTTTCATGGGGGCGTATTTCTATTAAATGTGCCTGTTTCACAAGTGCGCTGTTTCAGTAGTAATAAAAAAAATGAACCTTTTCATTCCATTCGTTCCGACTTATTTCATTAATTTTTTTTCCATAACATAGGCCCCATAGTCGACACGTCCAAGCAGAAGTTTAAAAAATCTTTAAATTCAACTTCGTATTGACGCTATTGGGGATACCAACCATTTTATTCAGGCTTTACAACAATGAGGTTGTTTTGACACTTATTGAAAGTAAATCTGAGGGATGAGAATCTTCCTTTTTAGCTATGTTCTCTGTAGGTATAGTCGCTGCGCTGGTTCTTTTTCAAACAGATTTGTTCCTCAACTTTGGTAAAAACTTTGTTGCACGCAACTCACTTTTGATACTTTTTTGGTACAACCAATTTCTATTGACGGCAGTGCTGATGGGGTGTCACTTTTTGAAAGTTTCAGCAGAATCCTTTCTAATGCCCAGACCAATAGGTTTGAACATATATTAGATTCGAAGTTTGGAAACCAAAGACCGGTCTTTTATTTCCAAACTTCGGATCTAATAAATGTTCAAACCTATTGGTATATGCATTAGAATTCTCATCTTCTGGGAACTTTTCTAGAGAGCAACCGCTTCGCTAATTGGCAGTTTCAACTGTTGGTAGTTCAGCTACCACTAACACGCCTAGACGGCTGCATAAATTTGCAGTCAACTTACATACAGGATCCTTTGCTAAAATTTTGTTTAAAATGTCTAGATAAGTAGAACTATACTCATTGACAAATTGAGTTCTTCAGATTATTGCATTTTTTTTGAAAAATGTGCCTTTTTAACACTTTCACTGATTTATTTCAGAAATACAAAAATAGATCAATGAAATTGTGGTTTTTCATCACCGAAACATAGAATGATTTGATCCAAGAGTAAATAAGCACTTCCAATAAACAGTATGCTCAAAAATTAACACCAAATTTTGGAAAATTTGAATTATTAAAAATTCAGGTTTTTAAATCTATACTGACATACTGATCTAATTTAACCTATTTGATGGACACCATAATATGCCATCAATGTATAATATGTTCTTATAGTTATCTCTATAAAGATTTTTTATTTATTTAGATGCGATTGAAAAATTATTCAGATTAGTTAATGGTTGATGGAAAAAGTGGATGATGCAGATTCTGTAACGCAGCAACAGAAACAACAGAACACCTGCTCTGCGTATGAATGGCCCAGTTCTGTAAAAAGCTCAAATTTCTTGAAAGAGTGATTCTGACACCTCAAAAAATAAGAGAAACTTCTCCTAAAAAGATAGTAGACTCTGTAATAAGTCTAAACATCGTGGACAATTATTAAAAAAAATAGAGTGCGCACAAAAGATCCTCAGTGCTGAGTGTAAAAGCCTATATGACTCTATTTCAAAACTGTAACTGTACTTAATGGTTTGTAGCTTTAATTTGAGTCAAGTTAACTCGAGCTGATTCGGTGTAAATATGCTCAAAGGCTCGAACTTTACTCGTTAAATACTAGTAAACCGATTCATTCGCTTGAGTAAACGAACGGTCAAATTCGACTCGAGTTGAAATTGTGCCAACTCAGTTTGGGTAACTCGGTTTGAAACCGATCTGCGTGAATTTCCAATTCGGTTAACTTAGTGTGAAATATTGCCGACTTGGTTCATCTCTAATTTACTTAAATAAGAAGACGTTTTCTTAAAACTACTACTCTTAATTCAAAATTCGTTTTCGCAAAATTCACAATTTTCTTCACAATCTCACATTTTGTCTTAAAATTCGTCTATTTTTTCGTAAATTCGACTTCCGAAAATTTCACTTTCTGTAGGACGACTCTTCTAAATTTCAACTTTTTTATCAGAATTTTCGACATTTAAATTCCTCCTCTTTGAAATGTGGTCATTTTTCTCAAAATTTGATTTTCTAAACATTTCGACTTTACATAAATATTCAGAAAGTTTTAATGTACCTCTTAAAATACGCCTTTCTCTTAAAATTTCGTTTTTTATGTCAAAATTGTATGGAACAAGCCTCCCCAGCTTATGTTTAAGCTAAAATATACGAGGTCAATCAAAAAGTAAGGTGATTTCAAGTTTTGTGAGCAACGTACATTCGATTATCGATTTTTTGTTGTTGTGTTGGTACACATGTACCGAACATATGTTCACAGTTTCAAGTACATAGCATTCTTAGTTTGTTTTTGACAGATAAAAAGGTTAGACGTATTTTGTTGTGCTCGGTGATTTTCTATTATTATAAAAAATGGAGCAAAGAATTTGCATCAAATTTTATATGAAAAATGGAATCAAGTGCTCTAAAACACTTGAAATGTTGGCAGTTGCATACAATGACTCTGCTCTAAGTAAAAAAAATGTTTACAAGTGGTATAAACTCTTCCAAGATAGCCGAGAAGAAGCCAAAGACGAACCTCGCTCTGAACGCCCCAGCACATCAACAACAGAAGATATCGTCGAAGCTGTGAACAAAATTGTTTTTGAAAATCGTCAAATTACTATAAGAGAAGTTGCTGAGGATGTTGGGATATCAGCCGGCTGGTGTCATGCAATTTTTTCGGATGTTTTGGCCATGAGACGTGTGTCAGCGAGGTTTGTTCCGAAACTTCTGAATTTTGATCAGAAGAACCGTCGCATGAGCATCGCTCAGGAGCTCTTCAATGACGTCAGTGATGATCCTGATTTGCTCAAAAGGGTCATAACTGGTGACAAATCATGGGTATATGGTTATGACGTCGAAATCAAAGCCCAATCTTCCCAATGGAAGCACCCAGGAGAGCTAAGACCGAAAAAAGCACGCCAAGTTCGATCAAATGTTTTTCTCACTGTTTTTTTCAACTACCATGGCGTAGCGCATCAGAAGTTTTTATCTCAAGGTTGTACATCAATAAGGAGTATTACCTTGAAGTTATGCGTCCTTTTCGAGAAGCAATACGAAAAAAAAAACGTCCGGAATTGTGGAAAAATAATTCAGGGCTTTTGCATCACGATAATGGACCTGCTCATTCATCGTTGCTTGTGAGAGGTTTTTTGGCCAAAAACGACAAGACAATCATGCCTCAGACACCATATTCACCTGATTTGGCCCCCTGCGACTTTTTCCTGTTTCCAAAACTTATAAGACCTATGAAAGGACGGAGATTTATAACGATTGATGAAATAAAAACTGCATCGCTAGAGAAGCTCAAGGCTACACCAAAAAGTGCTTATGAGAAAGTGCTTTGAAAATTGGAAAAAGCGTTGGCACAAGTGCATTGGATCTGAGAGGGATTACTTTGAAGGGGACAGATAAATAAATAAATATTTTTTCATAAAAATATAGTCACCTTACTTTTGAACAGACCTCGTATATCCACCGACGAAAGTATTTTCTCGAAATTTCGAGTTTTAGTTTACAATTAGCTATTCTCGAAATGTCGATTTTTTCTCAAAAGTTCCTATTGTTTTCAAATATTAATTTTATTTTCGAAGTTCGACATCTTTCCTCAAAACAAGACTTTCGCTAGAAAAAATTTGACTTTTTCCAAATTTCTACTTTTCAACCCAATGATTTTTTCAAAATTAGTCTTTTTTAAAAGTACAACTATTTTTCTGTAAATTGAGCATTTTCTGAATTTTTTGACCTTTTCAAAACCCGATTTTCCACTTACTTCCACTTATCAAAGTTCATCTTATTTCCAAATGTTCTAGTT
Organism: Dastarcus helophoroides; assembly: GCA_028583605.1. Taxonomy (NCBI): domain Eukaryota; kingdom Metazoa; phylum Arthropoda; class Insecta; order Coleoptera; family Bothrideridae; genus Dastarcus; species Dastarcus helophoroides. The sequence continues at coordinate 30,986,557 of CM053328.1, forward strand.
TTATCTCAGAGTTAAAATGTCATAAACAAACGTGAAATTTGTGAATGCATACTTGATATTGGGAAAGAACCAACGCTTTAAAATTACAGGTAAATTTTAACAAAAAAAAACTCGAAATATCAAACAATTTTTCTAGAAATTATGAAAAAAAGGGGTCGACAATTCTAGATTAGAGTCCTTATTTTAAATAGAAGTAGAAAGTTATTTTAAATTTATGAAAAAAAAAAATAAATAAGAGAAATAGGTAAAACATTTAGAAAATTTCGATTTAATAAATTTGATACTCAAATTAATCAATTAATATTATAATTTGCCAGTATAAACTTTTTTTGAAATAACAACAAACAAACAAAATTTTAATTTCACATATAAAGCTCTAACTATTTAGAAAAAGGGAAAAACAAAAATCAAAAGTGAAAGTTTTAAGAAAAATGTTCAAATTAAAAAAAAATTCAAATTCAATGAACCACAGTCGCGTGAGAATCTTTTCTTTAGTCGTCACCTAAATCAGAAAGATATCTTAAAGATATCATTTTAGCGATATCTTTGAGAGACACAGAAATGTTATCATTTAGATAACTTTTTCTAGTCGTCAGATTACTGACATCTAACAGATATTTATAAGATGTATTTTGATAGATGTCTTTAGGATAAGAAATCTTTATGTTAATATAACGTTAACTTTTTGATATTTCCCAATGTCAGACTCTAAAAAATTATGACTAAGACCTCTTGAAGAGAGCTTATTGCTGAGCGAGCAATTTACTTATACGATGCAAACTTTTATATTTAATATAAACAAAGGGTCTTTCGAATTTAAATTAGAAAATTCAGAAAAAATAAATAACTAAAAATTTCAACGGAATACTGAAATTGACTAATACAAATTTTGAGTTCCAACTTAAACTTTTAAAAAAAGTCAAAGTTTTCAGTAAATAATAAAATCTATAGAAATAATTGTTGATCAGAGTTTCGCGAATAAATTTAAAATTAAGAGAATAACAGAAAAGTAAAAATGTTGGGATCATAAAGTCTCAAAAAATTGAAATTTTGAGTTCAAAGCAGAAACTTTGAAAAAAAAGTTTACATTTTTGGAACCATTTCGATTTATAAAGTTATTTGTTCGAAATTTTGAATTTAAAATTGAATTATAGGAAAATATCGGAATTTCGAGAAAAATTTGAATTTATATAAAAACGTTTAGAAATTAAATATACTAAATTTAAACCAAAGTAGTAAAAAAATTTAGGCCTCAAGGTAAAAACAAATTTTTTTAAAGTTTAAGTTAAATATTTAGTTTAAAAGAAGGGAATCCTGAAAGTTTACATTTTCATTTTCACGTCAAAGATGTAACATTTTAGAAGTCAATTTATGATCTCTCGAAAAAGACGAGATTTTGAGTTCATAGTAATTTTTTTGGGTGGTAAAATGGTAAAAATTGTAAATTTAAACTCGTTACTTTAAAAAAAAAGATCAATATGCAAATCAACAAGCAAAATTTCAGCAAATTGAGTTGAAACTCTAAGTTCGAGAAAAAAATTTGAATTTTCGAACAAAAGCTCTTGAAGGAAGTCGAAATTTGAATTTAAGAAGAACATTTACGAAGAAATGAAAGTTGTAAATTCATCTGCACATAATAAATCGAAATTTCATTTCGAAAAAGAATTGAATATTTCTAGAAAGGATCGTTTGGAAAGAAATAGCTGCATTTATTGAACATTTTCGAATTTAAACTCTAAAGGTATAGAAAATCAGATTGCTGAGTTTAATAATTAACATTTTTAACCCTTAATAATAATAATAATAGGTTCCCAAGATTCCTTATTTGGAACATAGGGCCTCTACGAAAGTTCGCCATCTGGTCCGATTATAGGCCATTTGTTTTATTTCGCCCCAGGTTTTATTTATTCTTTTGGCCTCGTCTATTACCGTCCTTTTCCATGTCATTTTTGGCGTTCCTCTTCCTCGGCTGCCTTATGGATTCCATTCCAGGGCTTTACGGGCAATACTGTTTGGGTTGCGTATTATATGTCCCAGCCAACCCCATTTTTTAACCCTTACTATGTGAAATTCTTTAATATTTATACGAGGGTAAATTAAATATGAACAGGAATTTCTATCATGTTGCCATGAGGGCGACGTAAGTGTGCGCATACTCTTAGACATTTTAGGTCGGGATATCACGTGACTTCCTACGCTCAAGTGAATTCCGTTCTTGCCGTTCGACAGTTGTAAATACAATGAGTGAGCAAGAGATTCATCCGCACGTTGCGCAGCGCGTTATTATTAAATGTCTTGCGTTGAAGGTGTAAAGTCCGCCGAAATTCTTCGTAGACTAGAAGCACATTTTGGGGATACTTATTTGAAGAAAACACAAGTGTATGAATGGAATAAAAAAATTTGGAAGGACGAACTCAATTTCCAAATGAACCCCATGCCCGTCGTCCTCGGACCAGTGTGACTGCGGACAAGATTAACGCTATTCAATGCCTTTTGGAAGGTCATCGCCGTTTAACTGTTGGTGAAGTTGCAGCTTAGATAGGAATAAACTTTGGGAGTGCTCAATCCATCATTACAGATGAGCTGGGGTTTCGAGAAATTTCTGCTATGTGGGTACCTCGTCTTTTGACTGAAGCACTGACTCAGAGAGACTGAAAGAAACAACAACGTCTGGAGATTTGTCAGCGCCATCTTGGACCTTTTCAACGTAAAGGTGATGATTTTTTACAACGTATCGTTACGTGTAATGAGACTTGGGTCCACCATTATACCCCTGAATCTAAACAAGCAATCATGGTGTGGATAAGAAAGGAAGAACCCGTCAAAGCAAAACTCGCCTCTCAGCCGGAAAGGTTCTTGCGACAGTGATTTGGGATTTGAAAGGCGTTGTGGACGTCATTTTCTGCATGAACGTCCTACGGTTAATGCTGCTTACTACTTCCAGCTATTGGATGAAGCAAAACGTGCATATCGGCGGAAGGGGCGCGAAGTTTCTGGCAGAAATGTGATTTTGCTTCACCACAATACCTGCCCCCATTCAGCCAATCTGACACATCAAAAATTAGAGGAAATGCATTGGGTAACATTAGAACACCCTTCTTATAGTCCCGACTTATCATTATGCGATTATTATATGTTTGGGCCACTGAAAGAATCTCTAGGAGGTGAGCGATTCTATGATGATGCTGCTGTTGAGACATTTGTCCACAATTGGCTGTAAACACGCCTTCCTTCTTTTCATGATGATGGCATTAAAAAACTTCCAATTTTGTGGGAAAAATGCATAACAATATCAGGATATTTTGTAGAAAAATAGTTAATAACTTTCATATATGTATCTTGTATCAATAATTTTTTATAAACAAATTCCGATTTATATTTGATTTACCTTCGTGTTAAACATTTGTAGAAACATCGTGAAATTTTAAGATTTCTTATTGTATTTATTGCTAATACAGTTTATTAGTTATCAATGCTGAGTTCAAGTAAAAAACTGAGAAATAAAAAGTAAAAAAAGAATGTGTAATTTCGAAATTTTGAGAAAAAATGTCGGAATTTCAAGGGTAAAAAAATAAATTTAAGAAACATAATAATTTGTGAAAAAGTCAAATTTTTAAACCAGATTTTTGGAAAAAACGCTAACAATTATAATTTTGGGAAAAAATTTCAAAGAATGTGTTAATTTAACACATCGCTTTATAGATTAAATAAAGTTAAAATTGCAAGAAAAACTTCTTCTTCAAGTTGGAAATAGAAATTTAAAAAAAAGGATTTTTAGATGCAGAGTTTAAAACAATCAGCATCTCCAGAAAAAAGATAAGTTCTCCAAAAAAAAAGATAAAAAAGATTTCAAAAATGAGAACTTTCGACAAAAGAGTCAATTTTTGATTTTAAAGTCGAGATTTCGAAAAAAAAGGTGAAAATATTCAGGAAAAGCCGAAACTTGGAGTTCAAAGTGTTAATTTTTGGGCAAAAACTTTACAAAAATAGACTTTTTCAAATTTACTAAAAATATTTTTGGAATTTCGATTTAAAATCTAAATCTTGGAGAAAGAATATTCTCCAAGTTAAATTTGAAATTTTGAGAAAAAATTGGAATTTCTAGAAAGGACTTGAGATTTTTAAAAAAATGTAAGAAGAAAACAGACGCTTTATGGGATGCGAATTGTATCCTTGAAGTTAGTTGTAGCTCTACCTCACTAATTTCAATTTACCCTGATAGGTATTTCGCTCACAAAGCAGCAACATAATCGCCCGAGGGACGAAAGTTCCACCGGGATTCCTTGCTCTATTGAATACACATCAAGGTAAATTAAATTAGTTAACTAGTGAACGTATTTACCATTAGTGTTATTCCAGTTGTATTTCCACAGGGTGGGCCCATTACAATTACTTAATTTACCCTCGAGAAAAAGATTCGATTATGAGGTGATTTTATCGCAAATGTATTCGTAAATAAAAAAACAGTATTAAAGATAAAAGCTGGTCAATAAAAATGTCTACAAAATAAAACAACAAAATCAATACAAATTGCACTGTACTAATAATTAGTATTTAATAAAATTGCATCTTCATCTTTAAGCAAGTGATCCTGAAAGCGCCTTCTCACCGTCAAATCTGTACATTAGATCTAATGAAAGTCGCTGAAGTATCATCATCATCCTCAATAAAATACGTAGATACTCGCTTTCTGCTAAATATCTTCTTCGGAAATTTAAAAATTTTCGATATGAGTATATTGTGTTTTTGATTTGGGTTTTTTCCACTTTTAAATATACCCATAAATCTACTGCTAATAGTTTGTACGGGTTTTTTGGAACTAGAACATTCCACTGTTGTTACACTTGGAAAAGATTCCACTTTGCTGTTCGACCCATTGAAATCCGAATAAGATGAAGCTTTTGCCACTCGCCCAGAATTATTAAAATATTCCTCAAAATCACGCCAAAATTTTCTCCTCGTTGTCTCTGGCAAATTTAATAGGATACTCATTATGTCTTTCAAGGGAATATTTAACATTGGTACACTGTCATTTAGTGTACCTGATGGTAATATTGGTGGTGGCGGTATTGGTAATAGCTGCCTATTATTTTTCCTCCTTTTCCTTGCTTTGTAAGTACGAATTTTTCTCTTAGCAGCTAGCTCTCGGTTATTATCATACTGAGGTAAAGACATTGATTTAACTTCCTGAGTAAATATTGGTTTCTCATTATTTTTGTATTGAGGTGACGACCTCATTTTCATTGCCTCAGGAAATGTTTCTGCCAGTTTTTGTAACCATTTTTTTGATACAGTTTCGGAATCTGGTAATATTATGGCTGAATTAGTCCATATCTCTTCAACCTGGGATTTTTTACGTAAACGACGTTGCTGATTTCTATGTGATCCTGGATAACTATTGAAGTTTGATCTTTTATATTTTTGTTTCGATTGTATGTACTCTTCGAGCTTCTTTGGTCTTTCTTTTAATGGGTCTTGCTCTTGCACCGTAACACATTTTTCAAAGACCATTGGACAAGATACTTCACAGTAGTTTGTCGTATAGAAATTTCTTTTCTTGTTGTTTGATTTATATTGATGATAATTTCTATCATTTTTTGTGACATGGTTCGGATGAACTAAGGTAGCATTTTCATCATTTTTGAATCTCTTTTGCAAGTAGTTATTATGCATGCGTTCTCTATATGCATTGCTCAATGCTTTGTTCCTAGTGTTATTAACAGAAGTCATATATAATCCAGTTTTATGTTGGTGTTGTGTGCACGAATGGCTGGGCTCATCAAATTCAACTCGTTGTCTAAAACTTCTTGACTCATTTCTAAAACTTGAACTCTTTATATCAACTTGAGTACCTTTCTTAAATTTATCAGCAGTTTGGATAGAAATTTCATGCTTTACTATATTCGGTCGATTTTTTCGTTTTTTCCTAACATGAGTTACGCGCGGGGTCACGTGTGAATCTGATTTTTTTTCTCTTACGTTGCGGGGTGAAGATTCCTCAACATATCTGTCCTCATCATGAGATTCTTTTTTATAATGATATCGATTTCGCCTCGAAGTCATTTTGTTTTCAATTTTTTCTTCGTCATCAAAAAATCTATTCAATACTTCGCTAAAATTTCTATGAGGTTGATAATTACTGCACCTGCGGCCAATATTTTGTTTGGTTGGCCGTAACTGACAATCGGTTTCTTTATTCGAAATGATTCTCGGTGTTGTTCGTGTTCCTACATCCTTTGGACGTCTGTTTTGTTTTATTTGCATAATTTGATTTCCTGAAATAGACATTTCGGAAAATAAAAACGCCAAAGCGTTTACGTTCAAGTCGGTTTTGGATATTTTTTTGTGATTCTTTGCATAGCTGGCCAACTTTTCAATACATTCTGTAAAATATTCATTTAAAGTACTCTTAATTAATTCTTTAAAAGTGTTGGTTTTGTTATTGAAATGATGTTCAAGATGTTTTTGATTAACTTGTGTTATGTGTTGAATAGTCGACTCAGTATTGTAATGTCTCCTGTTATTGTCCGAAACCATTTCTTCGTAAGATAACGCCTCTTTATCCACCTTGGAATTTGTCATCAAATGTTCCTGCGTTATGTTTGGGTTGGAAAATAAGCGCGAGGAAAAAACTTTGTTCAAAACGTTCTGTTCCCCTGCACTATCAACTTTTTCGGAATCTAATGGCTTCGTTGGATTTTCCAATGTAAACACTGTGTTAGAGTGTTCAGGAAAAGCAGTCCAATTAGAAAATATTTTAGATATTCGTTTAAATCCCCAGTTGCTTGTATCTTTCTTCTGGTTTAGATAAAATGCGTTTCTAGGACAACTCTTATGATGACGGGAATGGGTATTTTTGATGGAAGGGCAAGGAGCGAATTCATTTAAACGATGAGAAACATCAGTTCCTTGATTTAAATTGATTGATTTGTCTGTTTGAGCTTTTATATTTTTATGCTTCGCAGTTTGTGTTTGTTGTTCGTGGCATATTTTGTTTTGAATGATTTGAACGGATTTATTGCTAAATGGTATTTTCCTACTTGATGGTGAATCAGCAATCAATATTTCAGTATTTGCATGGCATTTAGAAGTGGAAATTTCTGTCATCTCATCTTGAGTGGAAGCATCTCGTTTGACTTTACAATGAGATTGGTCTTCCTTAAGAGGTATCATCTTTTTTATTTGCTCTAAGATTTGATTTAGAAGGATTTCGGAATGCTGTATGTTTTCTTGATTTTTACGTGACATATCATTTTCAGAAAATGAAAATTTACAATTCAGTTCCTTGTGAGTTTTAACTATTTCTTGTTTTGCTGCATCGTCGGAAGTCTTTATAAAATATTCACTTTTAGAAAATTGGACGGTACTTATAATTCGTCTATTTTGGAATATATCCTGCCCTAAATCAGCCCCATTTATTGTTTGACTGGGTGTGTAAGGATATAGACTTTTTACTTCATCCTTTTTGTCTTGTACATTTGCATCTGAATAATCATCTTCTTGTCGCCAAAATCCAGATTCCGTTAAAACATCTAAGGAAAATGATGATGATAACTTTAAACTGTCTGTTTTATAATCATTATGATTGTCTTCCCATATATTTCCCATTTGTTCGTAATGCAATGTGGATGTCTCTTTGAAGTCTTTATATGTAAAAGGTTTATTGTTCTTAAATTTGTTAGAGTATTTCTGATGTTTTTTTATGAATCCTTTCAAGGAACTCTCATCACTTGCCCAGTGGATGCAATTACTACCTGAACTTGCCGTTGATGATGTTTCAATTAGAGCTCGATATAGAATATAACGTCCACAATCGTCATGAGTAATATGTTTTAGTTTTTTAAAAAATAACCTCGTCTTCCGTCTTCTTTTTTCAAAATTATAATGTTTTGCATTAAAAAGTTTTGTATCCTTTAGTTTTTTAATTTGATTAATAGGTAAATACTTTTTCTGATTCGATCTAAGGAGGTTCAAAGTACTAGATCGTACAGCAAGGATTGATGAATTAAGCAATCGAATGTTTTTAGAAGAAGCACTGCTTGAAGTATTAAACATATTATTACTTTTGCAAGTATTAATAGTTTCTTTCGGATTCTTATCAAATTCTTTGTAACAACAATTTTCGTAACCTTTCACGTCTTCGCTTGTTTCTTCTTTTGTTTCAAATTCGCACATCTTATCTCCTTTTTCTTCTAAAGTATGCAAAACATTATTAATAACGTCTTCTTTTGAATCAAATTCGTACATGTTATCTGTTTTTGCTTCTAAAGTGTGCAAAACGGTATTAATAACATTCACTGCATTTTTCAATTCTTCGTATTTAGAAGATCTAGACAGCTTTTGTGTCCATTTATCATCTTTTTCGTTTTCGCCCTGATCCAATGAATTGATTTCAGCGGCATCAGTCATCATTGGTTTCGAAAATTTTTCAACAAATACCTCTATATTTAATCCAATTTTTTTATCAGACGTTTTCTTGCCACAAGCTACATTCCTGGTTTGAGGTTTATAACCATCGTATTCAACAATATCCATGCCTACTCGTTTATTGGATATCTTCTTTACTAATTTTCCACAGAGTTCATTCTTATTAACGTTGGTTTCAGCATCTAGTTTTAAATTAAATCGCACACTCCTTTTCTTTTCTTGTTGTTCATCATCGTCAATAGTAGTAGTTTGATTATTTTTACAGCTCGCAGATAAAGGTGCACTTTGAATAGCAAGCGAACGCTTTATTACTTTAGAAATTTTGTCGGCCTCACCTTGTATACTTTTTGAAGATTGACCCAGTGAAATAGCTTTGTCACTATCCATATGTGCAATCAAATTCATAGAATTTTGAGTAAGGTAATCTTTTTTTGCCTTATCTTTAACTTTCGCTTGTGTTTCTCTACAAACATATTCATTTTTTACAACATGGGTAATATCGTCTTGGATTATTTGAATAAAGTCTATATTTTCATCATCTGAACTTCTCCAAAACGTTGGTTCTTGATTATTTTGGTTAGAGGTGAATAAGCGTCCAAATGTTTTGGATTCCTTCAAATCGTGGGTTGAGCTAGTGGTTCCAGTAACTAATTTTTTAGAACACTTTAATTGATTTATATTACTTTCGATGGAATTTGCTATCTCATGCAGCGAAAGTGACTTAAGTATCGTTAATAAATTGTCGTCGCTTTTTAAACCTTCCTTTGGTACGGAAACATGTCCCGGTTTTAACATTGGTATTGATGCTGAATTATCACTAAGAGGGGGAGCCTTTTCATTATCATTTTTCTTCTTTCTCTTCTGAAAGGAAAAATTGCATCAAAAATATTTTCCAACACTTTGAGTATAGAAAAATATTAGTTTTACTAACCTTAAGTACTTTGGAGGAAAATGCTTTTATACTTTTTAAGAAAGTGGAAGGTCTAAAATATTGAATGTCAATGATTTTTATTAGAATATGAAGATAACTTACACCATTTCACTCTTAAATTTTCGAACTTCTACTAAGTAGTTTAACTTTTACATTACTAATTTCATTTTCAAAACAAATTTTGTTTGATTTTATAATTTCTAAAATTTTGCATCTAAAACGAGACAATTGTTTGTACTTGTCAAAGAGGTTACCTAATTGGAATGAAATTGTCAACCGTTATTTTTCATAAATGTTTTCTGGTGGCTTTTAAAAGTCAAATAGATTCACTGAATAACGCCAGAGAGTCATCTATGATATTGAAGTTTCAAGGATTATTTCGACCGAACTAAAAAACCCCAATTAGCTAGGTTTTTTTTATATAGAGCTTTATTTTAGGATTCTCATAAAAATCTGAATTATCCCAATATACACCAAAAACAGAAAGGGCCAACGGTGCCAGGATTTTTTATTTTTTAGTCAAGGACATTGTGACCAATCCCAAGATTAGATAATAATGTCATCCAAATAGAAAACATATTGTTTTCTAACGAGTCCACTTTTACTCTTTACGGTCATGTAAATCGTCATAACTGTCGCTATTGGGCTAGTTAAAATCCCCACTGATGAGAAAATTACATACACAGAACCCTGATCATGTCATCGGTCCATTTTTCATTGATCACAATTTAAATGGGGATAATTATTTAGCATTGCTCCAAAACAACATTCTACCAGCTTTGGTAAACTTATATCCAGCTCAAGAAAATCTATACGTACCAACCAGCCAAAGGCGGACTAAGCCCGTCAGAGGCCCAGGGCGGCAAAGCTGAATTAGGCCCCCCAGCTTTAAAAAAAATGTAGTTTTACAAGCTTTTTATTCAGTTCACATTTGTATGTATAAATAAGTGTTTATGTTTATTTCGTCAAAATCTGGCAAGTGAAATTTAAATTCGACTTAAATTATTTAGGCTAAATAAACATACATACCTACAATATGAAATGGATATGGACGAGGAAAATAAAATACGAATCGATCGACAAAAAAAATTAGATAAAATAAATTAAAGATAGATTTTTTTTTTTTTGTAGCATGTTATATGTGTTTTCGTGCTTTCAATTTACTGAACTTCTCAATAACTTCTGTGAAATAGATTTTTTTGGAAATTTTTCTGTCTATTGAAAGCACTGCTAGATTAACCAGTCGCTGTTGACCCTTTGTAGGTAGAAGATAATTTTTAATTAGTTTAAGTTTCGAAAAACTCCTCTCACATGATGCAACCGAGATGCAAATGGTCAAGAAGTATTGAAGTATAAGCGATATACAGGGTACCGATTCACTGAAGTCTCATTTTATTATAAATTGAAGAATTTCTTGGGCTCTTCATTTGGCAGCAACGTCCATACTCGTATCGGTGGCTTTTACATGCCTGTGGTACCTTTTTATTTTTTGGGAAACTTGGTCAGATTGTCAACTGCTACAGCCAGAACGTCATCTGAAGCTTCTAGCATAAACTTTGTTTCAATAATTTCGAAAATATTATTGATTTGTTTCATGGCCCCGTATCGTGTCGACAATTCTTGTGTAAATCGGTCTATGCATTCATACATTGACCGACGTATTTCTTCTTGAATTGATAATCCAGCATCATGAGCTGATTCACCTTCCTTCTTCCTCGTTTCTCGATGTTGATGTCCAGGTCATTGCATTTTTTTATGCCAAAAGTTACAGCATTGTCTACAATCGTGGTTCTTTCGGTCACTAAATACTCATTCAAGGCGTTTAGTTTTGTGATTCCTGTATCTAGAGTCATTTCTGGAGACTGCAAATATTATTGAATTAAATTTACTTTCTCCAGTATAGAAAACCAGAATTGTATATAGGTTAGAAAGGTAAAAGCACAAGCAGCCGGCAGGAGCAGACTTGTTCCTGATCTTGTATCTAGATTTGCTTTTATTGGATCTTGAAAATGTTTCAAACTACTCACAATTGTCTTGATGATTTCTTTTACAACTTTTACCGACTCGTACAGATCGCTCCAGAGAGTATCCGATAAGCGTTTTAAATTTTTTCCAGTTTTCTCTTTCAGAAATTGCCTTCTCTGAGTAGATGACGAAAAGAACGAATATAATTTCTCTACAGTTCCAAAACATGTGACCCTGGAAGGAACGCATGCAAATGCATGAACTCCACAAAGATTTAAGGAATGATTAGAACAAGGACTGAACAATGCCTTTGGATTTACTTCTCGGATTTTTCGTTGCACCCCTCCATGGACATCTGACATTGACGCGACATTGTCATAACCTTGAGCCCTGCACAACGCAATATCCAGTCCATCTTTTTCCAGCTGTTGCTGAATGTCTTTTGACATATCCTCAGCAGTTTTTCCAAACATTAAAAAAGAACTAAGAAAGATTCTCGTACATTCACAATGTCATTCTCTATATGAACGAATCTAATGATTTGACTCATTTGGTCTATTTTACTTTCGTCAGGAATGCTATCAAAAATGATTCCGTAATACTTAGCCTTTTTAATATCTGCAATAATTTTTTGCCTTACATAATCACCCAAACATTGAATAAATTCATTTTGTATTCATTTTGACAAATAAGATGGTACTCTCTTTGACCCACCAGCAGCCTCTTCTAGTTTTAAGCAATGCTCTTTCAACACCGGATCATATTTCGCTAACAGTTGTACTAATTCTAGAAAATTTCCCCTGTTTTCCGAGGAAATATCTTCATGGTGGCCTCGGAAGGCAAGATTTTGTTGGGCTAAGAATAGCGTTACTTCTAAAAGGCATTGTAAAATGTTTCTCCATTTCTTAGTTTCATCGTTAACAATTTTCAAATTATCTTTATCAATAATTTTATTAAGTTTCACACCGATTGTCATCGTTTTCTATTTTGCTAAGTTTGATAGATGTTCGTGAGACGATTCATGCTGTGATATTTTTGGATTTAATTTCCACCACTGACAAAAACCAGAGACAAATTTATTAGTGTGATTGTCACCTTCAGATGCAAATAACCGGCAGCAGTAAACAACGATGTGCTCCCTTAGTGCTTTCACCTGGTCTTTCTAGAGATGCAAAAGGTCCGTCCTTATTTTGAAATATTTCACTGCCCTTTTTGATAATCGAAATTTTGATATGCTCTGGCACAGGTATTGGCCAAAGTGCCGCATCATTGGATGATAAGAACTCTAACTTAGAAGCAACGTAGTCTTCGACTTCCTCAGTATTTTTCTTTAATTTATTAGTTTTACAGTCCTGTATTTCAGTGTCAGTTACGTCTGGGTTTTTATTAATATCACATTTAATAGACTTTTCAGCTATGTTTGCTGTTTCAATATCAATGATTTGTACATTAGATCCCGATTCAACAGTTTAATTTCTCCGGCAACGCCGCTTTTCTTCTCTTCAGAATTCGAAAGGTATTTGGATAAAGATCCAGCAAGGGATTTTGCCTCTTCAGTCTTCGCTTTTTTTAGCCTCCTTTTCTGAGAGCCAGATGGTTGAATCCTTTTCACTAAAAATAATGAGATAAAAAAGAAACTTTTATAAAAGATAGCTAAATTACGTAGACTAAAAAATTATTATTTGCATAAAAGAACAATATTTTATGTGTTGGTTAAAAGAACATATCTTTAAATTCCCTCAATTTTTTTACAATCGTTACAACCACCAAATGCAGCTCATGCATTTTATAAATGCGCCTTATCTTATTATTAGTGCAGTAAATTAACGATGTCATGAGCAGCGATCGGAATAGGTAGACTATTTAGTTAAACTTCTAGAAACAGACATAAATTGGAAACATTCTTACAACAATATTTTGATAAGCGGGTGTTCTATTCCCTAATAAACGTGCACTACAAATAAAATAAGGACTAGGGTAGATGTGCCAGTAAGTCGGCCACTACCAGTCCTCGGCCACTTGGCACTTTAATTAATAATAACTTCCAACGCATAAATCCGATATAGGTTTTTCCAAAATAATAATAATCGACCTCTTTAGGTTCATAACCGAACTTATTGAGGCAATTGATCGGTAAATACTTTGGCTTCAGTTTAGCGCTAAAAGTTGTGTGTTCTTTGCAGGTTATAGTTTATAAGATCACTGTTGCTAAGAAATATCTATGTGTAGTTTTTTTAGGTGAGTAATTTACCTACTAACATGTTTCTAAATGAAGTTCTTGTTAAATATAAAAAGCAGGGTTTAAATTTTACATTTAATAATTTGAAATTGAGAGAAAGGATAAAGGTTTAAAAAATAGTGGCCGCTTACTGGATCTCTCTAACAGCTAAGATGTTAGTAGCCGCCCAGGGCGGCCGACTACTAACATATTGCAACCTTTGAAATTTATAATTTTTTTTAAAATGTTTAAATCAATACAACATTTTTATTTGAAATACTGCCCAATTTAATAGTATACTACTAAGCTACCAGTAGTCGGCCATCAAAATTAAAGTTTAAAATTGACATTTTGCATTAATAAACTTTGGCCGACTATTGGATTAAGCCACAAATAAGATGCTGAACCATAAATCGGCCATATATTTTTGAATGGTTTTTTTTTCTAAATTAGACCCTAAATATGCATTATTTTTAGTTAATATGGCAAATATTGTAAAATGAAAAAAAGTTCATCAATATGATGAAAAACATCTACAACAATGCCTCGAAGAAGTTTTAAATGGACAACCTTTACGGATAACATGCCGCAAATACGGCATTCCAAAATTTACGGTACAGGATCGTCTTCAAGGCCGTATAAAAAAAAGTAGAAAAGCTCCAGATCCAGTATTAACACTTCAGAATGAGAAAATAATTTTTGATTGGATAATGAAACTAGGAAATTCTGGTTTTACGTTAAAAAAAGAAGAATTGCTTTCCAGTGTTACCAAGATAGTACTTGCAGAAGAAATAAAAATTCCATTTAAGGATGGAAAGCCTGGAGAAAAATGGTATATAAATCATTTTTACGAAGAAATCCTGAAATTTCTGTCCGAAGTGAAGAAAGTATAAATTTAGCTAGGGCAACAGTTACAGACCAGTATATTAGGAAATGGTTTGATGAACTTCTCTTATTTCTGAAGAATGAGAATGTTGCTGATATACTAAATGATCCCAGTCGTATTTTAAATGCAGACGAAAGTGGTTTTAGCCTTTGCCCAAAATCTGGAAAAGTACTGTGCTCTAGAGGATGGCGTAATGTAGCAGAAATTAAAAAAGGAAACGAGAAGAAGAATTTAACAGTTTTATGTATATTTACAGCAGACGGAAGAATCGGGCTCCTTTGGGGGTTTTTCCCTATGTCAGACCTCCAAAAGCACTTGTAGATTCTATGCCAGAATATTGGATTCTCGACAAATCTGAAAGTGGGTGGATGAAAGGCGATGTATTTTTTGAATTCGTAGTAAATGCCTTGCATGTCTGGTTAAATGAACAAAAAATTAAACGGCCTGTTCTTTTTTTAGTGGATGGACACTGATCTCATATGTCACTAGAATTGAACCAGTTCTGCGACGACAATCAAACAATTCTGAATTCTTTACCGCCGAATGCACACATATTATCAAACCTGCTGACGTAGCAGTTTTTAAACCTATGAAAGCTAATTGGAAAAACACGGTTTGCATATGGCAAAATTAGCCTGAAAACGTCAATTGTGTTGTAACAAAAATTAATTTCTGCAATATTTTTGCTGATGTTATCAATGATCCAAAATTACCAGATTATATAATGACAGGATTTCGAAAATGTGGTATATATCCATTTGATCCTAGTGCGGTGGATTATTCCAAGTGCTATAAAAATACATTGGAAGCTATCCACGAAGGACAACATTCAATGTTTTCCACTGAAGATTTTGAAACAACAGAGTTTTAAAGGCTATAGAGCCTGCGCTCACCTTCAAAGAAATTAACTTTCAAGTGATTGAGAATGAAATGCTACAATTAGAAGAAGGAAATTTATATCAAACAGATACTGAAAAAAATATTGCTGCAGGTAACATCACTTGTGGGAATTATATTATTTCTGAAGATGGCCAACTTGTCCCGGAACCTTCCATGAAAGTTTCAGAATTTGAGCACCATAGTCTGCCGAAATCCGAAATTCTTTCATCTGTTAATACTCTAGAAGATATAATAACCATTAACCTTAATTTGCTGGGAACCCATTAATAATTATCAAACAAATAATGAATTTACATTAAAGGATAACGAGTCGCTGAACTTAAATGATGAACTAAACTGTTTTTTGGGATGTAATAGCAAAGTCGAGAGTCCTTCTGAAGAAATGTCTGTGAATAATATTCATATAATTGGACATAAAGGCTATAATTTGCAATCAGTAGCAACCTCAAAATGTGTTACGAAGGACGCCTTTGATAAACCTTTAACATTTCTAAATATATTAGAAAAAAATGCAAATAAGAAAGTTAAAGAAGTTTTTCCTAGAGCTATATCTTCTAACAAACGGAGGGAATATTGTAGAAAGAAGTTAAAAGAACGAGAAGAGAAAGAAAATATTAAACAATTGAAAAGAGATATGGCAAAAAAAAGAAGATGGAAAAAGGAAAGAAAGTTGTAAAAGGAGGTCAGAAGCAAAAACAAAAGTGTCACTTTTGTAATGACGATCTTTACAGTGATGCTGAAGAAGACATATAGGATGTGACTACTGCCCTTATTGGTATCATCTTAGATTTACTAAATTCCAGGACCAAGCATATGATAAAGTTGCTATAATTAATTTTAAGTGTAACTTTTGTAAAGACTAATATAATTTATAAGAGTTTTTTTTAGTGTTCTCTTTTCTTATGGTAGTATTTATTGTTCTATTCATAAACATTTCTCACCAGATATAATTCGTTTATAAAATTTAAAACTTTCTTACCACTCTTTACTTGTTTTGTTATTTGATTTCTTACAAATAAAATGCTTTATTAATCAATTATTGAATGTATTTTACTGCATGGCCGACTACTACAATAACCGCGGCCGTTAACTGAATTTTGTGGCCGGTTACTAGCGAAATTGCACTCTTCAACAAAAACAATAATAGTAGTTTGTGCAACAAGAGCGGATATGATGTCCATATCGCACGAGAACGAAGTTTGAGCACGACGCCGAAGGCGGAGTGCCTCAATCGTTCGAGTGCGATATGGACAATCCGCTCGAGTTGTACAGCGAATTTTTCCCACGACTACGATCCCTCAAAAACAAAAATACGATTTAATTAATATTTTTTTCGTTAAATACGTCAACTTGACAAATTCTATGGTATAATTTTGAACCTAAAAATGACATTCGTTTTTATCGCATGGTCATGATTGGTCAATTTCATATCCACACTAGTGTGGATATGAAATCGACCAATCACTACGCGACTTATGTTATATCCGTTCACTAGAATGATATGGCCTATCTATCCTGCTCGCAAGTTATAAAGAAAACAGTGAATATACGGGTGGGAGTGGGAAAAATAAAATAAAACACTTTCATCTTTTGGGAAGTCACTTATGCTTTATTATAATAAAGATATTAAACTTTTATTTACAATAATTACCTTCATCACTTCGATTATTAAACAAATTTAATTAAAGTACTAAGTCAAAATTTAGGTAAACTGACCGACTACTGGCACATCTACCCTACTCGCGAACCGCAGGAACTGAAGTAATGTACTTGTAAATGCATATTGACTAGAAACTACAATTATAATTTCTAGACTAAATTATACGAAGAATTACTTACTTTTTCCAAATACTTGAAAATGCACTAACTCAACTCTGAACTCATTTACTTTTATACCGCAACAAAAATCAAAAACACTATTACACTTTTTAATGAAATTACTTTGAACGGATAAGATCGCGTTTATTTCTTTACAATTTGAAAAAAGGCTTATCAGAACACACTAATAAACTATTAAATATCAACGTAATGAAATTTAATATATTTCAAATGAAGCCAATGTTTATTTTTTGACGTAAATAGAATGTAAATGTAGGCGTACAAGAGTGAATTATTTGTACTTTATTCATTCAGGGATTCCTGGGGAAGTACCCGCTACAAAGGCGGGAATTCCCCCAGCATATTGGACGCGTTCAGCAAAGTTAAAAGAATATTAGTACCGCGTAAAAAGTCTAGATGGATGTAGTGTTTTGATCTTGATGAAATTATGTAGGTACTAAGCACATTTTTAAAGTCTTCCCTCATAGCCAGGCTTTTACTACAAGATCTTGGACATCAGTAGTTACATCAAACTTAACATCAAGTTTATGTTAAGTCGTAATTAAGTAGGTAATATTTGCATCTAAGTTAAAGATAATATGCAGTCGTAATTTGAAGTCAACTACAAGACTTATAGTGAACTTGTAGCAAAAACTTTTGGTTAATTTAACGACAATAACTTGCATATGACGATTTTTATCTAAGTTGTATCAAAATTAATTACCAACTTAACTATTTTCCAAGTCTTTGTGTTAACTTGACTTCAAATTCCGTCTCTAGATTGACGTCAAGTTGAGCATTAAGGTGGCTATCAGGGTTATTTAGGATTTGATCAGGGGAACGCGGAGGCATTTAGGGGCCCCTCAAGACCGGAGGACCGGGGCGGGCCGCCCCTTCCGCCCCCCTGTTAGTCCGCCAATGCAACCAGCTAATGTAATATAGTTCCAGCAAGATGAAGCACCAGCACACTACCAAGTCAATGTCCGGCAATACCTCGATTTTACATTTCGGTGGATAGGGAGACGAGGTACGATAGAATGGCCACCACGATCACCAGACCTGACGCCTCTGGACTTCTTTCATGGGGTTATGTGAAAAGTATAGTGTATAAAACCAAACTCCGCGACGTAGCTGACTTACGAGCAAGAATAACGCTTGCGATTTCGTCGGCGACACCAGAGGTGTTGAATAGTGTCAGCAGCAGTGGCGGCTCGCGTATATGCACTGAGGAACTGCAGCACCCCCAATTCCGCTTTTAAGTTTTTTTTTCAAAATGTTGGCTCTTTGTTAAAGACTTTTCCTTAAAAACTTTTTTATTGAAATTTTAAATTTTCTCTGATAACTTTTATAGAAACCTTATCTTTCTTTCATCTTAGGATCTTCTAAAATCTATTTTATTTTTAATTTTGATGAAAAACGCATTTTCAAAAACTAATTTTTGTAAAACTTTTGAAAAAGAAATCCATATTTCGAGAGTGAATTGAAATTTTGAGAAAAAAAGGTTAAATTTCTCTAAGTGTCAAAATTTTGAGACAATAATGAAATTTTCAAGAAACAATATAAATCCAACTCTTCTCACATTTTGATATTTCTCTGAAACAAAAATAATACCAAATCTTCGAGTTTTTACCCGATTTCGCAATTTCCACTGTATTGTAGAACAATTTTTAATTTTTTCTAATATTTTGATTTTTTTCTTGGAAAAGTTTTTTGAAAAGTTTCTATTTTCCTAAATATATTGTATAAATAAATTTTCTCAAAATTTCTACTTTTCCAGCAAATTTGTTTCTAAAATTTTTTCTGGAAATTTCAACTTCTCCCGATTTTTTATGTTTCTCTAATTTGCTTTTAAAAATCTTAGGTTTTTTCACGGCGTTTCAAAGTTTATTGTATAATTTTGTCTAACAATTTTTAGAAAAAAATTCTAACGTTTTTATAAAAATGTCAAGATTTTGGAAAGAAACGAAAAAATGTTAGAAAAATTTTCCATTGCTTCCGCATTTTGATATGTTTATGAAAAAAAGAAAAACCGATGGATTACTTTCCTAAAATTTCGACTTTTTTGTACAGATATTTCAAATTTTTTTTTTAAATTTCGACTTTCTTTCTACGAAAATTGGAATCTTTCAAAATTTTGACATTTTTCAGGTTTTTGAAAAATTTGAAAATTTCCACTTTTGTTAAGAATTTCGTTCGGATATTCCTAGAAACTTTGATTTTTTGTGAGAATTTTGGTTCTTCTCATATTTTCAATTTATTTGCAAACTCAACCTCAAAAATTTCCGCATTTTACAATTTATTTTTGGAAATTCGACCGTTTTTCAAAAATTTGATTTGTTCTCTCAATTTTAACTTTTTTTAAAAATTTTGAAATTTACCAAACATTCTACTGTTTTGAAAACTTACGGCTTTATTAAAATATTTATTTTTTGTGAAAATTTAAACTTTGTTGAATCTTTCAAAATTTTGCCTTTTTGAAAATTCGATTTTTATTTTAAATTTGATTTTTCTCGAATATTGATATTTTTTTTTGTTAATTTCGAATATTCTGATGTGGTGTTTTTTCCCCAAAATTTGGAATTTTCCAAATTTTTTGGAAAATTTTGATTTTTGATGATTTTCATTTTTTATTAAAAACTCCAATTCTTTTTTAAATTTTTGATCTTTTCTCGAAGTTTTGACTTTTGAAAGTTACGACTTATTTGCGAAATTTCGGCTTTTCTTTAAATTTCGACTTTTATTTGAAAAATTTTTTTGAACATTTCGATTTGTTTGAATATTTAGATTTTTTTAAAAATTTCGTTTTTTTGAAAATCTGTCCTGATTTAAAAATTTCAACCTTTTTTAAAAATTTCGACTTTTTTAAAACATTTTACAGTTTTTCAAAATGTTAACTATTGAAATTTTCGATTTTTTTTTTGAAACTTTCGACCTTCAAAATGTTGCCTTGTTGAGCAAAATTGTTTTAGAAAACCTAATTTTTAGCTTACAAAAGAAAGTGCTGACATTTGTTAATATTTAATAAAACCGTTTTAGGACTTAAAAATGCATCTTGTTTCGAAATTTTTTTTAAAGTTTTTCGAAAATTTCGACTTTTTAAATGTTGCCTTGTTCGACAAAATTGTTTTTCAAAACCCAATTTTTGCCTTGTAAGAAAAATTTTAAATTTCAATGTTCAGTTAATTATCCTTTTTTACCCCGCTTGGGATTAACATTTTTTAAATCGATTAAGTACGTGTTTAGTGATTACTTTTATGTGTGTGTGTGTGGAAATTTTGACAAAAAATTTTTAGAAAAGAACCCTGATATTTCCCCAAAAATGTTAACATTTTGGGAAAAAACGAAGAAATTAAAAAAAAAAGTAATTTTCAATTTTGAGAAAAATATTGAATTTCAAGAAAAAATGAACCTTCCAAATTTCAAATTTTTTTGCGATTTGATATTTTGCTAAAAAAAACTTACCACTGTATTGTACAACCGAAGAAATTCTGAATCGAAATTTCCAATTTTTCTAGAACTGTTATTTTTATTTGTTAAATTTATTCTTGGAATTGTCAATTCCGTCAAATTTCAATAAAAAATAGATTAAAATTTAAAGATTAACTTAAAAATTTGGACACAAGCACACAACATTTCTAGAAAAAAGTTGAAATTTGTTTTTTTGATACAAAATATTTGAAAAAATAGCAATGTCGAAATCAATGAACAAAAACAATTTTAAAAAATAAATTAATGGTCAAAAATATTCTCAAAATTTCAACGTTTAAAATAGGACTTTTTAAAAATGAATCAACATTTCTAGAAAAGTCGAAATTTCGCAATTAAAAATACTCAACATCTTAAAAAATTCACAATTTAATGTTCTAATTTAAATTTTTTCTAGTACTTTTTAAGTTCCCAGGAAAACTTCAAAGATCAAATATTTCAGCTTGAGGTCGATCCTTTGTAATTAAAATTCACATTTTGGAAATTTATTAGTAATTGAACTACAAGTTTTTTTTCGAAATTTGTTTCAAAACTTCGAACAATTTTAAAAATAGAAATTTTTGTTACTATTTCTTTAATTTTCAGTTTTAATTCGAAATTGTTCTTAAAAAGTTGACATTTAAAAAGAAAAAAAATATCAGTTTAAAAAAATATATATTTCAAGCTCAGGATAGTTTCTAGAAAACAGATAAAATTCGTTATTTAATCACAAAATTCCAATTTTTCCTCGAAATTTTGCATTTTTAAATTCTCCTAAAGCTGAGATTTCTATTGAGAAGCAACAGAGGTGGTTTATGTTATTAATTTTTTTGTAACTTATTTGCTTTTGCAAAATTTTAACGCAAACACCGTCGCAGCACCGCCTCTAGTTTTAGCTACGAGCCGCCACTGGTCAGGAGACATTTTTATTCACGATTAGGATGCTGCCAAGATGTTGGAGGTGCCCATTTTGAACATCTCCTACATTAACTATGGTTTGTTTTTTATTATAGTAAAAGAAAATATTAGATTTATATTTTGTTGTTGAAAATTGGAATTAATTTCTTTTTACTGTTAATTATTGAAATAAATATGGCAACCATGACATTTTTGAATAGAAAATGAAAAGACCTTTTAAATGGGGTATAACAAGCCCCTACTTTTGGTTTAAAACTTTAGGGGTTGCAACATTGTTCCGATTAGGGATGTTCGAATTAGCGATGTTCGAATTAGCGATGTTCGCATTAACGAGGTTCGGATTAGCGAGGTGTCAGGATTAACGAAAATTATGCAGTGATTCGAAAAAAACTAGAATTTTGCTAAATTTTCCATATTTTTGATTAGATTATTTGGTTAGTAGTTCAAAGTGGCGTTTTTTGATAACGCGGACCATTCGTTTGTCCTGTCGCAGGTTCAAATCCTGCTGTCGACAACGCGTAATTTAATTCTGTAGCACGTCCTACTCATAGTTACACAGTACTGTTAACATTAGAGGATTTTGGTAACTGAAATTAGCGTGATGGTAACGCTAAAGTTTTCACTTCAAAAATTTGGGAATATTAAATGGCTAAATATTGATTCAAGCGTTTAATGTGTGTTAATTAGATACCTTTTACTCGGTGCATCATTTACGCAGCGCGACAGTTGTATTTTTGGGAGCGATGCTCTCAGCTTCTTAGAATTACTAATCCAAAGATCAGCTACTATACTAAATAACTGAATTATTTCTAAGCTACTATTATTTTTTTAAATCAAGGACGAAAATGATGCTGGTGCTGGTGCAAGTGAATGTACTTTTTTATTTACAAAATACACACGGTATAGGCGGCGAATGACAATGTTTCTTGGATCAGTTTTTATTTTCAAGAACATGGTAGTATAACAGCCCCCACTTCCGAAACACCTGTCTCTACTGTAGGTTATTCGCTGCTATAGCTACTGTCGATGGAGTCGATGCCGCTCGCTCGCAAAGCCGCACCAGACATCAGTTACATCTCGCCGATGAGAGAGTCTAAACAGTTCGTGGTTTAATTTCAATTTAGACGTCGTTTGATTGATGTCATCGAAAACTGGATCGAGGCGACTAGTGACCAGAAGGTATTTAAAGTGTCTGTTATTATTATCAGTTGCAAATTATAATAAAATCTTGTGAGAAATCAACACTTGCGTTTTTTTTATCCGGCGTCGGATGTGAAAAATAAACATTACGGACCTAAGGTCTCATGTGTACATTTAACTGTTTTAGTGTTTAGGTGAACAATTGTCTAATATAAGGAAGTGTCTAATACATTGGGAAAGTGAATTGAGAAGCGTAAGTTATTAGCATTATGCAACTTAATTAGGTAGATAAGCTTTTTTGAGACAAGTTTCCAATGCAAAAATTAAGGTCAGTGGAACAAATCACTGTGTAGGTATTTTTATTCAATAGCGTTGCAGAAAAAATATTACAAAATCCGAAAGTAACGTCAGTGGGATTATAATCATTTTAATGATACTACATCTCAAATAAAATTAGTGCCCGATAACACACTAAAAAAATTGTTACTCTAGATCAGTACTTCGAATACGAAGCACCCTTCCTAAGCAAAAGAGCATGTGAGCCTGTAGTGAGTACGAAATACTCCAATAAAATCGTTATACTTTATGCCAAAAAAACTTGCTACCAAAGATGCGCATCCAAATTATGAAACATTTTTTTCGAGTTATCTTAATTTCAAATGGGAGTAACTTTCGATTAAAATTTTATTTCGTTCTAACGATTTCCTTGAAACATGACTATAAAATTGTTTTTTCGAGTGTAGTTTACAAAATAAAATATGTAACTGATACCACTCGTGTTATTGACAGTTGAACCCAATAAATTTGTCCTTTCGTGCGTAAACATGCATAAAACTGCCAGTTGACTGATAACATATTTCGGTTTTCGCTAACATTTTCCTTCGGACAATGTCGAATGTGGTATTGAAACTGAGCTCACCTCAGGTCTGGAATGCAGAAGTTCAGAAGCAGTTTTATCTCAGCTTGCTCATCACATTCGCATTTTTGCTTCATAATGGGGCCCTTTGAAGGTACTGCGTGCCTTCAGAGAGATTAGGCTTCGGAGGCAGTGGTATAAAAAAACATTGAAAGAAAAACATTCCAAATATCTCCAAAGCTTTCGATCACAAAGGGGCATTTCAAATTCCATTTACATATTTGCCATTTTTTGTCTCTATATAAATTATTAAATCTTCTTCTATTGGATGTACTTCTTCCAGTAGTAGTAGTATTCAACATTAAGCTCCTATGCTGCTAAAGTACAGCTTCCTTTGACGAATGAAACATCAATAGTCAATAGAAAAACCAAATCGAAATTATTAACAAAAATTTCGAATTTATTTCGACTTTTTCTAGAAACTTTCTTTTAAGCAAAAAATCTAATATTCGAATGTCAACAAAATTTCCAGCTTGAAATTGAAATTTTTAGTTTCTTTGGTTCCAGTTTAACTTGAAATTTCGAAGAAAAAAGTCAGGAGTTGGAGATGAAGTTTAAATTATGGGAATAAGAAGTTGACATTTTGGAAAAAAACAAAAAATTGCAGGTTTTTACTAGAAGTTACTAAAAACAAAGTCAAAATCTGAATAAAAGAGAAAAATATTACAAGATTTCTCAAAATTTTTCCTTTTTCTTGACATTTAATGACATGAAATTTTCAGATATTTTTTTACAATAATCTCATTTTTTTTTCCAGTCACAATTAAAAATCTGGAGTTCAATGTTTAATTATTTTATTTTTTCAATTGAATTTCAACTTAAAACTTCGAACAAAAGGGGAAATTTTCAATGGAAAATCAAAACTTCCTTAGGTAGTCCAATTTTTATTCAGATAAGTGAAAAAGCTTTGATGGAACACACTGGTCCTTGGTTCTCTTCAAAAATTGAAATACAGAACTTGTCCCCTGAAACCAAGAAAGATTAAAAAATACAACAAAGGTTGCTCTAAGGCATTTCGACAGCCAAACTGTCATCTTCAGTTTCTCTCTGAAGATCTTGTCCTCTGAAACCAAGAAATATTAAAAAACACAAGGTATCTCTCTGAAGATGATAGCTTGGCTATCAAAACGCGTTAGAGCAACCTTTGTTGTGTATCTTTCTTGGTTTTAGGGGACAAGTTCTGTACTTCAAGTGAAAAATCTGCAAGAAAAAATAAATTTTTTAAAAAATATTGGCGTTCATTTCGAAAGTTTTGCAAAAAGAGTTGAATATTCCAGATTTATTAAAATTCCGAAGTTAAAATCGAAAGATTTTTTTTCGAAATGTCGATTTTTTTCGAACATTATATTAAATCTCGATTTTTAATAAATGTTGAGTGTTCCTCAAAATTTGTTCTGTTTTCAAAATTTTTATTTTCAGCTTACCGTACCTTTTTGAATATTTGTCTCCTACTAATATAGATATTATGAACACTGGTAACAACCCCACCTTTATAAATAGTGTAAGGAGAGAAGTGTTAGATATAACACTACCCAGCACCTTTATGAGTAACTTAATCTATAACTGGCATGTCTCAAAAGAAACCTCAGTGACGGATCATCAGCACATTAGATTTGACATTCAGACATTAATGACATGCCTTCAAATATGCAGAAACCCAAAACTAACGGAGTGGAAGTTATACCGTTAAAGTCCGAAAACCCTAATCAACCACCAATAATTGATACAGTGGAAGACCTAAAATTTCAATTTAACGAACCAACGACTCTTATTGGTGTCGGAAACACGAACCTCATAATTAGATCGTATGAGAACAGCTGCTTTGTGAAACAAAAAGTCGCAAATGGAAAAGAGCCATGGTGGAACAAAAAGCTCGGTCAAATGAGAACTAAAACAAGACGACTCTTTAAGAGCGCCAAACGCGACAGTGAATGGAGCGACTACAAAAAGGTCCTAACTGAGTATAATAAAGAGCTGATAAACTCTAAAAGGAAAATCTGCCGACAATTTTGTAAGCGGATTAATGACCTGCCTCAGACAATGCGTCTCCAGAAGATCCTGTCAAAAGACCTCTCAAATGCCATTGGGCTGCTTCAGAAATCTGATGGCAGTTACACCAAAAGCAGAAAAGAAATCGTTGACTTGCTTCTGCAAACCCACTGCCCCTAGTGCATTGAAAGCGAAAATATCCAAGATAGCGCTCCGTCAGAAGAGCGCATATATTGCCTTTCTGGTCGAACAAAAAGCCTCTCAGGAAGAATTTTCAGTAAAAGAAAAATAGAATGGGCGGTATGTTCTTTTAAGTCCTACAAATCACCAGGCGAAGACGGAATCTTTCCAGCCCTGCTGCAAGAGGGCCTAACGGAGCTTATGATTCCACTAACTCAACTAGTTAGAGCTAGTTATTGCCTGAGGTATATTCCTCAAACCTGGAGGGAAGTTAATGTGGTTTTCTTCCCAAAGGCTGGAAGGCGATCAAACGCCCCGCCTAAATCTTATAGACATATTAGCTTAAACCTCATTTCTCCTCAAAACAATGGAAAAAACGATAGATCTTCACATTAGAAGCTGGTACAGGTACAACTTCACAAGAACCAATTTGATTATCAATCAGGCAAATCCACCGAGACGGCCTTACATATCCTCATAAAGAGGATTGAAAAGGCACTCATAGCAAAAAAATTTCTCTTTGTGCATTCATCGATATAGAGAGTGCATTCATCGATATAGAGAGTTCATTCATCGATATAGAGGGTGCCTTCGACAACACCTCATACGAATCCATAAAAAGAGCTGCACAAAACAAGGGCTTTGAAACAACAACCAAATGGACACAATCCATGCTTAGAGGAAGAAGAATCAAAGCAAACTTGGGAGGAGATTTAGCAACGGTGAGACTGCAGTAAAGGGCTGTCCTCAAGGAGAAGTATTATTGCCCCTTCTATGGTCTATTGTTGTGGACGATCTCCTTCGAAAGTTACTCATCTCAGGCTTTGAAACGCAGGGATATACATATGACATTGTCGTCACTGTAAGGGGAAAGCATGACAGAGTTATATCAAACCTGATGCAAACCGCCCTAAATATCATCAACAATTAGTGCTCGAAGGAAGGCCTAAGAATCAACCCAAGCAAAACAGTTATTCACTAAAAGAAGGAAGTTCTCATTAATAGTTCCCGTCTTAAACGGAGTACAAATTGACTTCTCAACTGAGACAAAATCCCTAGGTTTAATGCTAGACCAGAAACTCACTTGGATCGCACACCTGACAAAGGTAGTTGAACGTGCAACAGTGGTAAACTGGACCCGTCGAAGGTAGTCGAACGTGCAACAGTGGTAAACTGAACCTGCCGTAGACTCTTTGGAAAAACCTGGAGAGTGAACCCTAAAATGATCTACTACTCTTACCTGGTTATCAGATCGATGGTTACGTACGCCTCGTTAGCATAGTGGCCACAACCAAAAGAAAAGACAGCACAAGATAACTTGCAAAAGTACAACGTTTAGCATTTCTTGGAATTACAATGAAAACCTGTTCAACTGCAGCTCTGGAAGTCATGCTGAATTTCCCCTCTTTACATCCACAGGTAAAGAAGGAGGCAATTCTGAAGGTTTTAAGACTGGTTCAGGCAGTAGACCTGAAGGAAGGAGACCTTATCGGACACATGAATATTCATAAAGAATGTGTGTCATCGATAAAACCGGTTGATTCAATACAAACCAGGTTGGAGTTCGAACACTCATTTGAAGATGGTCATAAATGATCGTCATATGATTGAGATGGATCGAAAACCTAAAATACCGCAAGGATCCCTTAGCTGGTACACAGATGGGTCAAAAACAACAGAAGGAGTTGGAGTTAGCATATATGGTCCAAGATATAGGCTAACAAAAGCCTTAGGTGAAACTCCCACAATCTTCCAGGCAGAAGTACATGCCATAGAACTATGCACTGGGGAATGTCTATCGAAGGACCTACGAGAAACAAGGATCTATACCTGTTCAGACAGTTAAGTGACGCTTAAAGCTCTGAGTAGCTTTACTGTTAAATCCCACTGGACTGTCCACAACTACTGAAACAGTTGGCTGCCCGCAACAAGGTAACCTTGATGTGGGTGCCAGCACACATAGGTATTGAAGGAGATGAGATTGTCAATCGCTTAACCAAAGAAGGTGTAGTATCTCTTTTTCTTGGACCCGAACCTTACTTTGGTATAACACAATGAGAAGTGAACTCATGAGAAGAGTAAACAAAAAGAATCCCACTGGAAATTAATTTCAGGACAAAGCCATGCGAAAAAGTTCATCACATATTCGCACACCAAGACGAAGGAACTTCTCGTCCTCAGCAAACCGGGGTTAAGGTTAATAATAGGTCTTCTCACAGGACACTGCGTGCTAAGATGCCATCTTAAAAAGATATGCAAAGCGGAATCAGAGACTTGCCGCTTCTGCAACGAGGCCAAGGAAACTGCAGAACACTTACTTTGCACATGCGAAGCATTGTTTTACAGGAGACTACTTCCCCTGGAAGAGGTAAGAGTTACACCTGCAGAAATAAGTAAAATTTCTCCTAGGAAAATCCTAGGGTTCTATAAAAGCTTGGGAATTTAGGAACAATATATATCGTGGTTTATCACAATAGATCTTTAAGGTCGCAGTGATGAGAGGAATGTATATATCCTGTTCGAACCCATATCTAGTCTAATCTATCTAACTGGTCATTATGAAAAACGCATTACGATCCTGACAATTTTTTTGTGAAACGCTTGTGGCATAAGATATATTTGAAGTTAGCAATAGTTTTCAGCATATTGAGCTTGAAGACGAACATTCTGCTTTTTTTCTGAAAGTTTATATAAAACCAATTTCCGTGGTGTGCACCTTTGGTTTTACCAACGATGTTTATGTTTTTTTTTCCACAATTTCGACTCTTCCTAGAAAGTCAGAAAGTCATGTCAATTTTTAACGCTCGTTTCAATAAGTTAGAGAAAAAAATAAGACTAGAGCCGAAATTCTGAAAAATATTTATCAAGAGTTTTGTTGTCAACATTTCTGTTATTAACTGACCCAAAAGATTTTCTCACATTTGAATCTACGCAGACGAAGTTAAGGGTGACGCTAGTTAATTAGAAAGGAAATGGTGATAGAAAATCCTGATTTAATTGTGTACTGTTATTTATTGTATTAAACGCAGGAACGCAATCCAACTGTATTTTAAAGGTATTTACTATTGCGGGGATTCTTTTTTTGTACTAATTCTACTAATAAAGCCACAAGTGGCCATAAAATAAAATTCAATTACTCCGATGATTTTTCTGCGAAAAACTCATTACAACCTTATGCAACTTTATAGATTTAACTTTCTACAGCCTTAGATTTATGTTTCGCGACTATAGAGGTCATGTAGTTAGACGTGATGGTTTTTATTATATCGGCATAAATAAACGAATGAAATACAAAACATTATGATTGGTGGCAGTATAGCACGAGTTACAAATATCGAGTTTCACAAGGCGGAATTGATATTCTGAATGAATTAAAACTGACAGCCAATTTTACTAAAACGAATTGATGAATTAGAATGCCATCTCTTAATCAAAAATAAAAAAAAACGAAATTGGTCCATCCATTAAGATGATCAGCTTTGATTATAAAGTGAATTTGGAGGTTGCATTAGCTTATGACGTCAGAATTAAATTTTGACACAAGGGTATCTAATTGGTTTTACTTACCACTTTGCTGTTAACGCAATTTCTGGATGACTGCCATAAGAGACAAAAGGGTACTAAAACAGATTTTAAAATTATAAATTTTGTTATCTAAAAGAAGGGATGGAAGAAGTAACTGACGAAGTAAAAAGCCAATAAAAAATGAATAAAACATAAATGTTAAAATATCTTCTGTTTGATTTAATTATTGAATGATGGTGACATTTTTTTAATTTAATGTTAGAGTTGTAGCTATTAGTAATGATTAAAATGTATTAATCCTAACGCTCTCATACATAAAAAACTGAGACATAATTGCTTATAAATGTCTAAAACTTACGAAAAATAGTTAATAGCATCAAACAACCAGAGAATAGTAAGAGCATGGGCGTTTATGAATCAATAAATACGGTTGGTCCATAAATCGATTCGTATATTATATCTTAACAATTCCTTAAAGAATGAATAAATAAAACGACGTTTTCATATGCTTTTAATAATGATTGAACTTTCTCACAAGTCTCTAATAAAACAAGGTTATTCTACCATTATATTATCATTAGTGATAATTAAAACGTTTCCAGTCAATTAAATGATTTGTTTACTAAATTGAATTTTAAAACTGTTTTGATAGATAATATTTAACTGTTAAGCCTCACATAACTCCACTTCAATAATAAATAATTATCTAGCATCTGCCAGCGCTGGCGGTAAAACGTGTAGTATTTATTATTGCTCGTCTTCAGGCAAAAATGGATACGTATTACCTTATTGTTTGGGTCGGATTAAATATCAAAAAATTAGGTTGAATTTTAGGATATTTTTACGACTCGTGTCATCAATTTCTAGAACTTCATCGACTGATCAATAGTGTTTGGTGCATGGACCGTCAAAAATATTTAGTGGATTGGTAGTCACTTGCAAGATTTTTAGTTATAGTTTCGACTTTTTTTGAAATTTTTAAAGTATTCAAAATTTTCACCTTTTTCATCATCGAAATTTCGACTTTTTTGGAATTCAAACTTTTTTTATAAATTTCGACTTTTTCTAAAAACTTTGACTTTTTTAAAAGATTTTTTTGAAAATGTTGACCTTTTTCTCGAAACTTCAATTTTTTGTAATTTCGACCTTTTGAAAAATCGCCCGTTCCTGAAAATTTTCAATCCTTTTGAAAAATCTGTCTTTCTTAAATTGAAATACAAATCTTGTCACCTGAAACTAAGAAAGATTAAAAAGCACAACAAAGGTTGCTCTAACGCGTTTCGATATCCAAGCTATCATCATCTTCTTTCTAATTGCGAATTTTTCAAACTTTGAACCAATTATCTAAAACGAATTCGTATTAACTAAATTTCGATTTTAAATCTAATATTTGAAAAAGGGATATTTTCAAGTTTAAACTGAAAAGCCTAAAAAGTCTAAATTTAGAGAATTTTGGAGTTTAAATTTAGATAGAAATTTGGCAAAAAGTTCACAAAATGAAATTTTGGTTTGATGTAGAAATTTGCATTTCTACAAATCTATTTCTCAAAGTTTTGACATTCGGAGTTCAAAAGCAAAATTTGGGAATGATGTTAAAATTTTGAGCAGAAACTTGAAAATATCTAAAAAAATGTTCTCCTACATTTTAATTTAAACATCAGAAATGTCAAAGTGAAGCTAAAATTTCGAGTTCAAAACTTAACTGTCATATTAAACAAATAAAGTCGTCAAAAGATAAAATGAACTGCTTTTTGCAGAAATGAACCAAGTCACAAATTCCTAAATATTAGGTTTTGAGCACATAGTTTAGCGGAAGTCATAATCTTTGCTACAAGAGAGAACTAGATCTCATTTTAAAACTTAGTATCGTCTATTAACTGAAGAGTTAATCAACTCAATGAGTTGGGGAGGTACTTAAGTAACTAGCAAAGGAATCCCAGCGCTTATGTTTCTTCTTTCATAACAAAAAGGCGTAGCTGAATAGGATAGGGTAGGGGTAAGCCCCTAGATCAAGCAGATAGTGGCAAATTTATATTCGACTAAGTGGCACTTTTTTCAGAAATTTCCGTTTTTCAAAATTCCGTCATTTCCTTGAAAATTCTACATTTTCTCGAAATATCGACTTTTATCTCAAAATTCTTTCAAAAAATTTTCTTTTTCATTACAAAGTTCTGGTTTATTTTTAAAAATCATCTTCTTTTCTGACTTTATTTTCTGACTTTTTCAAAATTTTAAATTTTTATCTCAGTTTTTTTGCAATTTCCCCATTTGGTTTTTCCTTAAAATTTGGCCACTCTTTTGATTAAAAAGTAACAATTTTAAAAATTTTGATTTTTTATAAAAACAGACA
Source organism: Dastarcus helophoroides (assembly GCA_028583605.1). Classification (NCBI taxonomy): domain Eukaryota; kingdom Metazoa; phylum Arthropoda; class Insecta; order Coleoptera; family Bothrideridae; genus Dastarcus; species Dastarcus helophoroides. Next base: position 31,018,185 of record CM053328.1, read on the forward strand.
TTTCTAAAAAATTTGCTTTGGAAATGTTAAGTTTTTTTTAATCTAACTTTCTGGAAATTGCAATTTTCTTCTCAAAATTTTGGCAGACTGGGGCGCTTGTCTCTCTCTCTCTCTCTCTCACTTAAGAGGTCGAGAGACTTACTTTTGCGTCCGGATCCCAACGATTACAAATGTTTAGCCCAGAACTTGGCCACGTCTATTGTCTCGGTACTAGCGAGCCACAAGCAATCAAGGGTACATTTTGAAGGGCTTAGCCCACATGATCTGGATTTCTCCGCATTCATAGATACGGTCTTCCATTCCAGCTTTGTTCCTGGTGATGGTTTTTGGTGTTCTATGACGACGGTTCTCAGAAAGCGTCTTTTGGATTTGAGCCGGCTCACTCCTTGTGGTTCTTCAAGTTGATTTAAGAGGATGTCTGTCATCAAAGCTTTGTTTGAAGTTTTCAACGTACTGCACATTGTCTCTGCGATGTTCCGGTGGTGCAAAATCCGCTGCTTGATATAGCAGGAATAAGGATTGGGCAGAAAACCCAACAGCAAAGGACAACAATTCTCTCTCAATTAATTCTCCTCTTGGATGAAAATTTATGGGAGAAAATTCAGGGACTACGGTGCAAATCCTACTTTAACCTTTCTCAGGTCATATTCAGGTCGATGGGGAGGAAGAAGACAGAGGAACAAGAGAAACTTGAAGAGATGGAGATTGTTAAAGAAGGAACTGAAGAGGAACCTACAGCATCAACCTCGGCAGTATAAACACCCATAAAGGAGGTTCTGGAATTCTTTAAAAGAGCGGAACTATTATGAGATAATCATAGGGGGCACAATAAGCGCTGCAGGGATAACCGACCCCATAAGAAATAATAATAATAATAATAGCAGGGACAAGGGGGTGTGTTTCATACAACCTGTAATTATTCTGCATGTATCGTTCAGTGTCTTAGAGACATGCTTTGTATGTTTTGATCTATTCCATACTGGGCATGCATATAGTATTCTGCTGTGGAGAAACACATAGTTTTCGCTGTTGTCCTAAGGACTCCTGGGTTCGCTCCCCATCTGCTCTCTACAAGTTTTCTTATGAGGTTATTTCTGGTGTTGACTTTCTGCCTGGTTTTATAGCAGTGATACTTGTACGTGAGAGGGAGGTCGAGCACAACTCCTAGGTACTTTGGGATGTCTGTGTGTTCCAACGTTTGTCCCTCCCAGGTTACCTTTAATTTTTTAGTAGAAAGACGTATGTTTAAGTGGAAGGCGGAAACCTGGGTTTTTGTAGGGTTTGGTTTCAGCGAGTTCTGTTCGTAGTAGCTTGACATCATTTGTAGGGCTTCCTCTAACTTAGTTTCTATGGTTTGTATGGCAATGCCGAAGTTGTCTGCATGTATAAAATGATTTGCCTCATGGTGTATCGATTGGTCATTAGTATTAGTACAGATATTAACAAGAGATGGTGCCAGCACATTCCCCTGAGGTAGTCCACTCCTTTGTGTTCTCCAACTACTCTTCGTTCCATCGAGTACACCATAGTACAGCCTATTACATAATAGTAATTCGACTATTTTTGTAAAATTAGAGTCCTTTAGTGTGTTGTAGGTTTTTGTCAAGAGTGTCCTGTGGTTAACGGTATGGTAAGCGACCTTAAGATCAACCAGTGCTAACCCTGTTATCTCCTTTCGTTCAAATCCCTCTTCCAGTCAAGAGAAAACTTAAAATTCGACAATTTTTTAAAATTTCGACAAATTTTCACTTTTTTCTGAAAATTTCAAAATTTATTCATACTTTTAATTTTATTCTTGAATTTTCGATCTGTCTCTTTAAATGTCACTTTTTTCCATAATTCGCTTTTGTTTTTGGAAATTTCAATTTTTTTCTTAAAATTCGAGAAAATGTCGTTATCTTTCTCAAAATCCTTCTATTTTCAAAATTTTATCTTTATCTCAAAATCCGACCCTTGATATTACTGGAATTTTCAACTTTTCCTTTTGTCTTTAAAAAAATTAGATTTTTTTCAAAATTTTCATTTTTCCTCAAAATTTCGTCTATTCCTCGAAATATCATTTTTTAAAACGATTGTTAACATTTTCAATCTCCTTTGTCTTAATAGTAAATTTAAAATTTCAATTCTCTAATTTCGTCTTTCTCAAATTCTACATTTTGTAAAAATTTCGCCTTTTTAATTATACTTATTTTTCTTAGTAACTTTAAATTCGTTTTTCTCTCAATTCGAAGATTTCTTCAAATTTCTACTGTTTCGGAAAAATTTCGCCTTTTTTTAAAAATCACGTTATTTTCCTTAGTACAGATCTTTTTATAACAATTTTTACCTTCTAGAATCTGACTTCAGAAATTTTTGCGAAATTTTATGTTTACCTCAAAAGCCGATATTTAATATTTCTGAAAATGAGGACTTCTTCTTCGAAATTTGTCCTTTCAAAAAGTTTCTACATTTTTGTCAAAATTCATCGTTTTTTGAATTTGTGATTTCTTGGAAATTTCAACTTTTTCCGCGAACTCCGTCTTTTATTTAAAAATTCCCCTCGACTATTCTCAGAACTTGATTTCTTAAAATGGGACTTTCTCTGCAAAAATTCCATTTTTTCCTCGAAATTCGCCGCTTTCCGCAAAATTCCCATTTTTCTAGAAATTTCGATCAATTTTTCCAAAATTCGTTTTTTTAATTCGAACTGTGTTTGCTAGAATTTGATTTTACTTTTTCTTAAAATCTCACATTTCTTCTAAATTACGAAGTTTTGCTCGAAATTTCAGGCATGTTTCTCGAAATTTTGCCTGTTTTTAAAATTCAGTTATTTTTCTTAACGGTGTACTTTTTTCTAGAAATTTAGATCTTTTGAAATTTGAATTTTCAAAATTTTTTAAAATTTGGCTTTTTCTGGAAATTTTGATTTTCAACTTAAATTTCAATATTCAGTATTTCTAAAAATCCTTTTAGAAATTTCGACCTGATTTAGAATCAGGTCGAAATTCTATTTTTTGAACTTTTCTTTCAAAACTCATAATTTTTTCGAAATTCAGCCATTTTTATTTTAAATTGTTCCTTTTCCGAAAGTTTCGTTTTAAATTTGACTTTCCGATAATTTTAACTTGTGTCTCAAAATTTACCTTATTGTCGAAATTTCGACTTTTCTCTCAAAATGTGGTGTTTTATAATTGTGGAAATGTCGGCTTTTCCTTGAAAGTGGCTTTTCCTTGTATACAGTAATATACAGCCTTTAATTTTGCAAGAAAACCAATCCACAAAAACGTAAACTTTTAGTAGATGTGTCATTTTTGATAAATTATAAATACATTCTATTTACATATTTTAAGTCAAAGTATGTTATTGCTCAATTAGTATTTATTTGTATTTATCTATCGATTTCTCAATAACTGTTTTTTGGGATTAACTTCATTCTGCAAAAACTTGTCCAAATGTGCAGTGATCACCGTTGGATAAATTCGTGTAGACATATTCATCACGATGTCACTCTCAATGTGTATAGGCAACTTTAAAGACAATCGTGTGTATTATTCATTGCATACATTTTAAGTGGTTTTTAATGCACATTTTTACCACCTTAGAGGCTGAATTTTGAAAAATCCTCTCCTAGTGCTCACCTACGTATTACGGTGAACACCTTTGTGCACTTTCATGCTCCTAGACTGTTTAGGCTGTGCGCTGTCTGTCAATTAGTGCTTGGGGATTTATTAAATAAATTAGATGTAGATGATGCCAAGTCTGAAATTTGTTTAATATGTTATCCTTGCAATTACGGAGGCGGTGATTAATACAAAGTATTATCAATGACGTAAAAAAGTAGTTTCCTAATCAGCATTTCACAACACACTTTCGAAATCGAAATAATAAATCCTCCAACGCTCATAGCTTTTGAGATCTGTTTTTGATGTGAACGTAATCGCAGTCAAACTCATTCAGATTGCACATCATTAAAAAAACAATTTATGAGCTTTCTTTTAAAATATCAGTATGCTTTAAATTTATTCTTTCATAGCTTTTTAATTAACTAATTATAAAAGTATAATTAAAGTCAATTTCAGATTGCATCTCATTAGATCAGCTCGGTTTTAATATATCAATACGTACAGCGGATATGATTATTATTTAACTTGAGTTTCTTGCTGCAATTCTAAGTTTCTATTTGAAATTGTTTCAATCGCATGACGAAATTTGCATATTCGAGACTAGTCAATAAGTTTTGAAATCGGAAGTGCAAATATGTAGGTAACATTTATTCTTAAGTTACTTCCGTTTTTCAGTATATTGAATTCTATAATTTATCTACCATACTTAAGTGATTTTTTGGTAAACAATATAGTTGAAATTGCAAATATTAATCACATTCGCAACTAATAAGATAAATGAATGATATTGATTGTTTTCTACATTTTCTATAAGTCGTTGGTTTCTCAGCTGATCGATAGTTAAACAGGCTGTCTTAGTCACTGTGTCATTAATTTTGGCCATATTCACAAAGTATAATAAGAATTAAAAATCGAAAAAGAATATTGGTTATTTAACCTTTTAAACAATGGTAAATCAATCTACCATTCCTCCTAATAGGGTGCTCCTGGTTTACAACTAATTCTCTTAATAGACATTGTTTTACGAATTCGATGCTCGACAGTGCATATCACTTTGTAACCACACTTCCCCTTGGTGGAAATAATAAGGCGACAGAGAATATCGCCTAATAATGATCCAAAAATGTTTACATATTATTTTGGCAGTATAATTATTTCTATTGCAACTAACATGAAAATAATTACATCTAATTTATATTTTTGGTTTTTTTAATCAACCAAACTGTCAACAAAATCAGGAATTCTAAAAACCAAATGTAAAAATTGTACGAAAATAATTAACCGAACTATATCGACATATTGTAAATATGAAGTATGGTCGTGAGTAGTTTACGTTTGTAGATAAAATATAGTCCCCAAACTTCAATTTGTCGAATTTTCTGTGAACTTTCAAATTCGCTCCAAATTGTTGTTTCGAAATATTTGGAAAGTCGAAATTTTTTGTCGAAATATCGATTTTCTTGCAATAAATTTCAAAAATTTTCCAAAGTGTGATTTTTCCAGAAATTTTCTCACCAAATGCTGCTTAATTTTCCTCGACAATTTTCATTTCGACATTTCTAATTGTTTCTCGAAATTTCGACGCGTTTTCACTTCCCTCAATTTTCAGGAACAGAATCAAAAATTCGATTCTGAAGTCGAAATTTTAGGTAAAGAATCAAACATTTCAATTTAGACTTAAAATTTCGTGAAACATTCTTCTTGGGGAATTTCAGAAAAAAAGTGGAATGTATAAATTTTGAGTCGAAAAATTTAAATTATTTATCAAAGATATTCCAAAACTTGAAATCGCAAATTCAGCATTTGAGAAATAACTAGAAATTTCCGAAAAAACTGGAAATTTTTTGTTGCAACATCTTTTTTTTGCTTCTCCAACTTTAAGTAAAAATTTCTAAATGGTGAAGCTTTTTTTGCAAATACAATTTTTTATAGATTTAATCATTTAAGGATTGGAGAGAAATTCCTTTTATGCAAAACTATAAAATTTGTTTACATTGCATATTTAATTTTCAAAGTTCCTCGGAAATCCTAATATAGCAAAAACAACAATTAACTTCCTAAATAAATTTCGATTTTTGAACATACTATCGATGTTTGAAACATAAATAAGTCTCTTAATAAGTACATAATGCTTTTGTATTGCTGAATTAAATTAAATAATTTGCAATATAAGACTAAAAGGGAAAAGTTTGTTCAGGCAGAAACTTAAATGTTTCTTCACTTAATATCACTTTCATTTCCGATAATCAAGCTTTCTTTTTCATGGATTTTATTTGAATCACTGGGCGTAAAAAAATCGCTTTCTTAATTAGGGTTTACTCAATTTTAGACGACAAATTACGCTCTTTTATTATTTTAGGAATCCAGTTCTTTGCGGATAGTTGTGAAATCGGCGGAAAAAATTACACTAATCTGGTACCATAATCACTCATGGCCAACGGGATTCGATTTTATTGTCTTTAATAAATGAAAACAGTAAAGATGATATCATGTACTCCAAAGAATTTCGGTCATTATATTTAATCATTTGTACACGAAATTACAGAAAACAGTTAATATATTATCTTCCGCTACTTAAATTGTTAGAAAGAATGCAACGTCTTCATTGTACTTTCTAGCTAACAATTGTGTTTACAATTATACAGTCATTCTTAACTAGATTCACAAGGTTACGCTTAAAACTTCGTTTAATGTTAGGGTATTGGAATAGAAAACAATTTTTGCATTATTGCCAATTTCCTTAACCGGCGATGGTACGGTGGAGTTTAGTGACGTCATTGGTACGGTGGAGTATGAGGCTACACATAGTGTGTACAGTAGGTTGTGATGCTATACATGATGTTGACGATAGAATGTGGGCCACAAAAACTGTAAAATCAGCTTGATACAGTGAGGACCTTTGTCAGTACTTCACATCTTATCATCTGCTCACTCTATACAAAGCTCAAGTTATGCCAACACTAAAGTACTGTTCTCATGTTTGGAGTTCAGCCCCAAAGCACACTTTAGCTCTTTTGGATTCAATTCAAAGAGCGATTCGCTTAATTGATGACGAGATTTTGACCGATTCTCTTGCAACACTAAAGCTCAGGCGAATGGTTGGTAATTTATATCTTTTCTACAAGTACTTTCATGGGAGATGCTCGCAGTAACTAATAGGATTGATCTCCCCAAGGCCAAGATTGTTGATGCATACAAGGCAGTCGGTAATAGCAAATTCCTGTGCGATCCAGCTTGATACAGTGAGGACCTCTGTCAGTAGTTCACATCTTGTCAGCTGCTCGCTCTATAGAAAGCTCAAGTTATGCCAACACTAGAATACTGTTCTCATGTTTGGAGTTCAGCCCCAAAGCACACTTTAGCTCTTTTGAATTCAATTCAAAGAGCGATTCGCCTAATTGATGACAAGATTTTGACCGATTCTCTTAAAACACTAAAGCACAGGCGAATGGTTGGTGATTTATCTCTTTTCTACAATTACTTTCATGGGAGATGCTCGCAGTAGCTAATAAGATTGATCCTCTCAAGGGCAAGATTTTTGATGACACAAGGCAGTCGAAGACAGCAAATTCCTATGCGATCCAGTTTGATACAGTGAGCACCTTTGTCAGTATTTCACATTTTATTAGCTGCTCACTCTATACAAGGCTCAAGTTATGCCAACTCTAGAATACTGTTCTCATGTTTGGAATTCAGCCCTAAAGTACACTTTGGCTCTTTTCAGTTCAAAGAAGAGCGATTCGCTGAATTGATGACAAGAATTTGCCCAATTCTCTTGAAACACTAGATGGTTGGTGACTTATGTCTTTTCTACAAGTACTTTCATGGGAGATGCTCACAGGAACCAATAGGATTGATCCCCCCAAGGGTTAGATTTTTGAGGCATACAAGACAGTTGAAAACAGTAAATTCCTGTGCGATCCAGCTTCACATAGTGAGGACCTCTGTCTATGGAGATTTTTTTTTCTGTAGAACATCCAAGCTATGGAATTCGTTATCGAACGAGATTTTCTTTAAAAATTCCAATTTATCCTTGTTTAAGAAGGCGGTTCATCTCCATCTATCCTTTCTTCTGCATCATACTCGCGGTGCTCTGAAGGCATAACGGGGTTGCCCTTTGCGAGTGGATTAAAATTTAAAAAAAAGCAGAAAAAGTCTAGTTTTCAAAATATTTAGAAAATAAAGTAAAAATCTCCATAAAAGGGCAATATCTCGATTATAAAGTCAAAATTTCAGAGAAAAAAAGTAAAAAACTACAACCTGAAGGTCTGAATATCGGGAAAAATAAAAATTTCGGACAAAAATGCAGAGGGCGGATTTTTAGCAAATTTTTTAGGTGACTATCTAGGAAAAGGTAGAACTTTAAAAGAAAATAATAATAAAATAAAATTTCTTGAAGAAAGAGACGAAGTTTTCAGTGTATATCGATAATATAAGAGAAAAATTAAAACTTGAAAGTGGAAACTCTGAATTTTATGAAAATAGCTAACATTTCCTAACATTTGGAAACTAAAATGAAAATATTTCGAAGAGGGCAAACTTTGGTATATAATGTCAAAATGTTATGAAATAAAAGCAAAAATTGTAAATTTAAACTCGGAATTTTGAAAATAAATCAAAATTTGCGTTTTAAAAAAAGTGGATTTTAGTGGAACGGACTGTAGCTCTCTGAAGACAGCTTGGCTGTCGAAATGCGTTAGAGCAACCTTTGTTGTGTTTTTTAATCTTTCTTGGTTTCAGGGGACAAGTTCTGTATTTCAATTTTTTAAAAAAGGTGGAATTGTTTGCATTTTTTTGGATGAAACTCTAAAAAAGGCGAACATATATTATTTCTTGAAATAAATATTTGTATTTAATTCTGAAACTCATAATTGTGGTAGAACGGACTGGTCCTTGGTTATCTTCAAAAATTGAAATACAAATCTTGTCCCCTGAAACCAAAAGGATTAAAAAACAACAAAGGTTGCTCTAAAAACGCGTTAGAGCCACCTTTGTTGCGTTTTTAATCTTCTTTGGTTTCAGGGGACAAGGTTTGTATTTCAAGCAAAAAGCAAAATATTAAAAAATCAGAATTTCAGGAAAAAGTCAATTTGAAATTTCTAAAAAAATCAACATTCCTGGAAGCCAAGATTCTATATTTTAGGGCAAGCATTGAGAAAAATATAAATATTATATTTTAGGAAAGGGGTTGAAATTTTGCTATTAAAAAGAAATTTTGTAAAAAAGGGAAAATTCTTATAAAGTATTGAAATTACCAGTTAAAGTTTGAAATATGCTAAGAAAAAACTAAAAGTTTAAATCAGAAATCTTGAGAAAAAATTCAATTCTTTAAAATCTTGAAATTAAATAGTGGTTTTGACATTAAAGCAAAAAATTTTCTTTAACAAGAAAAACTTGGATTTTATAAAAGAAATTATTGGGCATTTATCTTAATTTTTCACATAAAATTAAAATTTTAAAAATTAGGAAAGTTAAAGTTTAGGAAAAACTCAAAATTTATAAAAAATTAAAGTTTAAAGTTCAAATTTCAAAAAAATGTCGAAATTTGATAAAGTAGACTAGAAAATAAATTCAAGGTTTGGTCGAATGACTTTGTTGTAGAATTTCGTGGTTTTGTGTTATGTCGAAATTACAAAAAAAATAGAAATTTATAAAAACAAATCCCGGAAATTATGAGAAAAAGTTTAAATAAAAAAAAATTGGCAGGCTGGGAACTACTGTCAGAAGTGAAAACTCCTTAAGGCAGTTCACCGGTCAATTGCTTTTCTCTACAGTGCGTTTCAATGAAAACTATCCACCCTGAATAAATCGTCATTTTTAGAAACAACTCAAGAATACACCAATAAATATTGTTGCGGCCTATCGGTTCGAATTGATTAACACGTGAATTAAATAATACCCACTTTATTTTTAAACTTAACTCGGATCGCTACAACTGAACAATTAACTCACTTATTGACTTCTAACTGCTAACTCACTACTTAACTACACTGACTCTAACTAACTGACTGACTCGAGGGAAAGGCGACCGCCTTATATAGTTTTGGCTTCCAGGTTCTAGAAAAATCTCGCGAATAAGGCTTATCGTTTGCCAAAATTTCAGGAACGCTTATCTGCCGTTTGCTTCATTATCGCGGCCGCTTTCCCCTCATCAGATTTTTCTTACGTATATGTTCTTACGTAGTAAATTATTTAATTTATATTTCGCTACAATATATACACGAGTACATATTTCGTCATAATTATACTGAGTGCCGATAAACTACCTTAAATGTAGTTAAAATTCGTATTTTTATGAAAGGTCGTTTGAGTTAGTGGTTGAGGCGACTAATTTTGTGTCATAGGTCTGATAGTCGCGGGTTCAAACCCCGCTGCCGAGAACGCGTTTTTTAATTCTCTTACCACAGACGACTGTGTCTATTACACATCTTACTTATAGCTACCTAGTACTGTTAACATTGGAGCACGCAAATCATCTTGTAACGTCGTAACGTGAAACCATAAGTTGTTGCCATATCTAAAATCGTTCAACGCGCCCTTAAGAAGTTTTCACTTCAAATAATTGTTCAACGCGCCTTAAGAAGTTTTCACTTCAAATAATTGTTCAACGCGCCTTAAGAAGTTTTCACTTCAAAAAACCGAGTTAAAATATGTTGAATAAAAACTGAAGCTTCTAAAAAGAACCTAAATTTACTTCGAAATTTTAGGAAAGATTTAAGGCCCTGAAAAGTTTTCTGCACAAGAACCTATTCCCAACTATGCCACTATGTATTCTTAAGGCACTTAAATCTTCTATGTTTTAATAAACAGTAGACCCAATGTTTTCTCTGGAAAACATTTTTTAATAAACAAAGTGCTTGCGTTGTGTGTTGGGTGGTTGTTTAGTTAGACAAACCCCAAATTTTATGGTCAACTTGTTTATGAATCAACTCAGAATTAGAAGCACTCGCCTTGTAATTATTGCTATCTCTAAATCCACATGTTGTAAAAAATCGTCTTAAACTTTTATAAGCGCAATAGGTTAGAGTTTAGTCTGGTCTATAAATTTCTTCTGGTTGTTTTGCTTGGCATTTGTTAGCATAAAGCAGTAAGTTTACAGCGACAGTCTCAGGCAAAATCCCCATGTGGCTCACATAGATTAAAACCACTTTGAATAGGGTATGTAATATTAGCTATTTTATTTTCGTCGAAATCTAACAAATATGCAGTAAAATCGATAAAAATTTACTTTCTTTTTGATTACACAATATCCAATTTTGTTCTTGTAACGAGAATGCTGCAAAAAATCATTTTTTAATCTAATTTTCTGGCTTCACATGTCATGAAATGTTAATTGCTGTAGACGAAAACTTCCGTTATATTACATAAAAATTCTAATAACTGTCAGATGCCACTTAGACTTAGTAAATTCTTTTGTGGATTTCTTGTAACAAATACCATTCCACATGACCACATGACTACCTGATTAACATCCTCTGAAGTAATGAAGGGTTTTTTCTTGGAGAAAGTCCTATTTAGCGGTTGTTACATATTTTAGTGGTGATTGTTACATTTTTATAAGAAGCTGCTGACCTAATTATGGAGATATAGATCTTCGTAAATTGATCAACATTCCCATCTAGTGATGTCTTAAATTCTTATCTTCTGAGACATGGTTGACAACGATAAAATATTTATAATCTACCTGCTAATACGGTTACCCCGGCGTATGAATTTCTATGAATCATCAGATCACCCACCTTTATGATATTGGTGTTACACGTTGAGTTATTAAGATATTATCTGGGTGGTGTTATATATCTTTCAGTTGATGGGTTTAAGTAGGTTATAAAGTTATTGGATCCTCTTTGGGTTTTCGATAATAAAATCTTGATCACAAGAATAAGTGTAGGGTAATTACTTATTATTGTGTTCTGACTAAAGTCTTATCTCTTGGTTACATCGGAAGTGGGAACAAAAGTTGCTAGGCAGTAATTGTATAATTCCTAGGATTTATTTTAGTAGTAGGCAATTAATCAACCTAGATTAATAATTATACATATTTTTAATGATATGTGTAAGATAACCTAATTGTTAAAACGTGGACTATATGAAAAAATATCCAATGCCAAACACGACATTAGGGAAATTCTCTCACAAAAGTACGACACAACAATTGACAGGATTTTACTATGAACATTTTTATCTCTTCAAAACATGGTGATGCCATTGACAACAGACATTTTAACTTTAAATATTAATATTGTACGATATACCGAAACAAATCAAAAACTAGACTTAAGTCACAACCAACAAAATATGGCTAATAATTGACATTACTGTGACCAAATCCAAGGATAAAACAGATACTCAATGGACGATTGTCTTATTATTTTCAAATAATGAAATTATAAAGGAAAAAGGAGAAAACTGAAACAGATAAAATCAGGGTACGTTAAAACTAAAGCAAGGAGCATAAAAATGTTTTTGAGAAAAGTTGCCATCTTCCAACACAACAATAAGAAAACAAAGCACGAAGCACAAAGCACGAAACGTTAAATAAAAGTAAAAATTTCATAAATCTTCTCTCTTGATTTATCAACCTGCATTTGGCATATACAGTATATCGTTTAAATTTTTGCAGTTTTCAGCACTAGTAAATGTGATTTGCACGATTTATTGCTAAATTAAATTTAATATGCAGCTCATTAAGCTTATATTCCAACAAGAAAGAGGTGGATTGCTTCCCTTCTTTTTTACTTATCAAAATTAATAGTAAATTAGAGTTCGATATAGGCAGAGAAACCAGTATTAGTCGTGTTATTGCAGTAGATTTAAATCATTGCTCACAAAGGAAAAAATTGTAAGTATACGGTTTCTGTGTTTCTAATCATCGAGCTCCTTCTTGTGAACCAATTAAGTTTTTAAAAAAGATTAGCTTATTTAAAACTAGTTGACCTCCACGGACTTTGGCTGCGAAAGGCCCAATAACGTCATATTTCAAAATAAAATAATTTCTCTTTTGATTTTAATAGACCAATAGATTCAAATGTTGCTTATTCCAGTGCTCGATAGAATTAGGTGACGCGCAATATTATATTAGTCATAAACATTATGGTTTATCTTTTATATGTTCTATATTATAACCTCAAATATAATTGTTAACACAGTTGAATTCTATATCAACGGTTGAGTTTTACTGAAATTAAAATAGCCTAAAAAATACCCCTAACAATACACTACATTTTAGTCAAAGTTTCGTTAAAATCGATTTAGCAGTTTTCGAGACAACCCCTCACAAAAGATTGGTTGACAGAGACACAGACACTTTCTTTTTTTTTAAAGTAGGGGAAAACCCGTTACAATTATCTAGGAAGATGACCCAGATAGGGTCGGACTTCCGCTCAAACTACGGGTACCGACTAAAAGCCCCTACTTCTTCGGGCCGGGCCCTTGACCCCCAATCCTTCCATTGGAACAGTACAATAGTGCTGGAGCACTATTGTAAGCTGTTTTGCCTGAAACATAAGAAATAAACAAAACAAAAAATTTCCGAAATGAAAGTCGTAGCCTAGAGGACCATCCTTGGTCTCCTAATCCTGGTTGGTGTGTTTGGATCGTAAACCACTGCCTGTCGAACTAGTTCGTTGGGATGCATTTCCACTCTCACCATCGCCCTGGAATTAATTTCCCTAAGAAAATCTCTTACCAAAGGTAGTTCAGCTTCTTTATGGAGTTGATTGTTTCTCATAAACCATGGAGCATCCATGGCTTATATTAGAAAGACGTTCTGGAACACCTGGAGTTTCTTCATCTGATTATCCGTCGCCTGTGACCAAGGTACATATGCGAAGGTCATCGCTGGTCTTATGATTGATTTGTATAGTAATACTTTAAGTCCAATGGACAGGTTACCATTTTTACTAATCATCGCTTGCAGCAGTTTCTTCAGCATTTTGGCTTTGGACACTGCATAATCGATGTGTGCCTGGAAAGTAAGTCTTTTGTCAAGAATTACACCTAGATACTATGCCTGAAGTCTCCAGTCGACGTTTTGCCCATGAACATTTACATGTCCATACGGTTGGAGTCTTATTCGGGTAGAAAAGACTTCTTGGGCCTTGTCTGCGTTGACTTGGATTCTCCATTGACCGAAGTAATCTAGTAGACTGTCTGCTGCCTCCTGAAATCGTCTGGTGACCAACTCTGGACTGTAACAGTACCCCACCAAAGCTCTGTCGTCTGCGTAAGTTGCCAAAAAGGTGTGGTCGATTGTTGCATTGGTTCTCGGGATGTCTGCTGTGAACAGAGAATACAGCAGAGGTGCAAGGCAGAGCCTTGAGGCACCCCATACTGTAGCCTAAACTAATTTGATAGTTCCTGTCCCACCTTTGCTCTGAATGAGCGCTGGTCCAGGAACGAGCTTACTATTTGAACCATTGTTAGAGGTATTCCAAACTGCATCTTGTAGACTAGTCCTTGGTGCTAAACTGTGTCAAATGCCTTGGAGATATCGAAGAAAATAGCTCCAACTACCTGGTTCCAGTTCATGCGTTGAGTGATTGTCTCAACCACTCTCGGCAGTTGGTCTGAGATAGAGTGCATAGGTTGGAACCCAAATTGTTCCTTAGGAATGATGTCGCGATCGCTGATGATATTCTGCAGACGCGTCCTTAAAATCCTTTCCTCCACCTTACCCAACTTGGATAAGAGGCTGATTGGCCTGTAATTTTGGGAAAATTTCCCATCCTTACCTGGCTTAGGAATGAAAATAAGGTTTGCAGTCTTCCATCTTGTTGGAAAATACTGGCATTTAAACATGGAATTGACTATTGCTCCAAAGTATTAGACAGCTTGGTCCGGAAGAGACTTCAGAGGTTGCTTTGGAATTTCTTCTGGACCTGGAGACCTTTTGACATTCAGCTTGCGCAGAAAGCTTTGGATTTCCTCCTCGTTAGTCAGTTGGAAGACGTCGCCTTCTTCTGGCATTTCCTCCTGAAGAATTTGAACCTCTTTGTCCACCTCCTCTACGAAGTCTAAGTCTGACAGTGTCGTTCAAAGGTCTCAGCGAAAGCTGCGGCCTTATCCTGATCTGAGTAAGCCTTTCCTTAAGTCCGTGTATCGGTGGGATAGGTTTCCTATCTCCTCTTAGAGCTTTGGTTGTGCGCGAGAGATCTGATGGAGTTTCGAGGTTGCAACTTCTTAGGTGTTCCTAAAACTTGGAAATTTTGTGTTCTCGGAGCTCATACCTGAGTTCGTGGACGAGCCTGTTGACTTCCGCCTTATCTGCTTGCAGATTGGTCCGTCTTGCTCTCTTCCTGGCACGATTTTTCCTTCTAATCAGCTCCACCAAGTGATTTGGCAGTGTTTCCCTTCCTTCTATACGCCGGAAAGTTTTGGTCGCTGCCAGAATTGAATCTGTTATGGTGATCTCCAGTCTTTCCACCGCTGCGTTGATGTCATCGTTTGTGTTGATCTCTCCTGGCTCTTCCAAGTTTGCTGCTAGATACTCCCTGAACTGGGTCCAGTTTGTTTTCTTGCAGGTCTCTGGAGGCTTGAGTCCACGATCATCTCTGATGGTCATCATCACTGAGTTGTGGTCCAAACTGAGCTCACTAACTGATGTTACCTCAACAGTGTATCGAACATCCTTCATCAGTGCAACATCCAGGACGTATGGTATTCCTGTGGCGAGATGATGGGTTGGTTCTTCTGGAGCCATTACATCGATTTCGTTCTGTGCCGTGAACCTTTGAAGTGTCCACCCGTTTTTGTTGTTGGCTCTGCTGCCCCACTCGACGTTTTTGGCATTAAAGTCTCCGGCTACAGTAACATTGTTATTGTTTATTTCGAAGATGCGTGCGAAATCTGTCTCTGTGAGGGCGTTGGTTCTGGAGTAACAAGACACCAGCGTCAGAGGTCCCAGACCCTTAAACACTTCAATTTTATTTATATAGGTATTGACATGGGTATGGTACACCCTTAGGCGTGGTCAGGATCGTATTGAGTAAATGCATATTCAAAAAATCAGAAGCTTTCTACGATTCTAAGATAACCGTTAAATTACCAAACTATCCAGAAGTATGTATTAATTGTGTATGTTGCAGAAATGTTAAATAAAATTAATAAACATAATGTTTCTGACCAACAACAGTCTGCCATGAAGAATATCCAAAAATATATGAAAGAATGTATTGTTTTTTTTTAATCTCTTAATTATGCGTTTAAAATCGAAATTTTGATTGTTTTCGAAATATCCGACTTTCTTATTTTCCTTCTAGAGGTTTTGATTTTTTTTTAAATTTTGTCTGTTGAGAATTTTCGATTTAAACTTGACAATTTCCTCCATAAAATTTAAGTTTTTGTAAAAATTTGTAGGTTAATGTTAAGAGTGCCAGTTTAATTTTCAGATTTAAAAAATCGATTCTTAAATTGATGCTGGTTGGCGTCATACATTAATACCTTATAATCAGTGTAATTTTGGTCCAAGTTATACTTTCAGTTATTTTTAAATACTTCAGACACGAAAATTTCCAAAATTTTTAGAAATTCCGTATTTAATCTCAAATTTCGATCTCTTTCTCAAAATTCCAAGTTTACACTTTCAATACTTACTTTTATTTCCAAATTTTTGACTTGAAACTCAGAAATTTTACCGTTTACAATTTTATATTTCCATTGTGAAATTTGGATTTTAAATTCAAAAATTTTCCATAAACTTCGACTTTTTTCGAAATTTGAAGCTAGAAATTTTTACACATTTTTCGAAATGTCTACGTCAAGCTTGACTTCTTGATATTTCTTTCAAGGTTCCAACTGCACTATTAAATTTCACTTTTTTCGGTAAATTAAAAATCTCAAAAAAAATTTAATTTTCTTCAGAACTTCTGCATTTTTTTGTTTTGTGCGAAAAAATCCAATCTGTTTTTTTTTCTCACAACTGCAAATTTCAGCTTGTAAATTTTACCCCAAAATTTCGACGTGTACTTGAAATTTCATCTTTCGACAGGATTTCATTTTAGTTTGGAAATGTTGATTTAAATTTCTAATTACCTGTTTTTTTTTGCGCAAAATTCCGCGTTATCACTTTTAATGCTCCTTTTTACTAAACTAAACTTTAAACTTAAATCTAAAACTTCGGGTTTTTTTTTTGAAATAAAATAGATTTCATTGTTTATTCGATTTTAAATTCCAAAATGTATTCTTTTCGAAATTTCAAATTTAAACCTTTTTCTGCAGCTTTGAACTTTTTTTTTGGAAATGTCGAATTTTTTCCTGTGGTTTTGAACTCAAAATTTTTACTTTTTTTTCGACCATTAGACTTCAAATGCAAATTTTTGAGAAAACGATTTTATAAATTCTCAGGTTTTTTCTTAAAATTTTGGATTTTTTTATCAAAACTAAGAAAATTAGGGAATATAAAAAATCCCAAATATTTTGATGACCTTCTTTAAGCGGAAGAAACATGACTGTAGAAAAATACACCTCCAAGTTTCTAACTTTCAGATCTTAAGTTCAGAATTTTTTAGCTTCAGCAATTTTTGATTAATCATAAGAAAATCTTGGGTGGAAAATTTTTCCACATTTTTGTTTACTTTCGAAAAGGTCTACGGACTTTAACAATTTTTTTCCAGTAATCTCGTCATAACGCTCCTCTACATCAATCTTTTTTACGTTCTGCCCCTCCGGAATATGACAAATATATTCATGTCCTCTTTTAACATTTTTCTAAAGAAGTCTACAATTCGAATCAAATCTGACACTTAAAAAGGGCCAATTTTTCTTTTAAAAAAACCGAAATATTAAAAAGTGGTCAAAATCTTAAAAATTAGTGGAAACTTTTAATTCGAAAATTTGAAAAATAGATGGAGAGATATTTAAAATTGC
The DNA here is from genome assembly GCA_028583605.1 of Dastarcus helophoroides. Lineage (NCBI taxonomy): Eukaryota > Metazoa > Arthropoda > Insecta > Coleoptera > Bothrideridae > Dastarcus > Dastarcus helophoroides. Next base: position 31,035,653 of record CM053328.1, read on the forward strand.
AAATATTTATAATAATTCGAAAATGTTGAAAAAAGCCGAAACTTTGAAATGTCGAAGTTTTCATAAGAATTGAAATTTTGAAAAAGAATGTATTTAACTTTAAAAAAATTGAATTATTGAAAAATTAGTCACTTTCAAAAAAAAGTGAAATTTTGAAAAAAGCCACAGGTTTCCAAAAAAACAAAAACCTTAAAAAATGGATATAACCTTAAAAATCGAAATTTTAAAAAGTGAAAGTTTTAAAAAACATCGTCATTTTGAGGAAAAATTCGACAATTTTAAAAAACTCCGAACTGAAAAGAGTTGCAATTTTAAAATAAAATCGTGAAAATATTTTAACCTTTCAAAAAATTAGACATTTTCAAAAAAAAATCAAAACTTCGAAATTCTGAAATAATTCAGAAACTGTGTTAGAATATTGTCAACAAACAATAAATATTTAAATATTTCCAAACTGGGCCGAAGAAATGTTTAATAAAATTAAAAAACATTCTGAAATAAGTTTTAATTTATTTTCAAAAGTAGAAATTTTAAAAAAACCCAACCCTTCAAAATATGTTACATTTCTCAAAGTCAAAATGTATTCAAATTCACATTGAGTACCCGCTCTTTTTTGATCTCTTTACGCCCCCCTGATTCGAATATCCTGCTTTATATTATTTAATTATCTTTAATTTGGGAAGTCTTCGAGTCCTTTATGATGATTTTCCGCCGAATATAGTGGCTCAAAACATCATTTTTGATTTTGGTAACAAATCAAATCGAAAAATAATTATCGTACAGAGAATACGAGTAGGTGTTTGAGAGCTGCAAAGCATCCTTTACAAGTGGTATATGGTTTTTGATTAAACAAAATTTAAGTACCAGAAAGTTAATCGAAAAAGAGGTAAAAAACCCAGTTATTGGGGATGTACTAAGGATATTGATGGTAACTTTTCAACGTCCAAAATATCTCAAAGAAACCCTTAAAAGTTCAAAGCGTAACGACTTTTTTTCGTGGTCCGAATGAATTTGTTGTTTTTGCTAAACATTAATTTGAGGATAAATATTTCATTTTTGTTAATTTTTTATGGTGAAAATAGTTTTTACCAATACACATTTTTTTGTTTTGAACAGCCATAATTCACGAAAAAATTATCGTACAGAGCTCTTACACCAACCAAATTAAAGAGAATGAAATTATCCAGAAGAATTTTATTATGGGATTACTGAAAAAAATTATTGAAATCCGTGGACCTTTTTTAAAACTAGACCAAAATTTTGAAACATTACCAATACTTTTCTAGATTAGTCAAAAATTGTTTGTGCTAGAAAAATTTGAACTCAAGACCTCAAAACTAGAAACTTGGGGCTTTAGTGTGCTTTCTTATCTTAAGACCATTTTTTTTTTCGAATTACGTCCTTTTGAAGATTACTAAAAATTTGGAATTTTTTCATATTCCTTAATTCTTGTTCCTAGTATAGTTGACGCAATAATTGCTACGGATAGAATGGATAAAATGACAATTCCGAGATTCATAAAATCGGTTGTATCGCTTGAGGATTTTACATATGTTGGGCGAACAAAAATATCAATAAGAAGGAGATTCAAAGAGCATATTGTTGACTTACAACAGAAATCACACAACTAATGGCACAACAATGAAAATTTTAAATCACAGATAACAAAATTGGATGTCTGTGACACTGCTTACACCTGCAAAACCATGAAGGTAGATAAAAGTTGATTGCTGACAATCACTTTACAGTTTTCGTTGGTTTAAATCATACAAGACATCTGTTACGATTCTAAATTGTAAGAGAAAGCAAGATACCATCAAAATGATAAGATCTTGCTGTTACTTTTGCTAATCAATTAGATTACAACGTGAGAATGCCAGTTCTTGTATATGTATCATGCAATTATTACTAATTAGCAATATGAGTGGTAGAAGGGTAAATTTTGGATTTAATTAAACATTTATAAGAAAAAAATAAGAGGAAATTTTTATTGGGTTGTTAGGAAAGTATATTATGTCGTTTTCCCACGAGCGTCTTTAATTTTACTGTTATCCACTTTTTGTTCTAAATCATGTCGTTATACAAGCTGATCTGACGAATACCAGTGCGTCTTTTCAAGAAACTGCGATCTGTAGCGGGATAACCAGAAACTAGTGATAACATACGTACATAGACACTGACAGTTGTTTTTTAATGAGGAATTTTTAAGCTAATTGCAATTACAAATGTAGCAAGAGATATCATCATCTAGAGAAAGCTCTCCTTTATCTGAAATGTTAAATTACAACTGATTTGGTGCAAAATTAGCCGAAATGAACCATTTTTAGGACAAAAATCGTGTTTTTTGGCATTTTCCAATAATAGAGCAAACCAAACAAAAAAATATGTGCACTAAATCATCATTCATGTCGAAATTTTTTGTGATTTTAAAATAATTGTTAACATTTTCAAAAATAATTTTTATTGTGTAAATTTTATGCTGAAGTATTTTTAATTAAGAAAAACTTTTAAAACATATTTGACATTTGAAAAACAATTTGTTCAATTACATATAAAAGTTATTTCTCGAAGTACTGACAATGTGTTTCAACAACAATGTGTTTTTTTTTTATATCACTAAACATATTTTTTTTTCTTTATTCAGTCAATGGAACATCCTCTCAGAGGTTTTGCTTTTTAGTACAACAATTAAAGAAGTCATCTCTTCAATACCAAAAGGTATTTAAGGAACAATTAAATAAAGTTTAAAGAACATTCTGTGTTATTTGTTTCCATTCAAGTTTGGAAGTTTGAAAGCAACGTCCCATCTCATCTATATTAAGCTTGTATATAATAGTTAACTTGACTTGACTGCTCTTAACGACGTTTGGGTTTGCTTATTAGCAAAAAAGAATTAAGTCTAATGCCTACCTGAGCTTTGTGTTGCAGGATGGAGAAGTTGTGCCTTGTTTAACGTGTTTGTCACTGACTGGCAACTAAGTAATCCGTCGCAACTCCTTACTAGCATAATTGGTTACTCTTATATCTCATATTTTAAATCGGGGCAGGTATTAGATTCGATGAAAATTTGTTAAAAGGGTACTTAGTGCAAATTATTCTAAGTAACACGTCTACATCATTAGTGAACACAATAATTGTTCCCCTCAAAGTGACTTTCTCTTTAGTTGATCTCAAATAGTCTGCGTGGTTCGTGATAATCGAACGGGTGCCTATTTTGTTACTGAAATTGGTAAGCAATATTCTTCTGCTACTAATAGAAAATGTAAACCTTAGTAATGCAATTTTAGAATGTAATGTAAAACATAATCATTAGCAACTATTTTACCTTTGAATGTACTGTGAAAAAAAACCAGCAAAAAACTTTGGTGGAACGGACTGGTCCTCAGTTATCTTCAAAAATTGAAACACAAATCTTATCCTCTGCAAAACAAGAGAAAGAAAATACTTGCAAAAGTCTTGTTAAATTTGGCATATTTTTTTAAATTTAATGTTTTCAACTTTCATAAGTCACATATCCAATTTAAATAAAATTCATTCAGCTTTCATAGGTCACATATCCAATTTTAATAAAATTTATTCAACTTGGAATTCATTAACAAATTACTGAAGTGTTAAATAATTGAAAACACTATAATTGTTAACTTCAACGACTAGTTTTTAATATTTCCAAAATTATAGCGAGTTGTAATTAAATTCATAAACCGAAAGCTAATTTGATTGAATAAAAAATACTGACAATAGATTACTCTTATATTTTGAATACATTTACTATGTTTATTTTGCTTGTCCCTGAAATCCTAAAGTATCTCTCTGAAAACGATAGCTTGGTTAACCAAACACGTTAGAACAACCTTTGTTGTATTTTTTAATCTTTCTCGGTTCCAGAGGACTTGTATTTTAATTTTTGAAAGTAAGCAAGGATCAGTCCGTTCCAACAAAATTTATTTTGCTTAACAAAACAACAATTCGACAATTCGTTTTTTTTGCATTATATTTTTGATTAACGATATGGAGTTTTAAAAAAAAGACACGGATGACGAAAAGTCAAAAAAATGTATGCAGTATTGACAATCTTTTAATCTCAGAAGGTAAATATTAAATCGCAACATTAAACTAGATTAGATCACATTGCGGAATGGACCCAATAAACTGAGACTACAAACAGCTCCTCAATATTCCACCAAAATAACTAACGCCTTGTATATTCCTAATTTACAAGATTAGATAAAACAGGAGAGAAACAGTTCTTGCAACAAAAAGTCAGTGGTCGAATAAATTAGTTTTTCTGAAGTGCTGCTCAAGCTAGCACGAGATGCTCTTACTTCAGTAGATAACTGACTAATCTACTATTTGGACTCTAGAACAAAATGAGTCAAGTTGTGTATATTTTCAATCTTAAGTTTTAATGATACATGTTAAGAAATTTAAAGAACTATCAACCTTGAACAATCTAGTTTTTTTACAAACGAGAGGTGTAGTTTTTCATCTTAAGAACATGGAATGCAGTTACAGTTAACAATATTCATGTATGTTTTGCATAGTAAGTAATAAACATTGTAAAATTATATATTACCTTGTGATATTTAAATTAATATGGGTTAGTGAAATGTCATTCTTAAGAAGTAGATTGTTGCAAATGATTTTACTTGTAATTTTATATGAACTCATTCCGATGGTGAATGGCTAAGTGCGTTATTATCTGTCGATTGAATTGTTTCTAAAGAATCAAAATTCCTTAAATATTTCTTCCTTGAATGAACAATGTCGTTTTACATATTTTTTGAATGTTATGTTGATATGTTTTTTCTAAGTAAACGTTAAGCAGTTTTTTACATTGTTAAGTGGATTATCCATAACATTACTATTATACAAGCTGTCTGGTCATAATTTGAAACAGGTATTTGGAAGGATTAACAATGATAAAAAAATATTTTTCGATCTTTCAAAAGAAGAAATCAATCCATAACTTCCTCTTACAGGGAGCTCCTGATTTACAACAACTCTCTAAAGTGACACCATTTCACGACAGTGACCTTTATCACGTTATAATTAAACTCACTCACTAGGTACAAGCAGACTGGCGAGAGAAAATATTATGAAAAACATTGTTACGTAGTATTTCTCCTGTAAAATTATTTGTATCTTCATAGACTTGAAACTAATATGAAAATAATAGGACCTGTTTTTCATTTTTGGTTTAGTCAATTTGATGATAGATATAACAAGAATTGTTAAAAATCAAAGATGTAATAAGGGTAGAAAAATAATTAACTGGTTTGAGGAAAAATAAAACCAGAATTCAAAATAAAGTCCCATTCACAAAATTAATGTTCATTATTCAAACACCCGGATTATTTCTTTTTTCTTTTTGGAGTCTGACCTATTTCAGAGTTGTGGTGTCAATAAAAGAAAGATAATAATTCGTTTTGTATATTATTCTCGATATGCTAATTTTTTCGTTTAAAACTACCATTAATTGACAATTTATCTCGATGTGAATTTTTAATAAACTAACAATTAGATAACAACGATGATAGATAATGACAGAAAAGCTTTTATATCGGTTTCTAAAAAAGTATAAATCTGCTGCATAAACTAAACGAAATAAAAAAAAGTTTTTTTATTTCATCTTATCGGTTACCTACTAAATTTACCGTTATTGACTATGGACTAGTAGAGGGTTGAAGTTTTTTTTAATGAATACACATTTTTATAAGTTTTTGCGTTAGTTTCTTTTTTCTAACATGAATACTTACTCTATTCCTGCGTAATTACGTATTTTCCTCACATAACTTTAATAAACCGAACAGTAATTCTTGCGTGATGAGGTAAATACAAAACATGACTTCATAAAGATGCCGCATAATGAAATATTCAGTCGGTTAGCAGATGTTAGCACAGAAACAAAGTGTTGCAGTATTTTGCTTAAGACATAAAATGTAAGCTCGACTTTTATAGTACAATAGGATCTATGCATGTTATATCATGAGACAAAAAAATACAGTAACTGTTGCCAAACTTAATAATTTCAAGAAATGATTTTGGTGGTCCTTGGTTATCTTCAAAAATTGAAATACAGAACTTGTCCCCTGAAACCAAGAAATATTAAAAAACACAACAAAGGTTGTTCTAACGCGTTTCAATAGCTAAGCTGTCATCTTCAGAGAGATACCAGCAACCTTTGTTGTGATTTTTTTAATCTTTCTTGGTTTCAGGGGACAAGTTCTGTATTTCAATTTTTCAAGAAATGAGTTTGTGAACAATCCTGAAGTATCAAAGCTAGAGAATTTGATCCCGGTCCTTATTTCCAATCCCGCGATTTTGAGATTAAATTTAGCCAATCCCGACATTGAGGGTTACAAATAAAAAATATCGGTTTTTTAACCAACAAATCAAAATGTAGTGAAAAATCAAATCTCTAAAATTAAAACTCGAAATTTTCATATTTTTAGATTTTGAATAAAATCTAAATTTATAAATAGTGCAAAAATAAATGTCGAGAATTTTTTTGAGAAATCTCGAAACTCTTTTCCAATTTTTAATTTTGAAAGAAAAACTGAATTAAAAAAATAGTAAATTTAAAATATTCGAATTTTCAAAAAGTTTAAATATCGAAAATTGAATAAGATTTCAAAAATGGTCAAGATTTTGAAAATATCAGAAAAGAAAGCCTTTAAAATGCTTAAAATTTTAAAAAGTTAAAATTTTGGAAAAATTAAAATTTTCCAAAAAAAAGAAAATTTGATAAGTGTGAAATTTAAAAGTCAAAATTTTCAAAAAAAAGAATGCAATCTTGAAAAGTAGTAGAAATGTTGGAGAATATTGAAATTTTGGAAAAAAACGAGATTTACGAAAAAGGATTGAAAAATCGAAGATAAGGCGAAATTTTCAAAAAGTTAAAAATTGTAGAAAAAGATAAAATTAAAAAAAATAAACGGAATTTTTCAAAAAGTCAAAATTTTTAAAAGAATTTAATTTGCTTAACAAATCAAAATTTTAAAGTCGAAATTTTCAAAGGAAGGTGTCGGAGTTTGAAAAATGTCATAATTTCCTAGAAAGTTAAAATTTCTAGAAAAAAATCTGAGATTTAAAAAAATGGATATTTTAAATAAGATTTAAAAAAACGGATATTTAAACATTCGTTACTCTCAGAAATTCTAAAATTTGAAAAAGTGGCGAAATTTTCGAAACAATTCGTAATTTTAAAAAACTGAAATTTTAAATTTAAACTTTCAATTTTAACATTATCCTTGATTTAAAAAAATAAAACTTTTGAACTTAACTGGGAAGTTTCAGGAAAATATAGAAATTTCGATAAACTTAAAATTTATAGAAAATATTCTCGAATTTTCAAGTTTAAAAAATTGAAGTTGAAGTAAGATTTTTTTTAGTACAAATTTTGACAAAAATAGAAAAGTTGTTAAGATAATCCCAGTTTTAAAATAGCATTTCCAAAAAGCGGTCTACACTTCGAATTTAATCTCGAAATGAAAGATACTGAGATTTAAAAAAAAAACGAAATTTTTAAAAAAGTCTAAATGTTAAAAAGAAAGACGAAATTTTCAAAAATAGTTGAAATTTAAAAAATCAAGAAGTCAGATGGGAATTTTCGAAAACAAAGGTTGAAATTTTCAAAAAAAAAGGGTAACATTTTGATAAGAATGAGAATTTTCAAAAAAAAGGTAATATTTTGAAAAAATCGTATTTTTGAATAATGGAAATATTTTCATGGAAAGTTAAGATTTCCAAGATTTTCAAAAAATAATCGTAATTCTAAAAAAAATTCAACACTGACAAAATTGACATTTTGAAGAAAAAGATAATTTAAAAAAAATCTTGTAATTTTCAAAAAAGTTAAAATCTTGAAAATTGAATAAGATTTCAGAAATGGTCAAGATTTTGAAAAAATCGAGACTAAAAAACTGAAAAATGTTTTGTCAAATTTTCAAAGTAAAACGAATTTTTTGAAAAGTCTCCATACTTAAGAAAATCCAAAGTTATCAAAAAACTTCAAATTTTTAAAAATAATCCAAATTTTGAAGTTAAAATTTTCGAAAACAATCAAAATTTTGGATAATTAACATTTTGAAGAAGGTAGAACTTTTTTTGAAATGTCGATAATTTCAATTGTAAGTACAGGATATACTTCTTCCGGGATTGGACCGTGTCAAAGAACTACTAAAAGTGTTCGACGTTTCGCCCACCATCGTAGGGGGCTTCTTCAGGAACAAAGAAAGAAAAATAGATGAAAAGAGGAATATGAGGGAGAATGCAAAAAAGAAAAAAAGAGAAAAGAAAAAAAAAGGCCAATTTCAAAACATTAGAGCACGGTAACTCGGTATGTCCACCATACCAGAGGCAAAACTCTTCTGAATTGAAAAATGGTACAAAGGATAAGAAAGTTTAGACAGAAGAGCACGGTAACTCAGTATGTCCACCATACCAGAGGCGAAACTCTTCTGAATTGAAACTTGGTACAAAGGATAAGAAAGTTTTGGTACAAAGGATAAGAAAGTTTAGACAGAAGAGCACGGTAACTCAGTATGTCCACCATACCAGAGGCGAAACTCTTCTTCATTTCAATTGTAAATTTCCAAAAGAATGGAAATTTGGAAACATTTTTGAAGCTTCTAAAAAAAGTCAACATTTTCAAAAAAAAATGTCGACCTTTTCAAAATTTCTTAAAAATGACGATATTTTCAAAATTTCAAATAATTCGACATTAAAGAAATTTGTCGATTTAAGTAAACAATCGAAATCATCAAAAAAATTGGAATTTTGAATAAATTCTAAATTTTCAAAAAAAAAGATGTGAGAAAATTCAAAATTTTAAAAAATAATAGCTGAAAACTAACAAAACCAACATTTTTAGGAATAACCAAAATTTTTTATAATTTGAAAAAATGTCGAAATTTTCAAACAATTTTAAATTTCGAAAAAAGTGATATTTTGAAAAGAATTCAAAAATGTCAAAAAGTACAAATTTTCGAAAAAGGGAGAATTTTCAAACAACAAAAGTTTGAAAATATAACGAATTCTTAAAAAAAATCAAAATTTTCAAGAGCCTAAATATTCGAAAATAAATCAAAACTTTGATAAGTCAAAATGATCACAAAGAGGAAAATTTTAAACTTTTTTTTTAAATAAGTCAAAAATGTTAGAAAAGGATCAATCTTTTTCTCGAAATTTAAACTTTTTTGAATATCGACTTTTTTTGAAAAAATTATTTTTCAAAATTTTCAGAAAAGAATCGAATTTTCGAAAGAAGAGTTAATATTCATTAAAAGTTTAAATTTCGACAAAAGGATAAAAATAGGAAAATGATGAAATTTTAAAACAAAATTTCGAAATTATTAAAAAAGCTCAAAATGTTTTAAAAATCAAATTTTTCAACAAAATATCGAAATTGTAATCTAAATTTTCAAAAATTTAAAATTTTTAAGAAAGCAGAAATTTTCGAACATGTTTGAAACTTTTAAAAAGGTGAAATTCTGAAAAAAAGTCCGAACTTTGTGAAGTCACGAAACTTAAGATTCGTCTAGCCCTTGTTACATTCTATTGACCCCCTTACTCTTCCTTAATCTGAAAAATAACGCGTCCACTGTCTTATCACCAAACCTTTTAGTTCGAGATGCAACAATTTTATTTCAAACCAAGCATAACAAACTCACAGCAGTGCTGCTTGTTTGGAATAAAACTTCTATTTTATACTAAAATAATAGACGAGTAATTTTGTTAAAAATATTGACACTGAGTCCTTTCTATAGAGGCAGTCTATTTTACAACTTTTTTAAAATGATGCCAATCTTGAAAATCCCGGGATCGAAAGAACTTATTCCCGAAAATTTCGGGATTAAAAAACGGTCGGGATCTCGGGATCCCAAAAATCAGGAATTTCGGGAATTAAAAAATGGTCGGGATCTCAGGATCTCGAAAATCAGGATCCCGGGATGAAATCCTCTAATCAGAGTACTACTGACTGGCAACCGAGCAGTAGCAGATTTCACTGATGGACGACTGATATAATATTTCATTTTTTAAAAATTCAGATATTAACAAAACAATTATAATCCCATTTCATGTGATTATCATTAATTTTGTTCCTCGTAAAAGTCACTGATTGATAAACATTAATAATAAGGATAACCAACCAGAAAGTGATGCGGAAAAAATAGATCAATATCCTTGGACACGGATTCAGTATGTCTCAGTCAAGAACTTTGGTTTTTTTTCCGGGTTCATTGTAATATCTCCACGAGATGGGATCCTTGGTATCATTTAGCTATCCAATTACGTAGAAAAACAGAGGAACGTCCTTTGGATGCACCCTTTTCAAATTGGTCACACTAAAACAGAAGTCCCAAGGGTGGATTTCTCTTGCTAATGCTAAGGCCTATCGGTGGCACATCAGTGCTTAAAACTTATTACATTGTAGCACAGTGCGAGTCGCTCATTATATTAATTCTTTGATTTTTTTTGTGGAACGGATTTGTCCTTGGTTGTCTCCAAAAATTGAAATACAAATCTTGTCCCCTGAAACAAAGAAAGATTAAAAAATACAACAAAAGTTGTTTTAACCGCTTCGATAGGCAAGCTATCATCTTGTTGTTTTTTCAAGAATCTGATTTTCCAAATTCCAAATTTTGAAATTTGGAATGAATTATTCAAAACAAATTCGACACTGAACTAAATTTCGATTTTAAAGCTGGCATTTTAAAAAGAAGTATTTTTCAGGTTTAAACTGAAAAGTTAAAAAAAAAGTCGAAAATTAGAAAAATTTTTGAGTTTTAAATCTAAATATAAATTTTAAAAAAGCACAAAGCTCAATTTTTTGATTGTGCCTAGAAAATGTTGACTGTAAACTGGTAATTTCTAGAAGAAACTTCAAAATGTATATTAAAAGAAAATTTTCCTCCACAGTAGATTTATTATTAACAAATAATGTGAACAAATACAGTACAGTCACATCGAGGCAACGAAACCAACGAAATTTAATTTGGGCCTGACATTCCTACCACTCACTGGCAGGGGTGAATTTCGTTTTCTCTTGAGGTTGTATTTATTATTTAATCAATACATGTTACCCTCTGGTCAAACTTATTGCAAGGCATAAGTTACCTACTGTTAGTTACTATTAGTCCAAAATATTTACCATACAATTCACATTTTTAATATGATTTCCCCCTCCCCTAAAACAGAATCTTATAAATTGTGATGATGAAATAGAACGTAATATAATAGTATTTATTATATGAAAACAACCTAATAAATAAATCAATACGTTGTGCAGTCCAACATAATACAACTGAAACAAATCTTAATGAAGCTCAATTTTATGAGTTGTGCAATTATATTACCAATTGACCTTTTCTGACATGTTTAAAAAACCGTAGAAAATTGCACGTAAAATTTAACAAGCTGAATTAAAATGCGATGGCGTTGAGCGTACATAACTAATGACCCACATATGAATGAAGATTTAAATTGGTGTTTTGATATATACCGTGGATGATAGGGTGTTATCTTCATTAGGCCATGACCCAAGCGTGACTGACTTGATGCAAAGTTGATAAATTGGTGTTTTGGTTTATATCAGAGGAACCCCTTTCCTGTTTTGCTATACTATTTACTCTTGTGTAGGTTTTATGTAACATAACTACTCCAGAGCTTATCTTTATTGCACAAATATAATGGATCATTTGTGAGTAATTCATATTTGAAATAAAAATTTCCCAATTGCGAAATATTATCGAGAAAAATGTTTCTCTTTGTCTGAATAGGTCTGTGATGACCATCATAAATTAAGCAAAACAAAAAATCCAAAGGTCACGGAAAAATTTTGCTACGTAACTATTTACACGGCGTAATACATACTCCTGTACATAATGTAATTAATGTGACATATAATTGATCCTCTCGTAAGGGTGTGTTTAGATTAGTACATTTCTCTCTGGCATAAGTGGTCAGTTATCCTGAGAAAAGGCTATCCGAGACTTATCTACACATCTGGAAGAGGGACAGTTTTTCTCAGGATAGTTGAATTTATATCAGAGAGAAAATATATTTATGTCAGAGATAAATGTACGGAATAAAGTATCTAATCTAAACGCACCCTAACGGCTCTTTCACACGGAGAGCCGTAAGGCTCGTACTCGTGAGCGCGAGGTTTTTCCGCTCCTAACTTCCGGTCTAAAGGCCCGTGAGTCCCATGTGAAAGCTCCATTGTACTCTTTGCATTTCAATTTGGGATCCGTCCACTTGCTCGCGAGTGCGAGCCTTACTGCTGTCCGTGTGAAAGAGCCATAATGTGCCATTACCTCACAAGTAGGGTTGTCAACGTTATCTGATTCAATTGTTGCACAGGTGTTAAGTTTGACACCCTGAAGAAAGTTCCTTCACTTCGAAGTTAAAGCTTATCCGAGGTGTAGATATTATCTTGTTGATTCAAAAAACTGCTCACTGCGAAACTAAATGTTCTTGGGTGCAAATGTTGTTCTAAGTTGGCGTTACATTCATTCAATGATTAAAAAACCTCCTCACTTTTCAAATTAAACTTTAGTTGGCCCACTGAGGTCGTGGTGTTCTGTTGTTGGTCGTGGTCGTGGTGTTCTGTTTCGACTATCTTGCCTTCTGTGCCATTTTCATTTCGGAAGTCTGTGGTTTCGCCACTGGTATTAGCATACTGATTTACCGTGCTCTTCGGTCTTAAATTTTGGTTTTTCATTCCAAAGCAGATGAATTTCGCCTCTAGTATAGTTGACATACTTGTGTCCTTCTCCATTCACTACATTCTTTCGCCATCTTTTTTTGTACGAGGGTTGTCTTTTATGTTTCGGGATTTGGCAACCCTAGTGTTGCAATCTGGCAACTGACAGCTCTATCGTAAAGTTGGACACTTTTGAGGTTATACCATATATGTAATACTTCTATATGGCGTGTTGTGTATAATCGCCACTACAAAATGCGTTGTCAAATAGTTGAGATGAAAGTATATGTGGTACTCTTTGGAGTACAAGCATTCATTCAATTATAGCGGGAACAGATGACAAGATGGGCGGGAATACTAATAAATGAAGACAACTGACGAGAAGCGGGATTGGTTAATAAATGCTGTCCTCCATAAAGACAAACATATATATCCATCGCGTCTTTTGAACACAATCGAAGGTACAAAACACGCCATATAGAAGTATTACATATATGGGTTATACGTACTCAGAACGTTTTGACATACGAGCGCTATTTGTGTTGTTTACAGTAACTTAAAAGATTCATCTCGGCCCAAAAATGGAATTAAATCGTGAACATTTTCGTGCGATTATTTTTTACAACTTTCGACGTGGATTAACTCAGCAACAGTGCATGGATGAACTTAATTCAATTTTTGGCGATGAAGCTCCATCAAGGACCAGTGTTTATCGATGGTATGGTGAATTCAATCGTGGTCGTAGTTCCCTCCAAGACGAATTTCGTGAAGGTCATCCAAAATCAGTTGTTGTTCCCAAAACCATTGATGCTGTGCGCGAACTGATATTGCAAGATCGTCATGTGACCTATCGTGTGATTGAGACAACCTTAGGCATTAGTGGGACCAGCATACATTCAATATTGCATAAACATTTGACTGTCAACAAAATTTGTTCGCGTTGGATCCCACATAATTTGTCAATCGCTCAAAAAATGGCTCGTGTCGATTGGTTGAAAGAAATGCTTAAAAAATACGATCGCGGAGCTTCGAAACACGTCTATGACGTCGTGACAGGTGATGAATCGTGGATTTACGCGTATGAGCCCGAAAGTAAACATCAGTTGACTGTATGGGTGTTTCAAGATGAGCCAAATCCAACAAAAGTTGATCGCGCACGAAGCACTTCCAAGCAAATGGTCGCCTGTTTTTTCGGAAAAACTGGAAATATCGCAACCGTACCACTAGAACAACGCAGAATAGTCAATTCTGAGTGGTACACAACCATTTGTTTGCCAGTTGTCTTCCAAAAAATCAGGAAAACCAACCGCCGAAGACGGATCACTCTTCACCACGACAATGCGAGCTCTCACACATCGGTTCAAACAACTGCATTTTTGAGCACCCAACACATCGATTTGATGAGTCATCCGCCGTATAGTCCTGACTTGGCACCGAATGACTTCTTTATATTCCCGTACATAAAAAACAAACTGAGAGGTCAACGTTTTTTGACACCTGAAGAAGCGCTTGCTGCATTCACAATGCATGTTTTGGAGATACCTCAATCAGAGTGGCAAAAGTGCTTCGACAATTGGTTCAAACGCATGCGAAAGTGTATAGATCTTCATGGGGAATATTTTGAAAAACAATAAAGTGATTTTCGATGATTAATATTTGATTTTGTTCTTTAATCCCGAAATATAAAAGGCAACCCTCGTATCAGTTTCATTTACGAAGAGAAGAGTTTCGCTTCTGGTGTGGTTAATTTTCTGACGTCTTCTTCTGTCTCAAACTTGGTTTTTCCTGTTCCTGAAAAATCACTTTTCGAAGGTGGGCGACACTTGTAGTAGTTCTTTGAGACGGTCCAATCCTACAGAAATTGTTACTGTTTTTATATATGGATAAACTGCTTTGCTGCTTTGCAAAATTTATTATTTCCAGATCTAGTAGCTCTTCATTTTTCCATTGATATTAACACTATTTTCATTTTAGGGGTGGATCTAAAATATCACAACATTTAATTACCTTTGATATAGATTCTTTACACAAAGCTTTAGGTTATAAAATACATTTTTAATTTTCTTTCATGTTAATCTTAACACATTTGTTCATTGGCTTATACAGTGCTAGTCCGTAACTTGGAATAAATTCAGTAAATCGAAGGCAGTTTTTTTTCAGAAATATGCTCGGACACGTCGATTAATATTTTATTTTGTGCTCTTTTTGATGTAGGAAAATTTTATACAGCATGTTCCAATTTTAAGATATGGCGTCATCGACAATTTTTTTAATTTTTTTAAATGGCAACTCTATTTTTGCTTGACTATTCTTAAAGGGTATATCAAGTTACACATGCATACCAAATTTCAATTTTTTATTCCTTGTCATTTAAAAGATATTTACAAATTTAGCAACTAATTCGAAAAATCAAGAAATCTGATTCAGTTTAATACAATTATCATAACGTTTAAAAATCGCGTATCAGAAGGTATTTGTTTGACATTTTTTGTCAAACTGGGTTAACGTCTTATCACAATCTTATAAAAAAAGTTAATAAAAACAAATAAGAAGAGTAGTATCGTATTGATCGAAGAGGCTATTAGTTTGTCGTTTAGTGAGAAACACCTTTTATTAAAAAATCGACCAAAATGCCGTACTTAACTCAAACCCACAAGATTGAAATTTTAACAATGATTGGCTACGGAGATAGAACAAGAACACAAAATGAAGTTATTCGTTTATTCAGAGAGAAGTATCCTGATTTACCACCCAAATCGCAAAGTATACCGTAAGCAAGATTGAAAAACACTTTCGTAAAAATGGGCATCTAAGAAAAACAAGTATTCCCCGTCAGAATGCGTTCAATGAAGAAGTCAAAATTAATGTACTTCTCTCAGTCCAAGAAAATCCTCATGTCCTCACTAGTAAGATAGGTAGGGAACTCAAAATTAGCTAGTCTTCAGTTGCAAGAATTCTGAAAATGTAGAATTTCATCCTTATCGAATGGCAATTATCCACGAACACTTAGAAGATGATCCGGATAGAAGCTTTAGTTGTGGGAACAAATGATGAATCTACTGGACAGAAATGTTCTAAGCATAGAAAAAATCCTGTTTTTAGATGAATCAACGTTTATGCTAAACTGGTGAGCTAAATCGTCAAAATTGTCGTTACTGGGCAGACAACAACCCACACTTGATGAGGGAAGGTCACACTCAAGATCTAGAGAAAGTTAATGTTTGGGCAGGGATTGTTGGTGATCGAGTTATAGGACCAATTTTCTTTCAAGGAAATCTCAATGAGGGAGGTTATTTAGAATTCTTGCAGGAAAAGCTAATTCCTGATTTAGATATTTTGTTTCCTGATCCGGTCGAAGCTGATGTCCCGAATAGAAACATCTGGTTTCAACAAGAACCCTCCTCATTCTGCAAAACCTGACCGTGAGTATCTGGATGATGTAGTTCCAAGCAGATGGATTGGTAGAAGAGGACCTTTCAAATGGCCATCCATATCTTAACACCTATGGACTATTTCTTATGGGGGTATTTGAAGAGCAAAGTTTTTAAGTACCAAACCTGCAAATATTGAGGAGTTGAAAGGACGAATAAGACAGGAGGGTAGACTAATTTCGTCCTGAAGTAATTAAAATGTTCAAAACGAGTTTCCGTTTAGGGTATTGTCAGTTAGTAAATGGACAACATTTTGAACATTTATTGAAGAAAAATTATTGAGTTGAATCAGATTCCTTGATTTTTCAAATTAGTTAATATTTGTTAAATATCTTTTAAATGACAAGAAATAAAAAATTGAAATTTGGTTCCTATGTGTAACTTGATATATCCTTTAAAAACAGTCAAGAAAAAAATAAGGGTTGCCATTTAAAAAAATTGTCGATGACGTCATATCTTAAATTTGGGACATTCTGTGTAAAATTTTCCTACATCAAAAAGAGAGCAAATTAAAATATTAAGCGACGTGTCCGAGCATATTTCTGAAAAAAACTGTCTTTGATTTACTGAATTTATTCCAAGTTACAGACTGAAACTGTATAAATTCCGTCTTAGTGCCTGCCTACAAAATTTGTACAAATGACTGTGCATTGAAATGTCAATAGGTCAGTCAGTCACTTTCTTATTTTTATGCTTTTTTTTATTTACAGAATGCACAAGTATTTATAACTTTTATTCATTGTTTCTTTGTTTTTTGTAACGTAAAAGATTTTACACAAGGCCAATTTGTTCGCTTTTGTGTACTGGTTAATGAAGCGAATATTAATTGAATAATTTAATTATTAACCTCGACTACATAAGCTTAATGTAAACTGTTAAATACTCTTAACTTTTGTTTTTATCAATATTAAGAGCATTCAATGCAAATTTAGCATAGTGAAGAGATCAAAGGAAAAAGATGTTTAAATAGCATGCCAACATGTTACTCCATGGTTATGCTTGACGTAAAGACATTGCGGTTGATGGAACTTGCAAAGTGTACGTACTTGCGGATATCCGGTTGTTGATGAATCCATGTCTTTTCTGCCGCATGACACCATGAATAATGTGCAAATTAAAAAGATTGGTTTTTGAATGTATAGAATGTTAATAGACAGATGACAACTGAGAAAATAAATGAAATAGTTCCAAATTAAAATTGCAAATACTAAAAAAAAAATATATACCTAATAATTCTAATAATTAGTCGATTCACTAAAAAACTTGTACTTGTTCTCTACATGACGCAATAAGATATGGAATCGTTTTTAGAATTTTTATCTGTAGGTCTGCTGATGTGCATTCTATTGGCATCTAGGCTTTTGCGCAACAAGTGGAACGCTGTTGTGCTTCACTTAAAATATGCTTTCATCCCCTTTTAGTTTTTTTTATAAATTTTGTATTTTGATCTTAACCAGATATGTTATATTATTATTTTTTATATTTTTGTTTAATTATTTTTTATATTTTTGTTTAACATATTACATTTTGTAGTTGAGTGTTAATCCAATTCTCCTCTTAGTTGTGGTGGTACAGTGGCCTATCCTCTAGGAAAGCTAAAGCAGCACAGTTTCCCCTTTCCTTCGGGTTTTTCTGCAAATTTCAAGTAATTTTTCATTCTTAATTTTAACTGAAAATGTTACTGATTGATTGTTCTCATCTAACTATTATATTCTGACCTAGCTGCCTCCGCAACTTTGTCTGCGCTTTTAGTTTTTTTTTATAAATTTTGTATTTTGATCTTAACCAGATATGTTATATTATTATTTTTTATATTTTTGTTTAATTATTTTTTATATTTTTGTTTAACATATTACATTTTGTAGTTGAGTTTTAATCCAATTCTCCTCTTAGTTGTGGTGGTACAGTGGCCTATCCTCTAGGAAAGCTAAAGCAGCACAGTTTCCCCTTTCCTTCGGGTTTTTCTGCAAATTTCAACTAATTTTTCGTTCTTAATTTTAACTGAAAATGTTACTAATTGATTTTTCTCATCTAACTATTATATTCTGACCTAGCTGCCTCCGCAACTTTGTCTGCGCAAGTTCCATTAACTTCCTATTTCAACATAAAATAATTTTTCATTTAATTTTAAGAGATTAATAGATTAAAAAATTCTCGCTCCTTATTATAGTACCCGCTAGAATTGTAGATGGCACGCAATATTATATCAGCCATAACCATTACGGATTTGTTTCTATTTTTTATATGTTCTACGCTATAATTTCAAATAATATTGTTGGTTAAGTTCTTAGAAGTTGAAGGTTAAGTTTTACTGGAATAAAAATAATTTAAAATGTACTTCTAATAATACTCCTACATTTTAGTAAAAATTTTATTAAAATCGCCCGGGAAAAAGACCAGTCCGACAGACAGACAGACACTTAGTCTCTTTAATTTTATTAATATTGATTATAATCTGGAAATTTCAGTTTTTCTAAAAGTTTTGAATTTAGGAGTTGCACAAAATTTCGACCTTTTGCTTAACTTTAACTGAAAATTTTACTTCTTTCATAAAACTTTAACTTTACTCTCAAAATTATTATATTATTTTGATAGCGGAAATTTTAACTTTTTTAAAAATATTGAGATTAGAAGTTGGGACAAAATTTCTAGAAATTTCGTGTTTCAATGTCAAAAAGCTAATTCTCGAGCTTTTCTCCTAAAACTCGATTCTTTACGGTGCCGAGTTTCTCTTTGTAACACTTTTTTAAAACTTATTCGTGCATAGTTTAAATTACATTTACTAAAACTTTGATCCCAACATAAAAATTAGTTCAAAATTAGCAGTTTTATGGTCATAACTTCGAGGAAAAAGTTTTATATTCTATTTTGGAAGATATTTTGGAAGTAAGGCCAATTTGAAGACAAATATTATAACTGTTTTAAGATATTCACTAATTTTCCTCAAAATGTTGGAAATTCTCTACTTTGTTCTCAAAATTTTGTATTTAAACTCGAAATTTCTTCATCCTCAAACTTTTGTGTTAATTTATTTTTTATAAAGCTCGAACTTTTCTCAAAATTTTAGCTTTTTTCACAAGCTTGTTGGATAGGACTTTTTCTCGAAAATTTGTCGTTAGTCTTTAAATTTAAATTTATTTTTAAAAAATTTAAGGTTTGACAGTTAAAATTGCGTTTTTTCTGGAATCTTTCAGTTTAACCCTAAGAGGAAAAAGATTATAATTTTTGGAATAAATTTTCCTGAAGTCGAGTCAGTTAAAATTCCAAACAAACAGAATTCATCAATAAATAATTTTTTTTTGTGTACTTTTGCGGCTTCCAAATATTTACAATCGACACAATTCACGCTTATAAACGAGCAGCTTCCTCTGAACACATGTTCAATAGAAGCTTTGGGTGAAAATTTGGATTAATCGTAATATTCGTAGGAGTTTGTGATACATGGAACTTCTTAGCATAACAACGGCTAAACAAGCTACTGGTATAACCGCCGACGATACTGAAAAGCGAAACCAGAATTATTTAAAGTAACTTTGCTCTTTTCGAAATTTAACTATTTTATTTGAGATTTTGACCCTTTCAAATAAATGGAAATCATCAATTTTTAAGTATAAAAAGGTCAATGTCAAGCAGTTTGTTAAAAAAGAACCTCAATGTAACGATGTTCAACACGAAATTTTAAAAAATTCTTTAAAACTAGAAACAAGGTGTCTACAATTTTTAAGTTCAAGATTGTAATTTTCATAAAACTTGGAATACTTGACTTTTTATTTAGAGATTTAAAACTTCTATAAAAGGAGAGTTTTTAAAAAACTCCTTAAGCTAAAACAAAAAAAAATGTGTAATTGAAACTTAAAGTCGAAATTTTGGACTTTTTTTATAGTTTTTATGTTTTGAAATGTGAATGATTTTTTCGGTTGATAGTTATTCTTCCTTCTCTTAAAAATTTTCGAAAAAACATATCAACTAAATTTCGAAAAAACCTTCAAAAATATTAATTTTAATCTGGCATATTCTATTTTTTTTAACTCATTAAAGGCTTCGAAATTTGTTGAAATCAATGTTTTGAGAAAGTTTTTGTTAAATTTTTAATTTAATAATTTTTCGAAAATGTCGATTTTAAACCTAAAATTATTTTTTTTTCAATTGTAACTTTGTCCCGAAATCTAATCTTTAATTTCTAAATTTAGACTTTTTCGAATTTCGAGTTTAAGGTCCGGTCATATCAAATATTTATAGAAACATCGTGTTGTATTTACTGCATGAAAAAATCCACATAGTAAGGGTTAAAAATGTCAATTGTTTAACTTTTAATATCACAGTTTCGACTTGATACGGAAATTTGGAACTTCCGAGCACAGAAAAAGAAATTAAAGTCTAAATTTCAAGAAAACGTCGTAATTTCTAGATAAATTCCATATTTTAGATAAAAATATAACAATTGAACATTTAAATTAGAATCTTTGTGAGAAAAGTTAAAAATTTGCAAAACTATTGTAAGTCGATGAGTAAAACAAACTTTTTTCAAAAATTCCTTTTTTTTGCAGAAATCTATATGAAAAAGTCTAAGGTCAATGTAGGTGGAAATGTTGAGACTTTTATTACATAAACTTCTAATTTGTTTTTGGAAATTTTAAATGTTAAGTATACCTCAGCCTTTTAGAAGTGTAGATAAAAGACTAGAGGTTAAAAAATTGCAGTCAGTATCCTTACAGGATATACTTCTTCCGGGATTGGACCGTGTCAAAGAACTACTAAAAGTGTTCGACGTTTCGCCCACCATCGTAGGGGGCTTCTTCAGGAACAAAGAAAAGAAACAATAAATGAAAAGAGGAATATGAGGGAATATGCAAAAATGAAAAGGCTAATCTCAAAACATCAGAGCACAGTAACTCAGTATGTCCAACATACCAGAGGCGAAACTCTTCAGAATTGAAAATTGGTACAAAAGATAAGAACGTTTAGACAGAAGAGCACGGTAACTCAGTAAATGTCCACCATACCAGAGGCGAAACTCTTCAAAGAATATCCTTAGTTTAGTCATTATTTGCAACTTCTGGTGGAACTGGACTGGTCCTTGGTTATCTTCAAAAATTAAAATACAGAACTTGTCCCCCGAAACCAAGAAAGATTAAAAAACACAACAGAGGTTGCTCTAACGCGTTTCGATAGCCAAGCTATTATCTTCAGAGAGATAGTAATCACCTAATCCTAAAATTAACGCGCATGCTCATCTAATCATACACGTCGTAGTGCCAAAATTCCTTATCTATCAACCTTAACTATTTTTAACGTAGATGAGTGGCCTAAAGGCCTAGCGCAACCATTCATGAGGTTGTCTCCAGCCTTATGGATGGCTAAGCTTTCACAAGCATTTAACATAGAATTCTTATTTACTACTCTTAACAGTTTAATATTATTATTTTATTATATATCCTATGAGCGAATTCAAAAGCATGTCGAGCCACACTTGACCTTAAGTTCTTCCGTAGGGGAAAGGGGGGCAGAATCAACCATTTTTAATTCAATGTGCCATTTTTGAAGTTTTATTAGAAAAATCTGGTAACTATGGGCTGGGTAGTATTCTATAAACCTTTATTTACAAGACTGACTAACTTTCAGCGATTTAAAAGTAATTTTAGTACCAGCAATCAGCGTTTAAAAAAACCTTAGAAATGGTTCAAACTGCCCCACTAGCGGGGTACATTCAACCAAATGATGGGGTAATTTCAACCATGAGATATAAATACATATTTTTTTATAGTCAAACAAAAATGGTTTTTCTACTTAAATAAGTTCATTATGTATTTAGCAAGTGAAATAAAAAATTGGCGAAACATGTTTGAAGTAAGATTCAATACAATACTCAAAGATAATAACGTTGGTGTTAGTAAGCATTGTAATATGTACTGTTAACCTTAAATAAAAATGACATTTTCTCCAGAATTTGGACTTGAGAACTTTAAAACTATGTTACCTTGATCAGCTGGTGATATATCACTGACCAAGGGATATATGTAACTTGGTGTTTTTTGGCACAAAAATTTAATTTGACATCTGGATTAATTTTGTTTAATTCTTTTCCTACACAGCATTTTATTATGGAGCAAATCACCTTTAATCGGATTTTTAAACGTACACTCATTAAACTTCAAAATCAATTTTTTTTCCATAATTTATAATCATCGGAAATAATACAATACTCCTGTAAAAGAAAGTTACCTCATAGGACAGAAACCACGCTAAGATTGTCAGAAAACACTAAGCCAGTGGTTGAAATTGTCCCATCCAACGCTGGTCGAATCTCCCCCATGTTAAATTTTTGAAAATATATATATTTTTTCCATTGCCTATAATTTTACGCTTGGGGTACTATAAATATTAACAATCTACCATTTAACATATATTGAATGCAGCCCGTTGCAGATCAAATTTAGAAAATTCGTCCGAAAAAATTGAAAATCAAAAAATTAACTGAAAATCTGATTTTTGCTCAATTTTGTTTAAACACTAAAAAATGAACATATCGAGTAATGTAACTTCCCTGGTAAGTGTTCTGATATATGAAAAGCTACATAGGAGCCTTACGAAGCTAAATTTTAATCAGGGTGCCCTTTAAAAGGGCTTGGTTGAATGTGCCCCAAGGTTGAATCTGCCCCTTCTTTCCCCAACATCAAATGAGCCAAATTCTCCTTCAGTTGGACTTTAAGAGATCGTCTAGTTTGCTTGACGTTCTTTTGGGGACAATCTTTAGATGAAATTTGGTAAATACCGGACTTGCCGTTTGCTCTACTTTATCCTTCAAACTAGCCAAAAGCGAATTTAATTTGCCGTTAGATCTGTGAACAACCCGGAAGCCCTATTTTGGTAAAATTTCCACTTAAAGTGTGCTTACGCGAGGATTTTACGATTATTTGCAAAATTATGCCAAGTTAAACAAATATCATAAATCATCGAATTATTTATATCTTTCTCAAACAAGTTTCTCTTGTTAATCTTTTATTAATAAAAAATCAATAACTAGGAGTTGTAGGCAATGCTTTGCAGTTTTCAAAACCCTGGTCAAATTTTCTCTACGATGACTAATTCCCGAGTAGGTAACTAATTACTAAAGTCAAAAATTACTTTTTTTTTTAATGACGATATCTCAGCAAAAAATATTCCTACAAAATTCTGAACCTGTCAAATTATAGGGGATTAAGTTATGTAAAAGCGCTTTATAATGAGTTTACTAAAAAAAATTATTGAAATGCGTGGTCTTTTTTAAATGTGAGCAAAATTTTGAAAAAATTGTTGGCCGATGGTTTTCTCATAATTACTTAAACATTGCTGAAGCTAAAATGCTTTGAACTGAAGATATGAAGAATATATGAAACCTAGAAACTAAGAGCTTAATTTTTTTTTCTATATCACCTTTTTTCTCGAGTTACAGCTCTTTGAAAATTACCGTAAAATTTGGAATATTTTGTATCACTTAATTTATGTGCGTGGTGTAATACAATGGATGCATTACAATAGTAATAGTAATCATTAATTTAAAGTGATTGGGCTTTTAAATACAAAAAAACACAGTTATTTTTTTTAAATTCCTCACCCATTATAGTGGCATGAGAGACAAAAAAACATTAAATTCTACCATACCTGATTTTTCGAGTGATAAGACAAAATATTAAGTGTGAAAAAATATAATACGAAAGTAAAATATTTTTCCGAATCCAATAGTAACTGAGAAGAGCTAATTTCTATTATTAGAGTGAGACAGTTCCATCTTGCTTTTCGATTTTACGTTAAATAAAATAAAAGAAAAGCGAAGTTACGTAGTGATTTAACCATCAGGCATTGCAGAGGTAAGGTCAAGTAGATTCGTTGGATGTTTTAATCTGTATTAATAACACTGAGGCCTCTAATTATCTGTGTGTTTGTCTGTCCGTCTGTCTGTCTGTCTGTCTGTCTGTCTGTTTGTTTGTTTGTCTGTCTGTAGACTGATCTTTGTCCGGGCTAATCTCGGAAACTGCCAAGTCGAATATAATGAGACTTCAACTGAATTTTGGACTATTTTTAGGGGTACCTTTTAGGCTATTTCTTCACACATTCACTTTCAAGAACTCAGCTATGCTAATAATTAATAAATAAAGTTATTTATTTGTGGTTATAACATAGAACATATAAAATAGAAACCAATTCGCAATGTTTATACCTAGCCTCCACCTGCTCGCACAATTCTAGCAAGTACTAGAATAAGGAACGCGAACCTTTGAATCTATTATTCTATTCAAATCAAATGAGAAATTATTTTATTTTGAAATATGATGTTATTGGACCTTGCGGGTCAGCTTGTAAGAAATTAAAAAAGAAATCTACATAGTTACATCCAAAATCAAGAATTATAAATAATATTTGTTTTACAAGTTCTAAAGCGATCAGTGGCGGCTCGTAGCCAAAATTAATGGGGGTGCTGCGACAATGTTTAGCGTTTTAAAATTTTTAAGATTTCGACTGAAAATTTCGACATTTTCAAAACGTTACTTTTCGAAAATTTAAGAATTAAAATACAAAACTTGTCCCCCAAAACCAAGAAAGATTAAAAAACACAACAAACGTTGCTCTAACGCGTTTCGACAGCCAAACTGTCAATTTTTAAAGATAACCAAGGACCAGTCGTTCCACCAAAAAAAAAATTAAGATTTCTTTGAAAAGTTGACAATGAAAACTTTTGAAAATGTCGCGTTTTTTGAAAGGTTGAATTTTTTTCCAAATTTCGACTATATTGCAAAATTTAGATTTTTTTTTGTAATCTCGCCCTTATTTTATTTTTAAGTATTGACTTTCCTGAAAAACTGAAAACTCTTTTAAAAATTAGAGAAATTATTTTATTTTGAAATATGATGTTATTGGACCTTGCGCAGACAAAATCGCGGGGCGCGGTCAGCTTGTAAGAAAATAAAAAGAAATCTACATAGTTACATCCAAAATCAAGAATTATAAATAACATTTGTTTTACAAGTTCTAAAGCGATCAGTGGCGACTCGTAGTCAAAATTAATGGGGGTGCTGCGACAATGTTTAGCGTTTTAAAATTTTTAAGATTTCGACTGAAAATTTCGACATTTTCAAAACGTTACTTTTCAAAAATTTAAGAATTGAAGTACAGAATTTGTCCTCTGAAACCAAGAAAGATTAAAAAACACAACAAACTTCCAACGCCTTTCCAGCCAAGCCAAGCTGCCAATTTTCAACTTGTTAAATTTTTATTTAAAAGAAATCAATACCTAGGACTTGTAGGCAATGCTTTGCAGTTTTCAAAACCCTAGTCGGATTTTCTGTACGGTGACTACTTCCCGAGTAACTAGTTAACAAAGTCAAAAATTACTTTTTTTGAATGGCGATAACTCAGAAAAAAATATTCCTACAGAATTCTAAACCTGTCAAATTAAAGGAGATTAGGTTATGTAAAAGAGCTTTATAATGAGTTTACTAAAAAAAATTATTAAAGAGCGTGGTCCTTTTTAAATGTGCGCAAAATTTTGGAAAAGTTTTTGGCCGATCGTTTTCTTATAATTACTCAACCATTGCTGAAGCCAAAATGCTTTGAACTGAATATATGAAAACTAGAAACTCAGAGCTTACATTTTTTTTATATCACCATTTTCCTCGAGTTACAGCTCTTTGAAAATTACCTAAAAATTTGGAATTTTTTATATCCCTTAATTTCTGAGCCCAGTGTAATACAATGGATGCATTACAATAGTAATAGTGATCATTAATTTAAAGTGATTGGGCTTTTAAATACAAAAAAAACAGTTATTTTTTTTTAATTTCTCCACCCATTATAGTGGCATGAGAGACAAAAAAATATTAAATTCTACCATACCTGATTTTTTGAGTGATAAGACAAAATATTAAGTAAGTCTGTATTAATAACACTGAGACCTCTTATTGTCTGTCTGTCTGTTTATCTGTCTGTTTGTCTGTCTGTAGACTGATCTTTGTCCGGGCTAATCTCGGAAACTGCCAAGTCGAATATAATGAGAAAATAAAAAGAAATCTACATAGTTACATTCAAAATCAAGAATTATAAATAATATTTGTTTTACAAGTTCTAAAGCGATCAGTGGCGGCTCGTAGTCAAAATTAATGGGGGTGCTGCGACAATGTTTAGCGTTTTAAAATTTTTAAGATTTCGACTGAAAATTTCGACATTTTCAAAACGTTACTTTTCGAAAATTTAAGAATTGAAATACAGAATTTGTCCTCTGAAACCAAGAAAGATTAAAAAACACAACAAACGTCCAACGCGTTTCCAGCCAAGCCAAGCTGTCAATTTTTAAAGATAACCAAAGATCAGTCGTTCCACCAAAAAAAAAAAAGATTTCTTTGAAAAGTTGGCAATGAAAACTTTTGATAATTTCGCGTTTTTTAAGAGGTTGGATTTTTTTCCAAATTTCGACTACATTGCAAAATTTAGATTTTTTTTTGTAATCTCGCCCTTATTTTATTTGTAAGTATTGACTTTTCTGAAAAACTGAAAACTCTTTTAAAAATTTCCGTATTTTGGTAAATATTTAGACTTTTCGGTGTTCTGTTTTTCTTTTGTAATTTTTTTTGAAAATTAATTATTACATTTTTTTAAATTTTTACCATTTGAAAATTCTTACTTTTTCTGAAAATGTAAATTTTTTCAAAACTGGTCTTTTAATTTTTTAAATTTTCGACTATTTTTAAAATTTCATCTTTGTTTATAATTTTTTTTGGAAAATTATAATTTTTTTATTGAAAATTTCGATTCTTAATAATTTCGACTGGTTTTTATTTAAATGTCAACTATTTTTCAAAATTTCGACTTGTTTTGCAAAGTTTCGATTATTTTTTGATTTTTGTTGTCGAAAATTTCGTTACTTCTTAATTTTTGAAATTTTGATTTTTCTGAAAATTTTGAAATTGTATGAAATGTTTGACATTTTTTCAAAATTTTAATTTTTCTGACCAAAAATTTCAACTTTTTAAACAAATGTTTCACTTTGATTCAAAATTTTATCTGCCAAAAATTTAAACTTTTTCCAAAATTTTAACTTCTCAGTTTTTCGACTTTTGAAAACCCCAATCTATCTGATAATTTTCACTTGTTTTCAATATTCCGGTTTCGAAAATTTTGATTTTTATTGAAAAGTTGAGTGCAAATTTCCCAACTATTCAAAATTTAAACTTCTTTAAAATTTCTAATTATTTCGTAAATTCGATAAAAATTCTCAAATTTTTTTGCAAATTTTGATATTTTTTTAATTTTGACTATAAACGACCTTTTCTATTTGAAAACTTCTTCTTTTGCAAAATTTTGACTTTTGGAAATTTGAAAGATTTTGAAATGTTTTGTCTTGTTAACAAATTTCGACTTTTTTTATTGAAAATTTTAACCTTTTCTTAAATCTGCACTTTTTTAAAATTTTCGACTTTTTATTTTAATCCTCACTTTGTTGAAAATTTCGGCCTTTTTCAAATGTATGAATTTTTCAAAATTTTAGTCATTTTTCAAAATTTAAAATTTTTGGAAAACATAAAAATTTTGACTATTTTTTTAATGTCAACTATTTTCAGAATTTTCACATTTATTGCAATCTGTCGATATTTTTATTTGAAAATTGTGATTTTTCTTTAAGACATTTCTTAAAACCTTTTATTGAAATTTTCGACTAGTGTTTCCTAAAATTTCGACTAAATTTCAAAACTTCCACATTTATTTCAAAATTTCGACTGTTTTTGAAACTTGACTTTTTTTTGAAAAGTTCGAACTTTTTTTAAAATTTTATTTATACATTTTTTTAAACATTTCCAATTAAATCTACGACTTAAAAGAAAAGATTCTTTTTAAACTTGAACTATTGAAAATTTTTACCTTTTTCAAAATTTTACCTTTTCAAAACTTTTTGGATAATTACATAATTACGAATTTTTGGATAATTTTAAGTTTTCTTCAATATTCAAAAAATTCAGCTTCTTTGAAAATTTAATTAAAAACTCTGCAATTTATTTCAATTGTCGATATTTTTCCAAAAATTTGTCTTTTATTAATGTCTCCAAAATTATTAAAAATGTCGACTGGTTTCAATTGAAAATTTTTTTCGAAATCCTTATTTTCTTTAAAAAATTTGACCCCATGAAAATTTCAAAATTTTTTCGAGATTTGATTTTTTTTTAAATTCGAATTTTCTGATAACTTTAGCTTTATTTTTTAAAAGTGGTAATATTTTTCTTTTTAAATTTACATTTTTTGAGAAAAATTTCGAAATAACACTCCAATTTAAAAAAATTAATAACAAAAATTTCTATTTTTCAAATTGTGCAAAGTTTTGAAACAAATTTCTAAAAAAACTTTCATTTTATGTACAAATAAATTGCCAAAATTTGAATTTTAATCACAAAAAATTGGTTTCAAGCTGGAATATTTGATTTTTGAAATTTCTCTGGAACTTCAAAATTACTAGAAAAATTAGAACAGTATATTGTTGATGAATTTTTTTTTCAACATTTTGATTAATTTTAATTTTGAAATTTTGGGACTCTTCTAGAAATGTTTTCTCAAAAATTTCAATAATCGCCACTTTAAAAGTCCAAATTATAAGAATATTTTTGACAATTAATTTATTTTAAAAAAGTTTTCTTTTCTTTAATTCCGAAAATGTTATTTTTTTTTAAATGTTGTTCACTAATGAAAAATTTCAACTTTTTTTAGAAATAAGATCTGCTTTCTCTTGAAATTTTGAGTTTAATCTTTAAATTTCGATCTTTTTTTTATAGAAATTTGAATTTTAAATTCGAACTTGGGAATTTCAAGAATAAATTAACATTTCTAGAAAATTGTAAATTTTGATTCAGAATTTTCTTTGCTCCTACAACAGTAGTAATTTTTTAGAGAAATATTGAATTATAAAAAAGGTTGAAATGTACAACCTTCATTTTTTCTTCAAATTTCAATATCTCTCCCGAAGTTTTTTTTATTTTTATGTAGATTGAAGTTTATTTTCCCTAAACTTATACTTAATAATTTTCTGTTTCTTATCAAAATTACAAAATAAAATGAATTTTAAACTATTAAAATTTCGTTAAAAAACATTTAAATTTTTAAAACAAATTAGAGAGAAATCAAAGCTGTTTACAAGAAAAAATATTTTGAAGGCAAAATCTGCAGCAAAAGTCGAAATTTCAAAAAAAAATTCCTTGTATCAAATGTTTAGAGAGAAAGACAAATTGCATAGGAAAAAAAGGAAAATTTCTTAAAGAAAAAATCGAAATTTGAAACAAAATTTGAAATATCTTTACAAAAAAGTCGAAATTTATTGTTTTTTCCAAATTGTTGAAATTTTTATAGAGCTTTCAGGATTTTTTTCAAACATTTTTTGTCAAAACTACAAAATAAAATGAACTTTAATTTGTCGGTGTCGTGAAAAAAAAGGCATTTTTAAAGCAAATTAAAGGAACACAAAGAAAAATCTGGAGAAGTTGGAATTTCTAGACGAAATTTTAAGAACTACACTTTCAGGAAAAATGGAAATTTCGCGAACATTTCTTTTTATAATATATTTAGGAAAAATGGAAATTTTGCGGAAAAAATCAAAATTTCCTAAAAAAAATCGAAATATCTGAAGAAAGTTCAAAATTTTTACACCAAATGAGATTTGAGGTAAAAATTCGAAAATACCGTATTACTTGTTTTTTTAGAGAAATAGTAAAATGCGAGATGAATTGGATTTAGATTTTTTCTTGAAATTGTAATTATTTTATCAAAATGTGGCAGTTTTCAAAGAAATTTAAGTTTTTTCTTAACATCTTAATTCCTGCTCGAAATATTGATTTCTTCCTTAAAACTTTTACAAAAATTAGTTTTTGAAAATGTGATTTTGATCAAAATTAATAATAAAATAGGTCGTAACTTTGTGAAAGAAACCTAAAATTTCTATAAAAAAAAATCAGAGAAAATATAAAATTTCTACAAAAAATTGTATAATGAAAAGCGTTCTAAAAATTCTGAGAAAAAGACTCGTAAGCGAAATTGGGAGTGCTGGAGTTTCACAGTGCCTATACGCCAGCCGCCACTGAAAGCGACAAATGTAAGAAGTTAAACATTACCAATAATCATTAGCTTAGTCTAGACATTTTACCTTTAGCTTTCAGTCAGAATTACACAGGGTGTGGTAGGAAAATATACAAAGACGATAAGGCGTCGTTCTATATTTTTGTCTGGTGTCTGCTGTACGCTGTACATGAAAACGCCGCCGTCGAGCATAACATTGATAATCAAGAATTGGTCACGCAACCATCTAAATAAAAATTGTGTGTTCTGATATATTTTTCTTGCTAGAAATTGTGAACAATTAATTTCCTTCGAGTAAAGTTATCAAAATACGTTAAGCCATAAATTCAGTTAAAGTGAGTATTCCATTTTTAATAAATATTTCGTGTCCATTGGAGCCAATTTTTACAAACTAGCGTATCCTTAATATTTATTCGAATAAATCTGCAATATTTCTATGGGCGAGGTACAACTTATTTTACAAAACACTTCCTACGAAATTCAATGTCTGTGGGGAATATTAGAAAATTTGGTTTTAAAAAGTCACTCATTCGTGCTCTTTATTTTGATAGAATATTTAAACATAATAAACAGTTAAACAATTATTGCAGAAAATACACATTCAATTTAAATTCTGCATTGAACTCGAGGGCATGTTCACAAAACCAACAATCATTGTTTTACTGTATTTTAAATCGTGCACGGAATCTCATGAATTACATTAAACATTTATCGGTTCTTAGTCCAATATGCATAATCGCAATTATAATTGTTCAGAAGTGTGATTAACTGGACTTAAATGAAGACAAACAAAACAGAATCACAACATTGGTCTTCAAGTACGAGTCCTTATTTTTTATCAGTTGAATTTATTATTAAGATATATTAAAGAGCCGACCGTTGACCTACGATTTGTTTGGTGGATAAAACAATAAAAATATATCGTAGTGTTGGATTTTATTTATTAATTCAGCGCAGTTAATACAAAGAACTTTTAGACTTTGAAAGATCAATAAAACTAAAATAAATTAGATAACTTGTCACATAATTCAAAAATTATGTTTTTATGAGTATAAGTTAGAGTAACTGATGCACTGAACAACTTGTTTTTGAAGTGAAAACTTTCTTAGGCACGTTGAGCTACTAAAGATAGGGGACAAACGAATGGTTTCGCGTTACCAATAACGCTAATTTGATCTACCGACATGCTCTAGTATCTCGTAGGTACCTGCACCTATGAATAGATTCCTTAAATTGGGATGCAACATCGATCAAAAAAGCATCCATGTTTTAACATCGATATTTTTTTTAATGAACCATCGGTATTCGGTAACGATACATCGATGCGTTTTTTAAAATATTTAATTGCGGATTTACGAAGAAGTAGAAAGGACGTCGATTAAAAAAAAATTGTTTAGAAATTTCCGTTTAACATTAAAATTTCGACTTTTTCTTCGCAATTCCGAAATTACAATCGACTTTAAATTCGAAATTTCAACTTTCTTTTTCGAAATCAACTGCTTTCTCGAAATTTCGCCATTAATCTCGATATTTCGACTACTTTCTAGAATTGTTTGTCTCGATTTGTCTCGAGATTAAAATTGAATTAATTTCGAAATCTCGACTTTTTTCTGGAAAATTCAGCTTCTTGTTCGTAATTTCGACTTTAATATCGAAATTTCGACTACAAGTAAACTCGAAACTTTGACTTTTTCTTGACATTTCGAGATAAAAGTGGAAATTTCGACGTTAATCGTAGAATTCCGAGAAAAAAATCGATATCTCAAAACTAAAGTCGAAATTTCGAGAATAAAACTCGAAATTTCGCCTTTAAAATCCAAGTTTCTAAAACATTTTTTTTTAAATTAATGCCCTTCTTCCGCCTAATTTGTTATAAAATGACAATTATTTCTCTTCCGAATTGAAACCTATATATTTTTTTCCCCAATTTTGTCTTAAAAACTTAGAATTTACATTTTATGAAGCAAAGATTTGAAGATTAACATTTTTAAAAAAAGTAAACTATTCGAAATTACAGCCCAACAGTAAAGAAAAATTTCAATACTGGACACTTAAACTAAAAATTTGAAGAATTTTCACTTTGATCTCAAATATTTATATCGAATTGTCGATAAAAATTCAAGGCTTACCTCCGGATTTAAAGAAAAAGTTCAAATCTCGGGAATAAACCAAAATTTATTAAAATAAAATTTAGGTTTCATGCAAAATTTTGGAATTTTGAAAAATACATGAATTTTAAAAATGTCAAACTATTTTAAACCCAAAATTTTGAACAAGAAATTAAAATTTTGGAAATCTTCGAAAATTTTATAAAATGACTAAAATGTTCACAATTTTCATACATAATTAAAATGTTCAAAAAAATTGAGGTTTTTGAAAAAAGTCGAAATGTTGAGAAAATTCTTTTTAAAAAAGGTAAGCAAAATTTTGTAAAAATGCCAAAAAAACGGAATTATCAAAAAAAGTGTGGTTTTGAGAAAATATCGAATTTTGAAAATTTTGCCGTAAGAATTCGAAATTCCTTAGGAAAGGAAATTTTGAAAAAAATTTAAAATGTTCGAAAAAGTCGACCATTTAACAGACGAATTTTGAATGAAAATTTTAATGGTCAAAATTTAGAAAAATATCGACATTTTCATAAAACGTAAAAAAATTTTACAACACGATTTCCAAAAAAACTGGAAATTCTGAAACATTCGATATTTTAAAGGTTTGCAATTTTGAAAAGTAGTAAAATATTTCAAGAGAAAATTTTGAAAAAGATTTCAGAAAATCTAAATTTTCGGAAAAAAGTCGAAAGTTTGAAAAATAAGTCAAATTTTAAAAAGGATAAGATTTTAAAATAGAAAATATAAAGTCAATTTAGATAGTGTGACAGGTTTTTTAATGTGCAATATCTCAAAATAGACAAAATCAATGACTAGATCGTATACAAATATAAAAGACATAAAAACTAGAATAATCATTTTAATTTACAAATTATGAAATTTTTATTTTTGATACTACTGCCCAATTTTTTTATCGAGATTCAGTACAAAGTTTTACCTTTTTATAACATGGCAGAACGAAGATTGTCAAAGATTTTATTCTTGTGATGACGAAATTTGTGTCTCGTAATTATTACTAACGCGACCTCTGCCCGGAAAATTAGGTACATAACTAATTGGTTCTAGTAAAGTATCAGGTATCGATAGACAAATCGTTGGTAAAACTAAAAGTGTAGATCGACGTCTTGGTTTTGTAGCTTGCAGACTTTGTCGACTATTGTTCCATATTTTAAACCCTAAAATGAAAATTTTTACTATAAACTTCTAACTCCCAGAAGAAACTGGAAGTATGTAACTACTTTTCTCTTACGACTATTCATAATATAAAACATACCTTATAATGAAACATACGTTTTAAAAAAACCTTCGTCATATTGCCTTTTTCACATGATCAGCAACATTGGTTGAAAATAAACATGTTTTGTTCCGTAATGAGCATTTTGTTTAGTGCGTTCGTTTCTGCCAGAATTTAAGAACAAGTGGGCTAATTTGTGCAGTTTCTATTTCCATGACAATTACTCAATACATTTAATTTCGAGATCTTATATCCATATCTTAAATTCATGGTATATTGGTTTCTGTCGTTTCACTAATCTCATATTATTGAATATCAGCAGCGGTGATAACTCTTGGGCCTTGACAGTTCATAACGACAGCAATGTTTGATAATTAAAATCGTGTCAGCTTTAGCACACTCTTCATAGTTTCCAATGATTATACGGATTACTTGAACAAAGAGCAAAACAGTTTTCTATGAATTAAAAAGAAAAAAACTTTTCTTTAAGTAGATTTTTCTTGGAAACGAAAACAAATACGTCTTCCCTTTTACACAGTACCTGAGAGAAGACCCGACCTAGAACCTGTATAAAAGTTATGAGGACTTCTAACCTCTGGCTTCTAAGTTTGGTTTTTTCTTAATGGATTACTTTATTAAATGTGAATTGATCGTTAAATTAACTGCTTTAAATCGTTTCAGAATTGTTGTTTATATTAATGACTTCAACATAAAGTAAAAAAAAATCGAGCCACTCGTTAGCGGGAGCTTTTATTACTTGATGAAAGGCTTTCAAATGTGGCAGTTGGTTGCATCACACAATTAAAATCACTTACCTAGTTCAAGCCAAAGTTGACCTAACCCATATAAATTAAAGAGTGTGAAATTTACGGTAATGTGACTGACCTATTTAAACGCACTAACAGTCGTTACTGTATTGCGAGATCCATGTTCTAAGACGTTGACATTACGCTGTAAATAATTGTAATTTAAAGGTTAGATAAACTTTAATATGTATCACATATTCACATAGTGTAACATCTTAACAGTACATAATTGATTATTCCTTGAAAACAATTAACGGAACGATTAACTTATTCAGCAAGAAAAAGAACGTTATTAATAACAAATGTCGCACTAAAAAATATATAATTATTTTCCCAGAAATATTTTAAATGTATTGAGTCGGTGATTACCGGGTGATCAAGATACTGGAGGGCTTTTCTGGTAGATGGCGTAAGTGAATCTTTCTGAATTCACATATTGATTAGGTCTGTCATAATCCGGCGCTATTTGTCGAATGGATCAATTAGGGAATTCGATCCCGATCCTTATTTCTAATCCCGGGATTTCGAGATTACATTTACTCAATCTCGGAATTATTTTGGTATTGAAGGTTACAAATAATAAATAATCAGCTTTTTAACCAACAAATCAAAACAGTCAACGTAATCAAAATTTAGGCAAAAACAACGTATTTTACGGTAAAAACGCAAATATAATTAATCATACTTAAGAAGTAGACTAACCAGACTTTAAATCACGGAATCGTTATATTGAAGTTATTCTTTTTCAAGAATCAATAAGAGCTTTTTAAACTTAGGGGCCATCCTTTCATTCATGATTTTTTGAAGCCCACTTCGTCCATGCGGCAGGTGGTCAAATTTGCATAACTCTTTTTACTCTATTTTGTAATTAATTTTTTAATTTAGAAATGATCTTATCTGCGTGAATTTGGTTTTCGTTTATTATATATTTAAATTTGCGTTTTTATCTTATTTGTTTAATATTTCACCAAACTTAACATGACAAAAAATTTTATCTTATTAAATTCAGGATTTTCGTTTCCTTCTCGAAATTTTGGTTATAATATCCAAATTTTATAAACTTTCCAAATTTCAACTCAAAATTTTAGCTTGAGGATTTCACCTCAAAATATTTGGAATGTGTTTCTTAAACTTTTAATATATATGAACATTTCGATTCAATCCTCGATATTTCGTTTTAATGTCGAATTTTAGAAAAATTGACCTATTTTAGGTTTGCATCAAAATAGAAGATTAAAATTGCTGAAAAAAACCTGAAATTGTTTGAAAAGTTGTCAAAGTTTTTTAAAATTTTTCCATTTTCTTCTCAGATCTTTCGCTCCAATCTCTAAATTTAAAACCCAAAAATTTTCACATTTCCAGATTTTGAATAAAATGCAAATTTGTAAAATAGTGCAAAAATCAGAATCGGAATTGTTTTTAGAAATTTCGAAACTCTCTTCCAATTTTCAGCTTTGAAAGGAAGTCTGAATAAAAAAAAATCGTAAATTTGGAATTTCCAAATTTTGAAAAAAGTAGAATAGATTAAATATTCAAGAAAAACCAAAATTATATAATAAGAAAATTTGAAAGCTTTTAAAAATGTTCAAAATTTTAAAAAGTTAAAATTTTGGACAAATTAAAATATTCGAAAAAAAAACCAAAATTTGGCAAATGCGAAATTTAAAAATCAAAATTATCAGAAAAATCAAGCACAATGTGAAAAGGAGTAGACATTTTGGAAAAACCAAGATTTACAAAAAAATATTGAAAAATTGAAGTCAAGGCGTCAGAATTTAAAAAAAAAATCAAAATTTTCGTAGAAAGTTAAAATTTCCAGAAAAAAGCTGAGGTTTTAAAAAACATGGGTATTTAAAAAAAAATTCAAACATTGAAGAAATCGACAATTTTAAAAATTCGCAAATTGGAAAAAGTGGCGAAATTTTCGAAAAAATTCGTAATTTTGAAAAAAGTTGAAATTTTGAATTTAAACTTTCAGTTTTCATATTACCGTTGACTTAAAAAAAATAATAAAACTTTTGAATTTGAACTGGAAAGTTTAAGAAGGAGATAGAAGAGATTTCGATAAGCTTGAAGTTTATTGAAAAAATTCTCGAATTTTGTGGTTTAAAAAATTTTATTTAAGAAATAGAATTTTTTTGAACACGAATTTTTACGAAAATAAAAAATTTATTAGGATGATTCAAGTTTTAAAATAACCTTTCCAAAAAATGGTCTAACCTTCGAATTTCATCTCGAAACGAAAGATATTGTGATTTTGGACAAAACGAAATTTTTGAAAAGGTCTAAATTTTAGAAAATAATACGAAATTTTCAAAAAAGTTGAAATTTAAAAAAGACAAAAAGTCAAATCTAATTTTTTCAAATAAAAGGTTAAAATTTTGAAAACAATGAGAATTTTCAAAAAACAGTTAAAATTTTCGAAATTAACGTAATTTTGAATAATGTAAAAATTTTCATGGAAAATTAAAATTCATACGAATTTTAAAAAGTAATCGAAACTCTAAACAAAAAATTCAACACTTTGAAGAAACTGACATTTTAAAAATTTGAACATTTGAAGAATTTCTTTTAAAAATTTGTAATTTTTAAAAATGTTAAAATCTTGGAAATTAGTGGGATAAAATTTTAAAAATGGTCAAGATTTTGAAAAACAATTTGAGATTTTAAAAAATTGAAAAATGTTTGGTCAAATTTTCAAAGTAAAACCAATTTTTTTAAGTCTTGATATTGAAGAAAATTTCTAGAAAAGTTCAAAAAATGGTTCAAATTTTGAAGCTGAAATTTTTGAAAAAATCAAAATTTTGGATAGCTGAAATTCTGAAAAAATAGAACATTTCTTAGAAAATCGAAAATTTTAATTGGGAAGTTAAAAAAATTGAAGTTTTGAAATTTATAAATAGTCAACATTTTCAAATAAAATTGTCGATATTTTCAAAAATTTTCTAAAATGAAATTAAACAAAAAAGTTCAAATAGTCGAAAATTTCAAAAAATTTGATATTAAAAAAATTTTCCGATTCAAAAAAAATTGAATTTCTCCAAAAAAATGGAATTTTGAAGAAACTCCAAATTTTCAAGAAAATGTAGTAGGAAAAATATTAAAATTTTGAAAACTAGTAGCTGAAAACTAACAAAGTCAAGAGTTTTAAGAATAACCAATATTTTTTATAATTAAAAAAAAATACAAAAATTTTCAAAATATTTTAAATTGTTAAGTAAAATTTTGCAAAAGTTTAAAAACTTCAAAAAGTACAAATTTTGGAAAAAGTCTAGCTTACAAAATACTTGACATTTTCGAATAAAATGATGATTTTCAAACAGCAAAAATTTTGAAAATATAACACAATCTTTAAAAAATTCGATATTTTAAAAAATGCCTAAATTTTCGAAAAAATCAATACTTGAAAAAATCAAAATTTTCAAAAAAAGTAAAATCCTAAAAGTATTTAGTCAAACATTTTTTCAAATAAGTCAAAATTTTTAGAAAAGTATTGACTTTTTTCTTGAAAATTAAACTTTTATGAACATCGCTTCTCTGATATATTTACTTTTTTAAAATTTTTAGAAAAGTATCGAAATTTTGGAAAAAGTAAATATTTTCGAAAGTTTGTATTCACTAAAATTTTAAATTTCGAGAATAAGATTAAAGCCGGAAAATGAAGAAATTTTCAAAAAAAATTTCGAAAAATGTCGACATTATTAGAAAATGCCAAATTTTTCAAAGTTGAATTTTTCAAAAAAATATCGAAACTGAAATCTAAATTTTCAAGAAAGACGATATTTTAGAAAATATTCGAAACTTTAAAAAGCTAAAATTTTTCAAAAAAAAGTCTGAACTTTAAGACGCCACAAATCATATGACTCGTCTCGCCCTTGACACACATGTCGCACTCTATTGACCCCCTTACTCCCCCTTAATCTGAGAAATAACAACGCGTCTGGTGTCTCATCATCAAATCTTTTTTTTAATGCGAGATTTTTATTTGAAACAAGCATACCAATCCCAAAGCAGAGCTGCTTGTTTGGAATAAAACTTCTTCCATTTTATATTAAAATAATAGAAAAGTATTGTTGAAAACATCGACATTGAGCATTTCGATAGATGCAGTCTATTTTACAACTTTTTTAAAATGATGCCAATCTCGAAAATCCCGGGATCAAGAAATCTTAATTCCGAAAATCTCGAAATTAAAAAGCGGTCGCGATCCCGGAATCCCGAAATTTAGAATCCCGGAATCAAATCCTCTAGAACCAATCATAATAAGTATTGAAACCGCCTACATTTAAATTAATAAATCTTTTCAACTTTAATTTTTCTAACGAAATTATTCAAATAAAAAACTCATCAGGTGTGATTTGTTTGTTTTTATTAAAAAAAACTTGGTGCATATTTGAAGACAACAACTGTATGAATGGAACAAAAAAATTTTGGAAGGACGAAATCAAGTTGAAAATGAACCCCATGCCCGTCATCCTCGGACCAATGGGACTGTGGACAATATTAACGCTATTCGACGCCTTTTGGAAGCTGATCGCCGTTTAACTGTTGGTGAAATTGCAGCTCAGATAGGGATAAGCTTTGGGAGTGCTCAATTTATCATTACAGATGAGCTGGGGTTTCGAAAAATTTATGCCAGGTGGGTACCTCGTCTTTTCACTGAAGAACAGAAACAACAACGACTGGAGATTTGTCAAGACCTTTTCAACGTGAAGGTGATGTTTTTTTGCAACTATCGTTACGTGTGATAAGACTTCGGTCCATCATTACATCCCTGAATCTAAAGAAGCAAGTATGGAGTGCAGAAGAAAGGGGAAGGTGCACCAGTCAAGTCAAAAAGTCGCCTCTCAGCTTGAAAGCTGCTTGTGACAGTGTTTTGAGGTTTTAAAGGAGTTGTGTAGTCGATTTTTTGCATGAACCTCCTACGGTTAATGCTACCTACTACTGCTAGCTATTGGATGAAGCAAACCAGCATATTGGCGGAAAAGGCGCGAATTTTCGGTCAGAAATGTGATTTTCCTTTACGACAATGTCCGCCCCCACACAGCCAATCTGACACATCAAAAATTAGAGGAAATGCATTGGGCAACATTAGAACACGCTCCTTATAGTCCCGATTTATCACCATGCGATTATCATACGTTTGGGCCACCGAAAGAAGTTGTAGGAGCGATTCCATGATGCTGCTGTTGAGACATTTGTGCAAAATTGGCTACAAAGACGCCTTCCTTCTTTTTATGATGATGGCATTAAAAAACTCCCAAACCGTTGGGAAAAATACATAACAAAATCAGGAGATTATGTAGAAAAATAGTTAATAACTTTTTTATACCAGGTCATTCAATAAGTCCGTAAGATAAGTAAGAAAAAAACAAAATTTTGACAAAACTCGATTTTATTATTTAACATAGTTGCCTTCGAGGGCGAATACAACGAGTATAGCGATTTTTCAACTTTTCGATACCACTTTTATAGTACGATTTCTCTTTCTCGTCAAAATAGGCCTCAGTTTTAGCGATTACTGCATCTTTGGACTTAAATTTCTTTTCAGCAAGCATTCTTTTGAGATCTGAAAACAGGAAAAGTCGGTGGGGGCTAAATCTGGAGAATACGGTGGGTGGGTAAGCAATTCAAAGCCCAATTCATTCAATTTTGCCATCGTTTTCATCGATTTGTGACACGGTGCATTGACTTGGTGAAACAACTTTTTTTTCTTTTGCAAATATGGCCGCTTCTTTGCGATTTCAATCGATCCAAAAGTACACAGTAATAGTCGTTGTTGAGGTGGTTCCTTTTTGGAGATAGTCGATGAATATTATTCCGTTCGCATCCCAAAATACAGAAGCCATCACCTTATCGGCCGACTGTTGCGTCTTTGCTCGCTTTGGATTCGGTTCGTCGACTGCTGTCCACTCAGCTGACTGTCTTTTGGATTCTGGTGTGTAATAGTGAAGCCATGTCTTATTCATTGTCACATATCGACGATAGAATTCCATTTTATTACAGTTTGACAGCGCCAAACACTCCTCTGAAGCATCGATTCGTTGTTTTTGGTCGACTGTGAGCATACGCGGCAACCACTGTGCACAGAGCTTTCGCATACCCAAATGTTCGTGTAAAATGGTAAAAATACTACCATCTGATATCTGTACAATGTCAGCTAGCTTGTGCACCTTTAATTTGCGATCGTTCATAACCAATTTGTGATTTTTTTTTATGTTTTCTGGAATAACAGCCTCATTTGGGTGTCCACTGCGCTCTGCATCATTTGTGCTGGTACGATCACGTTTAAATTCAGCAATCCACCTCTCTATCATTTGTCTCGATGGAGCAGAGTTTGGATAATGTTTATCAAGCCTTTGTTTGGTTTCCACTGTATTTTTTTCATCAAAAAGCAATGCTTTATCAAAACTCGAAATTCACTTTTTTCCATTTTTTTTTCAATAGCAAAAGTTGCTTCACACAAAATGCTATAACTCACGAAACAATAGTCAGATGGCTGTCAAATTTATACATATATCGTTTGAAGGTTGGTACTAAATAAAAATCATATGGAAAAAATACTAGTAACGCCATCTATGTATCATCCTATGGACTGTTATCTATCTTGTACTAATAAATTTTTAAAAGAGATTCCGTTTCATACTTGGTTTACCCTTGTAAAGTGTGATTTTTCATGGATTCTCGATTATTGACATGACACAGTGGTGCACTTGAATGATAAGTTCGATGATAAACACTGACTTCATGCCACGAATTCCCTGCACATAATTAATTAATAACTATTTCGGGCATTTTATTAATTGAGGAATTCCAGCAATTTTTATATCTGGCGCCTCAGATTAATATTTTTGTTTACTGCAGCCACCAAATCTGACCGCGGTGTCACTAAAATTACAACATCGAAAACAAATAGCCGGTATCCTATCTGGTATTCCGGCTACAGGTTCAAAAATAGCCCCACAAAGAATAATAACGAGTAATTAAAAATGAAATAGATTTCCGGCTGTTATGGTAGATACATTTACAGGAGCAATTCTAAAAATAATAAATAAATAACCTTGTTTTATTTGACAACACTATTTTTATTTGGCGAAGGATATTGACCTCGATGTCATAATTACATTATAATGAAATTACAATGAAGTGCCGAAGCGTTTTCAAATAATACCTTTTTTAGAAGTATTTTTTTAATAATGCGTAACCCAATGCAAGAGTTGAGCCTTTTTTAAAACCATGTACTATGTTATTTTGATACATTATTAATTACAGCCACTATCCCTCGATTGATAACAATATCAAGAAACAAGGCAACAACTGTAATCAAGAAATAATTGTAGCTATTTTTAGTTTAAAAAATTTACGAAAGTAGCAATTTTACTCGAAGCTTCAAAATTTCATCGAATTCAAGACTAAATTTTGAGTTTTTTTAATAAACTTGTTTTTTTCGAGCTAGCCTTTGATTAAGAGGTGTAGGTTCTTTTTAAAATTTCGGAATCTTTGCACGAACTCCTGAGCTCCAAGTTTATAAAATTTAGGTGTAAACGCGGTATTTTAAGGAACATCTCAAAATTTGGAAAAATTACTCGAAATTTATGTAAAAAATTAACTCGAAGTTTATGTAAAAAATTGACTCAAAATTTTCAGGTTGGTCACAAAATTTAGGAAACAAATATTAGACTTTTTTCTTCAAATTAATACAAAAAGTCGACATCTCTAGAAAAAGACGCCATTTGGGAAAAGTGTTTGTTAATGAAACTAGGCCTAAATTAAATTACACTGGTCAACACTGATTTTGTCCACGAACTCTGGTAGGTAATTGTGTTTGGACTACCTGCCCCCATCATGAGACCCTACTTATTTTTTTCTATCACCCCCAGTTTTCTTGTGACAAGATAAAATTTATTTTTGGAAATGTAGCCTTCCCAAATACTGCTCGTTTTTATTTAGGTCCATATGTTATTTACATCCTAAAAAAATATTAGAAATAAAACATAATATCATGATCATATTAATTTTTCATTTGAAGTATTTTTCGTCATTAAAAGTTGGCTACTTTTTATGTAAATGGAACACCAGAGATCGAAAAAATCACAATTAGGAAAAAGTTTGTCTTACACGTAGATTTTTAATTTGTAAATAGAAAACTGTAAAGCATTTACACTTGTGAAGCTCTCTGGTATATTTCTACCACCACT
Source organism: Dastarcus helophoroides (assembly GCA_028583605.1). Classification (NCBI taxonomy): domain Eukaryota; kingdom Metazoa; phylum Arthropoda; class Insecta; order Coleoptera; family Bothrideridae; genus Dastarcus; species Dastarcus helophoroides. The sequence continues at coordinate 31,078,221 of CM053328.1, forward strand.
TCATATCAAATTAGGCTTACCAAAAATTTTCTAGAGGGAATGGGTCCCAATAAAAATGAATTTTTATATTTTAAAGAGAAATTCCCCAGAATGAGTGAAGTAGTAGTAGAACCTCAAATTAATAAACGACTCGTTGTTTAAAGAAAAATTAAATATTTTGAAAAAATCAGCATGAAGATGCTTCAAGAATTTAATTAGAAATTTTTTGGTTTACCATAAGAGTGACATCTATAGATATATCGACAAAAAACTTTTATTGAAGTATAAAAGATTTGGGCTGCAAAAGATTCATTTTTTAGACACATATCTCGACTTTATTCCTACATATTAGGGGGATCTGGGGGCTCTAAATGATAAGAACTGATAATGCGGACTTTCCAATGATGGAAAAACTTTTATCAGAGCATATTAAACTCAAGGGTGTTGACCAACTACTACTACTTGATCAAGAGGGATCAATTAAAAGCTAAATAATCTAGAAAAATAAAGATTATAAGTTCCTAATGTACATGTTTTATGTTATTTTTCTGGAGATCCGTCATTATTCAAACATTTAACAAACAAATGTCGCGGGTAATGAAAATTTCAAAACTGCTTATTTTAAATGACAATTAAAAAACACAAAATAAGTTCATGTGACATGACAAAACTTCAATTTTGTTGACCAGCGTTATTGGCAATCTATAAAAAATTGCTAAATCTTAACAAAAGGGAACTAAAAAGCTATCTTTATGGAAAAAGCAACTTGAAAAAAGCCAATAAAAAATAAATAAAGTTTTATTTTTGTTAATTTCGACTCCAACTTAATTTTTTCAAAACTATTGGTTTCTAGAAAATCGGTAATTTATTGGTGACAGTAGTGTATTTATTTGTCCAACTAATTAACGTGGCATGTTAGTCAAACCCTCTGCATGTTCGCAATAAAAGAAAATATTTTTTACGCGAATAAAACAGAATAAATTACAAAATCATCGGACCATAAGAGACATGATACATATGTTAACATTGAAAGTTCGTTACGGAGGTCAAAGCCTGTATCAAAATTACCATTACTAACGTAGCAAGGTTGTATCATACACATACCTTGGACGCATTTTCTAAATGAAAGAGTAGTCGATAATTTACAGATATTTTTACAATTTTAAACGAAAAGTCTAATATTTGAATTTAAAATCATAGTTTCACCATTCAAATCAAAATTTTTATATAAAACCAAAAAACAGACACGAATTTTTCTGCCACCTAAACTTTTTTTTTTAGAATTTTTACTTTTTCAAAAAATTAAACTTTATTTGTAAATTTTAAATTTACTTCAAAATGTAATTCATTTTTCTAGAAATTGTTTACTTTTTTGGAAAATTTTAAATTAAAAAAAAAACTAAATGACAACAGTTAACCCATTAAAAGACACAAAAGAAGTGCATGTGATATGACAAAACTTCAATTTTGTTGACCAGTGTTATTGGCAGAAGGAACTAAACAGCTGTCTTTGTGGAAGAAGCAACTTGAAAAAAGCCAATAAAAAATGAATGAAGTTTTATTTTTATTAATTTCGACCCCCAACTCGAAACTGCGATTGATCCGTAGTACATGGAGTTTCTTTTAAAAATGTGGACGAATTTCAAAATTTGAGAATTTATTTGTTAAATTTGGACTTTTTTGTAGCTTTGCCTTTAAACGTTTTCAAAATGTCGATCATTTTCTCTATTCGTCAAGTAGAATATAGAAATGTACTTTTCCAATAAATTTCGATATTTTATAAATTAAATCTCGAGGAAAATGCTAATTTGTAAAACATCTTGTTTTTTTAAACTCCTTTCAAAATTACGAATTTATTCTAGAAAAAACTATCCACTTATTTTGTACTTAAGGTTAAAAGTTTTAAGTCGAAATTTAAAAAAAAAATCAAAATTCAGAAGAAAGGATATATCATAATTTATAAAATAACTTTTTTCTGAAAGTGTGTTAAAATATCGAATTTGGTTAAAAAAATGATCGAAATTTTGGGAATAAAGTTGATAAATTATTAAATGAATTTTTTTAATGTTCCACTCTTTTTTTTCGATGGGAATCAAAATTCGAAAGTTCTTCTTAAAATTTAGACTTAATTCTAGAAAGTAAAATATTTTTCTGAGATTTTGAAAAATAATTGGGATTTCGAGAAAATGTTCTCATTTTTAATTTAAGAAACACTATCGAAATTTCACTTTTTTATTTTTTCTTTGCACTTTAAGCATAAAATTTTGGTTTTTAGTTTCATGTTCCAGAATTTTTTGGGTAATCTTGAATGACTGCTATTAAAAGAAAGTCGAAATGTCCAGAAATATTTGAAATGTAGCAAAAGAGTCGAAAGTTTGAGTTTAAAGCTGATTGTAGAAAAAATTAAAAATTTGTAAATAATTCGACCTTGGGAAAAACTTAGTTAACTTAGTTACATCATTTAATTGTGGAAACATTTATTTTTAATTTTCGACTTTAGCCTTGAAATTTTATGTGTGATCTCCAATTCTTCAGGAAAGATGTTGGAAATTATAAAAAAAAAATGAGTTTTCAGGAAAATACCTAAACATTTTTTTTCAAATCTTCCTCAAGTAGATTTTTCAGGTTGCAAGAAAGATGGAATTTCGAAATTAAAGTTTTTAATCCTTTTCATTTCTTTCTTGTGATTACAGTATCCCGTGCCGGAAATTAGAAACTAATTACGCCAGAAGAAAGAAACACAAAAAGATTATTCTGCCGAATCAATGATACAGCCACTTTTAAAACCAAAATCCTTAATCTTGGAACTTGCAATTTAATCTCGAAATTTCGACTTCTATCTTAAAATTCTGATCACGAAAAACTCCGAATTTCAAGGTAAAGATGAAATTTGGCAAAAAAATCGAGAATTCTATTTTAAAAGTGTTAATTATTTTCAAATTTAAAGTCAAAACTACCACTTTGGAGTCAAAGTGTTGAGGTTCTCTATTTAGAAAATTAAAATCTATTATTTGATAGATTTTAAGAAAAAAAGACAAGAAGTTTTGGAAAAATTAGTTTTTAGAAGAGTCTAACATTTTTGAATATACCTTTTTTATTTTTATATTGATTTCTTTTCCTTTTCGACTGTGGGAATTGAAACATCTCGAAAATTTAAAGAAAAAGGCTAAAATTGAAATTTTAGCAAATACATTTTGGTGGAACGGACTGGTCCTTGGTTATCTCCAAAAATTGAAATACAGAACTTGTCCCCTGAAATCAAGAAAGATTAAAAAATACAACAAGGGTTGCTCCAACGCCTTTCGACTGCCAAGCTATCATCTTCAGAGAGATACTCGAAATCTAATCTTGGTTTTTTTCTTCAAAAATTAGTTTTCTTGACATTTTTCAACTAGAAATTGGACACTTTTTGAAATTCCTACTTTTTTTATGAATTTAGATTTTTCTCAAACTTTCCAGTATAAATTTGAAATTCGACTTTTTTTATAAAAAATTCGTCTTGTTGCCGAAATTTTGTGATTTTAATTGAATTTTAAGGGGCGTTATTTTTAAAGTTTGCACAAGGGCGGCTGAAAAGATCGCGGTGGGCCTGAAAGAAGGGATTAGAAATACGTTCATCTTGGATTAAAAACAGAGGCCTTTAAATAGACCCGGAAATGTTTACTTTAAAGGAATGATGAAAATGTAAGAAAGTATTTTTAATTGGCTTTAAAAATGCCGCAGTAGTTGGCGCCATCATAAAAGAAAAATGAACTCTTGGTAATAATCCTTCGTGTGTACTGTATTAAAATTCCACAACTCTTATTTTCACCCGGATATCGTTCGGAGACGGTAATTCCCATAATTAAAATGACAGTAAATCTAATATATTGACATGAGTTGAAACGACGTGAATTAGGAAATAACGTTACCATAAGCTTTTCACGGTCGGATTTATTCAGCACAAGATTGTGGAATTATCAACGCGTCCTCTAGACTTTAAAAGAAAAACGAGCCAACAGAATACTTTTGGATCATTAAGAAACAATAAAGATAACATTATATCGCGTGTTATGACATCCCGGACTTCGGTATTAGTGAAAGCTTAAGATAGGTATGGCATACCTGATATTAAATTAAGTTCACTTTCCTTTGCCCTTGAAATCGTTAAAATGCAACTCGCATAAGCTCGCCATATATTAATCGAAAGAACATGTTACATAGCTCAACATGGCTTCCTAATTAGAGGAATAAGGATAATAATGGCATTCCGCATTTACATTTTGAATGCATTAAGCAGAATGTTTATAAATGTGCAAATGCTTTAAGCATTTCTTAAAATTGATAAACTGGCGAAATCTGGCAGTATTTATAAGATGCATTTCGGATTTTATTGAGTTTTTCGTTACTTGTCTCTTCATCCACATTTGAAGCTATCTTTTCTCTATTCAAGAGAAATGGGCATCTTTTTGAGATTGCCAAAATTAGCATTGATTCTTAATTTATCAAAAATTGCTTGCTACTCAACTATTACTCAAAAGCATTCAGAATTAGCGTTTCCCAAACTTGTTTTTGTTGTGGTCCGGTTATTTTTATTCTTCGTGACCCACCACTAAGAGATTTTTTTAACCAATTTTCTTAAAACCTCCTTTTTATTCCCAAAATGTCGTCCTTAATATTGTCTAAAAATGTTTAAGGTTGAAAGTCGAAATTTGGTCTTTCCTCTTCAAGCGTTTATTTTTTTTTCCTCAAAATTTCAACTTTAAACCCAAAATGTTGCCTTTTTTCTCGAAATCCCAAATTGAAATGTTAATGGTCGAGCTTGTTTCTCTTCAATTAAAACTCACGTCACGTGATGTGTCACTGCCCGGCATTAGAATCAATCAGAGGATCCACGTTGGGGGACTTCTGGCCTAGTGTGGCCAGTTTAAGTGCAACGCATCCAAGGGACGTTCTTCAGTTTTTTAACAAGGTTGGGTGGCTGAATGAATGACCAAGGGCTCTTCAATCGCGGGGATAGCACAATGGGCCCCAAAAGGGTGGTCTAAGTGCTGGCCTAAACTCTAGACAATCCACCTCGAATCCAGAATCCTAACTAATATATAAATCAAAACTGTGTTTGTCTACCTGTTCGTCCGCTTTTCAGGGCTCAATTACTGAAACGATTTTGACGAAAATTGACACATATGCTCTTTACAAGGCGGTATTTCAACAAAAAAATTCTGGAAAAAAGTCAAAGTTATTTAGATTTCTGTATTTCTGACATTTATTCCATAATTTCAATTTTAAACTTGAAATTTGTAATCATTTTAAAGTTACCACTTAAAAATTTAGGATTAAAGTCGAAATTCTAGGAAAAATGTTGAAAAAAAATGTTGGAATGTTCAAAAAAAACTTTTCCAGAGATTTGAAGTTAAGCTTAAACTAAAATTAAAATGAAAATTTCCAGACTAAAACCGAAATTTTCTACATTCGATTCAATCATAAATATAAAATTTAGAAAAAAAGTGACATCCTCGAAAAACCCTTGAGATATTTATAGAAATTTTTTCGACATTTTACAAAAATCTCAACTTTTTTTAGTTTCAAATTTAAAATCGAAATTCCTATTTTTTCCTTTTTTTTTTGCTTTAAAAATGGAATGTTGAAAACAAAGTCGTAATTTTGAGAATAAAATCGAAAATACAACAAATAAGTCCAAGATGTTGAAGTCAAACTTTGCAACGACATCAACTCGAAATTTTCGGACAAAGGGAAATCAGGTTTAAAGTCTCAATTCCGAAATTACAAACTTTTGAGCTCGAAGAAAAGTCGAAATGTTCACAAAAAAGGAGAAATTTCAAATTAATACTTAACATCTTTGACTTCTTTCTTAAAATGTTTACTTTAAAATTAAAATTTTCGAGATAAGAGTAAACATTTTGAAGTGTCTAAAAAAGATTTAGAAAAAAGTAAAAATTTTAAGTAAATTTAATTTGGAATTTTTAATTTTTTCCTCGAACCGAATTTTTAAATCTAAATTTTTATAAAAGTCAAAATTACCAAATTTATGACCTTTTTTGATATATCTTTCCATCTTCTCCATTTCAATTCCAAAATTGTCATTTTTAATATTATTTTCTTAAATCTGATTTTAAAATCGAATATTTATTTCTGAATCCAGAAAAAATTCCCATTCAAGATTTTTGGAATTAAAGAAGTTTTTTCTTAGATATTCGGGGTTTACAATTGAAATTTTAACTCTAAAGTGAACATTTTGAGATTAAAGTCGATACGTAGGAACTGAAATTAAAACAATCTTTGGATTTTCTCCAAAAGAACTTTTGAAATTAATTTTGAAGGTCAAATTTTGAGAAGAAGGCTTCAACAAGTTTAAAAATAACCTCCGATTTTGACTTAAACATCAAAATTTGTAATCAAAAAAGCAAGTTTAAATGCTAAGAAAAAATTAATAAAAACTTAAGAATTAAAACATATTCTCTGGAAACGATTTAAATTAAATAAATTTATGAATTGAAGTGAAAATGTTGGGATTTTAAATTGAAATTCCCAATTTTTTCCTCCAAATTGGATTCCATCATTTTGGGAACAAACTGGAAATAATATGATTTTTTTAAAATGAATAAAGTTTTTCTCAAAATGAGAACTTTCATTCCAAACTAGAAGTTATTTAAAATTCAATTTGTTTTTACTCTAAATTTCGATTTTAATCTCAAAATTTAGAAAAAAGTTTTAAAATTTCGAGTTAAAAAATTTTACGTTTTAACTTCAAATTAAAAATAAAAATTTTAGCTTTGGGTAAACCTTAAGATTTATTACGAAATATCCTAGTTTTGACAGGAAACATTTAGAGTGGCAATATTTCTCAAATTTATGAGATTCAACATTCAGTTTAAATTCGGAATTTTTATAACAGCTTGAATATTAGACTTTAAAACATCAAAATTTCTAGAAAAAAATCAATATTTCGTGAGGAAAGTGGAAATTTTGTTAATTTTTAATTAACAGTATTTTTTCGTAATTTTTATTTTGATGGGAAAATACTTTTTCTCAAAATTGTAGCTTTTTTCTCTCGAGTTACGAATTAAAAGAAAAAAAATCAGGTTTCAATTAGAACCTTTAAAAACGGACAGAGTCCTGAAAAAAACACTTGACTAGATTAATTAATGTCAAAAAGTGGAAATTTAGCTCCAAAACAGGCCCGTAACCAAGGTGGCTGGAGCCCCCACCCCCAAAATTGTTTGGCTTTACACTAGATAGAATTGAACCTACCAGATGTGCGATCCTTTTAAAAACCATTTTTAATGGATCATTTTCTTATCGTACTGAAATGCAACATGTTTTTTTTTCAAATTTGGCGCCACTTATTATTATCAGAGACCGGATTTTAAGCACAATCAAGCAAGGTAAAAAGGTGAGCAAAATCTTAAATTAGGCAAAAACGAAAATCTAAAGAAAGCACCAAAAAGGTAAAATACTATAAAAAAAAATTCATTAACAGGCCAAAACTCACAATTAACAAAAAAAAACATTTTGAAATCTCAGTTGAAATTAAAAAAAATAGATTTTAGGTTATACTCAGGATATTAAGAAGGAGTATAACATTTTTAAATGAAGAAGTTCTTAAGATTTCGAGTTCATTCTCGAATTTTTACCCTAAATCTTAAAATTTTTACCAACATTTCGTTTCTAGAAAAAATTAAACTTTTCTTAAAATTTCTTGTATTTTATTTGAAATTTCAACCTTACGTTTTAAATTTTATCAAAATAATGTTGAATTTTGCAAGTTTATCAAGCTTAAACTCCCCATTTTGAAAAAAAAATTCAAATTTTGAGAAGAACTTGAAATTTATACAAGCGTTTTTTGGAGATTTAACGCCAAATTTTGAGAAAAACTTGGATTTTGTGGTAATAGTTTTACAGTTTTGGAATTTAAAAATTTAAATTTTAAATTCGGTATTTGAATAAAATTTTGAATATTAGGACCTTTTACTGAAATAATCAAAATCTCTTATAAGCCATTATTTCGAGAAGACATTTTTTAATAAGTTATTTGTATTAATTTCTTCTATAATTTTTCCTAACATGGCGATTGAACTTTAAAAAAAATGTGTAAAATGTCGATTCTTTTATAAATTTCGAGTTTTACACAAAACTTGAGCATATTTAAGTTGAAAAATTCAGAATTTTTTTAAAAACTTTAACCCATCAACTTAATTCGAAATTTTTAATTTTTTTAAAAAGTTTTAAGTTCATAATAAAAAAGTTCGAAATTATTTGTTATGAAGTTGATTTGTTTATAATTCGATTACAATTTCGAAAATTCGACTTTTGTCTCGAAAATTCGACTTTCAAGTGAAAAACTCTAAAAAAAATATTAAAATTTTTATCTTAGTTATTAAATTTCAACTTTAATTAAGAAATTTTTTACTTTTAATCACGGCATTTCAACTTTAAATTTGTATTTTTAGAAAATTTATAAAATTTTTAAAACTGTTACGACGATTTTAATGACGAGTTTAAAAATGTCAAGATTAAAGTCGAAAATTTGAAAAAAAGAGCTTAATGACATAGTTTATTTTTCAAAATTTTTACATTGCCACCGGTTCCAAATTCAGACTTCTTCAAAATATTTTGATTTTTTTTCTAGACACTTAATTTAAAAAGATCCCCTGGACATTTTGAGTAAACACTACAAGTTTCAGCCTTTCTTGTGCTTTTTAATCTTTCTTGGTTTCAGGGGACAAATTTTGTATTTAAATTTCAGGAAAATCGAAGTTTATTTTTTGAATTTTGTTTCAGGATAAAATGTTGAGTGTTATTAGTTTTTGTTGATAGATTTTATCTTCTGAAAATAGGAATTTTTTTTAGAAAATTTTGACTTCAAATCTTTTTTTTTTCAAAAATTATAGCTTCCTTTTTCTTCGGATTTAGAGAGTAATTTTAAATGTCAACTTATTTCTAAAATTTCGAATCTAAAAAACTAAAAATTTCGAGTTCGAACATGTCCCACTTTTTGTTCGGAAATTCAAAATTTCTAAAAAAGTTAATATTTTCAGAAATGTTTATTAATGAATTCCGGTTATTTTCAAGTATAAACACGATCGTAATTAAACTTTTTCTAGAACGAGTTTGTCCATTCTAAATGTAGACTTTTCTAGACGTTTCGAATTAAAATTCCAAATTCAAAAAACTCTAGATTAGAAATTTTTCACAAAAATTTTGGCGATATTTCCAGGTTTCTAGAAAGAATCGAAATTTAAAAAAATATTTGTGGGTTTGAAGTAAATACCAAGATTTCAAACTTTGAATTTTGAAAAAACAAAATTAAAAGTTTTATCATACTTCGCATTTAACAAAAAATCTAATTCAAATTGGAAATTTCCAAAAAAGGTCGACATTTTGAGATTAAAGGTAAAACTTTAAAAAAAAGATCAATAACTTTATAGCAGAAACTTTTCTTCGAAATTCGGAAGAATCAAATGCATTTCGACATTGCAAGTTCAGAGAGCAACAATAATTCCCAAAATTGCCCAAAAAAAAACGTAGGAATTAAAGTTGTTGCTAGTTAGAAAAAGAGTTGGATGCTAAGAGGAAACTTTAACTTAAAAAAAACATCTAAGCTTCCAAAATTTAGAAAGAATATCCAAATTTTAAATGTTCAGGTGCAAACTTTAACTTTGAGATAAAAGTTAAAATTATGAATTTAATCGAAACTTGAAAAAAATTTAAAAAAAGATTTTTCTCCAGCTGACTTCAAACTATGTCTTTAAATAGAGCACTTTCTAGAGGCCTTTTTCATAAACAGGTGCAGGTTATAGAAGACAGTTCAAAGATAAATTAAAAAAAAAGAATATCTTTCCAGTAATTTTATCATCTTACATCTGTTTTTATTTAGAAATTAAATTAAGATAAATAGGCAACGTTGTTGTTAAATTACTTTGTCAGAATGTTGGAAGAGTTAGACTCTAGAAATGTTTTGGTGTATTTTTTTATATTTTATTATACTTGTATACAATAATAATATTAATAGTAAAGTAGTATTGGACCGCGGTTTCTGAACGCAAACAAAGACTAGGTAGTTTTAGCAGAAGGATCGCAGCCCTCCCCGAAAAAAGATCCTGGTTACGGGCCTGCTCCAAAATGAACATTTTCTTCTGTTTCTCGGTTCTTGCTTTTAATATTAAATTTTTTATATTAAAAAATATGTTCTTTTGCATTCTTCAAGTCCATGGAGAGCTGGTCTACATTAAAGAGATCCCTTGGCAAAATTTTCCTTTTTCGTTTCGATAATTTTAAGCGAAGTCTCCCGTCAATGCAGCGTTGCCTATAATATTGTGGTGTCCGTCATAATGTTGGTCCGTTTTGTGTAGAAACACGTGTCCGTCCCAACAGAGAGTCCGTTCAACAGAAGTTAAATTGTATGGAATTTTCCATTAGACAATTCCGGACTTTGTCCGCTTAATAGAGAAGTAGGTTCATTGGAGTTGTCCGCTATTGGAGGTTTCACTCTACCTAGGTCATTTATTTTTACCAGTCGATGGAATTTTTGAAAATTATTATAATATAACTCATAACTCAAAAGGTGCTTCCATATTTGAAATCTGCGCAAATCGAAATCGCCGCTGATTCTACTCAATATAAAACTTGGAGGCCGAGCCTTAAGGGTTGAGCTTGATCAGTTTTCTAATGCTATAAACTGTTAAGCTAAGTTGATGTAACTGAAAGTTTTATATCTTTAGAATAAATATTCTCATTAATAAAAGGAAATAATGTTAAATTTGTCATGTATTTCAGAGACTACAAAGGAATGAACAATAAATCTGAAAATCTCTTGCTGAATGTGCTATACATTTGAAATATAGATTACTCGAGGTAGGAAGAACCGCAAGTCATAAGAGATCCATTAATGTAAAACGTGTTGGTTATACATTCTTCGGAATAAAATAGGGATGATATTGATCATAGCTGTCACAGTAAAAGTTTTACATTTCTGCCCTGAGTGCTTCCCAGCTATAGGTGGTCAATAAATATTGCGAGCATTACTAGATATTTGAGACCCTTTGAACGCATTGGCATTATTTATGTCTTTTAATAAAACAGCCAGGTGTAATATAACGTTTGCATTTATCACAAATGAGATAATTTAGAAAACGATAAAATACTGTTCCGTTCCATCCTTGTTTGTGCAGATTATTATTAACCTAGAGGCATGAATCGATATTATTGAAGCTAGACAAGTTAGGAATCATTCTTTCCTTTTTTCTAGTTGATAACTAGTCTGTCGTCATTGGCGTATCCACAATTTTTTTCTAGGGGGGGCCTGGCCCCTGAAAAATGACGACGGGTAAATGTACAAAATAAAGATAATATAAACTTGAAATGATTTCGATAATCCATTTGTGGAATTGCTGCATTAATTAACTAATTATTAAATAACTTTAATTTTCCATTTTTCTCCACAAAAACGGTTAACACTTTTTCGAGCGTAACGTGTTTTGATTTTCTATTTAAAACTAAATTTAAATCAAAAAATTATTTGTAAATTAGGAATTTTCTTCTATCTCCATTTTTTTCAAAATGTGAATTTAGAAATTTCGATTTCCCTCAAAAATCTAAAATTTCATAAATTTTACACTTTCAGTTTCTTCTGACATTTTTCACGTAAGTAAAAGTTTCGACTTTTTAAAGAGATTTTGAGTTTTTTCGACGCCTCTAGTTTTTTTTTCGAAGTTTTAATTTTTAACTTGAAAATTTGTTAAAGCCCCATTTTTTAATCAAATCTGTGATATTTTTCTAAATTGCGATATGAAATGCAGTTTTGACTTTTCCTCCCAAAATTTTGACTTCATGATCAAAATGTCATTTCAGAACGATTTTCATTTTATTTTCTAAGTAATGACTTTAAATTTAATTTCAGTTTTTTTTAACAGTAATCTACACTTTCATGTAAAACTACATTTTCAACACAGACGCTAAATTTAGATTTCCTCTTCATATTTAACTTAATTATTTAAATATTTTCTATAACATCAAATTTTTCTGCAAAGTATATTTTTCTTTACCACTTCCACTTAAGAATCGAAATGTCGAGAAAATTATTAAATACATTTTCATTTTTTTCAAAAATTTACTTTTTCTAAATATTTCTAAATTCATTTTCTGTCAAATATTTTGAATTTAACCTCAAAATTTCAACTGATTCTCAATATTTTAAGACTTTAGTTCGATATTTTTAATTTTAAATTTTTTACGGTTTCAGCTTTGACTTTTGTTAATTTTTTACTTTAAAGTGAAAACTACGTTTTTGCTTTTTTATTTTTTAAAATTTCGATTTTATAATACCCAAATTTGTTAAGTACAGCCGATGAGTTATACGCGAATTGTACTTAACGGACGACGTACGATTAAACTTGAAATTTAAATTTACAGATGGTCTTCAATCACCATGAATTATTTAAAAAATTCAAACGATCTATTGCCATATCTAACATAGATGATATAAGTTGTTTAGCTAAAACTATGTATATTCATAGGCGCATCTAGAATAGGGCAGGGTAGGGCACTTGTCCCCCTGGCTCTTAAAGTCGCCCAAAATTTATATTCAATTGAAATTTCCATTTTTTCTTACAGAATTCGTACTTATCTTGAAATTTCGACATTGGTCGATAATTCCAATTTTTTTCACATTTCGTGATTTTTCAAAAAAAAATTCTTTAATTTATGGCACATGTTGGCTTTCTCTGGAAAATTTCGAATTTTTATAAAATTTGGATTTTTTTTAGAAATTTTGATTTTTTTGAAAATTTCGATCTTTTTCTCGAAATTTCAATTTTTTTTTCAAAATCTGCTTTTGCTTTTGTGATTTCTTTTCGAAAATGTTCCTAGTTTTCTTAAAATTGGTTCTTTTTTAGAAATTTTGATTTTATTTCAAATCCAATCCTTTATTTTCCCAAAAATCTCAATATTTTCGTCCAAGTTTGTTTTTATCTGAAAATTTTGATTTTTTTCTTCAAAATTTGTCTTTTTAAAAACCAAAATTTTCAAAATTAAACCCTTTTTATCAAAATTTAATCTTCATCAAATCAATTTTCTGTGCGAAGTTTTTAATTTTTTCGATATTCTTTGAAAAATTTCGAATTTCCTCTAAATTTTGAAGTTTCACTTGAATATTTTCAAGCCGATTTCTCAAAATTTCGCCTATTTCTATAAATTTCTTTATTTTCCTTAATATTTGGATTTTAATGAGAATTTCAACCTTATAGAATCTAATTTTCCAAAAATTTTGACTAGTTTCTGAGAGTTTGCTTTTTTTTCGAAATCTTAATTTTACATCTCAAAATTTGATATTAAATATTTCTGAAAGTTTCGACTCTCTGCTTGAAGTTCGTCTTTTTATCGAAATCTTGACTTTTCTTCTTCAACTTTGCCTTTTTCTTAAAAGTTTCCTTATCATCAAAAATTCGAAATTTTAAAAATCGTTTTTTTTAAATTTTGCCATTTTTCTCAATACGTATTCATATTGTTTCGAAATTCTGTTATTTTTCTTAATATTCTTTTTTTTTATATATTTCGACTTTTTCAAATTACACTTTCCGACAATTTCAAATTGCACCTATTTCAAAATTTTCCTTATTTTTGACATTTCGACTTTTATATCGAAATATTTTATGTTTCTGGAATTGTAAACTTTTTCCCCGAAATCCTCTAACCTTGATCGGAATGGAATATGGGCGATTCCATTATCGCGGGTGCAACACTTAGGCAACTCTTAAAGCTAGAAACTATTAAAATAAAAATATTTTTCATGAAATTATTCTCTGAAGGGCTAGATTGCAACCTGTTCTCATCTGATTTGTTATAAGAATCTTAATGATGTAATATAAATAGTCACAGTGGAAGTTTAAAGTGCTATCGCGGGTGCAATCAAATCGGCTCTCCTTTCCAGATTACAGTAAAAAAAACACAAATACTTATTAATTGTGAAACATTTATTAAATTATGTCTTTATATTTTAAAAAAGTATAAATTAATTTATTAAAATAAACCAAAAAAAATACAGAATTCAAAGATAAACAATGAATTATTCAGTTTTAAAGCAATCGCGGGTGGAACTTCAAATTATTGGGGTTGCAAAGCACCTTTAATTCTGAGAACATTAACTTCATTATACGCAAATAATTAACAAAATCAGAAATCAAACAATGTATATTACTAATTAATATACTTCTTTGTCACCAAGCAATAGCTTAGAACTCAAAGACAAAATCTCAGTAACCGATAGTGTCCCAGGTACCATTTTTCAGTTGGCTTTTTGCAGCATATATTCAAATAATACTATGTATAAACACACAAGTTAAGGCTAAAAAAAATAATTTTATTGTTAAATCCAAATTTTGGTTTCTTGTATTGACATCAAAAACGTATCAAATACTACGATTTAGAAGTTTATCTCAGAATCGTCTCCAGCGGAATCGCCCATATGGAATGTTAATAAAAAAGCAACCGTGTTAAGAAAATATTTTTGTATTTAGTGAAAAAAATTGAATTTCCTTACCGAAATTTAAATATTATGTTAACATTTAAATAAAAAAGTAAATATTTCGAAAAGAATATTTTTCCCAATTTGCGATTTTTTTTTGAAATTCGAATTTTTTTCACAAAATTTGACCTTTCAAAATTTTGTCTTTTTTCGATTTTTCGACAGTTTTCAAATTTTTCCAGAAGGAAATTTGATTTTCTGAAAATTTTGACCTTTTCTCGAAATTATAACTTTCTGAATTCTACTTTTTCCGTTCTTTTTTTCCTTTTCTTAGAAATTTGAATATTTTCTAGAAATGTCGATCATTTTCTCGAGATTTTGACAGTATTTTTCGAAATTCCGTTTTTATTATTGTTCAGTTATTTCTGATTTTTTTAATTTGACTTTGTGGACTTCCACTTGTTATACAAATCTTGTCCTCTGAAACCAAGAAAGATAAAAAATACAACAAAAGTTGCTGTAACGGGTTCCGATAGCCAAGCTATCATCTTCGGAGAGATACAGTATCTCATATTAGTATCTTTTTGAAGATGCTAGCTTGGCTATTGAAACGCGTTTGAGCAATTTCTGTTATATTTTTTAATATTTTTTGGTTTTAGGGGACAAGATTTGTATATTAGCTTTGGAACATAACCAAGGACAAATCTGTTCCACCAAAAAAAAAGATTTTCACTTGTTTCTCTAAATTCGTTTTATTCTCGGAACAGGATATATCCCAAAATTTGAAGTTTTGTTTCTGGAAATTTCTACCTCCTCCAAATTTCGACTCTTTCTTAAAATTCGATTAATTTTTTTTAAAATAGGAACAACATATTAATAAAACGTCATAATTTCTAGAATAATATGTTTGGAATATTTCGATTTTCGATTATATTAAAATTTAAATAAAGTAAAATACTGAGGAAAATATTGTTGGTTATTTCAGTTTTTTTCCAAATTTAATTTATTCAGGAAATTTTTCAAAGTTTGAAGTTTGACATTCGACATTTTTATCAGTATTTTTCTTCTTTACCAATTTTGATATTCTTGAAAATTTAACTCTTATCTCAAAATTTTGGTCTAACACAAAGATTTCATTTTTCCCCCAAAATGTAGACTTAAAATTCATTTTTTTCTTTCTTTCTATAATGTGAACCTTTGGTAAAAATTTTCTGTTTTTTTTTCCAAAAATTTTAAATTGAAACTAGAATTATCGAAGTTAGAGTTAGTGGGTCCAATCTGGCAGTATTTATAGCCAGAGAGGTACTTTATGATATTATTTTATGATATTGCGTCGAGTCACTTTGTCACACAGCACACGTTTTTATCCCTGGAATCCCGTAGTGAGAAGGATAACTGTACCACAGATTGTTTCATGTTTCAGACTTGAGAAATTTTAAAATAATTTGTGTTATATCATAAAATATCGGGGTTTTATTTTTGGGTTGGTAACCTAATATTCTGGGGTGGGCACCAGACAATTCTGAGGTGGGCACGGCCCACCCGGTCCCCCTCTATATACGCCAATGTCTGTCGTATGTATTAATCGAAATAGACGAATCGACTTCTGCCACCTAATTTCGACTTGAACCACATACGTGGCTTAAGAGTACCAAAGCATCAAAACCAATGTGAAAAACTTTATTTTCAAAGTGAAAAAATACCAAATTACAGTCAAAATTAAAAAAAAATGAAAATTTTAAATTGCAAATATGTAAATTTGAACATTTGCAAAGAAAATACAAATTCTAGAAAAAACGTGACATGCCTACAAACATTTCTTAAAATTATGAATGTTTCCTTCAACTTGAAACTTCTAATTTTTCGAATTTAACAAAAATTGAAAAAATCGATTTTGAACTCAAAAAAACTCGTAATGTAGATTGAATTAAACTTTAGTTATAATTTAGTTTATCATGTGTTCAAACATGACAGTCCTATTTTTAAACAATGGTCACCTGAAATACTAATAATTCGAGACAGTGGTTGAGTTTCTTATTTTGAAATCCTTAACTCCATAAAGCAGTATGGATTGTTTTATTAGCAGAGTACTAGTAGCAACGTATTGCTCGTCACATAAATCAAGAACCAGCATTTCTGCTAACAAGTAAAGTCGGCTGAATAGATAAAATCAAAACAGCCAGGAAAGTAAATTATTACCTACAGCTTCCTGGCGCCACCATACGTCTCTTTATAAATGATATAAATGATATAAAGTAATTAAAAACCTACTCTGTCTATGTACCAGGTTACCAATCCACTCATTCAATATGCTGCATGCAATTCAGGCGCCAATGCTGTGTGATTCCATACGATAACTCCTTTAAGCTACGTAATGTTTTGACATTTATCTGATCATTTAGATCTTTCGAATGATTTCTGGTATTTTATAAATTTTAATCTTTACTTTCGTTTTAATAATGTTAATTGTATAATGTAATGATGTTCCTTGATTGAAATTTATCCTCAAAAATTGAAATACAGAACTTGTCCCCTGAAACCAAGAAAGATTAAAAAACACAACAAAGGTTACTCTAACGCGTTCCGACAGCCAAGCTGTCGTCTTCAGAGAGATGAAGATGACAGTTTGGCTGTCGAAACGCGTTAGAGCAACCTTTGTTGTGTTTTTTATATCTTTCTTGGTTTCAGGGGACAAGTTCTGTATTTCAATTTTTGGAGATAACCAAGGACCAGTCCGTTCTATCAAAAAAAAAGAAGAAATTTATCCCCTTTTTTTTGGGTACCATACTTTAAAAGGAACCCTTATAACCTCCGTCTGCCACAACTAGGGATGCAAACGATAGTTCGATATTTTGAAAACATCGATGAATCGTTTGTAAACATCGATGTTTTAACATCGATACTAAAGCATAAAAAATATCGATACATCGCTCAGTTTATAAACTCATGTTTGAAAAATCGATGTGTCGCATCGCGATAGAATTAGCGCCATCTGTTGCATAGAATAAATGTGGATTTAATAAATTGATGCTGAACTTATATGCCTCAGGTATACAATACAATTATTTGAAAATTCATAGCTTGGATACTTTTATTCGATAATCTATAAAAAAGCCCAAATTTTGAAAGAAAAATGAGACTCTTTAGAAAAGTTTTTCTAGTATTAATTTAAAAACTCAAAAACATAAACTGAATTTTCACAATTATTTATTATTCATTTAATATTTAATTTTATATTTTGGGGCAAACAGAAAATTTTTATTTTATCAAAATTTCTAGTTTAAACTTCAAATTTTCAGTTCCCTTAAGACAACTTTTTTTAGATAAATTTCCTTTTTTCGAACATTCCATTTTGTTAATTTCGTATCTTAATTCAAAACCTCCACAAAAAAGTGAAAATTTTCATAAAAAAGTAAAACAATTTTAGAAATAGATCAATTTTCAAGTTGAAAATAAAATCTTCCAAGTTAAAACCAAAACAGAATTTGTATGCAGGTTTATTGGCTCTTTCACAATCCTAAAGTTCAGTAGCTTCTATTAAGGAATGGCAATCTGTTATAGATTGCCGCAAACAAAAAGCCAATAAAACTGCATACAAATATAAATACTTCGCAAAGAAATTACAGAGAATAACCAAAACAGAATTTTCAAAATTTATAACCTAGTTTCCAAATTTGGAATATTTAAAAAGCTGTCAATTTTTGAGTAAACAGTTATCAAAATTCCATATTTGAATTTGAAAATTCTATACTTTTAAATCAAAATTGTCTTAGAAATCTCGTATCTTTCCTAAAATTTTGTATGCAACCAAAGTTTATTTTTATGAATTTTAGTTTTTTTCGAAATTTGAACTTTTTTTTCCAAATCCAAATTTTTATCGAATATTCGAACATTTTTTATAAATATTTAAGATTTAAAGTGAAACTTTTTAGAATTTTGAGTTTAGCTTTTAAATGTTAAAGTTTTTCTTTCGTGTATGTCAGTAATTTCAAAATGTCTGCTTTGTTCGAAAAATTCAAATTTAAAGGTACTCTTCGGCTCAAAATTTTTTTAGAAAATTCAAATTTGTTAAAATATACACTTTTTTTTGAAATCTTGATTTTTTATTGAAAATTTGAACTTTTTATAAAAATGTCGATTATTTTTAAAAATTTCGACTCAAATATTTTGATATTTTTTCAGAATTCGTCTGTTTTTCAAAATTTTTATTTTTTCGAAAATTTAAATTTTTTTAGAATTTCGTTTATTAAGAAATTTCCAATTCTTTTAAAAATTTTGAATGTTTAAAAGTTTATCTCTTGGCTTTTTTAAAAGTTTGGCATTTTTATAAAATCAACTTTGACTTTTCTAAAAAGTTTCAGTTTTTTTAAAGTTTTGAATTGTTTTTGAAGATCTTGAACTTTTTTCTGAAAATTTTAATTTTCTATGCAAATTTCAACATTTTTGAAAATTTCGACTTTTAATTTCCCCAAAATGTTAATTTCTTGTTCAGAATTGTGGCTTTTTAGAAAAATTTGACATTTTTTAAATCTCTTTATTTTTTAAAATTCCAACAATTGTAACTTTCTAAACATTTTACTTTTTGATCAAAACTTTTTTTAAAAACTTCGATGTTTGTTAAATTGTCAATTAAGTCCAAAGAAGGTTTCACCTCTTTACCACATCGACAATTAAATAAATAATTAGGCGACGTATTTCGCCAGCAGCCAGCAAAAGATGCATCGACGTCATCTGCATTGAGATTCAAATCGATACTGTCAATTATTTTTTTTTAATTTTGACTATATTTTAAGATTCCAACTTTGTTGAAAATTCAGATTTTTTCAAATCTCGACATTTTATCAATCATTTTTAAAATTTTTGGATATTTCTCAAAATTTCGAATTTTTTTTTAAAACCTTACCTCTTCAGAATTACATTTTTTTAACTTAAATTAGAAACGCTTTTAAAAATTTCGTTTTTTAATAAAAAAAACTTGAATTTTTCTTGAAAAGCATCTCTTGAAATTTTCCTAGTTGTCTTAAAAATTTCGACTTGCTTTTTAAAGATTTCGATATTTTTCAATTCTGAACATTATTTCAACATTTTGTTCTTTTTGAAATTTCCACTATTTTTCAAAATTTCGACTTTTTTGAAAATCTTTACTTTGGTCAAAATTATAATTTATCTTCAAATAAAATTAGTACGACTTCAAAAATTTCATCTTTTTTTGAAAATTGGATTTTTTCAAATCTCTATGAAATTTTGTTCTTAAATTTTTTACTATTCTTTCACAATTTTACAAAGGCGTAGAAAGCACAGTAATTAAAATAATTTTTTTTTAAATTTCGAATTTAAAGTCGAAATTTTCGATTTTATCTTGAAATTTCGACTTTTTGCTCGAATTTTCGACTTTAATCTTGAAGTTGCGACTTTTTTTTCGAAATTACGACTTTAATTTAGAAAATTCAACTAGAAATTTCTGAATACTATGGTTAAATTAGGAAGATGACAGTTGCGTCCCACCGCACCCCTTTTCCGACAATTTGACACTTAGCAGAAGGGTCCGTTCAAAAAAGTCAAAATTTCGACCAAAAAATCGAAATTTTCGAGATTAAGTGGAAACTTCGGGATTAAATTCTAAATTTCGAGAAAAAAGTCGAAATTTCTAAAAAAAATTTTTTTAATCGATGTGCTTTCTACGCCTTCGTAGAATTTCCACATTTTTGGAAATCTTTTTATTTGAAATTTTGACTTTTTTTTTAATTAATCCGACTCTCAAAACTCTTTAAAATTCGATATTTTTTCAAAATTTAAATTTCGACTTTTATAAAGTTTAGCATTTATCCAAAATTTTGCTTGTCTTTTTTAAAAAGAGGTTTATCGAAATTTTGACTTTTTTTGAAAAACGTACGCCTTCGTAGAATTTCCACATTTTTGGAAATCTTTTTATTTGAAATTTTGACTTTTTTTTTAATTAATCCGACTTAAAACTTTTTAAAATTCGATATTTTCTCAAAATTTAAATTTCGACTTTTATAATGTTTAGCATTTATCCAAAATTTTGCCTAACTTTTTTAAAAAGAGGTTTATCGAAATTTTGACTTTTTTTTGAAAAACCTGAATCTTTTATAAAATTTCAACATTTTTCAAAATTTAGACCTATTTAAAATTTCCGAAGTTCTTTAAAATTTTAAAAAATCTTTTTCAAAATTTTGGCCATTTTAAAAATGTTGATATTTTTAAAATTCATTTGTCAAAATTCCAAAATTTTGCCTTGCACAAATTTTATTTTATGAATGTTAGTTTTTCCCCAAATTTTAGCTTTTTCTTCAGATCCGGCATTTAACCTTGAATTTTTATCAAGCATTTTTTATAAACATTTGAGATTAAAGTCGGAATTTTTAAAATTTTGAGTTTAACTTTTAAATTAAGATTTATACTTTTTTCGAAAACGTTAACCTTCAAACATAATTTTCGGTTCAAAAAACATAGATTTTAAGCTTACTATAAAATTTTGGAGGAAAATATAAAAAAAATACAGGTTTTAATTCGGAAGGAAAATATTTGTCATTTCATAACAAACACTTAGGCGTAGAAAGGCCATACATTTCAAAAACTATATAGAAACTTCGACTTTAAAGGCGAATTTTTGGTGTTTGCTCGGAATTTCGACTTTTATTTCGAAATGTCAACTTTTTTCTCGAAATTCCAAAATTAAAGTCAAAATTTCGACTTTAAAGTAGAAATTTGGAGAAAAAAGTCGAAATTTTGGCTATTAAAAATTTAAATAACCGAACACACTCTATTGCCATCTGTCAATATTACATGCCTAACCTAAGTTTCGTGTGCACTTATAGACGAAATTTTGAGATTAAAGTCAAAATTTTGATTTTAATCTCGAAATTTCTAGAAAAAAAGTCGAAACTTCGATATTAAAGGCGAAATCTCGAGAGAAAAAAGTGATTTTTTGTAAGAAAAAAGTCTAAATTTCGAAATAAAGTCGAAATTTTAACTTTAATTACCGAATTCTGAGAAAAAGTCGAAATTTCAATTAAACTCGAAATTTCTGAAAAAAATATCTTTTTAAATTGATATTCTTTCTACAGTTTTCTAAACTTGCAGTTAAATATTTTAAAAACATCCGAGAAATATCGATGTATCGATACCTAATGCCGATGTTGAGACATCGATGGTTCATTGAAAAAAATATCGATGTTCAAACATCGATGCTTTTTTGAACGATGTTCCATCCCTAGCCACAACTCTTATCATATCCTTCTATCACGGATGTTTTTCTTCAAAAATATGTAATGAAAGGATGCGTTTACACTAGGCACTTTATTCCCATATTTCTCTTTGACTTAAAATATATTTTCTCGCTGACGAAGTGTCAACTATCCTCAGAGAAGCTATATCCTCCCAGTTGTGTATATAAGTGTCGGATAGCTTCTCTCAGGATAGTTGACACTTATGTCAGAGAGAAATGTGCGGAATAAAGTGTCTAATCTAAACGCACCCTTAGTATGTGGCATTTGGTACAGTTCTTGACGATCCACATGTATCACCAGAGAGGCATTACAAAAAAGTATTTTAGGTCAAAGATGTTTTAATGTGAAGGGTTTTCACAACTTAGAATATTAGCTTCAAATTATTTGCCATTTTATTAATGGGATTCCAAAAGGAAAGTTTTAACCTCGTGCGAATATCTCTGAGAGTAGGTAAAGGTTGCATGCCACTTATAAATACACCGAAGCATTGGGTATTTTCATGTTTTGAATACAGATGTCATAAGATTCATATTTGTATGATAACTTACAAACCTGGCCTGTGGCCAAATGGGAAACTTACCTCAATTAAAGCTTACCACTTGAATGTAAAAGCAATGCGTTATTTTTATACTTTTATTTGCAGATCTTATGGACCAGGTCATTACGCATCCGGTTAGTTTCAATGAAACCGAAATGTAAAATGCGTCGTTTGCGAAGATGAATTTATCTGCCAGCATGTATGCATCCAAAGTGACAGCTATCGTTCTTCTAGTTTGCCTGTGGAGTGTATCATCTCATCCAACGAAACCTCTCAACGAAAGATCCACAGAGTTAGCCTGGCAAGCTTGGCTTTTAGTAGACGAGAATCAAAATAAACAAAACGATCAAGGAATTCCTCGACGAAGAATCACCCCTAAATCAGTCTTTATCGCACCGTCTTTCAGCCCTTTAACTCTACCTGAATGTGCAGAAGGATACAGTTCTGATTCAATGGGGAGATGCATGAAAATATATAAAGTTGATCAAGATGCACAATTAGAATTTTTGCTGAAAAAACTTAACGAAAAATTCGGAATGGCCAGTAACAATGAACCAATAGAAGAATTACCCACTCCAGGACCTTTTCAGGTAAATATACCTTTAAATATAAGAAATGACGCAACAGTTGTCAATGAAGAGGAAACGGATGTTGCTATTGTAGTAGCACCAAACAGTGATGTGGCCAAACGCAGTGATCAACCCGCGAAAACTGTACCTCAAAATGATATTAACATGGAAGCAATCGCTGGTATTCTTAGGGTAAATCAAAATGAAGTCGAAGCAACCACCATATCCGAAACATCAACTTTCACCGAAACAGCAATCAGTACCTCAACCACTACCGAAACAACTACTAATCTGGATACAACTTTGGAAGGAAATGATGCAACTACACCTCAACAACTTTACTTCTTTTTCGGTACAAATACAGAATCAACTCCCACACCAACAACACAGACGACAGATGCATCCACATTTAAGACCACCTTCGAAGTAATGAGAGATCTACCTACAACGTTCACAACTGAACAAACAACAACAAAACTTGGTGGTTCCATCCGCTTTCCGGAAGAATCAACCGCTAGAACACAGTTCGTGAGGTTCCCTAATTACGATCAATTTTTGCCATACGCAGATCAAAGCCAACAGCAATTCCATCAAACGCGGGATACAACAAAACAAGAGGGCGTCAGTTTTGTTAGTGATGAAAGGACACATGTGTTAACAAAAAGACCCGAGATAGATGTAACTTCAGCTCTGCGTAAGCAGTACCAAGCGTTTCATAATCACAGAAATAGAGACAAACACAACGATTTGTTCCTACCTACACGAGTTAGTGAAAGTGGCCCCAGATCTGTAGTACTCAGGTTTTCAAAAAAGAACAGCTTCATCGATAACCAGCAGCTAAGCCAACCAGATTTCGTTAAGCAAATTCCTGATGATGTTTCTTATATATTCAGCTTTAAGAATAGGCAAAGAACAGTTAGTTGATGGTAATTAGCTTTTTATTTATTGTGATTTTTGTACCTAAACTTGTGCATAAAAATATAATTAAACGTGTTGTGTTTTTATACATGGAAATCACCAAAGGGGGTTTTTTTCGGTAAAGTAATTAAGTAAAAGAGAAAGTTTTTAGTCAGCTTTTTACCAAAGACGTTTTATTACAAGTTAGTTAAATTCTCTTCTAGTTGTTTCAAAATAAAATAGTAGATATAAAAATTTGTTACCAGTACACCTAGTTGGCTTTTTTGTATGATATTGTAACATCACGTTTTCAATGTACTTTAGTATTAAATTTAGGAAATAGTTCAAAAAAGCTGATTGGGTGCAAAACGATCAAAGATATATAACCTGTTTTTTGGCGAAAGTCACATTTTCTTGGTATTTTCGAATAATAGAGCAAATCACGAGCGATGTTAGTGGTGTGCAATATTTTTTAATTTATGTCAGCAATTACGAATTTAGAAATTTTGATTTTTTTCGAAATATTGACTAATCTATACTTTCTATTTTAAAATTTCGAGTCTAAACTAGAAAGTTTCTTGCATACTTAATGAAATTTCGATATTCAATGTTGAAATTAATCTCGAGATTCAAAAAATAATATATACATTATTATAAATTGAAGCTGGTTGTAAGCAGCACATTTAATTGTGGTTTTTTTTTTCAAGAAATTTCAAGTTTACATGTACAATTTATTTGAAGTCAAAATTTCGACTTATTCTACCAATTTTTCTTTATCGAATTTCGTCTTTTAATCTCGAAATTACAACAATTTTCTCAAAATTTCCAGTTTACATATTGATAGGGACGTTATTATTACTTTATATTCGACTGAAATTGAAAGTTTTGACTTTCTAGAATTTTGAATTTTTTTGAAAAATGTTAAGTTTAAAATCGAACTTGTGTAACTTATAAATTAAATTTTGGTGGAACGGACTGGTCCTTGGTTTTCGTCAAAAATTGATTTACAAATCTTGTCCCTTGAAACTAAGAAAGATTAAAAAACACAACAAACCCAACGCCTTTCGATAGCCAACCCGTACTGCACCCAAATCAGAAAGATATCTTAAAGATATCATTTTAGCGATATCTTTAAGGGACACAGAAATGTTAACATTTAGATAACTTTTTTTAGTCGTCAGATTACTGACATTTAACAGATATCTATAAGATGATTTTGATAGATGTCTTTAGGAAGGAGAAATCTTTATAAATCTATCTATATTTCCCGATGTCAGACTCTAAAAAATGATGACTCTTAGAGCTTTTTAAGGAGCTTATTCCTCAGCGGGAAGCTATCATCTTCAGAGAGATACTTCTGAAGATGATAGCTTGGCTATCAAAACGCGTTAGAGCAACCTTTGTTGGATTTTTTAATCTTTCTTGGTTACAGGACACAAGATTTGTATTTTAATTTCGTATCGAGGTTTATTCAAAATGATCGAAAATAACAAACAAGATTTGTATTTCAATTTTTGTAAATTAAATGTAAATTAGACTTTTTTTACGAACTTTCAATTTACTTAAGAAGTATTTTATTTACTTTTAGATTGTAATCTATTTTCGAGTCTCTTATTATAAATTCTTTATTTTTATAAATTTTCATCTTCTATTAAAAATTTCCATATTTTTCAAGAAATCTTGATGTTTTTTCTTAAAATTTCGAGGGACACTTGCCACCCGTTTACTCCTAAATTTCAACCTTATATTAGGTATTTCCCTTTTTACAGATATTTTCATTTTATCTTCGAAATGTTGATTTTAATTTAGAAATTTCCAAATTCAGTGTTACCCTTTTTAAATTAAAATTTTAACTTAAACTCAAAAGTTTAATGTTCAAAATCTTTTTCAAAATTTTGACTACAATTTCGAAATTTGTTTACGCTATTCAAAATTTCACATCCAAAAATAAATAAATAAAATAAATTTCGTCTTCAGCGAAATTTCGATTATATTCCATCTGGATTTCAACCCAACATTTTAACCTTTTCTTTTCTTCTATTATTTCCTATTTAAGTTCGAAAATAATTTTATAAATTCCGTGGTTTTTTTAACACTCAACTTTTTTCTGAGTTTTACATTCTTTACCTAAAATTTGGATCTTAAATTTGAAATTTTTACGAACGTTCGAGTTCTTTTTTTAAAAATTTTAATTTTTTTTTTCGCAAAATTATTAGCCTACAATACAACAATGTTTAAGTTTTTTATAAATTTTGCCTTTATACTTTAAATGAAATCTTATTCTGGCAATTTTAATTTGTAAGTTATAAAATATATTAACAATATATATATTACAATAAAAACATTGAAATTCTACTAGGTTTGAGCAAATGTTAGATGTTATCGGACCAATTTTTAGCGTCGAATTGTAGTAGATATTTATTTTTAATAGTATAACTTATGAGCAATAAATATTGAAGAATTCAACAGAGGGATGGTTCAAAATATCAATTATTTTGGTTTCTGTTTCGAAATGTCCAATGTAATATTTAAATCTCCATTTTTCTCGAAAAAAAATTGATAGATTTTTTTAATAAAGTGTCTTTGGAAAGTTTAGATTTTTCCTCGAAATACTGAATCTCGATTTAAACTTAAGGCTTTTTCTCCTAAAATATCGACTTAAAAATTGAAAATTTCCAATTTTCTATTTCGATATTTTTTTCAAAATTTTTTAACTTTTTTGATTCAATTTTTTCTTTCTAAAAGTTCGACCAAACCAGAATGGTTAATGTTAAAATGATTTATCATTTCCAATCAATAGAAGACAAAACTGAAAAAGAAATTCGACTTTGAACTCGAAACTGAAAACTTAAATTCAAAAATTCGATAAAATCGAAATCTCAAAAGGATCGAAATTTTCGATTTGATCTAGAAATATCGACATTATATTCAAAATTTTTAACATAAGGCTAAATTTGAATTGAAATATGAAATGTTTACCTTTAACTTTGAAAATCTAACCAGTTTTGCGTTAGAAAGTCCAGGAAAATTTGGAATTTACAAAAATAAATTTTTAGAAATGTCGAACTTTATCTCAAAATTTGGTCAAAATTTGGAGACTTAAATCTGGAATGTAAATATTTCCTTTTTTTTTAATTTAACTTTGTACCTCGAAATTTCAATTTTTTCTCAAAATGTTGTCTTCTGTTACTAACATTTCAAATGAACTCCAATTTTGACTTTTTTGTGCAATTTTAACTCTAATACGAAGGCTCAGGAATGCACAACAATTTAATTTTCTTATTTATTTTGAGCAAATTTCAAAATTTCAACTTAATATTTGGGGATTGATTTTTAAATCGTTCTTTCTCGAAATTGTCACTTTTTCTCAAACATTTTTATTTAAATTTCGACCCCTTTGATATTTCGATCCTAAAATAGAAAATGATTTCAAACTGAAAATTTATATGATTGTCTTCAATCAAAAGCAAAACTTCTTTTAGTCTTTTCAGAATCAGTTGAAAATTTTAACTTAAAATTTGGATTTATGTTCATCAGTTAATTCAGACTTTCCTTATTGTTAGAAATATTGAATCGTATTTTAAATCTAAAATGTTTATGTTTTTTTATATATTGGCTTTAAATTAGAAAATTCCCAATTTTGTTGTTTAAAATTTCGATTATTTTCTCAAAACAACTCCTTCCTAAAATTTGTAGATTCAATTTTTTTTGTTAAAATTTTGACTTGAAACCCAAAATTTCGAAACCAAATTAAAAAATAGGATAACAATCTAGTCTAAACTATCTAAGAAATTTTAGCTTTAGTTTCGACAGTTCCAATAACTAAGAGAATAAAATTGAAAATGTCATTTTAAAGTTAAATACTTTACTTTAAGTCTAAAATTTCGAATTTTCCAAGTTGTAATTTTAATTTCAAAGTGTTAACTTTCTTTGCATAGTTTCAACTTTTTCTTCGCAAAGTTTCAACTTTTTCTTCTCAACATTATGACTTTAATTGCAAAATTTTGGTTCATTTAATATAGTGCCAGAAAAAATTGAAGTCCAAAATTTAATTTAAAATCAGATCAAAATTGTAAATGAAGAATTGAACATTTTTAAATGAAGAATTAAACTGAAGTGAAAAACAAAAATGTTGAAATGTGAACTTTAAATGTCAAAAAAATTTTGGAAAAAATTTGATCGTTTTCTTGTATTTTACGCGAAATTTTAAGTTTTAAACGTTTAATTTTTGATCTCCGATTTATTTTCAAGTGAGTTTAATGTCGAAACTTCTGATTTAATTTTGCAATCACGATTATTACCTGAACTTTTTTTTGAAATTATGACTTACATACAATTTTGATATCATACAATTTACAAAAACGATGTGAACTCTTTGAGTTTAAAAGTCAAAATGGTAATTTATTAATAATAAGAAATGTAAAATTTAAAAAGTAGACATTTCAGCGAAAATTAGAAGAATAAACATTTGCGGTTTTCTAAAATCTCAAAACGTTCTTTATAATTTGAAATTTAAACTAGACATTTTTTAAATCCTTTGAAAAAAGATCGATTTTTTCTATACAAATTTTCAAATTTTTATATTACATAAAAATATTTCTGTTTAATTGGGAGAATTAATATTGTTTTTTGAGTTTAAAATTAAAATTTCAAAAAAGAGAAGTTTTAATATATGTAAACAATTAAAATTTATGGATATTTATAAGAACATTTTATATTATTTATAAGAAAATTTGATAAAAAATCGAAATTAAAAACCGAGGCTTAACAAAATCGAAATATTGATA
Source organism: Dastarcus helophoroides (assembly GCA_028583605.1). NCBI lineage: Eukaryota > Metazoa > Arthropoda > Insecta > Coleoptera > Bothrideridae > Dastarcus > Dastarcus helophoroides. The sequence continues at coordinate 31,106,702 of CM053328.1, forward strand.
ACATCTTTAAAAATTTTGATTCAAAACTTAACACTTCGATTTATGTTGAAATATCAAAAATAAAGTCATTTAGAGGTTTGGTTTTGTTTTAGAAAATCTTTAAATCGTGAGGTTTTGTTTTAGAAAACGTTTAAATCGTGAGTTTCTAATCTAACTTTAGGGAAGAAACTGGAGATTAAAATTATAAACCCGGAATTTTGAGATTAAAGCTTCATGGATTTATACAAGATTTCGAAAAAAAAATCGAGACTTCTAAAAATAAACGTCTAATTTTAAGAGAAAGCTAAACTTTTTAGTACAAATTTAGAATCATCAAAACATGCAACATTCCGAATTAATAAAAAATAGCAACTGGAAAATAGCCTAAATGAAAAATGTAAATTTGGAATTTTGAAAAAAAATGACATGAGCGAAAACCACATATTTCTCAAAATATGGAGAAAAAATCCCTTATTTAAAAATTGTAGGCAAAATTTCGAAAAAAAAACTTTAGCATTGTTAATTATTTAATTATTAAAAAAAATATCCTTCTATTCCTCCTCCAACAAACCTTGTTTATTTTGGTTTCTAATTTCATCCAAAAGTTTTGTTCCAAGTACTTGTTTAAACGATTTTTTTATTTGGGGTAATCAAGCTCCGAATAAACGCCTAGAAATTTGCGGAAAATGTTTGGACATTATTTGCACACTGCATATTTCGAGCATTGTTATTATTGTGAAAATGCTTCACTTCGAAGTCGAGAATTTGTAAATATTTGTGCAGCAAGAACACATAATTCTTGATAAAATTTCCAGCCAGTAATCAAGTTTTATTACTATTTTATTTGGCAACTAACACGATATGAACTGATTTTACAACCGACCTTATTTATGTAAAGCTTGGGGTTTAAATAAACAATTATTATTACTATATTTTTTGGTGATTTCTATGTAAAGAATCAAAATATAGTCTATGTATTTGTTTAATTAGTATTGTGTACATATTATATTAAGTTAGCAAATTTAACAAATGAATATTATTTTATTATTTAACTTCATTTTTAGTGCTTATTTTATCTCAGGTTTTATATGCAAATCAAGCTTTCGCTTCCATATCGGATATAATGTGCTTTAATTTAAGAGACGAGTGTTAAACAGGTTTATACGATCATAAATTGAATATGGACGAACCTTAATTTTTAAGTTTATTAAGGCATCATTTGATAAAATAATAACTTCTCACTTTCTACGCAATTTTCACTTTTTGTAACGCATTTTTTGCACGGAATTGCTGGCATAGAATGAAGAAAGTTCTCTTCTAAAGCTACTGAATCTCTTTCTTCAAGTCGAATAAAAAATAACAGGGAATCTATTCGAGGGCAGTCTGAGACACATTTTGTATGCTTTAAGCAGCAGGAAGCGTTTTTTCAGTCGATGAACGTCTGAAACTTCTGAAAAAGGGAACAATATAGGCTACTTATTAACTTAATAGTTTATATATAGCAAAATCAAGCTATGTATAAACATTTTTGTAATTTCCAAATCCAATGTTTATTTCCAAAAAGTGTTGCCATCGCTTTAATGGTTGACCATTAATTTTTGCTTTATCTAGATATTCTGTCATTCTTTATTCTTGCTCCTTTCTTGTCATTCATTATTTTCATTTTTCCTTGATATTTGAACTGCGTATTGACGACCTATTTTTCATCACCTTCATTTCGCTGGCAAATCGATACTTGCGTAAATTTGCTGAACACTTTGGTATCCAATGCTCAGTGATGTTTCGAGATTGGAATCCACTTATTTGACTTATGATGCCTTTATAACCAATCTGAAGTTGCTTTCGAAATTCGAGCTGTTGTCAAATGATTGTGAACGGTTTGAGTGGAACTCCAAAGCAAACACTGACTGAGGTCTCCGACGTGTTATTGAAGCGTTGATTCTGGAGGCAATTTCGATCAAATTTTACAAAAATGATACTCACAATTGATACCTCGTTGTACGTCATCGTTTGGACGTCTGAATAAAATTGATCAATGAAATCTCCAGAAGTCAGGGGTTGACTTTTCAATTTATTCTAAACTGAGGTCTTGTTCATATTTGATCTGTTGTAGCATACCTTAAACAAAAAGAAATCCGCTGGACAGGCTTAACCAATGCATTGTTATGGATCGAGATGCCACTTTTTGGCCTTGCTATATTTTTTTGGCCTGAAATTTCACTGTTTCGACCTCGATATAGCATTATGATGAAATGTAATAGGATTCATGGTAAAAATTGGACATATTTAGATTGATGGTAAAGTATCACTATGATATTTCATTTTTTATATATTGTGCAATATAAGATATATTTTCCATCTATAATATGTTCATTGGTGCACTTCTGTGGTGTTTTTTAGATAACCATCATAGAGATAAAAATAGATAACTTCATTTTCTGTTGAAGAAGTAGTCCCATATAGTTCTATGGAGCTGATCACAGTTGAACTAATTCCAATTAATTTCAATTGTACCAAATTAAGTCATATGAAGCACCTCATTTCAGTGATTTGATTTACAAAATATTTTCGTTACAAATAATTGTAGTAGGTCAACAAAAAAATCATGTTTCTCTTCGTCTACAGTGATTGAATCATGCAGTGATACGTCAAAAATAACTGATCTCAACTTACATTTTATACAGATTATACACAACTAAAATAATCGTTCGTTTCATTGACCTTTGCTAAGAGATGTTAACAAAAAATGTCTCCTTAAAAGGAATCTAAATTTTTATAGGCGAAGAAAAATCCAAAAATGATGTTTCCACTTGTTCCAGATTTTGGGGAACGTTGTATTTCGAATATGGTACTCCAAACTTTTTAACAAGTGGTATGGTGTATAAAAAATGTCTGAAGAGTATGAATGACGTGCTATGCACTCAACTCGTGGAACTTATCTAAGATGTACTACATGAGGTCTTGCATTAGTATGGAGCAGAATAGGGATATAACTAATGATGGTTTTTCCAAATTTGCGAATGCGAATTTTCATTTCCAACATTCGCGAAGGCGAATGTTGGACTGGCACTTAGAAAATTTTGTAAGAAAAATCGAAATTTTCAAAATAAATCGGCTTTGGAGAGAAAAAAACCAGTCTCTAAAAATATTTCTCTTACAATTTTTATTTTCATTTAAATTTTGACATTATCTCGAAATTTACACGAATTTTTTTTCTCAATTTAGTAGAAATATTCTCAAAATTGTTGTTTTTAGCAAAATTTGAATCCAATTCTGATAAAATAAACGAATTTTGATAAAAAGTCGAATTTTGGATAAAAAGCTCAACTTTAAGTAGCATATTCTCAAAACATAAAACATTTGGTCTAAACTTTAAGAATAGAACGAGTTTTGAGAAACAGGTTGAAATTTCCGGGCAGTCAAAACTTCGAGAAAAAGACCGAAATTTATATGAAATATTCAAAAACTCCAGTACAGTGCAATTTTGAAAGAAAAAAGTAACATTTTTGAGTTTATACTTAAAATTTTGCTTTGTTTTAATTAAGAAAAGGACGAATTATAATTAGAAAAAAACAGTTTTAGAATAAAGTGTGAATTTTCAAGAAATCAATTTAATATAAAAACCTGACCTTTTGGAAACATTTGATAAACATCAAAATTTTAGATAAAAAGTTGATTTTCGAGGTAAAAATCGAAAGCTCCAAATACCCAAGCAAATTTTGAAAAAAATGAAATTTCGATGAAAATGTCGACATTTTGAGAAATAGATCGAAATTTCGAGAAAAAAGTCAAACTTTGACGAAATTTCACAAAAAGGGGCGAATTTTTGAGAAAAATTTTAGGAAAAAAGTCGATATTTCAAGGAAAAAGGTGAAATTTCTCGAATCAATATTTATTTTTTAACGGCTGTCTGAGTGAAGAACAAGCTGCTCCTTGCCCCACTGTGAAGTCAAAAAATATCCTCTATTCAGATAATAGTCGAAATTTTGAGAAAAAAGTTGGAATTTAAGTTTTGTCGAATTCTTGTCTTTTTACAAAAATTCAACATTTTCAAAATATTTTGTCAAAATTTCCAAGTAAGTATCATTCTAAATATTTTTACTTTTTTATTAAAAGATCTATCAAATTTCGAGAAAAAACCGAAGTTTGATATACAAGTCGAAATTTGCAGAAGGACGAATTTAAAAAAGTCAGATTATAATAAAAAAAGGTCGAATCTTAGGATAAATTCGAAATTTCAAAAGAAAAAGAGAAATTTTGTGGAAAAAAAACGGATTTTTAGAAAAAAAGTCGAAATTTCGAGATTATGTCGAAATTTCCAAAAAAGGGACTAATTTTCAGGAACAAATGAAAATTTTTGGAAAAGGGTCCCGTAGTTGAGAATATAAATATTCGGTTGGTTGTATGAACCAGGGGAGAGCAAGCGTCCTAGTGCCTGCCCTATTCCAACTAATAAGAAAGAAAATAAAAAAAGAAGGGAAGGAAGAAAAAAGGAAAGGGAATTAAAAATACTTTTTATTAGGTGGGACTGGATAATTACCGCATTAGTTTTTAGGTACGCTACTAGTGCACCCCCAAACCCATGACATAGATACTTCAAGGGTCCATGAACCCAGTTTAAGAAACCCTGCCTTAGCAGTTGCATTATTATGCCATAAATAATTTCTCGTTTTGTTGCCAAATACATTCGCATAATTTGTTGCGAATGCGGATATTAAAAAACATGCGAATACTTGCGAATGCGAATGCGAATATTCGTTACATCACTAGAGCAGAATATGTCCATGTCTATTTACCAGAAAGACCAGCCACCTCTAAGCAAACTTTAAAAATAGGTAACGCCCTCCTTCAAATTAAATATAAATCACAAAATTTTAATCAAAAGCCTGATTTCAACTGTGACATTTGAGAAAAAAAAATCAGGAAAAAACTCTAAAATTGTAAGCAATTCATTGAAATTGTGTGTTTAAAAAAGGTCGATGTCTCTAAATTTTGAGAAATAATCAAATTTCGGAAAAAACTTGAAATATAGTACTTTGCAAACAGTTTTAACTTTGGACATTTCTCTCATTTTTGAGATGAAGATCGAATGCATACGTATGGAATCCTGCCCAAATCAGGAATTCAGATTCTGGCACCGCAATGGACGTATTTCTGTGAAATGTAAAACCTTATCAGGAATTTGTGCGTGTGCTGCGCCAACGACGGAATTCTAAATCTGAATTTCTGATGCGGAAACAATCCAAATTCAATGTGTTCGCGGGCACCCAAACTCCCACCACCCAACTCTTAAAGTTGAGGAGAGACCAAATTTTTGAAAAAAAAAAATACGTTTTAAAAATATTCAATTTCTCCCCAAAGTGACTTTCTCTCAAAGCTCTCCATTTTTTTTCCAACTTTACTTAAAGTTTGAATTTTAAATTTCAAATTCTACTTTAAACTTGTTTTGACTTTAAACTCGAAAATTCTTTTTCTCTGCATTTAAAATCGACCATCTTTTGTTTTAAATTTACACCTTTTTACATTTCTCTGGATACATTTGAAATTTCGACTTCAAAGACTAATTTTATTTTAGGCATTTTCTTAGAAATTCACTGTTGTTTGATAAATTCGAGTTTTTTTTTTAAATTTCAAACTTTTCGAAATTATACACAAATTTTGAATTCGAAATTTAGAAATTCAAATTGACATTCCTTTTTCAATGATTTGGACTTATTTCGAAGCTATGTTCCAAATTTCTAAAGAACCCCTAAAATGGGAATTTCAAGTCTTAAATTTAAAAGAGGTTAGTCCAAAATTTCGCAAAAAAATACGTCTTAAAAATATTCAGTTTCTCCCCAAAGTGACTTTCTCTCAAAGCTTTCCATTTTTTTTTGTTCCGACTTAACTTGAAGTTTGGTTTTTAAATTCCAAGTTCCACTACTTTAAACTTAAAATTTTGACCTTAACAGGAAATTTTTTTTTCTCTTCTTTTAAAATCGACCAACTTTTGTTTTAAACTTACACTTTTTTACATTTCTCTGGATAAATTTGAAATTTCGACTTCAAAGACTAATTTTATTTTAGCCATTTTCTTAGAAACTCACTTTTGTTTGATAAATTCGAGTTTTTTTTTTCAAAATTTCAAACTCTTTGAAATTATACCCAAATTTTAAATTCGAAATTTAGAAATTCAAATTGACATTCCTTTTCCGATCAATGATTTCGTCTTATTTCGAAACTGTTCCAAATTTCCAAAGAAAAAAAGTTCTCAAGATGAAAGATTTCGGGTTTTTTCTGCAGCCAACCTTAACCTTAAATTGTCTACTGTTTTACAGTAGACCCTCCCCCCGATATTTACACTTGTTTTATTATGATCAAGATAATTTCAAGTTATAGTCAAATTTGATTTTAAAGAAAGAAATAAAATAGAGATTTTGAAAAATTGCATAAAAAAAGAGTTTAGAAATGCCCCGAAAAATCAATAGAACATTATCACAACATTTCCAGTCGTAGGAAAAATATGGAAAACAAAAAATATAAACAAAGAAGAATGTTACTTGAGAAGTTTAGTACTTTCGAAATTGACCTTTTTCCAAATGTCCCAATTCGACACTATCTAAAAATTTCCTTTGTTTTTGGTCGAACGGACTAGTCTTTGGTTATCTTCAAAAACTGAAATACAAATCTTGTCCCCTGAAACCAAGAAAGATTAAAAAATACAACAAAGGTTGCTTTAACGCGTTCGATAGCCAAGCTATCAAGTATCTCTTTGAAGATGGCTATCGAAACGCGTTAGAGCAACCTTTGTTCTATTTTTTAATCTTTCTTTGTTTCAGGGGACAAGATTTGTATTTCAATTTTTTTAATTTCCTCTTTTTTGCAACTCTCAGGAAAAATTTCGGAATTCTAGTTTTCTGTCTAATTTCCCAGAAAACTTTTGAATTTCGATTCCACCTGAAAGGAAAAAGTAGAATATTGGAAAATAGATATTCTCCTGATCGTCATGATTTAACGATTCTTAAAATTTCAGTCGCAGAGACAAAGATTGAAACAGTAAATCTTGAAAAGAATCAAAATGCATAAAACAGATTCTCCAATTTTCAAATTTAAAGTCAGAAATTTGGAAAAAGTACAGATACCAAGATAAATTTGAAATTTAAAAAAAAATTGAGTTATAAGAGAAATATAAAATTTTAAGAAAAAAATGAAAATTTTTTTTACCTTTTTGCTGAACTGTCAAATTTTGGTGCAACGGACTGGTCCTTGGTTATCTTCAAAAATTGAAATATAAATCTTGTCCCCTGAAACCAAGAAAGATTAAAAAAACCACAAAGGTTGCTTTAAAAACGCGTTAGGGCCACCTTTGTTGTGTTTTTAATCTTTCTTGGTTTCAGGGGACAAAATTTGTATTTCAATTTTCAAAAACTCAAGCAAAAAGTAAAATAATAAAAAATCAGAATTTCAGGAAAGAGTCGAAGTTGTTTCGAAAGTGAAATTGACCTTTTAAATTTCAATTTAAAATTTCTAGAAAAAAATCAACATTTCTGGAAGTCAAAATTCTATATTTTAGGGCAAACATTAAGATGTAAATATTACATTTTGAAAAAGGGGTTGAAATTTCGCTATTAAGAACAAAATTTTGAAAACTTCTACAAAGTATTGAAATTTCCAGTTTAAATTTGAAATATGCTAAGGAAAAACTAAAAGTTTAAATTAGAAATCTTGAGAAAAAATTCAATTTTTAAAATCTTTAAATTAAATAGTGTTTTTTACATTAAAGTAAAAATTTAAGATTAAAAAACACAACAAAGGTTGCTTTAACGCGTTTTGATAGCAAGCTATCATTTCTTGGCTTCAGCAGACAATTTTTAAAAAAGCCAACATATAGATAAACATTATAACTTTAAAACACAGAACTTCAAATTCAGAGTTTTGAAAAATAATGATATAGCTTTGTAAAAGCTCAAAATTTAGCTTATTCTTCAAATTTCGACTTACAAACTTCGATTTCTTAGGTCGAAGTTTCGAAATTTATAGAGAACGTCAAAATTTGGAGAATAACGTTAACATTTAGACGAAAAAACTCTGAATTGATTGAAAAATCTCGACTGTTTCAGTTGAGATCTGATATTTTCAGAAATTTGAAATAACAATCACAAAATTTCTAATTGAACTGAAAAAGAAAGAAACAGGAAAATTCTAAATTTACGAAAGGCTTTCGAAAATATTTGAAATTTTTAGGGTCCTGTCCCTTAAAACATAAAAGATACTCTCGTGTCCGTCCCTTAAGCTGTCACTGAGGTTTTTCTCGGAAACTGTGTAACGCAGGATTCCGAATGACACGGTGTTGGGTTTTGTTAGCGTATGACCAGTCAACGATTAGATAAAACATTTGGTTTAAAATTGGAGACTAGTTTTAATTAATGTATAATTTTTGAATGATCTACCTCCAAAGATACTAAAATTATTTTTTTTAATAATTTTCGATCAAGGGATCTTAATGATACGACTCAAAATCTTTTTTTCAACCACAAAAGTTCAGTAATTGTGAAACGGAGTAGTCCTTGGTAATCTATAAAAATGGATATACAAATTTTAAGTAAATGTTATGTTTTTTAATGTTTCTTGATTTCAGGGGACAAGATTTCTACATCAATTTACGAAAGTTCAAGTTTAGGATATTTCGATTTTAAATTTAAAAGTTGAACTGCTAAAACTTGAAATTTAGGCTTTCTACAATTTTTAAGAGTTTTCGCGTTTAAATTTGACATTTCTATTATACATTTTTTGGGACGTCAAGTTAAAGTCAAAATTTGGAGAAAAGCCATATTTGGAAAAAATAGAAATTTATAGATTATGTTAATTTTTATCTTAAAATTCGCCTTTTAAGTCGAAATTTTGGTTTAATAATCTCCATTTTGAATTAGAAGTTTGTTTTTAAAAATATTATAAACAATATTAATCAGGAAATTTAAAGCTAGGAATTTCGAGATTAATTTAAAATTTCGAGTGTAATCTCGTTTTGATTTTAAACCCGAAATTTCTACATTAATATCAAAATTTATAAATCAGGATTTACATTTTCAAAGACTTTCTAATCTTTTATGAATTTCCAAAAAATTTCCCAAAAGTTGATCCTAAAAATTTTCATTTTAATTGCGGGCTTTTGAGTTAAACACCTGTTGACATTTGCACATAGTAGGGGTTAAAAATGTCAATTATTCGCAATTTTCATAAAAGCTCAAATATTTGACTTTACTCAAAAAGTAAAAAACGTCTAACACATCCGCTTCAATATTCTCTTTTATAAAATATTCTCGAATATTTAGTCCAAATGTTTTTAAAATTAAATAAAAAGAATTCGTAATTAGGATAAAAATCTCAAATATTTGACTTAAAAACGTCAGCATATTCAAAATTTTGAGATTAAAGCCAAAATGTTGAGACTTATTCTTTTACTTATATATATTTTAAATTTGGCTTTTCTTTCAAAGTTACCATTGATTCGAAATTTATTATTTTTCTAAAAATTATTTTTTCTCTCGAAATTGCAACTTATTTTAGAAGTTTCGAAAATGATATGCAAATCTTGTCCCCCGAAACCACAAGAAAGATTTAACAAAATCTTTTTTGTTTTTAGGGAACAAGATTAATTTTTAAAGATAACCAAGGATCAGTCCGCTCCGCCAAAAAAAAAGTAGTAGGTTCGACCTAAAATACTCCATTAAAACATTGTTTTAAGAAACAATCAAAACTTCAAACTGGACAAAAACAGTTCTCTAAATTACTACTTTAGATCAGAAATATTGAGTTTTTTGGAAAGTTTTAACAACTTAGCATTTCTTAAAATCGATGAATTTTTTTCTCAGATATTTTTGCTAGTACCTTCTTTAGTCCTTTTCAAAATGTTAACTTTTTTTTAAAGTTTGACTTTAAAGATTTCTGTAAATTATGACTTTCCTCAAAATGTGCACTATAATTTCCAAATATCGATATTTTCTGGAAAATTGACAATTTACACTTGAAAATAAAGAAACTGCCAATTGAAACTTGGAATTTTGACAGACATGAATATTTTACTCTTTGCTGGATAGTTGAACAAGAAATACAGTTTTTTTTTTAGAAGTTTTGACTGACTCAAAAGTTAAACTTTTTCTAAAAATGTTGAGTTTTGCTCTTGAAATTTCGCCATCCTTCTTAAATGCAATATCTGGACTAAAATTGAAAATTTTTAAAATCAAAATTTATATAGAAAAGCAAATAATTCCAATTTCTACCTTGGGATTTAAATTTTCTAGAAAATTGAATTTTTAGCAGAGGTTAACGATAAATTTTCGACAAAAATATCGTTTATTTTAAATCTCAAATTCAACATAAGTTTGTGAAAAAAATTAAGAATTTGAAAAACTTCGACTTTATAAAAATATTGAGTTTTAAAAGAAACTTTGGCGAACTTTAAAGTCGAAGTTTTAAAAAAGTTAACACTGAAGACAAATTCGGTAAAAAAATGCTAATATAATACACATATTAAAAAAATTGAAAGAGCCAGTATTTTGAGATTCAAGTCAAAATTGTTAAAAAAATGCATTTTTTTTAGAAAAATTCAAAAAAAGAGTATAAACATACGAAACATGAAAGTTTGAACTAACACATTTCAAATTAATACTCTTAAAACTTCGACCCTCATTTCAAAAGTTTGACTGAAATAGAATATTTTACGTTTGTTTGAAATTTTGATATTGAAAGTCGAAAATTTCAGGACAAATTGTGGCATTTCAAGCGAAATTTAAAAAAAAAAGGCAAAATCTTCAATCTGCAATAACATTGAGATTTTATTCATATTCTGAAAAAAAAACTAGTTTGATAAATAGATCGAAGTGGAAAGTAGAAATTATGAAATTGAAATTTTGAGAAAAAGAAAAACGATAGAAAAAAAACTTCTAACATCGAAATAGGAAAATTCGCTGAATTATGGTCGAAATTTTGAAAATAAATTCAGAATTTTAGGAAGGAGGTAAACAGCGTCAGTTAAAACTAAGAGATTTGAGAAAAAAGTCGAAATTCACATAAAACTTTACGAAATATTTTATTTTGTAAGGGAAGCTAAGTTTTCCTATCTTCTGTGGAAACCACGTTACTGGATTTTTAACATGTAAGGTATGAGGCAATATAGACGAAAGAATATTTTCGAAGAGATTTTAATTTACTGCGGCCAAAGCTTTCTATAGATTTTGATAAAAAGGTAATATATTATGTAGGGTGATATTGCGAATGAAATAGTAATAATAAGGATTTCAAGCGGTAACGGTTTTGGCGTAATCGCCTTGTCATGGAATTTCGATGCTTCATTCGGCATATTAGGAAAACATCTTGAAGTAAAAGCAACAGTTCTACTACTCCTTGTAGATGCCTTTGGCTAAAGCTGCGTTGTGTAAATATTATCGTTTAAGCGTACATTGTTGTCAGCACAGAAAATCCACTACAAACGGCTTGGGATTTGTTATTGTATCCATGTGGACAGACTATGCTAAAAATTGAGTGATGGTCGCAGTCTGACGTTTACGTTTATCTTACGCATCGGAGATCTAAGGTTCTAAAAATTTATTGCTATGGCTGTTGTCGGTGAGCTACCTTAATAGACCAATAAAATATTTAAAAAAAAAAGCAGTCGTATTATAAAACTTTAAATATGGTTTTTAACAGCGATTTAGAAAATAAATAATAAAAATTGGAAAATGGATTTTATTTAAAAAATCGTAAAAAGACATTGATGATGTAATATTGAGTATTATAAGCTTCAGGAAAACAGAAGTAGATTAACACAAATAAAAAATATTCCTTGGTCGTCGAACGATTAGAGTAGTATTGATGCTACACAGTGAAAATAACCCACATTTTTAAAACACGGATGACTGCATTTTATTTTAATAGATTGTTAAGGAAGGGGGGTTGTGGAATGTCAGTTAACAGTGTTACTATCAAATTTGAACAATATATCAAATATTCTCCATCGAAGATTCTCAAAGTCTTGATTTGGCGCAACAATTTGGTAATTTCTTATCGGAATAAATAGGATATTTGTTTTAATATTTTAATATGTTAGAAAGTTGTAAAACTTCTACAATTCAAGCCTGTTAATTAAATGACGGCAACAATATTCCTCATTATACTATTATGACTGGGCATGGGTAAATCACATGACGTTATTATAGGTATTTTAAATAACACATCCGCCCCCACTTTTGTCATAAGTCCTCGAAAATTTCAAAGATGAATATCTTGTGTTTCAGACAACATACTCTAACTTTAGAGTTTATTTTTCCTTAAGTAAATAAAGATCGAATATCTCTCTCTTGAATTGTATGCACTCTTCAACCAGTTGTAATAATTTCCCTAAGAAAAAATTCTTATGAAATTATACACAAAATACTCCTTGTCGTGAGCGTGTCTTGAAAACAAAATAATATTTCTTTGTATAAAATAAAGTTCTCAATTATTTATTGTTGCACCTTATTAGAAAAAAATATAAAAAAAACGTATTACATGTTACATTTATTTTTCTTCATTTTATAATTTATTTATTTAATTACACATGAACAAAAAGTATTCTACTAAGATATGCATATATTAAAAATAGGATGCCTATGCAAAATGCTAATTTCAGTTTATTTACAATAAAAAGACTATTTCTACGGTTTACGAAGAGCATTACCTCATTTGCATAAAATGTGTATTCGATACATCACATATAATTTCTTTTACAAAATATACATAAGAGTAACATTAGGATTATATTGAATTATTTTGTATAAATTCTCATATCACTTACTGACTACTAATTACCCTAATATATTCTTTAACATTTTGAAAATACTTAATGTAGCAATTCTATAACACCTAGTGTATGAAATAGATGTCTTCAGTATATAGTCACTAACTTCTTGATGTATATACGATGTATAATATAATATCCAAAAATATCTATTTAGGATAATAATAAATGCAATGTTTTATATTTTAAAAAATCGATTTAGAACAGAAACTGAATGTAATCTCGTCTTCTTTATTCACTGTACGTCTGAGTAAACATATAAAATCTAAAAAATTCTTCCATGGGCAGTGAATTGTAATGTTAAACAAATTTTTATTGCATAAGCTCTATTCATGGTATGTTGAGTAGCATTAAGCTATAAGACGTTTTAATCAGTATTGTGCTACTGCAAAGTAGCAGTGCATGTTTTATACCGGGTATTCTTTTTAATTATTCAAAGATATTTAAATTGTATACTGTCAAATTTTAATAAAACCATAATATGAATGAAAGTAATTTTATTTTCCTAGTACACCTTTGCAGAGGCACGCCCGACGATTTCGATACAAGAGCAGATCCTTAAACTGGAGAGAAATGATGTTCTGCATTATATTTGTCACAAAAAGTTAAGTTCCATTTACGATTTTTGGACTATAATTGGAGTGTTTAGGATGCACACAAACGAATTCGGTAACTACCGAACAAAGGTCCTCAGTTAATATCATTTTTACCTTTCGTACTTGGGCTTCCGAAATAATTTTTGACGACCAAAAAAAAAAGGTTCTCTGGATTCGTCTCATTATATTTCTTGGCTAATTCTAAATTGAAACACAGAAGTTGTCCCCTGAAACCAAGAAAAATTAAAAAACACAACAAAGGTTGCTCTAACGCGTTTCGACAGCCAAGCTGCCATCTTCAGAGAGAAACTAACATCTAATCTTAAAATTAACCCTTATATACTAAGAATATTCTTAGTATATAATAGTATAGTAGTATATAAATTAACCCTTATATACTAAGAATATTCTTAGTATATAAGGGTTAATTTTAAGATTAGATGTTAGTTTCTCTCTCAAGATGACGCGTTAGAGCAACCTTTGTTGTATTTTTTAATTTTTCTTGGTTTCAGGGGACAAGTTCTGTGTTTCAATTTTTGAAGATAACCAAAGACCAGTCCGTTCCATCAAAAATAATTCTAAATTACCAAAGAAATCTATGTTTGGCTCACCTTTAATCCCCATCACAAACATTTTGCTTAATTATCGTACAGTCCAAGCGAAATCCGGACGTCTGGAAACCCTATAATACGAGGTATATTCAAAAAGTAAGGTGACTTTTCAAGTTTAGTTTGTTGTTGTTGTGTTGGTACACATGTCCCGAACATATACTCACAGTTTCAAGTACATAGCATACTTCGTTTGTTTTTGACAGATAAAAAGGTTAGACGTATTTTGTTGCGCTCGGCGATTTTCTATTATTATAAAAAATGGAGCAAAGGATTTGCATCAAATTTTGTGTGAAAAATTGAATCAAGTGCTCTAAAACACTTGAAATGTTGACAGTGGCGTAGGGTGAGTCTGCTCTAAGTACAAAAAATGTTTGCAAGTGGTACAAACTCTTCCAAGATGGCTGACGACGAACCTCGCTCTGGACGCCCCAGCACATCAACAGAAGATATCGTCGAAGCTGTGAACAAAATTGTTTTTGAAAATCGTCGAATTACCATAAGAGAAGTTGCTAAGGATATTGGCATATCAGTCGGCTCGTATCATGCAATTTTTTCGGATGTTTTGGGCATGAGACGCGTGTCAACGAAGTTTGTCCCGAAACTTCTGAATTTTGATCAGAAGAACCGTCGCATGAGCATCGCTCTGGAGCTCTTGAATGACGTCAGTGATGATCCTGATTTGCTCAAAAGGGTCATAACTGGTGACGAATCATGGGTATATGGTTATGACGTTGAAACCAAAGCCCAATCGCCTCAATGAAAGCACCCAGGAGAGCCAAGACCGAAAAAAGCACACGAAGTCCGATCATATGTCAAAGTTTTGCTCACTGCTTTTTTCGACTACCATGGCATAGTGCATCAGGAGTTTTTACCTCAAGGTCGTACTGTCAATAAGGAGCATTACCTTGAAGTTATACGCCGTTTGCGAGAAGCAATACGAAAAAAACGTCCGGAATTGTGGAAAAATAATTCATGGCTTTGCGTCACTATAATGCACCTGCTTATTCATCGTTGCTTGTGAGAGGTTTTTTGACCTAAAACAACACGACAATCGTGCCTCAGCCACCATATTCACCTGATTTGGCCCCCTGCTACTTTTTTCTGTTCCTTAAACTTAAAAGACCTATGAAAGGGCGGAGATTTGCAACGATTGATGAAATAAAAACTGCAGCGCTGGAGGAGCTCAAGGCTATAACCAAGAAGTGCTTTAAAAAGCGTTGGCACAAGTGCATTGTATCTGAGGGGGATTATTTCGAAGGCGACAGTATAAATGTTGATGAATAAATAAATATTTTTTCATAAAATTATAAAGTCACTTTACTTTTTGAACAGACCTCGTACACAAAATAAGAATTTAGACCACAAAATAAGTGGCCCTGTGTGAAAAATATATTTTTTAAATTTCAAAATACATATAACGTCCAACACAAATTTTAATTGTGGCTCCAGCTTTAAAGTGAACAGGTGACATAAATATTTTCATTGTCGAAGAGAAAATGGAAGCGATGTTGGAAAAAACTTGAGTTAAGAATAAATTGGTAACTTCAAAATAATTTCGATCATTTTCCTAGTGTCTCGTCATTTTTGTTAAAAACTAGCAAAAGGGCTCACATTGTCAAAGGAGACGGAATAAATCACCTTGTAATAGCTTAGATATCCTTTTAAAGTTAATTTTCCAGAACCAGACCACAATAAATATTACAATCTAGTATTTATTTCTATTTTTTTTCTTTTTTCATTTACTCGATTCTATAAAAAAATAAAATGTCTTTTACAGTCAAATACAACTTTGTTTAATTCATTGATTATTTAATAATTAATTAATCGAAAAAATTTATAATTTGACTGTAAAAAGAAATTTCAAAGAATCAATTTTAACAATCTCTTGTTGTTTTCTAAAATAAATTAAGAGAAAAAAATAAAACTTCCGATTTCCGAGTACGAAGATATAGAAAAAACATCAATTTTAAAGAAATTATAAATTCCGAATTTTTTCTCGAAATTTCGAATTTAATCTTGAAATTTCGACTTTTTTTTAAAATTTTCAAGTTTTGCCTCGAAATTTCGACTTAAATCTTAAAATTCCTATTTTAAACTAGAAATTTCGTCTTTTTTTTCGAAATTACAAAAAAAAGTCGCAATTTTGGTAATTAAAAATTGGAACTACTAAACGTGCCGGAAATTTCAAAAAAAAAGTCGAAATTTCGTGGTTAAAGTCGAAATTTTGAGATTAAAGTCGAAATTTCGAGATTAAAGTCGAAATTTCCAATGTAATCTCAGAATGTCGAGAATGAAGTCGAAATTTAGAGATTAAACTAGAAAATGTGAAAACAAAGTCAACATTTTGAAAAAAGTCGAAATTTCGAGAAAAAAGTCAAAATTTCGAAAAAAAGTTCGAAATTTCGTGAAAAAATTATAAATTTCAACAAAAAAGTGGCAATTTTAATTTTAAAGTCACAATTTTAGAAAAATGTATTTTTTAATTGATATCCTTTCTATGTCGTAATAGAGACAACATTTCTAGGTAAAATTCAGAAGTGTTGAGATTACAGTCAAAATTCTGAGAGAAACTTCGTAACTAAGGATTCCAATTTCAAATTCAAAACTTTGGGAAGAAGTAGAAACTTCAGTCGGAAGTTTGATATTAAGGTGGAAGTTCTGAAAAAAAAATCATTCGAGATTGAACCTAAAATTTGGGCTCTAAACTCAATATTGTGAGGAAAAAAAGCAGCTTCAATTTTCTGGTTTAAGGTGAAACTTGTGGCTTATTTTCAAAAAACCTGGAAAACTTGTTTATTTTTAGAGATTTTATATTTTATCTGTAATTTAATTTTTTTAATTTCGAATTTAAACATTCTTTTTCGAGATTTTTGGTCTTTTTCAGAAATTTTGACTTTAAACTCAAAATTTCGTTCTCCAAAAATGTTTACTTTTTTATCAAATTTCAAAACCAGCCTTTTTATTAAGATTGAAAGTTGACACTTTTGGTTTTTATATTTTTTAATTTTGGGCTTAAAAACATTATTTTCGGAACGTACTTATACCTTTTTTAAAGTTATTTTTCCGTAAAATAACATTTTTTTGCCAAATTTTGACTTTTTCAAGAAATTGCACTTATTCTCTGAATTTTTTAATTTTAAAACTTCGACATTTTTCGTAATATTCTTAATTTATATTTTTCATATTTTACTTTTTTTAATTTTTGATCTAAATCAAAACTTCGAATTATCTAAGAAATACATACTTTGATGTTCTTCAGATATTCTTCTTTTTTTTTTTTCAAAATTTCAATCAGCAACTCCAAAAAATCCATTTTTTTTTTAAAAAAGATAAAATTTCAGTTTACACTCTAGTTATCAACTTTTCTTCAAATACCGAGATAAAAAAAATGTCGAAATTTTCAGAGTAAAGTCGAAATTCTGATAAAAGAATCATTTTGAGATAAAATCCATTTTCAATGGGAAACTAGCTACTTTGAGAGAAAAGATATGTCTGTTGAGTTTGGAAACAAACTTTCATCTTTTTTCCTGGAAATTTGAAGTTTAAAGTCAAAATTTCGGGTTTAAAATTAAAATTTGAAGAAAAAAATTGACATTTCAAGTTTAAGCTCACTCGCAACTCCAGTGTTACGTACTTTGTTCTGATTTTACCAACGAATTTTTATACCGAATTTTTATTTATTATTAAGGGACTTGTGGAGGTCCTAATCAAATTCAGTTAATTTTAGGAAAAATAGAAATAATTTCAAGTGTAAATTTGGAATTTACAAAAAATGGTAAGATTTTGTGAAAAATTCAAAATTTGTAAACAAAAAATTTAAAGTTCCGAACCGTCAGGAAAACGGCCGAAAGTTCGAGTTACTCAAAATTTGGAGAAAAAAGCCAAAGTACTGAGATAGATCTCAGATAAATATTTCAGATCAGAGACTAAATAGACTGAACATTTCAATGCTGTCTCATGCGTTCAGTTGAAGCTAAAATGCGGGGTAGTGGGAAGCTGCATCCCACTACTCTTGGACATGGCCGGATTAAGTTAAATTTATAAATACGAAACTTGCCGCGTAATGGTTCTAACGATTTAGATGAAACTTTAGAATTAGGGGCTTTTGGACCAATAGGATAATTTTTACAAGTGCTTTTTGGTAAAAGTTCAGGAGAACTATTTTCAAAGACATCTTGGTTTAATAGTAAAATAATTTTCTTTCAATACGCGACGCCTGTGTACAATATTGTTAAGCCGGTGCTGTAAACACGTCATGATTGCAGTGAAATGGCGGCGCGCGCACGCCGATAATTGAATATTTATATATTTCATTTTTACCTACCCAAAGAATGAAACTCTTGATTTTCCTTCACTAATGTGTTCACTGAGGTTTCAACAATGATCCACAATACACTTCCCCATATTTTCAGGCCGTTTTCTAAAAAAAACCCCGATGTTATGTTCGCAACGGTCTGTCAAATAATGAGAGTGCTGGGTTGAGCTAGGCTTCCGCCAGGCTTTCAACTGGCTTCACTGCTTACCGTCTTACGTTCAGTCTATTTAGTCTCTGTTTCAGATAAATGTGCATCAGGTTAGGCACTGACTGAATTTCTAACTTTATAGTGGCAATAACAGAAACTATTAATATTTGACATGGTCGGGTGGCATCGCTGTGGCATTTCTTAATGATGTTCTATGTTCTTAAAATCCAAACCAAAATATTATTAAATACTTTGATTTGTTGTAGGTTGTTTTAAAAATGATTCTTTTATATTTTATGTTCATTCCTGCTGAAAATTATTAAATTGTTATAAGGGTAATAGAAATACTGCGAAAAACATTTAGTCCGATTAATTCTGTCAAACAACCCCTGAAATCTAGGCAACACATTGATCATTAAAAACGCGTGAAGGCAGCTTTAGTATTTATTTCTGGTGATTTTTTTTTAGTTGATTTTATACTTCACGGCCTACTGTTATGCACATTTATTTGAAATGGACTACTGATTTGTTAGACAAGATTAAAAAAAAGCGTATAGAATGAGTACATGAGTACAATTAATATCACATTGCAATGCAGATCCAAAAATACCCTAGTCCATCTTATTCCTATTAAATTTAAGACTTTGAGTATAAAAGTATATTAAAAAACAAAAAAAAAACCTTTAAAATAATTAAGCTGGCTAAATAAGAGCGACTGCTGTGATGCTGTTGTGGTGGGTTGTGGAAGAAGAAGTAACCTAATTTTATTTTGTTCGTTTTGGTGATGTTCTATGATTCATTTATATTTTTCCAATAAAAATCTTTCTGATTGGAGTTATACTTTTTAGCTGTAATTAATCTGATAAGATGAATATAAGAAAATTTTATACAAGTAGTACTAAATTAAGGAAAGTGACACCTACAAATTTAAAGGGCAAAAGTGTTAGTTCACAAAATTGGTTAACCAGACAATTATCAGATCCCTATGTGGAGAAAGCTAAAATGTTGAATTACAGGTATAAACTATCTATAAACAGTGGTCCATTTTTCATAATTTCATTTAATTTAAGATGTCGCAGTGCATTTAAATTACTAGAAATAGATGACAAGTACAAATTCTTACATCCTGGGCAAACTGTGGTCGATTGTGGTGCTGCCCCTGGCTCTTGGACTCAAGTAGCCATACAGCGCGCTAACTCCGATGGTAGCATGAAGGAGAAAGCCATTGGAAAAGTTATTTCGATAGATAGGCAACCTATATTTCCAATTGAGGTAATCCGAATTTTACGAATGTCTATATCAGCCAACCTCGATTTTTTTTTTCCTTTTTTCCATGTAAGATTTACTCCCCATATAATAAATGAAGCAGAAAGCCTAAATATATCCAAACATTTATGTGATTTGATGTATCGCATTTTTCGTGAGGTTTTTGAAACTTAAAAATCCATAGTTTTAAAAAACACTTTTGGGCTGCACTTAGGAGCTTGGCAGGTCACAGATTAACTATGGCAGGTCTACAGATAAGGAAAATGTTTAATGTCCATATAGAATGTTTAATGTCCAGGTAGAATCCTTTCGTAAATCTGTCTCCTCATTTGCAGGTCCTCTGAACGTAGTTTGCTGGACCAAGCCAGTTCCCTTTAATTTGTGTACCAATGAATACCAATTATTTGGCCTTAGAGGGCACAAAAGATTTTCACAAAGTAGATCATGCAAATCGCAATAAAATTGTTACATGTTAGTCCCACTAACAACACTTCTAAGAGCCATGATGTAATGTTGAAATTTCTAGTGGCACTCCTTGTCACCACGGAATATCTCTGACCGTTCCGTTCTTTGTTCAGTTGGTCAGTCAGTGTAAAGGAATACTAGGCCCGCCCTTTAAGCCCAACAACAGCACTTGAGGTCCCGTTATGTTCTATCTCCATGGACAATTCAAAATTTTCCTCATGTGCATAATGTTTAAAACCAGTGCATTTTATTTTTATAAGTTTGCATAATTATTATTTTAACCTCTGTCATTTTTATTATTTCAGGGGGCTACAATATTAGGTAATATGGATTTTACAACAAAAGACTGCTACAATAAGTTACTGGAGATGTTAGGAGGCCAAAAAGTAAATGTTGTGTTGTCTGATATGGCTCCTAAAGCAACAGGAATTAGAGATTTAGATAATGAAAACATAATTAATTTGTGTTATAGCACTTTGAAATTCGCTTTATTAAATTCAGCCTTAGAGGCTACTCTACTAGTTAAGCTGTGGCAATGTGGACAAACGAAAAATTTTGAAAATGAACTTAGGAGATTTTATAACACTGTGAACATAGTTAAGCCTGGATCAAGTAGATCAGACTCTGCTGAAATTTTTTTATTAGCTAGAAACTTTAAAGGAATAAAATCTAGCTGATATTTTAGTGTATGATTTGAAAATATCTGGAAACGTGCCATACATTTCTTGAAGTTTTAACTTTATATAAACTGACCTGAAATTGAAACCAAATCAAGGGGTTTATATGGTCTACATTACGGATGTGAATTGTATTATATTTGTTTTTATTTTGCATTTTAAGCAGTTTTCTATGAATGAATTAGAAAACATGTGACTGATAAGTTTTCATCTATTAATATTGTGTAACTTATATAAAACTTATAAACATATTTTAATATTTTTTCAATGTTTGCTTTACACTGGGTTTCTTTATGTTATTATGAATTTTTATCATAGAAAACTCCTAAAATGTATTCATATTATGTAATAAATAAATATTTTTACTTAAAAATGCATTTTATATTTCTCAAAGGAGAATTTTTTTCTCAATTGTGTAGCATCTATAGGATTTGCCACTTTTTGACAGGAGTAGAAACATCAGTTGTGCAGCTTTGGGTAAAATTTGTAGCAACAGTTATTTTTGTAATACTGTTATGAATTATCTAATAATAGCTCATTTTTAAATCGTTTTCCAGTGCTATGGGAGATAGCAGATATAAACTGCTGAATTATCTACATATTAACTTAATTTTAAATATGAAAACTTATCCTTTAGAGATGACCCTATTGTGGAAAAAAAATAATGAAGTCCATTAATTGAAAACTAGCTTATAAATTAAAACAATAGCAGTTAAAAATTTCAATTTACTTAATGCAAAAAGAAAATCGACTTATCAAGACTGATTGATGTTTTCTTTAAAAATATAAGTATCAGTATCAACCTAACCAGACAAGTTTTTTTTTAAGTTCAATCCACTCTTAAAGGATGACCCTATTGTGCCTTCAAAGCACCGCGAGTAGGATGCGGAAACAAGGATAGATGACGATGAACAGCATTCTTTAACGAGGTTAGGTTGGAATTTTTGGGGAAAATTCCGTAGCTTGGAAATTCTATAGAAAAAAAGAGTCTGTAGACAGAAGTCCTCACTGTGTCAAGCTGGACCGCACAGGAATTTGCTGTCTCCGATTGTCTTGTATGCCTCAAAAATCTTGCCTTTGGGGGGATCAATCCTGTTAGTTCCTGTGAGCATTTCCCATGAAAGTATTCGTAGAAAAGAGATGAATCACCAAGCCTGTGCTCTAGTATTGTTTCGAGAGAATCTGTCAAACTCTCGTCATCAATTAGGCAAATCGCTCTTCTTTGAATTGAAGAACCCAAAAGAGCTAAAATGTGCTTTTGGGCTGAACTCCAAACATGAGAACAGTATTCCTTGGTTGGCCTAACTTGAACTTTGTATAGCGTAACTGATTAGATGTGAGGTACTTTTTAGCTCTAAAAAGAGAGCCTAGCTTCTGAGAGGCGGATTTGGGAATGGCGCGCACATGATCGTCCCAAGAGAAGTTAGTGCTCGAATTCACTCCTAGGATAGACCGATTAAATTGCATCGGGAGGATTTTACCGTCCATGAGTATGTTTGTTGCATTATCCCTTGATGTTTACTTAGAGAAAACCGCGGCCTGTGTTTTTAGGCGTTGAAGGAGATTACATTCTTCTTACCCCATTCCAGAATAATTTCGAGATCCCGATTAATCATCTGTAACTGCTGTTCCCTCAGTCGATCTGCAGCAGAGACGGATAATGGTTTGTCGGAGAAAAAAGTTGACACCAGGCTAGTATCATCTGCGTAACTGTATATCGGATTGGAAGTTGAAGCTAAGAGATCGTTTATGTGTAATAGAAACTGAGTAGGAGATAGGACAGACCCCTGAGGCACCTCTTCATTAATCGCAAGTGTCTCGGATGAGATGCCATCGACGACGAAGAGATCTGTCAGCGAGAAAACTGGATATCAAATGACAGTCCAGGAGGAAGACCATAAGATGTTAATTTGGCGAAAAGAGATCGGTGCCAGACTGTGTCAAAAGCCCTTGAGATATCCAATGCCACAATCTTAGCCTCACCATGTTTTTCCATAGATGAGTTACATATGCCCGTAGATGGCCAGTTGAGCGTTGTTGTCTGAAACCATATTGCCTGTCGGAGATGATTTTATTCTCCTTCAGATATTTGAGAATCTTGATGATAACCTTTTTCATCACTTTAGATATAACGGGCAACAAAGATATAGGGCGATAGCTGTTAGCTAGATTCCTTTTTTCCTTTTTAGCGGGAGGTTGTACCCTAGCAGATTTTCAGATGTTAGGGAATACACCTTTGTTGTAAGAGGGTGTCAACAATTTGCTTAGGACAGGAGTCAACTCTGGAGCGCACTTCTTAAGAACAATAGCGGGGATACCATCAAGGTCGGACGCTTTCGATGTATCGAGCTAGAGGAGAATCTTTCTGACTGTGCGTTGTATGAAAACAACTTCAGGCATCGAAGTGACAACCTTAGGAAGAATAGGAGGTTCTGCCTTTCAAGAATCCTCCAGATCGGCCTTTTCCTTGGAAGTAGTCGCAATATTGTTGTTGTCATCGATAAGGCGGCCAACCGACCCGCATTCTGCGGGACTTTCCCGGAATGGCGGTTACAGTCCCGCATAGAAAAAATTAACAAAATAGTCCCACAAAACGCCTTATGCGTCCCGGATGTCCCGCATTCTTAAATATTGAATTCATTCATAGATTTTCAAATCTCTAAATACCAAGTCCAACTTATGCCAATCCAGCACAAAAACGAATGACTAAGCTATGTCACACCGATGAACCGACCGTATTTCAAAGATATGTAGGGAGACGACGACATATATTTTGGTTTGTTTTTGTTTCCCTCTAAGTTTTGAGAAAAACAGAAAGTGAAGAACTTTTTTTTTTTTTTGGTCGAGGAAAATAAATTACAAATGTTGTCCCGCATTGCCCTTTTCAATAGTTGGTCGCCTTAGTCATCGAGTAAAGGTGGAAAATTTGAAGATGCAAAATTCTTTCCAATCGACTTTGCAAATCCACAAAAGGACTTGGAACTGTTCGGACAGTTGATAAGCCTCTGGCGCATTTTACGATCGAAATCACTTTTTTCCTCGCCAATAATCTGTTTACAAAAATTTCGTACATTTACAAAGGTGGTCCGAGCCTCGACTGAGGGATTATTTCTCCAACGACGATATGCACAATTTTTGCAGGCGTCATCCCGAGCACATTTTTTGCTGAACCAAGATTCATTGGTGGCAGACTTCTTTTGGGAATGGGGAACTGAGCCTTCCATACCAACCAGTATAGTTTCAGTGATGGATTCGGTGACTGAGGAAGGGTTGTCCGAGTTAAAGCAGACTTCTTGCCATGGGAAAGATGCAAAGAAGTCTCTTAATTCTTTCCAGCAGAATTAAAGTGCCAAACTCTATGGGGCTGCGTCTGAGAAGGAGGTGGCATATGAAGCGAGCGAGAGGCTGCTACAAGCTTGTGATCGGAATTTCCAAGCGGAGATGTCACAGTGATTTTATACGAATTTGGAGAATTTGTAAGGAAAAGGTAGAGTTGATTAGGTTGATGGGTATTTACATCAGGAATTCATGCGGATTCCTCAACCAATTGTGATAGTCCGCAAGTGATGGTGAAAGCCTTTGGCACCCTTCATGCGCCGTTAGTTCGGGAAGAAAACCTTAACCAGGGGATGTTGTGTACGTTGCAGTCACCGAGAAAGACAACCACAGCGTTTGGATAATTCGTCTGCAGGTGATCGAAGGTTACGGAGAGATATGAAAAGAGCTGTCTGTATGAGAAATCGTTTGTAGACAGATAAAGTGAACAAATGAATATTACTTCGCTTTTGGAGCAGATTTTCAACCAAATCACATCATAATCAGCAGATTCCAGTACTTCCTTCTCGTCGACAGGACAGGTCGCTTCGCATAAAAGCACAAATTCCCCTCTTGTGTCGAAACTTTGTGTGCAAGTCGTAATTAGGGCAAAGCAAGTGAACCGTATTGATGGATGGCGAGAGACTTGGGTTTCTGTCAGAGACAGCACATGGATAGGTTTGACCATAATTTCGAAATTTGCACTTGAATCTTTGAAAAATGGTGAACATTTCAAAAATAAACTTGAAGTACACAAAGGCTCCAAAAAAATCGAGATTTCGAAATTAAATTTAAACATCACATAGAAAATATCCACATTTGTGTAAAAAATAGGAAATTTGAAGACATTTTAAAAAACATTCGTATTTAAATTTAAACCTTTGAAAGAAAAAAAAATGGTTCGAGATGAAAGCGGGAACTTCCCAAAAAAAAACCGAATTTAAAAAATAATCGAATTTCAATAATTCGTTTTAAGAAAAACGTCGAAATTTTGAATCTGTAATCGATGTTTTAAGAATGAAAAAATTAAATAAAAATGGAAATATCAGAGAAAAGTTTACAGCAATTTAATATAAAATTAACACCTTCAGTTTAAATTGAAAGTTTCGATGAAATTGATATAAAAAATTCGGATTCAGTTTAGAAAGAAGCGGGAATTCAAAGTATAGAATTGAAATTGTATGAAAAACTAAAATGTCGTTAAAAATTCAAAATTTATTAATTCTTTCGCTGCGATAAACACAAACACAGGAATAAGTAATTTTTTATGTCACTTATACTGGATAAATAGGCAAGTGATTCTTCCTCAGACCTGTGGAAATCTACATCTACCGAAACGACTTAAAAAGTGCCACACAGCATGACAAATATGCCGCAGTGAAAGAATTAATATCAAGGTGGACGGTTTGAAAAAAAAATCGAAATTTCTACAAAAAGTAAACCTGTTAATGTACTTAAGGAATTATTAGAAAAATCCACTCATTTATATAACAGTAGATCATTAATACAGATGAAAGTTTAGTTTTATTCGAATATTTTCCATACACCTATTGAACTTCCTAACTTTGAGAAATGTACTGTAGTATATTCACCACTACAAATACAGAACTCCGTTGGTTTAATTTTAGATGGTTTGACTCTCCGAATAATCCGATCTTCATCCTGGTACTATATAAAATTAATATTTTTGAATGTGTAGTTTTTTTTCTACGTAAACTTTGTAAAAGATGCTTTTAAGTGTCTAAAGCACGTTGAACGACATTAGTACACTTCTCCTTTTGATATATTTAAAAATATAAAGTGATAGAGATGCAAAAGTCTGTCAATCAAAAATGCAGAAACAATTTGGGCTTTCTTTTAAAGTTTATATCAAAAATATTACATATATATCGATTAAAAATAAATCATGTATTATAATAGGTGTAATATGTACGTAGATAATTCAGAAACTACATTTTTAGTAAAAATTTGTCTTAATTTCTTACACTTCGGATGGTTCACCTTTTTTGGGATCCAACCTACCCCTCATGGTTGGGTTGATGGAATTCTACTGTATTATCTTAACAATAATTTACTTTAGATTGTACACCAAATATAATTACAAATTAAACGCCATTAACAATTTTTATTTACATCACTATTAAACAATCAACCTATATACTCAAACAGATTTCCTTACAAAACCTAATTCACGGCCACCCTTACTGTAAATTAAAATCTATCAAGTCTTTTTAGATTGTTCATTCCGCAAGAGAATCTTTATCAGCTAAAGCAATTCTTTCCAAGTCATCCAAGCTCAGATTGTCCACTTTTGCATTGAAATTTTTCATAAATTCATCCACGATAAGTTTACATTGTTCTTCTGAATAGTACTGCCGCAGAAATCTTTCCAACACAACATTAAGAGACTCCACTTTTTTAACAGCCACATATATTCTCGTTCCGTCTTTAATTTTTGGATAAGAAGCTATCGTTTTGTCGTCTTGTAAGGTTTTTCCAAAAAGCACCAAAGTTTGTTGATTGGCTGGTATTTTTATATCAGACTCAATTTTCTTTTTTAACTCTAGAATTGTCGTTTCTTCATTAACATCCGCCACGGCTGTGCCACCTTTCAAGCACTTAATTGTTAGTTTCATGATTGGAAAACTGTTTTAATTTTTTGTAAATTTATTTAATAACCTTCAAAATAACATTCCCAAGTTAATTGACAGATGACATTTGATTTATATGTCAAAATCTTTCTAATGCTATTGGATACGTGTTAAAGCTAAGTTTATTCGATTTGAAGGTAATTAGTGAGTAGAAACAGTGATATGCCCTCTGCTGGGCAATATTGAAACTTATAGCAAACAAGCAATCAATGTTTTATTTAATTTACAGTAAATTATAGCTTGCGATCCTCACCGTTAAATATTGAATGAGAATATATTACTTTTTTCAATCAAATGCGCAAAAATACAACGTGGAAATAACAGTATAAATGAATAAAGCAATTTAGAAAAAATGTTGAAATTTTAGGTGAGAAAACAATTTCAGAAAGGATTTTACATTTCTGTTTGAGTCTAAGTCTTGATAATTTTGGATTCTTTAAGAAGAAACCGACGTGACAAATATAAAGATCATGTCTCTTAGTTTGCTCGATTTCAAAACCAAAATCCCGATTTTTTAACGCTGTCTAGAAATTTGACCCACTGGATCAAAACAGCATTTACAAATAAGTAATGAAAAATATTTAAAAAATAAAAAGAAATGATTTGATCATGTATCACACATTAAAGGTTCGTTAGACCAATACTTTTCACGGACTTCAAGGTAATACGAAACAAAAACAATTTTGGTTGTAATTTTTAATTACGAATACAATAATTCTAATGCACAGGCCAATAGGTTTGAACATTTATTGGATTTGAGGTTTGGAAACCAAAGACCGGTTTCGATCTTGTTAGATCTCGTCAGTTTGGTCTTCCAACTCGAATGCTAATAAATGTTCCGACAAGTAAGTACTAAAGAATTCACAGACGTCAAGCGTGTGACTCCTAGTACTACCACCTATTGGTCCATAGAGAAACTATGGCCATCGGTAACTTGCACACGAATACAATAAATTAGAAAAGGTAGCGCACGTCTAGAGATTAAAAGCTGTAAGTGATCTATCGTACTGTAACTTCTTGTAGAGCCACCTGAAAAATAAAAATTGTTAAACATCTATTTCGCAATCAAAATTTTAATAACAAAAAGATATATTCCAATATTTCAATTGAAAGCGTAAATTTTGAAACTAAGGTCAAGATTTTGAGAGTTAACTTGAAATAATGACGTGTCAGAAAACTTCCGATTTAAATTTCTAATTTTTAGATGTAAACTAGGTTTTTATCTCCGACAGAAAACATCCTTTTTAGTGCTATAATGCACAGACCAATAGGTTTGAACATTTATTAGATTCGAAGTTTGGAAACCAAATACCGGTTTCAATCTTGTTAGATCTCGTCAGTTTGGTATATCCAACTCGAATGCTAACAAATGTTCCGACAAGTAAGTACTAAAACATTCACAGTACTTACTTGTCGGAACATTTGTTAGCATTCGAGTTGGATATACCAAACTGACGAGATCTAATAAGATCGAAACCGGTATTTGGTTTCCAAACTTCGAATCTAATAAATGTTCAAACCTATTGGTCTATACATTATAGAATCCTCGTCTTCTGGGAACTCTCCTAGAGAGCAACTGCTTCGCTAGGTGGCAGTGTTTCAACTGTTGGTAGGTCAGCTACCTATGATTCACTATACACGCCTGGACAGCTGCATGAATTTGTAGTCTAGGTTGCATTCTTCTTGCATCTTTTTTAGTATTTCAACTTTTATCTTGAAACTGCGAGTTTTTTCAAACTTCTTTGAGTTTAGAAAATTTTTCTTTATAAAATATTTTACTTTTTTATTAAAATATGCTGACTGAACATTTCGACAAAAATCTACATGTTTAGAAAAAACCGAGTCAAAATTAAAGATTCGAAAGAATTCAAATTCAATATTATTAAAAAAAAATGTTTCTCAAAATTTCGATTTAAAAAGTGGTACTGTCGATCCTGTTAGGGTCAAAATTACATTAAAAATATACATCGTCTCGTTTGATTAACGTAGTGATTAGATCAGACAACGTCGCGATGAAATAAAACACAAAGGAAGTTCTATGACTGATCAATGTCATCGTCATAATTATTTCGACACAATAAAGATACGTTTTGTTGGAAAAGCAAAAGATTTATTTTAAAAAAACATTCGAGAACAAGCTACAGTAGATTGAATTGGTAAATTAATTAACGGGCCATCCTAAAAAGTTTGTGACATAACCTTAAAACGGAAGCAAACAAGGTGATTTATTCGGTGGATGATCTTCGATGGTCGTCTAATTTTCTACATAAAAGGGACGTTGCTACATCTAATAAATTACGGGAGAATTACGATAAAAATACTTTTTTAATATTTTTTTGTCAATTACTTCTATCATCCTCTACAGCTGTAATTCCAAATACCTAAAATGTTTTATATGTTATTTTATATCGCCTTCTCTCTTTTTACTGAAATCTGATAGGCAGTTTTTGTAAAATATATGATAAATAATCAATTTTCAATTTTTCAAATTTGAAATCTGTAATCTCAAGAGCTTCAATTTTTCATTTTTCCTAAAATTTTGTTTTTAAACCCAAATTACGTTATTATAGTTTTTTGGTTTGTCGATATTTAGAACTCTCAAAATAAGGAGTTTCAGCTTGAAATTTTTAAATCTGAAAATTCATAATTTTTCTGGGTTAACAAAATTGAGGGGTTAGCTGTCGAGTGATCTTTTGTCCGGGATAATTTCGGAAACTGCTAAATCGATTTTCATAAAACTTCTACTGAAATGTAGGGTATTTTTAGAGGCATCTTTAAGGCTATTTTTATTCCACTAAAACTCAACTGAAGAAATCAACTGTGCTAAAGGTTAGAACACAGAATATGTAAAAGAGAAACCAATCCGCAATATATATGGCTGATATAATATTGCGTGCCACCTACAATTCTAGCAGGTACTAGAAGAAGGAGCGTGAACATTTGAATCTATTACACAGGTCCACAATAAAAAATTAGTGTGTGCTGGGGGCCAAACTATGATTTTCTGGAGTATTTTTTCTCGCTGAACACGTATCTGAAGTCAAAATTGGGGATCAATGACCAAATAATCAAGAAAAACCCAAAAAACCGATAAAAGTCACGATTATATTCAAATCAAATGAGAAATTTTGAAATAAATAATTATGAAATTATTGGATTTTGCCTAAACGAAGTCGGCGGGGGTAAGCTGGTTTTAAATAAAAAGTGATGGTTAGAGTCGAATTTTCGAAAAAAAGAATTTATCAAAAAATACCAAATATCAAAATTTGTATGTTTAACCGCGATTTTTTTCCGAATGTATTATAGTAATCTCGATTTCTCAGAATAATATTAACCTTCGAACGAAATTTTGGGTTGAAAAGTAATTTGGAAAAAAAAATCGATTATTTGGATTAAGAATCGATATTTTCGATTGCAACTCTGATTTCAGCACAGAAATTTCACGAATTTGACTTAAATATGTAAAATATAGTAGATTTCTTTAATTTTGATTCAGCCTGTCAATTAATTTTATCATTATCGTTGACAGAATATATTCAATCAATGTCATTATCAAAATTAAAAAAAACGAAATTGTAGGATTTTCAACCGATTACCATCTAAAGAAGAATTGTAATTATTAATTTCACGTGTTTTGGTTAGCTGCAAATGTGAAAAAATCGTTTTTTTTTACTTTTTTCTCAATGAGTTTCGCCAATTATAAAAGGCACAACACGCCACTGTTTTGTTGACACTAGCGTGACGCCCAGATGTTAGTGATGACCGAATCGGGTCTATTATTTTGGGATTGTACTATAAATCTTGCGGTTTAATGTCAAAATATTCTGTGACAGGTACTTATTGCGCATTCACAGTTTCATTTATTATGCAGTTAAGTTGATTAGATGCTGTCAGTTCACCGATAACAATAATATTCAGTTAAATTTCTGAAGATAATACGAAGTCGCCATAAATATACAATTTGTTTATTAAATAGAGGTAAGCTAGTGTTAATAAAACCATAATCATTTGATGTGTGGATTATTAGGAGCCCACATTATACAAGGCCATTTAAATGTGTCTCATAGTTTTTAATTATGTGCCACATAAATTAACTACTGAAAGACAACTACAATTTGTCTTATATTCTGCATATATGTAATACTATATGTATTACATCCACGATATTCTGTACTTTGCTTAATATTAAACTTGGAATGAGCTTTCGATTTTAAGCGAGTTTCCTTCGATTTTATCTGTTTACGTCAAGTTTTGACCTTTTTGCATAAGAGTGACAGCTAAATTTTGAAATTAGGCTCGGAAGTTTATACAATAGTCAGCATTTCCAATAGCCACTATTGGAAATGCTGACTATTGTATATTGTATTGTTTTGTTTCTGCATGATGAACTTTTTTCTTTCCTTTTTCTTTTTTTCCTGGTTTTTTTTTTGACATCTGTGGAATTCTGCATTGAAAATTACAGATTATTTGAATACGTAAAATAATAATCATTACAGTTTTCTGCAAAAATAATTTTTAATACGTCTAATATGATATTTTTGTCTTTCAAACGTCACCATGAACATCTGTCAGTAATTGCATTTTATGTGGATTTTGCATAGAGTATAAAATTAAATTTAAATTATCTCGGAAACTGATTTCAGATGTGACCAAAGACATAAACGGTTAACCTTGGGCAGTAACATTTCTAGACGCAACAACAGTTGTCAACGAACGAAAATAATAGTTCCCCGAATTTTTTATCTCAACATAACTTTTTATTGCTCACCTCGACCCGCGGGTTATCCTGTGTTCTATTATCGAATAACGGAATAACGCGCCTACCTCAAGGTTCTGTGATAAAACTAATTGGATTAGTTATGGGTTATTTGAAATGAAAAATGACTAAAACTGACAGTGTAAACTCTGAATTTTGTAAAAAAAGTAGTTTCGAAAAATAATCTAATTCATTAAAATAAAAATTAAATAATAATTTTGAACTTTAGAAACTAACAATAAGTGGAAATGTTGAAATACAATATGAAAAACGGAATATTACTAACATAAGTAATAATAACAGTAAAAACACTCGAGATTTATAAAATAACTCACTAATTTTAAGGTTTACGATGAAAATTTTGGAAATTGTGCGAAAATATTCGAAATTTCTAAAAATGGCTTTGTATTTAAAAACATTGAGCATAAATCGAAATTTAAAGAAAAAGTCTAGATTTTGAGATCGCAAAGATGAAAAGAAAATACGAATTTAACATTTTTTTTCAATTAATAATTTTTTTCCCAAAATTTAGACATTTTTCAAATTAATTTGGAAATAAAGATACATAAACCTGAAAAGTTTTATTTTTTCACAATATTTCGACTTTAATCGCGAAATTTAGATTATTTATTTTGAAAATTTCGACCTTTTCAAGTATAATTTGAAATTTTTCTGAGATTTTCGTTTTTTTTTTATTATTTCGATTTTCTTTTTATGTCGGAATTTGACATTTTCAAAGAAAGTCGAATTCTTTGGCGAAATTTAGAAAGAAGGTCGAAATTGAAATTTTTAAAACGGTCGAAATTTTCAGAAAACTGTCGAACGGTCAAAATACTAACAGATGTTCATGGTGACGTTTGAAAGACAAAAATATCATATTAGACGTATTAAAAATTATTTTTGAAGAAAACTGTAATGATTTTTATTTTACGTATTTAAATAATCTGTAATTTTCAATGCAGAATTCCATAGATGTCAAAAAAAAAACAGGAAAAAAATAAAAATGAAAGAAAAAAGTTTATCATACAGAAACAAAAAAAAGCCACTATTGGAAATGCTGACTATTGTAAAAACTTCGAGCCTAATTTCAAAATTTAGCTGTCACTCTTATGCCAAAAGGTCAAAACTTGACGTAAACAGATAACAAAGTCGAAGTTTTTAAACAAAATTGAGCAAACTTATAATTTTCAGAAGAAACCCACATTTTGATAAACATGGGAACTTGAAAAAGTGAAAATTTTAAAATTTTCAAATTAAAAAAAAATGGAATTCTTCAAAATACGTCGGATTTTTTAAAGTCGAAACGCTGACCAAGGTCGAGAATTTAATTCAGTTTAGATTTTCAAGAATAAAGTCTAAATGTTCATTAAAACAATCAAAACATTTAAAAAGAAAGACATTTTTATAAAAATTGCAAATTATGTGAAAAAGTCGGAATTCACAAAAAATTCGAAATCGCGGAAAAAAGTCGAAATTTTAAGAATAAGTCGGAATTTTGATCAAAATGGGATATTTAAAATGTCGACATTTTTTAAAAATGACAGAATTGTCAAAAATTAAAAAAAAATAATTTGTAAAAAATTCAAACTTTTGAGGTACAAAGCGAAATTTTGATAAAAATGAAATTAAAAAAAATGTAAATATTAAAATGTCGAAAGTTTTTCAAAAAAGCCGAAATTAGCAGAAAGTCAAAATTTTAAAATTTTGAAGTCAAACTTTTGACAGCAAAATAAAAGCTTAGAAATAGTAGAAATTTTGAAATGTTAAATTTATCAAGAAGTCGAACTTTTGATAACAAAGTAAAAATTTTCAAAAAAATTAGAATTTTTCAGAAAAAACTCGAAACAATCTTTTAAAAATCATTTGGAGAAAAAAATCAACATATTAGAAGCCCAATCTTTGAAATAAAATCAAAATTTTTCACGAGTTACAAAAAAGCACGAATTTTGAGAATTGGTCAAACATTTAAAAAAACTCGTTTTAAAAAAAAGTGAGAAAATTTTTATATCAAAATTTTGAAAGAATCGAAGTTTTCAACATACATATGTTTAAGTAAAATATTGAAGAAAAGCCAATATTTTTAAAATAAGCAAAAATTATGAGAAAAATTCGAAATTTCGAAAAAAGTATACAAATTTCCAAAAAGTTTTTGAAAAACTTTTAAGCAGAAGTAAGAATTTTGTTAAAAATGGGAATTTTAAAAAGTTTTCAAAAATTCAGCATTTTTGAAAAATTTTTCTGTCAAAATTATAACAAAATTCGAAATTTTCAAAAAAGTTAAAATTATTCGAAGTCGAATTTTTCAAATAAAGTTAAAAAACAATTTTCAGAAGAAGTCGAAATTTCGTTAAAAATGGGAATTTCAAAAGTAAAAAGAACCTTAAAATGTTAAAATTTTAAAAAAGTCCAATTCTTCAAAATATGTTGGATTTTTTTTTTAGTTGAAATGTCGACGAAGGTCAGGAATTTCATTTAGTTTAAATTTTCAAAAAAAAGTAAAACTATTCAAATAAAGTCGAAACATTCATTTAAAAAAATCAGCATATTCAAAAAGAACGAAATTTTTATAAAAATTGCAAATTATGTGAAAAAGTGAGAATTTACAAAAAAGTTGAAATTTTGAAGATTTTTGGAATATTTAAAACGACGACATTTTTTAAAAATGTCAAATTTTTCAAAAAGTCAAAATTTTCAAAATATAATTTGTAAAAATTTAAAATTTTTAGGTAAAAAGTCGAATAGTTGATAAAATGGGCATTTAAAAAAGGCGAAAATATTGGAATGTCGAATATTTTTTAAAAACCAGAAATTACCAAAAAAAGTCAAAATTTTGAAAAAAATTTTGGAATCTTGAGGCCAAAATTTTCACAACAAAATTAAAATTGATAAATAGAAATTTTGAAATGTTAAATGATCAAAGAGTCGAAAATTTAATGAAATCTTATTAAAAAATTCGAATTATTCAGAAAAAAACTCGAAACAATGTTTCAAAAAATCATTTGGAGCAAAAATTAAAATATGAAAAGTCCAACTTTCGAAATAAAATCGAAATTTGTCACAAATTACGAAAAAGTACGAATTTTGAGAAAAGTTCGAAAATTTGGAAAAAAAACTCGAAGGTGTACTTTGTATAAATATCAGTTTTTTTTTCAGTTTTTTTATATTCGTTTCGAAGTTACGACATTGTTTGAGTGGGTGGACTTTATTTCGAAATTTTGTTTTAATCTGCAAATTTATGACATTTTTACTAGATTTTGATCTTTTTCTGTAAATTTAGACCTAAATCTCTGTGGATTTTTGTTTCAACATTTCCGATTTAAACTTAAACATTTTTTTCTCCATTTATATTATTTCATTTCTGCTTTTTTTCTGGCGTCAGAGGCGACTTGATGAGAAATGGATAATATGGACAAATAACAAAGTCCTTTACCAAAAATGGCTACAGTTTTTTTAAAAATACATCATTACCAAATTTGGTAAAATTAATTCAAATAATTTATGTCTCCAAAATTAGATAAACCACGAAATTTAGTGGGATGGACAGCTTGTGTGTAATTGATCTCACTTATAAATATAATTATCAAAATAGTTTAACCATAAATTCGCAAAGCTCCAGACTGTTTCTCTTTCTGTTAAAAACACTGTCGAATTTATAGACGAAATTAAATATTTAACCTTTTACTACCCCAAAAAAAACTTTTGAATTTTAATTAGATAAACAAGGAACTAATGTCGGACTATAGAAAAAAAAACTAACTTATTATGCATGACAACTCCAAATTTAACAACAGTTTTTATACCCAAATAACACGTGTATACGAGCGGCGCGAACCCGTTTATGATTTGAACTCGAAATATTCCTCACTTGATTTCATATTTTAAGTAGAAAGTAACGAGTCAGTACTGCTCATTTTATTCATTAGAAATGAAAGTAGTTTAGTGTTTGACTTACACAGAAATTAAAAAAGCCCGCTGGTTCTAATCATTGCTCGCAACAAAAATTGGCAAGTATACGTTTTTTGATAAATTAGTAATAGCTAATGTTGCTTTAAGCAGATCAATTGTGTAAAAAAGATTCGCTTTCACAAGTAGATCCCTCAAATATTGAAAGAAGATTACAGGTGTGCAATTTCTTTTTAGAATTTTCGATCTCCGAATACCAATTTTGATGTCCAATTTAAGTTCCAAATATAAAAAAAATCCGCAGTTCGGTTTCAAACTTACTAATTGTTTCTTTTTAAGTTTTATCTTCTTAACTAAGCTATAAATTCAATCACGAAAGTTCCCGACTTATTAAAATTTCAATTAAAATCGCCAAGCCTGGCGACCTAAAACCCAAAATTTAGGTTTCTTTTTCTAAATATCGTGCTTACTGTGGAATTTTTGATGTTCAGCCTTGAAAGATTTTTTTATATTCATGGAATTTAGTTTCGACCTTTCATCTCCATTTCGGGGAAAAAATGACATTTTGGAAAAAAATGACATTTCGGGAAAAAAATTGAAATTTGTACTCCAATTTGTTTCTGACCAAATTTTGGTTTTAATTTCGGAAGCTTTTTTCGGTTGAGCTTGAAATCAAGGGTTTAGAAAGTTTATTTTTGTCATTTTTCTCGGAATTTCGGTTTGAACTTCAAAAATTCGACTCTACCCTGGAAATATTTTCTTGTTTCTTAGCATTTCAAGTCTGTATTTAGAGTTCTGCACTTAAAGAATTTTTATATTTATTGTTTAATTAAATAAAATCACTCAAAATTTTAAAAAATATATGAAAATTAACATTAACGTCGAAATTTTAAAAAATACGTATACATTTCAATTTTACATGCCATTACAGCAAGAATGTAAAAATGTCCAGTATTTTTTGAAATTGTCGCCTTTTTAAATTTCCTTTTTCCCAAAATTTGATTTTATCAAAACTTCAATCTGTTTCAAAATTTACACTTCATTTTCAAACCTTAGACTTTTGGAAAATTCGATTTGGAAAATTTTGGTTTTTATTTAAAATGTCAAGTTTTTGAAAATTATGAATTTTTTGAAAATGTCAAGTATTTTAAATGGTCAAATATTTTTCAAAATCTCGATTGTATTTCAAAGTTTCAGCATTTTTATCAATATCAAAATATTATATAATCAAAATTTTGATAGAGGTCAATATTTCGTCATTTTTGAAAATTTTAGGTTTTTTCAACTTTTCGACCTTTTTGAAAACTATACTTTCTGACAATTTCGAGTTTTTTAAATGTTGATTTTTCAAAGATTTCAGATTTTTTTTTTAAATAAACGTGAAATGAAAAATTTTGATGCGGTCAAATTTTGCAAAGGCTGGATTTTTTCATAATTTCGTCTTATTCAAAATTTCGATTTCGTGTCAAACATTTTTAAAGACTTTCTTTTTTCAACGCTTCAACATTTTTTCTTTTTTTTTCAACAATTCAAAATTTTTACTTTTTTTGAAAACTTCGACTACTTTTAAGTTTCGACTTTTCCGCGATATTTTTTTTAAAATATCGACTTCCCAAAAAAAAAGGATTTTTTTTTCAAAAAAATTGTTTTTTTTTGGAAATCTTATTTTTTTTTAATTTTCCGTTTGGGTTTCATTACTTTTTTTTAAAATCTGGTTATTTTGAAAGCTAGCTCATTTAAAAAATTCAACCTTTCTAAATTTTGAGTTTTTTTTCAAGTTTTTACCTTATTTTCAAAATTTCGATTATTATTTTCAACTATATATTTTTTAAAATTTCGAATTTTATTTGGAGTCGATTTTTTTAAAAATGCATTTTTTTTAAAATGTTTATTGTTTGAAAATTTCGATTTTTTTCAAGATGGCGGATTTTCTTAAAATGTCGACTTT
Source organism: Dastarcus helophoroides (assembly GCA_028583605.1). Classification (NCBI taxonomy): domain Eukaryota; kingdom Metazoa; phylum Arthropoda; class Insecta; order Coleoptera; family Bothrideridae; genus Dastarcus; species Dastarcus helophoroides. Next base: position 31,144,146 of record CM053328.1, read on the forward strand.
TTTGACATTTACGACATTTTGCAAAATTTCAAATTTTTCTACGAATTCTGCAATTTTTCTAATGTTCCAGAATTATTACCACCTTTTTCAAAATTTAGATATATTTTTTTAAATATTTGACATTTTTTCAAAATTTTATTTTTTTTTCAAGTTCCAATCAAAAACTTTGGCTTTTTAGAAAAATTTTCGAATTTTTGCGAAAATTACCGAATGTTTTCATAATTTTTCCATTTTTTTAAAACTTAGATTTTTCAATTTTTTTAAGCGTCGACATTTTTGAAAACGTCAACATTTTTCGAAAATTTAGATTCCCAAAATTTCAATTTTTTGAAATTTCGAATTTATTTTAAAATTTCACTGTTATTTTCAAATTTTTAAAATGTTTCAAAATGTCAAATTTTTCAAACTTTCGATATTTTTTTTTGAAATTACTAACTTTTTTCTGTGGTTTACACTTTTTATTGAAAATTTTCCTTTTTTCAAAATTTTCTTTTTTTAAAATCTCAACTTTTTTAAAAATCTTGACCCTAAAATTTCGACCTTTTTTTCAAAATTTCGACTATTATTCAAAATTTTTGAATAATTGGAATTTTTTTAAAATTCAGTCTTCAAAATTTTCTGCTCTTTTCAAAATTCCAACTTTTAAAAATCTTGATCCTAAAATTTCGACCTTTTTTTTTTGAAAATGTTGACTATTACTAAAAATTTCAAATTTTTTTAAATAGTTGGAATTTTTTGATCATTTTCAATTTTTTTGAAAATTCCCTTTTATTTACAAAATGTCATGTTTTTTCAAAATATTGAGTTTTTTGGAAACTTTCGATTTTTTGTAGCAAAACTTCGACTTTATTTGCAATTTTAATTTTTAATTGTTTGACTATTTTGCAAAATTCCGAATTTTTCTGAAGATTTTGTTAAATTTGGACTCTTCAAAATATCACCTTTTTTTATTCAAATTTCGACCTTTTTTCAAAATTTCGATATTTTTTCAAAATATTTGATTTCTTTATGAAAGTTATCAATCAAAAACTTTGGTTTTTTAAAGTCTTGACATTTTTTTTAACTGTTGACAATTTTTTTAAATTTATATTTCCAAAATTTCAATTTTTTAAATTTCGAATTTATTTTTCCAAATTTTTAAAATTTATAAAAATGTCAACGTTTTCAAACTAATTGTTTGGTAATTCTATGGTAAAAATTTCACTTAAATCTTTTTTAAAAATTTTGGCCTTTTTGATTTTGCCTTTTTTAAAATTTTTCAATTTTTTCAAAATTCTTATTTGTCTTCGATCCCAAAATTTCGACTTTTCTTGGAAAATTTTAACTAGTATTCCAAATTTTAAATTTTTTTGAAAATTCTTTTTTTTTCAAAATGTTATGATTTTTCAAAATTTTGACTTTTTTCGCAAACTTTCGATTTTTTGGGAAATTTTTTGAAATTTCAAGTTTTTTGTTTTTGAATTTTTGACGTGCAAAACTCCGGATTTTCTGAAGATTTGGCAATTGTTGGTTAAATTTGAAGTTGTTTTTTTCAAAATGTCGCTTTTTTTATTTTATTGTCGATTTTATTTTTGAAAATTTTGCCTTTCTTTCAAAACTTGATTTTTTATGAAAATTTTCATCAAAAACCTTGATTTTAAAAGTTTGACTTTTTGGAAAATTATAATATTTCAAAATTTAGACTTTTCGGTGACTTTTCTGATAATATTGGTTTTTCTTCACTATTTATATTTCGAAAATTTGAAAATTCACTTAAAATTGTTCAATTTTCATTTTAAATGTCGACTTTTTTTCAAAATTTTGACTATTTTTTTAACTTTTAATATTCTTTTTTATTTTTTAAAATTTTGAATATTTCGCAATTCATTTCAAATTCTGAAATTTTTTGAAAATGTCGACTTTTCAAAATATTTACATTTTTTTTAAAATATTGATCTTTTTTTAAAGGATTTTTAAAATATTGTCCATTTTCCAAAATTTTGTCTTTTAGTAACTCTCTATGAAAATGTCGACTGTCTTTCCCAATTTTTTTCATTCTCAAACTTAGAATTTTTGAAACTTCGACCTTTTGTAAAATTAACCTGTTCCTGAAAATGTTAAATTTTTTAAAGCTGACAGGAAGTATTTTTCAAGTTTAAACTGAAAAATTTCAAAAAAAGTTGAAATAAAAAATTTTCGGAATTCAAATCTAAATAGGAACTTTGAAAAAAGGCACAAAGCGAAATTTTTCGATTGTGTACAGAAAGTAAGTGTTGACTATAAATTGAAAAATTCTGTTCCGTTCAATTGCAAAATCAACTGCAACATGAAATCTCGAAAATTTTAAAATGTGACAGACTCAAAATTTAATATTTTTTCCCAAATTCCGAGAGTACTTGAAATTGAGATATAGGTCGCTACTGTTGTTCTTCTGAAAATGGAGTGAAACTTTAAGACTCAAGATGAAATTCGGAATTTTCAAATTGAATTTTTTCAATTTTTTTTTTTTTTGAATGAGACATTTTGTTAGTTTATCGAAAGTATTCTCTGCCTAAAATATGTTGGATGCAGTAAAGAATTTTAAAAATCTCATTCAAACTTTGATTTTTCCATAAACACATCGGGCCTAGTTTGATGTATTTATCTGTGTTTTCTGAATAGACTCTCGATAAAAATACTTTGTTTCAGCAAAGAAATCTTCAATCATGGCTGGTAATAGGAATCCAACGGAATTAATTGCTTCGCTCAGAAATACATTTGATAGCGGCAAAACTCAGTCAGTTAAATTTAGAATTAATCAGTTACAAGCTCTGAAGAAAATGTATATTGAAAATAAAGAGGAAATTATAAATGCTTTAGCTACCGATTTGGGTAAAAGTCGCCAGGAATCTATTTTGATGGAAATCCAGTTCTTGATCAATGATTTGGTTAACATACTGATGAATTTAAATTCGTGGGTGAAACCCGAAAAACCAGACAAAGGTATAGTCAACATCCTAGATACTATAATGGTAATGAGCGAACCTTTGGGTGTTGTGCTGGTTATGGGCGCCTGGAACTACCCATTACAGCTTACGATGCTTCCGGTTGCTGGTGCCATCGCCGCCGGAAATTGCGTCGTTATAAAACCATCTGAATTATCCTCAGCTACAGCGAAGTTCATGGCCGATAACATCCCCAAATATCTGGATTCTGATTGTTATCAAGTTTACCTCGGCGGCGTACCTGAAACAACCGAATTATTGAAGGAAAAATTCGATTACATTTTCTTCACAGGGTCGTCTAATGTCGGTAAAATTGTACATCAAGCAGCCGCAAAACATTTAACTCCTACAACTTTGGAATTAGGCGGTAAGAGTCCCGTGTATATTGACAAGAGTGTCAATATGGAAATTGCCGTGAGGCGTATACTCTGGGGTAAATGCGCTAATTTGGGTCAAACGTGTGTAGCTCCTGATTATGTACTCTGTAATAAAGAAGTCGAATCGGAATTCATTGAAGCGTGCCGGAAATGCATCAGCGGAGTGGTTTGGGAAGCAACCCTCTGAGATCCCCCGATCTTGGGAAAATAGTGAATGAGGCCCACTTTTAAACGTGTCGTGAGTTACCTGAGTTGCGGTGAGATTGCTATCGGTGGGGAGACTGATCCTGTTAATCGGCGCATCGAACCAACTGTGCTTGTCAACGTTAAGGAAACTGATTCTGTAATGCAAGAAGAAATTTTTGGTCCAATTTTGCCTGTTTATAACGTAGCGGACGCTTTTGAAGCTATGAAATTTATAAAAAGACGCGAAAAACCTTTGGCGTTCTACATATTTTCTAATATTAGTTCTGACGTTACGTTATTATTGAAAAATGTCTCTTGTGGGGGGGTTTGCGTTAATGAAACTATAATGCATTTATGCGTTGACACTTTACCATTCGGGGGTGTCGGTAACAGTGGTATGGGGATGTATCATGGAAAATATTCTTTTGATACGTTTTCCCATAAAAAAAGTGTTCTTGTCAAAGATTTAGGTATTATTGGAGAAAAATTAGCTTCTGCTCGGTATCCACCTTATTCTGAAGCAAAAACGTCATTTTTAGCATTTCTTTTGAAAAAACGTAGTAATATTCCAAATCGACAACTTAGCTACATATTTGTGTTCCTATTGGGATTGATAGCTCATTTTGGTTTTCGAGCACTTTTAAATTATAATAACTGATTATTCAGTTTTTTGATATAGGTGCCATTTAAAGGACATTGAAGTGTCTTCATTAATTATCTTATGAGTAAAATAATAACTTTATAAACACATTAGTTCTTTTTTTCAGTAATTTGTGATTGTAAAGCTTTCTGTATTATTAGTTGTAAGTTATAAGTCATTCTAGTTTTTTCGAGTTAAGCAATAATGTATTTAGAGGGACCCCCTCAACAATTTAGCATTTAAAGAGATCATGTAAAAAGTAATGATTAAGTCTTAATCATTACCTTCAAATAGTCACGTTATTTTTTGCAAATTCATCTAATCAGTGTGGTCTTAGAAGGATTTAATAAACGAAGATTGCCGAACAAGGTAGCAGCCAGTGAGGTCAGATTATAATTTAAAAAAGAAAGCCGAAAACGGCTAATAGAAGTATTTGTAAAAATAGAAGAATGATGTGCAGATAACATAAATTTAAATGTACCTTCTGACTTCAGAAGAGCTTTAGAAGACACAGAATATGTGCTTTGGGACAAGATTTTATTCAGGGGTGGGGGGCCACAATTATTTTAAAAATTGATGGGAAAAAAAATAATACCAGAAAATCTTCAGCTGAGTTATTGTACATTTTTACTGAACTGCCCGAGCTTGGGGGATCGAACTTCTAAATTAGAGTCTAAATTTCGAAAAAGAGGGAATTTTCAGAAAAAGACAGAAAATTAAATTTGAAATACAACCTGAACCTTTCAGAATATTTCGAAAAATACTGAAATTTCTAAAAAAAAAGTCGAAATTTCTAAAAGACAAATTTTGTAAAAAAAAATCACAATTTCCCTAATAATCGAATTTGGAGAAAAAAATTGAAATAACCAACAATATTTTCCTCAGAATTTCACTTTATTTAAATTTTAATATAATCGAAAAGCTTTTTTTTTTTGAAATATTCTAAAAATATTATTCTCGGATTTATATTTTATTAATATTTTGAAAAAATTAAACGAATTTTGAGGAAAAAATCGAAATTTGAAGGAGGTAGAAATTTCCAGAAACAAAACTTCAAATTTTGGGTAAATCATGTTCCGAGAATAAAACGAATTTGGAGAAACAAGTGGACATCATTTTTTTTTGGTGGATACGGACATGTCCTTGGTTATCTTCCAAAATTGATATACAAATCTTGACTCCTGAAACCAAGAAATATTAAAAAATACAGTAAAAATTGCTCTAACGCGTTTCAGTAGCCAAGCTTTCATCTTCAGAGAGATACTTATGTGAGATACTGTATCTCTCCGAAGATGATAGCTATTGAAACGCGTTAGAACAACTTTTGTTGTATTATTTTATCTTTCTTGGTTTCAGGGGACAAGATTTGTATATCAAGTGTAAATTCACAGTCAAATTTAAAAAAAACTGAACATTAATAAAATCGAATTTCGAAAAATACCTGTCGAAATCTCGAGAAAATGATAAAAAATATTCAAATTTACACGAAAAGGAAAGAAAGTGCGCAAAAAGTATAATTCAGAAAAAGTTGTAATTTCGAAAAGGGCGAATTTCGAGAAAAAGTCAAAATTTTCAGAAAGTCAAATTTCCTTCTGAAAAAATTTGAATAATGCCGAAAAATGGAAAAAAGACAAAATTTTCGAAGGTCCCATTTTGGGAAAAAAAGCTAAATTTAAAAAAAATCGCAATTTGCCAAAAATGTTCTTTTCGAAATATTTACTTTTTTATTAACAAAGTATGTTAAATTTCGCTAAAGAAACTCATTTTTTTTCCTAAATACAAAAATATTTTGTCAACATGGTTGCTTTTTTTATTAACATTCCGATCGAATTTAGAGAACATAAATTTGGAGAAAGTAGAAATTTCAAAAAGAGCCAATTTCGAGGAAAAAGTCTAATTCTATCTAATTCTAGAAATATAAAATATTTCGAGATAAAAGTCGAAATGTCGAAAATAAGGCGAATTTTGAGATAGGTGCAATTTCAAATTTCCTGTAGAGTGTAATTTAAAAAAGCCAAAATATATAGAAAAAAAAGAATGTTAAGAAAAATAGCAGAATTTTGAAAAAAGTTGAATACGTATTGAGAAAAATAGCGAAATTTCGAAAAAAAAAAACCGATTTTTGAAAGAACATTCCAAAAAAAATTTGGTAGTTATGAGGACTGCCGACAGAAGTGAAAACTTAAAACTATGATATAACAAATTACAAGATATTTAAAAAAAATCTTTTTCCAAACTTTCAGCGGTTTCTCTCAGTTGAGAAGTATAAATAATTGAAGGGCGGCGACTAACGTCCACTCGCCCCCCCACCCATATTCCGCTCAAATTTACTTTTTTTAATATTTTCATTTTGCCCGAGGGAGATTAGGGATACTATATCCATACAAAACACATTGCTATAGCAATTTTGCATTTGAGGATGAAAAGTCGTTTATCTTAATTTTGTCTTGAGTGTAATTAATAACTACACATGTAAATAATGTTAAAAACAACCACCACATTGGTAAGTTTCTGTTTAAATCTTTACATTACTAGGCGTAGATACACTGTTTGAATACAGCACCACAGAATCTAGTTTACAATAGTCCCATTTTGAGATGCTATGACGACTCGTTAACAACCAGAAATTTGTTATATAAACGGTAAATTTGCATTGGTGTGAGCTCTCCTTGCAAACATTTTATCAATAAATCTCTGGTTAGAGATAATCTAAAATACAGTAATTTGTTATGTTTAAAAATTTGCAACCCAGAAACTGATTCATCAAGTGTAAAATTTGATGCACATTCTGACCCATTTTGGGGCTAAATTTGGAAAAATTATTTCTTAGCCGATGGCTACGTCGTATAAGAAACTTATTTGCCAAATTTTGGATTTGTAAGTTAAATAATTTCGGATAATATGCGAGTAAGATATACAGATTGTCTCAGAGCGTTGAATCAGTTTCAGGAGATATAGGATTCTATGATAACGAAGACTTCCACAGCCAGAGTCAGTACAGGATATACTTCTTCCGGGATTGGACCCGTGTCAAAGAACTACTAAAAGTGTTCATAATATTCTGAAAGGACGGTGTAATTGATTAAAAATTGAACTTACCTTAACATTTCTTCTGCAGGGATTGTGCTCCAATTGGCACATTTAATAATGGTATCAGTTCATCTAATAATGCCAAAGATATTTCGAAGCAGTTGAATTTATAACCGTCGGCTGTGAATTTGCATTAGTATGTAAACGTGACCGTCGATTTTTTTGGGGATGAATTATATTACCTTTTAGCACCTTTTTTTTAAGTACTGCACGAATAAGTAAGAAAAGGCAAGAACTTCGCTGCCTGTCCATCTTACAATCTAAGTTTCTAAAATTGTTAACTTTGCTAGAGACGCACCTTGTAGATGCCTTGCCTTGCTACGCACATTTTTACGCTCGTGTGCCTCTAGCATTTTCCTTTTCAAAGCAATATTTTGAAAAGTTATTTTTTTTTGGCAAGTAATTTGACTGTAGGGCTAAAATTCAATAATAAAAAATTACCGATAGCTGAGTAACTCACTAAGCACTTATCGAAACACTTTGAAATAATGTAAAATTTTCCGACTTTGCTCCTCACTATTAACGTCCAACCGGTTTTATAATGAAATCTGAAGATAGTTTCGACACAAATATTTAAGTAAGGCTTGACAAAATGATAATTATTTAGTATTGATGTATTTTAATTTGCTTTTTAAACGAAATGTGTGATTAGCACTTGAATAATTTATTAAGGTTTTAATTTTATAAATAATTTTCCGTTTTAAAGTTGGTCTTTTAAAGTATTATATGTGAAAATAAGAACTAATGTATTAAACAGGAAAACATTTTACTATATTATGTATATATGTGATATTTATAAACAGAGTTTTATAGATATGGGTGATGATATATTTTGTTGTTTTATATAATGAGAAAGGTCATTTATATGCATTTAACACAATGGTTGTGGATTTGTTTTTTTAATAAATGATTGTTTAAAACATTTTAGTCATTTTTCCCTTATTGATCAAGCTTGCGTTATTCAGTTTTAAGTTTTACTGCTCCCCACTTAATCCCAATGATATCCAGACATTGTACGCGTAATTAGAGGAAAAGAAGAATATAATTAAAAAAACTGGTTTATTTGATAGAGCGAAATATTTGTGGTAAAAGAGGTTTAAACCAGTTATCAACGAAATCTCATTTTTGTCACGTGCAGAATGTACTTTGTTTAAAACCAGACATTAAATATATGGATTGAATGTAAACCCACTTCCCTCTGTTTATAAAACCTATTTTGAAATTACATTAATTACAGACACCTCAATTTTATTTATATGATGAAAATAATTGGTCTTTGATATTACGAATAGTTTCAAACTTTAATGCATCTTTTTTTTTCATTTAAAAATGTATGGTTTTGTGAACTTAGGGTTTGTATTCTAATGTAAAAATTAGAGTCGAAATAGCGTCTAGAGCAGTGTTTTCCAACCTTTTTTGTGCCATGCCCCATCTTAGCCTTTCTAAATTTCCTGTGCCCCCCTAAGTAACATACATAACTTTTAATATTAAAAAATTGATTTGTTCACTTGAGAAATTTAAATGATAGGTTTTAGGAAGAAATCACTAGAAAATTGTTAACGAAACAGAGTAAGTAAATTTTCAAAACATAACGAAAAACTGAAATTCTAATTCCAAATAATTTTAATAAAGATTTTTCTATATTAATTTATTATTTTAATTTAGGGAGATCCTTGCGCTTGATGCTTGCTGCGCGGAGATTTTATATTAGGTTCCAATTTGGTTAGCTTCAGCCTCAAGTCTCCACGTTGTGTTATTTCCAGCCGATTTCTTTTTTTACCAGTAAATCAGTTACAGCACTAAATCCACATTCAGCTAAAAATGAAGATGGAAACGGTAGCGATAGTTTTCTTGTACATTTGGTTGAATTTAGGTATTTGATTTCTGTTTCCTCACAAAACCATGCCATCGTTCCTTTTATTTTAAATAAAGTTTTAACTGACTCATCATTTTGAAATTCTGCGAGTTCTTGATACTGCATATTTGGTATATCAGACAAATCCACTAACATTGGCTGCATCATCCATTTTGGAAAATCAATTTGTTTTAAATCAGAAAATCTTTTTTTTAAATCAGCCTATGGAATATTCAGATGATTGACAATAACAAGTAAAGCGGTATCAGTTACTTCACATGTTTGGAACCAATGATTCAAAGTTTTGTTGTTAATATGTTTCTGACATAACTCAATATGGGTAATAAAACCAAATATCTTGGCTTTTGCATCGACAAGAGTTTTATTTGTTCCTTGAAGTTGCTTATTTAATATATTTAGTTTTTCAAAGATATCGACTAAATAACTCACAAATGCTTTACCATCGATTGTTAACAGATACTTTGTTTCAGGTTTGTCGGTTAAACAAATACTAAGAGTATCAAACAGTTCCATAAATCTTTTCAAGCAGTTCCCTTTAGATAGCCATCTTACTTCAGTATGAAGTAAAAGTCTCACATGGTCTTCATTTTGTTCTTCACAAAATAGCTTGAAGAGACGCTCAGTTTTGGCATTAGCTTTAATAGGATTAACACACTTTAATACTGAATATAGTACTTCATTTAGAACAGGCGAGATGATGTTAGCTACCAAGTTTTCCCTGTGAATAACACAATACACAAGAATCATTTCTGAATTCGCATTTTTCATCAATTTTAAGCAGCCATTTTTCTTGCCCATCATAGGAGCACCATCTGCAGCACAAGATGTTATATTTTTCATTGGTATATCATTGACATCTAAGTAGTTTTTAAGCTTATTATATATATCTTTGGAGGTAGTGATGCTTTCTAATCTTTTACAAAACAACATTTCTTCAACAAAATGCCCTTTATCGATATATCTTATGTAAGTTATCAATATTGCCTCACTGTCTCTCAAAGTTGATTTATCCATTTGCACTGGAAATTTCTTGTTTTTAGCCTTTCAACAAGTTGTTCTTCAATATATTCACTCATTTCGTCTATTCTTCTGCTAACAGTATTGTTCCTGAGTGGCATAGCTTTTACATCTTAGTCATCTTTTTCAAGAACCGTTTTAAGAAATGTTGATATTGACGGTTTTATTAAATTTTCTCCTATAGTATGATTTTTTCCAGTTTTAGCGATAAATAAAGAAATTTGATAACTAGCCTCAAGAACACGATTATTAGTTGAAGTGGGAGCAGTAAGTAGAGACTTTAATATTGTTCTCTTTTCAGAATTTTTCTCTAAAGCTTTTAAGTAATTCAAATCTGAATTAATATGAGCACTATGTTTCGCCTTTAAATGCGCCTCAAGACGACCGTCGTTTCATTGTTTCGTTGGTCAAGCATTGACCAGGAATCCGCTCAGCGTGGACAGCGCAAATTTTAAATATTCCTCCGACTATTGACGAGTTTTTTTCTTGCTTGAACCTCTCATTTTACTAAGGGCTATAAGAAATAAATATAAGATCAATTAAAAACTAAAATTAAAGTACAGTGACTCACAGTTTAAATGATGCAGTTATCATATTTTATTATAAAAGAGCATATAAAAATAAGCAAATAAAAACTGGGGGAAATGTTGGTTGTAGTAAATAGGGGTATGTATATCTAATTTATTTTTGGACTAATATGAATACAATGTTGACAATAACCAAAATATAAATAAAAATTTGTGGAAACCGGTAAATTCAGCATCACAGCTTAAAAGATGCAGGCTGCAGCACTTGCCCATATCATCAGAATTACGGAAGATTTTTCCAATTTAGCTAATTATTAGATATTTATAATAGTAAATCTTAATTTTGTGCCATATTAATTATGCCAAATGTTTGTAAAACAGACACAAATAGCTGTGCGGACCGTCATACCACAATTGAGAAGTCACAAATCATGATTAACTATTTTAATAAGGGTTACAACAATAGAAAATTGCTAAAATGGTCAAAAAGGTCAAGGAACAGTTTAACATATTATAAAACATTATACTAAGACAAAATAGAACCTTAAATAAATTAACAAAAGCTTATAACAAAATTTTTACTCAATACTACAAGGAGCAGATGTAAGAACAAGCACCAAAAACCCCAAATTAGGTGCCTCAAAGTTAACAATAGAAGTTCATAAGACATAAAATAACAATGTTGCACAAAAAAAATACGATCTCTTTTAAGGGGAGTTAATTTACACGGGAGAACAACTCGGGATATACCCCTCAAAAGAAAGCTAAGAATAGAATTCACTCAGAAGCATCTTAATAGATAAATGATCTGCATCAAGTCAGTATTATTGGCTGATGAAACGAAATTTAACCTTTTTTCATCAGATGGGAAGATAACTTTAAGAGAAAACCTAAAGAAGGATTAAAACTTAAGAATTTGAAATTTTCAATTTAATAGGACTGTCAACACGTGATGCTTTGGGGTTGTATGTCTTTTGTCAGGATCGGCAAAATACCCTTTAGTGACGGTAGAATGGGTTAGTGTTACTATTTCAATATTTTAAAACAGTTCATACAGTATAGTGTTGAAAAATTAAACATTCAACAGAATTTTCAATTTTTTTACAACAACCCAAAATTTTCAGAATATAATGTACGATATTGGTTATTTCAAAATTGTCTGGTGTGTCTTAATACACCACCACTATCATCTAACGTTAATATAATAGAGAATGTATGGTCAATATAAACGAAAAAAGTCGCTAAACATAACGTAAACAATAAAAATTAGTTAAAGATGATCATTGAAGAAAGAAAGGCAATTTCTTCTCAATATACCCAAATCTTAGTAGAGACAATGCCTAAAAGATTACGGGCAAATATTGATAACAAAGAGAAACCTTTAGATTACTAAACAAGTATAAATTTATAGTATTTTATGGTTAGTATAATGACTGCATCATTTTAGCTGTGAACTCTATTTTATAGGCGCATCCGTCTGTTTGCATTTTTTTGTCAGGTACATTACTTTTAGAGCTTGACATGCAATAAAGTTTGAACTATATTTGCAAAGGTTTATAACTATGAGTAACTCTTTGTGTTTAGTTCTTTCTGTATGTTTGTGCCTATAGTTGTATCTGTTGTATGCTCACTGCATCATTTAAGCTGTGAGTCACCGTATATATTTATTAAATCAACCAGTTTTTACAACAGTTTTCATGGACACTTATTTCAAATTAACCCAACTAAATGCTGTGAAACTCTACAGAATTTGCGATGGGCCATTCAGGTGCGAACAATTGCGTTGTTTAGCGAGATTTTAAAACGTTCGGGGTTCCCCGCGAAGCCAGCCGTCTGCCGCGGGGAAGTTTACTTGACGATGCCAAACACCAGTTGATATTTTGGTCTCGTTAAGCGAAATTATACCGAATAATTATTTACCGCAAGTATTTAAGAATTTGCTTTTTTCATTAAATTTGGCACCGAAATCTAGCATTCCATTTAAATGGCCCGGAGCGAAAGGGTTAAACTCGTGTCAAGTCCATTTTCGAATTGCCCCCCTTGACAATCAAATTGCCTCTTCATTCTATTAAGGGTGGAGAGATTCAATTACTAATATGGAACGAAGTGAATGTTCACTTGAATAGCTACTATTGAGATTTCCTACAATTTAAATATTTCTTAATGTGTTCATTCATAATTTTAACGAACAAAATATGTGGGAGATAGTGAAAACTGTGAGAGAATTAAACACTGGTCAGTATCGTGCTTCAGTTATCTTTTTGCACATTTTGAAAATTTAATATGGATCATTTAACCGAAATGCATAAAATAATAATTTTACAAATGATCGGTTATGGAGATAGAGCAAGATTATAGGCCTAAGTCGCACGTCTATTTCAACAAAAATTTCTTGATTTACCACCTATATCCCAAGGTACAATTAATAAAATCGAGAAGCATTTTCACGAACATGGACATTTTCACGAAAGCCAAAAAAGAACCCTCCAATAATTAATAACTAATGATACCAAATTGGAAATAATGAATGAGTTTCAAAAAAATCCACATTCTTCAAGTCGACAAGTAACTACAGCACTGAAAGTTAGTCATTCCTCGATTATTCGTATACTGAAAGAAAATAAATGCACCCTTATAAACTGACACCATGTTAATAGCTCAGCGAAGAAGATTTGAAAGAAGAACTCAGTTTTGTGACCAAATGATGCAAAGAAGTGGCGGACTAAGCCCGTCAGAGGTCCGGGGCGGCAAACCTGAATTAGGCCCCCAGCTTTTAAAAAAAATGTAGTTTTATAAGCTTTTTATTCAGTTCACATTTGTATGTATAAATAAGTGTTTATATTTATTTCGTCAAAATTTGTCAAGTGAAATTTAAATTCGACTTAAATTATTTAGGCTAAATAAACATACATACCTACAATATGAAATGGATATGGACGAGGAAAATAAAATACGAATTAGATAAAATAAATCAAAGATAGATTTTTTATTTTTTGTAGCATGTTATATGTGTTTTCGTGCTTTCAATTTACTAAACTCCTCAATAACTTCTGTGAAATAGATTTCTTTTGAAATTTTTCTGTCTATTGAAAGCACTGCTAGATTAACCAGTCGCTCTTGACCCTTTGTAGGTCGAAGATAATTTTTAATTAGTTTAAGTTTCGAAAAACTCCTCTCGCATGATGCAACCGAGATGCAAATGGTCAAGAAGTATTGAAGTATAAGCGATATACAGGGTAACGATTCACTAAAGTCCCATTTTATTATAAGTTGAAGGATTTCTTGGGCTCTCCATTTGGCAGCAACGTCGATACTCGTATCGGTGGCTTTTACATGCCTGTGGTACCTTTTTATTTCTTGGGAAACTTGCTCCTTGTCAAATTCATCATAAATTTGTATCAGATTGTCAAGCATAAACTTTGTTTCAATAATTTGAAAAATATTACTGATTTGTTTCATGGCCCCGTATCGTGTCGATAATTCTTGTATAAATCGTCTATGCATTCATACATTGACCGACGTATTTCTTCTTGAATTGATAATCTAGCATCATGAGCCGATTCACCTGGCATAGTTCTTTTTTACTTTCTTCTTCCTCGTTTCTCGATGTTGATGTCCATGTCATTGCATTTTTTTATGCCAAAAGTTACAGCATTGTCTACAATCGTGGTTCGTTCGGTCACTAAATACTTATTCAAGGCGTTTAGTTTGGTGATTCCTGTATCTAGAGTCATTTTTGGAGACTGCAAATATTGTTGACCTAAATTTACTTCCTCCAGTATAGAAAGCCAGAATTGTATATAGGTTAGAAAGGTAAAATCACAAACAGCCGGCAGGAGCAGACTTGCTCCTGATCTTGTATTTAGATTTGCTTTTGTTGGATTTTGAAAATGTTCCAAACTACTCACAGTTGTCTCTATGTTTTCTTTTACTGACTCGTAATGAGCGCTCCAGCGAGCATCCGATAAACGTTTTAAATTTTTTCCAGTTTTCTCTTTCAGAAATTGCCATCTCTGTGTAGATGACGACAAGAACGAATATAATTTCTCTACTGTTCCAAAACACGTGACACTGGAAGGAACGCATGCAAATGCATGAACTCCACAAAGATTTAAGGAATGATTAGAACAAGGACTGAACAATGCCTTTGGATTTACTTCTCGGATTTTTCGTTGCACCCCTCCACGGACAGCTGACATTGACGTGGCATTGTCATAACCTTGAGTCCTGCACAAAGCAATATCCAGTCCATCTTTTTCCAGCTGTTGCTGAATGTCTTTTGACATTCAGCAGTTTTTCCAGACATTAAAAAAACCAAGAAAGATTCTCGAACTTCCACAATGTCATTCTTTATATGAACGAATCTAATGATTTGACTCATTTGGTCTATTTTACTTTCGTCAGGAGTGCGGTCAAAAATGATTCCGTAATACTTAGCTTTTTTAATATCTGCAATAAATTTTTGCCTTACATGAAGATTGAATAAATTCATTGTGTATTCCTTTTGGTAAATAAGATGGTACTCTCTCTGACCCACTAGCAGCCTCTTCTAGTTTTAAGCAATGCTCTTTCAACACCGGATCATATTTTGCTAATAGTTGTACTAATTCTAGAAAATTTCCTTTGTTTTCCGAACAAATATCTTCACGGTGGCCTCGGAAGGCAAGATTTCATTTCATCGCTAATAATCTTCAAATTATCTTTATCAATAATTTTATTAAGTTTCAAGCCCATTGTCAACGTTTTCCATTTTTCTAAGTTTGATAGATGTTCATGAGATATGAGATGCTGTGATATTCTTGGATTTAATTTCCACCACTGACAAAAACCAGCGACAAATTTATTAGTGTGATTGTCACCCTCAGATGCAAATAACCGGCAGCAGTAACAATATAATTTCTTTGTTGATGGAGAGTATGGCATCCATTTCCTTAAATATTTAGTCTCGTTTACCATGGCAAAGTTAAACAACAATGTGTTCCCTTAGTGCTTTCACCTGGTCTTTCTACAGATTCAAAAGGTTCGTCCTTGTTTTGAAATATTTCACTGCCCTTTTTGATAATCGAAATTCTGATCAGCTCTGGCGCAGGTATTGGCCAATGTGCAGCATCATTGGATGATTAGAACTCTAACTTAGAAGCAACGTAGTCTTCGGCTTCCTCAGTATTTTTCTTTAATTTATTAGTTTTATAGTCCTGTATTTCATTGTCAGTCACGTCGGAGTTTTTATTAATATCACATTTAATAGACTTTTCATCTAGGCTTGCTGTTTCAATATCAATGATTTGTATATTAGATCCCGATTCAACAGTTTGATTAATTTCTTCGGCAACGCCACTTTTCTTCTCTTTAGAATTCGAAAGGTATTTGGATAAAGATCCAGCAAGCGATTTTGCCTCTTCAGTCTTCGCTTTTTTTAGCTTCCTTTTCTGAGAGCCAGATGGTTGAATCCTTTTCACTAAAAGTAATGAGATAAATAAGAAACTTTAATAAAAGATAGCTAAATAACATAGACTTAAAAATTATTATTTGCATAAAAAAACAATATTTTATATGTTAGTTGAAAGAACATATCTTTAAATTCCATAATTTTTTTTTACATTCGTTACAACCGCCAAATGCAGTTCATGCATTTTACAAATGCGCCTTATCTCATTATTAGTGCAGTAAATTAACGATGTCATGAGCAGCGATCGGAATAGGTAGACTATTTAGCTAAACTTCTAGAAACAGACATAAATTGGAAACATCCTTACAACAATATTTTAATAAGCGGGAGTTTTATTCCCTAATAAACGTGCACTACAAATAAAATAAGGACTACTCGCGAAATGCAAGAATTGAAGTAATGTACACGTAAGTACATATTGACTAGAAACTACAATTATAATTTCTAGGCTAAATTATACGAAGAATTACTTACTTTTTACAAATACTCGAAAATGCACTAACTCAACTCTGAACTCATTTACTTTTATACCGCAACAAAAATCAAAAACACTATTAAACTTTTTAATGAAATTACTTTGAACGGATAAGATCGCGTTTATTACTTTACAATTTGAAAAAAAGGCTTATCCGCTCTCGAAAATATCAGAACACACTAATAAACTATTAAATATCAACGTAATGAAATTTAATATATTTTAAATAAGGCCAATGTTTATTTTTTGACGTAAATAGAATGTAAATGTAGGTGTACAAGAGTGAATTATTTGTACTTCATTCATTCAGAGATTCCTGGGGAAGTGCCCGCTACAAAGACGGGAATTCCCCCATCGTATTGGACGCGTTCAGCAAAGTTAAAAGAATATTAATACCGCGTAAAAAGTCTAGATGGCTGTAGTGTTTTGATCTTGATGAAATTATGTAGGTACTAAGCACATTTTTAAAGTCTTCCCTGATAGCCAGGCTTTTACTACAAGATCTTGGACATCAGTAGTTGCATCAAACTTAACATCAAGTTTATGTTAAGTCGTAATTAAGTAGGTAATATTTGCATCTAAGTTAAGACAATATGCAGTCGGAATTTGAAGTTAAATTAACTACAAGACTTATAGTGAACTTGTAGCAAAAACTTTTGGTTAACTAAACGGTAATAACTTGCATATGACGACTTTTACTTAAGCTGTATCAAAATTAACTACCAACTTAACTTTTATCCAAGTCTTTGTGTTAACTTGACTTCAAATTCCGTCTCTAGATTAATGTCAAGTTGAGCATTAAGGAGGCTATCAGGGTTACTTAGGATTTGATCAGGGGAACGCGGAGGCATTTGGAGGCCCCCCAAGATCGGAGGCCCGAGGCGGGCGACCCCTTCCGCCCCCCCTGTTAGTCCGCCACTGATGCAAAGATTAGATAATAATATTGTAACGCAATGTAAATGGATAGAATAGAATTTAGAATAGAATTAGTGCCTAACAAAACTTTCTAGAAAGATCTGATAAGGGAAAAGCGGCCGCGATAACGAAACAAACGGTAGATAAGCGTTCCAGAAATGTCGGCAAACGATAAGCCTTATCTGCGTGATTTTTCTAGAACCTGGGAGCCAAAACTATATAAGGCGGTCAGCTTTCTCTCGAGTTAGTTAGTTAGAGTCAGTCAGTGTACTTAGTACGTTAGTAGTTAAAAGTAAATAAGTGATTTCATTCAGTTGTAATTTTCCGAGTTTAGTTTGGTAATAAAGTGGGTATTATTCAATTCACGTATTAATAATCAATTCGAACCGATAAGCCCGTAACAATATCATCCAAATGGAAAACATATTGTTCTCTAATGAGTCCAGTTTTACTCTTCGCGGTCATGTAAATCGCTAAAACTGTCGCTATTTGGCTACTGAAAATCCCCACTGGATGAGGGAATTCCATACACAGAACCCTGAAAAAGTGAATGTTTGGGCAGGGATTATTGGAGATCATGCCATTGGTCCATTTTGCATTGATATAAATTTAAATGGGGATAATTATTTAGCATTGCTTCAAAACCACCTTGTACCAGCTTTGGTAAACTTATATTCAGCTCAAGAAAATCCACAGGTTGCAGCTAATGTAATATGGTTCCAGTACAACGGAGCACCAGCACACTATCAAGTCAATGTCCGGCAATATCTCGATTTTACATTTCCAAATCGGTGGATAGGAAGACGAGGTATAGTAGAATGGCCACTACGATCACCAAACCTGACGCCTCTGGACTTTTTTTATGCGGTTATGTAGTACAGTGCATAAAACCAAACCCCGCGACGTAGCTGACTTGCGATCACCGGTGACACCAGAAATGTTGAATAATATCAGGAGACATTTTTATTCCCGATTAAATGCTGCCAAGATGTTGGAGGTGCTTATTTTGAACATCTACGTAAGTATGGCTTGTTTTTTATTTTATTACATGAAACTATTAGATTTATATTTTGTTGTTGAAAATTGAAATTATTTTTTTTATTGTTAATTTTTGAAATAAATATGGCAACCATGACATTTTTGAATAGAGTATGAAAAGACCTTTCAAATGAGGTATAACAACCCCCTACTTTCGGTTTAAAAATTTAAGGATTGCAACTGTCACTCGAAGAGAGTTGCATCTAGGGATGAAATGTTTACGGTGGAGGATCTCATTTTATAATCGTGTCTCGAGAATTTTCATAAATTTGATACGAAATTTATTCCATTTGGCTGTTCCACACTGTATAAACTCAAAGTGTGTTTGTCTGTCTGTCTGTCTCAAGATACGAAATAGTCTCCTTTATATCCTGGAATACTATTTCGGATACTTCCAGACAAATATATTATCCAAAAAGTATAGGTAAATTATCAGCGCCTTACCAATTCATCTGATTTCGTCATTAATACTTAATACTGTACTAAAGGCAATTAAGTCATTTAATTCTACGAATGAGGCCGCGGGTAACAGCTGTGTTCTCGGATTCCCTTTGCTTGCTCCATGCTCTACCTTCTAGACACTTTTATTTATGAACATGTGTACGAAATGGATCATCCTTTCTTTAGTATCCATGATGCGAGCATAGACATGTTCGGCAAACATGGATGCGATCAAGTTAATATTTGTTTTGTGCACCTAACCTGAAATTAATTCTGAATACTACAGATTTTTTTTTAGTTTTTCTCATTTATATCTTATAGTTGAAGATTTTTCTATTGCATGGAGTAATTGCAAAACTTAGAGCAGTACATTTCAACCAGTATTGCCAATAAATTCTCCCAAAAATGGAAACACCTGTATTAAATACAAAACAGCAGAAAAAAGCATTGTCTGGTAGGAAACAAAAAAAGGAGACAATTAAAAATGTACTAGCAAATCCTTACAAATCCTACTGGTAATATTTTAATTTTCTTCTAAACTTCTATTAACACGAAGCAAATTTTAGGCCGGAAATTTCTGCAGAAGAAAATGAATTACTTCAAGCTAAAGTATATCCTTTATTACCTCAAATTAAAACAGAGATTACCAAAGTTCCATGGTCTGTAGTAAAAAATATACCACGTGAAAAAAGGCGCTCCTTTAGAAAAGAATACTCTGGCGTCGATACAGATAAAGATGAAAGAAAAAATTTAGTATTTGGCATTAACGAAGTCGCTAAAGGTTTAGAAACACAGAGTTTGGCTGCAGTTTTAATAGCACAGGATATTAATCCCCGTAAAATGGTGCAGCACATTCTTGATATGTCAGTGTTGTTTAAAATACCAAGTTTAGTTGTAACAGATTTAAGAACATTACTTAAACAGTATTGTGGCTTAAGTTCTAGTGTAATTGGTTTTTTAAGAGAAGATTCTTTCAAAACAATATTGGAGATAATAAGACAGATTAGTGATAAATATCCTCCACCCAAAGAACATACAAATTTTCATAGAAGTTTAAACTCTGGTGGTAATGATGTTAGCTGTATAGAAATTGAATCGTCTGATGAAGATGTTCACATTATTGATAACGAGGAATCTGCTAATGAAACAACTCTATATAATAAGTTTTATTTAAAGAGGGCATCAGCTTCATCAAGATCATTTGTTCCTGAAAGGGAACATTTGTGTGATACTAATGGAGCTGATCTTTCTTTCTTGCCATTTGGTGAAAAGTTAATCGCTTCAACTCCTACTGTGGAATATAGGTCACTGATGGTAAAACGATTTAAAGCTAATCCTGAAAGAAATGGACAAAAGCCATATAGTAAAAGCTGAAAGTATCTATGAAGTTTTATATGCCGTTGTGTTATAATACAGAAGTTTTTAAATAAATATATTAAGAATAGCGTCTTTGAATGTCTTTGAAGGAAATAGTTCTGTGATATGATGACCGAATTTTTTGTTGTGAACCCAAAAGTTTTGTACTTATTGCTGATCCATTTGCACCACACAAAAATCATTACTACCTAAAACTGAAAACGTTTCACAAAATTTGAATGAATATTAACAGTTGCAACAATCTACTTTAATAAAAGAAATGCTGAGCTTTTTGAGCATATAAAACCTTTGAGTGGGAGTTAACATTAGATGAAATCTTGGTATAGGAGTATAATCCATGAAATTACTTTGTATAACAAGCTGCTGCTGATAAACTAACGCAAAATTGATCTAGAACTTTCATTTTTATTTGTTATATTTCTGTTAAATAGTTTGAGTTATGATTATAGAGGAATTCCACTAAGTCAGGATTAAAAATATCATTTACAAGCTATTACCCGCGACTTCGTCTGCGTAATAGCGCTCTAACCAAGGCTTCGCACCGGAACTGAACCGAAACCGAAAAAAACCGTTATTTTCGTCGAAACGAAAACCGTAGTGAAACCGGAGAAAAATCGGTTTATTTCGGTTCGTTGAATTTATGTCCTTAAAACATTTTTTATTTCACCTTAAGTTTCGAATTTTTTCTTAGACATTTCTTTTTCAAAATTTTACACAAATCCGTGCAACTTTGATCTCAAAATTAGGAGTTTGCTGTCAGTTGAAAATTAGCTGCTAACAATTTCCACATTTTATAGAAAATATTGACTTTATTCCCAAAATTTCACGCCAAATTAAAATTTTAAGTTTTAACTTGAATCGTTATTCAAAATTTTTGACATTTTCTTGAAATTTCGGCTTTTATCTGGAAATTACCCGAAATATTACTTTTCTTCTCTTAAAATTTCGAGTTTAAAATAAAAAAAATATTCTCCTTGTAATTTTAGAATGAAGCAGTAGCGTGTTTTTCATTCAAGGTAGGGAAACTCGGCTTTCCTTACAACTTTATTTGCAAATTCGAGTTTTTCTGAAAATTAAAACTTTTTTAGAAAACGCCAAATTACTTCTTTTCGTAAATTTCGATTTTCCTTTCCTAATGTGATATAAGTCCAAGAAGGTTTCACCCCTTTACCACATCGGCGATACGTATTTCGCCAGCAGTACTGGCATTTTCAAGCGTACTAATCTAAAAAGATTAGCAAAAGATGCATCGACGTCATCTACATTGAGATTCAAAGCAATACTGGCGGTCTTTTGTTTAAGAAAGCAAAAGACGCCAGTATTGCTTTGAATCTCAATGTAGATGACGTCGATGCATCTTTTGCTAATCCTATTTCTAATTGTTTAACACATCTGGTTACACACAGCCTTCTACAAACTGGATGCCGCCAATGATCCTTTATCTCCGTTAAGGGTAACTGGCCTCTGATTGATATAAATTGTGTGATGTGATATCTCTATTTTTTGAAGTTATTGGTCAAATTTTCGATTTTTTATCAATTTTTTCTTTCAAATTCCACCTTTTTTAGTATTTCATTTTTTTTCGAAATCCCTTATTTAAATTATTATTTTATACACTGCTGACTTCCTTAAATTTCCTACAATTCCAAGATATGATTTGTTTTCCAAAATTTTAGCTGAAACCTCGCTATTTCAAATTTAACCTTGAAATTTTTAAATTTCAAGCCAAAATTTCAGGGAAAAAATACATATATTACAATTTAAAGTTGGGATCTTGTAATTGCGATTAAAATTTTTAGAGTAAAATTTAACTGGTGACATCTTAGAAAACTTCCAACGATCTTGTTTACACTGAAATAGTAATTTTTATTCTGAAAACTTTGACTTGTTTCTCAGGATTTTTACTTTAGCCTCGAAATTGAGATATTTTTTTAAATTGTTGTTGAGTTTGGGAGTTGTTTTAAACATTAATTGTTATCGCGAAACTTCTGGTATAAACTCGAAAGTTCGGCTCCTTGAACTTTTGTGTCAAAAATCCATTCTCAAAATATTTAATCTCTTCACAAAATTTTTACCTACAGCTAAGATTTTTCCTACAATTTCGTCTTTAAAATTGAATTTCGCGTTTTTTTTTCCAGAAAATTTGTCATTGATCTTGAAATTTCAATTTTTCTATAGAAAATGGAAGTTTAGAAATGTGGATTCTTTACTTTTAGGCTTAAAATATACATTTAAATGAAAAATTTCGTTTTTTTTGGCTAAAATATTAGCAAATGTTAGATTTCAAATGCAAAAGTGCTAATTTGAATTTGAATATTTAATGTTATGTTTTATTTTGAATCTTAATTCAAAATGTCGAAAGAATATCCAAATTTCAAGAAAAAATTAACATTCTTGGAAAAAGTCTAAATTTTGAGGAAAAACTAACTAAATTTATGATTAACAATTTTTCAAAACTAAACTGACAATTTCAAGTCCTGGAAACTTTGTGTTTTCGAGCTAAAAGACGAAAATTTCAAAATTAAACTTTTAGTCCGAGTCTTAACTCAAAATTTCCAGAAAAATATCTAGAATTAAAGTCAACATGTTGATAAAAATGGTTACACTTGATAGAGAAAGACTACATTTTATTTAAAGTCGAAATTTTAGAGAAAAAACATAATAAAAAGTACATACAAGTTTAAATTTAAAACTTCAAAAGAAAAAAATTAAAATATCGAAAGAAGGTAAATACACTAACTAAAACTTTGTGAAAAATTTTACATTTTTTTAGAAATTTTTAAGTTTTCAGCAACATTTCCAGAAAAAAAATGA
This sequence comes from Dastarcus helophoroides, assembly GCA_028583605.1. Lineage (NCBI taxonomy): Eukaryota > Metazoa > Arthropoda > Insecta > Coleoptera > Bothrideridae > Dastarcus > Dastarcus helophoroides. Next base: position 31,167,331 of record CM053328.1, read on the forward strand.
ATATTAAGATTTGAGGTTAATATTTCTAAATTAAGGCATAAACTTTGAAAATTTTTCTGTTAAATTTTGAAGTTCTTTTTTCGAAATTTTGACTGTTTCATCAAAATCTCAGTTCTAAACTTTTCATATTATGTTTTTTGGTCTTTTTTATTTTCATTTATTTTTTTAATTTGATTTTTTTAATCCAAAACTTAAGAAAACAAAGTCATAACAGCAAAAATCAATTTTGTTTAAAAAAGCAAATCAAAGTTAAAACTTCGCTAGAAAACCAGAATTATGAAAAAAGGTCCCTCAAATTTTCGACTTTAATCACCCAATTTTGTACATCTTAGAACTTTTTAACTCTTGGGTATATAATTTAACATTTTTATGAAAATTCCAAGTTTAAATTTAACATTTCTGCGACTCAGTTTGGAAATATTTAACGCAGAAATGTTAAATAAAATTAATAATAATAATGTTTCCGATCAGTAAGAGTCTACAATAAAGAATAATTTAAATTTAAAATTTCTAAACCCGAAATTCTGATTTAGTTTTTTTATAAAATTCAGGTTTTTATTGAAATTAGTACTCAAATTAAACCCAAAATTCAGCGTTTCAGCTTGAAATTTTTTAACTTGAAAAATAAAAAATATGTTCCTTAAATTTTAGGCAAGGTCAGAGTAATTACATGTTGTAATATTAAAGAAAAAAAAGACATAACATTTTCTAAATTATGATTGAAAATCAATTTTTAATTCGAAAAACTTTTGAAAAATCAAAAAAATGAGTTACTCGGAACTGAACCGAAAAAAACCGTTATTTTTGTCGGAACGAAAACCGGAACTGAACATATATAAATTTTTTGCTGGAACAAAAACCGAAAACCGGAACGAAATAACGGTTCGAATCCCTGGCTCTAATGACGCACAACTTTAAAGAGATCATGCAGATTGCAGAATGATGTTTTGTTCATTTTCGTTGTGTTGATCATATGTATGTTTGGCTGCCTATCGAGTCTCCAGTTAATATATTGGGTAGCAAAGTTGCGCCCTATCGCATTAGGTGATGCTGTATATATAAGTAGGTATATATACCTACAAAGTTAGGGTAAGATTGTGTCCCATCCTTAATTTTCGTTGCCATCGCTGTCAGATCATTCATTTTACATAATAAACGTTCTTAATACATTAGTTTGGGCGTACTTGAAACAGTTTTTTTTGGATGAAATGTATCCTACAAGTGATCTTGTTTAGTAAGGTAATGTTTGGTGACCGAAACGCGATTGCCTTAACGCAGTGATAGACCTGCTGATAATATTTAGCTGGAAAGACCTGGGAAAATATAATTGAAAAAATATAAATCAAAAGTTTTATTAACTGACACTTTACATAAATAAATAATAAATATTTAAATACATTTCCTTCACTAGTAACAAATATTTCCAGTTTTAATGTTAGTCACACAACAATACTATAAAAAATAACACTCTTCAATAAAACTAATATTAAAAGAGGAATTATTTGTTTATCTATACAAAATTTTGTCACAATAAATTATTGGTCTATTTTACATTTGGTTAATAATCTTAAGTAAAAATCACACTACTAAAATATATAAGCCACTCTAATGCCTATAGCATAAGTTTGGTCATGTAAAATAATATTTGCTATTTTTCATTTTATGCATTTCATGGTCTTTTTTATTTGGTAATCACATGTGTATATATATTAAAAATACTGCGTGAAACATTGTACAGGATTTATGTTACATTTTTTTAAATTAATACCTGGAAGTGATAAATCTTGTAGCAAAAATCAAAAACACACAAGATCACCTATTTCCTTTGGCTTACAATGTATGTTTTGTAATTATTGTATTGTTATAAAGCTTTAGTAAGATCACTGATTTAGGAATAATTTGAATTATTCTGGCTTTATTCCGTTTTTATTAAGGCAAAATTTGTATATTTTTAAAATTTGACTAAAATTATATCATACTGTTAACAGGACCGCATTAGTCCTCTAAAGTCTTTTGATTAAAACTAGATAATAAATTAATTACTGTATGTACAATATATAAATACATTTTTACTCAGGTGCTTTAGATTTTATTAATCTGTAACTGACGTCGGTGGTGAACTTTGCGTTGATGATGTATCCAGATTTGATTCCGAAACGTTATTCAGCTTGGGGGAATTTTCGTTATTATTGTTAGTTTCCTCAGATTCTGCTCCCGGCGGAATCAGACGCTTTGCTGCGGCTATTTCCATCCACATTTCTCGGTTGTTCCTAACACCCTGGACCAAGGGTTCTAGCTTGTCCGACAGCATAGCAAATGACTGCAACATTTCGTATTGGTATTAAAAGTAAACAGCAGGATTTATAGCGAATTTACCTCATAAATTGGTAGGCAAATTGAATTGATGAATTCTACTTGCATCAGGGGTAATTGATCTTCTTTTTCTCTATTCATTATATCCTGCAACAAATATGTAATTACTAAAAGTGTACAAGGGGGAAATTCGGTATGAAGCGAAATTTTTTGAGGTAATCTCCATATGTTTTAATTTACGTACTATTGGAGTAATATTGAGTTCTTCTCTTTCGATGTCCCCTTGTTCAAAAAATTCTGAGGATACCAGTTCAGCAACTCGTTTTTCAACTTCCCACGGTTTTGTTATAGCAGCCAAATCGCATACAGTCATCAGCATTGCTCTTAGTAGATCTCTGTGTTCATCCAAAGCCCAGCAGGGTCCGTCTCTAACGACGTTAAAAAATGCACCCCGTTTCCTAAAATATTTGAAGTTGCGGAGTCTGTTAATAAAATGACACCTGACTCACCTGAAGTATATAGCCAAATCTGTGGACAATATGGCTTCTTCTAATACTCTTATAACTCTTGAATATTCTTCTGGAGATATATTTGAAAGCAACTGGTTACCAGGAGAATTCAAGATCATTATGCATTGATCGAAATGATGGTGTTCCATTGTTGATGTTGAATATAGTTGTGCTAACGGCGAAGAAGCTCTGTAACAAAAATGGAATACAACTTTAATACTAAACATTAAATAATACTTTTTTTTGGGAACGGACTAGTCCTTGGTTATCTTCAAAAATTGAAATACAAAAATTACTTCCAAGAAAGATTAAAAAACACAACAAAGGTTGCTCTAACGCGTTTCAAAAGCCAAGCTAGAGCAACCTTTGTTGTGTTTTTTAATCTTTCTTGGTTTCAGGGGACAATTTTTGTATTTCAATTAAATAATACAACAATATTATTTATTATTCATCGCATCTCCGTCCTTCTATGATGGTTTTTGGTAGGTTCCATTTTATTGCCTGACGATGCACAGATTTGAAAGAATGTATAAACAAAAACCCCCTTTCCTTCCCGGGCCTCGTCCAGTCAGCGTTGTGGCGTGATATCCCATTCAGTTTATTTTATTGCGCCTGACAGTGCAGAGTGTAATCAACTGTGTGGTGTCAGATGCCGAAAACAAACAAAAAACGGAGATACGCCGAAGATTTAAAATCCATAAAACATACACTAGCTTGTTTAGAAAAGAGAATGAAAATAACGGACACATCATCATCATCATCTACGGGATCAAAATCGGGTACGTAATAATCAAATATAAGGGCAACCTATCCTTTTTTTATAGAAACAAATGACGAAAATACTACCTCGGATGAATAAAATAGAGGGTGTCAGTTGTTTTGACTGACAGTAACCCACAGATTATTGTCTGTACAAATTAAACTTGGGAGGCTATATTCTAATAGTTTATATTCTACAATAGTCCTTTTTAGTATGTTACAGGGCGTTAGTTATTTTGACTAACTTAGCCTGCAGATTATTGTCTGGATCAATATAGAGCTCAGGACTGCAATTCTAATAATAAGGGTGTTAGTTGTTTTGTCTACCAATAACCCGCAGATTATTGTCTGCTTAATATAAAATGTCCCACATTTTATATTCTTCTTGGTTAACGAAATAGAACTCCTATAATTCCGATTTTCCTCCTTTTTAGAATCGGATTCTTCCTCCAACTCGGAAGTCCGAATTTCACGAGAAGCTCTAACCACGGATGCAATCGTGGAAGAAAGAGATAACACCGCCAATATTCTACAGTTGTTCAAAGAAAGACCAACCCATCTCTTCGAATTCATTGGGTCCAGGTATACACAATGAATTAGTTGTAAGATGGACTGCTTACCTCAAAGAAGGAATTAACGCGGAAATCAGGAAGACATTAGTACAAAAATATACCATCCCAGAAAACTGTCCAACCCTGGGTGCACCCTTAGTGAATGAAGAGATAAAATCCATACTGCCATCTCAAGCCGTTAAAAATGACAATTTTCTATTCAGGGACAACTAGGAGCTAGTTTGTCCATCCTAGGCTCTATATCGTCTAAAAAATTATTAGACGCACCCGATAAGGACTTTATACTAGCCAATGAGATGGTCGAAAACCTAGTAGATGCGGGACAGCTTTTAACGAATATTCATCATGTGATATCCTTACAGCGAAAATTCGAAATAAATCCCTTTTTAAATGAAGACAGCAGATCAGCATCTAACAAAAATCAAATCGATGAATTCCTATTTGGAAAAGATTTTTTATCTAAATTTAAGTTATGTCAGGACGTAAAAAAGGCAGGAGAAGAAATAAAGAAGGCTCCAAAGAAAAATATTTTTCAAGCAGCGGGAATCTCAGAATTATCTCGGAATTTAAACTACCAGCGTCCACCTCAAACCACAAAAATGAAAGGAAGAAAGAGGGAATACAAAGAAAAGGAACGATAAAGGAGGACAGGACGACAGAGGAACAGATATTCACAACAAGACAAGATACGCGAGTACCGGAGCAGGAAATCCTACAATGTTTAGAGGTAAATAATTGCCCCAAACTTGCAGGCAGGGTAAAATATTTTAAAGATCAATGAGAAAATATAACACAAAATAAGCAAATATTGCAGTGGATACAGGGTATTAGAATTCCCTTTTCAAGAAAGCCTAAGCAACATAGCCTACCGCAAATTATTTTCTCGATTAATACCAAACAAAAATATGTTAAGGAAATTAACACTTTACTCAAAAAAGAGGCTATACCAAAATGCCAATACAAAAAAGGGCAAATTTTGTCATCTTACTTTTTAATTACAAAGCCAGGTGGAAAATTTAGATTTATCCTTAACCTAAAAAAGCTAAATTCTTTTATTCTAACTAAACACTTTAAGATGGAAGATTACCGTAATGTTTTGAAATTAATCTCACGTCATTGCTACATGGCTAAAATGGAGCTAAAAGACGCCTACTACCTTTTGCCTATTAACAAGAAATATAGGAAATTTCTACGCTTTCAATTTCAAAATGAATTATACGAATTTAATTGTCTACTGTTTGGTTTGAATATTGCTCTCTGAATATTCACAAAATTATTTAAACCAATTACAAAGTTTTTACAACAGCAGGGTTGTCAGTTAGTAATATATCTAGATGATATACTGGTTCTTGGAAAGGATTTTAATACATGCTCCAACTATATTAGCTTTATATTAAAAACCTTATTAAACCTCGGTATCACTATTAATAAAGAAAAAGCATATCAACTCCAACTCAGAATATTGAATTTTTAGGATTTATTTTTAACTCTAGACCATTGACTTTTGGTTTACCAGTTAAAAAGATCAATTTCATAATGAAGCCTCTACACGCGACCTTAAAAAAGCAAACCTGTAAAATAAAAAAATTCGCTTCCCCGGTAGGGAAACTAGTATCGGTTTCGCCCACTCTAATCTATGGATGGCTTCACTTAAAACAGTTTAAAATTGCTAAACAACAGGCCCCTAAGAAACATACGTATAACTTCAACAGAAACATGATCATTCCAAAAACATTAAATCAAGAGTTTTCTTGGTGGTTAAATAACCTTAATAGAGCCAAAAAAGCCATAGAACAAAAACCCTTTTGTCTTGAAATTTTTTCGGATGCTTCTCGACTGGTCGGGGCGCCTGCCAGGGTAACAACGAAGAAAAAGGGTTTTGGGATGAGAATGAGTTAACACAACATATTAATTGTTTAGTTACGTGCTGCTTTCCATGGACTTGAGTGCTTCGCAAAAGATAGGTCAAATTGCAATCTCCTCTTGCGCATTGATAACGTACCAGCAATAGCATGCATCAATAAAATGCGCAGTACTCAACACACACTTAAATAATATTACCAGAATGATTTGGGACTGGTGCAAAACAAGAAGTATATACATATTCGCATCATATATAAGCTCAAAAGAAAACATTCAGGCAGATTTTCTATCCAGAAATAAAACTATCAATACCAAATGTGAACTAAACAACGGAGCATATCAGAAAATTATAAAGGTCTTTGGCACACCTGAAATTGATTTATTTGTATCAAAAATTAACACAAAATGCAAAAACCCAGACCCTAATTGTATGTGTGTTGATGCATTTACAATTACATGGACCTCATTTTTCTTTTATGCCTTTCCACCATTCATTCTCATTCCAAAAGTCTTACAATAAATTCAGACCGACAAAGCAATTGGCATTGTAATAGTCCCAGATTGGCAGCCACAGTCGTGGTATCCACTCTTTTTGAACTTATTGACAGAAAACCCTATAAAATTTCCTCCAGGTAAAAATCTCCTCTTTTCGCCTTCCAGAGAGACGGACCCCCTTTACAACTCACTTTCCCTGGTGGCAGGGAAGTTATCAGGAAATTTCTTAAGAACAAAGTGATACCAAAATCAACCATTCCAATCATGTCAGCTTCAATTACCGACAAAACATTAAAACAATACAACATATGTTACAAAAAGTGGTGGGAATATTGTTCGAAAACCCCTACATCAAAGATTTTAATTCAGTCTTATTATTTCTTACAGAAAATACAAAAACGCAGTTATCGTACTAATCTCTTAATTGTTACCGATCGGCCTTATCACTAATTTTCACACTAACTTTAGAAGAGGAAAAAACTTTAAAACGATTTTTTAGAGGCATATACAATAAAAAGCCTACAACACCAAAATATTCAGCAACCTGGGATCCAAACCCAGTTCTTGATTTCTTAGCCACACTTTTTCCGTTAGAATCCCTAACACTTAAGAATTTAACGTTAAAACTCGTTACTCTATCATTACTTACCTTGGGACAGAGAGTTCAGACAATATCGAAACCATAAGTAACATCCTTTAGACTAATGAAAAGATTGAAATTCGAATCCCTGATAGAATAAAAACCTTAGGTATTGGGAAAAAAACAGCCCTATTCCCTTTCCTTAGAGAAATACCAGAACTTTGTGTCACTTCGACACTACAATATTACTTAAATAAAAGACGAATTTTCCCCTCAAATAATGATAATTTAATTTTAACTCACAAGAAACCTTACCATACGGCTTCTACACAATCTATAAGCAGATGGGTAAAAGAAATTTTAAAGGAAAGTAAAATCGACACTGAGATCTTTAAGAGTCATAGTGCGAGACACGCAAGTACTTCCGCCGCGTTTAGGTCAGGGCTCAATATAGACTTAATAAAAAATACAGCGGGTTGGACGAAAAAATCCGCGGTATTTAATACATTTTACAACCTTCGCAAAATCCAGAAGATTTTCAACTTGCTTTTAAACGTTAGTAGAGAAAATAAAAATACCTAGATTTTCCCCTTAGATTTAGCATTTGTTAACTTATAGTTACTTAAGTTACTTATTGTTATTTGTTTTTTATAGGAGTTTTATAAGATTATTTTTGATATGTGTTTACCACAGTTACTAGGTTTATGTATTGTTTACAGTAATACATATTATAATATACATAACCCATTTATTTTCTCTGCACACAAAATCTTACTAACTTTTCTCTACAAACATCTACCAAAAACCATCATAGAAGGACGGAGATGCGATGAATAATTAAAAGATTGGTCGACTTATCTGTTAAGGAAGATCAATCTTAATTATTCGAGCATTGGAGTCCTTCTATGATGGGCCTAACGCACCCTAAATTATATGTATAGCCAAAAAAATTAGTACGATTTAACAGTCAAAAATGAACTGAATGGGATATCACGCCACAGCGGTGACTGGACGGGCCCAGGAAGGAAAGGGGGTTTTTGTTTATACATTCATTCAATCTGTGCATCGTCAGGCAATAAAATGGAACCTACCAAAAACCATCATAGAAGGACTCCGATGTTCGAATAATTAAAATTGATCTTCCTTACCAGGTAAGTCGACCAATCTTTTAATTATATGACTCGTATTTTTTAAAGATTCGACAAAACAAATGCTAATTATGAATTAAAGCAATACAATCACATGATTATTTGCAAAAAAAAAGAGTCTTGATGATCAAAAACGGACATACTTGATTTGGAAAGAATTATTTGTCCCACGATGATCCAAATCATGGCATAAACAACCTATCATTAGCGCCAGACATTCAATTTCTCCAAAGATATTCCACCATTGTGTAGCCTGTAAATATGTAAAATGTATTTTAAGCACATTTTAGTGACCAAGTATTTATGGTTATTAAACTTTAAATTAAAAATTCAACTTTATTTTGTTTAAGTGTACTTATGTAACTTTGTTTTTAATTCTATTTATTACACTGCACACGCCAAAATTTCGAGAAAGAAAATCATAATCTTGATTCATTTAGCAGAAACTTCGAGAATAAGACGTATTTTGAGTAACATGCTGAATTGGAACAGTCAACATTTTTAGAAAAGGCCGTAATTTCTACAAAATATTCAAAATTTTCAATACAGTCCAATTTTGAGAGGACAAAATAGAATTTTCAGTATAGTGGTAATTTAGAAAAAGACAAATTATAATAAAAAACCCAGTTTTACGATAAAGTAGGAATTTTCAGGAAATCAAATTTAAAACTTGAAAAATATCGAAATTTGTTGAAAAAAGCGATTTTCGATGTGAAAATCGAAAGTTTCAAAAACCCAAACTGATTTTGACAAAAAAGTCAAAATTTCAAGGAAAAGATCGATATTTTGAGAAAAGACAAAATTTATTAAAATTTTGAAATTTCGTAGTCAAAGGGTATAGCAGGATAAGCACAGGCAATCTGCCCCCAGAGCCAAATGTGATGAATGTTATATCGATCAGTATGTCACCTATCTGTAATAATATTTCCATAGTTTTGGCCGCCTATCTCTTACTATCTTTTGAGTAATTTTGAAAAATGCCTTTTTTGCAGAGCATTTTTGAAACTTTATTTTCTCCGTAAGTAATAAAGCTAGAAAGATGATTTAAAAACCAAATTGTAGACAATATTATGACAAATATTGTGCGTGTGTACCTAAATTATATTGCGCAATAATATATGGTTTTTTTAATGGAAATATTTTTCCACCGCAATTTTTTTCAGTTCCAGCAAAGTGACCACTTTCCTAAAATTATCAAAAATTGCTATTAGCATAAAGAATAACTGGTATAAGTTTCATTAAAATCGGATGGCTGCAACCTGTTGAAAACAAATTGTTACATGGAGTTCTGCTTGATCGCCAATTATAGGTGTCTAATACCTTTGTTTTTAGGTTTCGGCAGAGTAACCATTTTCGTAAAATTACTGAAAATTTCTATTAGTATAAAGATTGACTTGTGGAAGTTTCTTAGGCTGCAACCTGCTGAAAAAAAAAGTATTTTTACTTAGAGCGCTGGTTGATATAAATTATAGGTTTCGAATAGAAATAAATAAAAAAGTATATTCGATTTGAAATAATCTTTATTTTAAATTAATCATTATTATCTGAATTAATGACAACAGATATATTGTCTTTAGCGAATATTTTGCTTAATATTACTATCGTTCCATTGCCGTTTGAAAAATCACAAGTAGGGCGTTTGACGTCAGTGTAACTTTTTCCATTTGGAATATAATCAATTTAGCAATTATAAGTCTTCTATTTTTATGCGTGATTTCGCTTCTGCTTTCAGTATATTTGGTGATTCTGTTCAGTATATCCTAGTTGCGTCCGTCCTCTTAATTGGTGTCATTAGTGTCCAGGCCCATTAAACCCTCATTAATATTTCATCAGCAAAGAGTCCTAATTGCACATTATAGATTCTAGGGAAAACTTGATTGATGTTGTTAACGGTATTAACTGAAGGGAGGAAAACTGCATATAAATAGTCGAACCATGGGTTTTGGTTTTTCTTACTATTGTTACCGCTTTGAATTGTGCTGTTATTCTGTTATTTTCACTGCGATTTTGACGATGACAACGGAGATTGGAGCAATTACGTGGATGTGGAGCGAGAAAGTAAGCCTTTGGCAGTAATAAGTAATAGATAGGTTTAAATTCCGATTTCATAAAGCATTAGCTAATAAGGTTGAAAGGTTTACATGTACGGGAAAAAATGTCACGCGTTTTTCAAAAGAGACTCGCATAATAATATTTTTGAAAAAAATCTTTGACACAATGACCACCTACCATTAAATCAAAATATTTTAAATCGTCAACTAGTAAGTAACTCCGCGAAAAGAAAAGCTGTAGACGAAATAAGCATGGGGGAAAAATAGTAAAGCGTTAGAGAAACAGCGATTTATTTCGGAAAAGATAAGAGAATTAGACTTGAAACTTATTTCAAGGTTTGAATTTGTTAAGCAAGTACCATATAAATTTTTGCCGGTTAAAATTTATTTTTTTCCAAATTCACTACACCTACTCCACAACAAACAGTCATTTTTATGACTACATTTTTAAACACGCCAGTTAACTGCCAGTCCTAAGCCTGGGTAAAGTGTGAAGGAAAATGAATAGACAGATTAAATGGGACGCAACTCGGACATTTCCTTATCTCCGGACGCAACTAGGACACGGACGGTCAGGTAATGGGACGCAACTCGGACATTTCCTTATCTCCGGACGCAACTAGGGTGCGTCCATTTTTTTATACATTGTATTCTATTTGAAAAACTTTCTTGATCTCCAATTAGCCAGGCGGATATGAACCTCCCTAAGATAATTGGTAGGAACTCGTAAATAATATTTTTAACTCATGTTCATCTACTTCGGGGAAATCCATTATTTGCGATGCCCCTACTGTTTTAAGTCGTTTTTTCTTCTGTTCCTGTGTTGATTTTCAACCCCCGTGCTCAAAGTGTTAAATGTGGTCATTTTGGCATTCACATAAACGATGTTTTCGTCAGCTAAATCAGTATCATGTTGTGCAAAAATCTCACATTCTTACAAAGCGGTTTTACTTTCGATAGATTTTATCGTCCATTGTATGATGCAAAAATTTATGCTTTTGACCAATCGATCCGTCAACATTTTCGACGACCCATCTTAATCTTGGGAACTGTTATATTCTTTAGTTGTTAACTGATTTCTTTTGCCTTTGAACGCTGGCATCAAGGGTAAATATCCTTCGTTTTTATTTGATCTTCAACATCACGGAATCCGCGTGCAATTAGAAATAGGTATGTCACCTCTTTGCAATAACGTTTTTAGACCTTGCGAATCCTCTAAAACAGTTCTCATAATTGGGGCATTATTTTGTGCGCCACAAAACGGTTCCAAAATATCCGCAATGTTGCCACCAGAACAACAAATTGTAAATGGCTTACAAATAGGTACCTTTTTCTGACCAGAATAAGATTTTCGCTAGTAGTCGTTATTGGAATTTTTCTGATGGCGAATATGGGTGCCATCGAAAATCAACATCAATTCTTGGGTAATGTGGTATAATTTTTTAACTGCAAAGATAGTATGATTATTGATAAGTTCCTGTCGAGATATATGATTAAAACCAAAATGAAATAATAAAATATCTCGTTCGAAACAACTATTTGACTGCAAAAATTTGATACTATTTGTCTAGTGAAGTAATATGTGGAAGCTTTGAAATAGGAACACAGGTAACATAAAACTATTATGTTGGCGCTGTTTGATTTTCACGAAATTTATATCATTTAATCTGTTTACAAATTACTACATTTGAGAATTTTAATAAAATGATTACTCTGCCGAAACCTAAAAAATATGTATTAGAAATACCTATAATTTGCGATCAACCAGGGCTCCAGAAAATAAAAATTATTTTTTTGTAGCAGGTTGCAGCCATTTTATTTTAATAAAACTTATACCAGGTAATTTGTATACTAATAGAAATTGTTGGTAATTTTTAAAAAGTGGTTACTTTACCAGAACCTAAAAAAAATTGCATTAGATTCCTATAATTTGCGATCAACTAGGGCTCAATGAAAACATTTTTTTTTTCAACAGGTTGCAGCCATCCGATTTCAATAAAATTTATACCAGTTATTCGTTATACTAATAGCAAATTTTGGTAATTTTAAGAAAGTGGTCACTTTGCTCAAACTTAAAAAAAATTGCAGTGGAAAAATATTTCCATTAAAAAAACATATATTATTGCGCAATATAATTTAGATACACATGCCCAATATCTGCCATAACATTGTCTACAGTTTGGTTTTTGAATCATCTTTCTAGCTTTATTTCTTACGGAGAAAACAAAGTTTAAAAAATGCTCTGCAAAAAGGGCATTTTTCAAAATTACTCAAAGACAGTAAGAGATAGCCGGCCAAAACTATGGGAATATTATTACAGATAGGTGACCTACTGATCGATATAACTTCATCACATCTGGCCCATGGGGCAGATTTCCTATGCTTATCCTGCTATAACCTTTAGTCTAAATTTTGACTTTTCTCACAATTTCGATCTTTGTCTCAAAATATAGATCTTTTCTTTGAAATTTTGAAAATTGAAAAGGGCGAATATTGAGAAAAATTTCAGGTAAAAAGTCGAAAATTCAAGAAAAATTTCTCGACTAAATATTTATTTTTAACGACTGCCTGAGTGAAAACAAGCTCCCCCCCGCATCCCGCCCACTGTGATGTCAGAAAATATCTACTGATGAGACAAACGTCGAAATTTTGAGAAACAAGATAAAATGCGAATTTCCTGGAATTTTTGTCTTTTTACAAAAATTCAAAATTTTCAAAAATATTTTACAAAATCTTCAGATAAATATTATTCCAAAATTTTTTTACTCTTTTATCAAATTATCTACCAAATTTCGAGAAAAAGGCGAAATAAGAAAGTCGAAATTTGCAGAAAGTCGAATTTTAAATAAGTCGAAATTTTCCGAAATCGTCGAATTTTGAGAGATGAAATTTTGAAAAAAAAAGTTGAAATTTCGAATAGATTCAAAATTTCAAAAGGAAAAGAGAAATTTTGTGAAAAAAGGCGGATTTTGAGAAAAAAGTCGTAATTTCGAGAAAACGTCATCATTTTAAAGAAAAGGACTAATTTTTAGGAAAAAAAACAAAACATGGAAATTTTTGGAAAAGGTTCCCGCAGTTAAAAATATAAGTTTTCGGTTGGCTGTAGAACCAGGGGAGAGCAAGTGTCCCACTCGGCCCTATTGTTCCTAGCTAGCAGAAAAAGTAAACAAGAGAATTAAAAAATACTTTTTATTAGATAGAACTGTGTAAATTACCGCATTAGTTATTATCTTAATAAATGTTGTTACGTACGCTACCTATAGACCCCCGACACTCAAGGGTCCATGGGGTTAAGAAACCCTGCCTTAGCAGTTGCTATTTCATAAAGAATTTCTTGTTTTTTTGACAAATACATTCGCGACATTCGTTATATCACTAGAAGGTACGTATTAATAAAACTTCAAGACTTTGTAACTTCTAAACCACTTGACCGTTTAGGGGGCGCCACTGTAACTCTAAGGTAATCCAAACCAGTTAAATAATAGGTTTATTGAGGTATGATATTTCATACCGTAAGAGTACATTTGATCAAACGGTAGACGTGTATTTTAACAAAATACAATATAATTAACTCGGACCTGCCACTTTACTCTGAATATTATGCAGCACTTCTTTATGAGCACTCTGCTTCTTCTCCAAACCTTTGAGGCTATCGTCAATCTGCTCAATTTTTTTCGTAATATGTTCTATCCTTTTGGATACATTATCTTTCGCTTCCGCAACACTAGTCCTTATCAAAGCCGGGCCAAATAATTTGTAAACTCTCGAATCGGTATTAAGCGTTTCCAATTCTTGCATCACTAACCGATTTTCATTAAGTTGTGTGTCCAATTCCTGTCTTACCGAGATAGTGCTTTGAATCTCTTTTTGGGTTTTGTCCAAAGCTTCCAATTCAGATTGGAATTGCTTTCGCATGACTGTTCAAATGAGAGAGTGATAGAAACACATTGGAATTTTTTCAAAACTGACGTTGTGAATACGCAAATGACATCTTAAATGCTGGGCGCCTTGATTATATGAAATAATAGTTTCTAGAACAGTGGTGCCCAATCTTTTAATTGGTTGGAACCAAATCACAAGCTAAAGATTATAGGTAGACCACACTATCAACATTGATTCATATTATAACTTGATTGAAAAAAAAAAAATATTTCGCGGTTTTCTCGAAAGAACTTTTGAAATTTCCAGTTAAAGTCCAAAATTTTCAAGCTAGAATTTTGGGAATTTATATTTTAATCTAAATAAATTGCCTGTTTACGTAAGAACTTCGCAATAAAAAAAAATATAGAAAACACAATAACAAATTGATTTCAAAATTTTGGTTTTTTAAAAAATTTCTATTTTTTGTTTTAAATTTTGTCTTTTTCTAGAAAATTTGATTTTTTTGTAAATTTCGACTTTTTTAAACAATGCTACTTACTTCAAATCGACCTCTTAAGTATACATTTTTTCAAAATATGTTTCTGAAAATGTTTTCCATTTAAACATTTTTTATCTAAAAATGTTGTTTTATTTTGAAAATTCGGACTTTGACCTCTTTTGAAACTTTCACTTTTTTGAAAATGTCGACCTTTTTTTAAAATTTTGACTGAAGATTTGATTTTTTGCAAATTTCGATATTTTTCTAAATAACATTGTCTCAATGTTTCAACTGTTTTATAAATATGATTTATTTGTTGAAAAATTCATTTTTTTCAAAATCTCGATTATTGAAATTTCGAACTTTTTTAAAGATTGGATAATTTTGAAAGTTTCGTTTGTTGAATTTTTTTTAATTCCCCTTTTTCTCGAAGATTTAATCTTTTTGAAAATGTTAACTTCTTCAAAATTAGACTCTTTCTGAAAAGTTCGACCTTTTTCCAATTTTTTCTTGGCAATTTTTTGCAACAAGAAAAATTTCCTTAGAAGACAAAATAATATACTTACAGTTAAAATTGAAAACATCATTTGCGCCACATTAAATGCGTGTCTCCAGTTGTGATAGGTAACATTTCTATAATTTTTTTTCACAGACAACAACCATCTGCAGAGTATTTCATAATCAATGTGAAACCGTTCTACCAAATCCAAATCCAGAAACATCCTTATGCAGGCCTATATTCAAAATAAGTCATTGGAGATAAGTTTTAAGTTATGATTCGTTAACTCACAGTGAGCGTTTCATCATCAGTCATGTGAATATCGTCGAAAGTAAAATCGTGTAATCTGAAGTGTGCCGAAGAAGGTATCCTAAGAGCCTAAAGAGATAAACATGAATATTTTAAACAATCCAATCAACCTGATATTCACCTTTCAAACGTTGTGCGTCTTCCAAGGATGCTGTTGCATGATAAGACAGTACTTCCAACGTGACACTTTGTTTTGCGATAGCGACAACAGCTTTTTCGTACATGTGCGTGTTGTGTATACCCATACCACAAAATATCGCGAAAGCTTCCACGAAGTTTTCGTCGTTTTTCGTAAATTGTAAATCATTGAATTTATTTATAAGTTGAATAACACCAATTATTTGCCCTGAGGAATTCTTAATTGGCATGCATAAAACTGTTTTGTGTTTAAAATTAGTGCCCAAGTCAACGCTGGGGTCGAAACGGGGGTCTTCTTCGGCGTTGGGTATATTAACCCTCTGGAAAAGTGCTAATGAGCATCGTTGGGTTTCACTATTGTTGATGATTTACCTCTCCCGTGGTGGCTACATATCCTGTGATACCTATGTTTATTGGAAATCGGCTCTCGAATGGACTGAAAAGGAGACGTTAATAATCATGATGATGATTTTGTGACCGTAGCTTACCTCGTTCTAGATTCACCTTCTTCACTATTCAAATCGTTGGCTTCGAAATCGAATACTCTAGAAAAACTAACGCTAGAATTTCCCACTAGTAATACCTACAACAAAGAAAAATACTTGTTAGCAGTAGCGAGTACAGCTTTTTGCGTTGCGATGGAGGGGGGGGGGGTATTGACTTTTCTCAATAAAAATATTTTTTATATGGTCCAACAGTGGCGTGTTCTTCAGGGAAACTGAAAAAGTAAAGTTTTTCTTATAGAAAGGAAAATTAGATATGGTTTTGGGCAAAAATACGAATACTTATGAAGTTTTACCAAAACTGTATTATTTAAATTGGAATATTTAAGATCTTTTTTTATTAATTTAAGTTTTCTCGAAATGTCGATTTTGTTGTTGAAATTTTGTGCTTAAACCAGAATCTTCCTTTCATAAATTTTAATTTTTTCCAGAAATTTCAATCGTTACTTAACTCCAAAGTTTAGGTTTGAAATTTTTCAACTACAAAATTTAAACATCTATCGATTCACTTTTTTTTAAAATTCAAAGATTAAAGCCAAAGGTTGAAATAAAAAAGTTTGCAAAACAAAACACTTTTTTAATTAAAAAATCTAAATTTGATCCTAAACGGTGATTTTTTTTCTCGAATTTTCGATTTCAATCAGGAATGAACTGAAGTATAACGGAAATTTATCAAATTATCTGCCTTGGGTTCGACTGAGCAAGAGGGTGCATGATTAAATTTTGCAGCATTCCTTTAACTTTAATTAACATTACTGATTGTTTGAATTACTAGATTTTCTTGGTCTATTTTTATTGGTTCAACTCTTCGATGGCTTTTACAAATATTACCTATATCGAAATATAACTGACTTATAATACGCATCATATTTTTTTATTATTTGTGAAGAGACAGTATGCACACTTGCTGCACTTAAATATTCACTAAATTACTCCAAGTTTAAAATCCAAACTTTATCAAAAGAGAAATCTCGCAATTACTGTTGAAATTTCGGGGTGAACGTGTAAATCTCTAGGAGTGTGAGTTTCAAGTTGAAATATTTTGGTCTAAAGTCTAAATTTTTAGTTTTGAGCTTAATCTTTTCGGTCATATTTTCTCTTTCTTTTTAAGAAATTGCTGTCCAGTTCTTTGAATTAAATTATGATTTTTCAGCAAGGTAGAAGAAAGGGAAATGTCAAGAAAGGAACTCTCATGTAGGCTGCCATGTGTCCCAAAATGAGGAAAATTTAATCGATGAAATTTGGAAAAAAAGAAAAAAAACCCTACATGTGGTATAATGATCAATCCTTACATAAGGATGTCGCGAATGAAAGGATTAAAATCAAAATATGAAATCGAAAGTCTAGAAAAATTTTTAATGTAGAGAATTGGTATTTTCGGATAATTTCGAAAATGAATTGGAAATGTGTAAAAAAATGTTTCCAGCTTTAAATCTAAATTTGAGTGAACATTTCAAAAAAAATTCAAAATTTTTAGAAAAGTTAGGAAAAAAAGGCTGAAAACGTGCACTCGAAATTGGGAGAAAGAACTCAACATTTTGAATTAAATTCTTTGGAATATAAGTGACAAAATCAAAAGTTCACTTTTACATCTGAAATTTTGGAAAACAACACTCGCATGTTTGAGTCGGAATTTCGATAAAAGAGTATGAGAAAAGGTTGAAATTATAGAAACATTCTAAAGAACTTTGATTAACGTCGACATTTAAATACTTGAAATTCACAAACAAAATGTCTATGTCGTACAAAAAGCTGGAATGGTTCAAGGTTTTTTTTCCTTTCAATATTCTCGACCCTTTCTGACGACCCTCTTTAATGCCCAAGGGCGCGCTACTCTCATCAGCCGACATTATGTTAACTTTTAAACTCGGTCTCTCTGACAATATATTAAAATATAATTAAATTTTAAAAACATTATAAATCGAATTGTTTTACAAAATCTAAGAATAAAATGGATGGAAGGATATCCTGAAAGAGAAAAAAATTGAATGTATATTTTGCAAAATAATTTTTCTAAACTAAATATTCTTGAAATAATTTGGAACATTGTTCTTTAAATGTAAACTTTTTTCCAAAATTTATATTTTTGTCTCAAATTTTCCACTGAATTTTGGAATTTTCAAATCGAGACACAAAATCGTCATTTCTTTTTCTGGAACAAAATTGACAGTTTGAATTTAAGCTCGAAAATTCTACGACATAATTAAAAATGTTGAATTTAAACTTTGAATTTCGAGCAAAAAGTATAAATTCTTGAATAAACTGGAAACTTACAAAAATAAATATTCTTTTATGTCATATTATTCCAAAATGTCGAATTTTTCAAGGATTTTTTTAAATGCATTTTTGTGTTCATCTTGAAAGTTCAACTTGTTTTATAGAAATTTCAAATGTTTTTCGATATTTCCTGAAATGTTGAACTTTCCACTTCATTCACAAAAGTTAGACTTTGTACAAAAAATTTTAGGAACAATATTTGATAATATTTCTCAAACTTTAGTTTTTTCGAAAAGGGATTTTTCGCGATATTTTGATCCTCTTCATTAACCAACATTTTCCTCTTCTGTTTAGACTCCCGTTGATCGAAAACAGAATCATTTCATTTAACATCCATTCGATCCAACATTTCCAAACTGGGTCGAAAAAATGTTGGATGAAATTGATTCTTCACCGAATTATTTTATCGAAATTCATTTTTTTTCCAAATATTGCCTTTTAATGTAATTTTAACCTAAATCTCGAAATATTGACGTAGTATCTGCTCAACATTTATTGAATTGTTGAAAGATTAATTTAAGGAAGAATATTCTTCTTGAAAATCGAAAGTTTCACTTCATATTTCGAGAAAAAAGTAAAAATTAAAGAAAGCCACTGAAAATATCATTTTAATTTAATTTTGAATTATTCTTACTATTTTGAGGTATTCCCGAAATAATGTATTTGAAATTTTTATATTAACTCAATTGTCGCTTCAAAATGTTCACTCTTTTAAAATTTCAACTTCAAAAGACTTTTGGCCAAGTTTCTACGGTAACCACTAAATATTCAAAATTTTACTAACAAAGTTAGACGTTTAAGGATGAAAACTCTACTTTAAAATTGAAATTAAAGAATTTGGAATCACAGGGGTTTTTTTCTGAACTTCAGCATTTTTTTGGCAATTTCAGTTAAAACTGAAAATTGCTACTGTTATTCTCTTAAAATATTATACTCTAAAATCTAATGTCTGGGAAAAGTCGAAATTTTCCAGACTAAAATAAGAATTTTGAGGAGGAACCCGAAATCTGAAAAAAAAAGACACGTTTAAAGTTTAAATTTCAAGTTATGAAGTGAAATTTGCCTCGAAATTACTTAATGTTTTGAAATTAAGATAAAAACTTTGTGAAATCGTCGACAAATTCAATTTAAATTTTTACAACTTTCGACCTTTGAAAACAAAATTGTGAGAAGAAAGTCAAATCTTCGACGGTTTTCTGGGAAGTTCAATCCTCAAGTTGGGAGTAAGTTTGAACTTCCATGGCAAAGTCAAGATATTTTTAGAATTTTTAAAAAAATGTCGAAATTTGATCGAAAAATTAAAATGTGGGAGTTCAAGTCAAAACTTCGAATTTAATTTGAATGTTTGCATGACGTTTAGATTTTTCCCGAAAAGAGTTTTTAATTTTAATTTTGATCTCGAATGTCATCTTAAAGTTTTGACTTTTTTTTAAATTTCAGTTTTACTAGTTTTTCTTTAAGTTTAGATTTTTTGCCGTAGTTTCTAGAATTAAGCTTCAAAATAGAATTTTTAATAAAGTTTTTAAAATTGTAACTTAAAACTGAAAACTTGGATTAAATTTAATCTTCCAGGGCAAATCTAAGACAAATTCAGAATTTTCAAAAAAAAAACGTCAAAATTGGAAGTTTAAAATCAAAAAGTTAAAACATTGAGCTTCAAGTCGAAATTTCGAATTTAATTTTGAATATTTCTCGACTTTTAGAATTTTCCCGAAAAGAGTTTTTACGCGAAATTTTGATTTTGATCTCGAATGTCATCTCAAAGTTTTCACCTTTTTTTTTTCGAAATTTCAGCTTTTCAAGTTTAAATTTATTGGCGAAATTTCCATAGTAACCTCAAAATCTCAAATTGGAGTTTCTAATTATGTTCTTAAAATTGTGAATTAAAATCGGGGATTAACTTTGAACTTTCAGAAAAAATGGTCAGAATTTTCAAATAAACCGAAATTTGAAGGTTAAAATCGAAATTTTACCTTTACAGTGAAAATGAGGTTCTAGTCGAATTCTCAAATTTAATATTAAATTTCAGGATTTGTAAAAGAAAATTTTGAAAGTCGAAATTTGGAAATCAGGTCGAAATTTCGATAAAAAAACTTTGGAATATCTAAAAATAAACTTTTCCCCAAATGTCGGCTTAAAAATTGTAATTTCTAATTTAGATCCGAAATTTTGAATTTAAAATCAAAATAAGTAGCATAGAGTGGAAGGATACTCAAAATTTTGAGTTTAAAGTCAAAATTTCGAAGTAAAAGTTTGGAATGTTTAAAACCAATTCTTAAAATTTCGAGTTTAAAATGGAAATTTTGGAAATGTTACCTTCGAACTTGAAATTTCGAGTTTAACACGTTAGCAACGGCACTAATCCCCGACGTCAAGTAAAATGTTTATTAATAGACGGGGTTGAATTTCTTAATATATTTTATGTGGAAGAAACCTAAAATTTCTTCTTTTTTTTTGTATTGTAAAATGTCACAAAAAGCGTTTAGCTGCAAATGACATCTAGATGTCAAATATAATAAAATTATTGCTCTTGACCTCAGAGTCAAGAGCCAACCACAGATCATTCCTTATTCGTTCTGCATGGCGCTTCCGGCTGGCGTCAAGACGAATCACCAATCATATCCAACCTCCAATTTCTTTATTTTTTTTAAATTTCAAGATGTCACGATTAACATTTGGCTGCAAATAACATCTAGATATCAAATATAATCAAATTATTGTCCTGGACCCCACGGTGAGGAGTCATCCACAGACGTTCCCTTCATTTGTTCTGAACGACACTTGCCCTTGGCGTCAAGATAAACCACCGAGTCATATCCTGCTAATCTTGTATTTTTGGAGGTTACATTTTCTTACGAGTGTTGGTTCATCAATTAAGAATTTGTTTTGAAATATATAGAAGCATTACCTAGAGATGATTCCTTATGCCGGAAACTAGTATGCCAAATGCAGTTAGGGCCACCTCTTAGCGAGCCAAAAGCGACTAGAAAAGGATCGCTAAAATCACTTTACCACAAATAATTCACATTTTAGTTGCGATGGGAGCAAGTGTCGTTTGTTAATACAGTTTAAAACTTGTCATTGGAGGCAAAAACCTTGCCAAAGTCATTTTTCTGAAATATAGCTGCCATCGTTAACTTGCTAACGTTAAAATCTTGTATTAAATTTGGAAAAATTGTTATAACTTCGTTGGTTCATGACTTTTTGCAATATTTCGTATTATTAATATAAGAAAAAATGTTTTCTCAAAATTTTGAGTGTTGTCTGAAATTGTTGGAAGCCCTGTTTTGCAACTTAGTTTTGATTTTTAAAACCGAAATTCGCCCAACGATGCAAACTAATAAAAAAAATATACTGTCTCTTCACAAATAATTAAAAAAATATGATGCGTATCATAAGTCAGTTATATTTCGATATAGGTAATATTTGCAAAAGCCATCGAATAGTTGAACCAATAAAAATCCACCAAGAAAATCCAATAATTCAAACAATCAGTAATGTTAATTAAAGTTAAAGGGATGCTGCAAAATTTGATCACGCAGCCTTTTGCTCAGTCGAACCCAAGGCAGATAATTTGATAAAATTCCGTTATACTTCAGTTAACGCAAACCATTTCAAACAAATTTGGAAATCTACAAAGTACGTGCGTATACCCAATTGGCCAAACTTTCAAATTAGGTCAATCTGTTGTGTATTCGGAGACAGTATCCACATTGCAGATGGCCCCAGTAAACATTAGTCAAGTAGAGCATGAAGTGAGGATTTCGAGGAGTTTGAGGCAAAGTTTGCGGTTGATCCTGCGTTAACAAGTAATTATCTTGGGTCTAGAAAACGTAAAACCTATTTCGAAAATTAACGGGGATATTTAAAAGTAATCGACGTTTTATTAATAGTTTTTGAAAAATTCCATTAGTGGTTTATTTCCCAAAGGATTTTAAGGCACTGTTAATTTAATAAATGGGGCAGAGAGATCTGAACATTTTAATAACATAGAAATCTACGATTTTCACGACAACAGTAAATGTTTTACTACTAGATCGGCTTTGTAATGTTTCTCGTAAACTAACTTTGTTTCGTAGTGGATTTCCTTGCGATACTAATTATATTTCTGGAGTAAACAAATAACATTTATTACCTTTGCTTTGATATTTCCAGCAATTTAGCAGCTTTGACATTTTGACTTTATCGATAGAGTAGATGGTTTTATTATGCACCAGAAACATTTCAAATCAATGGTAAAATCAAAAGCGCACATCTTGAAAATGTGTTTCATAATTTACGGTTATATTTTCGAAATTTTTTCGATATTTTAACCTTAAATTGAAATTGTTTACTTTGAACTGCAAACTCCCAGAAAAAAACAGATTTCGCCTTCAAGCTTAATATCCAAATCTAGTTTTCTCTCAAAACTGTATCTTATATGCTACATGCGTTTCTTCCTAATGATGCTGAGTTTCCCAAATGACCAGTTAATGGTTGTAAATAAAAATGCTTTGTTCGGTATTAACTTATTGCAAGGATTTGAAGATAAAATCGTCAATTAAAAGTCGATGCGCAATTTATTCAGCTTATCCATGATAGTAATTATGTACTGGAACACATTTAATTTATTAGCATATTTTATAGTTTCTAGCGCTTCAGCTATCACATATTACTGAATATCACCAGTGATTATTGTTCTTGGGAGCGATAACAGTTTTAAATAATGGGTGCCTATTAAAATTTTGTTGACATGCCAGCTGGCACGCTTGTCATAATTTCACCATATCATGCAAATTACTCAAACAAAGATATAAATTAGTTTTAGAAAATTTTACAAGTAATTGATAACACGTTAGAAAATTTTCTTCTTTAAGAAATGGTGTAGTAGTGCTGGATGGTACCAAATTTTCCGGTTCTTATATAAATCGTGAAAATATCTACCATAGTTTCTATATAAATCGTGAAAATATCTGCCATAGTACCAAGGATGAAAAAGTCTATTTATTCTTACCTGGACCCGTTGACATTGTATAAGGCTTTGTGTGTGCGTCAATATCCTAAAAACGACGTGTTCTATGGTACTTTGTTCCTCGAATATCATTCTGGCAAGATCCAACAACACTTGGTTCCGTTTAACTTCGAGTTGAGACTTTTCATAAAGGTGTGCATTTCTTAGCCCTATACCGCAGAACTGAAGGTAACTGGAAAATACCTCTTCGTCTTGCTTTGTAAATGGTTGGTCCCCCATTTTATTGATAACCTGCAAAATTAAGTAAATGTTCAGGACATTTGGAAATAAAAAGGTAAAAAAGCAAATAACTTATTTGATTTGAAATTCATTTTACCTAAAAAGGTCAGTGGCGCATCCAAGGGGCTTTGGAGGCTTACTCCCCACTTTTAAAGTAAAAATTAACTTTGAACAAAACATAAAAACAAAGAATTAAATTTATTCAAGTAGAACACAAACCTAGACTGCAAATTCATGCGGTTCTCTAGGCGTGTATAGTGAATCATAGGTAGTTGAACTACCAACAGTTAAAACACTGCCACCTAGCGAAGCGGTTGCTCTCTAGGAAAGTTCCCATAAGACAAGGATTCTAATGCACAGACCAATCATGCCAATCAGACCAATAGCTTTGAATATTTATTAGATTCGAAGTTTGGAAACCAAAGACCGGTTTCGATCTTGTTAGATCTCGTTAGTTTGGTATATCCAACTGGAATGCTAACAAATGTTCCGACAAGTAAGTACTAAAGAATCAACGAAAGTCAAGCGCGTGACTCTCAGACTACCTCCACCAGTTGGATGTACCAAATTGTCGAGATCTAACAAGATCGACCGGTCTTTGATTTCCAAACTTCGAATCTAATAAATGTTCAAACCTATTGGTCAGTGCATTAGAATTTATATTTATTGTTCAAATTTCGATAAAAAATTAAAAATTCTTAAAAATTTTTGAAAAAATCTAAATGTTTAATGTTTTATCAAAACTTTTGATTTTTAAAACGTTTCTGTTAACTTGGTCCAGGCCCCTTGGAAAACTATGAATGTAATTAACCTTCGATTACAAAATATAAAAAAAGTTGCTTTTCGTTCCGACGAGTAAAAAAATTACAAAAAAAACGATTTTTTTTGCAAATTTCAACTTTGTTTTCAAAATTCGACTCTTTCAAAATTTAAATTTTTCAAATTTCAACATTCATGAAAATTTCGGTTATTTTCAAAATTGCGGCATTTTTGAAAATTTTCAATCCTTTTTTAAAATTTTCAATCTTTTCTGAAAACATCGACTTTTTAAAAAAATATTGTCCCCTGCGAATTTCGACTCATTTCAAAATTTCGAATTTTTTTGAAGCATTTGATTTTTATTGAAAATTTAAACTTTTTAAAATAATTCTACCTTTTCCAGAAATTTTCTCTTGTGTTTGAAAAGTTCGACTTTCTCTCGATATTTCTTTTTGGAAATTTCAACTATTTTGAAAATGTTTCTATTTCCTTTTCTTTTAAATATTTTGATACTTTTTGAATAATTTGACCTAATAGTTTTGATTTTTTTTGGAAAATTTAGTATTTTTTTTTTCAAATTTTCGGCTTATTTTTAAAAAATGTTGATATTTTTAAAATATGCGCTCTTTTTTTTTTGAATTTTGATTTCCGAAATTTTAACTTTTTCTTGTAAATTTGACTTAAAAAATTAGACCTTTTTAAAAATCTGAATAATTTTTTTAAATTAAAATTTTATGAAAACTTCAACTTTTGAAAACATTAACTCATTCAAAGTTTTTGAATTTTTTAAATGTCGAATTTTTCAAAACTTGAACGTTCTCAAAATAATGATAAGTTAAAAAACTTCGATTTTCGAATTTTATTAAAAATTTTGCCTTTCTGGACTTTCGACTTTTTTGCATATTTCAGCCTATAATAATATTATTATAGTTTTGACTTATTTTAAACAAACAGTTTTACAATTCGCCTTTTTTTAACATTTTCACTTATTTGTTAAATTTCGACTTTTTTCTAAATTTTGACTTTTTTTTGGAAAATTCTCGACTTTTTTGAATGATTAGATATTTTTTGTCTTATTGAAAAATTTGCCATTTTTAAATCTCAAATTTTCTGAGAATGTTTACAAAAAATGTTGACCTTTTTTCAAAATTTCATTTTTTTTTGTGAATACGTTTTTTTAAATTATTTGGAACATTTCTTTTCCACATTTTGTTTTTGAAAATTTAGATCAAGTTCAAAATTTTGACGAAGTTTTGATATTTTTAAAAACCATTTTTTCGAAGTTTCCACTTATCTGAATTTGATTTTGTTTTCAAAAATTCCACTTTTAGAAAATTTTTATTTTTTTTGAAAAGTTAGATTATTCATAATATTGACATTTTTGAAAATTTGGACGTTATTTTAGAATTTACACTTTTTTTTTGAAAATTTTGGCGGTTTATTAAGATTTTGACTTTTTCTCAAAAACCAAACTTTCTGAAATGACCACTTTTTTGAAAAATTTCGATTTTCGAGTTTTATTAAGAATTTTGACTTTTTTAAACATTTCAATTCTATTCTGACCCATTTTGGCAATTTAAATATCAAATTACGACTTATTTTGAAAATGTAAATTTTCAACAATTTGACTTAAGTATATCGACAATTTTAAAATTTTTACTTTTACGAAATTTCTGGCCTTTTTGAAAAATTGAATATTTTTTTATTGTTTTTATTAAAAATGTTTAATATTTTGAAAATGTTGACACAAAATGTTGAGTTTTATCAAATTTCGACTTTTTTAAATGTTTTCCTTTTTGTAATCTCGATCTTTCAGAAGTACTTTTTTTTGTAACTTTAAATTCTTTCACTAATTTCTAATTTTTGAAAACTTGGACGTTATTTTAAAATTTCCACTTTTTTTTTTAAATTTTGGAGCTTTATTAAGATTTTGACTTTTTCTCAAAAACCAGACTTTCTGAAATGATGACTTTTTTTGAAAAATTTCGATGTTCGAGTTTTATTAAAAATTATGACTTTTCTGAACATTTTGATTCTAATATGACCCATTTTGAAAATTCAAATATCAAATTACGATTTTTTTGAAAATGTAAATTTTTTTTCAAAATTTTGACTTTAGTATATTGACTTTTTAAAAATTTTTACTCTTACGAAATTTTTGGCCTTTTTGAAAAATTGAATATTTTTCTATTATGTTTTTATTAAAAATTGAAATACAGAACTTGTCCTCTGAAACCAAAAAGATTAAAAAACACAACAAACTGTTCTCAAAAATGTTCTCCTTTTTGTAATCTCGATCTTTCAGAAGTACTTTTTTTTGTAACCTTGAGATCTTTCACTAATTTGTAAATTTCTTCGAAAATTTTAACCTTCTTGAAAATTTTGACCGTTTCTCTAAATTTTGAATTTGAAATTTGAAAATTTCGACTTTTTCTTGAATTTTGACTTTTTTATGGAGTAGGTTTTTCAAAATCTTGACTTCTTTGAAATGTTTCACATTTTTTCAAAAATTCCTTTTTTTAAAGTTTCGAACCTGTACCATCAAAATTTCGACTTTTGCTCGAAATTGACCTTTTTGCGAGTATGTACTTTTTCAAAATTTCGAATATTTGAAAACTAACCTTTTTTTTAACTTTCAACTTATTTTAGTAATAATCCATTTATTACTTCTGCAGCAAACTGACCTTTTTCTAAAATTTCCACTTTTTCTCTACACTTCAAATTTTTGTAAATTCGACTTTTTAAAAAATTCGCCTTTTACTGAAAATTTGAATTATTTTGGAGAACTTGGTTTTTTAAATTGCGAATTTTAAAAAATTTGGACTTTTCTAAAATGTTCTCTTTTTTGTAAATTCGATCTTTCCGAAGTACTTTTTTTTGTAACTTTGAGATCTTTCAGTAATTTTTAAATTTCTTGGAAAATTTTAACCTTCTTGAAAATTTTGACAATTTCCCTAAATTTTAAATTTTTCGAAAATTTCGACTTTTTCTTGAAGTTTCGACCTTTTGAAAAAGTTGTTTTTTCAAAAATCTTTTCATATTATTATTTCAGAAATTCCTCTTTTTTTTAAGATTTGACCTTGTATCATCAAAATTTAGACTTTTTCCTCGAAGTTGACTTTTCTCATAGTATGTACTTTTTCAAAATTTCGATTTCTTTAAAAACCAACCTTTTTTTAATTTTTGAATTTTTTTTTGAAAATTTCGACCTTTTTTTTGAAATTTCCACTTTTTCTCCACACTTCGAATTTTGGCAAATTCGACTTTTTGAAAAATTCGCTTTTTCCTGAAAATTTTAATTACTTTGAAGAACCTGGTATTTTAAATTAAAAAAAAATCGGTTTTTTTAAAATGTTCCCTTTTTTGCAAATTCGATCTTTCCGAAGTACTTTTTTTGTAGCTTTGAGATCTTCCACTAATTTCTAAATTTCTTAGAAAATTTTAACCTTCTTGAAAACTTTAAACATTTCTTTAATTGTGAATTTTTTGAAAATTTATAGTTTTTCTCGAGGCTTCGACTTTTTCATGAAGTAGGTTTTTGAAAATCTTGACTTTTTTGAAATGTTTCACATTTTTTCAGAAATTCCTTTTTTTCAAGTTTCGACCTTCTACCATCAAAATTTCAACTTTTTCTTGAAGTTGACTTTCTTCATAGTATGTACTTTTTAAAATTTCGATTTTTTTAAATCTTTTCGAAATTTAATTTCAAGTGAAAATTACAAAGTAGTCCTCCTCCTTTAGCAAATTTTTGGGTGCATCCCTAAAAAAGGTAGAGCACAACAATTTTATAACAGCACTAATGATCAGTGCAGAAAGTTACATTTTTTCATTACTAATTGTAAGGTTTCGACAATTCATTCGTATTCTTAATGAGCTGTAGAAATGAGGATGACTATTCAAGGCTATTCCCAACCAAGTTCCATTAAAAATGTATAAGGAACCAAACAAAATGTGAATGAAATTTTGTGGTAGAGGAGTTTTCAGCAAAGGCAACATCAACTAGTTTCTAAACAAAAAACTACAGAAAAAATACAAGAGCAAAGTGAACTTCTAGTTAGAAAATTCTGCATTAAAGAAATAGTCAATAAAATTGATAAAAACAGTAAAGTACGTTAGTAATGCGTGATGGTCACGCGTATGGTAACACGAAAGTTGACCCCTAAGTATGGCATTAAGGGTTGCGCAACTTGCATAATTACGCAACCCGTAATTCACACATTTATCCGAACGCGTGAATGCGGCATGTTGGTGTGTGTGCGTGTTACACAAGCTGGTACAACCTGCTACAGCCGCTTCTCGGGAATTCACAATTCCCGGTGTGCATTTAAATGCTGTAATTTATCAATTATCTTCAATTTATTTATCGGCGCTCGAGGTTTACGGATGATAGTGATCGAGATGGCCAAAGGGCGGTCGACTTTCTTCCTCATTAGTTAATGTGGCAGGTAACGCTTTCATGCGGGAGAGTACAACCCTTGGTGTGCTGTAATACCTTCTCAATAAAGGGGATAGGCACCTTTAAGGGGTATGTATATACAATGTTTTCTTTTGTGGAAGTTTGTCGCCTGATGGCTATAAAAGAACTGCTTACACCTCATCTCCTTTGCTATCATCCCTTCACTCATCGATTGCCAACGCGCACGTAAACAATGATCGTAGTGCCACGAAGATGTACTGGTTAGTTTTCTATTTTTCTATTTGCAATATTTCTTTATATTTTAATTTATTTAACACTAAATTTTGATTCGAAGGTATTATTTTTTTATAACTATGCATGCAGCTGTTTAATTTACTAATTCATCAGTTTTCTAGTCTCATGTTAGTTATATGACTGGATTGTATGGTTATCTTTTGTGTTGTGTGTTTGAATTTTTCTTTGTTTGTAGATTGTGCTCCAAGTTTTGACCAGTAGGAAATAATTGGGACATTTGTAATAATTTGGACATTTGTCACAATAAATAAATAAAAAATTAATTACTAAAAGAATATTTTAAAAGCAGAAACTCTTAATTATTGTACTTACTTGTGCCACACCGATAACATCTCCATTGGTATCTTTAATTGGCATGCACAAAAGGGTTTTTGTCTTGTATCCTGTAAGAGCATCTATGTCGTGATTAAATCTGTCATCCTGAAAAAAATATACATATTTTCAAAACATTGTACCACACTGAAAACAAATCTATAAGATAAACAGGTTTAATAACACCAAACAAATTTCAAATTAGTACAATAAAACAGGCGCAGGTTTTGATAAATTCCTATAAAAGTTTTTTCCAGAAGCGAAAAACTACATCGAAAATTCTTTCAAACCGAACAATTACAACAAAGAAATTTTTAAGTTGTTTACAAGATTTACTAAATG
This sequence comes from Dastarcus helophoroides, assembly GCA_028583605.1. NCBI lineage: Eukaryota > Metazoa > Arthropoda > Insecta > Coleoptera > Bothrideridae > Dastarcus > Dastarcus helophoroides. The sequence continues at coordinate 31,197,061 of CM053328.1, forward strand.
TCGAAATAAGAATAAGTCAGGAGATTAAACTGTAGCAAATGGTTCTGTCATAATGTCATTAACTTTAATAGAAGGTAAGCTAAAATAAATGTGATACGAAGATGTGACTATTTCTTTTTATTTGCGTGGAACAGAATATTTTCAAATCATAGTTAAAAAACCGTATTATTTCTAAGTCACGTTTTAAAAAAAAAGTCGAAATATCGAGATTAATCTCGAAATTTTACTATTTTTGCTTAAAATATATTTCGCTTTTTTCGAAATTTGACTTTTTTTTAATTTTGATTTTAATTTCAATCGAACTCAAAATTTTATTTTCAAAAAGTCCGAAAAATTTAGAAATTCTTTCCATATTTATAACTATTTTGCATCTTAGCAGTATTATTCAGTGTATGCAGCTTAGAATTTAAATTTCTGTGCACCTGTGTTTCTTTTCTTGTGGGGAGTGGAGAATGTTTCTTAAATATTCCGGGCTTGTTTCGGGTCCTACTTCCGATGGGTTTTCTAATAAATTTTTTGAATAACCAAACATATTAAATACAAGATTTTTTCTCCAATGCACAGACTAATAGTTTTTATCACTCAACGATAATAGGTTTGAACATTTATCAGATTCAGAGTTTGGGAACCATAGACTGATTTCAATGTTATTAAATCCAGTTTGGCATACCCAACTCGAATGCTGACAAATGTTAGGGCCATAGAAACTAATTTACTTAGTCCATATGATTTCTGAGTGTAGCGCCACCTTTTGGCCTGTGGAAGAAACTGTGCAGTAGCTCCAAAAGTGTTAACACGTTTAGAGTGCAATCTAGATCGCATTTTCATTACATGAGATATTTAGTTTCTTTTTGCCAAAAAAATAACGAATAAAATTACTACTCCATTTCTTAGCTGATGTACTTAATGCTTGACTTTTGTGTTCCCACTCGTCCATTATTTTATTTAATCACAACAACAATTAAACTGTGCTGTAGCTCCAAGTAAAAACAGGTTTAGAGAGCAATCTGGATCGCATTCTATTTACATGAGATATAGTTTCTTTTTGCCAAAAAAATAAGGAAAAAAATTACTACTCCTTTTATTAGCTGGTTTACTTAATGCTCGACTCTTGTGCTCCCAATCGTTCATTATTTTATTTAATAACAACAACAATTAAATTATAATTTACGCTCCATTTATGTTTCACCATTTCAATCAAGTTTGGAATAAATTGTTATTCCTTGATTAAAATGGCGAAACATACATGGAGCTTAAATTATCTAATTGTTTAAATTAATTAGTTGTATTGAGTAGAATATTTACTTAAAATTGATATGAACAAATTATACATAATTTTGCATCTTAGAGTAGTTAATGTTTATATGAATTGTATGACCCCAAAGCGGTTGTATACGTTTATACGCATGTAAAATTTTACGAGGCTTTTATCACAGGAAATCAATGAATACTTATCAGTTTGAGCTTGATAACCCGTCCCCCATACATCATAAACAATTCACAGTTTTGAAATACATGTCGAGTTGTGTTGAGATCTTTTTAACAATAGCGATTATTATTAACACTTGTTTTATCTTTGAAATGCTTCATAAATAAATGTTATAAACATTATTAAGATGTTAAAAAGATTTTAATGAGACTTTGGCAAATAACTTGAAAAATTAGGTTGGGCTATAGTCAAAAATATCCTTCCGAAAACACCAGGTGTTTTTAGAATTTCCAAACGTATCTGGGCAATTAAGATGACGATATTTGGAACTAGGCGCAACTATAGATTCGATGGAAGGGACTGGTCCTTGGTTATCTTTAAAAATTGAAATACAGAACTTGTCCCCTGAAACCAAGAAATATTAAAAAACACAACAAAAGCTGCTCTAACAGCCAAGCTGTCATCAGAGAGATACTCAATGACTCTCTGAAAATGACAGCTTGAATGTCGAAACGCGTTAGAGCAACCTTTGTTGTGTTTTTTTAGTCTTTCTTGGGTTCAGAGGACAAGTTCTGTATTTCAACAACTGTAGATATTTTAGCGGATTTCAATTAAATGTTCCATAGTGAAACAGCGCGAATCTGCTAAAAATTGAAAACATTTATAACCAACCACAACTATATACTGGTTTCGACCTTCCTTGGCCTCATCAGTAGAGTAAGGTCGTTGTAAACACTTTCAACTTTTAGCTGTAAGGCAGTCATACAAATACCTAACGAATGAGGCCTCCATTGAGTAAGGTGTACTGACTTTCGACTATATTTTATGAGAAACATTTTTGCTGCATGCTGATTGAAGGAATTATTACTGTGAACTGCAACCAGAAGTACGATGTAACCCTAAACTGAAACCTTTAGGATTACATCGTACTTCTGGATATTTTAGCGGAATTTGTGGAGGCAATCTCTACTCTAGTTACTTATCTGTCTTTGCGGAAAGCCGAAAGTGTGAATATTTGGTGAAGGAAATATAAATAAAAACTTATCTAGCTAAAAAATCACCCTTTGTACAGTAATTATTTCGTTCATTTTAACCTGTAGTAACAACAGAAAATCAAATTATTCAAGCTTTTAAACGAGGTGAATCAACCTATAATCCCCCTTAACAGGGCACCCCTGCTTCACAACAAACTCTCCCAATAAAAGTTGTTTACAGCTTCGTAGGTCAATAGATAGTCAGCAGACTAACGAGAGCGAATATCGTTAATTAATGAGCACAAATTACGTATTATTTCGCCGTATAATTATTTGTATCTTTATTAAAAATAACTGGATTTATTTTCCTTTTTTTTTATGAAACAGTCTGAAGAAAAATAAAATAGGAACTTTCCGTTGGCATCATCCACTTCTCTCATAGATTCACAAAATTCAAAACATTTTTAATTGTCGACAACGTTTATCCACTTTTGGATCTGGAGAAAGAAATAATGAAGAAAAAAAAACGATCATGTGATTTCAGCATAGCTTTTTCACATCAGTTAGCATTCAGACATTTACATTATTACAAAATCTAGCAATGGTTCAATGACGTATAAAATTACATTTTAAGAACTTTCGCGAATTTTCTCCTTATGAATATTGCAGCACTGTCCTGAAAATTAAACTAAACTATTTTGAAATTTAGGCTAACAAACAGGGGCGACCTTTGTGGGTGGCAAGCAGGGCAACCGCCCGGAGCCTCGCTCTTTCAGGGGGCCTCGAGCAATAGTACGAATTCTAATGTTCATTTGAATTTCGCGCCTTACGCCGCGCATTATAAAACTCGACTCAATGCTCTCTTGCATGGTAGTTATCGCGCTGATATCTGTCTCATTCGTTCCAATGAATGTTTCTTTCCTTCTCTTTCATATTGACGAAATTTCGTACTAGTGCCACAAGTACTGCCAACATCAAGGACTAAACAAAACCTGATAGTACTCCATTTTCTTCGTGTTTACGATTTGGGGAATTCCCTGTTTCATTTCACCTGTCAACTGTCATTGGATTATGCTTTTATATTAGAGCAGCCGTCATCATTTCTAAATCCTTGATTCTTTTAAGACATTAAGGCACCTTAGTTTATTATGATTAATAATTTGTTATATTGTGTTTACTAATTTTTCTTAATTTCCAATAAACAATTTTGAAAGTCTAAATTTATTTATTTATAACTTTGCACTTCTCATTAAGCATCCTTATTAAAACTTATGGGCGTAGGCAGGATTTCGTTCAGGGAGGAGCAAAAACCATTTTGAAAAATTGTTAAAAAAAAAGAAAACCGGAAAACGTTCCGGTTGAGTATATGTATATTTTCATTTAAATACATGAACTGAGAAATCAAATTTTTAGATTAACTTTGAAATTTGGAAATAGAGCCGATATTTGCGAAAATAGTCAGAAAATTAAATCCAAAATAAAAACCGAACCTTTCGGAAAATTTCGAAAACTAAAATTTCGAAGATTTCGAAAAATAACGATTTTTGATAAATACCGTCCAGATTTCGAGAAAAAGGTTGAAATCTCTTGAAGAAAAGTGAACATTTTCAAGAGAAAGTTTAATTTTGAAAGAGTCGAATTTTGAGGAAAATACGAATTTTGAGGAAAATACGAATTTTGAGGAAAAACGAATTTTGAGGAAAAACGAATTTTGAGGAAAAACGAATTTTGAGGAAAAGCGAATTTTGGGAAAAAGTTGGAATGTGTAGAAAATCGTGTTTAAAACAAAATTCTAATCTTTCAAAAAGTCTCAAAAAATGTTGAAAATTCGAAAAAATTATATTTCTAAAGATGGAGTTTTGTGAAAAAAGACGTAATTTTCAGAAAAAGTTGAAACTTTGAGAAAAATTTTTCACTATAAGTGGAGATTTCCAGAAGCATAAAACATCCCTATTTGAAGTACGAGTCAAAATTTCCAGAATAAGATAAATTTTTAGAAACATGAAATTTTCGGAAATTTAAATTAAAAACAAAATCATAAAAAACCGAATATTAAAAAAATGAAAGTTCAATTTTGAGTGTAGAAAAAAGTGGTAATTTCGAAAGCGACAAATTCTGAGAAAAACCCCTATTTTGGGAAAGGATTTTTTAGGAAACCAGAACTAAATAAAAACCCAAACTTTCGGATGAACTCGAAAAATGCTGAAAATTTTAAAAGTGCCAAAATATATCCAAAGGTCACATATTGTGAAAAAATTCGCAAATATTCAATTTGCGAATTTTTTTTGTACAAGAAATCCTTTTCTCGAACTTACCCAAAAATATTCTTCTCAACATTTTTAATTTTCGATAATATGCCGATCTAATTTGGAGAAAACAGACAAATTTCGAGAAAATTGAAATTTAAAGGAAAAGCCAATTTCTCGGAAAAAGTCCAGAAATTTCCAAAAACTAAAACATCGCATTTTGAAATAAAAGTCAAAATTTCGAAAATAAGGCAAAATATGAAGTTGAAATTTCTGGAGTCAAATTTAAAAAAAAAGTCAAAATTCAGAAAAGTGGCAGAACTTTGATAGAAAAAATGATTTGCGAAAGAAGAGTCCAAAAAGTAGAATTTTGAGAATAGTCCAAATCTCAAAAAAGACGAATTTAAACTAATTCTAGGAGAAAAATTCCAAATTTTTAGCAAAGTTGAATATTGAATTTTGATATAAAGATATCGGGAAAAGGCAAATTTGAAGAAACCTATAATGCACAGACCAATAGGTTTGAACATTTATTAGATTCGAAGTTTGGAAACCAAATACCGGTTTCGATCTTCATGCAGCCCTCCAGGCGTGTATAGTGAATCATAGGTAGCTGAACTACCAACAGTTGAAACACTGCCACCTAGCGAAGCGGTTGCTCTCTAGGAGAGTTCCCAGAAGACAAGGATTCTATAATGCACAGACCAATAGGTTTGAACATTTATTAGATTCGAAGTTTGGAAACCAAATACCGGTTTCGATCTTGTTAGATCTCGGCAGTTTGGTATATCCAACTCGAATGCTAATAAATGTTCCGACAAGTACTAAAACATTCACAGGCGTCAAGCGAGTGACACTATACACGCCTGGAGGGCTGCATGAATTTGTAGTTTAGGTTGCATTCTTATTGAAGAAACCTGTCAAAATTTCAAAAAAATCAAATTCTAAAAGGTCAATATTTTCAGAAAAATCTGATTTAATAAAAATAAAGGAATTAAGAAAAATGAAATCTCTGACAAAGAGGCGACATTTTAGAAAAACTACCAAATGAAACATCAAAGATCGAAACTTTGCAGAAAAAATTCAAACTTTAAGAAACAAGTACCACTTTGGGAATAGCCGTTTATGAAAAAACGAATCTTGAAAAAAAGTCAAAATTTTAATAAATTTCCAGGAAAAATATTCATTTTCCGGGAACATACAGGATGGGATTTTAGGATAGATTTCAAATTTGCGAAAAAAGACCGATTTTAAGAAAAATATCCAATGTTTTTTTCAATTTATTTAACATTTCTTCGGCCCAGTTTGGAAATATTTAAATTTTTTCTGGTTTGTTGACAATTTTCTAAACAGTTTTTGGATTGCGACTACGTGATATTTAAATTTATTGAAAACGTCACTTCATGACAGTTCACAAATTAAGAGGTTAGTTTATTTTACATAGAATAGGAATAATGAAAAATAGGAGACCAAAAAATTAGATATGGAAAAAATAAATTTTTTTTTTTTTGATAAATTAGGAAAATATAAAAAAAATACATAAAAAGATTGTAGCACTGGACATCGATGTTTCGCTCTTATTTGAGCTCGTCATGAGGAATAAAAATATCCAAGTTAGGATTTTTTTAAATTTGTTTTTTTTCTGGAAATTTCAATTTTTTTCCTTTGAAAAACAAAGAAAAGATCAAAATTTTGAGGAAAAAGTCGAAATTTAGTAAACACTAGAAATTCGTCAGAAAAGGAAGTTAAATTTGTCGAAATTTTGGAAAAAGAACAAATTTTGAGAAAAATCTAATTTCTGGAATTTTCTCTTGAATCAGAGGCAGACATGCGGCCTGATCTGCCCCACTTGAAGAAATGTCCAATATTGAGATAAACGTCGAAATTTTGAGAAACAAGTTGTATTTATTTCAGTTGTAAACCATTCCATTTTCTCGGAATTTTTGTGTTTTTACAAAATTTCTAAGAAAAGTCATAAAAACTTTCAGATAAAACATTTTTATTAAAAAATCAATCAATTTTTGAGGAAACAGTTAAATCTTTATAAACAAGTCAAAATTTTCAGAAAATCAAAATTTGAAGAAAAGCCAAAGTTTCTGGAAAAAACGTATTTTGAGAAATGGTAGGAATTTCGAAAAATAAAACGATGAATTTTGAGATAAAAATTCGATGAAAGAAATCGAATTTTGAAAAATAAGTTGAAATTTCGAGAAAATGTCAACAGTTTAAAGAAGGACGAATTTTGTCGAATAGAATTTTTTTAGAGAAAGTCTTCTGAATTGAATATAAATTTTCGTTTAACTGTGGGAAGGGACAGGGGGGGGGGGGGCAAGCGCCCTACCCTGCCCTATTCTAGCTAGGACTATGGTAAAACCAATTCCGCAAGGGCCTCGCAAAGATCTACCCCGCCCGAAGCCTCGCAATGGCGAAGGCCGCTCCCCCCCCCATTTTAAAGTTTAATCCACTCTCAAAGGGTAACCCCATTATGCTTTCAAAGAACTGCGAGTAGGATGCCGAAACAAGGACAGATGGCGATGAACCGCCTTCTTAAACAAGAATAGGTTGTAATTTTTGGGGAAAATTCCTTTCGATAACAAGTTCCATAACTTGGAAGTTCTATAGACAAAAGAGTCTCCGACTGTCTAGTACGCCTCCAAGAATCTTGCCCTTGGGGGGATTAATCCTACTAATTCCTGCGAGTATCTTCCATGATAGTACTTGTAGAAAAGAGACATGTCACCAACCATACGCCTGTGCTCTAGTGTTTCGAGAGAATCGGTCAGACTCTCGTCATCAATTAGGCGAATCGCTCTTCTTTGAATTGAATCCAAGAGAGCTAAAGTGTGTTTTGGGGCTGAACTCCAGACATGAGAACAGTATTCTAGTGTTGGTCTAACTTGAGCTTTGTATAATGTTAATAGCTGATGAGATGTGATGTACTTTTTAGCTCTAAAAAGAAAGACTAGCTTCTGAGAGGCGGATTTGGCAATGGCGTGTACATGATCGTCCCAAGAGAAGTTAGTGCTCGCATTCACTCCTAGAATAGATAGATTAGATCCCATCGGAAGGATTTTACCGTCCATTAGCATGTCTGTTGCATTATCCCTTGATGTTTTCTTATTGAAAACCGCGGCTTGAGTTTTTAAAGCGTTGAAATCTACCAAATTGTTCTTATCCCATTCCAAAATAATCTCGAGATCAAGATTAATCGTCTGTATCTGCTGTTCCCTTAGTCGATTTGAAGCAGCGATAGATAATGGTTTGTCGGAGAAAAAAGGTGACATAAGGTTATTATTATCTGCGTAGCTGTATATAGGATTGAAAGTTAAGTTAAGCTAAGAGATCATTTATGTGTAACAGAAATAGAGTAGGAGACAGAACAGACCTCTGAGGCACCCCTGCGTTAATCGCAAATGTCTCGGATGAGATGCCATCGACGACGACTTGAAGAGATCTGTAGGCGAGAAAATTGGATATCAAATGACAGAGTCCCGGAGGAAGACCAAAAGATGTTAATTTGGCGAGAACTACAACTAACAAATTACAAATAGTCAAAGTTCTAGTAAATATTCAAATACTTCACTTCAATTATTCGGTGGGTGGTCCGGTCCTATAATTATAGGACTGATTACAGGTGGCAAACAATATTGCGATAAACATCCTCAGTAGATCATGATATATTGGTCACGTTTTCTTAATGTGTACCATTTATTATAATTATATTACAAACATGTTTTCCATATGTAGCCTAGTAGTGGCAGTTAATATTATTTATTGGTTGCACTCAGAAATATGACAATATTTTAACGATCTTGTTGTTTACTACAAACGCTTATTATGCGCATCAGATATGAGTATCAAATTACTAATCGGGTTGATGCAAAAATAATCAGTTTTTGTACATTCAAATTTGCCACTTCAAAGTTTAAATATGCGAATTTATTAATATTTTCTGAGGAGAGCTGCCGTCATTTGCGGATAATTGATATGTATTTTGCGCATCAAAGACAAAGTAATAAAGGCATTTGGGAAACTACCAGTAGATAAAAATAAACCTGGAAGAAGAAAACCAATGAAAAGATAATATAACATTTGAGAAAATCTTTTTTTTTACCAATGGTGCACCTGAAACCAACAGGATCTTGTGGAAGAAATTTTTCGGGGCCCCATATTTTTTTTAACCTTTCGTAAAATTTGGACTAACTTTTATTCGACACATATCTCGCTTTTTTTTGAGTTTAACTTTTTCTCATTATTCCACCCTACTTCCAATTTTTACTTTTTTTTAACTTCGACATTAACATGAAACTTCGATTTTTTTCTCAAAATTAAAGAACTTTTTCAACCGAGTTTAGAATTTATTTTCTTCTTCTTAGGACACAGTTTCCCTTTGGCGATCCAAGTGGCTATGATGGTGCAAGAAAATGCTCCCCTGAACATTTTTATAGATGTCCGTGCGAACTATCGACGCAGATTCTTTAGCCACGAGTTTTGCCGTCTACCCACAGATCGTTTGCCCTCGATCTTTCCTTCAATAACGAGGATCTCATACTCTCCCCTCATAACATAATTTATTTTCAAATCTACTTTATTAAATGTCGACTTTTTATTGAAATTTTGAGAACTTTTAAATCTTTTTTTCCAAATTTCGTTCCTAATAACAAATGTACTTTCTCAAAATTTAATATGTACTGCTTTGCTTCTTAAGTTTTGACTTAAAACTTGATATTTCCGAAAATTTTGATTTTCTTTTACAAATTGTGAATCTAAATTTGAAATGTTGACTTCAGTCTCGGAATTTCGATTTTTTGTTGAAGTTTTGAGTTTGCACTTTCAATTTTACTTTTTCCTTGACTTTTCGAATTAAACATAAAGTTCTGTCTACTTCAAGAAATCTTAATTTTTTCCAGAATCCTAATTTTCTGCAGAGGTTCGAATGAATGAATAAAAAATTTGCTAAAAATTCCACTTCTTTCATTGAACATTTTTATTTATTTCCCAAATTTCGAATTCAAATTTACAATTTTTTATTTTTTTCGATAAAACTTTGACTTTGTACGCCAAAGTTTGTTTTCTTTATTCGAGAGATTATTATTTTACTTTCAACATGTTAGGAAATGTTGGCTTTTTTCTAAATGCCAAGTTTTCACTTTCAATTATTTATTTTTCTCTTTTACTGTCGACATAAATTCAAAAGCTTTCTTAAAGATAATTATTTATTTTTTCCAACATTCTACTTTTTTCTTGAGTTTCAATGAAGATATACTAAATGTCCCCCCAGTATCTGTCTCAAGATGATAGCTTGGCGATCGAAACGCGTTAGAGCAACTGTTGTTGTGTTTTTTAATCTTTCTTGGTTTCAGGGAACAAGATTTGTGTATCATTTTTTGATGATAACCAAGGACTAAAATAAAAATCTCCCCACCATTTTCTTTGCAATTTGTTTTTTTCTCAAAATTACGACCCTAAAATATTCAATTTTGACTTTCTTCCCTAACATTTTGAACAAATAAACGAAATATTGTCCCTTTAGGGGAATTTTTACTTTATTTTCAAAATGATTTGAAAAGTCGAACGGTTTTCTGAAAAGTTATCATTTCCATTTTCAGCTTTCCTTTTCTCGAACTACATTTTCAACTTAAATTCAAAATTTCGATTTTTTCGTAATAATTTAATTTTATTTCTCCGCCAACGTCATTTCTTCATTTAATTTGATATTTCAAATCTCAAATTTTAGAGGTTTTTCTATAATCTTTTTTTTGTGTTGTTGGGTCTTTTTTTCCATTTGGAAACATTTTCTCGGCTTTTTTAATGTGAAGTGTTTAGCCTTCTCTCTACCATATTCCTTTAAACTTGAATTTTTAGGAAATAATTTTATAAATGTCTCATTTTTTGTCTAAATTTTGCCCCTTTTCAAAATTTTCAGGTAAAACTGCTTTTTTTTTTAATTTTAGAAGTTTGCCTTGAATTTTTTTAAATTTTGGAATTTTCTTTTGAAATTTTAAATTTGTTCTCAAAATTCTGAGAGTGCAATTTCAATATTTTCCTTCCTTTGGACTTTTTTTTATTGTATTTTCTTCCTTTGGAATTTTTTTTTATTGTAAACTCAAAACTTGGTGGTTTCGATTTTTTTTTTCAAAATTTCTGTTAAATCACGAAATTTTAACTTTCTTGAAATTCTAAGTTTAAAGCCTATTTTTTTCTAAATTTTCGTTTTAAATCAAATACTTCATCCATTTTTCTTTAAATTTGTCACGCAGTGTTTTCGAATTTCGATCTTTTCTTGAATTTTTTTTATAAATTCTGGGTTGTTTTTCGGTTTTTTAACATAATTCCAAGTTTATGCCCTCAATTGTTACCTTTTCTTTGAAACTTTCACTTGAAAATTAAACTTTTATTAGAGATTTCGAAGCTTACTTATAAATTTCGTTTTTTTCCCAAAAAATTAGATTTACATGAGAATTTTTTTCAATAAATTTCCAAAGTCAGAATATCGGTATAAATTCGACATTTTTTCTCCCAGTTTTAAGTTCAAACTGGCAATTTCTCTTTTCATAAAAATTCCGACTTTGAACTCCTATTCACTTTTTTTTTTAATTTCCTCTTTTAATATCAAAATCTTCATCTTTTTCTCAAAATTCCATGTTTACACTTTAAATATTTATTTCTCTGTTTTATTTTTAAATGTACTCTTGAAATTCAGAATTAGGAAATTCTAGAAATTTTGGTTTTATTTTTAAAATTTTTGAATGTAAATAACTCCGTAGGGAACATTTCATGGGAAAAGAACTACGCTACTGATGAACCACTAAATACCCAAATTTTTAACATAATATTATTTTGCCTGTGGAGCTCCAAGAGCACATTTGTAAATTTTTGAGTATTTTTCGTGACCAAACAATTGAGATACTGATAAACTCAATGCTCAACGTTTTAGCTCAACATTCTTTTGATCAAGATCCTCCATGAGAACATTTGCAAATTTTGAAGATTTCATTGGAAAACAATTGGGAGATGCACCACCAAATACCCAATTTTTCAACATAACATAATTTTGCTCTTCTGCATGATTCTCTAAGAAGAGAATGTTTCAAGGCAAAAAAAATTAAATACTGATGAACTACTAAATGTCGAAAGTTTTAATTCCAAATTATTTTTCTTAGGGTCCTCCATCAGAACATTTGCGAATTTTAGAGAAGATTTCATGGGAAAAGAACTGCAATACTGATGAACCACCAAATATCCAACTTTTTAATATACTATTATTTTGCCTGAAGAGCTCCAAGAGCACATTTGTAAATTTTAGAGTATTTTTCGTGACCAAAGAATCGAGATACTGATGAACTGTTAAATGCTCAACGTTTTAGCTCAAAATCGTTTTGATCAAAATCCTCCATGAGAACATTTGCGAATTTTAGAGATTTTATTGGAAAACATATGGGAGATTTACCACCGAATACCCAATTTTTCAACATAAACTAATTTTGTGATTCTGCATGCATGATTCTCTAAGAGAATTTTTCAAGGCAAAACAATTAAAATACTGATGAACTACCAATGTCCAAAGTTTTAGTTCCAAATTATTTTTGTTAGGATCCTCCATGAAAACATTTGCGAATTTTAAAGAAGATTTCATGGAAAAATAACTGCAATACTGATGAACCACCAAATACTCAACTTTTTGGTATAAAATTATTTTGCCATTGATAGTCCAATAGGCATTTGTAAATTTTAGAGTATTTTTCGTGACCAAAGAATCGAGATACTGATGAACTGTTAAATGCTCAACGTTTTAGCTCAAAATTGTCTTGATCAAGATCTTCCTTGAGAACATTAGCAAATTTTAGAGATTTCATTGGGAAACATATGGGAGATTCACCACCGAATACCCAATTTTTCAACATAACATAATTTTACGATTCTGCATGATTCTCTAAGAGAATTTTTCAAGGCAAAAACAATTGAAATACTGATGAAGTACCAAATGTCCAAAGTTTTAGTTCCAAATTATTTTTGTTACGATCCTCCATGAGAACATTTGCGAATTTTAAAGAAGATTTCGTGGGAAAATAACTGCTGAACTCCTGAACCACCAAATACTCAACTTTTTAGTATAAAATTATTTTGCTGTTAATCGTCCAATAGGCATTTGTAAATTTTAAAGAATATTTTATGACAAAACAATTGAAATATTTCACTATTTAATGTTTTTTTTTAACTTCGACTTATGCACCACCAAATACCCTACTTTTTAACAACATAATTTTGCGATTCTGCATAATTCTTCAAGAGAATATTTCGTGGCAAAACAATTAAATTGCTAATGAATTACCAAATGTCCAGAGTTTTAGCTCCAAATTATTTCGAATCGGATCTTTCATGAGAACATTTGTGAATTTTAGAGAAGATTTTATGGGACAATAACACTGCAATACTGATGAACCCCAAATACCCAACATATTTTAGCTATTTTGTCTTGTTGGTCCAAAAAGGATTTGTGAATTTTAGAAAATATTTCATGACAAAACAACTGAAATAGCTTGTTTTTTTTGTTTCCTTCTAATTTCGACTTATGCACTACTAAATACCCAACATATTAACATAACATACTTTTTGCGATTCTCGAAAAAGAGAACGTTTCGTGGCAAAACAGTTAACGCTGATGGTTGGTCACTTTTCTACAAGTATTATAATGGGAGATGCTCTCAGGAACTAATAAATAGCATTGATCCCTCAAGGGCAAGATTTTTGAGGGATATAAGACAGTCGGAGACAGCAAATTCCTCACTGTGCCAGCTTGGCACAGTGAGGACTTCTGTCTACGGAGACTCTTTTTTTCTATAGAACTTCCAAGCTATGAAAGTTGTTACCAAATGGAACTTTCCCCAAAAATTACAACCTATTCTTGTTTAAGAAGGCGATTCATCGCCATTTATTCATGTTTCAGCATCCTATTCGCAGTGCTTTGAAGGCACGATGGGATTGCCCCCGCGAGTGGATTAAACTTTAAAAAAATATTGATGAACTACCAAATATCCAAGATTTCAGCTCCAAATTATTTTGAACATGATTCTCCACGAGACCATTTGCCAATTTTAGTGAAGATTTCATGGGAAAATAATTGAAATACTGATGAATCACGAAATACCCAACTTTTTAGGATAACATTATTTTGTCTTTGAGGGTCCAAGAAGTATTTATGAATTTTAAAGAATATTTCATCACAAAACAATTGAAATACCTCAATTCTTACTGTTTTTTTCAAACATCGACTTAAATTCCAAATTGTGAACGTTCCAAAAGATTTGGATTTTTTTAGAGGGTCAATTTTTTAATCATATTTTCAGTTTCATTTCGAAAATTTGAAAATTGCAGAATTCTGAGTTTAAACGGTTTAAATTTTTCCACCAAAATTGTACCTTACCACCGAAATCCGTTGTTGTAGGCTTCCATTTAAAATTTTTGAGTTTTTCGTAAAAATCTGTAACAATCAATGTTTCGTTTTGTTTTTCATGTTAAATTTTTAAAAAGTCAAAATTCCGACTTATTCCTCAAATCAAATTGTTTTCTATTATTTCGACTTTAAAATTTAAAATTAATCTTTTTTAAAAATTTCAACTTCGAAAGCTTTCCATAAATTGTTTTTCTGATGATTTCGATGCTTCTCGATTATATTCAGCTCTGAATTTTTACGCTTTTTTCTATGATTTTGATTTTAAACTCAAAAATTCGAGAAAATGATTTAAAAAATTCCAGGTTTCTATAAAAATTTCTGGTTTTCCTTCTCAAAATTGCCAATACACCACTTTTTTTTCTAAAAACTTTTGCCTTCAACTTACTTTTAGCAAACGACTCTTTCTTGAAATCGTGTGGAATTAAATCCCAATTATATATAAATTTCGAGTTTTTTGTTGACTTACCCTCCCAACCCTTTCGTAACTGCTCCCACAACTTTAAATCCCTGATTGGGTCATTTTGTGTATGCAGTGATTAAAACTTTTGGCTAAACAAATAGTTTGCACTCTAAATTGGGTCTAAGAATAAACGACCTTTTCTCAAAATTGTGTGGAATTAAATTGAATTATGTAGTATCTTACAAATTTCGAGTTTCTTCTTGGCTTAGTCTCAAAAGCCCTCTCCTATCTGCGCCCCTGGCTTTAAACCCATTATTGAAACATTTATGAAAACAAAGTGCACTCTAAATTGAGTATCAGGAAAAATATGAGACGATCCCTTGCGCAGAAGGGCCTTGTGCACTGTACAATAGTGCCCCCTCGTAGCGACACAACTGTCTTTTAATAAAATAATGAAGAAATAAAGTAAACCATTTTTCCAAATAAGATTTTTAAAAACTCTTACTAAAACTCTACATTATTAATAATGATAAATATTTATGCAATAAAACAACAAACTATTTTGATTAATTGGGGCTTCATACTTCGACTAGATGGTGTCATTTCTATTTCAAATATCGCACCAGAATATGACGATAAGAAAGACTAAAAAAAATTGACTGTTTTTGTTAATTAGTTTCTATATTTTTATTTGTCACGTCTGACATGAGATTTCAAAATTAATCTAATTTGATTGTCTAGGAAAAAGAAAAAAAGTGTCCTTCTACTTCTTAAATGCTTGTAAGAAATATCGACTTCCTTCTAGCTTTCATTTTGTTCTAAATGCTTGCGGTAAGAACTCATAATTTACAGCAAAAATGTCTTCCAAATTGCTTCGGGGAACTCGAAATTTTCATTTAACGACATCGAGAGGAGATAAATGTGGTGCGGATAATTTTCTAATTTTCTTTTTCTCTCACTACATTTTAATTCGTAGTTTAAAAGGGTATGTACGCCCGCAGATAGATTACTGACGTCTTATGTTTGAAATTAACGAAGAACATTGAAATTTATTAACAAGTTGCGTGAATGGACTATTAATAACATCGATATTTCATTTGTCTGCGGACAGCTCCCTCAGGAGGGACTGTCTCGGACCGATGACGTACTTTTGTTGACTGCCTTTGCGCCCATCACAGTTACAATTACAAAGGCGAGTCTTCGGCCCAAACCTACGCGTTTTCCTATATCAACGTGGACAATAAAACCTGATAAAGGAAAGATATAAATAAGCAGGAGGATGATTGGTAGGTTATACGGACGACACAACTACTTCAAAAAAAAAATCTAGCATATATGCTGCATCTTTTTTAAAACAGGTTAAGTCGAATTGTTCTTAACATTATACAGGGTTTCAATAATTGCTATTTTTTTTAACAACGTATGCGGAATATTACTAAAGATAAAAAATCAAAAAACAAGTTTATTTGACCATTTAAAAGAGTAAATCAACTCGTAAATTCGCCTTAACAGGGCGTTTCTTTTTCGCAACAATTTCCTAATAAACATTGCCTATAACTTCATAGATTTTTACATATTTTTTACAAGTATAATCCACTCGCAATTGAAACTAACATGAAAATAATTGCATCCAATTTTCATTTCTTTTATCAACCGATAAAACATGAAACGAAATTTTCGAAATCAAAATCGAAATTTTTGGCAAAAAGAAAAAATTGCAAGGATAAACTTGGAATTATGAGAAAAGGTCGAAATTCGAAAACAAAAAGTTAGTCGCTAGAAACAGTTCATTTCTAGATAGAATCGAAGTTAAAATAAAAAAGTAAAATTCAGAACTAACCAAAGAATTTTAAAGGAAATGCTGAAGTTTTGCATCCGTCATTTATATTTTAAAATATCTCGAAATTTCAAGAAAATAAGTCAACATTTCGAAACTATTAGAATTATCAATTTAAGGCCGAAATGTAAAAACAAAGTTTGCACGTTTATACTCGGGGTTTCGAGAAAAAAAATCGAAATTTCGACGTCAAGTTAGATTTCTAAAAAGGCCAAAATTTTGAAAATAAAGCCCATTTTTGTGTGTACAAATGAAGTCATAAAAAAATGCAATTCCAAGCTCGGACGAAGTTTGAAAAAATATATGAAATTTATTATAAGTTTTTAGTAAAATTTTGATTGTTTTAAAAATTTTTAATTAGCTTACCAAGCCTAGTCTCTAAGATATTTAAATTATTATCCAAATAAATGAAATTGTTTACTTTTTAAAATATCTTTGTACAGACGACTATAAGATATTTGAAATTCCTAAAACTATCCTCATGACATCTGACAAAAAATAACTTAGTAATTTTTTTAAGAATTTTAAGCAGATATCTTACTGTCATGCATAATAAAATGTTTTCAAAAGTAAACAATTTTTTATCTATTTAATAAATCTCTAAGCACTGACTGACAGACACAAACTAGCAAACATGGGCATTAATGGCGATGCAATTAATATGTAATTAAAGGTTACCTATAAGGATTGAGAGCTGACATCGTTGACCAATGTGTCTTCACAGGAATTTATCCAAATTTTTGCAGGTGACCCGAGCATATTTCTTCTTTTTAACGAATTTTTTCTTTTAACTTCTAAAAATTCAAGCCTAAAACTCGAAATTTTGGCTTCAATTTGGCTCATCTCGTTATTAAATCGAAATATGGAGGAACATTTTCGGTCTAGACATTTTGAAGTTTCTTCTCGAAATTTCGAGTTTATAGTCAACATTTTCTGCACACAATCTAAAATTTGAAATTTTTTGTCGAAGTTTTTTTCAAAAATCTTCATTTAAAATATAACATTTTTAATTTATCGAAATTAAACATTTTTCCAAACTCAAAATATTTAGTGAAGTTTTCAGAAGTAGATGAAAATTTCGACTTTAAAATTAGAATATAAAATTCTAAGATTGCAGAAGAAAAAGTCGAAATTCCAACACAACAAAAGAGAGATTACTTTTAGAAATGGTTCGGTTCTTTTTCACAAATTGCGGTGTTTTCTCAGATTTAAATTTCAAGAAAGGATTTCTAATGCTTTTCAATTTCGACTTTAAAAATGTTGAAAATAATGTTCATGTTTGAAAACAAAAATAAAAATTTCAACAACTTAAACAATTTTTTATTTCTTAAAATTTCAAGGGAAATTTCAAAAGCTTGAAACTGAAAATAATCGTAACAAGTTCAAAGAAATTTCTATTTTTTTTCCTAAAAGTTTGAGAGAGAAAACTTCTCCGAATTTTAGATTTTTTTCATTCAAGATATCTACCTTCGAATTTTTATATTCTTTATTTCGATGTCTGAAGTTAAAAACGTCTATTACGAATTAAAATTTTTGGAAAATATCATAATCGCAAGATTGTAAACCTTATTTTTACAAATCTCGACTTTCCCTCAAAATAACAAGCGCAAATTTGGATTCTCTAATTGTTGTCTTAAAATTGCAACTTGCAATAATTAAGATTTAAGATAAATCTAAAAATGTCAGATAAAACATTGAATAAAAATTGTACAATGAAACAAAATTTTCCCGAAAATTGATATACAAAGATGATAGCTTAGCTATCGAAACGGGTTAGAAGAATTTTTGTTGTCTTTTTGATTCTTTCTTGGTTTTAGGGGACACGATTTGTATATCAGTTTTTGAAGATAATTAAGGGCAAGTCCGTTCAACCAAAATTATTCTCGAAGTTAAGATTCGAAATTTCATATCAAAACTTAAATCTTCTAGACCAAAGTCGAAATGCAAGGATTAAGATCAAAAAAACTTTTGAATTTCTAGAACACGGTTTCTCGAAATTTTTAGCGTCTGGAGATAAATTAAATTTAATTTAAAAAATCTGTTATTTCTTTTTGGCGAGAGAATTTAGAAAATGTTTGCTGTTCAAAAAATACTTCGTACATATTTAACGCATCATAAACAAGTTCAGGTGTGTTCTCAAACTGTAAACCACCTTTATACTAGGTAAAGTCATTAGCATGGGGTATCCCAAATATTGAGCATTTACTTATTTTGAACGAGAGGTAATTATAAACGAATCAAACCTTGGAATGTCATTAGCATGAGGTATTAAGATGTTTCCCTGAGCGGAAGGCTATTCATTAAATCTTAAAAAATCTTGGCTCAAAAATTCGTTTTAAAGAGGTATCCTGTCCGTTAAATGGAGGTAATAATACATGTAAATTTGCTTAAAATGCTACGTTCCCTGAAAACATTCGTTATATAGAGGAAATCGGTATATGGAGGTTTGACTGTATTTGTAAAATGATGTCACCCCACTTATCGATTTGAACACCGTAAGTTCTAAATTAAAGCCAAACTGTTGAGCAATTTTTTCCCAAATTTTTGGATTCTAAGCTCAAGAATTCTTTTAAATTTCGAGTTTTCTTGAAACTTTTCGGTTTAAACTTCAAAAACACCTTTTTTTAAAACGGCAGCTTTAAATTCAGAATTTAGTTAATTCGTTTTATACAATTCGTACAAACTGGAAAAAATCGCAATTCAGAAATTTAGATTCCTTTGAAAAAATTAAACATTTTCAGGAATAGGCGAATTTCTAAAAAAAGTCGACGTTACAAAATTTTGAAAAATTTTGATGGTAAAAGTTCGAAATTTTAAAAATGTCGAAATTTTAAGAAGAATTCAATTTTTTGAAAAAGTGAAAATGAAACAAAAATCACATTTTCAAATAAAGGTCCAAGTTCCTATATAAAAGTCGAAACTTCGAGAAAAAAACGAAATTTTCAAGGAAAAGGTATAAGTTTTCAAAAAAAAATATATTTCAACATGATCAAATTTCTAGAAAAATTCAAAAAATTTAAAAACCCTTGAAAACCTTGTAGGAAAAATTGTGAAAGTCTTGAATTTTATAAAATAAGTTCACATTTGAAAAAAATGGATATTAAAAAATAAATTTCGAAATGTTCAAAATAGCCAAGATCTTCAAAAACCATTGAAGTAAGACTTTTCAAAAAAGATGTCATTTTAGGAAGGTCAAAATTTTGAAAAAAAAAACCAAAATTTTGAAACAAAGCCAAAATTTTGAAAAAAGAGTCGAATTAAAAAATCAAACACTTTAAATGAGTGAATGTTTTCATAAGTGGAAACTTCCAAAAATTCAAATCTTAAAAAATAATTGAAATGCTCGAAAATATCGAATTTAACAACAGCAAGATTAGCAAAAAAGTTTAAATTTCGAGTTAAAATTTCACAAAAGGTCAGCATTTCTAAAAATAGGGTGAAATACTGGAAAAAAGTCAAAATTTTAAAAAATTTCAAAACTTCGAAATAAGTCAAAATATTCCCAAAAATTTGAAATATTGAAAAGGATACTTCCAAAAAAAAAACTTTTAATAACGACAAGAATTATAAAAAAATAAAAAGCCTTAAAAATAATCAAAATATATCCAAATAAGTCAGAATTTTAAAAAAGTTAGAATTTTCAGAAAATCAAATTTTGAAAGAAGTCGAAATTTTAAAAATGAAGTCAACATTTCGACAAAAAGTTGAAAATTTGGGAATTCGAACAAGAAAGGTGGACAGTGTGAAAAAAGTGGATATTTTAAAATTGCGAAGCTTTCTAAGTATGTGAAAAAGTTTAACAAAAATCGAATTTTTCGAAAAGACGGAATTTTCAAAAAGGTCTTCTTTCACGTTGACGAAGGCTCTTGCATCAGATAGTTTAAATAATAATAATAGTTTGAATAATAATTTAAAGATGTTACGAACTGAGCTCGGTAAACTAAAATAAAATTTGTGAAACAATTCAAGACGAGCCAAGAAGGATCGAAAAATGAAATAAATAAATAAATCTATTTAGTAAAACTAACACTACAAGAATGAAATTTTGCTCACGAAGGTTACATACACATCAGGAAAGTCACACACTGTTCGTAGGGAAAATGTTAATAAGACATTTAACATTGAGAGCTAATAGTGGGATAGATGGGCGGCGCCTTGTATTCTCCTACACCGGTGTAAACAATTCAACGCAGAGCGCAGCAAACAGTGCTGGTGGAGATTTCAGTAGTACATCATAGCTTCTAACGTGTTGTGTTACGGGATTACTACTGGCAGGCAACAATTTTATTAAAATTTCTTTGATAACCAAAATAAATAAATGAGATTTCCTAAACAAAATAAATAATAACTCTAATGAAGAATATAACATAATAACTCTTTAAATATTACAATATAAGTTCAAAAAGGCCGCCGGACTGTGCTAAACAATATTCCACTCTGTTGTAAAACTCTCGACGAGTTTTTTCTAACATCTAAACTACGAGCATGCTGCATCAAAGTAGGGGCGTTCAGCGGCCGTAGAAAACTATGGAAGGGACAATTCTTAGCGTTTTACATGGACAATAAAAAATTTTCCTTATCTGTATAACGTAGGTGAGCACTAAGAAAGGATTTTTTAAAATTTAACTTCTAAGGGGCTAAAAATGGGCTTTGAAACTCTAAAAAAAGCTAGGCAATATATAATACATACCACTAGATTTAAAGTTGCCTATACGCGTTAATCATATATTGGAAGTGTATGGCGTTAACTTATCACTTTGACTGTATGCCATATTCTCGACACGGCGCGGCGGTGTTTACTTTGCTTATCGCATCTTTTTATCTGTGTGGCCATATGACGGTAAAACTGTCAAACTTACAGTATTTATTCTTTGTCTGTAATCTTGCACTATCCACCTTTTTTTGTATCAAAATTTCATGACAGTTTTTATTGTCATATGGACATGAATTTCGATATTCCGACTTCTCTCTCAGAATTTAAAATGATAATTCAATTCTTTTTTGTTTGTTTTTTAAAAGTATTTTTTTTTTTGGTGGAACGAACTGGTCCTTGATTATCTTCAAATTGGTATTCAATTTGATATATTCGTCATTGACAAAAACTAAGTCTTAAACTTAGGATTTTGAGAAAACAGTTAACAGTTTGAAACGCAAAAACGCAAAAAGAGAAAGAACCTAAATCATGAGGTGAGAAAGCAACAGATTTCGGTTCGTGATAATGACAGATTTTGAACGCATTATAGGGAGATATTTTGAGTTAAGAAAATGAAAGGTATTGGCCCTTGGAAGAAAAATTTTGAGAGAAGCGAAGGATTACGAGGCGAGAAAATAGCAGATTTCGCGTCTCGAAAACGATGGATTTTGATTTTGGTGAATGATAGATTCCAAGATGAGAAAGTGCGAGATTTTGAGCTAGAAAAACGAAAGATTTTGGGTCCAAACAGCGAAATATTTTAAGGGAAAGAGATGGAGATGACCAATCAAAATCGTCGGATATCAAAGTTATAAATTTCGAGTTGTAACAACGACAAATTTTAATGCCAAAGAAATAGAGCATAGCTTCCAAAGTGCGTAGTCAAAAACTGAGTGTACAGGAAGGAATTTGATGCTCTGGTTTCATAAGTGTAAAACGCAAATTGACACCACAACACACTCATCATACAACTTGTTTGCTTTAAAAGGAACAAATTCAAGTTATTTTATAATTTTTGGAAATCTTACGGTGAAGTAAGAACTTTAAACAATCTGTTACCGAATTTTTCCTTCGACAAATTCATCTGCTTTTATTAATTTATTAGTATAAAATAAAAAAAACCTTTTGCAATAAAAATCCCTGGATTGCATAAAAAGGCGTAAAAGCTAATTTTATTGTTAGGTATCTCTCACGGTTTATGGTTTACACTCAACTTTTTTTGATATTAGAATGGATTTAGTTTACAAGGTTATAAAAGTGCTCGTAGACAAAGTTTGGCATTCTACAATATGTTTTCAACTCTTCAAAGAGGCTGGGTTGAAGAAAACACATTTAGATTTATAGCTTTTCTTGGAGAAGAAAAAAAATATTTCGTCTATCGCGCTGTCTCGCCCAAGTTTATAATAGAACTATGTTGTGATAATCGATCGCTTCAAAGTTTTCAGCTTTTCAACCGTCATAAATTTCTTTTATGGGCGAAATAGCTACGAAATGATTTCCTAGAAAATTGGCGGAATATCCTTCCACTTATTTTTCTCCAAGTGGTTAAAACGCCGACAAAATTTATTGTGCAAATATTATTTTTCGTTCAGCACGTTAGAATTTCAATGTCGCGGTTTTGATGCTAAAAGAGTGTCTAAATTATTTTATTTTTATGGATTCCTATGATTCTCTTGGGTAAATTACTATTGGTGTAATAACTTAAAGGATACATAGATATATAAAGACAATTTATAAGCTGAGGAAACTGTTTAAATTTTTCAATTATTTTGAATACATCTCGATATCAGTTCAATACTCAACTCGGTTTAGAAAGCAATTAATTATTATTCATTACAATATTTTATAAATATCCAACTTAAGAAAAAACTCGTCTAGTTTTGACAAAACTAGATGAAAGTAAAGTCACGCCGAGGACGTTTGTATCTATGGATGTTGCGATGCAACCCGTGATACAAGCTTTGCCTCACCTACGTGAACTTTGCAATTGCAGTCTAATTTTCATTAGATTCTAATGAAATTAGATTTCAATTGCATCGTAATAAACTTGTATATATTCGTATATACAAGGCTTATTATCTCAGCATTTGAAAAAATAATCCATTTCCGATTTTTTTTTTCAAAATTTTGGCTCTTAAAACTCTGACTTTTTAAATTTCGATATTATTCAATATTGAAAATTTTTTTAATTCCGATATTTTTCAAAATTCTGACTTTTTTCGACATTTTTCAAAACTTCGACTTGTTTTAAACATTTCAACTTTTCAAAATTTTCGACTCTTACTTTGAAAATGTTGCGCTTTTTCAATATTTTAGACCTTTAAAAAAATGTTGAATTTGTTGGAAAATTTCGACTCTTAAAATGTTTCCTTGTTTCGACTCTTTCGAAATCTTGAATTTTTTTGAAAATCTCGCCTTAATTCCAAATTGAGTTTTTTTTTAAATGAGTTTTTTGAAAACAGATATTTTTCCAAATTTTGACGAAGTTTTAACACTTCTATTTTTTTTTCTGAAAATTATGTCTTTGTTCAAATTCTTCTACAGTGTGTCAATTTGAAGACGTACCACCTTTAATATTTCGGTTGTTTTATAAAATACGGAATTAGGCAAAAACACGCTAATTTTAGTTTAAAGGGGGACATCTTTTCAGCTGACTTTCAATTAAATTGCATCAACCCTTGAACTGGGGCGGAGTCAACCCCTAAAATCTTAAATGGGAAAGGGTGTTGAGCGATGCCTCATTTGAGAGGTCGTTCAATTACCTTTTTAAGTATACTTGATCTTCCTGTTCAATAGTTGTTGAAAAATCAAGAAAAACTCGTAAACAAGCTAGGTAAACGATGTAATTGTTGACATAGGGTATATTCCAAATTTTCGAATTTTTGTCTTTTTTTGAAAATTTTAATTTTCAAATTTTTGTGAATTTTTTTCATCTAGACACATGCACTTACAGGAATACTAAAGTGCTAATTTCCTCAAACCAATGAGAAAATATTTGAAGGTTGCCACACCTCTCAACGTTTTTTAACGTCTAAACATCCAAAAGAAACCCTGAAAATTACAAAGCGCGAGATTTTTTTTTGCCACTATGCTCGGAATGACTGAATTAATCTAAGCATGAATTTATCCATTTTTATTAACTTTTTCATACTAAATTTTTTTGCCAACAAACTATCTTTTATTTATCAAAAAATATAGATATTATTTTTTTCCGATGGTTTTCTTTCTGATGACACAAAACTGATGATTTTAGCATCATTTTTGAACACAAAGCGTGGAACCACTAGAAACCTTTTTTTGTTTCTGCATACATTTGTCTCTGAGTTACAGCTTTTCGAAATCACTAAAAAATTTGAGTTCCTTAAATTCTGTGACCAACTTATATCGAAGTTTCCAGCCTAAATTAAGAAATTTGATTTATAAAAATTTTGACATTTTTCTCAAAATTCACGTCGTCAATTCTTAAATTTTCTTCTAAAATTTCGACTTTACATTCGATTTTTTCTAGTCAATTTGGCTTTATTCTCAAAAATTCGACACCTAAGTATATCGAAGTTCTCATTTAAGCTTTTAAAATTTCGACTTCAAGCGCGGAATGTCAACTCTTCTCACAATTCACGTTTTGTTTTTGCTAAACCTGTACACTTTATATTCGAGTTTGGTCTTGTTTAAAGAACCACAAAATCAAAATTCCACTTTTTTCTCGAAATTTCAACAAGTTTGAAAACTTTGATATTTTCTAACAATTTTGATTTTTTCCTGAAATTTCACCTTAACTTTAGAAATGTAGATTTTTTGCACGTTATTTCAAGGTTACCACAATTTTTCATTTTTTTTCACAAATTTTTTTCTGGATCCGGATTTATTGTGGGTTGCCTAAAGTTTAGGCCAGCACTTAGGTCACCCTTTCCGGGCCTATTGTGCTATCCCCGTGAGTGAGGTATCCTTGGTCATTCATTGAGCCACCCAAACTTGTTGAGAAACTGAAGAACGTCCCTTGGATGCGCCTCTCTCAAATTGGCCACACTAGGCGAGAAGTCCCCCAGCGTGGATCCTCTGATTGAAGCTAGTGCCGGGCAGTGACACATCACGTGTTCGACACTCTTATCTTCTTCTAAACACCCTCTACTCGGGTCGCTTATAATAATAATTTTTCTTATTTTTATTAAGTTCAATAAGTTCAAAGAGTTTTTGCTTTAGTTTAATAGTTTCGGAATTTGGAATTTAAACTCTGGCTTATTTCGAATTAGCCCCAAGCCGGGCGCCAAAATGCGAGTGACCAAACTGTTTAATTTGTTTTTAAAGCTACGATTTTAAACAGCTGTTTATCTAAGCACGACTATTAATCAAACTAACTTTTTTTTTATTTTTTACTTCAACGGTAGAACTACTTTATAAATCTGGTCAAATCTTTCATCTTAATTTATTGATATTTGTACGCCGCGCAAATCTTCGGGGATTCCCAGTTTAAAAAATATTTATTAATCAATAACTCAGTTCTCCGGTATACAGAGATAGGTTGGAACATTTATCATCTCGATGTCAGTGTTGAACAAAGCAATAAAGTCAATTTAAAATGAATATTTCATACCTGCTAGGATTTAGGATAATACATCGGATGAAATTGAAGGCTGGAGAATAAAAAATAATAAGAGGGGTTCCTAGTAAACAAAAGGTTAAGAAACGCTGATGATCTATCGCGAAGAGGCAGACGACAATAAATTCCGGAATAAATTTCTGACAGAACTGGCTCTAATTTTTCAGGGAATTTCTGCTACATTTCGTTTTATAAATCAGGTAAAATGACATAAACTTGGACCAACAATAACATCGTAAACCGCAAATAAAATAAATTGGCAGTTGGCAAAATTCCCCATTTTATGATTAACACTGACGAATATTTAGAATAATAATAAAAAAAGGTAACGTTACAGTATACAGAGTATGGAAGAAGGGCGAGCGATTTTTAAAACATAGAATTGTGTATTCGCAAATCGACAGTTTGGAGGTGGCAAGAAATACATGGAATCAGGTGTGGGGAACAGGACGATGAATTTTATAATAATTATAAACAGAATCCAAGCGCCACGTGTAAATTTTTTATATTTGACAGTTGCGACAATTTTTTAACTTTGTACTACTACTCCGTGCTGTTTAATTCGGTAAGTCAATCTTAGGGTGCGTTTAGATTAGATACTTTATTCCGTACATTTTTTTCTGACGTAAGTGTCAACTATCCTAAGAGAAGCTATCCGAGACTTATCTACACGGCTGGAAGGAGATAGTTGATACTTATGTCAGAGAGAAAATACATTTTATGTCAGAGAGAAATGTACGTAAGAAAGTGTCTACTGTAAACGTGCCGTTAATGGGGGTGAACATCTTCAGAAAGTTGAAAAAGTATAGAACATTTTCAAAATACTCCAAAATATACATGTACTTATGATATCCATTTGACACTAAAGATCGATATCTTTTAAATTAAAATTTGAAGAGACATTTTGGAATTGTGGGACCAAAATTATTTTCTATGTAACAAAGCGTTTTTTTTACAAAAAACAAAGGAAAACAACTCACTTGGTAGGCATCAGGTATATTAACAGGTTCTCCACTTTCGGCTACATATCCGACAATGCCAGTGCCCCAAGGAATTCTTATTTCATCTTTTTTCTCCATTTCCATTAACGTGCTTTTGGAACATACGTCAAACAGCTTCGAGACTAGACATCTACTTCGGGGATTTGCATGTTGGTGCCTTTTTGCCTGCGCTACTGGAGTGCAGCCACCTCCTTTTTCCCCTTGGACTAGAAATAATGAACCCCGATCTGCATGCAGCAACATCGATACGTTTTGGAGGATTTTGTGACATAACGAGCGAACTTCTAACTCGTTGCAGATATCTTTCACCTGAAGGAAAAACAAGTTATTAGAACATATGCAGATTAACAATTGTAATAATAATAACGCTACAAGTAAGTTCTTACAACAACATGGTTCATTGAAAAATAACGCATTGACGGTTCCGTGACAGCAGTGGTAATTCCAGAATATAATGTAAATGATGCTAATAAACCCACTTCGATCGCTTCATTGGATAAATAGATATCAATGGTATAAAAATGATTCATAATAATAAATTTATTAATTGTTAGTAAGTAGTATATTCATGTGCTGGCAAGATCCTAAATCTAAGTACCATTATTCATCATCAGGCAGTTTAAAAAGTTTACATTATCCTAATAATCCTGAAAGAAGAATCATGGTGCAAAGTCATCTCCGCTTTAGCTCATTTCTAAAATCATGAGTCACGAAATTTACAAAAAAGTTTTACTTTCAAATCCTCATACAAAATTTAACAAATCGTCTATGTCAGTGAATCACAGACGTCCTATCGCCATTTTTTCAAAGAAAAAAAATAATGAAATAACTTATAGAAATTTCGAGCGCTTTCTTAAAATTTCAACCTGTTTCTCGAAATTGGAAATTATCCCCGCCCCCCAAAAAAATATTCTGTAAATTTGGATATGTCTCAAAAAAAGCAGAAAATTTCAAGATTTCGCTCAGAATTTCGACTTTTTACCAAAATGAGAATATTTTCCTCTTTCGATTTTTTACAGGGACTTTCCTGTGGGATTTCACATTCAGAAATTCACACTCAAATTTAAACTCAAATTTTAGATTTTATTCCTCAAAAAACTATGTTAATGTTCAAAATTCTGGAACAAATAAAGCAGAAAAACTTTTGGAAAAATCAAAAAACTGGAAATTTTAATATTTCGAGATTCGAGATTTTTTAGGAATTTTTACTTTTTTTCCTATCTGAATTTACCTTCAATATTTTTATCTAAATCATTAATTTTAAATTCGAATTTTTTGATTCTAAATTTAAGCTTTAACTTAATTTGCAAAATCGCCCAAAAAACATTATTCGAAATTTCGAGTTTAAAGAACTTTCGAGAATAAAAATCCAAGTTTCATGAATAAATCGAAACCATTTAACCAAAAAAGTGATTCAAAATTTCTAGAATTTCGAAAACGTAAAAAAAGACGAATAGTTTAATTCAAAAAAGTTGAAAATGAACAAGAAATCGTCGCTGTCGTAAAAAAATCTTCTATGTGCTGAAACTTAAATTTTACGTAGACCTAAACCTAAAACCTATTTATTTGGAAGGGAAGATACATCAGATCCTTATCAGATTACAAAAAAAAACCTATTTTCAGAAAAATGTCCACCTAGAAGATTTTTCAAAGGCAGCGACGATAAAATTTTCCTTTCAGCACACAGAAGACTTTTCCACGGCAACGAGGAAATGTCTAATTTGTTAAAAATAAACGAATTTACAAATGAAATCGAAGGAAATAAGAAATTTTGAAAAACGGTCGAAATTTTCAATGAAAGTCAAAACTTCGAAAAAGTCCAAATTCTGAAAAAAGATCGAAAATTTCAATAAAACTCAAAACTTGGAAAAAGTCAAAATTTTTAAAATAAAATCCAAATTTTCAAAAAAAGTGGAAATTTCGAAAAAAGTGGGAAAACGTGCTCAATTTTAAAAACAAAATTTCAGAAGACAAGATTTTGAGAAAACGAATTAAAATAGAAAAGAAATTGAATATTACGAAAAGAATCACAATTTCTAGAAAATTATGATATTTTAAAAAGTCGAAATTTTCAAAAAATCCCAATTCACAAAAAATCGAAATTTTTAAGAAAATTACAATTTTCACTTCACAGCTTTCTAGGAAATTGGAATGTTTAAAAAAAAAGTGGAATATGCAAAAAAGGCAATAGTTTTAAGAAAAAGTAGAAATATTCAAAAAAGGGATAACATTTTGAAGAAAATATGAAATTAAAAAATAGAAATATTTAAAAATGTTGACATTTTGAAAAGCAAAATTTTCAACTTAAAATAGGATTCAAAATAAATCGAAAAAAAGGATGAAATTCTGCAAAAAATAATTAAATTAAAAAGAAAAAATGAAATTTTTAAAGACGAATAAAAAATTTTGAGAATTTTGAATTCGTAAAAAAAGGCGAAATTTCCAATTTAAAAACTTTAAAAATTTAAAAAATGTCTAATTTGTCAAAAATAAATTTCCAAAAAAATCGAAGGAATTGAAAAATTTAAAAAATGGTCGAAATTTTTAATAAAAGTTCAAATTTTGAAAAAAGATGGAAATTTTCAATGAATCTCAGAACTTTTCAAAAAAAAAGCGGAAATTTCGAAAAGAGGGCGAAGAGGTGCTCAATTTAAAAAAAAAAAAAATTTCAGATCACAAAATTTTCAGAAAAAAAATTAAAATAAAAAAGATGTTAAATATTACGAAAAGAATCACAATAATGACATTTTCATAGGTCGAAATTATCAAAAAATCCTAATTCACAAAAAATCGAAATTTCCAAAAAATATAAATTTTCAATTTTCAAGGAAACTGGAATGTTTTAAAAAAAGTATAAAAAATGCCAAAGTTTTAAGAAAAAGTCGAAATATTCATGCTTATGGATGATTAAAAAAAAATTACAATACAAAATCAAGAAAGAAATGAAATTTTGAAAAAAATTGTGGAACTAAAAAGATCGAAATATTCAAAATGTCGACATTTTGAAAAGCAAAATTTTCAACTTAAAATAGGATTTAAATAAATTGAAAAAAGGATGAAATTCTGGAAAAAAAATTAAATTAAAAAGAAAAAGTGAAATTTTTAAAGACGGATCGAAAATTTCGAGAATTTTGAAACCGTAATAAAGACGGAATTTCCAATTCAAAAAATTTGAAGATTTAAAAAAATGTCTAATTTGTCAAAAATAAATAAATTTTCAAAAAAATCCGAAGGAATTGAGAAATTTTAAAAAAGGGTCGACATTTTTAATAAAAGTCCAAATTATGAAAAAAGATTAAAATTTTCAATAAATCTTAAAAAAGTCAAAATCTTGAAAATAAAATCAAAGTTTTAAAAAAAAAGTGGAAATTTCGAAAAAAGGGCGAAAAGGTGCTCAATTAAAAAAAATCAAAATTTTAGAAGACAAAATTTTTACAAAAAAATTAAAATAGAAAAGTCATATTACGATTAGAAAACAAATATTGCCAAAAATCACAATTTCTAGAAAATTATGACATTTTAATAAGTCGAAATTTTCAAAAAATCCCAATTCACAAAAAATCGAGATTTTTCAAAAAATTACAATTTTCACTTCACAATTTTCAAGGAAATTGAAATGTTTTAGAAAAAGTACAAATTGAAAAAAATGCCAAAATTTTGAGAAAACGTCGAAATATTCAAAAAAGAAATAAAAACAAATTGAAATTTACAATAAAAGTTCAAGAAAATGACGAAATTTTGAAAAAAAATGGTTCAAAAAAGGTGGAATTTGCAATAAAAGCCAAAGCTTTGAGAAAAAGTCGATATATTGAAAAAAGTAAGATTTAAAAAATCGAAAGTTACAAGAAAAGTTGAAGGAAAGGACGAAATTTTGAAAAAATAATGATGAAATTAAAAAATTTAAATATTCAAAAATGTCGAAATTTTGAAGGGCAAAATTTTCAACAAAAAATAGGATTAAAAAAAACAGAAAAGGATAAATTGTCGAACAACAAATAATGAAATTTAAAAAAACGAATTTTTCAAACACGAAATTTTCAAAAAGTCGGATATATCAAAAAGCGTTTAACGTTTCGAATAAAATTTAGCTTAATTTTGACTTTTTCAAAATACTCAACTCGAAGGTTAAACTTTTAAAAAAAGAAAACATTTGGTTACAAAACAGTACATTCTCCAACGACTGAGCACTCCGCGTGCGATATTGTGCTCAAAATGATTCAAAAAAAGTAGTATTTGCAAAAAAGCCAAGTTTTTAGAAAAAGTCGAAAATTCAAAAAAGTAAGATTAAAAAAAATCGAAAGTTACAATAAAAGTTCAAGAAAATGACGAAATTTTGAAAAAATAATGAGGAAATTAAAAAATTTAAATATTCAGAAATATCGACATTTTGTAGGGCAAAATTTTCAACAAAAAATAGGATTAAAAAAATTCAGAAAAGGAATGAAATTCGAAAAACCAAATAATGAAATTAAAAAAAAACGAACTTTTCAAAGACGAAATTTTCAAAAGAGTCGGATATTTCAAAAAGCGTATAACGTTTCAATATAATTTTGCTTAATTTTGACTTTTTCAAAAAACTCAACTCAAAGGTGGAAAATTTTAGTTACAAAATAGTACATTTTCCAACGTCTGAGGACTCCGCATGCGATATTGTGGTCAAAATGGTTAAAAAAAAGTAGAATTTGCCAAAAATCAAAAGTTTTGAGAAAAAGTCGAAGTGTTTAAAAAAGTAAGGTTAAAAAAAATCACGTTACAATAAAAGTTTAAGGAAAGGATGAAATTTTAAAAAATAATGATGAAATTAAAAAATTTAAATATTCAAAAATGTCGAAATTTTGAAGGGCAAAATTTTCAACAAAAAATAGGATTAAAAAAAACAGAAAAGGATAAATTGAAAAACAAATAATGAAATTTAAAAAAACGAATTTTTCAAAGACGAAATTTTCAAAAAGTCGGATATTTCAAAAAGCGTGTAACTTTTCGATATAATTTTGCTTAATTTTGACTTTTTTCAAAAAACTCAACTCAAAGGTGGAAATTTTGAAAAAAAACATATTTTTACAAAACAGTACATTCTCTAAGGTGTGAGAACTTCGCATGCGATAA
Organism: Dastarcus helophoroides; assembly: GCA_028583605.1. Classification (NCBI taxonomy): domain Eukaryota; kingdom Metazoa; phylum Arthropoda; class Insecta; order Coleoptera; family Bothrideridae; genus Dastarcus; species Dastarcus helophoroides. The sequence continues at coordinate 31,228,798 of CM053328.1, forward strand.
TGTGCTCAAAATGATTAAAAAAAATAAAATTTGCAAAAATGCCAAAGTTTTGAGAAAAAGTCGAAATGTTCAAAAAAGTAAGATTTAAAAAAATCGTAAGTTACAATAAAAGTTCAAGGAAAGGACGAAATTTTGAAATAATGATGAAATTAAAAAAATTAAATATTCAAAAATGTCGAAATTTTGAAGGGCAAAATTTTCAACAATACATTCTACGTCCCGAAAACTATGAAAATGCAATAAACTCATTTTCGTAAAATGCACATTTTTGCAAGTTTTGTAAGAAGGGTCCCCCCTTTGAACTTTTTTCGTAACTTTAAACTCTCATATCTTCCAAACCAGAGGTCGTAGCTCAATTTGGTTTTCAGATTCGTAATCTGCGGGACAAAATCTAACTGATAGGAGACTTTTAAATCGTAAATAATAACTTTTGAATTTTGACTCTGGAAAATTTGAAAATTTCCAAATTTTGGAGGCTTGTATCTCGCGAATGGATGGTCGTAGCTCAATTTGGTTTTCAAATTTCTTTTCTACGTCCCGAAAAATCTATGAAAATGCAATAAACTCATTTTCGAAAAATGCAAATTTTTTCAAGTTTTGTAAGAAGTGTCCCCCTTTAAACTTTTTTGTAATTTTAAACTCTTATATCTTCCAAACCAAAAGTCGTAGCTCAATTTGATTTTCAGATTCGTAATCTTTGGGACAAAATCTAAGTGATAGGCTACTTTTAAATCGTAAATAATAACTTTCGAATTTTGACTTTGGAAAATTTGAAAATTTCGAAACTATGGAGGCTTGTATCTCGCGAACGGATAGTAGTAGCTTAATTTGGTTTTTAAATTCCTATTCTACGTCCAGAAAACTCCATGAAAATGCAATAAACTCATATTTGAAAAATGCAAATTTTTTCAAGTTTTGTAAGAAGGGTCCCCCCATTCAACAGTACATTCTCCAACGTCTGAGGACTCCGCGTGCTCAAAATGGTTCAAAAAAAGTAGAAGTTGCAAAAAAGCCAAAGTTTTGAGAAAAGTCGAAGTGTTCAAAAAAGTATGATTTAAAAAAAATCGAAAGTTATGATAAAACTTCAAGAAAGGGACGAAATTTTGAAAACAAAAATGATGAAATTAAAAAATTGAAATATTCAAAAATGTGGAAATTTTGAAGAGCAAAATCTTCAGCAAAAACTAGGATTTAAAAAAAATTGAGAAAAGAATGAAATGCCGAAAAACAATATAATTAATTTAAAAAAAGACGTTTTCAAAGATGAAATTTTCAAAAAGGTCGGATATTTCGAAAGGCGTATAACGTTTCGATATAATTTAGCTTAATTTTGACTTTTTCAAAAAACTCAATGTAAAGGTGGAAATTTTGAAATAAAAAAACATCTGGTTACAAAAAAAACTGAGCACTCCGCGTGCGATATTGTGCTCAAATTTCCTTCTCGTGAGATATAAAAATCATATCCGCTGTTATTATACAATCTACTTTGGTACTGGGTGTTGTATTTGAGTGATTCTGCAATTAAACTAATAATCAAACTAATTTAAACAAAGCACATTAGTCAATTTAATTTATAGTATGCGCATAGATATGTTTAAGGTACAAGTTAAAATAGTACTTGTCAAGGACAGTATAGTTTAGTTGGTTAAGGCAGCCTCTTTCGCTTGACGTCGCTTGAATGAATTGCGGGTTCAAACCCCGGTGTCGATCACGCGTTTTTAAAGTTCACACTTCTTATTTATTTTTTATATTTTTAATAAGATGTAAACTTAACGTTAACAGCATAATATTCAGTTAATGTTGAAGCATGTTGGTAACGCGTGATGGTGATACTCGACGCGTCTAAAGAAATTTTCACTTCAAAAATGTCATACCTAGTATTAAGCTCTTTACAGATAATTACGGTACTCTGAATCGAAATACTTTGAACGCGATAGACTGATTCTCATACGACAAAGGAAATGGGTAAACGTCAGTCATATGGCGTGAACTGAATCGTACTTATTACGTACGTACGATAGGACGAGTGTATCCTGAATAGAACGTAAATTGATAGCCAAAGCGGATGCGTCACATTACAAGTAACTAGACATGTGTTTGGCGTCACAAAGTTAGTAAACCATTCTGTAAGCCTCGTATATCACGTTATTAGGGCAAAACCAATATATAACCGAGATGGAAACCGAGACAAGGGACCTCTAATATGTTATCGGAGATTGTAGATTAATTAAAGTTTAGAATCACTTTGGGAAGTTGAAGGGTTATATAATTTATTTTTATCTGATACTATTACATAAGTTTAACAAGGACTACTAATCCTTGCTAAAGTTAGTTTCCTGGAAAAGCGTTGATTTTATGTCACCTATTAATTTTATCAATTCACTGTAATTAGTACACGAGATTTAGTAATTTAATTCCCAGACTGAAACCATAAGAGTGAAATCAGGATATCTTTTAAAGTTTACATGTGAACTTTTGAAAAGAAAAACGGGCAATTATGGGGACTGCCGACAGAAGAGAAAACTTAAAAGTACAATACAAAAGCGTTTTTTTTTAATTCTTAAATTGTAATATCAAAAATAAAATTTTTTTAATTTGTTGATTAAAATTATTATTTCCAGTTTTTATATATTTTGCATTTGTATACTATCTAATCTTTGTTTATTATTCTTTGTCGATTGTGAGGGCTTAATGCGTAGGACGGTTGCCTCTTGCGTGATTCGTCAGAGTTCGAACCTCGCTACTGATCATGAGTTTTTTTCATTCTATTACGCGTTCTACTCACTAGCTACAAAATATTGCTAACACTACAGCATGTTGGTAACGAGAATTAGCGCGACTGGTAACGCCAAACCCTAAGTTATCCCCCTATCAAAATTGTTCAATGCATCTAAAGAAGTTTTTACTTAAAAACAATGTAGACATTTATAAATAAAAATTAATATTACAAAGAATATAAAACTCTGAAATTGTCAATAAATAGTTTTGAGAAAATTTAAGCTAAATCTTTAAAAATTCTAAAAAATTGAAATTTCGAGTTTAAAATCAAAACTTTCAAAAAAGATAAACTACAAGTTATCGGAGAAATCAAAGTTTCGAGAAAAATTTTGCAGTTTATAAAATCACTACGACCTACAACCTACGGGATTGATGTCCTTAACAGAGATGTTTATTTACAAATCTAAAATAACAAGGTTACCCATTTGGGTTTATGTCCAAGACCATGGGCGCAGCTGGGGTGGGGGGCTAGAAAAATCGACATATAAATTAGTTGTGCTTATCATGCATTAGATGCCCACCTTACAGAGCTTCTTGCCCACCCAAGAAATATCGTTATCCCAGTTTGTCTCCCCTAGAAAAAATTCTAGCTACCCCCATGTCTTAAGACTGTGATCGATTTTGAAAATTTTCTGAATCTGACTGATGATCCAGAAAACTTTCAAAATCCATCGGTTTGAAACTATCCCAACTTATCTTCTTGTATTGAAATAGATATTAAACAGAAACTTACTAATTCAAAGATTAGCTCCTTTTCATCTAATTGTCTAAGTTCGTGCCTTGAGCGTCGTTGCCGCCGGACAGGCGTAGGACTGTTGTGCCCCCCGCTCCCTGTTGTTTGGTGATTACTATCACCTGTACCCGTAAGGAATGTTGGTTGACCATCAACAGTACTGATGATGGGTTTCAAAAGACCCACTCGTTCGAACTCGTGCGCTGAAATTTTTCGAACGGGCGTTGTTGCCCCCGAACCACCTCTCGAAGGCCCGTGAGTTGGCGATGAGAGCTCGACGCTGGAAGATGAGGGAGTTGCGTGTGACAACAACCAAGTGTCGACAACCTGTCGTGTGGCTTTCCTGAAATAAACAATCACATAAGAAAGAGCACATTCGTTTAATAATGATTTTTTGAGAAAGATTTTTTAAAAATTTAATCTACTCGCAAAAAGTAACACCATTATGTCCTCACAACACTACGAGTAGGATGCGAAAACAAGCATAGATGGCGATGAACCGCCTTCTTAAACAAGGATAGGTTGGGGAAAATTCCTTTCGGTAACGAGTTCCATAGCTTGGAAGTTCTATAGAAAAAAAGAGTCTCCGTAGACAGAAGTCCTCACTGTGTCGAGGACAGCACAGGAATTTGCTGTCTCCGACTGTCTTATATGCCTCAAGAATCTTGCCCTTGGGACGATCAATCTTATTAGTTCCTGCGAGCATCTTCCATGATAGTTCTTGTAGAAAAGAGACAAGTCACCAAGCATCCACCTGTGCTCTAGTGTTTCGAGAGAATCAGTCAAACTATCGTTATCAATTAGGCGTATTGCTCTTCTTTGAATTGAATCTAAAGGGCTAAAGTGTGCTTTGGGACATAAGAAGAGTATTCTAGTGTTGGCCTAACTTGAGCTTTGTCTAGTGTGAATAACTGATGAGATGTGAAGTACTTTTTTGCTATAAAAAGAAAGCATAGGCTCTGAGAAGCGAATTTGGCAATGGTGCTCACATGATCATCCCAAGAGAAGTTAGTGCTCGCATTCACTCCTAGGATAGACAGATTAGATCCCATCGGGAGGATTTCACTGTCCATTAGTATGTTTGTTGCATTATCCCTTGATGTACAACTTGCAACAAAATTGTGGAACTTCTGGATTTTGGATTCGTTGTGGGTTGCCTAAAGTTTAGGCCAAATTGTGGAACTTGTGTCTATAGAAAAAGTTCTGCGATTGTCACTTCTTCCACAACTCCCTAAGAACAAGCAGCAATTTCATAGGTCATTGTCTCACTTTTTACGTATCTCTGAAACTAGTTTAGCCCATAGCTAAATTGCGTAGACAGTCGATGCCTAACAAAGTCCCTAAACCATTTTGAGATTTGTTCGGACTGTCTACAGACAAAATCTTCGATTTGTGTATAGACTAGTCGAGCGACTTTGTCTACGAGTGAGTACTAGTCCTTTAGAGAAAACTGTGGTTTTTGAAGCGTTGAAGTCGACCAGATTCTTCTTACTCCATTCCAGAATGATTTCGAGATCTCGATTAATCATCTGTATCTACTGTTCTCTTAGTCGATCTGAAGCAGCGACGGATAATGGTTTATCTGTTTATGTGTAACAGAAGCAGAGTGGGAGAGAGGACAGGACCCCTGAGGTATCCCTGCATTGAATGAGATGACATCGACGACGACCTGAAGAGATCTATCAGGGAGAAAATTGAATATCAAATGACAGAGTCCAGGAGTAAGACCATAAGATGTTAATTTGGCGAGAAGAGATCGGTGCCAGACTCTGTCAAAGACCTCTGAGATATAAACATTGAATTTACTATAACTCCAAAGTATTTGACAGCGTGGTCTGGAAGAAAATTGAATATCAAATGACAGGAGAAAGACCACAAGATGTTAATTTGACGAGAAGACATGAGTGTCAGACTCTATCAAACGCCTTTGAGACATCTAATGCTACAATCCTAGCCTCACCATGTTTTTTCGTAACTGAGTTACAAATATGAGTAACATATGCCAGTAGATCGCCAGTCGAGCGTTGTTGTTATATTGAATTTGCTTCCAGTTGTATTTTTGGTATAGATGGCGCTGGTGCAGTTATCAAGTAGTGGGGATGAGGGAGGCCTACGTCTTAATGTAGGTCTCGAGATGTATAACATTGACTTACGCTGTTAACGACGTTAAAATGAAAGAACGGATTCATCTTAGCTTTTGAATATTTTTTTGAAATAAAAACTGCTTTAGGGGCGCCTTGAACATGAAAAATTTTATCGTTACGCTAATGTTGTGTTATCAACATGCTGCAATGTTATTAGTATATGTAGCTATGAGTATGAGCAAAACGTATATAATAGAAATAAAAATGTTAGCTCAGCAGCGGGAATTGAACTCGGGATCTATCTAACACGCGAGAATCCATCGCCTTACCAATGGCGTTATACCGTCTGTTGACAATTTGAAATTTTATAATTTCGAAGAAAAAGTAAACATTTCGTGAACAATTTCGAAATCCTACTTTTAATGATGTAAATTGCGAATGTTGAGAAAAAATTGAAATTCCACGAAGTTAAAAATTGACAAATTGTAAGATTTTCGAAAGACTTATATAAAATAGTTCCCTATCTAATACCTTGTTTCACTGAATTCAGCCAAAAAGTATAGATATAAAAATGATTAAAATTTCTCAGAGGAAGCCGAATTAAAAAATCGAATTTTGACAAAAATTGTAAAATTTCGAGAAAGATGAAGTTTGTTTCTAAAAGTTTAAAGTTTTTTTTTCAAAACTCATCTTTCACGAAATTTTACCATTTTTGTCAAAATTCGATTCTTTTTAAATTCGATTTTTTATCTTTATTTAAAAAAATCTAACTTTGAAAATAAAGCTGAAGTAAAGAAAAACACGAATTTTGAGAGAATAATTCGAAATGCCAATAAAAGTCAAATTTTGAGAAAAAATCGAACGTTGCAGAAAAAGTTTGATTTTTGGGATACATGTTGTAATTTCTAGAAAAAGATCAGGTGAAAATTCTGAATAAAGTGGAAAAAAGTTAAATTTAGCAAAAAAAAGTCGAATTTTGGAAAAAATTCGAAATCTTCAATATTTCTCCCAAAATAGGATGTTTATCGACATTTTGATGTTTTGTTAAATGAGAAAGCCAGAGAAAGCCGAAAAATCGAATAAAAAAAAATCAAATTTCGAACGTAAATGGTAAAATTTCTAGAAAGATAAATTTTATTTCTCAAAATTTAGAGTTTTTTTTCAAAACCCATCTATTTCCAACTTTTACCATTTTTTTCAAAATTTAATTACGATTATTTCGACTAGCTTTTTTTAAAAAATTCAAAGTTTGAGAATAAAGCTAAGCTAAAGAAAAACACGAATTTTGAGGGAATTGAACCCGGGATCTTAACACGCGAGAATCCATCGCCTTACCAATTGCGTTATACCGTCTGTTGACAATTTGAAATTTTAAAATTTCGAACAAAAAGTAAAAATTCCGTGAACAATTTCGAAATCTTAATGATGGAAATTGCGAATGTTGAGAAAAAATTGAAATTCTACGAAGTTAAAAAAAAATTGACTAGTTGTAAGATTTTCGAAAAACTTATATAAAATAGTTCCTTATCTAATACCTTATTTGACTTGAATTCAACCAAATAGTATAGATATAAAAATGCAAGTATATTCGCCACATTAAAAAAAAGAGGGGGGGGGGAAGAGTCCTGTTCAAAAACGGGAAGCAAGTGAAACCCTTCATGAATCTTATGATTATGTTCAACTGATCGATTTCTTTAAGTTTTGCTCCCGCAAATGTTCAATTTAAGCTCATTTCCCCACGACGATTCGAGAATGTTTAAATTGAAAATGTTCCGTTGCGACGTATGTTTCCCATTAGCATATCTTTGTCGTTGTGAACACATACCAAATATTTAGCCAGCTTTTGGGGAAATTTGATCGGTTGTGGAAATTTGTTCGGTTATTTGCTTACGCGCTTCAGGAGAGAATTCGAATTCGGGCAGACGGAATGGATAAGCTGGAAGACTATTTGATTTCAAATGAAGTGATGCATGGAGAAACGTATTTGTTGGATTGGTTTACCTCCAAATAAACTTGAATTATTCGCATATTTCTAAATAAATTTGCAATCGATTAGCCTAATATTAACTGACTTATTTGGTTGAAGATAGATTTCCAGCGATTTTCATTGTTAAATTCGGAAACGTCATTGAAAATAGATTGGGCACAGAAATTAAAGATATAGAATTTATACAATTTTTAAAAGACTGTAAGGCAAAGAAGTGGCCATACAGAGAAAAAAAATCAAATTAACAGTCATTCAAAAGTCCATAGGATGACACATAGATGGCGTTACAAGAATTTTTTCCATATGATTTTTATTTAGTACTAGCCTTCAAATGACACGTGTATAAATTTGACAGCAATCTGACTATTGATTCGTGAGTTATAGCATTTTGTGTGAAGCAATTTTTATTATTGAAAGAAAAATGGAAAAAAGTGAATTTCGAGCTTTGATAAAGCATTGCTTTTTGATGAAAAAAATACAGTGGAAACCAAACAATGGCTTGATAAACATTTTCCGAACTCTGCTCCATCGAGACAAATGGTAGAAAAGTGGATTGCTGAATTTAAACGTGGTCGTACCAGCACAAATGATGCAGAGCCCAGTGGACGCCCAAATAAGGCTGTTATCAGAAAATATCAAAAAAATCCACAAATTGGTTATGAACGATCGCAAATTGAAGGTGAACGAGCTAGCTGATATTGTAAGGATATCAGATGGTAGTGTTTTTACCATTTTACACGAACATTTGGGTATGCGAAAGGCTCTGTGCAAAGTGGGTGCCGCGTGAGCTCACAGTCGACCAAAAACAACAACGAATCGATGTTTCAGAGGAGTGTTTGGTGCTGTTAAGCCGCAATAAAGTGGAATTCTATCGTCGTCATGTGACAATGGATGAGACATGGCTTCACTATTACACACCAGAATCCAAAAGACAGTCAGCTGAGTGGACAGCAGTTGACGAACCGAATCCAAAGCGAGCAAAGACGCAACAGTCGGCCGGTAAGGTGATGGCTTCTGTATTTTGGGATGCGAACGGAATAATATTCATCGACTATCTCCAAAAAGGGACCACCATCAACAGCGACTATTACTGTGCACTTCTGGATCGATTGAAGGCTGAAATCGCAAAGAAACGGCCACATTTGCAAAAGAAAAAAGTGTTGTTTCACCAAGACAATGCACCGTGTCACAAAACTGGACTTCGAATTGCTTACCCACACAGCGTATTCTCCAGATTTAGCCCCCAGCGACTTTTTCCTGTTTTCAGATCTCAAGAGAATGCTTGTTGGAAAGAAATTTAAGTCCAATGATGAAGTAATCGCGAAACTGATGCCTATTTTGACGAGAAAGAGAAATCGTACTATAAAAGTGGTATCAAAAAATTGGAAAATCGCTATACTCGTTGTATCGCCCTCGAAGGCAACTATGTTAAATAATAAAATCGAGTTTTGTAAAAATTTTGTTTTTACTTACTTATCCTACGGACTTATTGAATGATCTGGTACAGCTCCAAATTTCTAGTTTTCGGATTTTGAGTCCAACATTTTTTAGCCTCATCTACCAAAAATGTTTCTAAAATTTTGCTTATATTTGGAAAGACCCACGGACTTCCATAATTTTTGTCCAATAATAACAAAATAAAGATCTTTTGAATTATTTAATTCTCTTTAATTTGACTGATTTCCGAGCTCTACAGGATGATTTTTCTTTGAGTTACCATGGTTTAAAACAATGGTAATCGACAATTCAGAAATTAATTATCGTATAGAAAATACGAGTAGGATTTTAAAAACTAAAAAGTATTCTCTCAACTGTAAGACCCTGACTTCATATTCCAATTTTTGATATGTTCACCATGTTTTAAGGAATTTAGGGATTCCATATCTTCTGAAATCATATCAATAGTCTATGGTTCATTTTCAGGCATGAATTCAAAGAGCACAACATTTCTAAGTTTCAGGAACACCTAAGAAGTTGTAACCTTGAAAACTCTTCAGATTTCCGGCATACAGTCAAAGTTTTAAGAGCTGATAGGTTTCCTATTTACGTACCTCAAGGAATGGCTTACTCAAATCAGGATAAGGCCGCAACATTCGTTGAGACTTTTGAAAGGCACTACTGAGCTACGCTTGAGGAAGTGAACATAAACTTCGTAGAGGAAGTGATCATCAACTTCGTAGAGTAAGTGGAACAAGAGGTACAAGATCTTCAAGAGAAAGACCCAGACGTAGAAGGCATCATTCAATCCACTGACACAAAGAAAATCCAAAACTTTCTGCATAAGCTAAACATCAAGAAAGTCCCAGGTCCACACGGAATTCAGAAGCAAGCTCTGAAGAATCTTCCAGGCCAAGCTGTCAAATACTAGTAAATTCAATGTTTACATCTCAAAGGCCTTTGACAGAGTCTGGCACCGATCTTTTCTCGCCAAATTAACATCTTATGGTCTTCCTCCTGTACTCTGTCACTTGATATCCAATTTTCTCGCTAACAGATCTCCTTAAGTCGTCCTCATCCGAGACATTTGCAATTAATGCAGGGGTGCCTCAGGGGTATGTCCTGTTTCGAACTCTGTTTCTGTTACACATAAACGATCTCTTAGCTTCAACTTCCAATCCTATAAACAGCTACGCAAATGATAGTAGCCTAGTGTCACCTTTTTTTTTCCGACAAAACATTATCCGTCGCTGCTTTAGATCGACTAAGAGAACAGCAGATGCGGATGATTAATCGGGATCTTGAAATCCTTCTGGAATGGGGTAAGAAAATTCTGGTCGACTTCAACGCTTCAAAAATTCAGGCCGCGGTTTTCTCTAAGAAAACATCAAGGGGATAATGTAACAAACATACTAATGGACAGTGAAATCCTCCTGATGGAATCTAATCTGTATATCTTAGGAGTGAATGCGAGCACTAACTTCTCTTGGGACAATCATGTGCGCGCCATTGCCAAGTCCGCCTCTCAGAAGCTAGGCTTTCTTTTTAGAGCTAAAAAATACTTCACATCTCATCAGCTACTCGCACTATATAAAGCTCAAGTTAGGCCAACACTAGTATGCTGTTCTCAGGCACACTTTAGCTCTTTTGGATTCAATTCAAAAAAGAGCGATTCGCCTAATTGATGACGAGAGTTTGACCAATTCTCTCGAAACACTAGAACACAGGAATTTTCCCCAAAAATTACAACCTATCCTATTAAAGTTAAAAAAAACCGGATTTTCCCACAAGGTGAAAGTTTACAAACGTTATCTTCATTCCTAAGCCAGGTAAACGGAGAATTTCCTCCAAAATTACAGACCAATAAGCCTCTCATCCAACTTGGGTAAGGAGGTGGAAAGGTTTTTGAGGAAGCTTCTACAGAACATCATTAGCGATCGCGACATCCTTCCTAAGAAAGAATTTGGGTTCCAACCAATGCACTCTACTTAGGGCCATTCGCTACGAGTGGTTGAACAAATCACTTACTGCATGAACTGGAATTAGGAAGTAGGAGGTATTTTTTTCGATATCTCCTACGCATTTGATATAGTTTGGCACCAAAGATGCATCAGTTCAGGATACCTCTAACGATGGTTTAAATGGTATGCTCGTTCCTGCACAAGCCCTCATTTAAAACGAAGGTTGGTCAGGAACAGTTTATCCAGTATAGATTGCAGGGTACCTCAAGGTTCTGCCTTGTTACCACTCGTATGCTATTTGCTCACAGCAGACATTCGAAGAACAGACCAGACGATATTAGCAACTTGTGCAGACGATTCAGTTTCAACGGCCAACTCTCTAAAGTCTTGAATTGGTCACCAGACGACTATAGAGAGCTGCAGACGAACTTCTAGAGTACTTTGGTCAATGGAGAATCCAAGTCAACGCAGATAAGACCCACGCAGTTTTCTTCACCAGAAGAAAGTTGAAATGTTCAAACGGAAGCTGCAATTCCAACAAAGAGATTTAAAATTTTGGAATAAATTGGAAATTTCGGCTTGCACTCAAAATTTTTAGAAGAAAGAAATTAAGTTATGCATGTTTGAACAACTGAAGAATTGAGTCGATGGATGTGAAGAAATTTAAGAAATCTTGCTGACAGCAAAGACGTAAACAAATACTCCATTTCTTCCTGAATCCAAAACCGTATGCCACACAACTCTGAGCCATTGCGTTTGAAAAATATCGTTAATGGCGTCAAGCTCCGAAATCGTCAAATTTAACTAAAAAAATTAAATTACGTGAAAACGGTTCAACTAAGGGCCTATGTCGTCTTAATAAATTCATATTCATTTTTAACAAGGAATTTAAAAATGTAAAAATACCTAGAGTGTTCTATTTAAAATAAGAAAGTTGTGCAACCGGAAGGCCGCCATATTTGGCAATAATTTTAGGTTGTGGAGAACTTTATTTCGAACAACTTTTATTCAAAACATTTGTCGATATTTTGAACAATATGCCTACCAAAAACCGATTCCTGCTTAATGACTCACCCTGTAGAGATCTACAGACGAACTTCCAGAATACTTTGGTCAATGGAGAATGCAGACAAGTCCCAAGCAGTTTTCTTCGACAGAAGAAAGTTGAAAAAAAAAGAAGCTGCAATTCCAACAAAAAGACTTGAAATTTCGGAATGAAATTGGAAATTTCGATTTGCACTTAAAATTTTTAAATGCAAGAAAAGTCTAAATTAATGTCGAGATTACAAAGTCAATAGTTCGGGAACAAAAACAGATCTAACTACACAATTTTTATATTATTTCTTAAAATTTCCACCTTAAGTTCAACATTTGGACAAAGACTGCAAAATACTGAAATTTCTAAAAAAAACTGTTTGGAGAAAAGTGAAAACTTCGAGAGAAAAAAGGAACCAAGTTTACAAAAATTTCTATTTCTTTAGAAATTAGGAAAATATCTAATTTTTTCCTCAAATTTTCAATTGTTTTTGACAATGTTAAGGTTAAACTTAAAATTTTTTTGTTTCTAACTATAATTCTGAAAATTTCGATTGGTTTCATATCGAGATTTGTAGAAAAAAGTGGAAACTGTAAGATGCTAAACATTATTTTTACAAATCTCACTTTTTTTTGTAATTTTCTTTTCTTAATTGACTTTAAAGTCGGATCTCTGAGATTCAGTTCGAACAGTTCGTTTTTTTTAATTCAAAATTTTCCACAAAAATGGAAATATGCAAGATTCTAAAAATTATTTTTGCAAATCTAGATTTTTTTTCGGAATATTATTTTTTTAAGCAACTATAAAATCGAATGTCTGGGATTAAGTTTGAACAGTTGGATTGTCTAAAACAAATTTTTAGAGAAAGGTGAAAATTGCAGAAGTCTAAAAATTATCTTTGCAAATATCGATTATTTTTTGAAAACTTTATTTACTTAATCCAATATAAAATGGAATAACTGAGATTAAATTTAAATAGTTCAATATTTTCAACGAAAATTTGTAGAGAAAACTAAAAATTGCAAGATCCTAAAAATAATTTTTACAAATCTGGAGTTTTTCTCGGAAGTTGGTTTTTTCAAAACTGAAACTCTAAAATCTGACTTATTGATTAAAACAAAAGAAAAATCTTTCAGTTAAAAAAAGAGTTCTTGAGTTTTTAAATGTTCAAAGTCGAAATTTTATCTTTAATGTTAAAATTTCGAGGTTGAAACGTAGCGATTAAATAAAAAAATCTGCGGAATTTATACAAAACACTTGATTTGGGTTCGAAGTCGAATTTTGGAAATTATCTCGAAATTCCTCAATAAATTTCCAAATGGTTAAAACAAAATTTGTCTCAAAATTCTCTTGAACATCGTAATTTCGAAATTGAAGCCAAACTTTCGAGATCACAATCGAAATCTTTCGATTAAAGTGGAAAAAATGCACCTAAAAATATTCTGAATTTCGTGTATGATTAAAGCAAAAATTTTAAGGTACTGAAAAAAAATCGAATTCAAAGTTAACTTTCTTCTTAAATTACGATTTTTTAAGAGACAGTGTTACTCAGTTAAATTCGAAATTGTAGAGAAAATTCTGTAGACAGATGAAGTTTTTTTTACGAAATTTAGATTATTTTATAATCGAAATTTTAATTTTGAAGGCAAATTTTACAAAAACAGTTCTCGACTTTTAGGTATTCAAAATTTAAATCCTAAACTTCCAGTTTAAAAGTTCGAATTTCGAGAAACATTTTTAAATTTATAAAAAAAGTACCAGGACGAAGCTTTGGAATAACGTCAACATTTCCAGAAACGTTAAACTAAAGAAAGAAATTTCTCAGATTTTTAACTCTAATTGATTTTAACTCAGAATTACTGTAAAATTTCGAATATTTGACTTCTACTTTAAACTTCAAAATTTCTAAGGAAGTTAAAATTCGTGGTTAAGGACGAAATGTTGGTATATATTTTTTAATATTTTATTACATCAATAGTTCTTTCGTAGTTTTGTTTTGACCTGGCACTTTTTCTAAAAAAATAACTTTTGTCTCTCGAAGTAACAATTAAAAAACATTTCAATCTAAATTTTAGTGGAACGGACTGGTCCTTGGCTATATTGAAAAATTGAAATACAAATCTTGTCCCCTAAAACCAAGAAGTATTATAAAACGTAACGAAGGTTGTATGTCTCTGAAGATGATAGATTGCCTATCGAAACGCGTTAGAGCAACCTTTGTTGTGGTTTTTAATCTTTCTTGGAGTCAGGAGACAAGATTTGTATCTTAATTTCAATTTGAAGTTTTCAGAAAACTAATAATTTCATTTTTCATATAAACATGTGAATTCGCAGAGATGTGAACTTCTCTCGGGAACATTTTACCAACAAATCACCTCTGTATATAGACAACTTAAAATACAAGAATTTAATTTGTTGAGAGCATGCAATGCTGAGAATGATTCATCACATGTGAAATTTGATATATTTTTTCACCCTCTTAGGGGAACTATTTTTAAAAATATCGTTTTTTAAGGGATGTCTTTATGGCATTAGGCACCCTTTTGCTAAATTTCAGGTTTATTAAGTTTCAGGCTTTCGGAGGTTTCGTGATAAGTGCGTTTCGCGGTATTTGCCTTATATAGCTATATTTAAAATAGAACAGAAACTTAATTTTCTCAGAAACTGCCATTACTTTGATCTTAAAAGTGTTTAATTAACTTTTTACTTCAAAAACAACTAAGTGGTATAAGCGAAATTACGAATAAGTGGTTTTGGTTTAGATTATTTTATAATCGAAATTTTAATTTTGAAGGCAAAATTTACAAAAACAGTTCTCGACTTTTAGGTATTCAAAATTTAAACCCTAAACTTCCAGTTTAAAAGTTCTAATTTCGGTAGACATTATTCTTCATGGTAAACCCTTATTGACCGGAAATATTATGTTTTATTTCAATTTATTTAACATTTCTTCGGACATTTTTAAATTCATTAAAAAAGTACCAGGACGAAGTATTGGAAAAATGTCAATATTTCCAAAAACTTTGAACTGAAGAAAGGAATTTCTTAGAATTTTAAGTCTTATTGGTGTTAACTCTGAATTACTAAAAAATTTCGAATATTCGACTTTTCCTTGGTATATATTTTTAATACATCAATATTCCATTCGTAGTTTTATTTCGACCTAGCACTTCTAAACAAAATAACTTTTCTCTCTCGAAGTAACAATTAAAAAAACATTTCAATCTGGAATTTTCACAAAACAGTAATAAGTTCATATTTCATAAAAAAAGTTTTGGAAAAATGTCAACATTTCTAGAAACAGATCCTCCGAGAACGTGAATATGTTTGAAAAATACCAATATATACCATTACACTGGGTTAAATAAATAAAAAACAATTTCAGAAATTTGTCAAATAGTAGTAGTCAAGAAGTAGTAGTAGTAGGAGCAGTAATAGTGGCAGTAGTAGTAGTATCTTCCTGAAGATGCCAGCTTGGCTATCGAAATGCGTTAGAGCAACTTTTGTTGTGTTTTTTAATATTTTTTGGTTTTAGGGGACAAGATTTGTATTTCAATTTTTGAAGATAACCAAGGACCAGTCCGTTCCACCAAAAATAAATAATAACATTAAATTTTATTTTTCAAAAATTGGATACCGAAAATGTTTTAAATTCCCTATAATCATCGCCACATGACTTCTTATTACACGGAGTGCCACGAATTAGAAAATTCTTTTTAAATTGATTCCATCATCGTTTAATTTGGAACCTTCATCATTATTTTACAGCTAATTTAGACAACACTAACACTGCTGCTCATTGGTTAAACAAATTCAATGTGGCATTAACACTTATTTTCATCTTCTGAATCAGTGCATTAAATTTGTTTTAACAATGTTTAATTTGGTTCAATTAATTTGCAAGAAAATCCCTATTTGTGCATAATTCAGTTCGGAGAATTAACTCACTCGCCAAAGCGCTTCGAGTTTTAAAAGTTATTAACTTAATGTTCCTTTTATAAAGTTGCAACTCGCCAAGCTAATTAATCAAAGTTGAACAAACTGACTCAACTGACTATTCAATTAAGTTAATGATGCAAGCAGTGATTTGGGGATATTTGTGGATGCTACAATTCGTTTGCTTTGGCGTAATTTTGTAATTTCGTTGATTCAATCATTTTATTTTAGGGTTTTCGTCGCATAAGTCGTCTACAGTTCGTTTACCATTTTTAAGAAAAACTTATTTTTTAGGGACGTCCCAAACAATGATTGCCTAGTGCAACCATGAATTACCCCTAAAAAAACTTCAATATAAGAAAAAAATGAATAATTAGTGAAAAATTCATCATTAAATTAATTTTTAGCAAAAAACGACATATTTAATCTTTAGAAGCACAATGAATTGCAAAGTTTTGAAATGTTCAAGGTTTCTTTGTGACCATTTGGGGTTGAACTGTATCTTTATATTTTACGTAAAATTTGTATGGTTTAATGGACAAGAAATATATCTACTGCGTTGGTGACCAACAAAAGTTGCTATAAATTGTAGGCTGAAGGGAGGATACTATTAAGATCATGATAAGTTGTCGTAATTGGGTTGAGCTTTCTTGCGCCAACGAAGCTTGAACAGTTTGTATTGATTTTATTAAGTGAGAAAGTATCTGAGGCTACAACATTAAAAAAGCCATTTCCTCCACCTTCAAAATTCTATTTAAATAACGAAAGTGAAGGCACTCTTTTAAATGCTTTTTCGTTATAAATATATTTTATCGCCTACTCGATTTTTGAATTAATTGCTTCGTGTTTGCGCCTAGTAATGTAATTAACTTAAAATAATTTATATCCGCGGTCGGCAACCTTTTAAACACTGAAAACCACTAATTCGTAATTTCGCTTATACCACTTACGTTGTTTTTGAAGTAAAAAGTTAATTAAACACTTTTAAGATCAAAGTAATGGCAGTTTCTGAGAAAATTAAGTTTCTGTTCTATTTTAAATATAGCTATATAAGGCAAATACCGCGAAACGCACTTATCACGAAACCTCCGAAAGCCTGAAAGTTAATAAACCTGAAATTTAGCAAAAGGGTGCCTAATGCCATAAAGACATCCCTTAAAAATCGATTTTTTAAAAAATAGTATCCCTAAGAGGGTGAAAAAATATATCAAATTTCACATGTGATGAATCATTCTCAGAATTGCATGCTCTCAACAAATCAAATTCTTGTATTTTAAGTTGTCTATATACAGAGGTGATTTGTTGGTAAAATGTTCCCGAAAGAAGTTCACATCTCTACGAATTCACATTTTTATATGAAAAATGAAATTATTAGTTTTCTGAAAACTTCAAATTGAAATTGAGATACAAATCTTGTCTCCTGACTCCAAGAAAGATTAAAAAACACAACAAAGGTTGCCTTAACGCGTTTCGATAGGCAATCTATCATCTTCAGAGACATACAACCTTCGTTACGGTTTATAATATTTCTTGATTTTAGGGGACAAGATTTGTATTTCAATTTTTGAATATAGCCAAGGACCAGTCCGTTCCACTAAAATTTAGATTGAAATGTTTTTTAATTGTTACTTCGAGAGAGAAAAGTTATTTTTTTAGAAAAAGTGTCAGGTCAAAACAAAACTACGAAAGAACTATTGATGTATTAAAATATTAAAAAATATATACCAACATTTCGTCCTTAATCTCGAATTTTAACTTCCTAAGAAATTTTGAAGTTTAAAGTAGAAGTCAAATATTCGAAATTTTACAGTAATTCAGAGTTAAAATCAATTAGAGTTAAAAATCTAAGAAAGTTCTTTCTTTAGTTTAATGTTTCTGGAAATGTTGACGTTATTCCAAAACTTCGTCCTGGTACTTTTTTTATAAATTTAAAAATGTTTCTCGAAATTCGAACTTTTAGACTGGAAGTTTAGGGTTTAAATTTTGAATACCTAAAAATCGAGAAATGTTTTTATAAATTTTGCCTTCAAAATTAAACTTTCGAATATAAAATAATCTAAATTTCGAAGAAAACTCCATCTGTCTGCAGAATTTTTGCTACAATTTCAAATTTAACTTTGAAACACTGTCTTTAAAAAGTCGGAATGTCAGAAGAAAATTAACTTTGAAATCGATTTTGTTTCAGAACCTCAAAATTTTTGCTTTAATCATACACGAAATTCGGAATATTTTTAAGTGCATTTTTTCCACTTTCATCGAAAAATTTCGACTGTGATCTCGAAATCGTCATTTTGTTGAATATTTGTCTTTTTCAATAAACTACAACTTTTAGATCAAATGATTTTATGGTTCTGAAAATGTTCACTTTTCTGTTGTTGCGAAAAATATTTTTGGGAATTTCGAGAAAAAGATTTCTTGTAAATCCAACATCTTTATTGAATTTTAAATTTTGCGAACAATGTTATTGAATCTTGCGATTTTTCTTTCTCGGAGTTAGACTTTTTTTTTTAAATTGCGTCTTTTCACAAAATTAGATCTTTGAAAATTTTGATTTTTTTTTAATTTTGCACATTTCTTGAGTTTTTGAGAAAGATTAGGTTTTCATTTTCAATATGATTTATTAAAAATTTCAACTTTTTAAATTTTCCTTTTAAAATTCGATCTTTTTTTTTTGGAGATTTGGAATGTTTCCTAGAAAGTTCAGCTTTTTTTGCAATTTGTAACGTAATTTTCAAAAATCCTAAATTTTTTTCGAAGTCTGTTATTTCTGATTTTTTTAAAAATTTTATCCCTGATAATTTCAACTTGTTCAAAATTCATGTTATTTTCCAAATTTTGACTTTTAACTCAAAATTCAATTTTAATAGTTTCTGGACATTTCCATCTAAAATGGAATTTTTTCCAAAGATTTAGACTTTTTAACATTCGTTCATTTTTTTTTAATTGGATAGAAATTTTAATAGAAATCTAAACAATCAGAGAAGAATATTTTTAAGAAACCTTCAAAAAAAGATTTCTTAAAAAATTTCAAAAATATGACAAAATTGAAATAAAATAAAAATTCTGAAATTATTATTTTTAAAAGTTGCATTTTTTTTACCTGAATTCGACTTGTTCTGGAAATTACAACTCTTTTTAGAAAAATTTCTTTTTGGAAATTTCGTCTCTTTTACATTGCCACTTTTTCCAAATTTTGACCTTTGTTAAAGTTCTCCAAAAGGTTTTTTTCCTAAGATTGGGCTTTTTTCAAAATTTTGACTTTAATTTAAAAATGCAATGTCCCCAATTCTGTAGTTTTTAAGTAAAAGTACACATTATTAAACCAGACGGTTTTCTTTTTTTTACCCATGAGTTTTTTAGAATCATTGTTGTTGCCCCCCCCCCCCCCCAAAGAAAATCTTGGCTACGCTCATCTCCAAGATGAATCGTGGAAATTTATGTTCTTTTTTTTCATCAAATTGTTTGACATTTTCTTTTCCAAAATTTTTACGTAATACAGTAGAGCTTAGGCGGGCCGCAGAAAAATGTTAGGCGGGCCACGTCTTGCTCATCCCTGATCTGTTTAATTGTATATATTGGTATTTTTCAAAGATGTTCAGGTTCGCGGAGAACCTGTTTCCAGAAATGTTGACATTTTTCCAAAACTTTGTCAAGTTCACAACTCTGCGAGTTCACTTTTTTTTATGAAATATGAAATTATTACTGTTTTCTGAAAATTCCAGATTAAAATGTTTTTTTAATTGTTACTTCGAGAGAAAAAAGTTATTTTGTTTAGAAGTCTCGGATCGAAATAAAACTACGAAAGGAATATGGATGTATTATAATATTAAAAAATATATACCAAAATTTCGTCCTTACGCTCGAAATTTTAACTTCCTTAGAAATTTTGAAGTTTTACAGGAAAAGTCGAATATTCGAAATTTTATAGTAATTCAGAGTTAAAACCAATTAGACTTAAAGATATGAGACATTTTTTTCTTTACTTCAAAGTTTCTGGAAATGTTGACATTGTTCCAAAACTTCGTCCTGGTATTTTTTTTATAAATTTAAAAATGTTTCTCGAAATTCGAACTTTGAAAGTGGAAGTTTAGGGTTCCAATTTTGAATACCTAAAAGTCAAGAACTGTTTTTATAAATTTTGCCTTCAAAATTAAAATTTCGAGTATAGAACTAATCTAAATTTCGAAAGAAACTTCATCTGTCTACAGAATTTTCTCTACAATTTCAAATTTAACTTTGGAAGTCTGTCCCCAAAAAGTCCTAATTTTAGAAGAAAATTAAATTTGAATTCGAATTTTTTTCAGTACCTCAAAACTTTTTACTTTAATCATACACGAAAATCAGCATATTTTTAGGTGCATTTTTTCCACTTTAATCGAAAGATTTCAATTGTGAGCTCGAAACGTTGGCTTTAATTTCAAAATTACGATATTTAAAAAAAATTTGAGGCAAATTTTGTTTTAACCATTTGGAAATTTCTTAAGAAATTTCGACGACATAATTTCCAAAATTCGACTTCGAACCCAAATCAAGTGTTTTGTAAAATTTCCGCAGATTTTTTTACTTAATTGCTACGTTTCGACCTCGTAAATTTCAACCTTAAAGATAAAATTTCGACCTTAAGCATTCAAAATTTCAAAAATTTTTTGTTTAACTGCGAGATTTTTCCTTTGTTTTAATCAATAAGTTAGATTTTAGAGTTTCAATTTAAAAAAAACCAAATTACGAGAAAAACTTTAGGATTTGTATAAATCATTTTTAGGATCTTGCAATTTTCAATTATTCACTAAAAATTTTGATTCAAAAAATCGAACTGTTTAAACTTAATCCCAGTTATTCCATTTTATATCTGCTTAAGTTAATAAAAATTTCTAAAAAAAATCTATATTTGTAAAGATAATTTTTAGAATTTTGCAATTTTTACCTGTTCTCTAAATTTGTTTTTCAAAATCGAACTATTTAAACTTAATCCCAAATATTCAATTTTATAGTTGGTTAAGAAAATAAAAGTCCGAGAAAAAATCGAGATTTCCACTTGTTCAAAAATTCTGATTCAAAAAATCGAAGTGTTCGAACTAAATCCCAAAGATCCAATTTTAGAGTTAATTAAGAAAAGAAAATTCCAAGAAACAAGCGCGATTTGTAAAAATAATTTTTAACGTCTTACAATTTCCATTTTTTTCTACAAATCTTGATATAAAACAAATCGAAATTTTCAGAATACAAAAAAATTAAAGTTTAACCCTAATATTGTTAAAAAGAATCAAATATTTGAGAGAGAGAGAGAGAGAGAGACCAAGAATTAGAAATTTCTTTAAACTTGGTTTCCCTTTACTCTTGAAGTTTTCACCTTTCTCCAAACGGTTTTTTTTTAGAAATTTCAGTATTTTGAAGTCTTTGTCCAAATGTTAACCTTAGGGTAGAAATTTTAAGAAATAATATAAAAATTGTGTAGTTAGATCTGTTTTTGTTCCCGAACTATTGACTTTGTAATCTCGACATTATTTTAGACTTTTCTTGCATTTAAAAATTTTAAGTGCAAATCGAAATTTCCAATTTCATTCCGAAATTTCAAGTCTTTTTGTTGGAATTGCAGCTTCTTTTTTTTTCAACTTTCTTCTGACGAAGAAAACTGCTTGGAACTTGTCTGCATTCTCCATTGACCAAAGTATTCTGGAAGTTCGTCTGTAGATCTCTACAGGGTCATTAAGCGAGAATCGGTTTTTGGTAGGCGTATTGTTCAAAATATCGAAAAATGTTTTGAATAAAAGTTGTTCGAAATGAAGTTCTCCACAACCTAAAATTATTGCCAAATATGGCGGCCTTCCGGTTGCACCGGAAATGAACACAACTTTCTTATTTTAAATAGAACACTCTATGTATTTTTACATTTTTAAATTCCTTGTTAAAAATGAATATGAATTTATTAAGACGACATAGGCCCTTAGTCGAACCGTTTTCGCGTAATTTAATTTTTTTAGTTAAATTTGATGATTTCGGAGCTTGACGCCATTAACGATATTTTCCAAACGCAATGACTCAGTGTTGTGTGGCATACGGTTTTGGATTCAGGAAGAAATGGAGTATTTGTTTACGTCTTTGCTGTTAGCAAGATTTCTTAAACTTCTTCACATCCATCGACTCAATTCTTCAGTTGTTCAAACATGCATAACTTAATTTTTTCAAATGGAACCACCTATCTTGCATTATCTTATCGGATGCGAAATAAAATTACCTTTTTTTTGGTACCAGGTATTGCCACCTCCGTCCAATAATTTTTGAGAAATTTAGAATTTTGTAAAAATTTTAATTAATTTCGTGTTATCGCGTTAGCCTTGGATGTCGCGGTTTTGTTTCGTCTCGTTTGTCCTGCAAATTACGGAAAATGTTTTTCGAACAAGAATCAGTTGATGTGGTTTACACTTTACATTTTTTAAAGAAAATTATTTTTTGAAAACTAGGTCAATTGTTAGAGTAAGGCAAACACAATGGCCCGAATTAAAATAATTAAAATTCAAAAAAATAAACAATTTTATTAGAGTTTGTAACATGTAGGTATGCCCAACGGTTTGTCGACCAGAGATGTTCAAATTTAGTGGCATTCTTCGGGTTGTAGTTAACTGGAAGTACAGAATACGAGCGAAAGGAGCGTAGAAAACCAACGGCGCATGAAGAAAACCAAGTTTCAGTAGTGGCTGCTGCTGTCCAATATCCGCACTTAAGAACCAGAAGAATAAGTGTGACATTACAAATAAGCCAAAAATCGGTTTCATGATTGTTGTGTAAAAACAAGTTTCATCGGTATCACACCTAGCTAGTGCAAGAACTCAATCAAGCTGACTAACAATCGATGCAGTTGTGTGAATGGACGTTACATAATCTGCAGGAACAAAATGATCGTTTCGGACATTGTACTATTTACCGACGAATGTACAAACATTTTTTAAGAACCGCTTCGTGGGAGGGAAACGATACACCACGATACTGAAAATCATCATTGGATTTCAGTGTAAAGCATTAAAGAAAGTAAATAAACAATAAACAAATCGGTAACAGTAAGTTGCAACAAATATTAAGAAGAATACATAAACAATGGTAATAATAACATTAAATTAAATGTTCAACATAACCACCAGCTTCACGATGGCAAATGCGCAGTCTCTGTAGCAAAGAATTGTTCACATCCACCAAGACGTTTTCATTGATATTTTGGAAAGCAACACGAACCCGGTCCATCATGTCTTCTAGGGTAGTTGGTGGTTCCTGGTACACAACTTGCTTAACATGACCCCACAAGAAAAAGTCTGGCTTAGTTAAATCCGGTGATCTTGCGAGCCATGCCACTGGACCTCCTCTTCCTATCCACTTGTTAGGGAATTGTGTATTGAGGAACTCCCTTACATCCCTTCCATAATGTGCCGGTGCCCCATCATGTTGGAACCACATTTGCCGCACGACAGTAAGCGGCAAATTGTCTATCATTTCGGGCAATTGATTTTGCAAAAAATGCAAGTAACTGTTGGCATTCAAATGTTCATTGAAGAAGTGTGGTCCGACAATAAATCTTCCTGTGACACCACCCCAAACATTCAGAGACCACCTAAGCTGATGGTCTAAGGGCCTTATCCAATGAGGATTTTCAGTGTGGTAGTAATGGGAGTTGTGTCTTCCCACGAAGCCGTTCTTATGAAATTTACATTCGTCGGTAAATAGTACATTGTCCAAAAAGTCATTTTGTTCTTGTAGTTTTCGTAACGCCCACTCACAAAACTGCATTCGGTTGTTGAAATCAGCTTGACTGAGTTCCTGTACTAGCTGGTCACGATACGGATGAAACTTATTTTTACGCAAGATTCGTGAAACCAAGGTTTGACTTATTTGTAATTCCGTGCTTATTATTCTGGTACTTAAATGCGGATCTTGGACAACAGCAGCCGCTACTAAAACTTGGTTTTCTTCATGCGTCGTTGGTTTTATACGCTCCTTTTTCTCGTATTTCGTACTACCAGTTCGCTCAAACCTCTCTCTCAATTTAGCGAATGCCGCTGAATTTGGATGTCTCCGATCGGCAAAGCGTTGGACATAAATTCTTGAGACAAGAAATGGATTTCTGTCAGCACTGCCCAAGGCGTAAACCATATCGACCCATTCTTCTTGAGAAAACATTGTCTATCAGTACTAATACCAAGACCTCGCGACAACAATGAGATAAACTGTCAGTTATTGCCGGACAAACGAGACGAAACAAAACCGCGACATCCAGGGCTAACGCGATAATACGAAATTATTTAAAATTTTTACAAAATTCTAAATTTCTCAAAAATTATTGGACGGAGGTGGCAATACCTGGTACCAAAAAAAAGGTAATTTAATTTCGCATCCGGTAACATAATCCAAGATAGGTGGTTCCATTTGAAAAAATTAAGTTATGCATGTTTGTATAGTTGTCTGGTGACCAATTCTGGACTTAGAGAATTAGCCAGTAAAGCTGTATCGTCTCCATATCCTCTGGTTAGTTCTTGGAATGTCTCCTGTAAGCAGAGGGTATACGAACGGTAACAAGGCAGAACCTTGAGGTACGCCGTACCGGAAGCTATGCTGGTTAGACAGTTCCTGTCCGACCTTCACTTTAAATGAGCGCTTTCTGCAGAATCAAGCATACCATTTGAACCATCGTTAGAGGTATCCTGAACTGATGCATCTTGTAGACTAATCCTTGGCGCAAAACTGCAATAAATGCCTTGGAGATATCGAAGAAAATAGCTCCTACTTCTTGATTCCAGTTCATGCAGTGAGTGATTTTTTTTAACCATTCGTAGCAACTGGTCCTAGGTAGAGTGCATTAGTTGAAACACAAATTCTTTCTTAAGAATGATGTCGCGATCGCCGATGATATTCGGCAGAAGCTTCTTCAAAAACTATTCCGCCTCCTTACTGTCTCGAATTAAATGGTGAGCTTTAAAGTTAACCACCCATCCAGCATATCAAGCAAAAATGCTTTTCTTTAATATTTAAAAATAATCGAAATTCTTCAGTAAGGCAAACGTGCGTAAGCAAGTAATTTTGGTTCTAATCGTGGAAATTTTAAAGGAGTCAGTGTACCACCAGAATATCGATAAAATAATAAAAGTAGATATATATAATCTAGCCACATGTGTATTTTGTGTATATTTAGTGGCATTTGGACTTAAATATTTAGTTAAGCAGAAATAATTATTGTAATAATATTATTATCAATATTTTGACCTCCAATTTCTCCTTGCTATCAATTAAAATACAGACTATCGACTTTTTATAAATAAATACAGGGGCATTATCAACAAGATTATTTTTTTAATTTTATGTTTCACGCCTTTTTAATTTAAAGCATTCGACATTTTCAGTAATTGAATTTAATTTGTAGGTTTTCAATAGCATTTTACTTTACTTTTGTTTCATTTTATCTTCAAATAAATTTGTTTAAATGCATATTTAAAAATTGAAATACAAATATTGTCCCCTAAAACCAAGAAAGATTAAAAAACACAACAGAGGTTGCTCTAACCCTCTAGCTTGGCTATCGAAACGCGTTAGAGCTACCTCTGTTGTGTTTTTTAATCTTTTTTGGTTTCGGGGGACAATATTTGTATTTCAATTTTTGAAGACAACCAAGGACCAGTCCGTTCCACCAAAAATAATAAATGCATATTTGCATAAAATTAAATAATTACATCTACTTTTATTTTTCTTTATCGAATAATGTACATTTAAAGTTGGGTATAAACAGATCAACTGAATATTATAACCTATTAGCAATTAAAATTGTCCATTAATTCCAGTAGTAACCGCACACTGACGGAAACTACTCAATATTGGCATAAATATCGAGGAATTCTCACTGCAATGATTAATTAAAATGCTGGATTTTCCGGAATTTTCATTTCAATTCGACAAAATATGACGAATGTTCCGCCTTCAATCTAAAAACATGTCCTTATAAGCTCCTAACCTTGAACACATTCTTAATTCCTTCAGCGTCCTTCGTCGGCTCAATGTCATCCTGAACAAGTTTATATCCGTTTCTTTCATTCGAACGTCAAGGAATTTTTCCGGTAAGCAAGCAATTTTATCTTCCTAAAGCGGGGTTATTACACGGAGTGATTAATACTATTTTCCAGCAAAAAGGTCTAAGTCCTGAATCAGCATTTCCCTCCCAGTGAAATGCGTCTCCTTAGGGGATCGAGGGGCGGGGGAGAGACCACAAGAGGGACTAGATGTGTTCGGACATTTTAAAGAAAAATTCCTTTGAAATCCTAAATCTACTCATTAATTCATTCGATTGTTGTTTTGACAATCTCAATTTGCGGCGCTCCACCTGCACCCCTTACTTACTTATTCTAAACTACACGACACAATTAAAAATTAAAAATGTCCTCTTCTTTAAAACCTCACCTTTTGAAAATTTTGATTTTTACAAATTTCTTTGAGAATTCGAGTTTTTGGGAATTTCTTTTTTTTTTTCAATTAAGTTTTGAATGTTTTAGAATTTGTTTAATGAAAAAATTGTAGTTCTTGCAAATTTCAGCATTTTTTTGAAATTTTCCATTTTTTTTTGAAAACTGCGTTTTTTAAAAATTTCCCATTAGGATTATTATTCTTCATGGTAGACCCTTATTGTTTCATTGTTTCCTTTTCCATGTTATGCACTGCTGACGAGCTCAAATGAGAGTGAAACATCGATGTCCAGTGCTACAACCTTTTTATATATTTTTTATATTTTCCTAATTTATCAAAAAAACAAAATTTTTATTTTTTCCATATCTAATTTTTTGGTCTCATATTTTTCATTATTCATATTCTATGTAAAATAAACTAACCTCTTAATTTGTGAACTGTCATGAAGTGACGTTTTCAATAAATTTAAATATCACGTAGTCGCATTTCAAAAACTGTTTAGAAAATTGTCAACAAACCAGAAAAAATTTAAATATTTCCAAACTGGGCCGAAGAAATGTTAAATAAATTGAAAAAAACATAGGATTATTATGTTTGTTAAATTCTGATTTTACTTTAAAATTGACATTTTTTTAAATTGCGACTTATTTATCAAAATTTCGCCTATTTTTGAAATTTTTGACTATTCTTTAAAATTCCCTTTTTTAATCCCGCCTTTTTCAAAATTATTATAATTAAAATATTAATTATTATATTTTTATATTAAATTAGAAAAGTTTTTTGAGAATTCGAGTTTTTGAAAAATTCGCCTTTCTGTGAAAATTCAAATATTTTTTTAAAATTTTGATTATTTAAAATTCAGGTGTTTTCGAAAACTTTTATATCCTTTTGAAAATCTTGGCTTCTTTGGTAATTTGGACATTTTTTTAAAATTTCGAATTAATTAAAAGATTTTTATAATTCCTATTTTTTTGAAAGCTTATTTTTTAACTTTTATTCCGAAACTTCGACTTCTTTCCAAATTTCGACTTTTTTTTAGATGTTCCAACATTTTTTAAATGTTGACTCTTTCTGAAGTTTTCAAACATTTTTATTTTGAAAATTTCGGCATGGTTTGTAAAGTTTAATTTCTTTAAAAACTACGCAGGTTTTTTGAAAATGTTTACTCCTTTTAGAAATTTTGAGTATGTTTATAATTTCGACTGTTTTTTTATTTTACAACATTTTTCAAAATTTAGACTTTTTTGCAATCTTCTATTTTTTTTAATTTCTATTTTCTTCAAATTTGGGTTCTTTCTGGAATTTTTTTTAAAAAGTCGACATTTTAAACTTCGAATTTGTTTGTAATTTCGCAGTTTTAAGAAGTTTTCGATTTTATTGAAAATCTCAACCTTTTTTTGAAAATTTGGACTATTAGAAAATCTTAGCATTGTTTGAATTTCAATTTTTTTGAAAATTAGTGGGACTCTTATTTGAAAATTTCTATTTTTCAAAATTCGAAATTTTTCCCTTTCTTGCAATTTTCGCCTATTTTATAAAATATTGATTTTTTTCTAAAATTTGGACTTTTTTTTCGAAATTTTTCCCTTTTTCAAAATCTAGACTTTTTTCAAAATCATTATTTTATTTTTCTAGATTAATACCACTTTTCGAAAATTTTCGTTTATTTTTTAATTTCGATGTTTTTAGAATCAACAACCTTTAAAATTTTTGTCATTTGTAAATTTTCGCTCGTTTTTTTGTTGAAAATTTTGGGTTATTTCATAAAGTTCGATTTTTTTTAAATTAACAAGGTTTTCGCCTATGATATAATTTCGATTTTTTAATTTACAAAACTTTTTAAAAATTAGACTTTTTTGCAAACTTCTTTTTTTTTTTAATTTTAACTTCCAAATTTTGATTCTTTTTCTTCTTCTTCGAATTTTTTTTATAAATTCGCCGTTTTATTAAATTTTCGATTTATTTGAAAATCTCAGCTTTTTTTTGAAAATTTCGATTATTCAAAAATCTCAGCTTTTTAAAAAAATTCTCAACTTTTTTTGAAAATTTCGATTATTCAAAAATTTCAGCATTTTTTAACTTTTTATTTTTTTGAAAATTAGGACTGTTATTTGAAGATTTAGATTTTTCAAATCTCGAAATTTTTCCCTTTTCTGCAATTTTCGCCTACTTTATAAAATTTTGAATTTTTTCCAAGATTTAGGCTTTTTTCAAAATTTTTACTTTTTTCAAAGTAACAAATTTTATTTTTTTAGATTAGCACCACTTTTCGAAAATTTCTTTTTTTTAATATCGATGTTTTTTGAATCAACATCCTTTATAAATTTTGCCTTTTGTTAATTTTCGACTTTTTATAATTTCGCTCGTTTTAACAATTTTTACTTTTTTTGAAAATTTTGGGCTATTTTGTAAAGTTCGATATTTTTCAAAATTACCAGGATATTTTGAAAATCCTTACTTTTTTTTGTAAATTTCACCTATCATATAATTTCGATTTTTCAATTTATAATAATTTTTAATATTTAGACTCTTTTGCAAACTTCTATTTTTTTTTATTTCAAGTTCAAAATTTCGATTCTTTTAGAAAATTTCTTTTATCTCAAAATTTTTTTAAAAAATCGATATTTTGGACTTACAAATTTTTTATAATTTTGCAGTTTTAAAAAGTTTTCGATTTTTTTGAAAATCTCAACTTTTTTTGAAAATTTAGACTATTAGAAAAACTTGAAATTGTTTGAATTTCAATTTTTTTGAAAATTAGTGGGACTTATTTGAAAATTTCTATTGTCAAATTTCAAAATTTTTCCCTTTTTTGCAATTTTTGCCCATTTTATAAAATTTTGAATTTTTCCCGAAATTTCGACTTACTTTGAAAATCAAAATTACAATTTTACATTTTTAAATTAACAGTGTTTTTCGAAAATCTCGATTTTTTGAAAATTTCGATGACTTTTAAAACTTCTTTTCAAAATTTCGCCTTTTAAAAATTTTGGACTTTTTCAAATTTCGCTCGTTTTAAAAACGTATATTTTTTTCAAAATTTCAATTCTTTAAAATTTCGATTTTTAAAATTTTGATATTTTTTAAAAAGTCGTTTGAAAATTTCAATTTCTTTCCAAAATTTGTAACTTTCCGAAAATGCCGTTTTTTAAAAGGAAATTGGCATTTTTTTGGCAATTTCCAAATTATTTAAAATTTTTGATATTTTTCTGAGAATTCCCACTTTTCTAAAATTTACCATTTTAACAAATTTGAAGTCTTTTTTGAAATTTTCTATTCCCTTTTTAAATATTGTAACTTTTTATAATAATTTAACATTTTGGCTTTCCAAAAAATGTAACACTTTTAAAATTCCGTTAGTTTTAAAAATTCTAAAATTTGTAATTCTTCAAACATTTCGCTTTTCGAAAAATAAATCAATTTTTTTAAAATGTCGCCTTTTTTTAAATGGACGATTTTAATTTTTTGAAAATTTTGAATTTGCTTTAACATTTCGACTCTCGAAGATTAAAATTAATCAAATCGTGACACTGTTTCAAAATTCGCCTGTTTTTGAAATGTTTGACTAGTTTTTTTTTTAATTACATTAGAACGACTGTAAAAATTTTGATATTTTTGAGAATTTTTTAAACAAAAAAATTTTAATTTTTATTAGAAGTTTCACCATCATTTGAAAATCGAATTTTTTTTTGGAAAAGTTCGACTTTTTTTAAATTGCCAATTATTATTGTATTTTAATTATTTTATTTTAAAATTACGAATTTTTGTGAAATTTTATTACATTGTGACTTCTTTTTCAAAATTTTCCCTATTTTTTAAATTCATTACTTAAAATCCCAATTTTTTTTTATCCTGCCTTTTTCAATTTTAATTTTTTTTTTAAATTTTTTAAAAAGTTTGACTTTTGAGAATTTCATTTGTCAATGAACAAAATTGAATTTTTCTTGAAAATTTCACCATCTTTTGAAATTTTCGAATTTCTTTGAACATTTATAGTTTTTTCAAAATTTCGACTTTTTTGAAAGTTTGGACACTTTTCAATTTTCCCCACTTTTTCAAACTATCGCCTTTTTTGACATTATTGAGTATTTTCCAAAATTTCGACATTTTTAAAAACTTTTTAGTTTCTTTAAAGTGACAATTTATTTTTCAATTAAATTAGTGGGACTATTCAAAAATATCGACTTTTTTTAAGAATTTCTATTTTTTTTTTTCAAAATTTTACGTTGACATTTTTTACTATTTTTTGACATTTCTACTTTAATAAAAGTTTCGAATTTTTCAATATTTTCACTTTTTTTGGAAATCTTGTTCCTTTATTAAATTTTAACTTTTTTTGAAAATGTTGATATTTTTCAAAACTTCGACTTATTAAAAATGTTGACATTTTCTCAAAACTCGCCTGCTTTTAAAAAAATTGAATTTTTTGAAAATTTCGCTCGTTTTAACAATTTTTACTTTTTCTTTGAAAATTTCGAATCTTTAAAATTTCGACTTTTAAAAATTTCCGTTTTTTAAAAGACTGGTATTTTTTTGACACTTTCCAAATTATTTAAAATTTTTGATTTTTCTTAAAATTCCGACTCTTAAATTACGCCATTTTAACAAACTTTTGTTTTTTTAAAGTTTTCGTTCCTTTTTTAAAATTTTGACTTATGAAATTTGTAACTTTTTATGATAATTTAACATTTTTAGAAATTTTTTAATTTTCGAATTTATTCAACATTTTAATTTCTTTTTCTTAATTTTGTGTTTATTTTTAAAAATGCCAAAATTTGAAATTCTCCAAAAATGCCGCTCTGAAAAATAAATCGAATTTTTTTTGAAAATTTCGCCCATTTCTAAGTTGATGATTATTATTATTTTGTGAAAATTTTGTCTTGCCATTAGAATTTCCTCCTTGTTGAAGATTAACATTTTTCAAATCGCGACATTTTTCCCAAATTGGCCTTTTTCGAATGTTCGAGTATTTCTCAAAATTTTAATTTTTGTAAAATTAAATTAGAATGACCTAAAAATTTTTGATTTTATTGAGAATTCTTTTAATGAAAAAAATTTAATTTCACCAGATTTGAAACTCTCGAGTTTTTTTTCGGTGAAAATTTTGCGTTTTTTTTTTAATTGCTAATTTGTATTATTTCTTTTTTAATTTAATTTTACCTTAAAATTTCGACTTTTTTTTCAAAATTTCGCCGGCTTTTAATATTTTACACTTCGACCTTTTTGACTTCTTTAATGCTGCCCTTTTAAAAATTAATTTTTCTTAAATTAAATTAGAACGACGAAAACTTTGACTTTTGACAATTTTGTTTGTTAATGAAAAAAAATTAAATTTTACTTGAAAATTTCACCATCTTTTAAAATTATTGAATTTCTTTGAAAATTTATACTTTTTTTCTAAAATTTGGGACATTTTTTTTGAAATTCGACTTTTTTTTTTAAATTCGACCTTTTTGACTTCTTTGAAATTCCGTTTTTTTTTAAATGCTGCCTTTTTCAAAATTAATTTTTCTTAATTCAAATTAGACCGATTTTGCGAAAACTTTGACTTTTGAGAATTTCGTTTGTTAATGGAAAAAAATAATTTTTTCTTGAAAATTTCACCATCTTTTGAAATTATTGAATTTCTTTGAAAATTTATACTTTTTTCAACATTTTGACTTATGACCTTATGAATTTTTTTTTAAAATTGCAAGTTGTTTTTAAAATTTCGCCAGTTTTTAGTATTTTTGACTTCTTTAAATTTCCGATTTTTCTTTAAATGCTGCCTTTTTCAAAAATTAGTTTTTCTTAAATTAAATTAGAACGATTACTAAAAAATTTTGACTTTTGACAATTTCGTTTGTTAGTGAAAAAAAATTAAAATTTTTCTTGAAAATTTCACAATCTTTTGAAATTGTTGAATTTCCTTGAAAATTTATACTTTTTTTTTTGAAAATTTCGGCCTTTTTTTTGAAATTCGACTTTTTTGAATTTTTTTTAAATTGCGACTTGTTTTCAAAATGTCGCCTGTTTTTAATCTTCTTGACATCTTTAAAATTCCGATTTTTTTAAATGCTACCTTTTTCAAAATTAATTTTTTCTTAAATTAAATTAGAACGATTTTTCAAAAACTTTTGACTTTTGAGAATTTCGTTAGTTAATGGAAAAAAATTAAGTTTTTCTTGTAAATTTTACCATCTTTTGAAACTTTCGAATTTCTTTGAAAATTTGTACTTTTTTTCAAAATTTTGGCCTTTTTTTTTTGAACAGTTCGACACTTTTCAATTTTCTCCACTGTTTTAAACTGACGTCTATTTTGAAATTATTGAGTATTTTCCAAAATTATGAAATTTTTAAGTTTTTAGTATTTTTGACTTCTTTTTCCAAAATTATAAAATTTTAGTTTTTAGTATTTTTGACTTCTTTTAAAATTCCGAATTTTTTTTTAAATGCTGCCTGCCTTTGTTAAAATTAATTTTTCTTAAATTCAATTAGAACGATTTTTCAAAAACTTTGACCTTTGAGAATTTCGTTTGTTAATGGAAAAAAATTAAATTTTTCTTGAAAATTTCACCATCTTTTGAAATTATTGAATTTCTTTGAAAATTTATACTTTTTCAAAATTTTGACTTTTTTTGAAATTCGACCTTTTTCAATTTTTTTTAAATTGCGACTTGTTTTCAAAATTTCGCCTGTTTTCAATATTTTTGATTTCTTTAAAATTCCGATTTTTTTAAATGCTGCGGTTTTTCAAAATTAATTTTTCTTAAATTAAATTAGAACGATTTTTCAAAAACTTTGACTTTTGAGAATTTCGTATGTCAATGAAAAAAATTAAACATTTCTTGAAAATCTTACCATCTTTGAAAATTTTCAAAATTCTTTGATAATTTATACTTTTTTTTAAATTTCGTTTTTTTTTTGTTGAAAGATTCGATATTTTTCAACTTTCGACATTTTCTCAAACTGTCGCACTTTTTTAAAATTGTCAGTATTTTCCAAAATTCGACCCTTTTCAAAAATCTTTACTTTCTTAAAAGTTTACCAATTAAAGTAGTACGATGTTTCAAAAATTTCGATTTTTTTTGAAAATGTATACTTTTTCAAATTTCTTTCAAAATTATGTTGACATTTTTTCAAAATTTCAACTAAAAAAATAAAAAAGAAAATAACAAAAGCTTCGACCTTCAACTGTATTAAAAGTTTCGAATTTTTCGAGATTTTCACTTTTTTAGAAATCTGGTTTTTTATTGAATTTTATTTTTTTATGAAAATGTCGATATTTTTGAAAATTTTAACATATTAAAAAGGTAGATACTTTGTCAAAATTCGTCTGCTTTTAGAAAATCTGGAAATTGTTGAAAAAAATTCTTTTAAAAATTGTGGTTTTTAAAGTTTTGACTTTTTTCAAAATTGGTTCCACTTCAAAAATATCGATTCTTTTGTAATATTTCGATTTTCTTTGTAATGCTGACATTTGTTTAAAACTTAGCTTTGTGTGAAATTTTTTAGTATGTTTCAATATTTCAACCTTTTCCAAAAATAATGTTTTTTTAAATATTTTGATGACTGAATTATTCATAATTAATTAATTACTTTTGGTAGTAAACAGAAAAGCTATAATTTTTGTAACTGAGAAATAAATGTTATAATTTTTTTATTGCAACAAGGAAAAAATTTAAAAGTTGTGGCGTAAATATATTTTTTATAACCCATTAACGAAAAAAGGTTGGGAACCTCTGTTCTAAATAAAGTGTTCGGGCATATACCCATCGAAATGTACCACCCAAGGTCGCAAAAATAATGGAAAATGCTAGAACGACTTAATTGTTGTATTTATTATTAACATTTTTTATGAGTTATGAAATAAAAAAAAAGGAAAATAGATGTAATTATTTTCATAATACTTTCAATCGGTTGGAAATACAAATAATTATGCGGCGGAATAACACGTCCGTTACCTTTTATTTAGATAACATTCTCTCTTCAGTCTGTCTTATCATCTGCACCTGGTAGTTATAACGTTTTAAGCGTCTGTTGACCTATGAAGTCGCAAACTTTCTAAAAAGACTTTGTTGCGGACCATAAGCGCCTTGTTAGGGAGGAGTTTATAGGTTGATTTGCCCCTATTTTAAAAGTTTAAAAGGTGGGATACAAATTTTGCTTTGTTAATCCGTCTTTATTGCGAACACGTAATTAAAATTAATGACATAATTGAGAAACCATGTAGAACTGCACATAAATCGTAATATTTACCTCAGAAAATAATCTTGCACAAAGTCCGGATGCTCATCGAGCCATGCCTCCATCCGAGCATATTCAGGATCGTAACAGTTGTTTGTTGTGGGGGGTCCATGGGAAGGTCTAACGCGATCTCGGTGTACGGAATCCGAGGTAAGCCCGCCCCCCTCCCCTGGCATCCAGTCGTCACCACTACTGCGGAAATGTAAGCCTGCAAAAAAATATAAAGTTAATACCCCTCCCCTTTACAAGTCTTTATGTCTTGATATTTTACCTAACTAATAAAAAAATGTATTATAGCTTTTATCAAGTCGAATTGTTGGTGTTCCATATTCAGTTTTCTGTTTTTCGTTTTCTGTGTAAAAAAAACAATTCACGGGTACGTTGTAAGAATTTTTGAAGTATCTCACAGTCGCGTGTAACAAAATTTTCTCGGAAAGGCAACCGTTTTTATTTATTTAAATAATAATTTAAATTGAAATACAAATCTTGTACCCTGAAACCAAGAAAGATTAAAAAACACAATAGAGGTTGGTCTGCACTTTGAAAGCCAAGCTATCATCTTCAGAGAGATACTAAAGGTTGTTCTAACGCGTTTCGATAGCCAAGCCATCTTCTTCTTTCTTGGTTTCAGCGGACAAGATTTTTATTTCAATTTGTGAAGGTAACCAAGGACCAATCCGTTCCACCAAAAAAAAATTAAATCTTTGCGAATATTAGGCTCGCAAATGCTGGAATGAATCTAACTGATTAATCAACATTTGAAGTCAAAAAGACTCCAAAACAACAAAGAAATTTAATATAGTGGTAAGGATCAGACAAACTGTGGGAGAAAAAATAATCATCGTAACCACAACAAGGCAAGAGAGTAATTTCGGTTTTACAAATGCTTGTAATTTCTTTTTTATGAGCTCTGCAAGGTTATGATTAATTATTTTTGCCATTTGATAATTGCAACTTACACTTTACATTATAAGCAATTAGGCGTAATGTTTTATTACAAGTGACGTGTTAACTTCATCGTGCAGTGTAAAAACGAATATTTTTGGCTCCTCAGCAAAGGCAAAACAACGGCTGAAGTTCACAAGCAGATAAAAAAGTTTGTGTTGACTAATTAACAAAAAACACGTCTGAGGATTGGTTACACGAAATCTCTTTTTATTCACATCCAAAAATGTTCAACATTTTATTCGACCAATTAAATTTAGTAATGATCAAAAAAACCAAGCCAACATTGAGAAAAAAACTGAAATGCTTTGGGGGCGCATCTTTTTGAAAATTTCCAATTTTTTTTAAGAATTCGATTTATCAAAAATTTCGACTTATTTTGAAAATATCATAATGTCGACAATATCAATATCAAAATGTCGACATTTTCTTGTTCGACTCACAATATTTCAAGTACTTCTAGAAATTCTGACTGAATTTTTAAAATTTAGACTTTGTAGTTTTGAATTTTTTAAAAATTCCAAATTCTTTAAAATTGTGGTTTTCTTAAATATAAATATAGATATTTTGTCTGTTTTTTGAATATTATTTATTTTTCTCGTCTTTATTAAAAAGTTCTGCTTTTTTGAAAAGTCTCTTTTCAATATTTCAAATTTTTTGGATATTTTGATTTTATCTTGAAATTTGGAAATTTTTAAAATTCTGACTTTTTTCAAATTTTTGTCCTTAATTTTTAAAATATTGATTTTTTTCTCAAAATTTTCATCTTATTATTGAAAATGTTTGCCTTTTTAAAAATGTTGACTCGAAATGTTAACCCTTTTAAAAATCGAACTGTTATTATATTTTTTTTAAACGTTACATTTTTTTAAAACATTAATTTTTTTTAATCAACATTATTTGAAATGTTTACACCCTTGAAAACATTGACCGACTTGAAATTTTTGTTTCGTTTTTGAAATTCGACTTGTTTCAAAATTTTCGCGTTTTTCAAAATTTTGACTTTCTGAAAACGATTTTTTTTTAAAAATCTGACTTTTTGATTGCCATTGAAAACCTTGACTTTCTTGAATGTTTCAGCTTTTTCTAACAATCCACTTTACTTTGACAGTTTGGAATTTTAAATTTTCTTTTAATTTCCACTTTTTTCAAATAAACTATTTTGTAAATTTCAATTCTCTCGCAATTTCGCCTCTCTAATATTTTGATTTATTTTTAAATTTTTTGAAAATTTTGACAGGAATTTTTTTTTTATTTTGCTTTGGAGCTTTCTTTACCTTTTTTTAGAATGTCAATTTTTTTTTAAATTCCACCTTTGTTCAAACTTAAATATTTTTCGAAGATTTAATTATTTCTGAAAATGTCGACTTTTTTTCTTAAAAATTTTGATTTTTTCTTAAAGTTTCGACTTAATGTGCTAAATTGAACTAACAATTTAAATAATTCGATTATTATTTAAAAGTTTTCACTTTTTTGAAAAATTGCATTTTTTCAAAATTTCGACTTGAAATTTGACATTGTTTAACTCCCCAAATGTTTTATTTTATTTTTTTGAAAATTTTGGCCTATTGTCATCAAAATTTTGACCTTTTCTAAAAGTTACATTTTTTTAGAATTTCAACTTTGTTCAAAAGTAATCTTTCATCTTTTTCCACAATTTCGATTTTTTTCATATTCCTTTTTGAAAATGTTGACCTTTTTCTCGAAACTTCGAATTTTTGTAAAACTTTGACTTTTCGAAAAATTCGCCTGTTTCCGAAAATTTTAATTTCCTTATGAAGATCCTGATTTTTTAAATTGCGAATATTTGAAATTTTGAATGACTTTTATAAAACGAATTCCAGACTCAACTAAATTTCCATTTTAAATCTGATATTTCAAAAATGAATATTTTCCAAATTTACACTGAAAAATTTAATAAAAGTCGAGATTTAGAAGAACTTTCGAGTTTAAAATCTAAGCAGGAATTTACAAAGAAAGGGACACAAAGCGACGCGACAATTTGACTATTAATTTGGAAATTTGAATTTCCTCAAAACTGTTTCTCGAAATTTTGAATTCATAGACAAAGTTTGGATAAGGTTGAAATTTCGGGAAGAAACTTCAAAATGTCTAAAAAGTGTTACTCTACATTTTGATTTAAACATCGAAAGTGCCAAAGTAAAGCTGAAACTTCGAGTTGAAAAGCAACATTTTGACTATTAATTTGGAAATTCGAATTTTTACGCATCTGTCTATCGAAATTTTGAATTCATTGGCAAAATTTGGATCAAAATTTTCGGAAGACATTTCAAAATGTCTAGAAAGTGTTCTTCTACATTTCGATTTAAGCAACCAAAGTGCCAAAGTAAAGCTGAAATTTCGAGTTGAAAAGTTCAATGTTTAGAAGTTTATATATATAAAAAAAAGATAAAATGTGCATTGATCACCTGCAAAAATTTGTATAAATTCATGTGGAGACACATTCATCAAGGAGATCACTCCCAACGTGTATAGGCCACAATCGCGGGTATTATTCATTGCCTACATTTTAAATGGTTTTTAATGCCCATTTTTACCACCTGGGAGGCTGAATTTGGAAAAATCTCCTTTAGTGCTCACCTACGTATACGGCGAAAATCTATGTGCAATTTCATGCTCCTAGACATACCACTTAAAGCTATGCGTTGTCTGTCATTGCTTAGAGATTTATTAAGTAGACAAGCAGCATTTTCTTCTCTAAAAAGTTGCTTTGCGTTTGCTTCTTAGGACTCAAAAAAAACCACTGTTGTTAATTTTCGGTTAAATCAGTTTAGTAGGTGGTAAATATTGTAAGGTTACGTAAAAATAATATGCCAACTTTTGTCAAATATTTAAGACTAGCTGTTACCCGCGATTTCGTCTACCGAATTAAATGAATAATTGCCTTTAGTACAGAATTAAGTATCAATGACGAAATCAAATCATATGACGGTGATAAATTTATCTATGCTTCTGGATAAGACATTTGTTTGAAAGTATCTGGAATAGCCTTGTAGGATATAATGAGCCCATTTCGTATCTTGGATTTCAAGGAATCCAGTGGCGTAGCTAGGAACTAAGAGGCCCTTGCACAAGAACTTTGATTTTGGTAATTTTGAAAACATTACGACTTTTTTCAAAATTTCTTAAGTTATTTGAAAATTTTAACATTTCATTTTTTATATCTGACTTCGAAAATGTCTACTTTTTCAAAATTTCGTTCTTTTGAAAATGTCCAATTCATTAAAAGATTGGATTTTTTTACTTCGAAAATGTCCAATTCATTGAAAGATTGGATTTTTATACTTTAATTTTATTTCAAAATTTTGACTTCTTTTCAAAATTTAGATTTTTTAAAATTTTCGACTTTTTTTTAAATTTAAACTGTTTGAAATTGTAGACTTTTTCAAAAATTTCTGCATTTTTCATAACTAAGATTTTTTTTTAATTTCGGGATTTTAAGCTTTCATTTTTTTTTAAATTTCGACACGTATTCAAAATTTCTTTTATATCGTTTGAAGGTGTCGAGTTTTTTAAAGTTAACTTTTTTAAAATTCCATTTTTTGTCAATATTTTACCTTTTAGCAAAATTTGAACTTTTTTGAAAATTTTTACTTTTGGAGGTTATATTTTTATATTTTCGATCTATTTTCAAATTCCAGAATATTTTCTTCAAATTCAGTTTTTTCGAAAATTTCATGGTTTCTTTTGAAAATTTTTACTTTTTTTTGAAAATTGCGGTTATTTATGATTTTGAGTTTTTTTTTAAATGATGACTTTTTTGCAATTTTTTTTCGACCTTCAAAATTTTGACTTCCTTTTTCAAATTTCGCTTTTTTGACAAATTGTTGACTTTTCTCAAAATTCCGACTTTCTTAAAACTTTTTTCCAAATGTTGACTTTTTAAGATACCTTTTATGTGAAAACCTCAATTTTTTCATTTAAATGTCAGCTTTTTTAAATTCGGTTTTGAAAATTTCGAATATTTTGAAATTTCGTCTTTTTAAACTTTATTTTTTTTTGGAACATCGGATTTTTTTCTAATGTTCACTTTACTTCAAAATTTGGAATTCTTTTCGAAAGTTGCACTTTTTAAATTTTTGACTTATTAAAAATTTCAACTTTTTGGAAGTGTCGACTTTTTTAGCAAATTTAATTTCTTTTTTCAAAGTTTCGATATTCTTGAAATTACTACTTTTTTCAAAAATTTTTCGATTTAGTTTTTTTTAATCTTGACTTTCAGTTATGGCATTTTTTAAATAGATTTCTCTTTGTTTTTTTATTTGAAGGTAGGCATTGAGATTTTTGAAAGTTTAACTATTTTCCAAAATTTCCTTTTTGTCTCCAAAAAAAGTTTCGAATTTTTTAAGTCCGACTTTTTCAAATTTTGTAATTGTTTTTTAACTTTTCGAAAATTTCGCCATTATTTTAGATTTCGAGTTTTTTCAAAATGTCGGCTATTTTGATATTTTTCTTCTTTCACTTCTTTGGAAAATTAGCAAATTGTTGCAAATTTTGGTTTTTTCAAAATTACGAAAAAAGTGTAAAAATTCATTTGTTCATAATAAAATAGATTTTGCTCAACTTTTGACTTTAAATAAAAAAAATTAGTATCAAAATTTCGAGAAAAAAAAATAAAATTTAGCGATGAAATTTCTAAATTAAATGAAAAATTCTTTTTTAATTGAAGTCATAATTTTTGGAAAAAAAAATAAAAAGATTTACATGCATTTTGAGATAAAAAGAAGTTATTTGGAAAGTAAATATTTGTAAAAAAAAACAGAATTGGCACTTTGAAATTTAATTTTTAGGAAAGATAGTAAAAAGTCAAAGCATAAAATTTAAGAAAAATTGAAGTTTTGCAATTTCGGAAAAAACAGTATGCATTTGAAGATTAAAATGGTTTTTAAAAACATCATTATATTTGTAGAGAAAATCCAAATTTGGAATTAAAATAAAGTCAAACGTGATACATTGTAGTTTATCGCTCACAGTGGCGGATCAAATCAAGCCAGGATCCCAAGCAGTAATAATTTTGATAACCGAAATACGTTTTAGTCGCAAAATTTATACTTTTTTCGAAATCTAAAATTTAAAAATATTTTAAAATATATTATGTTTTCCGTTGTTGTGTTTCTCAAAAATTTGAGTTTAGACTTTCAATTTTTACTTTTACTTTTCCAAAATTTCTGCTTCAAATTTGGATTTTTTTAGAAGATTCAACTTTTTTTTAATATACTGTTCTCGATTTTTTTTTCAACTTCAAATTTTTCTCATATTTGAAAGCGTAGTTTTAATTTTTACTTTTTATTTAAAGGTTTCGATAGGAATTAGAAGTTTAAACTTTAAAGTACAGATTTTTGACAACCAAGACTTTTCAATGTTGCAACAATTTTAAGTGCACATCAAACTTTTGTAGTTAGAATCATTCCAGCAGTAAAAATACCTAAAAATTTCTAATCCTTCCTAAGATTTTAATATTTTTCAAGACGAATAAAAAATGTTTTTAAAAAATCTAGACGACGGACGAACAGACAGATAGACAACACACAAAGATACAAAAGTGTGTTTGTCTCTTTGTCCGCTTTTCATGGCTTAATTACTGAAGCGATTTTGACGAAAATTGGTAAAGACATTTCTTATGTACTAGTAGTAGGCTACTACTTATACCAAACTTAGGTATATTATTTCCAGAAAGCTTAAATAATCTTTCCATGTAAATAATCAAAGAAAAAATTATGGTGTCAACTCTTT
Source organism: Dastarcus helophoroides (assembly GCA_028583605.1). Lineage (NCBI taxonomy): Eukaryota > Metazoa > Arthropoda > Insecta > Coleoptera > Bothrideridae > Dastarcus > Dastarcus helophoroides. The sequence continues at coordinate 31,270,109 of CM053328.1, forward strand.
GATCTTTATTTTGACAGCGCCCTCTCTTCTTAGGTTCCAGAACTATTGCCATAAATAGGACATCTGTATTACCGATTGTAGCAAAATTACGTTACTGGCTTGCAATTTAAAACGAAAATTTTGTTTCAAATTTCATTTAAATGAAAAATTGTTTTGAAACTTCCACTCAGCGGCATTACAGTTATTCAAGTTCTCTGAAGTCACGGATAACAGCTATTTCGCCTAAGTAATCATAGTTACAATAAAAAAAATACTTTACATAAAAACAATAAGAATAACTTTGATACTTTTGGGACCTATATTTCTATTTTATGTCGGCCAGACTAATATGACGTGAATTTATATTTGGTTCTAAAAGAACAGTATTCTTGAATTTCCAACATTTGGCAACGTCAAACACTTTTTTATCGCAACTATTTTATTGACCATAAGAATTTTATGCCTTTTATTCCCGCAAATCAAGTTCTTTTGTTGGGAGCGTATTTGTGCAACTTGTTAGAGCGATTTACTTTTTATTTTCTATGTTAGCAACTGAACTAGGTCAGTAAGCAATAATAACAACTTTCTTGGTGCTCCGAAAAATAAACGGAAAAAGAAATTGTAAAAAATATACCTTTTGGGTGCATTAAGCGATTATGTAAAATGGGCCTTGCAGTTAATGAATTCAAAAATGAGTTTTTTTTGTGCCTTTCTGTATCCATATTGATAAATCACGAGGCGACTGATGATTGACTGCAGTGTATAAAAAGGCACTTGAGGCAGAAATCCTGATAGCCAGTGCAATAGCGAAAAGGGGCCCTTTTAAGGAAAATCTGAATTTGACTCGAAAGATGTTAAATCGATCAGAAATTCCGCATATATTTTTTATATTTATACAAGGCCCAGTGTTGTTTGCATTGAGCAGATTCAAGATTTCCTTGACAACAAACAGATGACCCTTTTCCTTCAAAAGTATACTGGTCTTTTCACCGGATATTTTATAGGCAGACACTTCCAGCTGTATTCAACAATAGCTATGATATCTAAATAACCAGATGTATCCTAATTTTGCTTCACAGTTAAATGATGATTTTACACCCTAAATTGTTTTTTTTTCTTCAGATACGTAGGGGAATGTATAATGAGTATAAAACTTTTAGTCCATCTGCAGCAATTTTCTAATATTATTTATTTTTATTTTATTTTTTGTGGGCTCGTAATTTAAAAATAATTTGGATACATTCCCCAAGCTTTGACAGTTAAAATGTAGGAATATTGTAATATTTATTGGGAGATTTTTTTAGAATTTTGATCATTTTATTAAAATTTCGAGTTTATCCGTAAATTGTCCATTTCTTACTTCAAATTGAAATTCCAAAAAATATTCTAAAATTAGACAGAGAAAAGTTAAGACTTGTTGAAAAAATTAAAGTTTCGAGTCAGTTAAAACTTAAATAAAACAAAAAACAAGCTGAATTCATTATTAATAATAATATTAATAATAATAACAATAACAATAATAATAATAATACGTTACGATTTTATTCTCGAAATTTCAATTTTTCTGTCAGATATTCGAGAAGTCGAAATACTTGAGTTATTATCAGAATTTCCATTTTAGACATGAAATTTCCAATATTTTAAGTTTAAGTTGTTGAGATTCGATTATAAAGATACTCTGAATCTAGACACTTTATTTCTACAAGGAACAGAACGTAATAAGAACAAATAAGAATTTTTCAATTACTAAAAACTGGATGCTCAATACTCCGTACTGAATTGAATCACAATGGAGGAGTACGTAGGGTTAAGCGGGGTTATTGTAAGTGATTTTGAAAGTTTGAAGTTTAGGGCTCTATATATTCTTAATGAAAATTAATCTTATGGACGCAATTAGTTATAAGTTTTAATTTATAAACAAAAAGTTGAATTGTTCGAAAATTTTCAAATACCTATTCCATATTTAAACTTGAAGTTATTAAACTAAAATTTTTTATGAAATTTAATTTACCTCGAAATTTAGCCTTCTTTCTTTTTTATGCATTTTAAGTTTTGCTCCAAAGTTGAACTTTTTCTTAAGCCACAAAGATTTGAAATGTTTAAATTTTAAAGATTTTATTTGCTGCAACTTAAAGTCAAAACTTACCTTCCTTAGAAAAGCTTAGAATTTGAAAAATAAAGCGTTAATTTCTGGAAAAAGTTCTACAGCTAGTATTTTTCTAGGAACATCAAAATTTCAAAAATAAACTCGAAATTTTAAAATTGTGTTGCTGAAGAAATAACCAAATAAGACAAATGCGCCCAAAAAGGAGGCCTAAGTGTTGTTCTAATTTTAAGACAATCCTCCGTAAATCCAGCCTCCAAATATAAAAGAAAATAAAAATTCCTATAAAGAAACAGGATATACTTCTTCCGGGATTGGACCGTGTCAAAGAACTACTAAAAGTGTTCGACGTTTCGCCCACCAATCCCGGAAGAAGTATATCCTGTACTGACTCTGGCCGTGGAAGCCTTTATTATCCTATAAAGAAACGTTTAAAGAAAAAAAGCCGAGCACAAATTTCAAGAAAAAAGCCAAACATTCTATAAATATTTCAGAATTAAGTCGAAATTTGGAAAAAAAAATGGCAGGTTGCGATTGCGAGGAAAAAATCCAGGTTGCAATTGCGAGAAAAAAATCTAAATTGAGAAAAAACTCCAAATTTTGAGAACAAATAAAATTCGAAAAATTTTAACTAATACAAAAAAAAATTTAAAGGAAGGCTAATTTTCGACGAAAAAGTGAAACTGTAGAGAAAAACGTCGAAATTCCTTTTATTTTTTAAAAAGAAAAATCCAAAAATTCTCAATACAAAACTCTACAATGTAAAAATATCAAAATACATCAAAAATTGAAAAAAAGTAGCACTTTCTAAATTAACTCAATTAGAATGAATTGTGGTTTCGACTTTTTCTAGACATGTTAAAATTGGGAGAATAATTTAGAGAAAAAAGTTGAATATTCATATTTAAAATCAATAGTTTGTAATTAACATGTAAACTGGGGCAATTTTTTTTAATACATTTCGAGGTTTTCATAGAAATATTGACTATTTTCTCAAAATTTCGAATTTAACATTGAAATTTTGAATCTTGATTTCAAGTTTGGAATTAAAATTTCGAAAAAGAATCCTGAATTTTGCATCAGAGTGGAAATTTTGAAAGAAAACTACAACTAAAAAAGATGTGTGATATTTTAACCCCTTACAAATTGACGACACTGTAAAGCGAAACCGGTTCGGAAAAAACTAAAATTTCATTCAGATAATTGTGGATTTATTAAATTTATTTGTTATACTAAATATATTGTCAAATATAATTTATGACTAAAGAAGAAACACACAGATTGTGACTTAATTTCTAATCTCAAAATTTTGCATTTTCTAAAAAAAAATTCGAATAGAGTAGACAAAGTTGTATAATTAAACTTTTTTAAATTTTATTCAAATACTTTTTAAGTTTTTTTTTTCAAAATCACATTTCTTTCAAAATTTTGTCCCCTTTTGAAAATTAGTAGGACTCAAAACTTCGATTTTTTAAAAGTTGGGCATTTTTACAAAATCAACTAACTTTTTAAAAAAGTTCGAGTTTTTTTTTAATTTCGAATTGTTTTAGATCTGGAATTTTTTCTGAAAAATTTAATTTTTTATGAAAATTTCTGCAATTTCGACATTTAATTTCTTCAAAACGTTATTTCTTTTTCAAAATCGTGGTTTCTTTAAAAATTTCGACATTTTTAAAGTCTCTTTATTTTTTAAAATTTTAAAATTTGTAAATTTCTAAACATTTCACATTTTGATAAAACTTTAAATTTTTTTTGAAAACCTCGATGTTTTTTAAATTGTCAATTTTTAATTATGCTATTTTAAAATTTCAGCTGAACATTTTTTTTAAACAGTTTTTTTAAATTTCACCTATTTTTGCAATTTTTAGCTATTTCTTAAAATTTTGAATTTTATTTAATTCTTACTTTTTCGAAATTACATTTTTTTACTGAAGCACTGAACTAAAACTGTGGCTTGTGATTAAGTCCAAAGAAGGTTTTACCCGTTTACCGCATCGGTAATTAAATAAATAATTAAGCGATACGTATTTCGCCAGCAGTATCGATTTGAATCTCAATGCAGATGACGTCGATGCATCTTTTGCTAATATTTTTAGATTAGTACGCTTGAAAATGCCAGTTCTGCTGGCGAAATACGTATCGCGTAATTATTTATTTAATTGCCGATGTGATGAAGGGGTGAACCTTCTTTGGACTTAAATTTGTTTAAGTTAAATTAAAGCCACTTTTATAAAACTTAGGCTTTTTTGAAAATTTCGTTTTTTAATAAAAAATTTGGAACTTTTCTTGAAAAGCATCTCTTGAAATTTTCTAATTGTACTGAAAATTTCGACTTTCTTTTTCAACATTTCGATATTTTTCAATTTTGAGTTTCCAAATTTTGTCCTGTTTGAAATTTTGACCATTTTTCAAAATTTCGACCTTCCTTGAAAATGTTGTATTTGGTCAAAATTACAATCTATCTTCAGATAAAATTAGCACCACTTCAGAATTTAGCCTTTTTTGAAAATTGGTTTTTTTCAAATCTTTCAACATTTTGGTAATTTTTTTACTATTTTTTCAGAATTTCCACATTTTGGAAAATCTTTTTATTGGAAATTTTGCCTATTAAAAATTCTATTCAAAATTAGTCTGTTAAAATTTTAACTTTTTCGAAAATTTGAATTTTTTTGATAATTTTTTACAAGTTTTTAAAATTCGAAAATTTTTCAAAACTGCGCTTTTTGTGAAGTTCTGACTTTTACAAAGTTTGGCAATTTTACAAAATTTTGCCTGAACTTTTAAAAAGAGTTTTGTCAAAATTTGGACTTTATTTTTTAATTCCCGAAGTTCCTTAAAATTTTAAATTCTTTTTCAAAATTTTGGCTATTTTAAATATTTTGACATTTTTAAAGTTCTTTTATTTTTCAAAATTTTAAAATGTTGCATTAAACCAAACTTTATTTTTATAAATGTTAGTTTTTTCCCGAAATTTGAGCTTTTTCTTCAGATCCAGCATTTAACCTTAAAGTTTTATCTAGTATTTTTTATAAATATTTGAGATTAAAGTAAGAATTTTTAAAGTTTTGAGTTTAACTTTTTAATGTAGGGCTGTAATCTCAAAATGAAAACGAAATGAAAACGTTAATCTTTTGGTTCAAAAAACGTAATTTTGAGTTTTTTGAGTAGAAAAAATTAAATAATCTCGGAATTTCTAGAAAAAAAAGTCGAAGTTCGAGATTAAAGGCGAAATTTTGAGAAAAAGTGGTATTTTCGAGAAACAAGTAGAAATTTCGAGATAAAGTCGAAATTTCAACTAAAGACGAAATTTCTAAAAAAATGTCTTCTTAATTGATGCCCTTTTCTACACTTTCCTAATTTTGACTTATTAAACTCGCAATTAAATATTTAAAAAACATTGGAAAAACATCGATATATCGATACCGAATACCGATCTTTGAGACATCGATGTTTCATTAAAAAAATATCAACGTTCAAACGTCGATGCTTTTTTGAATGATGTTGCATCCCTAATAATAATATCGTTTTCTGCTTATACGTTTGGCTTATGGGCCACCTACATCGGAATATTGTGATAGAGTGTGACGGTTCACTGAAATATTACGGTATTCGTGTTAATTTGGCAATAACCTTGAATTAATTTTAAAGATTTGTACCTTTTAATGGTCGAAAAGAGAAGCAGACTATTAATAAAAAGAAATACCCTATTTACTGAAAAATTACTGTTATTTACGAGTGGGTGTGCATTTTCTTTTCTTATTTTGCTGGGGTAGGTAAAGCCTTTTTGCTTTTATTGAATGCACGCCACTGTTTTCTAGAAATTTTAACCGTCAAAGGAAATATCGAGTTTAAATATCCTAACTTGAGTAAAATATCGAATATTTGATCCTAAAAATAGTTGTCCTACAATACTATTTATGTTACTACTTACTAGATTATTATGTTACTATTACTATTAGTTACTGATTTAAAACTTTGGAGTATATGATTTTAAAGGAAAATTACGCCAACATTTTATTTGAAGACTGAACCGGGAGAGTCGAAAACCAATTTTTGTTCTGATTAAGCGCTATTTCGAAAGAGGGAGTTTCTTACCACGATTCTGCAATGAAACCGGGAATTTTTAATATTTTTCTCTAAAATTCCAGCTTAATGTAACTTTTGTTTTTCTACAAATTTTGATTTAGTTTTCCAAAATGTCAACGCTGGGTATTCCTAGTTTTGACTTTTTCTCGAAATTTTGTTTTAAAAAACTGATATAACTTTTTTCTCTTGTGGGGACTGTTTTCAAGAACACCGCATTTAAGCTCGAAAATTTGGGAATACCTTTATTATAAATTTAAGTCATATTTTATTAACTCAAAAATTTGGGTAAAGAATCCATGAAAGAAATAATTAAGCACGTATTTTGTCAAATTGGAACATTCAGTCCCTAAGAGGGTGAAAAAAGGAGTCTAAAATAAAATGGAAAAATTTGTCAATTTCTGAACGGAACCTAAAATCAAAAATGTAGCAGGCGGACAGCGCGAATTTTTTTGACAGGACTATTTGCAAGCAATAATAAAGTCGCCAAAGCATTGAAGCAATTTGCAAGAAACATCATATGGGACATGTCAAAATTAAATTTCCGTCTCACAATCAACTTGTTGAGAGAATATCGATAAAAATTGTTTTTGTTTACCAAAAATATTATTTTTAGATAAGTAACTATTTCGAGCACTACACAAATGCAATATTTGTTCAGCGTAAGACTGATTGAGTGGCTTCAGACGTCGTTCGGTTCACATAGCAGGAAAATGTCGTCAGCCAGCCAACATTTAAAAATAATATTAAATGCAACTTACTCGAGACAAGCCTGTGTTCCCTCACCGTAAATCTCGTTTTATTACCAAAAATCTTTTGCACTTTAATGGCGTAGTAATCCTCCATGCTCATTATAAATATTGGTGAACACCACAAAACTGACTTGGTTTTTTCACATTGTAAACAATTTCGGTTGAATTTAATTCTTTAGAAACAGCGTTATTTTTATACATGCATTTTTCAGTGAACGACTGAAATTTACATCGCGAGTTTCAGTATTTTACTATGCCGGAGCTTCTCTACGACTACGCTATAAATATATCCACACCAATGAGTTTTCTACCATGTGGTGGCTGTCACTGTACGAGTGAGGGAGTGAAACAGCTGTTTTCAACTTCTAACATCTTATAAAGCCAGCGACATCAAACTTATTTCAAATTCTTCCTAAAGGAACAGTTTTCTCATACATCCGAACAAACTACACTGAAACGAAGTTTTCCATCATATTTTAGCTCAAAACAGCATACCAATCCCAACAGTTGCTACAGTATCATTAATCTGCTGATACTGTGGCTACGTACGTACCCCATTATGTGTCAATTGTGATAGCTGTCGGTGTCTAATTTTTTTTTATTGCGCTCCTGGTATAGTGGAAAATTAAAACTTTGTTACAAATATGACATTTTTAAATAATTGCATCATCGACTGATTAGTTTTTATTCCATCTTGCGCTTTCAGAATCTTTACGTTAAAATACTCGTATTTCGAGGAATTTAAAAATGACGCAGTTTTATTTACGGCCTCCTTACTTTGAAATATAATTCCGCGCCTACCTTCCTTTATTAACTGACTGTAAAAGGAGAATATGCCAATGCAATAATCACCAAAAACATCGACAGAAAATAGAAATTGAAATTTGAAATCGAGAACCGAGCAATATTATAAAAGAAAATCTAATCTTCTGCTGTAGTTCTGTGAAAACCTCAATATGACACATCAGTTTACAGTTTTGAAATAAGAGCCGTGTAGGCTTCTACACCTGTCAGCACTGCGGCCCATTAGGATCTTTTGTGCGGACTCTAATTTTTTTTTATAATGATTGTCCAAGATGTTTAGACTTTTTACATAGTCTATTATCTTTTAAGGAGCTGTTCCACTTCTTTCTTGGCGCGTCAGAATCATTTTTTCAAGAAATTTAAGCCTTTTACAGAACTGAGCCATGCATTTGCATTACAAGTCTTCTGTTGCTGCGTTACAAAATCTGCAGTTTTCATCATCTGCTTTTCCCATCTTCTTAAGGTGATACTTTACTGGGAAGTGTCCTGTGAATAATCCCGTTATTATTCTTAAGTCGTTCTTGTTCAGTTCGAAAAGCTGCTCAGACTTCTTTTTTGCAATTGTGATGAACCTTCTTGACTGTCCTAAGTCTGAAGTTTTCCTTCGGTATGACAGCCTTTGGTTTGTCTCCCAAGTATCTGTTTCATTTTTTACGTGGCTTTTTGTAAGGCCGGGCGCCGAAGAGAGGTGTGATTGAGGCCTCTCTTGCGAGTCTATCTGCCTCTTCGTTCACTTCTAGGTCTTGATGCCCTGGAACCCACATCAAAGTTACTTTGTTTGCAGCCAGTTGCTTCAGGAATTGATTGCATTCCCAGGCCATTTTTGACTCGGTTCTGAACGACTTTATTCTTTAATGCAATCTGGTTATCCGAAACGATATAAACCTGTACGTTTCTGAGTCCTTTTTGAAGGCACTCTTTTGCGCATAGAGTTATAGCAAGTAGTTCTGCTTGGAAAATAGTGGAAGTGTTTCTTAGGGGTTCAGAGAGTCTTAAATTAGGACCCCATATTCCTAGCCCTACTCCTTCTGTTTGTTTGGATCCGTCTGTGTACCAGACAGATGCGTTGTTTGCTAACCTTTCACTGTGTCTATTCCATGTCTGGCGGTCCCCGATAACCACCTTAACAATCAGAAGTACAACGCAATTCTAAACGGTTACAAAGGTCACAGTGTGATATGACTTTAATTCTTGTACTACGAATTTGCATCAATAGCAAATTCTATTAAATACAATCGCACTTGGAGTTACATCGTTTAGACATATTAACCCTTAAATACTACCTTGGGTTCCACCAAACCCCAGTAATTGGATCTTTGTACACCAATGGAAAAAATTAAGAGATAAAAAAATTCCAAACAGGCTACAAGTCGGTAAACTTTTTTTGGTTCTACGGACTTGGGACTTTTTTTGTGATTTAACCACGATATGGACCGGATAGTTTGTTAATTCAGCTTTGATTAATTTTTTTAACAACCCTTATACGACCACTTCTCGCTGAAATATCGGTCTTTGAATAGAAAAGGATCATTTTATCTTGATTATAATCAAAGACAAAATGATGATGATATCGATAATCATCGATATCTCTGCAACCAGTGATCGCAGAGAAAGTCAAAGGTGCTTTTCGAGAACATAATGAAATGTTCTACAAGGATTACTCCATGGTTTTTGGGAAAACATTCCATGAATTTGAAAAAGCAACAAAAAAGGGTCCTTTGGTGCTTTCTTGGAAAATTAAGCGGCTGTTGAGACATTTGTGCGCCATTGGCTCCAAACACGCCGGCCTTCTTTTTATGATGATGGCAGGGGAAAAATGCATAACAAAATTAGGAGATTATGTAGAAAAATAGTTAATAAATTACATAAATGTATCTTGTACCAATAAATTTTTAAAAACAAATTCCTGTTCATATTTGATTCACCCTCCTACGTAATATTGTAACAGTGCGCATTTTGATTTAATTGAACTATCTATCGGGCGTCGAGGTGTTCGGATGGTAGCGATCGAGACGGGGTGAGCAGTCGACTTTCTTCCTTGAAAGTTAATGTGCCAGGTACCGCTTTCAGGCAGGAGAGTACAGCCCTTGGCGTCTGTAATACTGAGCTTAATAAAGAGGATCGTCACCCTTAAGGGGTATGTATATAAACGTTTTCTTTTGTAGAAGTTTGTCTCCTGATGGCTACTGAAGAACTGCTTGCTCCATCGCCTTTGTTGGCATTCCTTCACTTCTCGATTGCCAAAGCGCGCGTAAACAGTGACCATGGTGCCATGAGGATGTTTTGGTAAGTTTTTTATTTGTCTATTTGTAATGTTCTTTATGTTTTGTTTTACTACACTAAATTTTGATTCGCAGGTATGACTTTCTCATAATTATGCTTGCAGCTATTTAATTTTCCAGTGCTGACGTTTGCTTATTTTCATTAGTAAACCAGTTTATGTTAGTTATATGTGCGGACCACGGTCTGTCTTGTTGTCTTTTATGTGTTTAAATTTTTTATCAGTAGGGAAATAATTTTGAAATTTCGACATTTTTCTGAAAATTTCAAATTTTAATTTTTAAACTTAATGGATAATTTTTGAAAAGTTTCTTTTTTTCAAAAATTTTAACTCTGAAATCTTTATTTTGATTTTTCTTCAATATTTAGGCTTTCGAAATAATCGGCCTCTTTTTAAAAATTTTGATATTCCAAATTTTCGATTTTTTTTTAATTCCTATTTTCTTTTAATATTGGAAAAAAATTAAACTCGAAACTCCCATACCTTTCTAAACAATTTCTAGGTCTTGAATAAAATCCAAATTTGTAAAATAATGCAAAACTAATTTCAAAATGTGTTTTATAACTCTCAAATTCCAATTTTGAATTTAGAAAAGAAATCTGAATTTCAAAAATATCAAATCATAATTTTCAAAAAAGTTTAATTTTTCGAAAGTCCAAATATTAAAGAAAAACCAAAATTATCAGAAAAATTGAAAAACTCAAATACTCGAAATTTCGAAAAATTAAAAATTTTGAAATAATTAAACTTTTCAAAAAAGTGGGATTTTTTTAAAACGAATATTTAAAAAAGGCGAGATTTAAAAAAATCAAAATTAAAAAAAAAGGCAAAATCTTACAAAGTAGTCAAAACTTTAATAAAATGTTGACATTTTTAAAGATGTTGAATTTTTGGACAAAACGATAAAAATTGAAAATGAAATCCAAATTTTTAGAACAGCCAAACTTTTGGGTCGACATTTTCAAAGAAAGTTAAAATTTTACGAGAATGCTGAAAATAGTTCAAAAACTGTTAACATTTTGAAAATAGTCTGGAACATTTGCGCTAGAATTTTCCAAAAAAGGAAATTTTGAACATTTCCATAGAAAGTTAAAATTTCCAAAAAACTGGATTTTCCAAAAAACTGTTTTTTTTAAAACCACGAAATTTTCAAAAAAATATTAAAAATTTTGTAGAAATCAACAATTCTAAAAATTAAAAAAAGGAAAATTTTCAAATTTAAATTCGAAATTTCCATGTTAACGTTGACTTTTACAAAATATACAAAAAATGAAACCTTTGAATTTGAACTGAAAAGTTGCAGAAAAAGGTGAAAATTTCTATGAACTTGAAATTTATTAAGTTCTCTCATTTCAAAATTCAAAAATTAAAGTCAAATTAGTACTTAGAAAAAGTACTAAAGCAAAGTAAAGTAAAAAATGAAATTTATCAAGGGTCTCATGTTTTAAAATCGCCCTTCTAAAAAATTGACTACACTTCGAATTTAAACTGGACACGAAAGATATTAAAATTTTGAAAAAAATAAATTTTTGTAAAAATGAAAATTTTAGAAAATAAGACAGAACTTTCAAAAAGAATAAAAATTTTAAAAACCAAGTTGACATAATTTTAAAAAAGTTACAATTAAAAAAAAATGAAAATTTTCAAAAAAGCTATAATCTGAAAATAAAAAGGTGGACATTTTCAAAAAATTTCGTTAGGATTTTTATTCTATTTGAACTATGTTTTCAAATTTCGATTTTTTTTTGGAATTTTTAACTTGTTATTTTGACTTTAAAATTTCGACTTTTTTCAAATTGACGTCTTTTTCTAAAAATTTGATTTTTTTTCATTTTCGAATTTTTAAAAAATTTAAACAATTTGAAATTTTTTAAAAATCCCTCAAAATTTTTGAGTTATGATGAAATGGTTTTAAAAAATTTTAAATTTTCATTTCAAAAATTGCCCCTTTTTGACATTTTTCAATACTTTCCATCATTTAGAACTTTTAAAAACCTATTATAATTTTCTTTTCAAAAATTTGTTTTTAGGATTTCGATTTTGTTTTAAACATTTTAACTATTTATGAAAATTTCGACTTTCTTGAAATTTGTTCAACTTTTTTCAAAATTTTTGTCCTTATTTTGCAAATTATTTTCTTCCAAAATTTTGACTTTTTATTTAAAAATTTAGGATGTTTAAAAAATTGCGATTTTGCGTTGTTTCAAAATGCATTTATTTTCCAAAAGTTTGATTTGTTCGAAAATTTGAAATGTTATAAAATTTTTTTCAAAATTTTCGAATTAAGTATCTTAAAATTTTGGCTTTTTAAAATATTTCAAATTTGTCTAATTCATAAGAGGCTTTGAAAATTTCGACATTGTCCAAATTTTAACTTTTTTGAAGATTCTGATTTGTTTTTTGGAAAATTTTTAAATTTAAAATTTTAAATTATCATTTTTCGGTTTAATTTATGCTATTTTTTTGCAAAAACTTTGATTTTTTCAAAGTATGATTTTTTAATTTTACATTTAAAAAAAATGGAAACTTTTTGAAAATTTTTAATTAGAAAATTTCGATTCTTTTTGGATGTAGAGACTTTTTTTTGGGAAATTTGGATATTTTCAAAAAACCAATTTCTTTAGTTTTTTGAGTCACAATTTTCAAAAATGTTGGAATTTTTTCAAAAATAGGCACAATTTCGAGAAATAGTTAAAAATATGACTTTTCGGAAATATCAATTTTTTCCAAAAAATTGTGATTTTATTTAAATTTTACTAATTTTCAAAATTTATACTTTTTTCGAATTTTTCCTCTTTTTTGGTTAAATTTTCCCTTTTTTTTAATTTCGAATTTTTTCAACGTTTTTTGACTTCGTGAAAAATTCTACATTTAGCAAATTTTGTTTTTAAAGTTTCGTCTCTTTTTAAATATTTCGACCTTTTCAGAAAAATTTGGCTTTTTAAAATATTTCAATTTTTTTTATGCGTGAAAGTGAAAATTTCGACTTTGTCCAAATTTTAACTTTTTAAAAGATTCTGATTTTTTTTGCAAAATTTTAACTAATGTTGACCTTTAATTCAAAATTTCAAATTTTTATCTTTTTTCGGTTTAATTTCTGTTTATTCTACTTTTTTTTTTGAAAAGTTTTAACTCTCAATTTTTTTAATAAATTTCGAGCTTTTTGTAAATTTCGAGCTTTTCGCAAATAGTGACCTTTCTCAAAATTTTGATTTTTTAAATTTTACTTTTTTAAAAAAAAATCGTAACTTTTTGAACATTTTTTATTGAAATTTTGGTTTTTTTTTGAATATTTAGACTTTTTTTGGAAACCAAGACATTTTCAAAAAACCAATTTTTTTAATTTTTCGAGTCAATTTTCAAAAATGTCGGAATTTTTTAAAAAATAGTTAAAATTACGAATAAAACCTAAAAGTATGACTATTCAGAAATATCAATAGTTTCCAAAAAAATTGTGTTTTTATTTAAATTTTGCTAATTTTAAAAATTGAAACTTTTTTCGAATTCTTCTGTTTTTTGCAAATTTTCCTCTTCCCTTTTAATTTCAAATTTTTCCAACGTTTTTTGACTTCTTGAAAAATTCTACATTTTAGCAAGTTTTATGTTTTAAGAGCTTCGTTTCTTTTTGGATATTTCGACCTTTTTAGAAAAATTTGGCTTTTTAAAATACTTCAAATTTTTTCGAATTCATGAAAGTCTTTGAAAATTTGGACTTTGTCCAAATTTTGACTTTTTTAAAGATTCTGATTTGTTTACGAAATTTTAACTAATGTTGAGCTTTAACTCAAAATTTCAAATTTTTATATTTTTTCGGTTCAATTTCTGTTTATCCTACTTTTATTTTTGAAAAATTTTAACTCTCGATTTTTTTACAAATTTCGAGCTTTTTGTAAATTTCGAACTTTTTTTAAATCTTGACATTTCTTAAAACTTTTTTTTCAAAGTTTAATTTTCTAAATTTTACTTTAAAAAAAATCCTAACTTTTTGAACATTTTTAATTTGAAAATGTTGATTCTTTTTGAATATTTAGACTTTCTTTTGGGGAAATTTCGACATTTTCAAAAAACTAACTTTTTTAGTTTATCGGGTCACAATTTTCAAAAATGTCGAAATTTTTTGAAAAATGGTCAAGATTTCGAATACTTTTCGAAAATCTCAATTTTTTCAAAAAAATTGTGATTTTATTTAAATTTTGCGTATTTTAAAAATTTAAAGTTTTTTCATATTTTTCTACCTTTTTGAAAATTTGGCCCTTTCTTTTATTTCGAATTTTTCCAACGTTTTTTGTCTTCTTGAAACATCTACATTTTAGCAAATTTTATGTTTTAAGAGCTCCGTCTCTTTTTGAATATTTCGACCTTTTTAGAAAAATTTGGCTTTTTAAAATATTTCAAATTTTTTTGAATTCATAAAGTCTTTGAAAATTTCGACTTTGTCCAAATTTTAACTTTTTTAAAGATTCTGATTTGTTTACGAAATTTTAACTAATGTTGAGCTATTTCAAAATTTCAAATTTTTATCTTTTTTCGGTTTAATTTCTGTTTATTCTACTTTTATTTTGGAAAAATTTTAACTCTCGATTTTTTTACAAATTTCCAGCCTTTTGTAAATTTCGAACTTTTTTTAAATCTTGACATTTCTTAAAACTTTGATTTTTTCAAAGTTTAATTTTCTAAATTTTACTTTAAAAAAAATCCTAACTTTTTGAACATTTTTAATTTGAACATTTCGACTCTTTTTGAATATTTAGACTTTTTTTTTGGGGAAATTTAGACATTTTCAAACAACTAACTAAATTTTTTGAAAAATGGTCGAGATTTCGAATAATAATGACTTTTCGGAAATTTCAATTTTTTCAAAAAAATTGTGATTTTATTTAAATTTTGCTAATTTAAAAAATTTATACTTTTTTCGAATTTCTCTACTTTTTTGAAAGTTTTCCCCTTCCGTTTAATTTCGAATTTTTCCAACTTTTTTTGTCTTCTTGAAACATTCTACATTTTAGCAAATTTTATGTTTCAAGAGCTTCGTCCCTATTCGAATATTTTGACCTTTTTAGATAAATTTGGCTTTTTAAAATATTTCAATTTTTTTTTAATTCATGAAAGTCTAAAAATTTCGTCTTTGTTCAAATTATAAACTTTTTTAAAGATTCTGATATCTTTTTTTGGAAAATTTTGACTAATGTTGACCTTTAATTCAAAATTTTATCTTTTTTCGGTTTAATTTCTGTTTATTCTACTTTTTTTAAAATATTTAACTTTCGATTTTTTATAAATTTCCAGCTGTTTCCAAATTTCGAGCTATTTGCAAATTTCGAGCTTTTTGCAAATTTTGACCTTTTTTAAAACTTTGATTTTTTAAGTTTTACTTTAAAAAAAAATCGTAACTTTTTGAACATTTTTTATTGAAAATTTCGATTCTTTTTGAAGACTTAGACTTTTTTTCGGAAATTCAGACATTTTCAAAAAATCATTTTTTTTAGTTTTTCGAGCTACAATTTTCAAAAATGTCGGGATTTTTTGAAAAAATAGCCAAATTTCGAGTAAAAATTAAAAAATATGACTTTTCCGGAAATTTCAATTTTTTCCAAAAAAATGTGATTTTAAATTTTACTAATTTTAAAAGCTAATACTTTTTTCGAATTTTTCTACTTTTTTGAAAATTATCCCCTTTTCTTAAATTCGAATTTTTCCAACGTTTTTTTGACTTTCTTAAAACTTAAATTTTTTTTCAAAGTTTGATTGTTTTAAATTTAGGTGTTTTTTTTTAAATCGTAATCTTTTGAACATTTTTAATTTGAAAATTTCGATAATTAGACTTTTTTTTAAAAAACCAACTTTTTTAGTTTTTCAAGTAACAATTTTCAAAAATGTCGGAATTTTTTGAAAAATAGTTAAAATCTCGAGTAAAAATTAAAAACAGGACTTTTCAGAAATTTTAGTTTTTTCAAAAATATTGCAACTTTATTTAAATTTTGCTAATTTTAAAAATTTAAACTTTTTTCGGTTTCTTTCTATTTTTTTGAAAATTTGACTCTTTTTGTAGTTTTGAATTTTTTAAACTTTTTGTTGTGAAATTTTTCAACTTCTTGAAAAATTCTACATTTTAACCAATTTTATGTTTTAAAACCTTCGCCTCTTTTCGAATATTTCGGACCTTTTTAGAAAATTTGGACTTTTTTGAAATTTAGATTTAAAAATTTCAACTTTCTCTTAAAATTTCTATTATTGGCAATTTTTATTTCTTTTGTAAATTTTCACCATTTTTCAAAAAAAATGCCTTCATTGAAAATACAAACATTTTTATCAGTTTGAAGTTTTCTTAAAAA
The DNA here is from genome assembly GCA_028583605.1 of Dastarcus helophoroides. Lineage (NCBI taxonomy): Eukaryota > Metazoa > Arthropoda > Insecta > Coleoptera > Bothrideridae > Dastarcus > Dastarcus helophoroides. The sequence goes on from CM053328.1 coordinate 31,286,444, forward strand.
TTTTAACTTTTTCGACCATTTTTCTTTCACTACCTTTCAAAAAAAAAGGGTTCTTAATATCGACATTATTGAAAATTTAAACTTTCTCAAAAAGTCAGAGATTCTCTGAAAATTTGGTTCTTTTTTTCAAAACTTGGACTTTTACTAGAAATTTAACTTTTTAAAAAATTTCGATTATTTCTAAATTTGACTTTTGCTCAAAATTTCGGTTTTTAAAAATTTTAAATTTTTTGAACAAAGACCGCATTTGCGGATCATGGATTCTCTTTGTTTATTATAAATCGTATTTACTCCATACAAGAGTACATACATCATCTTCTCGAAAGAACAACTCCTAACGGTGCATTCACACTAGACACTTCATACCGTACATTTCTCTCTGAGGTAAGAAAGAGTCAATTACCTGAGAGAAGCTATCCGGGGTTTATTTACACAGTTGAGAGTTTCGGATAGCTTCTCTCACGATAGTTGACACTTAGTACATTTTATTTCAGAGCGAAATGTAAGGAATAGTGTCAAGTGTAAACGCACCTCAAGCACATCTGAACAGTCTAGTAACTGGCCATTTATAACAAGATAGTTCTTAGATACAGCCACGGTACACAGTGTATCGTGGCCACGACACATGGCTCATGATAGGGTATCACGACCATGATACACAATGTATCGTGGCTCACGATACATAGTGTATCACGACCATGATACACAGTGTATCGTGGCCGTGATACACAGTGTGGCCACGATACACTGTGTATCATGGTCGTGATACACTATGTATCGTGAGCCACGATACACTTTGTATCATGGTCGTGATACACTACGCATTATGAGCCATGCATCGTGGCCACGATACACTGTATACCGTGGCTGTATCTAAGAACTATCATGATACACAGTGTGGCCATGATACACTGTGTATCATGACCGTAATACATTATGTATCATGAATATAGTTACTGTCCACTGGCTAGTCAGAGACTAAGACTACGTAAACGTACCATTATTTTATTAAACCGGGCGGAATTAATGTTAAAAAAGACAAAGTAGCTGTTTACTGAGTGAACACAAACACTGTTTTTGAGAAACAAAATAAAATTTCACACTTCCTTTTCATTTTGATCGATGTATTTTAACAAAGTTCGATATAATTCATAATATTTGAATAACACTTTCTGCCATTGCGTGTTTTAAAAATAGACTTTCTTCCCCTTTGGCGAGGATCTCCAATAACGGTTTGTTGATCAAACAAAGTATGCATTGAACTTTGCGTTTTTCTCCGTGGGCTGTTATTGGTAGCGTGTCTGCACATATATTTTTAATTTGAGTTAAGTGGCTCTAATAGAATCGACAACAAAAGGTCAATACGAGGACTAATTAAGTCAAGTGAAATGGGTGGAACCCTTAAATACACCGTCCTTAGTTATTTAGTAGGCTTACATCCAAAGATCGATAAGATATTTTTAAATGAAATTATTTCGGTGTAATCGTTCTCTTCAAATAATTCAAGCATTTGATCATTAATAAACGTATTATGTCAATTAGATTTTAAAAATAATAAGTGTAGCTAAGTATCTAGAGGACGTTTCAGTCATAACGTCATTAATTTTAAGAGAAGTAGAGAATAATGATGAAAATGTGATTAACATTTTTTTAGGTATATTTACGCCTGGTAACAAATTCAAATCACGATTTAAAACCCATTTAGGCTGCCAGTGACTCCAAGCGACTTTGAAATAAGACAATAATACCACAGCTGCGCCAGTCGGGAATCGGGAGAAACCAAATATTGTTTACATAGATGAGAAATGCAAATCATTTTTTTGTTTCCCTTAGAGCCACGAAGAAGTCCCTTTTTTAAATTTAATCGATCCATAGTAAAAAAAATTGCACACGAAAGTTAATTGAAAAAAAAAAAAGTGAAATTGCCAAGAAATGGGTGCAAGTGTTCTCAAGTTGTTGAAGATATACATTCTGACAAACCAGTTTTGAGTTTTGTGAATTTGGTTACTCACTAAAGTTAGAGCAACGATTTATTATCACTTACTTTTCTTTTGCTTGCAGCTATTAAATTTGCACATGCTGAAGGCACTGCCCATGTGTCGACGCGCCCCCCTGCGGTGCTTCCGGTTGGCAAGAGGACCTACCGAAGGGGGGCCCGCACGGGGGCAGAGCCCCACATCTCGCCACCACTGTTTAAAAGTCACTGCCACGTCCGAAATTTTCCCCAACACTCCTTTACTGTTGCGTTTTTCACTGAAATGAACGGATTTCTTCCACTCGGCCCTAACGCCCTGATCGAACGGTAACCGAGTCAAATGTAGTTCCAGCTTTTTGTTATTTCCTTCACGAATTCTTTGGGAAGCCGTTGTGGTGTGTGTGGTCCCTGCTTCGGTCTCTTCGCCGAAAAACCCAGTCGAATTTTTTCAGAACCAGTTAACTTCCCTTTTGCCTTCGTATCTCTTTCGGACAAAGGTTGAGTCGAAGGGCGCTTTGATATTCAGGTGTAAGTGGGCAGTAAAGTATGAAATTTTGTTTCATATCTAGTATGTGGGATGCTTTGGGACGTACGTTGTCGAAATTTATATCTAGATAAAAATGATTTATTTTAATATTACTTAATTCACTATCAATTTGTGTGGACTGCGGATATTTATACTAAATTAGTATTATACAAATTGTACGGTTATCATTTGCCTTGACAAAGTTTCATGTAAATGGAATACAATCGATCGTATTTAAATGTGGAAACTAACTCGACAGATAATAATGTGGCGTCTTTGATTTTTGATTCGGGTTATCTCAAAGCAACTCTTATTTATTGTATTTGATATACATATGTAACACGACTAGAGGAATAAATATTAAATAAATTATTGAAAGTAGGAGATTCAATGAACTAGAAAATATGAAGAAAATATTTCAAAGCAAGAGTACTGCTGTACCCAATTTATTATTGCATATTTTAATGGCATTTCGATTTTAAAAGTTATTTTTTTTTATATCTACGTTTTTTTTAACTTCGAATATAACATTTTAATAATCAATTTGAAATTTTTTCTTCATGATGGACTCTTATTGGTCGGAAACATTATGTTTATTAATTTTATTAAACATTTCTACGATTCATTAATGAAAATCTAAATATTTCCAAACTGGGTCGTAGAAATGTTAAGTAAAATTAATAAACATTCCAATTTTTTCTCTAAATTTTGTATTTTTTCTGCAAGCTTTGAATATTTCCTCGCAGGACTTTTCAGTTAATAATCGATATTTCGATAGTTAAGTTGGAATTTCGTAATTTCAATATTTCGATTTTTAAATTAAAAAATTTCACTTCGAACTCGAAATTTAGGAAATACTTTTCAAAATTCTCAAATTCTCAGAAATTCTCATCAAATTTTCGACTTTACTGAAGATATTTTGTCTTTATCCGAAATTTTTAATTCTTCTCGTAATTTCGACTTTACCGATTTTCGATTTTAAAACTGATTTTTGATATCATACTGGAAAACTTCAGGAAGTGATTCTACTTCTAAACTTGGCATGAATCTCTCATATATTTTTAAAAATTCTGATTTTTTTTTGTAATTTCGACTGTTTTGACTTTTTTGAAGAACTCTTTTTTGAAATTTGGTCTGTTTATGAAAACGATTTTTTTTTTGTAAATTTGCAATGATTTTTGAATTCAAACTTTTTTAATATCGACTTTGCAATCACTTGAAAAATCAAGCGATTGCATTTTTTCTGAAAATCTCGTTCTTTTTGACTATTTAGATTTTTTTTTAAGAATTCGATTTTTTTTTGAAAATCTCAAATTCTCTTAAACTCTTTTTTTCTTTTATGTTCTTTTAAAAATATCGATGTATTTGAAAATTTCTATTTTTCTGGTTTTTTTTTGGGTATTCGACATTTTAAAAAATTCATTTCAAAATCTTCACTTTGCTCAAAATTTTGACTTATTTCGAAAATGTCTGTACTTTCCCCAATATTTCGACCTATCTTCAAAATTTTGAATTATTTTAAAGTTTGACTTTTTTCAAAAGATCGGTTTTTTATTAAAATTTTGATATAAACGTACTTTGAAAATCTCGACTTTTCCTCGATATTTTTACATTTTTTTTTTGCAAAACTGGAGTTTGTTTTTAAAATTTTCCACAATATTGATTTTTTTGTAAATTTAACTTTCTAGGAAAATTTCTACTTTTTTCAAATATGGTTTTTTTGAAGTCGACTTTCTGAGATTTTAAAACTACTTCAGAGTTTTTTTTCCAGATTTGGACTTTTTTACATCAAACTTTTGAGAAGTTTGATTTTTTGCAAAGTTTGACTTTTTGAGAAGTATGGCTTTGAAAGCTTGACTTTTTGAAAAGTTCGACTTTCTGAATATTTTGTCTTTCTGAAAAATGTCGACATTTCAAATTTTCATAAATTTCATAATTTTTGTGAAAGTGTTGACTTTAAAATTTCGAGTTTTTTTCGAAAATTCCAGTTTTCCAAAATTCGAGTTTTTTTCGAAATTTGGCCTTTTTTAAATTCCCATCTTTAGCAAAATTTGGACTCTTTCTAAAAGTTTTGAATGTTTTTAAATATTCGATTCTTTTTCAAACTTCTCGACTTTTCGAGAGCTCGAGAAATGTCGAAATTTTCAATTTTTTAAAATATTTTCTATTTCAAAAATTTTAATTTTTCCAAATTGCAGTTTTTATCAAAATTTCAATTTTTCAAAAAGATCGACTTTTTCGAAATGTTGACTTCTGAAAATTATGTCGACTCTTCTAAAGAATTAGACTTTTCTCAAAATTTCGATTTATTTGAAACGTTTGACTTTTTGAAAATTTCGACATTCCAAAATTCCATTTTTTGAAGCTACATCATTTTTATGAAGATGTCGATAGTCAAATTTTGATCTTTTAAAAAATTTCTACATTTCAAAATTTCCATCAACTTTCAAATTCCTATTTTTATCAAAATTTCATCACCTCTCTTAACATTTTAAATTTTTTGAAATATTCGATTCTTTTTCGAAATTCTGGCTATTTTCTGAATTTTATCTTTCAATTTAGACGTTTTACTAAAATTTCGAATTGTCTCGAAATTTTGACTTTTTGTTAATTTGGTTTATTAAAAAATTTCTATATTAAAATTTTTTTTAGAAAATTGGAATTTCGATATTTCAAAATTTCAATACTTTTTTTTTTAAATTCCCATTTACATGAAAATTTCGATTTTTTTCTTAAAATTTTTAAGACTGAAAATCTCGATTTTTCGAGAGTTCGAGAAATATCGAAATTCTAATTTTCTAAAAAATGTTTTCTATTACAAATTTCATTTTTTTCCAAATTGAAATTTTTATCAAAATTTTGATTTTCCAAAAAAAAACGAGTTCCTCGAAATTATTTCCACTCTTTTCTAAAGAATTCGACTTTTTCGAAAATTTCGGTTTATTTTTAAATCGACTTTGAAAACTTTAGACCTTTTGAAAATTTTATCTTTTTGAATAATTTCAGCACTTTAAAATTTTCCTAAATTGCATAATTTTTGTGGGCGTTGACTTTTTTGAATTCCTATCGTTATCAAAATTTGGACTCCCTCCAAAATCTTTAAATGTTTTAAAATATTCGATTCTTTTTCAAACTTCCGACTTTTTATTCCAGGTGTTTTTTGAAATTAATTCGATTTTTTTCTAAATAAATCGCCTTTGAAAAGTTTTGACTCTGTGGAAATTTTGACATTCCAAAATTCCCTTTTTCAAAGCTTCATCATTTTTATGAAAAAGTGGACATTGTCTCAAATTGTGCTCTTTTGAAAAAATGTCTATATTTCAAAATTTCCACTAATTTTCAAATTCCTATTTTCATCAAAATTTTATAATCTCTCAAAATTTTAAATTCTTTGAAATATTCGATTCTTTTTCGAAATTCGGACTATTTTCTGATTTTTGACTTTCAACTTTGACATTCTATGAAAGCTTCGACTTTTTCTCGAAATTTTGAGTTTTTTGTTATTTTGGTTTATTAAAAAATTTTGATGTTTCAAAGTCTCAATACTTTTTCTTTAAATTCCCATTTTTATGAAAATGTCGATTTTTTTCTCAAAATTTTTAAGACTTTGAAAATCTCGACTTTTCTAGAGTTTGAAAAATGTCGAAATTTGAATTTTGTGAAAAAAAATTTTCTATTACAAAATTCAATTTTTTCCAAATTGCAATTTTTTTTGAATTTCCAAAAAAATGGACTTTTTCGAAATGTCAACTTCTTCTGAAAATTATTTCGACTATTTCTAAAAAATTCGACTTTTTTGAAAATTTCGATTTATTTGTAAGTCGAATTTGAAAAGTTTGACTTTTTGAAAATTTCGACATTACAAAATTCCATTTTTCAAAGTTACATCATTTTTGTGAAAATGTCGACATTGTCTCAAATGTTGCTCTTTCGAAAAAATTTCTACATTTCAAAATTTCAACCAATTCCTATTTTTATCAAAATTTTATCAACTCTCTCAAAATTTAAAATTTTTTGAAATATTCGATTCTTTTTCGAAATTCCGGCTATTTTCTGAATTTTAACTTTCAATTTTGACATTCTATAAAAATTTTGACTTTTTCTCGAAATTTTGATTTTTTTATTATTTTGGTTTATTAAAAAGTTTCGATGTTTCAAAGTCTCAATACTTTTTTTTTAAATTCCCATTTTTATGAAAATGTCGATTTTTTTCTCAAAATTTTTAAGACTTTTTGAAAATCTCGACTTTTCGAGAGTTCGAGAAATATGAAATTCTAATTTTCTAAAAAATGTTTTCTATTACAAATATCAAGTTTTTCTAAATTGCAATTTTCATCAAAACTTCAATTTTCTAACAAAATCGACTTTCTCGAAATGCTGACTTCTCAAAATTATTTCGATTCTTCTAAAGAATTCGACTTCTTTCGAAAATTACGATTTATTTTTAAATCGACTTTGAAAGGTTTGACCTTTTGAACATTTCGACATTCCAAATTTCCTTTTTTCAAAAAAATATCGACATTGTCTCAAATTTAATTTTAAAAAAATTTCTACAATTCAAAATTTCCACTAATTTGTTTTTATCCAAACTTAATTAACTCTTTCTGAACATTTTCAATTTTCTCAAATATTCGATTCTTTTTCAAAATTTCGGTTTTATTCTAAATTTTGACTTTCAATTTTGACATTTAATGAAAATTTCGACTTTTTCTCGAAATTTTGATTTTTTTTGTTATCTTGACTTATTTAAAAATGTCGATACACCAAAATTGCAATACTTTTTCTTAATTCGCATTTTTATCAAAATTTCCATTTTGTTATCATAATTTTGAGAATTTTTTATTTGATTCTATTTTAAAATTCCAACTTTTTTCTAGAATTTGAAGCTTTCTGGAAACTTAAACATTTTTACCCTTTCTCGAAATTTTGATTTACTTTGAAATATTAAGTTCCCATTTTTATGAAAATTTCCATTCTTTCTCAAAATTTTGAGTGTTTTTAAATATATTCGATTCCGTTTTCAAATTCCGTCTTTTTTCTAGATTTAGACGGCTTTGGAAAATATTGACTATTTTTCAAAATTTCACCCTTTCTTTTTTGAAATTACGTCTCTCTCAAAATGTCAATTCTTTCGAATTTAACTTTTTGGAAAATTAAACTCTCTCCGCTTTTTCTAAATTTTATCATTTCTGTGAATATTTCCAGTTAAACATTTTGACTTTTTCTGGAAATGTTGACGATTTTTTTCTTATAATTTTTAGTATTTTTAAATATATTTGGTTCTATTTCAATTCCGACTTTTTTTCCAGATTTTGAAGCTTTCTGAAAACTTAAGCATTTCTACTTTTTCTCAAAATTTTGATTTACTTTAAAATATTAGCTTCCCATTTTTATAAAAATTTCCATTTTTTCTCAAAATTTTGAATGTTTTTAAATAAATTCGATTCCGTTTTCAAATTCCTTCTTTTTTCTAGATTTAGACGGCTTTGGAAAATATCGACTATTTTTCAAAATGACACCCTCTCAAAATTTCGATTCTTTCGAATTTGACTTTTTCGAAAATTATACTCTCCACTTTTTTTAAGTTTTATCATTCCTGTGAACATTTCCACTTAAAAATTTTTTACTTTTTCTGGAAATGTTGACGATTTTTTTCTTATAATTTTGAGTATTTTTAAATATGATAACGAAGGCTTCCACGGCCAGAGTCAGTACAGGATATTCTTCTTCCGGGATTGGACCGTGTCAAAGAACTACTAAAAGTGTTCAAGAGAGAGAACATTTTTAGTAGTTCTTTGACACGGTTCAATCCCGGAAGAAGTATATCCTGTATTTTTAAATATATTTGGTTCTACTTTCATTCCGACTTTTTTCTAGATTTTGAAGCTTTCTGGAAACTTAAACATTTACTTTTTCTCCAAATTTTGATTTACTTTGTCACTTTGTTACTTTATCAAAAGCTCGATTTTTTCTCAAAATTTTGAATGTTTTTAAATAAATTCGATTCTGTTTTTCCAAATATCAAATTCAGCCTTTTTTCGAGATTTATACGGCTTTGGAAAATATTTACAATTTTTTTGGATATTATGTCCTTCTCAAAATTTCGATTCTTTTGAATTTGACCTTTCTGAAAAATTACACTCTCTCCACTTTCCTAAATTTCATTATTTCTGTGAAAATTTCGAGTTAAATATTTTGAATTTTTCTAGAAATGTTGACATTTTGGAAACAAATTTCAGCTTTTCACTTCCACTATTTAAATCAAAATTTGTTCTCTTTCCTAAAATTTTTAAATATTCGATTTCTTTTAAAAATTTAGCCTTTTAGATTTTGAATTTTTTTTGAAAAATCTACTAGGAAATTTCGACATTTTCAGTAAATTATTTTGACTTAATTATGAAGAATTTCAGTATTTTATTGAAAATTGCGATTTTTTTGATCGACTTTTTTGAAAATCGTCACTTTGAAAATGACATTTCAAAATTTCCACTTTTTCCAAATTTTAATCTTTCCACTTAAAAATTTCGAATTTGTTCGAATTTCGATTTTTTTTTAAAACTCCGATATTAATATTTCAATTTTTGTTAAATTTCCTTTACTACCAAAATTTTGAATTTTTTTCTACATTTTTGACATTTTTTGAATATATCGACTTCAAAATTTTTCGACTTTGTTTTTTAGTTTTGACTTAATTGAAAATATTGACTCTTTTTGAAAATGTCTCTTTCAAAACTTTAATTTTACTCGATCTTTGATTTATTGAAAATTTCAATTGTTTTTTTTAGAAAATTTGGGCATTTCAAAATTTTTTAAAGCTTTCCAGGTTTTAAAATTTCAAATTTTTCTTAAAATTTATCACATATTCGCATTAAAAATATCGATTCTCTACCGAAATACCGATTACTTAAAAATTTTGATTTATTTTGATAAGTTCGATTTTTTTTCGAAATATTTACTACTTTTTGTAAGTTTCGACTCTTTTATGAAAAATTCCACTTTTTTCGAAAATTTCAACTTTTTTAAATATTTTGATTCGACATTCTTTTGAATATTATTTCGATTCTTCAAAATATGGAATTTTAAAAATTTTCGATTTTTTTAAAAATTTCGCCTTTTGAAATTTTGAATTTTTTTAGAAGCTTCGACTTCTTTCTTTTCAAAGTTTCGACAATTCTGAAAATTTGTGTTTTTTTTTAAATTCGGTATCTTTGGAAATTTCGATTTCTATCAAATTTAGACTTTTTTGTAACTTTCTACCATTTTTCAAATTTTTTACTGTTTGAAAATTTTGCATTTAAGGATTTTCATTTGTTAAAATATATTTGCTGACCACATCGCCACGATTGTAATGTAGACTTTTTGTTAGTTAGCTAGATGAGAAAATTAATTATCGTCATCAACAGGAAACAGTGGTGTATCAAAAAAATCGCAAAATATCCACACAAAAAAATCGTTTATCATCGATGGTACACCCTAATCCGTTCATATGTATACCACATACAACGGGGTTACAAAGTCTAATTTTGAAAACATTTGACATCAAAAAAGATCTGAAAAATTTTAAATTTTGGCTAAATACTCGAAAGTCTGCGAGAAAAGCAGAAATGATTTATTTAAAGTTAAATCTCAAACTTTATCGCTAAATTGGGAGTTATAAGACGAAATTTCGAGCTTAAGGGCTGAAATTTAAAAAAAATATCGAAATTTCATTTTTTTGGTGAAACGAACTAGTTCTGGATTATTCTCAAAAATTGATATACAAATCTTGTCTCCTGAAATCGAGAAAGATTAAAAAACACAACACTTGTTCTAACGCGTTTCGAGAAATACAAAAAAGCCGAAATTCCATTTTTTTGGTGAAACTGACTAGTCCTCGATTATCTTAAAAAATTGATATATAAATCTTGTCCCCTGTAACCAAAAAAGATTAAAAAACACAACCCGTTTCGATAGTCAAGCTATCATCTTCAGAGAAATACGAAAACAGTTGAAATTTCATTTTTTTGGTGAAACGGACTAGTCGTCGATTATCTTCAAAAATTGATATACAAATCTTGTCTTCCGAAACTAAGAAAGATTAAAAAACACAACACTTGCTCTAACGCGTTTCGATAGCCAAGCTATCATCTTCTTTGTATTTTTAATCCTTCTTGGTTTCAGGGGACAAGATTTGTATATCAATTTTCGAAATTTCGAATTTATACTCTATAAATAATTCGCGGGGGTTGTACTTTTGATTTCACAAAATATTTTATATTTATTCCAAGCTGATGGCTTTTAAAAATTAATTTTGAAAAATATGTTGTTGTAGTCACTGATAAAACGTAATATTTGTTAAGCTAATTGCGGCATGTTGTAATTTTCCTTCGACTATTAAAATGCATTTTAATTTTAATTCATGTAAATGCTTTTAGGTGACCTCTCTATTTGTCAATGACATTGAATATTGGATACAGTCCAATTAAAATATTGGGTTCGGTCGATTAGAAATTTTGGTCCCTTTAAGAGATTCCAGCTACGTATTTGTGTGTTTGCTTTGGTTTAGATGAATGAAAATATTTACTCAAAAATTATAAGGATCGTGGTGTACGTAGCACATCGTCGGTTACCTAAGGTCAGGATGATATAAGTGTGTTAGGCTAACAACTTCGATAAAATATTCATTTGACCTTTGTTTTCTGATAATTGTGTTGGAGTTTGTTTGAATATTTAATGTCGCTAAATATGAATGAAATGGAATTTAGAGAAAGGTGGATAGATTTTTTCGAGAATATGAATAATTCCACGAAATTCTGCCACGCCATTTTATATTCTGTAACAAATGGTTGTAATATAAGGGGAGAGCACATTTAAGGTGGAATTTTTTTTTGTAATACGAGGGCCAATCAAATATAAACCGAAATTCATTTTTTTATCACAGTAATGAAAAAATGTAAAAAAAATTTAGGTCTTCTTCCGTGGGTGCTGAAACATAGTGTGGAAGATATGAAAGCTTCAATAGGAATAAATTCAGTAAAACCAACATTTTCTGATATAGGTCGATTTTTGTTTCAGGTTTTGCCGCATTTTAGGGTAGTTTTTTGTATTTTTCCCCGCAGAGGGGAGAGAAATAATCAGTCCATTTCGTTTTCAAATTCTTGTTCTTGTAAATCGTCGCTGAAAAGTATTTAAAAAAAAATGCCCAAGGTGGCAAATTATGTATAAAACGTCATGAAATGACCAAACAACAGCACAACACGTGGTATTGCTTTTAGATATGAAGATATAGCCTTCTAATAAAATTGTCATAAAATCATTTTTCATTCATTAATCTCCCGGAGAGGTTTTGTGCGGCTCGTAAAAATGATAAGAAAACATTATTTTTCTTCTCACAGAATGACAAAGCATTTGTCTGCGAACAAGCTCCGTTGTTTGTGTAGGAATAAATAAATGACAGGCCCATTCTTGCCTGTCGGACATAGACAAATAAAGAACTTCTTTTGGCGTGATGGAAACGAAACAGCGACGATTATCGTAGAATGTAGGGTTAGCTGGTTAGATTGTATCCAATCGAGGAAATGTCAACGGCCTTAGAGCTTAACATAAATCAATTCTAGAGTAATAAATCGCGTGCCTTTTTTTGAGTTTGAATTCGTAATTTCTTAATCTGTTTAAACTCCATTTCCTCCTTCGACTTTCTAATACTTATTTTTAGCAAATGTCGACGCGGGTCAATTATTTTAAGATTTAACGGGTAATTTTCATTACTTAATTACAGAATTACAGGAAAAATGCAAAGACTACCAATGTGGAAACCAAATAATAACAACTTGATAGAAGTGGTCAATTAAATGTTCTGTAATGAAACAATCGAACGTGCTAAGAGTTAAAAATATTTACAAGCAACACCCATAGACCGGTTTCGGCCTTTCTTCATTTCTTTAGTATGGCACAGACGTTGTAAACACTTTCAACTTACTTTCAACTTTAGTTAGCTACATAAATACTGTCACGTGTAAAATGCACTTCACTGAAAAATATGAGTAATTCATTATTTCATAATTTCGCTGTTTATAAAATTAGATAAAAATACTTCATAGACATGAAATTCACTGAGTAAGTTGTAACTGACTTTCGACTGTATACTGTATCTTACGAGGAACATTTTTGCTACATACTAATTGAAGCAATTATCGTTGACAATTACAATCAGGATGTATAATGGTCACGTATTTTACTGGACATTTCAAGTTCCATTTACGTTCGAAATTATAGGAGAAATGACAAAATTGTCCGAATAAAAAAAAGAATTCGAGTTTTGAAAATGCACACTTTGAAAAAAAATCAAAATTTGAACTCGAAATTTTACAAAAAGTCAAAATTTCAACTTAGAGTTTTGGAAATAAATTGGTTATAAGAAAAAATATAAAAATTTTAACCTCAATTGCAGAATTTATACAAACATTCTTGAATAAATGATCAAAGTATTAATTGAAATATTGACGTTAAAAAAAAAGTTTAAATTGGAGATTTTGTTTCTTAAAACTTCGACTTTAAATTCGAAATTTCGACACAAATTTGAGTTTTTAAATTTTATTTGCTAAACCCTTCTCTAAATGTACATTACTTTTTCGTTTCAATAAACTTCCAAACTATGGACTTTGTTACCGAAGGGAATTTTCGCCGACAAATACAACTTATCCTTATTTAAGAAGGCGATTTGTCACCGTCTATTTTTCTTTCCGCATTCTTTTTTCAGTGCTCCTAATGCATAATACCCTTTGCTGGTGGATGTACTTTAAAAAAAAACGTGGATTTATATGTAGAACATAAAAGTATTGCTACAAAAACTAAGCAAACTTATACTTTATATGATGTTAAGTGTCAATTGAAGTTAAAGTAAAAAGCTATTTACTAAATTACGTTTTGAATAATTCGATCAAATAATTTTAAATTTATATGTGCCTAACAACTGCTATAGCAATAAACTATCTCTAATGGATTCCACGCTTAGCTATTCACAAAAAATAGCAATAAATTTGAGTGTTATACATTACACCCACTCGCATTATTTAAAATATCGTACATAGCACACTACTATACTACCAACTGTTGTTGCAATTGGATAAGTGAAAAAGTTTTCATCGATTTTAATATGAGGTTTAAGATCACAGACATTTAAGTTTTATTAACACAGTTGATGAAAAAAAATGTAATGCAAATTACTGATTTTATATCGTTTGTGTGATTGAATTGCATTAATCAAATTTTTACTTATTTACTCGCTGTCCCACTTTGCGCATGGTGCAATAACATTAACATGTAGATCTTTTGGATGTACGGACTATTCGAGTTTAAATTCAAGTCACTGTACGCACGTTTATAAAAAGACCTAAGCCTTCTAAGCATGGTTTTTTCTCCAACTTCCATTTTAAACTAAAAATGAACTTCTATCAAAATAAAATAGAGGCTATATGACTCAGTTGTGAAGCAATAGGTTATGCAGATGATATTAAAGCCATTATCAGGAGCAAAAACGATAAAATCCTGTAGGATTTAATGCAGAAAGCCCTAAACATCATTGACAACTGGTGTTCAAAACATGGGTTAAGCGTAAGGCCAAATAAAACAATAATTCCTTTCAGGAAGAGAAGGAAGTTAAATCTAACAGCTCCCACTATGAATGGAGTTCAACTTCTCAAGTGACACTAAATATCTAGGAATAGTCCTAGATCAAAAGCTCACCTGGAATCCGCATTTGACTCAAATAATCAAGCGAGCCACGACAGCATTCTGGACGTGCCGCAGACTATTAAGCAAAACCTGGGGTCTGAAACCGAAAATGATCTACTGGTCATATAGGATGATAATTACATCCCTGATGACATACGCTTCTTTAGTATGGTGGCCAAAAATAACGAAAAAGACAGCACATGATCAACTGAACATAGTTCAAAGGTACAACTGAAACAGAGTTCAAAGCTACACATGTCTGGGCATAACAAGGCGCAATGAATGTCTGCCCAACAGCAGCAATGAAGGTAATGCTAAGGTCTAACTCCTCTCCACCTTTAAGTGAAGAAGGAAGCGATCAAAGAAGCCTCAAGATTACTGCAACTAAAACAATTTAAAGAAGGAAACTTTGCCGGTCACATGGGAATTCCTCAAGGAATATAGCCCTGTGATTTTAGCAGGATCTGTTAATTATATGCAACCCAGCTACGAATTTGATTATTCCTTTGAAGTGGACTTGAATAGCCACACTGACGCTCATCAGTACCTGAAGAAAAACACAAATTATCCATCTGGTTTGCAGATGGATCAAATACAGCACATGGGACTGGAGTGGGAATTTATGGCCAAAATTATAGGTTCTCTAAAGCCGTAGGAAAAGACCTAACTGTCTTTCAAACTGAAATACATGCAATAGAACTCTGCTCCTATGAGTGTCTTCGAAGAAACCTGAAAGGAACAAAGATCTACATTAGCTCTGACAAGCGGCAATTAATCCTCTAAGCAGCTACATCGTCAAATCAAAACTAGTTTGTAACTGTCAACAAAGTCTAAAGCAACTGGCTAAACATAACAGAGACAACCTTAAGTTGGTGCCAGGGCACAAAGAAATTCAAAGAAATGAAGCTGCGAACCAACTCGCTAGAGCAGGATCTGCATCGTCATTTCTTGGATTTAAACCGGCTTTTGGTTTTTCTAAAAGTCA
Organism: Dastarcus helophoroides; assembly: GCA_028583605.1. Lineage (NCBI taxonomy): Eukaryota > Metazoa > Arthropoda > Insecta > Coleoptera > Bothrideridae > Dastarcus > Dastarcus helophoroides. The sequence continues at coordinate 31,301,642 of CM053328.1, forward strand.
AATCAACAATGGGGACAACAAATGGGAAGCAAACGCAAGAATTTCACACCGGAAATCGTATCCAGGACTACGGCAGGCGAAATAATTCATATCTGGAACGCTTGAAAAGATAAAGTTCTACTTAGAACTCAGCAAATCCCAATTGAGGATACTAACCGGCCTCTTAACAGGACATTACCCTATGAGGGGCCACTTCAAGAAAATGGGTCAAGCTGAAGCAGACCTATGTCGCTTTTGAGCAGAAGCTCAAGTGCGATGCTCTTGCACGCAGAAGGCACGTCCAACTCGGATCGGGGTTCTTAGACCCCTCAGATCTGGAAAAACTCAGGTCCATAATAAACTTTTACAAGAGTTTGAACCAGGGAACTGATGGTAACTCCCAAGTCAACTTGAGATTTTACTTCTTCGTTCTCTAGGATCGAAGTTTGCATTTTTTCTGTATTTACATGATGCTCTACAAGCACGTGCAGGGGTTTGATTACAAATGTAATGCAACGATTAATACATAGCTCCTTTTTATTTTGTTGTTTTTCGATTTGATTTACAAGCAAGTGGTCAAAATATTTCGCGCAAGGCACCCGAAATTACGGAAAATTATTTAAAATTATTCCATACCAAAACATAATGTGGAATTTGACGTAATCATTCAAAATAGGAAGAATATATCGACGCCCAATTAGAAAATAACACAAACAAATCTTTAGATAATTGACATGTTTTGTGATAACATCAAACATTTTGCATAAATTGATAAGGTATGGCGCCATTTGTTTTGGTATGTGTTTGCATGGTGGAAAAAATTTCCATATCATTAGTAAAAAGCAATGAGTCCTTAATTTGTGATAGTCATAACATGTTTAACACCGTAGGTTACATAAAATAATCACGAACATCACGAAAAGTTCAATTGATCAATAGTGTTATAATCAGTATTTAAAAAAAAGGACATCGTCAATAAACTTGGAATTCCTGCAAACATATGAACTTTAGATATGATTTGTGTATTTTTACTGCTACCTCCCTATAACAAAAACCTCTATATAACGAATTTATTTGTAGGATTTAGGAATTCGCTCTAGGGAGGTTTAACTGTACCTCGCTTTTGGCTGACTATTTTAATGTAGACAGTAATTTTGAAATGTAGATTTTTGGTTTCAAAATTTCAAGTTACTTTCCAATCTGGTGCTTGGATTCTGGATTCGAGGTGGGTTGCCTAGAGTTGAAGCCAGCACTTAGGCCACCCTTTCCGGGCACATTGTGCTATCCCCGTGATGGAGGTGTCCTTGGTTATTCATACCGCCACCCAACCTTGCTAAGAAACTGAAGAACGTCCCTTGGATGCGCCTCTTTCAAATTGGCCGCACTAGGCCAAAAGTCCCCCAGTGTGGGTCCTCTGATTGATGTTAGTGCCGGGCAGCGACATATCAAGTGCTCCACACCCTCATCTTCTTCTAAACACCCCCTACAACTCGGGTCGTATGTAACTCCCATTCTGAGGAGGTGTTTGTTTAATCGACAGTGATCTGTCCAAATCCCTAAGTTTTTTGAGATTATTACTTGAAAGTTGTGGGCATAGTTTTGCCCTTTCCCTGCACGGCATTCTAATGAATACGTGAGTCTGTCGGCATGTCATTGATAGTGGTGGGCAAAACTGCTACTTACAAGGAGCAGTTACAGAGTTGCTCCTGCTACAACCAAGTAACAGTTTTAAATAGCTGCTACTTTTGTCATTGCTACTTATTATGAATACGCTTTAGGCGATCACATATCGCAGTCGCAGTATACTGACAGTCGGAACGGAATGGAACGGAGCAAGTAGCAACTTACAGAGTACCTGCTGCTGCTACTTTGTCACGAACGCAAATCGCAGTCAAAATAAAACGAAACAAGGAGCAACCGACAAGAAACAGCTGCTACTCCACTAAACTGTTCCTGCTACTTTGTCACAGCATGATTATACAATAACAGTCCCTACGCTAAATCACTGAAAGTCGCAGTCACATTTGGACGATCGGAGAATTGGTACATGGATATGTTTTTAATTCATTTGGCAGACAATCTTTTATAAACTCTGATAATGTTTGAGGAACTCGAATGTAGGATATAATATTGATCAATTTTTCTGTTATGAGAATTTTAAGAGACGTTTCAATTTATAAGAGGTAAATATAAAATTTAAATCGTAAAATTTACCAGCCAATAATGAGTAAAGGTATCAGAAGGGTAAAAATATAAAAATAAGCTCCATTATTATCAACATCACTTATTATTTATTACAAGAACGAAATTATATCATTAGAATTTCAAGATGTTTCCGACTATAGAAGAGAAACACTGAGAAAGCCTACAATTCCTTAAGGAAATGAATAGAAAGTACACGGAGTCAATCGAGTCAAGTAAAGTAGCAGGTAGCTTGGGTAACGTAATGTGTAACAACTGCGACTGAAAAATCTTATATGTTCCGAAAGTAGCAGTTACTTTTAGGAACTGATAACTGTTTCAACTGCTACTTAATAAGTAACAGTGACAAAGTAGCAGATTGCTATGTAGTAACCCAACACTAGTCATTGATGCCCATTGGGCTTTGTGTTTACGATGGATTTCTTCGTTAAGTTGATCTAACCAGGGGAAGGGTTGGTTCTGGTCCAACGAATTGTCCCTCCGAACCCTTCCTCACCAGTTTGTCAGCGCGTTCGTTTCCTTCTTTCCCAGAATGTCCTTTGATCCATATTAGATCAATTGCATTCTCCCGTGATAAACGTTATAAAGCTAGGTGGCAGTTCCATACTAGCACTGAGTTTGTTTTCACATTCCTCAGAGCCTTAAGGGCTGCCGGAATGTCCGTTTTTATTTGGATATATTTTCCTGTAATGCCCAGTTGCGTCATTTGTTCGGCGCTATATAAAATTCCCAATATCTCCGCTTGGAAGATTGTTGAGTATTTATCTAACTTAATACTTCCATTTTTAGGTTCAGGTCTTCCAAGAAGATTCCTGCTCCCCGTTTTTTTTTTTTCGATCCATCCGTGTATATACTTACGTTTGGTATCCTTGTCCATAGTTCATCCATTTGTACACGGTAGGATTTTGTGAAGTGATATTTCACTGGTAGATGGTCCATCGGCGTACCCAGAATGGCCGCCTTTTGGAGCGCCCCCTTCATTATACGCCAGTGACCCACCATTTACCTGCCTTATTTCACATTCCTCCTGCTCGCGAACGGAGAGCGGAAGCCTGTACCGTCCCCTCAAGAAATATATCGAGAGGTGGCGGACACAAGATCGCCTTTACTGCTGCTGTTGGAGTGGATTTCCTTGCTCCTATCACTACCAGACACGCTAGTCTCTGAATGTGATTTAGCTTTTGTTTTATAGTGGTGCACTTTGACTTTGGCCACCAAACTATCACTCCGTATAACAATTGGTCTGATGACTGCCGTGTATAGAGCCAAAAGCTCATCTTAGAGGATAACTCCCAAGACCTCCCGATGGCCCCACGGCATTGCCAGAAGATCTTGTAAGTTTTATTTAATTTATTTTCAACGTGGTACTTCCAGCTCAGTTTACTGTCAAGTGCAATACCAAAGTATTTCACTCGATTTGACAGAGTTGGGTTCCCAAGAGTTACGGAAATTTTAGTCGTGCTAATTTCCGCTTATTCGTGAAAAGAATCATTTCCTGTTTTTGCAGGGTTTGCTGCTAGGAAATGTCTTTTTCAATTTTTCGACTACTAGTTAGGGCTCTTCAATTAACTCTGAAGCGTACTCCTTCGTGTTACTTAAAAGCAGAATGGTTAGATCATCTGCATAGCCAATTATATAGAGCCCCCGGTCGTTGAGTTTTCGGATAAGGTCATCCGCTATGATTAACCATAAAGTGGGGATAATACACCCCTTGGGGACATCCCTGACTTACGATTCCTGTGAACGTATGTATAGTTTCCTACTGCAACTTGTATTACTCGCCACTCAAGTGTATGTCGTACGAGATCCCGCAAGGCGGGTCTAATCTGGTGCCGCTCTAAGAACTTCACATTTATTAAGATTCTAACGATATTAATTTTTAACTGCTGAAGCGATATTTCATAATCATTCGTAAAAAAAATGCTAGTCCAGCCGGCGCTTGGCCAGCAAGTAATATGAAAATTAGAATTTTGTTTTTACATTTCATAAACATTACTTGGACACTCGCATATGCTGTTTTTCTCTACTTACGTAAACTGTAATTAAAAACGGATTACTTATTCGGTATGAGTCATTAGAATTTTTTTAGAATGTGGAAAATCATTAACCGTACTTTCCAGAAAATGAATATAAACGGGGTGAGGGCATCTTGCCAAAATCATTTAAGACTGACGTTTTTATATGCATATCGCTTTTGCAGAATTCGATCCATCTGATTCATGAAATTTAGAACTTTGCTTTAAATAACTTCAGAAGTGTAATGGTTTTAATGTTTGGCTTGAACCTCTAAAACGGATGCGGAAAATTTTGAGCATCACTATTTATTTATTTTGTTGCCCCCAACTTCGGTTATCCCAACACAAAATAACTACATGTGGGGCCTTCTATCAATGGGTAAAGTGAATGTGTGAAAGTTGCAGTACTATATTATGAACATTGAATTTTCATGTTTACTGTATTGATCCTTAACATTAATTATATAACTATAGAATTCTCCTCATTATTTTTATGACTCTATAATCAGTTCAAATTAATATAAATGTGAAGGTATGTTCATTTATTGCCTCTTCACAGAAGAACCGGCTTAAGTCTGATAAAAAAAGCATCTGCTATTTGCTCTAAAAAGGTGCTACACAGATTTGTTCAATTCTCTATTTAGTCAATCCCCCAAAATAAAAAACTTTCCGGGATCTACTGGACTACGACAGGCAAAAAGATTTACATCTGTAATGCTTGAAAAGACAAACGTCTACTTAGAACTCGGCAAATCCTAACTGGCCTCTTAACAGGACATTGCCCTATGAGGTACCACCTCAAAAAAATGGGTCAAGCTGAAACAGACCTATGTCGCTTTTGCGCAGAAGCTGCGGAACATGTGCTGTGCAAGTGCGATGCGCTTGCTCGCAAAAGGCTGGGCGTCCTTAGACCCCTGAGACATGGAAATTCAATCCCAGGTCCATAATAAACTTTTACAAGCGTTTAAACCCAAGAACAACAAAGATCAGTGTTTCACAAAAGCTCTCTGAAGGTCGAGGTGCGAGGTGGATGAAAAGATACACGAAACGACCCATACATAACCTAATCTAAAGTTGGAACAACTCTGGAGTACTGCTCTCATGTTTGAAGTTCAGCTTTAAAGCATGGCTCTCGTCTATTCAATTAGAAGATGAGCAATTCACCTGATTGGTGCAGTCTAAAGGTGTCTTTACAGATACTAGAGTAGTGCACGATGGTGGGCGACGTGTTTCTTCTCATGGATACTTTCTCGGGGATGTTCGCAAGAGCTGATGGCTCTGATCCTCCCAATACCACGATTTTCAAGACGTACTAAACAAATGGAGACAGCAAATTTATATGCAGGCCAACTTTCCATCGTGGAAACATCTATTACTATGTTGTTTTTTCTTCGTTACCTTTCACTGGTTTTTATTATTACTATTTTTCATGTGGGACCCGTTGCACCTGCAGCACTGAAGCTTTTATTTATTGTGATCCCCACGATCAACTCATACAAGGTCCGTTCTGGTTTTTGAAATAAAATGAAGAAATTTTAAAGAATTTCGAATAATTCTAGAAGTTCACTTATGGTGTTTCCACTGTAGTCCTTGGTTCAATTATAACGTTGTCAAAGCTGGAATGTCTATCCCTTGGCAGAACTGAATGACCTGGACATTCGCATAATATTCGTAACTATTAAACTGTATTAACAATAAATACAATAAGAAATATTAAAAATTCCACGATACTTCTACAAATATTTGCTATGACCGGACATAGTTTCGTTTTTCAGCATTATCGGCGATTATACCAGTAGTTTGTTTAGCCTTTATTATGCTAACAAGCTCCACAGATCACAGAGTTCTATCAATATTCCGTCTAATCCGATTTCTCATCCAAAGCTTCTATAAGAGGTTATTGGAAATGGGGTGTGTATGAACTATTTCGTTCAATGAAACACCACACTTTAATTATCGATACTTTATTTATACAAGAGGTCTCGGAAGGTGTGTTGCAGCGACGAAATTATAATCTCAACTTCACAGTCGAAACGAAATCTTTTTGTAATATTTCCAAATACATCTGGTCTATTTCATAATACACTGCTAATATGCATGTCAAAGTTAATCCCTTAAAACCTATTTTCAGAAAAGAGACTGACCAGCGTTCTTAGAATTAATCATCCACCTAGGAGTGTTCTTAATAAGTTGAAGTACCCGTATCATATTTGAGTTCGTAAAAGATACACAGAAACCCATAAAGCATTCGAGGGTGTCTAATTTTTTACCTTAAAATAAGCACCGATAGATTTTTGTTCTCACGTTTTGAAGGTGATTTTCAACAGAGGTGTGTAATTCTCATCCAAAGGTGCTATTAGAGGTGTGTTTAGAGGACCTAACTGCTCAATACTGAAAAGCGAAATCAGGTCCGGTCATAGCAAATATTCGTAGAAATGGAATTTTTAATATTTATTGTTATATTGATTGCTAATACAGTTTATTAGTTATGTAATGAAGAATTTCAAATAGTAAGGTATGGTTTCCAAACTCAGAATCCGATAAATGTTTAAACTTATTGGTCTGTGCATTAGAATCTAGTCTTCTGGGTCCTTCCTAGAGAGCAATCGCTATGTTAAGCATTTGGGGTTCAACTGTTCGTAATTCGACTACCTATAATCCACTATACATGCTTAGAGGGCTGCGTGCTGTAGTCCAAGTTGCATTCTACGACACCTGTTGGCAATTACTCTATGGCCCAATAGGTGGCGGTACTTAGGAAATCACACGAAGGACATCAGTTGATTCTATTAACTTGCAGGAACATTTGCTAGCATTCGATTTGAATATACCAAAAAATATAATAAGATGGCAACCGGTCTTTGTATTCAAATTCCGAATCTGATAAATGTTGAAATCTATTGGTCTGTGCATTAGAATTTCGTCTCCTAGAAGCTTCCTAGAGAGCAACCGCTTTGCTAAGCGTTTGTTGTTTAACTCTTGGTAGTTCAGCTACCTATACATGCTTAGAGGGCGGCATACTGTAGTCTAGGATCTAGGTTGAATTCTACTTACGTAGTAAGAGTTAAAAATAGGTGAAGAAAAGTTTCATTTCCTCCTCTCATATTCTTACGAGGAAGTAGCATTTTCAATTGGTGTAAAATGTTTCATTAGGGCTCAGTGTTCCCTAGTAGTATCGACGTAATAGTTGGTGTGCGTCCAGGGCTCCGGATCGTTGGTGCCACCGTAGTGAGATTAAAGTGTATTGAAGTGTCCGTGCGTGAACAGGTTTGTTCTCTAACGGAATTTTGTGATAATGCGAAGAAAAAAGCTGAAGACGTGCGAAAACGGGGCAGTAAGCCCAAAATCAGAGACGATTTTAGAAACATGTCGATAGAAGCATTAGAGAAATGCTTTTATTGATAGAGACGGCAATAAAAGCCAAATCGAGCAACTCGGGCGCTACACAAAGTGTAGAATGCTTAGTTGTTGACGAGAATAAAGAAGAATAAATTTCACCGCAAAAAAAAAAGAGAAGAAGAAGAAAATATTGCAAATTCTGTCGCTAACTCAGATAGTACATCGATGGTAAAGAAAAGAGAAGAAAAGAAAAGAGAATAAAAAGAAAAGCGCAAGAAGATAAAAATATTTAAAATAACGTCCATTCAAGCAAAGCCAAGCAAAATCAATAAAAAAACTCGAGAAAGAAAAGGTCAAGTACCTCCAGTTATTCTGCGGGAGCAGAAACATTGGACGATGACCGCGAATATGATGAAGACAAAGAAAATTGAATACACTAAGGCCCTAGCGAACAAGGATGAAATAAAAATCTATCTTACTCGCCCTCGTTAAGGAACTTAATGAGAAACAAATCCAGTACCACACGAACTCCTTTTCAGTGGAAAGAAACCTCAAGGTAGTACTGAGAGGAGTTCCCACTTTCTTAAAGTAAAAAGAGTGTTGAGGATGGGTTCGACCCCGCTCGAAGGACCAAAATGTTAAGGATGTGGGTTGGATTCGATCTGGCTCGAAGGACCAAAATGTTGAGGATGGGTTCGATCCGGCTCGAAGGACCAAAATGTTAAGAATGTGGGTTGGTTTCGATCCAGCTCGAAGGACCAAAATGTTGAGAATGGGTTCGATCTGGCTCGAAGGACCAAAATGTTAAGGATGTTGGTTGGTTTCGATCCGGCTCGAAAGACCAAAATGTTGTGGCTGGGTTCGATCCGGTTCGAAGGATCAAAATGATGAGGATGTGGGTTGATTGTTTTTATTTTAAGTCGGGCTGTAATGCCGACTTGTGTAACGAATTTTCCGAACGTTGGGCCAGAAGATTTCTTCCCATCACTATTCGGGGATTGTATTGTTTATTAAACATTGTTTTTGTTTTTTTCGGAGGACCACTACACTCGCTGTAGATGAAATAAAAAAAAGAGGTTGGTTTATTAACACGATTTATTACTTGTTCACTCTTCGGAGGTTTCTTGGTTTCTCTCATCGTACTTGTTGACTACTGCCCTTAAATAAAATTTATGACCCTTTGTGACGAGCCACGCAAGAAAACTGGAGTAGGACAACCGAGAGATATATACAAAGACATCGGAACAAAGAGGTTAAAGCTGACTTAAAGGAAAAAGGATTTTATCCAACTAAAGTCGTTCGGATGTACAAGAGAAACAAGGAGACAACAATAATGCCTCTCGTCTTTGACGAACTAAACCGAGGCAAAAAGATTTATGAAATGAAAACCTGCTGCAGCCTAGATATAGGAGTAGAGGCCCTCAGGAGAAGAAAAGACTTCGGGTAGTGCTACAACTACCAAGCGTTCGGACACACGCAGGAAAATTACCACTCGGACTCAATACGCGTCAAATCCGGGCAAAAACATGCAACAAAGACACGCGAACACCCGAAGACACAGCCTGCAAAATGCGCCAACTGCGAGGGAGCGCATCCTAAGAGATATTGCGGTTGTCCCGCATTGCCCAAGAATAAAATCATCGAAGCCAATAAAGAATCGAGGCAGTTTCTTACGCAAGTAAAGCTAAGGCGAACATTGCAAAACAAGAAGCCAACGAAAATAAGGAAGAAAAAGGAGAAGACGGTGAAAAAGAAAAAAGCGAAAACAAAAAGGCAAAGGTAAGCACTATTTTATGCGATATGATAATACAGTTTTCCAACGTAGGAGCATCGACAAGTGAAGTTAACAACTTCATAGGGAAGAAGACAGGAAGCAGTCTACTAACCCCGGGGTCTCGGTCAAATGACTAGTAGGCGACAGAAAAACAAGTCGCTCTGCACACGTGAAGAAGGCGTTTCCAGAAGCAAAGTGAATGGCACAAAAACGGCAGATATGTAAAGTCTGCAAAAAAAGAGTGGAAGACGTGGAAGGTCTGAATCTCTAGAGAGGCAAAAAGAACAAACAAAAAAAACGAGAGAAGCCAAGGTTCGTAATAGAAAGAACAGAGGGTTGAAGAGGTAAGAGGAAAGAATTCCTGACTCCACAAGGAGATTAGAAGATTAAGTATCCTGTAAAGATGCCAACCACCATGGTACAGTCTGCCCATGGAGTCAATTTTTTCTACATAACTTCCAAATTCTAGAATTCGTTATCAAACTGAATTTTCCCTGATAATTACATACAATGGTCCTCGCTTAAATTGGTGGTTCATCTTCTTTAGTTTTCATATTCCTGTTCTACTCGTGATGATTCAAGGGCATAATAGAGTTACTCTTTACTAGTGGATTGTATATATGCAACTGGTCATATTATTGGCTTTTAACAGTGGGAAGCTGTCGTCTTGATTCATGGGATTTGATTTTTTCAAGATTGATCCTTTCATATTCCTAGATATGTAATAATACAGGCCAGGATATTGACTTTGTTAAAAAGGATTTGATGCCCAGTGCCTATTTTGTGTTCTGATATAACCGCTTTGCACAAGCAATGTTGTGTTCCTTGTTCGGATTGTCCACGTAATGTAGGGTTGTGTTACTTGATATGAGTGGCGACCAAATGGACCGTTTTACCCAAGATATGCTGTATTCGTTGCATACGCCTTCAGAGCTCAATATATCCCAATGTTTATCGATCATACACATTGGGGCCCTTTACACTTAGGTCTTTTTGAGCGATCTTCTCAGGACGCGACAGTCACGCTTCTCAAGCAGTATGCAGAGAACGTGGTATTCCAGAGGTCTGTCACTAGGGGTGCAACGTTCTATTTGTGCACGATCTTTTATCTCGAGTCAGTCCTCGAGTCAGACCTCGAGTTACCCAAGTGACCAAGTGGACAATGCCCATCCTAGAAAGATCTATACTCATCATAAGGGCTCATTGCCGACTCTGCCGCCGCCACGTACTCTTCTGCTTCTGTGGACTTTCTGCTCTTCAAGAATTATTTTGAAGAAACAATCCCAGCTACACCAATGGTCGTACGTGTTGTTGGAGTTTCAGTAGAGTTGAGAAACGGATTTGGATGTTGTGTTTCCGCAGCATTTTCCCAATGAGTTCTGCTACTCTTTTTCCGTAGGAAGGGAACGCTAGATGCGTAACTAAGACGAAATTTTCAGGTTTTTATTTTTCAAAATCTGGTAGTTCTTAGGTTTCGTGTGTGTATTAATGGCGTCGATTGTTATTCTGCAGTAGACAACTCATGTGATGTCATCACAGCCTGAATGTGACAAATTATGAAAGAATGTCTGCTGGAATGTTCCTAATTTCTTCTATACACTTGAAGAAAAAGCTTGTTCGTTGACGGTTCGCAAAATTCTTTTCATGACATTTCGATAACTGAACCACTCAAACAATGATCACTACTTCTGATTTTTCTTAATTTGTTTATTATTTTTTGAATGTGTTTTAACCAAAACCACTTTAGCTAGCTGTTTTTAGTAAAAACTATTTACCAAGTTAGCTTTTAGGTATCATAAAAGCTGCAAATTGTAATGAACCAACAGGTAAACAAATTGATATTTGCTTGGAAAAAACAGAGGGATAACCAACAATAGGTCAATGCATGCAGTAAACTGGCATCCAAGTCTGCTGCAGTACATTAACATTCGTAACCCAGCTAATGGCTCAACTAAATCACCATATTTACGTATAATGTTTATTTTCTCCCTCAGTCAAAATATTACACTATTTGGTAAATGAAATTCATAAAAAAAAAACGATTAAAGCCATCAATGCTTCGTATAAATTTTCAAATGCCTAAAAAATAAAATTATTGTAGTTATGGTTTGTTAATCAGGATAATTTTCGATACAACTTACATAAAGTAACCTTGTTAGTTACAAACTGTAACAAATCAATGTCTGTCTAATGTAAAATTAAACTAAATTGCAATAGATTTCTGCTACTCCAATCTAACAGCAAATTATATATACATCCAGTTTCTAATTTTAAAATCTATCTACATAATATAATAGTGCATTTTACGTAACTTAATTCAGTAAAATCCCGTACAATTCTTAATCCACACAAATTGATGTTTAAATACAAGATAAGCACACATAAACAAACTTACTAACCATAAAAATTCCAATTAATCCTGAATCAAAAATAAAAAAAGTTACACAAACACTCAAAAAAAACTTTGTCAGTAATTCGATGTAGTTTCACACCATCACATCCTTTATTGAAAAAAGCCCCATGGTGTAAACGAAATCAGTTAAATAGTTTTCCACCGTATCGTATCGCTCGTTAACCCGTTTGAAACAACACACAAAACGTAACGCGATATTAAAACGACTGAACGTCGCGGTTCGCAATCGCATTGCTGGATTGCTGCGCCGGAATCCTATCGCAGTCGGCGCACTCGCCTTGTTGCCACATTTTATATCCGAAAACTTAAAAATTAATCGGAGGTTCGCAAACCGATAAAGTACGCTGACTGTGTTATCACAAATTATTACTAAACTGGCAACTTTTATTATTGTAAAAAAAACGCTCTATTGTTTGGTAATTGGAATATTCCGTTGCAAGCAATTATGGACTGAATGGCAATATTCAAAGGCCGGTGTGCAGTTATTGTTTATGTGTGGTATTTATTAATTGTTGATTGTGGAATTAAACGCAACGCGCTTGTTGCAACAAGACGAGCAATAATTTCTCTCTGTGTTGTGTATACCTAAATGTGACCAATTTGATTATTTGCATGAAAATGGCCCGAGTTGAAATTTCAATTCTTTAATCGAAATTTAACGATTAAAGTCGAAATGTTACAAAGACGTAGAAAGGACATCGATTAAAAAAAAATGTTATTTTTAGAAATTTCGACTTTTTTCTCAAAATTTTGACTTTTTTCTGGAAATTTCGACTTTCTCCTTTCCGACTTTTTTTCTCAAATTTCGAATTTAAACTCGAAATTTCAACTTTTTTCCCGAAATTTTGAGTTTTTCTAAAAATTCGCCTTTTTTCTTGAAATTTTGACTTTTCTCGAAATTTTGTCTTTTTTCTCGAAATTTTGTCTTTTTTCTCAAATTTTGATTTTTTTCTCGAAATTTTGACTCTTTTCTTTTCGAAATTTTTACCTTAATATCGAAATTTCGACATTTTTCTTGAAATTTCGACCCTTTTTCTAGAAATTTCGACTTTTTTCTCAAATTTCCACTTTTTTCCTCGAAATTTCGACTTTTTCTCAAATTTCGACTTTTTTCTTAAATTTCGACTTTTTTCTCGAAATTTTGACCATAATACCGAAATGTCGACATTTTTCTAGAAATTTCGACTTTTAACTCAAAATTCCGACTTTTTTTTTCGAAATTTCGACTTTTTTCTCGAATTTCGACATTTTTCTAGAAATTTCGACTTTTAACTCAAAATTCCGACTTTTTTTCATAATTTCGACTTTTTTTTCTCGAATTTCGACTTTTTTTCTCGAAATTTAGACTTTTTTCTAGAAATTTCAACTTAGGTTTTTCCCAAATTTTGACTTTTTTTTCTCGAAATTTCGATCTAAATCTAGAGATTTCGATTTTTTTCTCAAATTTGGACCTTTTTCTAGAAAGTTCAACTTGCGTTTTCTTCAAATTTTTCTCGAAGTTTCGACTTTAAACTCAAAATTTCGACTTTTTTTCTAGAAATTTCGATCGTTTTCTCAAATTTCGACTCTTTTTTTCTCGAAATTTCGATTTTTTTCTCAAATTTCGACTTTTTTCTCGAAATATTTCGAAATTTGGACTTTTTTCTCGAAATTTCCATGTTTTTCTCAAATTTCGACTTTTTTTTTCGAAATTTCGTTTTTTTCCTTCAATTTTCGACTTTTTTCACAAATATCGATTTTTTCTTGAAATTTTGACCATAATATCGAAATTTCGACATTTTTCTCGAAATTTCACCTTTAAACTCAAAGTTCCGACTTATTCCGTTTCGACTTTTTTTTCTCAAATTTCGACTTTTTTTCTCTCGAAATTTCGTCTTTTTCCTCGAAATTTCAACTTACGTTTTTCCCAAATTTGGACTTACGTTTCTCTCAAAATTTGACTTTCTTTCTCGAAATTTCGACTTTTGTCTCTAAATTTCGACTAACCTTTTTCTTAAATTTCTCGAAATTTTAATCTTAATCCCGAAACTTTGACTTTTTTCTCAAATTTCGATATTTTTCTCGAAATTTCGACCTTTTTTTGAAATTTCGTTTTTCTTTTAGTTTTCGAATTTTTTCTCAAATTTCGACTTTTTTCTTGAAATTTTGACCTTAATACCGAAATTTCGAAGTTTTTCTCGAAATTTCAACTTTAAACTCAAAATTTCGACTTTTTTTCTCGAAATTTCGACTTTTCTCTCAAATTTCGCCTATTTTTCTGGAAATTTCGACTTTTTTTTCGAAATTTTAATGTTTTTCTCGAATGTCGACTTTTTCTCGAAATTTAGTTTTTTTTTTTTGAATTTTCGACCTTTTTCTCGAAATTTTGACCATAATATCGAAATTTCGACATTTTTCTCGAATTTCGACTTTTTTTCTCGAAATTTAGACCTTTTTCTCAAAATTTCAACTTACGTTTTTCCCAAATTTTGACCTTTTTTCTCGAAATTTCGACTTTAAACTTAAAATTTCGACTTTTTTTCTAGATATTTCGATTGTTTTCTCAAATTTTGACTTTTTTTCTAGAAATTTCGATTGTTTTCTCAAATTTCGATTTTTTTTCTCAAAATTTCCACTTTTTCCTTGAAATTTCGACTTACGTTTTTCTCAAATTTTTTTCTCAAAATTTCGGCATTTTTCTCGAAATTTTGACTTTAAATTTCGAATTTCGATTGTTTTCTTAAATTTCGACTTTTTTCCCGAAATTTCGACTTTTTTCTCAAATTTCGACATTTTTCTCGAAATATTTCAAAATTTGAACTTTTTCTCGAAATTTTTATGTTTTCTCAAATTTCGACTTTGTTTTCGAAATTTCGTTTTTTTTTTAATTTTCGACTTTTTTCTCAAATATCGAATTTTCTCGAAATGTTGAGCATAATCTCGAAATTTCGACATTTGTCTCAAAATTTCGACTTTAAACTCAAAATTCCGACCTTTTTGCAAAATTTCGAATTTTTTTCACGAATTTCGACTTTTTTTCTCTATTAAATTTCATTTTTTTTCTCGAAATTTTGTATCTTACTCCCGAAATTTCCGCTTTTTTCTCAAATTTCGACTTTTTTCTCAAAATTTCGACTTTTTTCATAACATCCAACTTTTTTTCTCGAAATTTGGATTTTAAGCACGGAATTTTGATTTAAAACTCGAAATTTCGACCTTTTTCTCGAAACTTCAACCTTATTCTCGAAATTTCTAGAAAAAAGACGAACTTTTGGTAATTAAAAATAGCAATTATTGAACGCACCCTACTAGCAACTGTCAAGATTGTTGGGAAAAGAGAGTGGTGGGACCATACCCATAGCGTATAGAAATTTCGACTTATTCACGAAATTTCGAGAAAAATTCGATATCAAAGTCGAAATTCCGAGATTAAAGTCGAAATTTCGACTTTAATCTCGGAATTTAAAAAAAAAAAGTAGAAATTTCGAGAAAAAAGCGGAATTTTCGAAAAAAACGTCGAAATTTCGAAAAAATTGGAAATTTCAAGAAAAAAGTCGAAATTTCTAAAAATATTTTTTTAAAATCAATGTCCTTTCTACGCTTTTGTAAAATATCGAAATTTCTGAAAATATTCGACTTTTTTCTCAAAAATTCTACTTTAATCTTGAAATGTCAAGAAAAAAGACGAAATTTTAGGTAATAAAAAATTGAAATTACTGCACGCACCCTACTGCTCAGTGTCAATATTAAATTGTAAAGGGGTTGGTGCTTAGAATATATTCTTATATTCTAAGGGTTGGTGGGGCGCCACTGGTAACTGCCTAACTTAACCATAGAAGAAGAAATTTCGACTTATCTCAAAATTTCGTGAAAAAAGTTGAAATTTCGAGATTTAAGCCGAAATTTCGACTTTATGAAATTTTCTCAAAAAAATTCGAAATTTGGGCGAATAAAATAGAAATGTCCACTTTAATCTCGTAATTTCCAGTTTAAACTTCATATTTCTAAATCTTTTTATATAAATTAATGCCCTTTCTGCATCTTCGTAAAAAAACAAAAAATACATAACTAAAGAACAAACCAAAAAATAAATATATGCATCAGATCTTTCTAATTAGGAATAAAAAATTAAAATATAGATATTAGCGTTTAAAATCCAAGCGCATATGTGTGACTTTTTAGATTCATTTCAATTTCAATTGAAGTACTGGTGAACTACTAAATAATCAACGATTTAGCTCAAAATTGTTGAGATCAAGATCCTTCATGAGAATATTTGCGAATTTTAGACATCTTATGGGAAAACAATTGGCAGATGAACCTCCAAATATCCAACTTTTTAATATAACATAATGTTGCCTATGATTCTCCAATCTCCAAGAAGAGAATGTTTCGTGGCAAAAAATTAAAACACTGGTGAAGTATCAAATGTCCAAAGTGTTGCCTCCAAATTATTTTGATCCATGAGAACATTTACGAATTTTAGAGAAGATTTCATGGGAAAATAACTGCAATACTGATGAAACACCAAATGCCCAACTATTTAACATAATACTATTTTGCCTATGGACCTCCAAGCGCATATTTGTGACTTTTAGACTATTTTTCCTGATCAAACAACTGGAGTACTGGTGAACTGCCAAATGCTCAACGAATTAACTTAAAATTGTTTTAATCAAGATCCTTCATAAGAATATTTGCGAAATTTAGGCATCTTATCGGAAACCAACTGGCAGATGAACCTCCAAATATCCAACTTCTTAATATAACATAATTTTGCCTATATTTCTCCAATCTCCAAGAAGATAATGTTTCGTGGCAAAAAAATTGAAATACTGGTGAACTACCAAATGTCCAAAATGTTGTCTCCAAATTATTTTGATCAGGATCCCCCATGAGAACATTTACGAATTTTAGAGAAGATTTCATGGGAAAATAACTGCAATACTGATGAACCACCAAATTCCCAACTCCAAGCGCATATTTGTGACTTTTAGACTATTTTTGGTGACCAAACAATTGGACTGCTGGTGAACTACTAAATGCTCAACGATTTAACTCAAAATTGTTTTGATCAAGATCCTACATGAGAATATTTGCAAATTTAAGACATCTTATGGGAAAACAATTGGCAGATGAACCTCCAAATATTCAACTTTTTAATATAACATAATTTTGCCTATGATTCTCCAATTTCCAAGAAGAGAATGTTTCGTGACAAAAAAATTAAAATACTGGTGAACTATCAAATGTCCAAAGTGTTGCCTTTACCTCCAAATTATTTTGATCCGGATCTCCCATGAGAACATTTACGAATTTTAGAAAAGATTTCATAGAAAAATAACTGCAATAGTGATGAACCACCAAATGCCCAACTTTTTAGCAAGAAATTATTCTGCCTTTGATGGTCCAAGGGGCATTTGTGAATTTTAAAGAATAGTTTCATGTCAAAACAATTAAAATACCTCAATTTTTAATGTTTTGTAAAAGCTTCGGCCCAAATTTCAAATTCAAAATCTCTAGATTGATGTGGAAAGTTTTACTTTTTTCTCTCAATTTCGAGTTTCACCTTAAAATTTACCAAACTAAAATTCCAAATTTAAACACTTTACATTTTTCCACCAAAATTGGATTTTTGGATTTTACTCTGTAGATTTCGATTTCAAATTTTTAACTTTTTTCTCAAGATTCTGAACTTTTACAATCAATGTCCTCTTTTTTACACTAAATATTTAACCTAAAGTCAAAATCCAGATTTATTCCTTAAATCAAAATTTTCACAATTATTTCGTCTTTAAAATATAAATTTTCAAAATTACAACTTTGAAAGTTTTTCATAATTGTTTTTTCTCTCAAAAAATTTCAATGCTTTTCGATTGTTTTTAACTTCCAATTTCCACACTTTTTTTGTAGGATTTTGACTTTAAACTCAAAAATTCGGGAAAATGATTTAAAAGTCTCCAGATTTCTATGGAATTTTCTTTTTTTTTTAATCGTCAATATATCTCTTTTTTGTAGAAATTTTTGCTTTTAACTTATTTTTAACAAACGACTTTAACTAAAAATTGTATAGAATTAAATCGAATTATCTCTTATAAATTTTGATTTTTTTTTTTTTTTGGTTTAGCCCCCAAATTCCCTCCTAACTGCTCTCAATTTTATGGATGCAGCGATTAATAATTTCTACTAAACAAATAGCATTCTATCTAAATTATGTCCATTTTATCTCGAAATTGTGTAGACCTAATTTTAATTTTGGTGTCACAGATTTCGAGTTTCTTGTCGGCTTATCCCACAAGCCCTCTCCTAACAGCCCTTATGGCTTTAAATCCAGTGTTGAGGTATTTATGTAAACAATGCGCATTATCAATTGAGTCTAAGAAAAAACTGTAAGAGGGCCCCTTGCGCAGAAGGACCCTTGTGCACCGCACAATACTGCCCCCACATAGCTACGCCACTATTGAGAATTATATAAAAAAAAGTGCTAAATTAAATCTATTAATGTCAATAGAAATTATGTGAAAAAAATAAATACCTTACGAGGACAACTCCACTGTTTTTTGAATAATCCTGAGACGATAAATTTAAAATCTGATTTCGTATTTAAGTATAATTTTTGCCACAATAGCTGTTGCTAAAATAAATTACATACTTGATAAAGAAATCGATAAAGGTGAAACAATTGGCCTGAACTTAAAATATGAACAATTAATATTTATTGGTAATGCAGGATTTATATATGAACCATACAAGTTATAACTTAGAACTCCGACTTTCAAGGGGCCCAAAAAATTTTTTTTTGGCACCGTCTGGATTTAAAAAGGGCCCAATATCTCAAATAGCTCTGGCCTTTATCAAGTCTAAATCCCGGTTGCCTTTATAGGTTGATTTATTAATGTATTTCTGGCTAAAAAAGCGTCATTAACATTTATTTCTTGAATTATTGAATGTGCTAATATTTTCTGTAGTATTCACACATTTCAACTGAATCTGATAAGATTTTAGTTCGATTTCGATTTGGCTCTTTAAAAGTTATTACTCAGAAAAATATGTCTACTTAAAAATTTATCATTATTAAACAATATCGCCATTAGCATAATTCATTGTTTTGTTAGCACTGATAAATCTAAATCTCGGAAGGCATTGTTTTATTATCAAGTCAGCTGTTTGGGCTTTATAAATACAAATAACTTTAGCCTTGATTAATTAAATTAATTTAATTTCAGTGGAATCTTACAAACGGTTTGTTGGATTGTTGGACAAGTAATCATTTCTGATGTAAGCTTGGCCAATAATTTCCAAGTCAATCGACCATCTTTCTACTTTTTCTATATTTCTAGAATTCTAAACAATAACAATAAATGGAAATTGGATTTGGTCGAATACCCACCAACAATAAAAAAAATATATTCTGTTGACAAAAACACTTCTCAATTTAGTAGTAATTGGTCAGATTATAACTGTTTTTTGATATTAATTGCAAACATAGTTGAGATTGACTAAAAAATAACCTAAAAGATGCCCAAGAAAATAGTCTACCTTTTAGTGAAAGTTGCATTAAAATCGTTTCTGCGATTAGTCTAGACAGACAGACAAACAATCTAAAAACATCCGTATGTGTTACTTTTGAGTTCATAAAAAGACAGCAAATGGACGGTTATTTTGCAATCACATATAGTTTAGTTTTGTTAATATAGCTTTAATATAAAAAAGTTATTATCAAATTCAAATCTGTATAAAAAAAAAAACCTTTACAATATTCGCGACCCAACACAGAACCCTAAACGTATCCCAACAAAAAATGTACGTCTAATAAAAATTATTTTTGAGTTTAATCTCGAAATTTAGAGGGATAAGCACATCTATATCTGAAAAAAATACAAAAAATGACCATATTTGGTCCTGATGTTGATTTAGTTCAATTTTTTTAACTCTAATAGGCGATATTTTCTACATTTATGAAATTAAAGCGACGAGTGGCTGTCTGTCGACTAATCTTTTGTCCGGGCTAATTTCTAAAACTAGTAAATCGATTTTTATGAAACTTTCACTAAAATGTATAGCATTCTAGGGGATACCTTTGGGGCTATTTTTTCCACTAAAATTCAACATTTGACTTCTAAGAAATCATCTGTGCTAACGGTTTTATTTGAGTTTATAAATAACCCAGAACATATAAAAGGGCAACCAATCTGCAATGTTCATGGCTGATACAATATTAAGCGCCACCTACGATTCTAGCGGGTTCTAGAATCTATTATCTCTTAAAATCAAATGAGAAATTATTTTATTTTGAAATATGACATTACTGGAGCTTGGGCAGATTAAGTCGCGGAGGCAGCTAGTTAAAAAATAAAACTGTTCATTTCAGGCTGTTCATAATGCAATAAGAAACCAAATAGCCCGTTTAAACTAAGAACAATTTTAAAAACGTAATCAAATCACACTTAAACTTTTAAACATAATGTGGTAGCATGACCTCTATAGATCATGTATAATGTGTGACCGTAAATCGTATTAGAAGGCGCCAGTTAAATAATTATTCCCAGCCAACTTATCAAACTGATATTGAAAGTTCACGACAAACCATTTTCCTTCGGGCATAATTCAGTTAGTTGCATGCACAGGCTCGAGTATGCCCAAGTTTCTTACTATAACGAGCTAATGCAGTAAAATGGATAGAGATCTATCGAGTGAAACAGACTTATGGTACACCCTATATATTTTCTTTATTCGTGAAGATAAAATATTCAAACTTGTTACACTATCGTTAGGAGACGTCAATTTTTGACATAAAAATGACATTCCTACTGTTGTCAGTCTCACCAAAACTGAAACCAATTTTTGATTTTTAAATGAAACACCCTGTATCAACATTTTTGAAATCTGAGTACATCAAGTGTAGCAAACTTAAAGATTATTTTGTTGATAATTAAAGAAAAAATACGGAATGTGCCATGATCATGTTACATACGGTACACATTACGTATACTTTTGCGAGATTCATAGCATAATTTGGTTGGCTAATTTAATCAGGGTAGCATCCTGAAAATTAATAAGCGAAAGGGACTACTTTGGTTTTCCAAATTGGGGTAGTACAAACCACGAGACCAGAAGTTAGGGTCGAAATTCCAAAAAAGTGTCAAAACTTCGAAGAAAGGTTGAAATTCTGATGGTAAAAGATCAAAATTTTCAAAAGAAAGTCAAAATTCTAAAAAATCCAACTTTTCAAAATAGTCAAAATTTTCAGAAATCGAGTTTTTCAAATAATAGTCAAATTTACACAAAAGTTCAGCACAAAATTTTGAATAAGCGTTCTAGTTTTCAAAAAAGTTTTTCAGAATAATCGAATTTTAAAAAAACAATCAAAGTTTTGAGAAAAATTTAAAATATTGGGTTGAAATTTCATGTCGAAATTTTCAAATTATTTGAAATTTAGAAAAAATGACAATTTTTGATAAAGACGATATTTTAAAAAGAACTTTTCAAAAAGGACAAAAATTTCCAGAGAGTTGAAATTTTCAAAAAAAGTCAAAATTTGAAATCGGATATTTTCGAAATAAGTCGAAAGGTTCAAAATAATCGAAATTCAAAATGTTTCAAAAAAGTTAAAATTTTGAGTCGAAATCCTAAAAAAGTCCTAATTAAAAAAAAAAAAAATTTAAGTTATATGTTTTATTCTTCATGAGGTGACGTTTTAAATAAATTTAAATATCACGTAGTCATATTTCAAGAGCTGTTTTAGAATATTGTCAACAAATAATAAAAATTTAAATATTTCCAAACTTGGCCGAAGAAATGTTAAATAAAATTAATAAACATTATATGTTTTGTGTTTTAAGTTATATGTATTATGTTTTAAAAAGGAGAAATTTTCAAAAATAATTGTAATTTCCAGAAAAATACGTATTTTTCAAAAAATCAAAGTTACAAAAATTCGAACTGTCGAAAAAAAAGTAAAAATTTTGAAAAAGGACCAAAATTCTGAAAAAAATCAAAACTTCGAGAAAAAGACAAAATTCTGATGGTAAAGGATCAAAATTTTGAAAAGAAAATCGAAATTCCAAGAAATCCAATTTTTCAAAAAAAAATCTATCAGAAATCGAAATTTTCAAATTATGGTCAAATTTACATAAAAGTTAAAGCGGAAATTTTGAGTAAGCGTTCACATTCTCAAAAAAGTGTTTCAGAATAATCAATCAAAATTAAAAAACAATGAAAATGTTGAGAAAAATGAAAAATTTTGAAAAAAGTTCGAAATTATATGTCAACATTTTCAAAAAAAGTATAATAGAATTTAAAAAACTATCAAAATTTTGAGATAAGATCAAAATTTTATGTAAACATATTCAAAAAAGGTCGAGAGTTTCAAAAAGTGGAAATTTTCAATAAATACAATATTTTCAGAAAATAGAACTTTTCAAATAAGACGGAAATTTCCAGTAGATTTTAAGAGTTTATTTTCAAAATAAGTCAAAATTTAACATTTGATATTTTCGAAATAAGTTGAAAAGTTTGAAATAATCGAAATCCGAAATTTTTCTAAAGTCAAAATTTTGAGAAAAAGTGGTAATCTTAAAAAAGTCCTAATATTAAAAAAAATCACAAATTTTAGGTAAGTTACTTATGTTTTCAAAAAATCGAAATTACACAAAATCGAATTTTCGAAAAAAAGTTAAAACTTTGAAAAAGGGTCGAAATTCTGAAAAAAGTCAACTTCGAGAAAAAATCGAAATTGTGATGGTAAAAGATCAAAATTTCCAAAAAACAGTCAAAATTCTAAGAAATCCAACTTTTGAAAGTCGAAAGTTGAAGCTGAAATTTTCAATAAGCATTCCGGTTCTTAAAAAAAGGTGTTTCAGAATAATCGAATTTAAAAAACCATCAAAATTTTATAAAAAATTTAAAAGTTTGAGAAAAGATCGAAATTTTGTCAGAATTTTCAAAAAAACTGTTTCAGGAATAATCGATTTAAAAAATAACAATCAAAATTTTGAGAACAATTTAAAAATTTGAGAAAAAGTCGAAATTTTATGTCAAAATTAAAAAAAAATCGTAATTTTCAAAAAGTGAAAATTTTCAATAAATACAATATTTTAAAAAAATGGAACTTTTCAAAGAAAGACGGAAATATTTAGAAGATTTTAAGAGTTTATCTTCAAAATAAGGCAAAATTTGAAACTGGAGATTTTTTAAAGAAGTCGAGAAGTTCAAATTAATCAAAAATCGAAATTTATCAAAAAAGTCAAAATTTTGAAAAAAAGTCGAAATCCTAAAGAAGTCCTAATTTAAAAAAAAAATGAAAAATTTTAGGTAGGTTACCTATGTTTTCAAAAGGAGAAATTTTCAAAAAGAATTGTAATTTTCAGAAAAATGCGAATTTTTGAAAAATCGAAATTACAGAAATTCGAATTTTCGAAAAATAGTAATATTTTAAAAAAGGGTCGAAATTCTGAAAAAAGTCAAATTTCGAGAAAAAGTCAAAATTCTGATGATAAAAGATCAACATTTCCAAAATAAAAAGTCAAAATTCCAAGATATCTAACTTTTCAAAAAAGTCATAAATTTCAGAAGTCGAATTTTTCAAATAATAGTCAAATGTACATAAAAGTTGAAGTTAACATTTTGAATAAGCGTCCAAGTTCTCAAAAAAGGGTTTCAGAATAATCGAATCTAAAAAAAAAACAATCAAAACTTGGATAAAAGTTTAAAATTTTGTGAAAAGATCGAAATTCTGTCAAAATTAAAAAAAACTGTTGCAGGGATAATCGAAAAAAATCAAAATTTTGAGAACAATTTAAAGTTTTGAGAAAAGGTCGAAATGTTATGTCAAAATTTTCAAAAATTTCAAAATTTTCAACAAGTGAAAATTTTCAATAAATACAAAAGTTTCAGAAAATAGAAGTTTTCAAAAAAAAAACTGAAATTTCCAGAAGGTTTAAAGAGTTTATTTTCAAAATTAGTCAAAATGTGAAATTGAATATTTTCGAAATAAGTAGAAGGTTCAAAATAATCGACAATCAAAATTTTTCAAAAGTCAAAATTTTGAGAAAAAGTCGACATCCTTAAAAAGTCCTAATTTAAAAAAAAATCAAAAATTTTAGGTTATGTTTTCAAAAGAAGAACTTTTCAGAAATAATTGTAATTTTCAGAAAAATGCGAATCTGTGAAAAAATCGAAATTACAGAAATTCGAATTTTCGAAAAAAAAGAGTATAAATTTTGAAAAAGGTCGAAACTTTAAAAAACGTTAAACTTTCGAGAAAAAAGTCAAAGTTCTGATGGTAAAAGATTAAAATTATCAAAAAAAAAACTCAAAATTCTAAGAAATCCAACTTTTCAAAGAAGTCAAAAATTTCAGGGGTAAAATTTTTCAAATAATAGTCTCTACATAAAAGTTGAAGCTAAAATTTGAATAAGCGTTCAAGTTCCTAAAAAAAGTGTTACAGAATGACCGAATTTAAAAAAATCATCAACATTTTAAGAAAAATTCAAAATTTGGAAAAAAGATCGACATTTTGTCAAAATTTTCAAAAAAAATTGTTGCAGGAATAATCGAATTTTAAAAAAAAACAATTAAAATTTTGAGAACAATTTAAAATTTTGAGAAAAGATCGAAATTATATGTCAAAATTTTTAAAAAATTCGAAAGTTTTCAAAAAGGTGAAATTTTCAATAAATCAACATATTTAAAAAAAAAGAATTTTTCACAAAAGACAAAAATTTCCCGAAAATTTTAGGAGTTGAAATTTTTAAAATAAGTCGAAATCTGAAATTGGAAGTAATGTTAGAATGAGATTTAATATGCTTTTCAAAAGCGCATATGGTTTATGTCAAATTCCCGACTCTCGGTCGCCGGGGCAGATAGAGGGAAACGTTCAGAGTGTGTGTGGGCCGAGGGTCAGGGAATAACGCTACCAACCTTCCATGTACGAAGAAGTGTAGAAAATATAGTTTTGAGTTGACGTGAGTTTTGATTTTAACGCCCACGACGATCGAATTATCAATCGATCTAACAATAAGTTAAAAACTTAAAATAGTCGAAAATCGAAATTTTTAAAAAAAAGTCAAAATCTTGAGGTAATTTACTTATGTTTTAAAAGGAGAAATTTTCAAACATAATTGTAATTTTCAGTAAAATGGGACAAAAATTCGAAGTTTCTAGAAAAAGTAAAAATTTTGAAAAAGGGTCGAAATTCTGAAAAGACAAAACTTTAAGAAAAAGTCGAAATTCTGGTGGTAAAAGATTAAAATTTTCAAACGAAAGTCAAAAATCCAACTTTTCAAATAATAGTTAAATTTACATAAAAATTAAAGCCGAAATTTTGAAATATTTTTCAAAAAACCTGTTTCAGAATAATCGAATTAAAAAAAACAATCAAAATTTTGAGAAAAGTTTAAAATTTTGGGTCGAAATTTTCAAAAAATTCAAAATTTTCAAGAAGTAAAATTTTTCAAAAAAGACGATATTTTAAGAACATAGATCTTTTCAAAGAAGACAAATATTTCCACAAAATTTTAAGAATTGAAATTTTCAAAATAAGTCAAAATTTAAAATTGGATACTTTCGAAATAAGTCGAAAGGTTAAAAAAAAGTCGAAATTCTGATGGTAAAAGATCAAAATTTTCGAAAGAAAGTCAAAATTCCAAAAAATCCAACTTTTTAAAAAAGTTGAATTTGTCAAATTTACATAAAAGTTAAAGTAGAAATTTTGAATAAGCGTTCAAGATTTCAGAGAAAGTGTTTTAGAATAACCGAATTTAAAAAACCAATCAAATTTTTGAGAAAAATTTAAAATTTTGAGAGAAGATCAAAATTTTATGTCAACATTTTCAAAACGAGTGTTTCAGGAATAAGTAAGCGAATTTAAAAAACAAAATTTTGAAAAAAGTTTAAAATTTCGAGAAAAGATCGAGATTTCATGTAAAATTTTTTAAAAGATTCATTCTTCTAATGCACAGACCAATAGGTCTGAACATTTATTAGATTCGAAGTTTGGAAACCAAAGACTGGTTTCGATCTTATTAGATCTCGTCAGCTTGGTATATCCAACTCGAATACTTACAAATGTTTTGACAAGTAAGTACTAAAGAATCAACGAACGTCAAGCGTGTGACACTCAGACTATCGCCACCTATTGGTCCATAGAGAAAACTAGGGCCATCGCTAACATGTCATATGCAAGTAGAATACAACCTAGACTGTAAATCAAATTCATGCAGCCCTCCAGGCATGTATAGTGAATCATAGGTAGCTGAACTACCAACAGTTGAAACACTGCCACCTAGCGAAGCGGTTGCTCTCTGGGAAAGTCCCCAGAAGACAAGGATTCCAATGTGCTTACTTGTCGGAACATTTGTTAGCATTCGAGATGGATATACCAAACTGGCGTCATCTAACAAGATCGAAGCCGGTCTTTGGTGTCCAAACTTCGAATCTAATAAATATTCAAAATTATTGGTCTGTGCATTAGAATCCTCGTCTTCTGGGAACTTTCCTAGAGAGCAACCGCTTCACTAGGTGGCAGTGTTTCAACTGTTGGTAGTTCAGCTACCCATGATTCACTATACATGCCTGGAAGGCTGCATGAATTTGCAGTCTAGGTTGTATTCTAC
Organism: Dastarcus helophoroides; assembly: GCA_028583605.1. Classification (NCBI taxonomy): domain Eukaryota; kingdom Metazoa; phylum Arthropoda; class Insecta; order Coleoptera; family Bothrideridae; genus Dastarcus; species Dastarcus helophoroides. The sequence continues at coordinate 31,327,958 of CM053328.1, forward strand.
TTGCATAGATTCATTCTTAATGATTTTTTTATTAAATACAAATTTCCAGTCAGATTTACAAAAAAAATCAAAATTTCGAGCTAAATTATTTCAATAAGGAGGGAATTTTGAAAAAAGATCAGAATTTTCAAAAATAAGTCGAAAAAAATCGATATTCAGAAAAAATAATAATTAGGTATTAATAAAAAAAATCGAGAAAAAAGTTAGTCTGGTATTAAAGTCTAAATTAAGTGCGAACCTAAGAATTTTCAGAAAAAATAGACATTTCTAAAAAAATCCGAATTTATAACAGAGTGAAACAAACAAATCGTAAAACAAATAGTTACTTTCTTTTATAAATGTTTGTTTTTTTCTCAAAAAGTCAACATTTAAGAAATCTATTTCACTGAGATAACAAGCCTTGTATATACGAATATATACAAGTTTATTACGATGCAATTGAAATCTAATTTCATTAGAATCTAATGAAAACTAGACTGCAATTGCAAAGTTCACGTAGATGAGGCAAAGCTTGTATTACGGGTTGCATCGCAACATCCATAGATACAAACGTCCTCGGCGTGACTTTACTTTCATCTAGTTTTGACAAATGACCAATTAAATGTTCTGTAATTAAACAGTTAAACGTGCTTAAAATTGAAAATATGTACAACCGCAACCATAGACTAGTTTCGGCCTTCCTTGGCCTCATCAGCATGGTACGGTGGTTGTACACACTTCCAATTTAAAGCCGTTAATTAGTCGTATAAGTATCCAAGAGAGCAAACCTCCATTGGGTGACTTTTAACTGTTTATTACGCAAACATTCTCGCTACATGCTAATTGAAGCATTACTCTCTGCTAAGATAATAAGCCTTGTATATACGAATATATACAAGTTTATTACGATGCAATTGAAATCTAATTTCATTAGAATCTAATGAAAACTAGACTGCAATTGCAAAGTTCACGTAGATGAGGCAAAGCTTGTATTACGGGTTGCATCGCAACATCCATAGATACAAACGTCCTCGGCGTGACTTTACTTTCATCTAGTTTTGACAAATGACCAATTAAATGTTCTGTAATTAAACAGTTAAACGTGCTTAAAATTGAAAATATGTACAACCGCAACCATAGACTAGTTTCGGCCTTCCTTGGCCTCATCAGCATGGTACGGTGGTTGTATACACTTCCAATTTAAAGCCGTTAGTCAGTCGTATAACTATCCAAGAGAGCAAACCTTCATTGGGTGACTTGTAACTGACTTTTAACTGATTATTACGCAAACATTTTCACTACATGCTAATTGAAGCATTACTTTCTGCTGAGATAACAAGCCTTGTGTATATGAATATATATACGAAAACACGAAGTGTATACAACCACCGTACCATGCTGATGAGGCCAAGGAAGGCCGAAACTAGTCTATGGTTGCGGTTGTACATATTTTCAATTTTAAGCACGTTTAACTGTTTAATTACAGAACATTTAATTGGTCATTTGTCAAATCTATTTCACGTTTTAAATTTTTATTATTTTTCGAAATTTTAAAGGGTGACATTCTGAGAAAAAGTCATTTTTCGAGCTAAGTGAAAATATTCGACCTTTTATGACCTTCATATTCAAAATTAAACTCCAACTTTTGGATGTAAAATCGATGTTATTGTTTAAAACAAAAAGCTTAAAATATAAGTCAAAATTTCTAGAAAACTCGGAATTTCAATTTCACTCAAATTTCTAAAAATTTCGTTTTGTGAATGTTGTGAAAGTAGCAAGATGTCGACTGTAAAATTATGATCGAATTAAGCTTGGAGCTTAGTCGATTTAAGGGGGTCCTCTTGGATGAAGGTAAACGATTAGAATTTGGGACTAAAATCCACACCCCAACAAAACTCTTTTTTCTTATCCTGCATCCTATTTATCTGTTTAGGGGGGCTAATTTAATTTTTATGGGGCTAAGCCTTCGAGGCTTCTTTTAACTGCGCCCTTCCTCCACAATTTACTTCCAAGGGGGACAACAAACATTTTGGTGGAACGGACTGGTCCTTGGTTATTTTCAAAAATTGAAATACAACTTTTGTTGTCTGAAATCAAGAAAGATTAAAAAACGTAACAAAGGTTGCTTTAACGCGTTTCGATGGGCAAGCTATCATCTTCAGAGAGATACTTTATCAAGATTTGTATTTCAATTTTTTACTGGTACAGTTTCCAAAAAGTTTGAACTTCCTCTTTTTCAGGAGAATACACCAGCCTGCATTTGCGTGGATTGCGAGGCCAGTTGCCCCCCAGCGCCGCCGCTACCGCACTCGAGTCATCCCTCGGTATCTCTCTAAAGATGATAGCTTGGCTGTCGAAACGCGTTAGAGCAACCTTTGTTGTGTTTTTTAATCTTTCTTGGCTTCAGGAGATACGATTTGTATTTCAACAAACATTTTGAAAAATGAATGGGCAAAACATAATTAAATATTGTTACGTGCGTTTATCGGTTCGATTGATTACACTTATCGAATAAGACCCACTTTATTACTGAACTCAACTTGGATCACCACAATTGACAATTAACTAACTCACTAATTACACTGACTCTAACTGACTGACTCGAGGGAAAGCTGACCGCCTTTTTATAGTTTTGGCCCCCGGCTTCTAGAACTTTTCGACAGATAAGGCTTATCGAATGCCGAAATTTCTGGAACGCTTATCTGCCGTTTGTTTCGTTATCGCGGCCGCTTTCCCCTTATCAGAACCTTCTAGAAACTTTTTTTATTTACTAAATTCTACAATTCTATTCTAAATTCTATTACATCTATTTACATTGCGTTACAATATTATATTCAAACTTCGAGAAAAAGCCACATTCTGGAAAACAACATTTTTAGAAAATCGAATTTTAAAAGCACGATTTTGAAAATCTTAAAATTTGTAGAAAAAGAGCCAAATTTTTAAATAAGTCCATTTTTAAGAGAAACGTGGAATTTAGTGAAAGAGTTGAAATTTCCAAAAATAGTTAAATTTCAAAGACAAAATTTCTAAAAATATTTTTTTTCGGAATTTTTACTTTTTTGTTTAAATCTTGATACACTAATTTCGAGAAAAACCGTTTTCCGAGAAATACGTTTTTAGAAATGACCAAACTTTGTCGAAGTTTAATCTTATTGAGTAATTGTTATTAAAATTTCGACCTATATATGGGTAATTGGGGATTTTTCTTTTTTATTTAAATTTTGATTAACTATACCCTGTTGATGGCTAGGAAAATTACCAAACAAATGATGTAACTGAGTTGTTAGGACAAATTACCTTCATTCGAAAATTAAACAGTATTATTTCTTAGAAAAATTCGCTGTGTAAATAGTTTGTGATGAATAATTTTTCAATTACAACCATTGGAATTGCTTAATGTTATCTTTCGAGGAAAACGAGATTATCCTCCCTTTCCACTCATTGAAAAACTTGCCAAAACATTTTATCTCACAAATGTGATTAATCGTTTAAAATATTCACACAATACTACTTCACTGCTTGCCAAGCTGTTTGGCTAAGTAACGCATTCCGGGGATTGCATAATTACAGATTATAACATAAAAGAAAACGTAATACACTAATGTATGTTATCTCTGTACTGAATAAATGCGGCGTTATGCGGTACGAACACGTCGCCGTGGGCAAGGTCAATCATCGGCGCCAAAGAGCTCTCCTAGCCCATGTCCTCAGTTTGTATCAAACTGTTGCATTAATATCAACCATTAACGGGATAAATGATTGGAAAATGATAAAATTGCATGCAGCGTAATGTTAGGATGAATCAAAACAACGCATCACGAATAAATCAAATGCCAATTATTGGGCTATTCGAAATGTAATTTGGTTTTTTCCCCAGGGAGTGTTTAATTTTAAACAACTAACTTCATTCTAAAGCAAATAATTGTCATTAGATGATCTGTGGATACTCCGAACTTTGTAAAAAAAAATCTTGTTTCGGTTTCGAATCATGAAAAATAAAGAAAGGGGCATTTTAGGTAGGTTAGGTTTGGTTAATTTTTATAACCAAAATGTAGAGCTTTGAGCCAATTGGACTATCCATGTGAATGGGATGTCCTTGGTCATTGACTTTTCAAGCCAATTTTATTAAAAAACTAAAGAATGTCCCTTGGATTAATAACCCGGCCAACTTTTGCAAAGAGCAATGCGGTATGAGGCTTTAAGGCTCTGGTTGGTCAGGCATTTCTGGTAACCAAAAAAAAAGGGTCCTTCATTGTCCCTAACTTATTTTTAACGACCAAAAAAAGATCCTCCGCTTCTATTTCCCTCATTTCTGCCCGCGGCAACACAAAAATTAACCTTTTTGAAATTTTGACTTTTATTCGAAGTTTTGAGTTATTGAAAACAGCGACTCTAAAAATATTTTCATTTTTTATTTAAAGATTGGATATTTTCTCAAAATTTCTAGTTTTTTTGAAAAATGTCATCTTTTTTGAATATTTCCACGTATTTGAAATTTTCGATTTTTTCCAAGTATCAGTTCTTTTCGAGATTTGAAATTTTCTTTTCGAAATTTTGCCTTCTTGATTCGACATTTTTTAAATTCCATTTTTTTTTAAACTGACTTAAAAAATTTGATTTTTTTGAAAATGTTGGCGCTTGTATTGAAAATTTCAAATTTCAGTTTCCAATTTTTCCAAAATTTCCACTTTGTTAAATAGGATTTTTTCTCAAATTTTGTTCAAAATTTTTTTCCTAGTTTGCTTTTTGGGGGAATTTCGTATGTTCTTAGATTTTTGCCTTTATCGTAAAATCTCGATAGCGATCTTTTTTTTTTTAGTAATTTCCACTTTTCTTTGAAATTTCGATCGATTTTAAAAAACTCGACTTGTTTTCTCAGTTTATACTTTACTTGAAGATTTTCACTTTTGAAAAATTTTACTTTTTTGGAAACTTTTGACTCTATTAAAATATTTACTTTTATGGAATTTCTTATTTTTAAAATTTTTAATCTTTCAAAATAAAAACTTGTTTCAAAATTTTGTTTTTCTCAATATTTTTAATTTATTTTTCAAAATTTCGATATTTTCTTCAAAATTTAATATTTCTCTACAAATTCTGAACTTTTGATCTTGGTTAGTTTTTCAAAATGTCGACTTTGGAAATTTTGTTCTTTTCAACAATTTTCACTTTTATCAAAATTTCTAACCATTTTTCAAATTTTCGATTGTTTCGACTTTTTTTTTGAAAGTTATGACTTATTTTCAAAAGTTCGATTTTTGCTCTAAATTTCAAAATTTATTTAAAAATATTTCGGTTTTTTTGAAGCTTGAATCATTTTAAAGGTCCATCTTGGTTTCATCATTTTTAACTTTTTTAAAGTAGCTAATCTTTTAAGCTTACCTTTTTTTAAAATTGGTACTTTCTTGAAGTTTTTAATTTTTTCTTTTTAAATATCAACCTGTCAAAATGTTGTCTTCTGGAGCCAAAATTGTGTTAGAAAACTTTATTTTTAGCTTACAAAAGAAAATTTAAAATTTTTGGGGGCTCAATTGTTAAAATCGCCCAAACACAGGTTTAATAATTTTTTTCGAGATTAATTACACGAAAGTCTAGGTTTTAAAGTGCATTATTAACTCTGTTCCAATGTTCAGTGTTAACCTCTTAGAGGACGAATTTCCAAAAATCTCCTTTTATTGCTCATTTACACCAAGAAAGGAATCGTATATCCAAATTTCTAACTTCAGCAGTCAAAGATTTGGTGTTTCAGTTAATCAGAAGTTCCTTCTTTATAATAGTATAGATAATGTAAATTATTAGTTTTTTTTAGTAAATTTTGATCTTTTTCTATGGATTTCAATGGATTTCATTTCCAATCATCACATTCTTCCTAAAATTTCGATTTGAAACTTGAAATTTTGACTTTTTCTAGAAATACTGAATTTTTTCCCAAAATAAAAAATTCATTTCTTTTGTAATGAATGTAATTTACATTTTAATTCGATATTATTCTAAAAATGTTGGCATTTTTTATATATTAGGTAAATTATTTTTTTCAAATTTTGATTTTTTCCGGATTCAAATTTTTTAGTTTTCTTTCAATTCAATAATGATGAAGAATTTTTGCGAAAAAATATGTTGAGAACTTTTTTTTTGTTCCCAAAAATTACTTACAAAATTTCTTCTTCAAAGTCCGACTGACATCTCGAAAACCGAAGAAATAGATCAGCAGAAACAGTACGATTTCTTGGGAAAAACTCCATATTCATATAATTTTGCACATTTCGGAGTCGAAATATCGCGTGTGAAGTAGAAAATAGAAATAATTTTATGATCATCTCTTAAAATTTGTTTAGAAATTACGAATTTAAAATCGGAATATGTCGACTGTTGTTATTAACATTTCATTTTGGTGGAACGGACTAGTCCTTGGTTATCTTCAAAAATTGAAATACAAATCTTGTCCCCTGAAACTAAGAAAGATTAAAAAACCCAACAAGGGTTGCTCTAACGATAGCCAAGCTATCATCTTCAGATAGATAGATGATAGCTTGCCTATCGAGACGCGTTAGAGCAACCTTTGTTGTGTTTTTTAATCCTTCTTGGTTTCAGGGGACGATTAACATTTTTGTCTCGAAGTTTTGATTTTTTTGAAAAATTTGGATTTATTTCATCTTTTTGACCTTATTTTTGAAAATATTTAAAACTGACATTTTGCGGTTGAAAACGTTTATCTTTTTTTTTTTAACTTTGGCTAGAAATTTCAACTTTTTTGCAACTCTGACTATTTTTAAATCCAATTTTTTAAAAACATTTTAATTCTTTTTAAAAATTTGAATTTTTTAAAAGGTTTGTTTTTGAAAACATTGACTCACTTGTAATGCCTGCTTTTTTTAATTTGGCAACATTTTCGCGTCTGCTCATAATTTGACTTCCTGAAAATGACGATTTTTAAAAAAATCCGATTTCTATTTGTATTTAAAATTTCGACTTTCTGAAATATTTCGACTCTATATTTTGAAAATTTTGAATTTCCAATCTTCCATTTTTTTTTAATTTCGATTTTTTTCAAACTTTAACTTATTTTGTAAATATCAACCCTTTCACAATTTTACCTCTTACAGAATTTAATTTTTTTTGAAATGTTTTAAAAATTTTCACATAAAAGTATTTTTTTTTTCAAAATTTTGACGTGTTTTGAAAATTAATTTTCTTTATAAACCTCTGCCTCTTCAAAAATATCCACTTTTTTTTATTAATTTCTAGCTTTGTTCGAACTTTTGACTATTTTTAGAAGTTTTGATTTTATTTGAAAATTCTTTAGTTTTTTGAAAAATTCGATTTTTTTAAATCTTGGCCTTTGACAATTCAGACATTTCAAATTTTTTTGAAAATTTTGACCCTTTATCATCAAATTTCCATTGTTTTCCAAAGTTATGACTTTTTTCAGAATTTGAAATTTTTTCAAAACATCTACTTATTTTCAAAATCTCGACTTTTTGTGAAAACTTTGAATTTTTTTGCATTTTTTTTTAATGTTGATCTTTTTCTTGAAACTTTGGACTTATGGGATAGCTTGGTTGTCGAAATGCGTTAGAGCAAACTTTGATATTGTAACGCAATGTAAATAAATGTAATAGAATTTAGAATAGAATTGTATAATTTAGTAAATAAAAAAAAAGTTTCTAGAAGGATCTGATAAGGGGAAAGCTGCCGCGATAACGAAACAAATGGCAGGCAAGCGTTCCAGAAATTTCGGCAAACGATAAGCCTTATTTGCCGAAAAGTTCTAGAAGCCGGGGGCCAAAACTATGAAAAGGCGGTCAGCTTTCCCTCGAGTGAGTCAGTTAGAAGTCAGAGTAGTTAGTGGGTTAGCAATTAGTAAATAAGTAGTGAGTTACTGTTCAGTTGAAGTGTGCCGAGTTAATTTGGTAATAAAGTGGTATAATCCATCACGTGTAATCAATCGAACCTATAAAGCCCGTAACATCTGGTGTCAGAAGTGGGATTATTCGTGGATTGTGCTTACTACTCAAAAGAAATTCGTGTCAAGTGCCTCAGTTGACTTTATATCGGACGTTTTAAACTGCTAAATAGTTTATACGAGGAGTGTCAAATAAAATCTTGAACATTCTGCTACGCTTTAAAACTGACATTTTGCGGTTGAAAACGTTTATCTTTTTTTTTAATTTTGACTAGAAATTTCAACTTTTTTGCAAATCTAACTATTTTTAAATTCAATTTTTTAAAAATATTTTAATTTTTTTTGACAATTTGACTTCCTTAAAATGACGGTTATTAAAAAAATCTGATTTCTCTTTGTGTTTAAAATTTCGACTTTCTTAAATTTTTCGACCCTATATTTTGAAAATTTTGAATTTCCAATTTTCCATTTTTTTCAATTTCGATTTTTTCCAAGATTTAACTTATTTTGTAAATGTCAACCCTTTCACAATTTTACCCCTCTTTAAGAATTTAACTTTTTTTGAAAAATTTCGAAAATTTTGACGTTTTTCAAAATTTTGATTTTTTTTATAAACCTCTACCTCTTCAAAAATATCCACTTTTTTTTTTAATTAATTTCTAGCTTTGTTCGAACTTTTGACTATTTTTCGCAGTTTTGATTTTATTTGAAAATGTCCATTTTTTTTGAAAAATTTAAATTTTTTTTCGAAGGTTCGAATTTTATATATTAAATTTGACTTTAATTTGAAAAACTGAAAAATCCGAATTTTTATAAAATAATCAGTTATTTGAAATATTAGTTTTTTTAAATCTTGGCTTTTGACAATTCAGACATTTAATTTTTCTTTTGAAAATTTTGAGCCTTTATCATTAAATTTCCATTGTTTTCCAAAGTTATGACTTTTCAGAATTTGAAATTTTTTCAAAATGTCTACTTATTTTCAAAATCTCGCCTTTTTGTGAAAACTTTGATTTTTTATGCATTTTTTTTCAATGTTGATCTTTTTCTTGAAACTCTGGACTTATACAACTTCGATTTTTTGAAGATGATAGCTTGGTTATCAAAACGCGTTAGAGCAACTTCTGTTGTGTCTTTTAATCTTTTTTGGTTTCAGGGGAGAAGATTTGTATTTCAAATTTTAAAAATTTGCCGGTTTATAAAAATTTTAAAGTAAAGATTCTCACTTTTAAAATTTCTAGAATTGTTAAAGTTTTTAACGAGATTTAGGGATATTGTAGGATATTGTACGATAATTGTTTATCTCAAATAGTATAATTTTTTTATTTTCATCTGGCAACCAACACTAGATTAGAAATTCCCCAGTTTGGATTCTCTGATTGATGCTACAAAGGCGCAGTGTTGCCAAATAGATGAAAATTTCCCGTTTTGCGGAAATTTTTCAACACGAGAGAAAAAAAAATGAAAAGTTATCTGAAAACGCTTGTTTGGTTTATAATACCAATTTTGTGAACATGTTCATTGTTCATTTAATCAGCAGTGGTTTAACCGATCCCTACAATTTCTTGGGGTTATCTATCTCTTGAAAGTTCTAAGCATAGTTTTGCCCTTTCCTTGCCCTGCATTTCAGAAACAAAAGATGTATTAAAAAAGTCAAAAAATGTTAAGATGGCAATTAAAAAAAATTTACCATACCTCCATAGCAACAAGAGCTGCAAACCTTGTTTATTAAGGCCATTTTTCTCTAAAATGTATTGTTTCAAAAGTTGCAGTCAATATTCCATACTTTTTGGAAACTTTTTGCAAAATGGTGAGGATTTTTCGTTCACGACTTCTAATTTCTTGCAATTTCCCATGGTAACCCTACATCCTACGGTAAGGTTAATTCAGTTTGGGTAAGTTGCACAAGTTCCACCTTCAAACTCATAAAAGTAAAAGTATTTTCGAGAAATGGTTGTGTCACCAATCCATTATTTATAACTTTCGCATGCCACTGCAGCAGTGTGGTATAATAAAATGAAGGAAAAACAGTATATTTGGTAACAAATTCGGTCTACCTATGTCTATAGTTACGTGTATATTTTTTAAATGAGTCATTCATCTTGTGTAGTAAAATCGTTTGGTAAATGGAATATCCTGATTCATACTATTTCATCGTAGACATGAACAAACTTGTAGGACAACAGCCTTTGTAATTGAAACAGTTGTTGCCTAAAGTCAAGGTTAAAGAACTTTCTGACGTCGGTTTGCGTTAGTTACTAGATAGCATTATTGCTTGAATAAAACTAACATTTTTTATTACTTATCAAATGAAAATGTACACACATAAAAAACTGCGTTGTTCACATTTGTTGCTTCCCAGGAAAAATAATGGCAAAGATTTGAATTACAATTATTATTAACTTCAATTTAAATTAAAAATCTATAATAAAACTAGTTGATATGGACCCTATTCACTATTGTCACAGCTACTGCTTTCTTCAACTTGTTAAATGAATCGATTTTTTGGAATATGGCTTTTTTTAAATTTCTGCGTTTTTAAATTTTGGCTTTTCTAAACTTCTTACTTTTTTCAAAATTTTCACTTTCTTAAAATTTTGACTTGATTTTGAAACTTCCACTTGACATTTCCAACTCTTACTTCGTGAATTCTTTAATATTCATAATTATTAAACTTTATTAACAATTAAAAAGCAACATATATTAAAAATTCCACAAAATTTAAATATGATGCAAAGCCTGGTCCGGTGTTCGCAAATATTTATCGAAACATTGTGGAATTTTTAGTATTTGTTGCTTTTTAATTGTTAATAAACTTTAATAGTTATGAAACTTCTACTTTACTTAAATATTTTTAAATCTTATGAAAGGGATCGGCTTTTTTAAATATTTGAGTTTTTAAACATTTACATTTTTTAACTTCAAATTTGTTCAATTTCCATTTTTTGTTGTTGAAAAAGTCCAGTTTCTTTGAATGAATTTTTTCAAGATCCCAATTTCATTTCAAGGTTTCTAATTTTTTATCGAAATTTCGACATTTTTCAAACCTTCGACTTTAATTTTCTTTTTCACGAGCTTCAACCATCCAAAATTTCTCTATTTTCCAAATTTTAGCTTCTTTCAAAATTTCGACTCTATTTCAAAATTTTTTTCTTTCGAGAATTGCCAATTTTTTCAAAGCTTGACAATGACAATTTTTTAAAATGATACTTTTTTGAAAGGTTGTTTTCAAAATTTCGATTTTATTCCAAAACTTCGATCTTATTTCAAAATTAATACTCTTTTTGGAAATAGTTCGACTTTTTTAAAAATTACGGATTTTTTTCAAAATTTTTCTCTTTTGAGAATTGCAAATTTTTTGAAAGTTTGACAATGACAATTTTTTAAAATGATAGCGTTTTGAAAGGTTGTATGTTTTCAAAATTTCGATTTTATTCCAAAATTTCGATTTTATTTAAAAATTTATACCCTTTTTGGAAATATTTCGTTTTTTTTTAAATTTCGACTTTTAAACATTTTGTTTTTATTTTGGAAAATTTTGACTCTTTTGAAAAGGACTTTTATGAAAATTCGAACATTGTTTTTAAAATTTCCACTCGAAAATTTCAACTTTTTTGAAAATTTATTGAAATCTCCGACTACTCGAAAATTTTTATTTTTTTAAAACGCGACATCTAGTATAAGTGTTGACTTTTTTATCAACATTTTGAACTATATTTCAAAACTGATTATTTTCCAAAATTTCGCCGCTTTTTTAAATTTTCGATATTTTTGTAAGTTTTTTCAAAGGTTGGATGTTTTCAAAATTTCGATTTTATTCTAAAATTTCGATCTTATTTTAAAATTAAAACTCTTTTTGGAAATAGTTCGACTTTTTTAAAATGTACGCCTTTTTTTCAAAATTTTTCTCTTTTGAGAATTGCAGAAGTGCAAATTTTTTGAAAGCTTGACAATGACAATTTTTTAAAATGATAGTGTTTTGAAAGGTTGTATGTTTTCAAAATTTCAATTTTATTCCAAAATTTCGATTTTATTTCAAAATTTAGACTCCTTTTGGAAATATTTCGTTTTTGTTTTAAATTGCGACTTTTAAAAATTTTGATTTTATTTTAGAAAATTTTGACTGTTTTGAAAAGGACTTTTATGAAAACTCTGACATTGTTTTCAAAATTTCCACTCCGAAAATTTGAACTTTTCTGAAAGTTTGTTGAAAACTGAGACTTGATTTTTTTAAAACGCGACATCTAGTATAAATGTTGACTTTTTTATTGACATTTTGCACTATTTTACAAAATTGATTGTTTTTCAAAATTTCGCTGCTTTCTGAAAAGCTTAAAATTGTCGATATTTTTGTAAATTTCAACCTTTGTTCAAAATGTGGTCTTTAAATCTTGATTTTTTTTGAAAATTTCGGGACTTTTTCAAAATTTCAATATTTTTGGAAATATTCAATTAAAAATTTCGTCCCTTTAAAAAAATGTGTTTTACTATTTTTTAAAAAATTTTAAGAACCAGAATTTTCACTGTTACCCAGAATTTTAACCTTTTCGTTTCTAGTTTTGAGAAAGCTTACAATTTTTTGATAATTTTTACTTTCCTTCAAAATTTAAGTTTTCCGAAAACTGCTTTGACTTGAAATCCTACAAATTTTTTAAATCTCGATGTGCCTTTAAAAGCGAGCCTTTCAGATTATTTTTTAAAATTCCAATTTTTTTATGTCCCGAAGTTTTTAGACGATTTCAACATTTTATCAAAATTCTTGAACTTTTGCTAAAAGTTTAATTTATTTTTCTACAATGTTGACATTATTTTCTAAAAGTTTGTTATTTTTTAACTTAGTTTTAATTTAACTACAATTTCGAAATTTTACATAATTTTTACTTTTTTGAAAGTTAAAATTTTCTCTAAAATTTAGCCTATACTTATCCCAAAATATCGATTTTTTTAAATCACCACAATTCATCACAATGTTGATTTTTTTTGAAATGTCGGGTTCTTTTGCAAAATTTAGAATTTTGTTCAAATTTTCGTTACTTTTTAAAACTTTGGATTTATTTCGAAAACTTCAAATTTTTCTTTTTAAAATATCGACTTCCTTCAACATTTCGGCTTATTTTTAAATCTAGACTTTTTCTGATAATTTCGACATTGTTTTTCAATTTAAAATTTCTATATCATAAAAAAACGTGACTTTTACTTTTTCTCAAAATTTTAGCTTCCCAAAATTTTGACTGTTTCCAAATTTCTACTTTGTTAAATATTTTGTTTCAATTATTTTGACTTCATATTTAGGCTTTTCCAAATATTTTTTTTTAAGAATTTTGATGAATTTTTTTTAATTCCGACGTTTTCAAACTTCTGAATATTTTAAAATTTAAGATGAATTTTCACTTTTTAACTTTTTGATTTTTTTGAAAATTTCGTAGTTATTTTTTCAAATTCTCAAATTGTTTGAAAATATCGACTTTCTTAAGGTTTAAACTTCTTTTCCAAATTTTGATTTTTTTAAATTGTTATCTTTTTTGTAAATTTTAACTTTTTATAAAAACTTCGACATTTCTCAAAATTTTGATCTTCCATTGGATATTTTGACTTTTTTGAAAACTTAAATTTGCTTTGAAATTTCGATATTTATTTTGAAAATTGCGATTTTAAATTGCGACCTTTTTTTTAATTAAAAATAAAATTTGAATGTTTCGAAAATTTCAACAGTTTAGAGAATTACGTCTACATTTAAAATTTCGTCTATATTTGAAAATTCGACATTTTTCAATTAATTTTTAAGAATTCGATTTTTCAAAAACTTCGCTTTTTTTAATGCAGACTTTTTAAATTTTCCACTTTTCTAAATTTTCAATTTTTTTTATATTCCTACTTATTTGAAATTTCCACTGCTTAAATTTTCGTCTTTTGTTTTTTAATCTAAATTTTCTTTCAATACTTCGACATTTTTATGTAATAAAAAGTGCCTACTTTCCTTAGACCAATACCGAGTTGTTGCGTCGTCACTTGCACAAATTTCTTCTCAAAATATTTCGCAATTCCGCCAGTTCGATATTGGCGGCGGCCAATTGTTATGCGAAAAAACGAATCGCTCAACGATCTCTTTGGGGCTCTTTAGAACAAAATATCATCGCTTAATTAATATTTTATCACAATTTTGTATTTTCCAATACAAATTCGTTGTATGTTTACTTTATAAATAGATTTTACCCCCCTCCTCCATGAGACTGACTGCCAAAAACGCTGATACAATTGACTTTCATTTATAAACTAAATATTTTATCACAATTTTGTATTTTTCAATACGAATTCGTTGTATTACTTTACGTTTACTTTATAAGTAAATTTTACCCCCCCCCTCCCCCCAAGAGACGGACTGAACAAAAACGCTGATATAATTGACTTTTATTTATAAATTAAAACCCAAAAATTTTCCTAGTTCTAAGTACAGAAATAACGAACTTCCAGTAAAATTTTCATCCCCTACTTAACACCCTTGGGGATGCAAGAAGAATGCAACCTAGACTACAAATTCATGCAGCCCTTCAGGCGTGTATAGTGAATCATAGGTAGCTGAACTACCAACAGTTGAAACACTACCACCTAGCGAAGCGGTTGCTCTCTAGGAGAGTTCCCAGAAGACAAGGATTCTATAACGCACAGACCAATAGGTTTGAACATTTATTGGATTCGAAGTTTGGAAACCAAATTTGGTTTTCAAACCTCGAATCTAATAAATGTTCAAACCTATTGGTCTGTGCATTATAGAACCCTTGGGGAATGCATTTTCCAAAATCCTTTCTAGTACTCAGTATATAAGGAACTCGTGTCCAAAATTTCGTACTTTTAGTCTCATTGGTTTAGGGTGTGCGTTGTCTGTCAGTCAGTGTTTAGAATTTTATTAAACAGATAAAGATATAAATTAAAAATAATCATAAAATTGAATATCACACATTTTCCCACATTTTTGCAGAGTTGCACGTTTCAAGAGGATTGTCTTCATTTTGACAATTTATCCTTGCTTCCTCGCAGTGGCGGATTGTCCATAAGGTAAACTAGGCACGTGACTAGGAGGCGAGGTTACAAGAGAACGAGTGCACATAACCTTTAGTCATCAAGGGTCTCTAGCATAATCATTCGATAAGGTACAACTTACGAAAATGTTTCATTTGAAGGCAAAATTATGGTGGAGAAAGAAAATATTACTGATAAACTTTTCTTTTTCATTGAAATTTTGACCACCAAAAGCATTCATTGGTGAGTATTAAAAGTATTATTAATATTATGAGTATTAGTTATCAAAAATAATTTGGAGGAACACCAAGAGCGTCAATTCGTCAATGAATAAACCAGTTATTATGTTGTCAAATCTATCCACAGCTGCTCTTGGAGATTAAAATTTCAGTGAAAAATTAAAATTCATCAGTAATACTTTAATTTTTCACCATAGTTTTATCTTCATACTTGCAAAATTGTACCTAATCGATTGAATAAGTTACAGATTCTAAGAACTGATCAGACGCTTCGTCTGAAACTAAACAGGATATCTTCGCGAAGTCGCGACTTTTTCACTTAATCAAAATCGATCATTCTTAATACTCACCAATGATTTTGGTGGTCAAAATTTCAATGAAAAAGGAAAGTTTATCAGTAATATTTTCTATTTCCACCATAATTTTGCCTTCATATGGAACATTTTTTAGGTTGTACCTTATCGAATGATTATGCTAGAGACCCAGAAGTTTCATTTGAAACTAATAGCATATGGCCTTCATAATCTTACGCATTGAACGCAATCGATCCATCTTAATAATTGTGATTAAAATTGTAATAAAAAGAAAGTTCATCAGTACTATTTTCTTTTTCCACTACAATTTTGTCTTCATGTGATACATTTGTCTAAGATGTACCTTATTGAATTGTTAAGCTAGAGACCTTAGAAAATTTCATTTGAAACTAAACACCACATCACCACTCCAATCTTACGTATTCGAACACAACCGATCCATCTTAATAATCATTTGGTGATCAAAACTGCAATGAAGAACGAAAATTCATCAGTACTATTTTTTTTTCCTCTACAATTTCGTCTTCATGTGATATATTTTTCTAAGATGTACCTTATTGAATGATTATGCTAGAGACCTTAGAAAACTTCATTTGAAACTAAACAGCATATCGCCATCATAATCTTGCGCATTCGAACACAACCGATACATCTTAATAATCATTTGGTGATGAAAATTGCAATGGAAAACGAAAGGCGATCAGTACTATTTTTATTTTCCACTACAAATTTGTCTTCATGTGATACATTTGTCTAATATGTACCTTATTGAACTGTTAAGCTAGAGACCTTAGAAAACTTCATTTGAAACTAAACACCATATCGCCACTCCAATCTTACGCATTCGAGAACAACCGATTCATCTTAATGATCATTTGGTGATCAAAATTGTAATGAAGAACGAAAGTTCATCAGCACTATTTTCTTTTTCCACTACAATTTCGTCTTCATATGATGCATTTTTCTAAGCTGTACCTTATCGAATGGTTATGCCAGAGACCCTAGAAACTAATCAGAGCCCTCATTTGAATTTAAACATCATATCAACATCACAATATTCGGACACTACCGATCTATCTTATTAATCATTTGATGGTTAAAATTTCAATTAAAAACGAAAGTTCATCATTTTCTCTGTTTGCTTCCTCATGTTGAACCAAAAATCCTATTCAAGTATCCCATTAGGAAATTTTCAGTTAAATAATGACAGCAATTTTTCAAATACTGCAGATTTATGCAATTAGAATGTAACTTAGACTTCAGTATGCAGCTCTGTGAGCCTGTATAGTGGATTATAAGAACTGCCAACAATTGAACCACAAACGCCTAGCACACCGGTTGCTTTCTAGGAAAATCCCAGAAGAGTACATTCTAATGCACCGAACAATATGTTTGAACATTTATCAGTAGCAGTAGTAGTACCTATTTGCCTGAACAACTGTCAGCATTCGAGTTGGATATGCCAAACTGACGAGATCTAATAAGATCGAAACCAGTCTTTGGTTTACAAACTCCGAATCCGATAAATGTTCAAACCTATTGGTCTATGCATTAGAATACTACAGTTATGTTTTATTTCGTTTATTCGTTTATAAGTTAATAGAAAATCTCTTGACCAGAGACTAGTCCTCACTCACTGACAAATCAAAGCAAAACCGACATCATTGGATGTAGAAATGTAAAATTTGTAATTTCTTCATTGGCGGTAACGGACAACTCCCACTAAGAAAGTATAGAGGTAAAGTGGGTGTTAAAATGTCTGTATTAAAGGAAGAAGTCGTGGGTAACAACCAACATGAATTGAGTACGTCTGGTCTAAATGAACCATTAAACGTTCTATGTTTATTATGAAATTAAAAGTTTTTTTAAGTTTTAAAAATCTTCTTTCGCATAATGCATTGAATTAGTTCGCCATTAATGTTCTCATCATGTACCTTTGGAGTAGTTCATTATCAATTTATAAATGAAAATGACATTATCATAGCGACACGATGTTTCTAGGGATCGTGGAAACCACGGATATCCATTTTCTCTGCGCTGCATGAATTTCAATGAGGCTCTGTCGGATGTGATATTTAAAATCCTTTGTGTAGACCTTCCATGCATTTTAGCAGGCGGAATTATAAACATTGTACATATTTGTAAATTATGATAATATTTTTTGTGTGTATCCTTTTGGTATAATTTATCTACACAATGACATTATGGGGTGCCTGGCTGATTGAAATGGCGTCAGATTTTGTAATTTCCCAAAAAGGAGTTTGGGCGCTTTATGATACAAATAAATATTTATAAAATAATGGAAAAAGTTCATAATAACTACATATAAGGGAAATGGATGATTTAACGACAAAAAGAATTTTTCTTAATCACTGGGAACTTGAATTAAAAACAGCTTTAATGGTCCCTTATCTTCACGTGGTCTAAAAAATCGAAGATTAATAATACAGGTCTGCAATAAATCAAAATATGGAATACTAATCATCTATTTTACATATTATATACATTATGTATGATGCTCATTAAGGAAAAAAAAAAGAAAAAATCAATCACGTAGTAATCTACAAATATTGTATGTACATATTAAGATTTTTTTTGAATGAAACGCAGTTAGGGAGAGTTGACCTACCATCATTTAACCTAACATTAATTGGCAGCTTAGCCTTCAGTTGTTGACACTTTATGAGTTGTACAGCACATTTATTTATGTGGTAAACATCAGATTCTACGACATAAAAAACAAATCATCATTAAAAAATGTGACATGGATAGTTTTTGGAATGATTCTACGGTCAAGACGTGTCAACAATATAGACTCGGTTATAACTACTTTATGAAAATGAACGCTTTGGCATTAATTCTCATCATTAGTGCTTCTGACAGTGCTTGTTCTATTACTATGGAGCAGCTACTAAAATCGTAAAAGATTTCGACCCTAGACCCAGTGACTGAAAAATCGATTCTATATGCAAGATGACCCATTAGTTCATTTATGTAAATTACTTTAATAGATCATTTTAAATGAAGGACCATTTTTCCTTTTTTTCGAAAATATGCAGGTTTATATAATTATTTCAAGAAAATTCGAGGTTGCGCTGATTTTTCTATTAACTTATACATATATGTATTAAGCGCAGGTTTGTGTGTTACATCTAACAATGAGGGGTCACCTGATATCAACAATTAAAGGAGTCATCTCCTCCGAAGTGATGATCGGTGGAAGGCAGGTGACGACGGCAGCTCAAATAGAAGGTTCCCTAGTTTGGGATTTTGGGAATTTTAAGAGCAGTCTGTGAAACAAGGTGGATAGGTGCATTCGCATTCTAAGACTTTCAAAGTAACCTCAAAGTTTAACATCAGAATAAAAGTAGGTAGTTTCGCTCAAACGCGTTCATATCTTTGTCCTGAACAGTGTTGGGCATAATCACTAACTTTAAAAAAATCCAAACTAATTAAAAATCTTTATTCGTTATTCGTTATCTGCAACCGAATACGTTTTTCGGAAAGTGATTTTACTGCACATTTCTCGATGAGAATTTCAAGTCTTTTGGCGAACACAAATTATAAGATCTTGACAACGCTGTAAAATGACTGCATTTCAATTCGATGTAGAATAATAAAAACAACAAACGTGATCCAAATACAAAATGAAGTATAAGTTATAAACATTAGTATATTATTGTACTAGAAAATATTTATAGCCATACTTCTATAAGTATTCTCTCTTTATGTTATACTGTTGAACAAATTCCGATTTACAACATTAAAATTTAGACAAAATTCAAAATTTTGATGTACAACTAAATTATGTTCACATTTGGATGGCACACGTTTTAGAACAGGGGTTTTTAACATTTTTCGTGTTGTGCCTCCCTTCCCCACACCTTGAATATAAATTCGAATCAAAGCTGGTAATTAAGAGTCAAAATTTTAAAAATGTCGAAATTTTGAAAAATAGCCCAAAAATTCAAAAAAAAGGGTAAAATATTTTTCGAAAATTTTAAAAATAAGGCAAACAGTTAAAAAATTCAAAATTTTTGGAAAAGTCAAAATTTTAAGGAGTGAAAATGTTGAAAAGTTAAAATTTTGAATAAATCTGAAAGTTTTGAAAAAAATAAATTTTGAAAAATATTAAAATTTTGAAAAATGTCGAAATTTTTATGAACAGCTAAAATTTAAACAAAAAAATTATCAAAAAAAATAACGTTTTGAAATAAATTCATGTATAATTATTAAAAAAATCGAAATAGTGAAAAATAGTACAAAAATTCAAACAAAGGGTGAAATTTTTTTCGAAAATTTTAAAAATAAGGCAAACAGTTAAAAAATTTCAAATTTTTGGAAAAGTCAAAATTTTAAAGAGTGAAAATGTTGAAAAGTTAAAATTTTGAATAAATCTGAAGGCTTTGAAAAAATAAATTTTGAAAACTGTCGAAATTTTTATGAACAGTTAAAATTTAAACAATAAAATTATCAAAAAAAATAACGTTTTGAAATAAATTCATGTAAAATTATTAAAAAAATCGAAATATTGAAAAATAGTATAAAAATTCAAAAAAAAGATGAAATTTTGAAAAAAAAAATGAAAATTTTTAAAAATATTCAAAAATTAAAAAAAAACGACGCATTTTTCAAAAAGATTAAACAATTTAAAAAAAACAAAATTTAAAAAAGTGGAAAATCTTAAAAAATAGACGAAATTTTCAAAAATGTAGAAATTTTGAGAAACAATCGAAACTTTTATCCGAAATTTTTGGAAAAGTCGTAATTTTAAAGAGTGAAAATGTTGAAAAATTAAAATTTTGCATAAATCTGAAGGTTTCGACGAAAAAATTTTCAAAAATGTCAAAATATTGAAAAATGTAGAAATTTTTATGAACAGTTAAAATTTAAAAAAAATAAAATTTCCAAAAAAAATAAAGTTTTGAAAAAAATTCATGGATAAATTTTTAAAATATCGAAATATTGAAAAATAGTCCAAAAATTTAAAAAAAAAGGGTGAAATTTTGAAAAAAAAATCAAAAACTAAAAAAAAAACGAGGCATTTTTCAAAAAGATTAGACATTTAAAAAAAACAACATTTTTAACATACCTAATAAGGAAAAGTCGAAAAATTTGAAAAATAGACCAATTTTAAAAAAGCCAAATTTTCAAAAACAGCGAAAATTTAAAGCCCAAATTTTGAGAAAATTTCTTTTACTTTAAAAAGTCTAAGTTTTAAAAAATAGTCAAAAGCACTCAAAAAAGGGAAAACTTAAAAAAAAAACAGTTTCAAATGAATTCAAAAATTTAATAGGGCTATTTACAAAAAAAAATCGAAATTAAAAGAAAAACAATAGTTTCAAAATATGTATAGTTTAAAAATTTTGACAAAAAGTCAAATTCTGGAAAGTCAAAATTTGGAGAAATAAAATAGAAGATCTAAATTTTTAAAAGCCTAAATTTCAATTCAAGTTTTGGAAAAAAGGGCGAAAATGTGAAAAAAAAGTCAAAATTATGAAGTCCAAAATTTGAAAAATGTCTAGTTTCCATAAACATTTACAATTTTCAACAAAAGTGCAAAAAATAGAAATTTTGAAAAATTGTGGAAAAAGTTCAAAAAGAGTCATCCTTTGAAGAAATGTATAACCTTGAAAAAATCGAAATTTGTGAAAAGTCGGCATTTTTTTCAATTTAATTTATAAAAAACTGAAATTTTGAAATTAAGGTTTTTAAAGAAATACGAAATTTTGAAGATGTCGAAACTTAAAAAAGTCGAAATTTAAAAAAGTCGAAATTTCAAAGTCAAAACTTTCAAAAATAGTAAATTTGTGAAAATGTCGGAGGTTTAAAAAAAGAATGGGAATTTTGAAAAAGTATCAAGGTTATCAATAAAATTGGGATTTTTCAAAAAAATCAAAATTTTCGAACATCAATTCCTGAAATTTCGAAATTTGCCCAAAAGAGTCGAAATTTTACAGAAGTAAAATTTTTGAAAAACATCGAAATTTTGAGAAAGTCGAAATTTTTTGAAAAACATCGACATTTTGAGAAAATTTTAAACGAAGTCAAATTTTGAAAAAAGGAATCCTAATTCTGAAATAGAATCATTTAAACACGTCAACGTCAAAAAGCAAAAATTCCTATTTACAACGCCAAAATTTAGACAAAATTCAAAATTTCGATGTACAACCAAACTACGTTCACATTTGGATGTCACACTTTTTAGAACAGGGGTTTTTAACTTTTTTCGTGTTTGTGCCCCCACCTCGAATATAAATTCGAATCAAAGCTGAAAATTAAAAAAGTCAAAATTTTAAAAAGTGGCAATCTTAGTCGTAATTTTCAAAAATATCGCAATTTTGAGAAATAATCGAAACTTTCATCCGAAAATTTTAAAAATAAGGCAAAAAGATGTCAAAATTTTGAAAAATGTCAAAATTTTCACATTTCGACAAATGTCGAAATTTTTATGAATAGTTAGAATTTAAAAAAATAAAATTTTCAAAAAAATAAAGTTTTCAAAAAAAATCATGTATAATTTAAAAAAATCGAAATATTGAAAAATAGTTCAAAAATTAAAAAAAAACTGAAATTTAAAAAAAATTCCAAAAAACTCGAAAACTAAAAAAACGATGCATTTTTCAAAAAGATTAGAAATTTAAAAAAAAACAAAATTTTCAACATATCTAATAAGGAAAAGTCGAAAAATTTTCAAAATTTTGAAAAATAGATCAATTAAAAAAAAATGTTGAAATTTTTAAAACAGCCAAGCTGGTATAATTAAAAAAATCAAAATTTGAAAAAGCCAAAACCTTAAGAACTAGTCGAAATGTTCAAAAAAGTCGAAATTTTCAGAAATAATCGAAACTTTTCAAAAATTTTAAAAATTATGTAAGATGTTAAAAAATTCCAAATTTTTGGAAAAGACGAAATTTTAAAGAGTGAAAATCTTGAGAAGTTTAAATTTTGAATAAATCTAATAGTTTTCAAAAAACTTTTGAAAAATGTCAAAATAAAAAATGTGGAAATTTTTATAGAAAGTTAAAATTTAAAAAACTCATAATTTCCAAAAAAAATAAAGTTTGGAAAAAAATTCATATCTAAACTTTAAAAAAGTTGAAACATTGAAAAATAGTCCAAAAATTCAAAAAAAAGGATGAAATTTTGAAAATTAAAATCAAAATTTTCCAAAAAATTCAAAAATTGAAAAAAAAAAGTCGCACCTTTTAAAAAGATTAGACATTTAAAAAAACATAATTTTTAACAGAAAACAGAAAAATACATCAAAAAGTTGAAATTTTTAAAGAAGCCGAATTTTCAAAAAAGGCAAAAATTAAGAAAGTCGAAATGTTAAGAGAAATTCGTATTACTTTTAGGTCGAAGTATTGAAAAATGGTCAAAAACACCCAAAATAAGGGGAAACTTTGAAAAGCTCAAAAGTTTCAAATAAATTCAAAAACTTAATGGGGCTACTTACAAAAAAAATCGAAACAAAAGAACAATAGTTTCAAAATACGTATAATTTGAAAATTTTGAAATAAAATTCAGTTTCGAAAAATTTGAAACAAAAAAAAACTATAGTTTCAAAATATGTATAATTTGAAAATTTTTTAAAAAAATTCAAGGTGCTCGAAACTCAAAATTTAGAGAAACAGATACATTTTGAAAAAAGATAGAAATGTTTAAAACCCAAAAATTGAATTAACGTTTTGGAAAAAAGGGCGAAAATACGAAAAAAAGTTGCAAATTTTGAAGTCAAAAATTTTAATTAACATTTAAAATTTTCAACAAAAGAGCAAAAAAATAGAAATTTTAAAAAATCGTGGAAAAGTTCAAAAACAGCCGCATTTTGAAGGAATGTCGAACTTTGAACAAATCGAAATTTGTGAAGTCACAATTTTTTCAAAATTTAATTTATAAAAAATTGAAATTAAGATTTTTAAAGAAATACGAAATTTTGAAAACACGTCGAAACTTAAAAAAGTCGAAATTTTAAAGTTAAAATTTTCAAAAACAGTAAATTTGGAAAAATGTTTAAATAAATCGAAATTTTGACAAAATATCGAAGTTATCAATAAAATTGGGATTTTCAAAAAAATCGACATTTTCGAACATAAGTTTCTGAAATTTCGAACATCAATTTCTGAAATTTCGAACATCAATTTCTGAAATTTCGAACATCAATTTCTAAAATTTCGAAATTTTCACAAAAGGTCGAAATTTTTGAATAGTTCCAACCTTTCAAAAGAGTCGAAATTTTACAGAAGTAAATTTTTTGAAAAACATCGAAATTTACAGAAAGTCGAAAACTTTAAACGAAGTCAAATTTTGGAAAAAGAAGTCGTAATTCTGAAACAATCATTTAAAAACGTCAACGTTTCAAAAAACTCTATATTGAAAAAAAAACTGAAATGTTAAAAATCCAAATGTTTGCAGAGTTTTAAGAAGTCAAAATTTTGTAAGTAAAGCATTTATTCTAAAAAGTAGAAACTTTGAAAAATTCAAAGTCATGAAAAAAAGTCGAAATCTTTGAAAAAATTCAACCCTTCAAAATGCTGCATTTTCAAAAAAAGTGACAATATGATAAAGAAGGCTTCCACGCCCAGAGTCAGTACAGGATATACTCCTTCCGGGATTGGACCGTGTCAAGGAACTACTAAAAGTTTTAGTAGTTCCTTGACAGGGTCCAATCCCGGAAGAAGTATATCCTGTAAAGTGACAATATGTTCGAATACATATCACGCCCCCCTTATGATCTCTTTACGTCCTCCTAGGGAGACGCGCCCCATCTATGTTTAGCACTTACTTGTCGGAACATTTGTTAGCATTCAAGTTGGATATATCAAACTGACGAGATCTAACAAGATCGAAACCGGTCTTTGGTTTCCAAACTTCGAATCTAATAAATGTTCAAAATTGGTCTGTACATTAGAATATGTACTTCACCAGTTATGACTACAACCAGATTCGAAGAATTATATCAGTCATAACCCCAGCATAAAGCAAATAGTTAAAATTCTCAGAAGCATCCACAAATAAAAGGCAAAGAACAATCTCGTTACTTGTAATGAGAACATTTCCTGAAACATTGTCAACATTGTATGCTAGGCTATATATACTTTTGACATAGGTTTTTTGCATCAATAAAAGTAACAATTAATGTATGCTAAAAAGTAATTTATTCTCTAATAAATGCGTTTTACACACCCTGAACAATAAAAAGTTGGCGCCACAGTTGCCATTAACTAGAAAAAAAATCACCTGCAAGCACCATAAATAATTGATCAGCTGACTCATTCATGGTTTAGGTACTATATGATCAAACAACCAAGTAAATTACGTAAAACACGACCTCCATTACAATACTCAAGTGTAGACTTTGATTCCATTTTAGATTTGAAAAACTAATGATACAACAATATGATCGTGGATAGCACTTAGAATTAAGTAATACTTGTAGGCATTATATCATTTTAACTTTACAATTTTTGATCACGCCTCGTATATATGAAGGCTTATGGAATGCACCTAATATCTCATTTGAAAAATCTATTCATTTTTGATTATATCTCTCTTGTTTATCAAGCTAAGGATAGTTGTAATTGTTGGTTATTGTATAATGTAGGATAATCCATAGACGACCACCTGGCACATTGATTGTAGAATAAAATTTATAAAAATTGATAAACAATAAACCCGTTCACTTTATTCCTAAAAACTTACATGAAAGTTTAAACAGCTGGAACGATTTCCTCTTCATCTGCTGGAAATCGATTTATAAAAAGCCCAAAAAAGCTTTTACTAAAATGGCTCTTATCTAGGGATCGCAGAGTTGAGGCATTTAATTCGGTATAAACATAGTCAATTTAATTTTGGTAAAAAGCTTTTAGCACTTTACAAACTGCGAATCAGAAAACGACAAATAGAGAAGAAACTTTAAATTTAAGATCCCTATTATGCTTCTATTTTAATTTAAATTTCTAATAATGTCCCAATTCACACATTCATATATTTTATAATTGATGTGGGGTAACAAGTATGATCACGAAGGTTTCTACGGCCACAGTCCATGTATAATAATCAGTAGATTCGTAGATTTTTGTGGGATCACTTAGATCAATGTTTCCCAACTGGTGTGTTGTGACACACAACTGTGACGTTGGGATTACTCAGGTGTACCGTTGGAATTACTCAGGTGTGTCGCAAAAATATGAAATAATTTTATGTCGAACTCCGCTAATTTAAAATAGGTAAAATAAGCGACCTTTTTTTATTTTAAATGGTCAAAATGTAGCAAGAGGAATGACCCAGATTTATCTGTAGTGGTGGTGGTACGTTTTTTTTTTAGTCAAAAATTTTTAGGTCCGAGAGAATTATCTATTGTGATACTTTTCTCAGTCACTAAAAATTATTATGAAAAAGCGGAGAAAATGCAGCAATTAAATAGAAAATATGCGTATTTAAATGCAGCAATTTTGAAGAAAAAAATTTTGTGAAAAAAAAATGTATGCCATAACGGAGAGAAGATAATTTTAACAAAGAAAAGTAGGGATTAAATTAATATTAAATAGAAGTATCTATGTATAGTACTAGTTTTTATCAAATGTAAATTTACATTGTTAAAAATTTGAAAAAAAAACAAAAAATAGTAAAAAAATCATAATGATATTGAAGCTTACAAAATAAAAAATCCAGACGTGGAAAAAAGTCCGAATATGAAAACACTCGGGCTGTAAATGCAAATTTTTAAAAAAAGATAAATTTCGAAGTTACTTTAAAATTTAAACTAAATACAATAAGATTAAAAAAATAAATGCATAACTGGAAACCTAACAAAAAAGTGATCCCTTATTTTAAAAACTGCTGTAATTCCAAAGCTTATAAAATTCAATCCTAAAGGCAGATTTTTCAGAAAATAATTTAAACCGAAACATTGAGCTTTAACACGAAATTTGGAGGAACGGACTGGTCCTTGCTTATTTTCAAAAATTGAAATACAAATCTTGTCCCCTGAAACCAAGAAAGATTAAAAATCACAACAAAGGTTGTCCTAACGCGTTTCGATAGCCAAGCTGTCATCTTCAGAGAGATACTCAGTGTCTAATTTCAATATTTCTTGGTTTCAGGGGACAAGATTTGTATTTCAATTTACGAAATGTGAAAGAAAAACAGTTAGACGCTTCAAAAAATTTTAAACAGGGAGATATTACAGCCTTCGCCTTAACACAAAGTTTGTTTTAAAAAAATTTTTGAAGAAAAACTTGGAAATTTATTTAAAAAAAAAATGAGAGAAAAAGAACTTTTGAGGAATAATTCGAATTTGAAATTTCTCAAAAATATACCTTATTTTGAAGAAAACAATGGTTTTCAGAAATTAAAGAAAGTCGAACCTTTGAGGATGAACTTTCCTAAAAAAGTTTTAAAAAAAATTCTCATAATTTCTTTGTACAAAATATTCGAACTTTTGAAAAATATTTGCAACTTCGATAAAAAAAATCAACATCTCTATAAATTTTACGACGAACTTTTTTCTCTTTTTTTTTAACACAAATTGAGAAAATGCCTAATTTCAAGATAAGTTGTTGGTACATAAAAAAATGAAGACAATCCAGAGAAATATAGAAAAACAAAAAGTCGAATTTTATAGTAGAAAAATTGAAATTTCAAGAAAATTCGAAAAGTTTGCAAATATCGAATTTTGGGGGAAATCTCGAAATGTTCTTAGAGAAAAAAGTAGAAATTTCAAGAGAAAAATTAAAAATTCAGTACCTGTAATTCCCCCTTAAAAAAAATTTTTAGAGAATAGTCGAAATTTCGAAAACTTAAATTTCTAAATGACGTTTCAAAAAATTCCAAGAGATAAAAGTCCTTGCCTTAACACAAAGTTTTTTTTTAAAAAAGTATTTGAAAAAAAACTTGGAAACTTATTTTTAAAAAATTGAGAGAAAAAGAAATTCGAAATATCGAATTTTAGAGGAAATCTCGCAATGTTTAAAAAATCTTAAAGAAAAGATTCGACATTTCAAGAGAAAAACTAAAATTTCAGTGCCCTTAATTTCTCTTTAAAAAATTTTTGAGAAAAGTCGAAATTTCGAAAAATTTAAATTTCTAAATAACGCTTTAAAAAATTCCAAACATGAAACTTCGAGATTAAAGTCTTCGTCTTGACACACAGAATTCGAAATTTCTCAAAAATGTTCGTTATGTTAAAGAAAAATCTTAAATTAAAAAAATCGAACCTTTGAGGAAGAATTTTCCTTAAAATATTTCTGAAAAAAAATGTATATGATTTTTTTAGCAATATTCGCAACTTCCATAAAAAAATCAACATTTCTATAAATTTTGAGAGGAACTTTTTTCTCTTTTTTTAAACACAAATTGAAAAAATGCCTAATTTCAAAATAAATTATTGGTACATAAAAAATGAAGACAATCCAGAGAAATATACACAGAAAAGTCGAATTTTATACAAGAAAAATTGAAATTTCAAGAAAATTCGAAAAATTTGCAAATACCGAATTTTAGGGGAAAGCTTGAAATATTTAAAAAAAATCTTAGAGAAAAAAGGCGAAATTTCGAAAAAAAAATTAAAACTTCGTTACTCTTAATTTCGCTTAAAAAATTTTTAATTCCTAAATGACGCTTAGAAAAATTCCAAACAGGAAACTTCGAGATTAAAGTCTTCGTCTTGACACACAGTTTCATTAAAAAAATTTTTTTAAGAAAAACTTGGAAATTTATTTTTAAAAAATGACAGAAAAAGAACTTTTGAGAAATAATGGGAATTCCAAATTTCTCAAAATGTTCGTTATTTTGAAAAAAAAACTGGAATTAAAAAAGTCGAACCTTTGAGGAAGAACTTTCCTAAAAAGGCTTTTAAAAAAAAGATTCTTATGAATGTTTTTTAGAACTTTTAGGAAATAATCGTAAATTCGATAAAAAAATTAAGATTTCTATAAAATTTTGAAGAAAAACTTGGAAATTTACCATATTTTTAAAAACATGAGAGAAAAAGAACTTTTGAGGAATAATTCGAATTCGAAATTTCTCAAAAATGTTCGTTATGTTGAAGAAAAATCCGAAAATAAAAAAACTCGAACCTTTGAGGAAGAACTTTCCTAAAAAAGTTTTTGAAAAAAAATTCCTATGATTTATTTTAGAAAATATTTGAACTTTCGAGAAATATTCGCAACTTTGATAAAAAAAATCAACATTTCTATAAATTTTGAGAGGAACCTTTTTCTCTTTTTTTTAAACACAAATTGAAAAAATGTCTAACATCAAGATAAGTTATTGGTACATAAAAAATTAAGACAATCCAGAGAAATATAGAAAAACACAGAAAAGTTGAATTTTATACAAGAAAAATCGAAATTTCAAGAAAATTTGCAAAATTTGCAAATATCGAATTTTAGGGGAAATCTTGAAATGTTTAAAAAATCTTAGAGAAAAAAGTCGAAATTTCGAAAAAAAAATTAAAATTTCGATACTCTGAACTTCGCTTAGAAAAATTTTACAGAATAGTCGAAATTTCGAAAAAATTTTAAATTTCTAAATGACGCTTCAAAAAATTCCAAACAGGAAACTTCGAGATTAAAGTTTTCATCTTGACACACAGTTTCATTAAAAAAAGTTTTTGAAGAAAATCTTGGAAATTTATTTTAAAAAAATGAGAGAAAAAGAACTTTTGAGGAATAATTCGAATTCGAAATTTCTCAAAAATGTTCGTTATTTTGAAGAAAAATCCGAAAATAAAAAAAGTCGAACCTTTGAGGAAAAACTTTCCTAAAAAAGTTTTTGAAAAAAAATTCCTATGATTTTTTTTAGAAAATATTTGAACTTTTGGGAAATATTCGCAAGTTCGATAAAAAAATCAACATTTCTGTAAATTTTGAGAGGAACCTTTTTCTGTTTTTTTTTTAAACACAAATTGAGAAAATGCCTAATTTCAAGATAAGTTGTTGGTACATAAAAAACGAAGACAATCCAGCGAAATATAGGAAAACAGAGAAAAGTCCAATTTTATAGGACAAAAATCGAAATTTCAAGAAAATTCGAAAAGTTTGCAAATATCGAATTTTGGGGGAAATCTCGAAATGTTCTTATAAAAAAAGTAGAAATTTCAAGAGAAAAATTAAAACTTCAGTGCCCTTAATTTCTCTTAAAAAATTTTTGAGAATAGTCGAAATTTCGAAAAATTTAAATTTCTAAATAACGCTTCAAAAAATTCCAAAGAGATTAAAGTCTTCGTCTTGCACAAAGTTTCTTTAAAAAAAGTTTTTAAAGAAAATCTTGGAAATTTATTTTAAAAAATTAGAGAAAAAGAACTTTTGAGGAATAATTCGAGTTCGAAATTTCTTAAAAATGTTCATTATATTGAAGAAAATTCCGAAATTAAAAAAGTCGAACCTTAAAAGAAGAGCTTTCCTAAAAAGTTGCTGAAAAAAAATCTGTTATAAATTTCATTTGAACTTTTGGGAAATATTAGCAACTTAAAATTAAAGTTTATAACAATTTTGGGAAGAACCTTTTTCTCTTTTTTTAACTAAAATTGTGAAAATCCTCATTTCAAGATAAATTTTTTGTACATAAAAAAAATGAAGACAATCCAAAGAAATATAGTAAAAAAAATCGAAAAAAGTCGAATTTTATAGGAGCAAAATCGAAATTTTAAAAAAATTCGTACTATTGATTTTAAATAAAAGTTTCCATCGAGGCTCTGTGAGTATGGTCGAAATTCTGAAAATAAATGAAATATTTCGAAAAAAAATGTCAACACTATTAAGAAAAATCGAAATTTTGAACCTTACGTCGACATTTTAGAGAAAAATCATTATAAATTGCAACTAAAGATGCGATTTTTTGATAAAAAGCGCTATTTTCAAATGTAATTTCGAAATTTTTCATTAAAAATCAAATGGTTGAACGTTTTTATTGTAATTTCGACTTTGAAACCAGAAATGTGGTTCATATTTTTTTAGAACAAATCGAGACATGACATTTTTTTGACTTTTCAACTTTAAGCCCGGAACTTATGAAAGTAAGTTTAAGTTTTAATACAAAATGTCAAGAAAAAATCCATATTTCAAATTTTTTGTTTAAAATTTATAGTTAGGTATCAAGTGAGTATTTTGATAAAAACTCGAATATTTAATTTAATTGTTTAGAATTTCTAGAAAAAAAAATTGAACTTATTAGAATTGTTTAAAACAAATTAAATTTTTTCAAAGTTTTTCTCTAACTAGAAACAAAAAAGTCAAAATTTCGAAAAAAAGACATCGAAATTCATACAAAAATAACCTTAAAGTCTCCACTTCAATTTCATAATTTTGACTCTGAACTCGCATTCGAGTTTCTTTCCGAAACTTAGCTATAAAAAGCAAGTCTCTATAATAAAAAGCAAAAGTCGAGAAAGAATTGAGTTTAATAAAAAAAATGCGAAATTTTTAGTAGAATTAAATAAAAAAAACCTCAATTTTGATTTTTTGAGAAAAAGCCAACAATTGACTCAAAA
Organism: Dastarcus helophoroides; assembly: GCA_028583605.1. NCBI lineage: Eukaryota > Metazoa > Arthropoda > Insecta > Coleoptera > Bothrideridae > Dastarcus > Dastarcus helophoroides. The sequence continues at coordinate 31,358,909 of CM053328.1, forward strand.
TTTAGGTAAAAATTTCCCCGTCAGTAAATTTTTCACTAAAAATCAAATGGATTAAAGTTTTTTTTCTAATTTCGACTTTGAAACCAGAAATGTGGTTCATATTATTTTTTAGAACAAGTCGAGATTAAAATCGAAATTTTGAAATTTTTTTCTTCTTTTCAACTTTAAGCTCGGAACTTATAAAAGTAAATTTAAGTTTTAATACGAAATATCAAGAAACAGTCCAAATTTCAATTTTTTTGTTCAAAATTTATATTAGTTAGGTCTCAGGTGAGTATTTTGATAAAAACTTGAATATTCAACTAAATTCTTCAAAATTTATAAAAAAAGAAATTAGATTTTTGGGATTTTTTTAAAACAAAATAATGTTTTTAAAGATTTCCTCTTAACTAAAAATAAAAAAATCTACATTTCCAACTAGAAATAAAAAAATCAAAATTTCGAAAAAAAGAGATCGCAATTCGTACAAAAATAACTTCAAAGTCTCCACTTCAATTTCATAATTTTGATTCTGAACTCGCATTCGAGCTGCTTTCCAAAATTTCGCTATAAACAGTGAAAGTGGAAAAAGAATTGACGTTTAATAACAAAATTGCGAAATTTTTAGTAGAATTAAATACAAAAACCTTAATTCTGATTTGTTGAGAAAAAAGTCAACAAAATGAAGTCGAAATTTAGGTGCAGAGATTTAGGTTATGTATTGGTCCCCGTCAATTGTTAGCTAGGATCTATTCCTTAAAATTAAGTATAAAAGGTAATAAAACAAAACAGTCTAAAATACTATTTAAAAAAAATAGGTAAACTTTATGTAATCAACTATACAAAGTTACAAACAGTTTATGCAATTTCATGGTTTGTTAAATTGAAAGAATTCGATTTGTTTTGTTTTACATATAAACTCGGTAACAGCACAAACATTATTTTATTTCTGCTACACCCAAAATAAAAAATTTTCATTTCAAGCAAAAAATATTCCTGAGTAGGAAGGTTGTAATACGATAACACGGCAGATGGCGCAGTGATATATACAATGCAACACACTTTCCCATTTATAAAATTAATTCAGATCAAGGCAATAAAATAAATATAAAATGTAAAATACTACGTAAAAAATCAACAGAAAACAATATACTATAATCAGCTATTCAAAGTTAGAAATAAGTTGTTTGTAAAATATATTGAATTTGCATTTTATTTAAGTATTTAATATATTTAGGGCTCCGCAAAAAATCTTATCGCGCCCCGCACTTATTGGATCCGGCCAGTGTCACTAAAAGAAAAAGGTTGGGAACCACTGACTTAGATAATGTAAGAGAGTAGGTAATTTTTTTAAAGAATTCTATCGATGTAATTAAGTGTTCCGTATTACCTCATAATAGTATATTATGAGATAAAAATGTTTAGTTTACATAAAAGTCACATTCGTGACAAACGATTTAAAAAAAAACACAACTCCCGATTCATTTTTGAACACACCAATCACAGACTAAATTAGGAAGGCATTTTCATGAATCTCAAGCAACACCAAAAAAAAATTATCCACCAAGAACGAGTCAGACTTGCACAATTAAATTATAATTCGTTAATGTGTACTGAAATTTTCTCTAATTTTTTCGTGTGATAATTGAAAGATGAAGAAATTGTCTAGTTTCAAATCGACACCCTTTTAGAGATTCCATAGCAAGATTTAGGGAACCGGTGACTGACATAACTTTAACACCATAAAATGTCTCAAGTAAAAAGCATTCACATATTCACAATGACTAAGACGGTTTTTAAAATCGCGCTAAAATATTCGGTCTCAACGTCTCAGCTGGCTGTGGTGTATTGCATACTAACTGGTTACTCTGCGAAGAAATGCACTACACACTACTGAACTGGTACCATACAACCTTCAATGTGATCACAATAAATATCTTTTTAAAACAATAATTAGTAATATATATCTTATTAACACTATCTTTAAAGAAAATGACAATACTACTCGGAAACATCTTAATTTAATTAAGTAATATATGAATGTACAACTGAGACACCATAATTTTTTAAATGGACTCATAAATAATTCGTACACTGGTAAAAATAGATTACGACCGTCTTTAAGTAATTTTATCTTGAAACTATCAATTTGAGTCAGGAAAGTAGGGATACGATATTATTAATTAAACATCCACAATAAAGCCATTAACTTAATTGCTTCGATACATCATGAAAGCAAAACGCAAAATTCTAATTATAGGGGATATTTCTAAATAATGAAAAGGTCAGGAAAGTGACTGACGTCTAGCAGTGAAAACCGAATCGAATATAACACGTGGATAATACTCCCTAGCAGAAAGTTTCGATCTGTAAAATCATCTAATTGCATATAAAAGGTAGAAATTGTCTACACCTTCGCTGCAACGTTGCCTTGGATTAATTAAAATGGATTTTTTCGTCACTTACCTCTTTCTCCAAATGTTTTGATTGCTAAGAAAGTTACCTTCACTAAGGCAATACTTTTAAGAGTAAAAAGTTGGAAAAGTTTCGGCAGTCGCGGTTAGATGGCTCTTTTGTTATAAATTGCTGACACGTCGATTCGGCGAGGCCAAATTGATTTACTTTAGCATCTTCGGAAAATTATTTGACTCTTCTGACCTCCAAACATAATAATAAAAAACAATACGAGAATAACGCTGATCATATATTATAACGTTGAAAAAAAATTAATAATTGATACGCTTACGTGTACAAGCGACAATCAGTATAAAAAAGTAACTGCACTTAATAATATATCAAGTCATCGTCTCGTTCTCCTGTCGTATTTTCATATCTGTAACTTAGGTACCTTCTACTCTTCTTTTACATCGTTAAAATGTCCGTTCCGCGTTTTTCTTTTTGACTTTTTTCTCTTTAAAACTTTGGTGCGTCATTGTTGTAAGACTTTGTACAAAAAAATGTTAGTTTTTATAGAAATGTTAGGAGTCGCTGCTGAAATTCAGATCTCAAATAACTCAAAAGTGAGATTAAAATTAATGCACGGAAAAAAGTGGCAGACCACCAAAAATCGTTTAACTGTTGTGCCATAGTGTTTAACCTTCATCGACGATTTTATTTCGCTCAGCATATTTTCCCATATAAATTACGTTACCGTATCCAATTTTCTAGACACACTTAATGAAGTTAACCGTGAACTATAAAACTCTTGAAATTGTTTCCGATATAACTCCCACAGTCCATCCGGTGTACAGGGGCGATTATTACGAACAATCAGGATTACGTAGGCGAACTACAATCATAATTGAATGAGGTAATGACACCAACACAATATTAACTTGAACCGAAAGTTGCGGAAGACGTTGGAAAATCCCGTGTTTTAGGCCTTATGCAACAATAATCGGAAACCTCATTTTAAATGATCTCATTACTAAACAGTTTGATTGGCATTTAGGTATTTGCATTAATCCATCAAACTGAGAACTGTTATTTTTGGCATACCTGTTTTCCTTCGGGGTCCCCACAACACTGGGGGCGAAGCGTTGCCAATTGGAAGCGCCAGTTTGCCCGAAACTTTAGACTCTGGAACAGAAAAGTTAAACTTATTTTTTAACCTAATTCGTTAACTGAATATACATATAAATAAATAAATAAATAAATAAGGGAGTATGAAAATGTCAACTTCTTTTTGAATATTGTCATTTTTATTAAAAATTAGCTGACACCTCCCCACCCCGCGACTTTGTCTACGAAAGGTCCAATAACGTCATATTTAAAAATAAAAAAATTTTGCTGTGGATAATATTGAAATTTTCCTAAGACATATGGATACATTTCGATAGTAGAAACTATCTGTTTTTAGTGAATAATGAACAATACTATCGACCACCTTTTCATGGCGCAATTTTCCATACTAAAACGATTTCGACAATTGGTATAGCAGTTGAGCCCTTGATAGCCCAAAGGCTACATTTTATGCAGGAAAACTGTTGTCGACACTAATTTTATGGAAGCCATCTGTTGGTATATTAATGCAATTTTCTTACTAGTTATAGACTAAAACAGTGTTTCCCAACCATTTCTTTGTGATACACTTTGGTATTAAGTAAAAAAGGGCGACGTATATTATGCGCATCAACTGCCTAAGAAATTGAGTTTTAGCACAAACCTTTTTTGAGATAAAATTTTCAAATTATTGGTCAGCCTGACTATTTATTGAGTACTTGGAATACGTTCTGGATTCGTTTTGGGTTGCCTAAAGTTTAGGCCAGCACTTAGGTCACCCTTTCCGAGCCCATTGTGCTATCCCCGTGATTGAGGTATCCTTGGTTATTCATTGAGCTACCCAACCTTGTTGAGAAACTGAAGAACGTCTCTTGGATGCGCCTCTTCTAAAATGGCCACACTAGGCCAGAAGTTCCCCAGCGTGGATCATCTGATTGATGCTAGTGCCGGGCAGTGACACATCACGTGCTTGACACTCTCATCTTCTTCTAAACACCCTCTGCAACTCGGGTCGTTTATAATTCCCATTCTGTGGAGGTGTTTGTTTAATCGACAGTGACGTGTCTAAATCCATACAAGTTTCCTGAGATTATTCCTTGAGAGTTGTAGGCATAGTTTTGCCCTTTACCTACAAGGCATTCAAATGAATGCGTGAGTTTGTCAGCATGTTGTTATTGATGCCCATATGGCTTTGTGTTTACGATAAATTTTTTCGTTAAGTAGGGATCTTAAGGTTGATCTCGCCAGGGGAAGGGTTGGTTCTGGTCCAACGAATTGTCCCTCCGAACCCTTCCTCGCCAGTTTGTCAGCACGTTCGTTTCCCTCTTTCCCAGAATGTCCTTTGATCCATATTAGATCAATTGCATTCTCTTGTGATAGGCGTTCTAAAGCTAGATGGCAGTTCCATATCAGCACTGAGTTTGTTTTCACATTCCTTAGGGTCTTGAGGGCTGCCTGGATGTCCTTCTTTATTTGGATATATTTTCCTGTAATGTTCAGTTGCGTCATATGTACGGCACTATATAAAATTCCCAACATCTCCGCTTGGAAGATTGTTGAGTATTTACTAACTCAATACTTACATTTAAGTTCAGGTCTTCCGAAAAGATTCCTGTTCCAGTGCCCGTATTTGTTTTCGATCCCTCCGTGTATATACTTACGTCTGGTATCCTTGCTTGTAGTTCATCCATTTTTATACGGTAGGATTTTGTGAAGTTATATTTCACCGGTAGATGGTCCCAGAATAGGTGCCGGTGACCCACCGTTTTACCTACCGTATTCCACATTCCTCCTGCTCGTAAACGAAGAGCAGAAGCCTATGCCGCCCCTTCAAGAAATATATCGAGAGGTGACAGGCACAAGATCGCCTCCATTGCTGCTGTTGGAGTGGATTTCATTGCTCCTATCACTGCCAGACACGCTAGTCTCTGGATTTGATTTGGCTTTTGTTTTATAGTGGTGCCCTTGGTGTCTTTGGCCACCAAACTATAACTCCGTAGCTTACAATTGGTCTAATGACTGGCGTGTATAGCCAAAAGGTCATCTTAGGGGATAACCCCCTAGACCTCCCGATGGCCCCACGGCCTTGCCAGAAGATCTTATAAGCTTTGTTTAATTTATTTTCAATGTGGTTCTTCCAACTCAGTTTGCTGTCAAGTTCCATACCAAGGTATTTCACTCGATTTGACAAATCGAGTTGGGTTCCCACGAGTTTGGAAAATTTTAGTCGTGCTAATTTCATCTTATTCGTAAAAAGAACCATTTCCGCCTTTGCAGGGTTTGCTGCTAGGGAATGTTCTATACACCATTTCTCGACTACTCTTACTACTATTGCTGCAGAGAACCTGCAGCAACATGCACTTTCCCCGCCATAGGTACGGGGTCACCCTACAACTCACGGGTTCCGGCGAATGGCCCCTACAGAGTTACTTGTTACCAAGGGATTTCAGCGTACGGGAGGAAAAATTATTAACGCAGTCCTCTTAACTTGAGGAACGGAACTTAGCAGGGAAACTGCGACGCACTACTGCCGCAATCCCTCCCGCGGGGAGCCACGTGGAGGCGTCCGCCCGGACATACGGGACCCCATCGTATGCCCGTGCTCCGCGCCAGAGAGACAATCTACCCGATTCGATCTCCCCGACTCGCACCGCTGGTATCAGTGGGCTCCCAGCTGCAAGGCCACATTAAAATATATAAATGAAGACAAGACGAACGAGTATGTTAAAATATATAAATAGAAGATGTATTTAAAATCTCGGCGTAGGGTTGCAGAGGGGTCCTACGCCCTGGTGGAATAGGCAGTGTAGATGGCTGCCTAAAGCGGACGGACACCAAATAAACACAAAGATACAAAACACATCATAAAATAGATTACCAGCGGGCTAATGGCCAAGAGTTTTTCCTATGCGGCTAGTTCCAATAGGTCGAGGGCGGGCGTCGTAGTCCATAAACGTATGATATATGTTTACGGAGCTACGCAACGCTATTAACGAAATGGTCAATAGCGTTGAACGGTCCTTTATGCCAAGCTTGGCGAGAGAACTGACCGTCTCCTTGGGCATCGCCCCCCTCGTGCCTACCATTATCGGTAGGACCGATCCTGATGAAGCTCCTAAGTTCACCAGGAGATCAGGTAGCAAAGGTATGTATTTGTCAATTTTGCTTTGACGTCCCTGGGCAAGATAGTCCCCATCTTCGTGGCGGACTGTGACGTCGACCACTAAGACCCTCTTTAGCACCAGGTCAGGTTTGAGATTCCCGCCGTTAGGAAGCCTGATGGCTGGCTCCCTTACGACCGCTACCTGATTGTCCCTTTTGATTACTTCATTCATGACGAGATCCTTTATTTCGTCATGTCGGCGGATTCTTAGGCTTTTAGTTACCACACACTGTCCTAGGATGTGGCCCAGTGTCTCAGGCTGGGCCTTACATCTTCGGCACAGTATGTCCGTCTGTGGGATTCGCACGATTTAACGTCACCTTGTTGGCTGCTGTGTTGGTTCGCATTTTGAGGGCGTTATAAAACTGCTTGGCTTTAGGAGCTTTGGATGTGCTAGCCAAGCATTGGCAATTTTGTCGTGGGATAAGGAACGAACCGACTTGCCTTGCGAACCCCTGCGAGGGCGTCTTTAACTCGAAGAGTACTCCCTCCTGTTTACCTGAAAGCAGAATGGTTATATCATCTGCGTAGCCAATTGTATAGAGACCCCGGTCATTGAGTTTTCGGATAAGGTCATCCGCTATGATAAACCATATAAGAGGGGATAATACACGCCCTTGCGGACATCCCTTACTTACGATTCCTCTGACCGTATAGTCTCTTTCTGTAACTTGTATTGCTCGCCACTCAAATATATGTCGTATGAGTTCCCGCAAGGTAGGGTTCAAGCGCCAGAGAAATGCTATTGAAGTTAGGTCTCACAAAGGCACTTTCTATGTCCAGAAATACATCCAGGGTGTGTTCTTTTACTTCTAGCGATCTCTTGATCCTACTAACTACTGAATGTAGCGCAGTTTCGGTAGATCTGCCGGAAGTAAAAGCATGATTATTTGAATGTAAGAGGTAATGTATATCGAGGCTATCCCTTATATATCTGTCGCACAACCTCTCCAACGTCTTCAGTAGGAAGCACGTTAGGCTGATTGGGCGATATGATTTAACCTCACCTTGAGGTTTACCCGGTTTTGGAAAAAAAATTACTTTGACTTCCCTCCATTCTCGGGGTATGTATTTAAAGGCTATACACGCCCTGAAAATTTGCCCCAGGTATTTTTGTATCCACACCATTCCCTACTGAAGCAGGGCAAGGTAGATACCGTCAAACCCTGGCGATTTGAAGGGAGCAAAGGATTGTACGGCCCAGTTCACTTTTGTGTCATTTACCATCTGAACAGCCAGCTCCCAGTCCCTATTTCTAGGGTGAGAGGCTGAGTGCCCATGCCACTTATGGCCTAGGTATAACACAGCATCCTAGGAAAGTGCGTGTTTAGTAGCTCTGAAGCTGTTTGTGCGGATGTACTGGTATATGTCCCGTCGGCCCGGATTTATCATGCTTACCTGTTGCTTTGGATCTTTCGAGAGTATCTTTTTCAGTCGGGAAACTGATGTAGCAGACCCTCACGTCACTACAGGATTTTCTTCATTTCTCCCTTTGTCTCTTGCGAATAAGTTTCTTGTATTGTTTCCGGTGGTTGTGGTAAGCCTTCTAGTCATATACCAGTATTGTCTTCTTCGCTTTGTTGAAGAGCTTGTTTGCCTGAGATGTGAGTTTTTAGAAAAACTTGGAAACTTGTGTTTCGACAAAAAACTTTTGTCTTGTAAGTTATCATTAGCATTTAAAAATATGCTTAAAAATATACATTACTATAAATCAGGCATATATTAATATATTTTCATGAAATTATCAAGATTTTCCTTGAGTACTGGGCAACATCAAGTTATCCTTCGTTGTTGACGATATTGCCATCCATTATTTTAGAAGAGGGAAAATCCTCGGGGTAAATCTAAGACATTTATTTAAGCTCTAATTTACAATGGCTTATGGCGGGATGGTTTTGAATATCAAGTAGACAATAAATTTGCTGCCAAAATTAACTAAATCAACTGCGCGATTCGCAAATAACGGCATTAAATCAGTTTTATCTAACGCCCTCGATTCCGAGATTGTTTGGTCGAACTCGACTGTGAGAGTTCATTTACATTCTCTCTGCAAATATTTGGATTGAATCTTAGACTTAGGTACAAATGGCACTGAATATTTAAACTAGCAAACTGCTTTAAGATATCACAAACATTATGAATTTTGTTTAGATGCTGATATGTCATCTGTATGACAATATATAGTGTATTGTGACAATAGATACATTATTGGTGCATTAGTTGAATTATTAGTTCATTTTAAAATTATTTTCATTTATATCGTATTGGAAAGTCATTACTGTCAATCTGAATAAAGCATATAAAGAATTGAGAGTCTCTTTTAACAACATTCTGGCTACGCCCTTGTGCGTAGTCAAAATTTCTATTGCCAGATACTTTCTATATTTGATTGTAAAGGTAGTTCATGTTCCTTTAATAGTATCTTATATTCAGTGTAAAAATTGAGGTTAACGAAATGGCGGGAACCTTGGAAGAAAAAATACGAGTTCCACTGTTTGACGGAAATGGGTTTAACTAACTGGAAATTCCGTATGGAAACTCTGTTATAGGAGCTTGACCTGATAAGTTTAACTAATAAGTCCTACTTGGAAAAGGTAAAATTCGAAATGGTGAATCGGTTAAAGTGAAAGCACAGAAGGAAAGAATACTGGAAGATTCTGCGAAGAAAGATAAGAAATGTAAATCTCAAATTGTACAAAGGATCGCCGACAGCCATTTAGAATATGTTAAAAATGCAAGAACAGCTTTTGAGATGTGGGGGACGTTATGTAAAACATTTCAAAGAAGTGGTATCGCAAGTCAATTACTGCTTCGAAAATCCCTGCTTACCATGAAATTCAATCCAACAAAGCAAACAATGGAAGCTCACTTTCTAAAATTTGATAAAATTGTCAGAGAACTAAGGTCTACAGGTGCCACAGTTGGAAGAAAATGATGTCGTCTAGTCATTTATTATTAACAATGTCATCAGAATATGACACAGTAGTGACAGCTCTGGAAACGCTATCTGCTGAATTTCTGATTTTATCATTTGTGAAAAATCGCTAGCTAGAGGAAGAAATGAAACGACAAGGTGCAAGACCGAAAACACGAAATGACGGCACGGTTTTTGGAGCTTATTCAGGAAAGAATTCTAACAAAGAAAAGTTTCGTTTTAAATGTTACAACTGCGGGTTGATTGGTCCTAAGAAGTCAGAATGCAGGAAAACGATTCAGAAGAAAGCTGAAGTTAAAAACCTGAAGCTGATGCAAAAATCTTGTGTGCTGAAGAACATTTTGCATTCCCTGCTATACACAAATTGGAATACAGATGAAGACTTATCGTGGCATTTGGACTCGGGTGCAACAGAACATTTGGTGCGTACAGACAAGTATTTGAAGAACACTCGACCCCTCGAGCGGCCAATAAAAATTAGAAGTGCCAAGTCTGGGCAGTATTTGGTAACAAGACAAGAGGGGGACGTCTACGTGAAGACTATAGTTGGAAGTTCTGAATTTAAAATAGTAATCAAAGATGTTCTTTTAGTTCCAGGACTTCAACTGAACTTGTTATCTGTTCGAAAACTCGAAACGAGTGGTTTTAAAATTCTATTTGAAGATAGACAAGGGAAGATCATGATCAGAAGGTTGTTACTGTTGCGGTAAGAAGACAGAAACTTTATGAATTGCTGTTGACTAGTTATGAGGACGCCTTTGCTCTTAGAGATTCAGATATGAAAAATGAAATGTGACATAGAAGATTGGGTCACATCAGTTATGGAAATTTGAAGAATTTGACAAAAATTGCTGATGGAATTAAATTAAATAGTGAAGATAAACCTGAAGAAGTATGTGAAATTTGTATCAAGGAAAGCAAACATGTCAACCGCATAACAATGAACGTATAAAGGTAAATAGACCTCTGCAATTAGTGCACAGCGACTTTTTGGGTCCAATTACTCCTGTAATCATATAATGCAAAAGAGGTATGTTTTAGAATTTATCGATGACTATACACATTTTTCAGTGGTTTACATATTGAAATCAAAGTCGGAAGTGTTCCACTACTTTAAGGCATATGAATCAATGGCTACGGCCCATTTTAATATAAAAATCAGCAGATTTAGATGTGATAATGGAAGGGAGTACTTATCAAGTGAGATAAAGAACCTATTTTAAACAGCAAGGAATACAGATGGAACCCACCATTCGCTATACTCCACAACATAATGGGGTTAGCAGAACGAATGAATCGCACTATAATAGAAAAAGCTCGCTGCATGTTACTCGAAGCAAAACTTGAAAAGAGTTTGTGGTCGGAATCAGTTATGGTAGCTGTTTACCTAATAAATCGAAGTCCAACCAGAGCAATAGAAGGAAAAAACTCCTGCAGAAAGATGGTACGGTACAAAACCAAATCTTGAAGAAACTAAGGAATTTTCGGGTGCATTGCATATCTACACACTCCTACTGAAATTGTGGGAGGGAAATTTGAATCAAGAACAAAAAAATGTATTTTTGTCGGGTATTGTCCGAATGGTTATCGATTGTGGTGTCCGACAGAGCAAAAAATTATCTATGGAAGTGACGTAGTATTTGATGAATTTAAAACTATTTCTGATTTTGTAAGAAATAGAACTGTTCATAAAACTCCAGCTAAGTAAATTAGTGTATCCGACAGAGAAGCTGTTGAAGAAAGTGAATCAGAAACGGAGACAAATGAGGAAACCAAAATTGGAAATGATGGAAGAGATGACACAGTGGAAACTGATGAGAAAAATTCGGAAAAGTATACGAAAAAGTAATCGAGCAAGAAGAACACCTGCATATCTAGATGAATATACGACATTGGCTCTAAGTGCTGAAGCTTTTGTGGAAGATGTTCCAGAAAATTTCCAAGATATTAACAAAAGAGAGGACAAGAGTTATTGGTATGAAGCTGTGAAAGAAGAAATGAGATCTTTATAAAACAATAATAGTTGGACCCTTGTGGAAGACATCCTGGAAGAAAAACAATTGAAAATAAGTGGATCTTCAAAATAAAAAGAGATGAAGACGGAAACAGATAGATACAAAGCAAGGCTAGCTGTGAAAAGGTTGTTCGCAAAGGAAAGGTTTTGACTACAACGAGGCTTATGCTCCTGTTGCTAGCTTAACAACTCTACGAGTATTACTTGCTGTAATTGACAAAAACAAAATAGAATCTGTTCAACTAGATGTGAAGAATGAATTTCTTCATGGGAAAGTCGAAGAAGAAATATACATGAAGCAAGTTGAAGGATTCGAGAAGAATCCGAACTGTGTTTGTAAATTAAACAAATCTCTCTATGGTTTAAAACGAGCCCCTCGTGCTTGGAATGGCCGATTTGATGACTTTGTAAGAAAAATTGGCTTCAAACGTTCCGAATTCGACATGTGTTTATACATGAAATTAACTGCAAATTTGAAACTTTATCTGTTACTTTATGTAGATGGCATCATTCTTGCTGGGAATAATAATAACGAGTTGAGTGAAGCTAAAGTAAAGTTGAAGACCGAATTTAAATGACCGGAAAGGAAACCTTCGATTATTGCTGGGCATCAAAATTCAATCTACTCAAAATGGTTTATTTCTGAATCAAAAAAATTATGTAGAGAGCTTATTGAGATGATTCCGAATGTCGAACTGCAACTCAAATAAAACTCCTTTGGAAGTTGGATATATGAATTCCGAAAAACAAGAAACTACCGCAACCGATAAACCCTACAGAGAACTAATTGGTTGTTTAATGTATCTGACGTTAAACACAAGACCACATATCAGCGCAGCTGTAAATTATTACAGTAGGTTCCAGAATGAACCAACAGAAACTCATTGGAATGGTCTGAAAAGGATCCTTCGTTACTTACGAGGAACGGAAAACTTTGGACCATTGTATAATGCTACGCAGTCTCGCAGTCTGACGAAATTCTAATTGGATATGCTGACTCCGATTGGGCTAGTGATTCGACAAGAAAGTCAGCAACTGGATTTCTATTTAAACTTTATGGCGCAATTGTAACTTGGACAAGCAAACTACAGTTGCACTACCATCAACTGAGGCTGAATATGTTGCACTGGCTTCAGCAGCCACAGAATTTATTTGGCTAAGAGGACTTTTAACGGACTTTGATATTGGGCTAGAAAAGGCGACTATATACGAAGACAACCAGTCGTGTATTCACATATTGCACAGACGAGAACACCAAAGACTGAAACATGTTGATGTGAAGTATAACTACAACTCTCAAATCAAATAAACGTGCAATACATTTGGACTAAGGTTCTAACTAAAGGACTTAAAGCGACACAGTTTGAAAAACTTGGTATGTTATTGGGAGTAGTAAAAATATTGAATTGAGGGGGGGGGGGGGTGTTGTGAAATGCCAAATCAATATTTTAATTGTTGCTTTCTTTAGGTTGGCATTGAAGGTTGTTTATGTTCTATGTTTGCTAAATGTCAATGTTAGTTAAGAATTAATAAAAAGTTAGTCATACAGTAAGAAGTTTCTCTAGGCAATATATTAAAAGAATCCAGGCATCCTTCCTAAAAACTATTCCACTAATCAAATTTACCAACTTTTTTTAATAAAAATAAAAATTCTTAGGAATTCCTAGTCGAGAATTATAGAGCTCCGAAAAAATAATAATTAATCGAGAAATCAGAATTCCTGTTTCTTACGGTAGTTTTTAAAAAGAACTAAAGAAAAATTCTGCACTGGTCTGAAAGTGGATGGAGTGTCGATGTATTTCGTGCACAATCTCATAGAGACCTTTGACGCTGAATTTCATAATTTTGTTGTAGATAATAGGCATTTTCAAGAAAATATGGACATAACTCTAATAATACGGTTACCCTTTGCAAAAGGACTATACCAAAAATAAAACTTACAACCTACTGGGGAAACCAGGCGATAGAACCGATTGAAAATTCAGAGAAGAAACTGTGACTCAGGTTGAAGCAGTAATGGAAAATGAATATCCTTAGGCTAAAGACACACGAAGCGGTTTTCGCCGAGTCGGCTGCCGACTCGGCATTTGATTCCATGGGATTTTATGGTAGTGAACACACGCAGCGTCACGCCGAGGCCGTGTCGAGCGTACCCTCGTCCGGACGAGGCGCAGCTAGCGTTTTTATGACTTCAAGCGTACCATCGTCTATACCTGCTTTACGGTGGTGTTCACACGACAAGCGGTTTTTAAGCTGTGAATATCAAGCATAGTTGTCAAATATTGCTTATGTGCAATTTTTGTGATTTTTTCACACGAGAAATAAATATTCCTTGTGCTTCTTAGTAACTGCATAAATTTAGATAACGAATAGTCACTTTGCAGGGAAGAGGCTCAATTAAAAAAAAAACAATAGAATAACTAAATGTGTGGGGTTATTACAAGTTGGAAAACGTCTCATGACTGTATTTTGCTTAAATATGTCCCCTTTTATCAAACACATTAATTCATTAAATGAATTTTAAGACATACGTAAATAATTAAAAAATTTTGCGACATCGCTTTGAATTGTCCTCATAAATAGAACATAAAATTGACTTTTTTTGCGTTTCTGAACAATTGGATATTTCCGCATACGAAGTTTCTTTTTTTTATTATTTAAACGACAATATCGTAAATTGGTTTAAAATTATTAATTCATCGTCAGAATCCATTGCTTCAGGAAAAACTGGCAACATCTTAACTTACACCGCGCGCGTTGGCAGCTTTCAAGACGAGTCGTGTGTTTGCTCCAAATTGGTGCCGACTCGGCGAAAACCGCTTCGTGTGTCTTTACCCTTACAGTGTACTCTCTGTTTAAAAATTGTTGCCCAATGGTTATCCAGAAAATTCCAGTTTTGTAACTGGTTTTGCAATGCAAATGAGAATCTTTTACGAAAAGTTATCTTCTTTAACGAAGTATGATGTTGATTATCAGTGCTTTAGGCTAAAGACACACGAAGCGGTTTTCGCCGAGTCGGCATTTGATTCCATCTGATTGTATGGTAGTGAACACACGCAGCGTCACGCCGAGGCTGTGTCGAGCGTACCCTCGTCTGGACGAGGCGCAGCTAGCGTTTTTACGACTTCAAGCGTACCATCGTCTATACCTGCTTTACGGTGGTGTTCACACGACAAGCGGTTTTTAAGCTGTGAATATCAAGCGTAGTTGTCAAATATTGCTTATGTGCAATTTTTGTGATTTTTTCACACGAGAAATAAATATTCCTTGTGCTTCTTAGCAACTGCATAAATTCAGATAACGAATAGTCACTTTGCAGGAAAGAGGCTCATTAAAAAAAAAGCAATAAAATAGCTAAATGTGTGGAGTTATTACAAGTTGGAAAACGTCTCATGACTGTATCTTGCTTAGATATGTCCCCTTTTATCAAACACATTAATTCATTAAATGAATTTTAAGATATACGTAAATAATTTAAAAATTTTGCGACATCGCTTTGAATTGTCCTCATAAATAGAGTATAAAATTGACCTTTTTCTTTGCGTTTCTGAACAACTGGATATTTCCACATACGAAGTTTTTTTTTATTATTTAATCGACAATACAGTAAATTGGTTTAAAATTATTAATTTATCGTCAGAATCCATTGCTTCAGGAAAAACTGGCAACATCTTCACTTACACCGCGCACGTTGGCAGACGAGTCGTGTGTTTGTTCCAAATTGGTGCCGACTCGGCCGCCGACTCGGCGAAAACCGCTTCGTGTGTCTTTACCCTTAACGTAAAGTCATAAAAACGCTAGCTGCGCCTCGTCCGGACGAGGGTACGCTCGACACAGCCTCGGCGTGACGCTGCGTGTGTTCACTACCATAAAATCTCATGGAATCAAATGCCGAGTCGGCAGCCGACTCGGCGAAAACCGCTTCGTGTGTCTTTAGCCTTAGACTCACAGATTTGATGAATGCACAAAATAAGTCTGGAGCCCTGAAAACGTGTGTCGGTTGCCTTGCGAGAATGGCGGACTTACACTTCGAAGTCTCATAAGACCATTTTTTTTAATGATAATATAAAATGTAAATGACATTTTTAATCCTCAGAGTGGAGTTTCTCAATATTCATAGTTATTAAACTCTATTAACGATAAATACGAGAGATGTTAAAAATTGTTTGGTCGTTGTTAAGCTAATATGCTCTATGGATCACAGACTGCTACACTCCTACGAATATTACTAATCCGAATTCTCATCCAAAACTTCAATTACAGGTGTGTTCAGCAAATCGTCCATAAGCGTAAATTATCTCGATTGTAAATACATATGTGTGAATTTCTGTGGCTTCCAAGAGATTAAGTTTTTTAGTATTATTGCAAAATATGTAATACTTTTACCGTTTTTTAAGTTTAATCCATTCGCAAAGGGTAACCCCATTCTGCTTTCAAAGCACTGCGAGTAGGATTCGGAAACAAGGGTAGATGGCGATGAACTGCCTTCTTAAACAAGGATAGGTTGCAATTTTTCGGGAAAATTCCTTTCGGTAACAAGTTCCATAATTTGAAAGTTCTATAGAAAAAAGAGTCTCCGTAGACAGAAGAGACAGAAGTCCTCACTGTGTCAAGCTGGACCGCACAGGAATTTGCTTTCTCCGACTGTCTAGTATGCCTCAAGAATCTTGCCCTTGGGAGGATCAATCCTATTAGTTCCTGCGAGCATCTTCCATGATAGTACTTGTAGAAAAGAGACAAGTCACCAACCATATGCCTGTGCTCTAGTGTTTCGAGAAAATCGGTCAGACTCTCGTCATCAATTAGGCGAATCGCTCTGCTTTGAATTGAATCCAAGAGAGCTAAAGTGTGTTTTGGGGCTGAACTCCAAACATGAAAACAGTATTGGCTAGTGTTGGCCTAACTTAAGCTTTGTCTAGTGTTAATAGTTGATGAGATGTGAAATACTTTTTAGCTCTAAAAAGAAAGCCTAGCTTCTGAGAGGCGAATTTGGCAATGACGTGCACATGATCCTCCCAAGAGAAGTTAGTGCTCGCATTCACTCCTAAGATAGATAGATTAGATCCCATCAGAAGGATACTACCGTCCATTAGTATGATCTTTTCTAAGAGAAAACCGCGGCCTGAGTTCTTGAAGCGTTGAAGTCGACCAAACTGTTTTTACCCCATTCCAGAATAATCTCGAGATCCCGATTAATCGTCTGTATCTGCTGTTCCCCTAGTCGATATGAAGCAGCGCTAGATAATGGTTTGTCAGAGAAAAAAGATGACACGAAGTTACTATCATCTGCGTAGCTGTATATAGGATTGGAAGTTGAAGCTAATAGATCGTTTATGTGTAACAAAAATAGAGTAGGAGACTGAACAGACCCCTAAGGCACCCCTGCGTTAATCGCAAATGTCTCGGATGATATGCCATCGACGACGACCTGAAGAGATCTGTCAGCGAGAAAATTGGATATCAAATGACAGAGTCCAGGAGGAAGACCATAAGATGTTAATTTGGCGAGAAGAGATCGATGCCAGACTCTGTCGAAAGCCTTTGAGATATCCAATGCCACAATCCTAGCCTCACCATGTTTTTCATAGCTGAGGTACAGATATGAGTAACACCGTGTTCGAGCTTGTAAGTTTATGTTGGGCTTCTAATAGATGCTTTGCAAAACTTGATTTTTCTGTTGTCTGTATCGTTAATAGAGATTAATTGTTATGAATAAAATGTAAAATAAATAAATACTACTACATTTTTTTGTTTCACTTTTTATTAATAAAATAATCGGGAACAAATGGCACTGAAATTCTTCAACGAATTATTGACCAATTATGATGATTAGGGATGAATATTTTAAACAAGATTTGGGCAAATCTGTTTAAATTATCATTTACACTGCACGCCAGACACAATAAATTTCTTAAGGGGATTATTATCTTGAGTGACTAATCAGGAGAAATACTGCTACTATTCTTGAGGCTCCACCTAAAAATTAAAAAATTCTCAAACTAGTGAATAATTTGGAAGATTTACAACAAAAACATTGGAGAAGATTGATGGAAAATGGAAAATAATAATTCAATTGTGCTGGAAAATGTTTTAAGAAGTATGACCGTTAGGTGATAAATAAATAATAATAAATAATAAATTTTTCACTCAACGGTATCACTTAAAAGGTATTAAAATGCACTAAACAATATGGTCAATGCTTTCAACAATTTCGTCACCTTTTATAATCCCAATGCACATATCAAAAGATTTGAATATTTATCAGATTCAGAGTGTTTTTAATAAACGAGCTTTTCTTGCAATTTTGACTTTTTCAAAATTTTGATTAAGCCTGGAAATTGTTATTTTCTGACCCATGATTTCGACTTAATTCGAAAATTTTGTTTAATACATTTCTTTATTTTCTATTAATTTTAACCTTTTCTTGAAATGTTTTCCGATAAATTTCGATTTTCTCCCAAACTGTCGATTTTTTCCATTTAAACAAATTTTTATTTGCCCCTAAATGACCGATTTGCTTTTTACAGATTTCCATTTTTCGATTTTAGCTTCAAAATCTTTAGATTCTGTTTAATAAATCTCTAAGCACTACCTAACAGACAATAGCCTAAATGGGTGGGTTAGGAGCATGAAATTTCATGCAGGTATTTCCCCTAATACGTAGGTGAGCATCTAAGAAGGGATTTTTCAAAATTCACCCTCTAAGATTGTAAAAATGGGCATTAACGGATAGGCGATTTTTATGTAATGAATATAAAGATTGTATTTAGTTGCCTATAAACGCTGAGAGCTGATATCATTGATCAATGTCTCTGCACAATCTGAATTTTTACAGGTGATCAGTGCATATTTTGTCTTTTTATGAATTATTTTTTATATTTAAAGTTGAAATTTCATATCTAGAATTAAAATTTCTAGACTAAAGTTGTAATGCAGGGATTAAGGTCAAAAATATTTGAATCTCTACAATACTTTCTCGAAATGTTTAATTCAAAGTAAAATTTGGAAATGATGACATTCCGGGAAGAAATATTAAAATCTTTCCCCCCATTTCTGGAAAATACTTCCAAATTTAGACTTTTTTTGAAACTTTTCAGTTTAAATTTGAAAAATGCCCTTTTTTAAAATGGCAGCTTTAAAATCGAAATTTAGTTAAATCTTGAATTCGTTTTATAAATCCGTTCAAAATTTAAAAACTCGTAATTTGGAGAATTAGATTCTACAAAAAAATTTAAAAAATTTTGAAACAGGCGAATTTTTCAAACAGTTAAAATTCCAAAAATTTTAAGTTTCGAGAAAACGGTCGGGCGCTTTCAAAATAATTTTGAAAAAATGCCGAAGTTTTCACAAAAAATCAAACTTTGGAAAAAAGATAAACATTTCGACAAAACTTCAATTTCTGAAAGCCATAACTTCGAAAAAAGTCCAAATTTTTATAATAAAAGGTAGACATTTTTATAGGTGAAAATCTCGAAAAAATTCGAGAAATTCCAAAAGCCGCAATTTACAAAAAACCACTGTTTCAAAAGAACTAAAAATATTTGAAAAAAAGTATGAATTTTTAAGAAAAAGTTCGAGAAATAGTAACAAGTTTAAAAAAAAGTGGAGATCTTCCAAATAAGCGAATATTTTGAAAAAAGTTAAAGGTTTTCAAAAAAAAAAACGTTTCAACAATCATATTTATAAAAAACCAAAATTTTGAAAAACATCGAAATTTTGATAAAAAAGCTTTGTTAAAATTTTTACAAGAAATCGAAATTTTGAAATAAGGGAGAATTTTTCCAAAAAAATTCAAATTCTGAAATAAGTTACAGCTTCGAAAAAATATCGAAATTTTGATGATGAAAGGTGGAAATTTTCAGAAAAAAAAAGTGAAAACCCTGTAAAAAGTTCAAAAACATTAGAAATGTCGAAATTTTGAGACAAATACAATTTTTCAAAAAAGTGAAAATTAAAAAAAAAACGAATTTTTCAAATAAAAGTTCAGTTTAATACATAAAAGTTGAAACCTCGAGAAAAAGTTGAAATTTTTGAAAAGTCGTAATTTTAAAAAAAGGTAAAAACTTCGAGAAATTGTCAAAAGATGGACCAAGGTGGAAATGTTTAAAAAAGGGAAGAAGTTTTTCAACGCCAGTTTTTCAACATGATCAAATTCTATAGAAAAAAAAATCAAAATTTTGAAAAAAAATCCCAAATCTGAGAAAAGATCCAAATTTTGTGCAGACATTTTTAACAAATTCAGAATTTAGAAAATCAATCAAAATCCTAAAGAAAGGCGAAACTGAAAAAGCCTTGCGATTAATAAAATAAGTAAACATTTGAAAAAAGTGGAAACTAAAAAAAATGAGAAAATTTGAATTTCGAAATTTTCAAAATATAAAGATGAAATACTTTAAAATGGTTGAAAAAATAGAAAAATTGTTTAAGAATTTTCAATAAAAATCGAAGGCAGACTTTTCAAAAAGTCCTAAATTTTAAAACGTCAAAATTTTGAGAAATAGTCAAAATTGAGAAAAAGTCAAAATTTTGAAAAGAAAATCGGATTTAAAAGATCAACCACTTGAGAGAAAAGTTGTTTGCAAAAGTTGAAAATTACAAAAAACTCAATTTTTTCAAAACAGCTGAAATGTTTTTAAAAAATCGAATTTAAAAAGTCAGGTTTGCAAAAAAATTAAAATTTCGTGTCGAAATTTCAAAAAAGGACAACATTTTGACAAATAAAATCAAACATTTAAAAAAGTCGACATTTTTGAAAAACTTCAAAACTTCGAAATAATTTTAAAATATTCAAAAAAATTTAAAATATTTAAAATGAAATTCTTAGAAAAGTTGAAAATTTTCAAAAAATAAAATGTTTATTAAGAAGGACAAAAGCTATAAAAACAAGTAAAAGGTTCAAAAAAGTCAAAATATATCCAAATAAGACAGAATATTGAAGAATTCGGAGAAGTTGGAATTTTCAAAAAGTAAAAATTTTGAAAAAAATAGAAAATTTTCCAAATCAAGTGAAAATTTTCAAAATCAAGTCAAAATTTCGAGAAAAAAATAAAATTTTGGAAGTCGAACGAGAAAAGATCGCTTTTATTAAAAAAGGGGAGTATTTTAAAATGTCGAAATTTTCGAAAATAAGTCGGAATTTTCAAAAAAGTGGCCCAAGAATTCCTTCTGTTTTTTCACGCAGACGAAGGCGCCTGTATCAGCTAGTTTCAGATAAATGTTCATCAGAGAAGGCAACAAGAACTAGTAATATTTGGATATGGTCGTGTGGCAGCATTTGACATTTCTTAATGGTGTTCTGTGTTCTTAAAATCCTAACCTTAATATGTGGTATATAAATATTTTGATATGTTGTCGGTTGTTTTAAGATTTTTTCTTTTATACTTTTATGCCAAGCTGAAAATTATTAAACTGTTAATAACGTTAATATAAATAATATGGAAAACATTTAGTCCAATTATTGTAATGTAGGCAACAAATTAATCATCAAAATATTTACGCGTGAAACCAGCTTTAATTCTGGTGATTTTTTAGTGACTTATCTAAAAGTTGATTTGATACTTCAAGGCGTACTCTTACGCACTTTCATCCGAAATGGACAAGTTTTGAAAAATAAAAATCCTCAGGAAAACCCAAAAGTTATCAAAAAAAAAATGAAAAAAATCGATTTGGAAGTAAAAATTCCAAAAAAATAGGTTATAATCTCTAGAAACGTCCAAATTTCGAGTTTAAAGTAAAAAAAGTAAACGTCATTAAGGTATGTATGCCTGATTTATACATAGACGTAGAATCGAGTAAAATAGTTTATAATTTCAAGGCGGAAATTCGAAATTCTAAAAAATTCGTCGAAAATTTCCAGAAAAAGCTAGAAATTTCTGAAAAAAATTACTTACGCAATTTTGTTCTTCAAAAAAATATAGAAGCATAGATAAATTATTCTCACACTTCTATTCTTTTTTAATTAATATACCAAAACTATTAGATAAAATGCGTCTCCTTTTCAGGAAAAAAATAAATTATGACTAATTTCGATCGACTCCAAAGGGCGACAGACTGGGTTCGCCCCAGGAGGCAAATTGGTGATCGCCCTAGGAGGCAACAGCGTTAGGCTCTCGTTACGTCACTGGATTTCTAAAGACCGAAAGCACCACCAAAAACCGATATATTGTCAAATTAATATTTTTCCTTCACTTCCTATTTCCAGTTACTCTTCAATTGGTCAAAAATGTAAAGCAAACAATTATACTACTATTGACCTTACTTTTAAATGTTTACAGACAAGTAGACGAAAGGGCAGAGGCCATTGAACTGTAAATTTGTACTTTACCTGAACTGTGAAAGTGAATGACAGCAATTCTTCCGAATCATTTCAAATAAATCCCAAACGAAATAACAATAAAATTAAATAAGCCACAACATTAAATTCACCCCACTTCTCACTATCTCCAGCAACATAAAAATATATCCATGTAAAAATAGCACTAAATAAGGTATTCACGAATTCACATCACTGGGTCAACATAACCTATATATTATAAGTCGAGTCGAGTAAACAAAAATACTTTTATGATTTGTAAATAAAATACATTACAGTTGCGGTGATATTAATTTTTTGATATGATTTAACTGCTGCGACACAGATCACTGCACCGATTTTTCAAACATAAACAAAAATTTGTGATAGGATGTGGCGAAAAGAATTATCGCGACGAGCACTTATTTTTTCGATATTAAAGACGCATGCGTCGATGGTGATAAAATATTTGTGAAACGGTAATTCATCTTTTAAATGTAAATATTTGTGTTTGCTTCCCAGAACACCCAAGTGGGAAAATATAAATGCGCTTCTACGGGAAATAATAATTCATCAAATACATTCGTTCTTGTTAACATTATAATTTTTGGGTCGATTAACAACATATAATGAATTATACAATGAAATTAGGATAGTTTTTGATTCGAAGCTAAAGGGCAATAATGAAAAGATAATTGAAGGAAATATTTTAAGAGGAAATAAATTTTAAATGCATGGGAATTAGCGACACCTTTCCGCCGGTAGCCAAAGTCAATGACTCCATTACAAATGGGTATTCTTATGCAAGTAGTTATCGATTGCTTTTTGGCACTTAGTTACCAATCGAACCACGAGATGGGGAAAACGACTACTTTAGGCAAAACTTAATTTTTCTTAATTTTTCTTTTATTGTGTACCAGTGATGTGCTCTCCATGGCTGGAAGCATAGTTTCACTTACTTTAAGAATGAAATTAAATTCTGAGTTGAAAATCGGCTTTTGGTTTATAAAGTCAACATTTGTATTTAACACTAAAATTTTGCCAGTTCGAAATTTAGGACAAAGTTTGAATTATCAATATTGACTAAGTTGAACTCAAACTTATTACGTTATAAAAAAAATCTTAAATTTTAGAGCTAGAAAATTTTAAGTTTCAACTAAAAATTTTAAGCACAATCCTCAAATTTCG
The DNA here is from genome assembly GCA_028583605.1 of Dastarcus helophoroides. Lineage (NCBI taxonomy): Eukaryota > Metazoa > Arthropoda > Insecta > Coleoptera > Bothrideridae > Dastarcus > Dastarcus helophoroides. The sequence continues at coordinate 31,381,980 of CM053328.1, forward strand.
AGTCAAACTTAAAATTTATTTTAGAAAATTGAGGTCTGGTCGAAATTTTGTGATTAAGGTCAATTTAGATAAAAAGTTTCTAAGTTTCCAAAAACTCTTATTTCCAATTTAAAAACAACATTTCGATATATACCTGAAATGTTTAGCAAAAAATCAAAACTTTAAACAAGATCTGCAAATTTATATAAAAAAAGGAAAATCCCATAATTTCAAATTTTACTTTCAAAATTTTGTCTTTAAACTAGAATATTTGACTTTGAATTTTAATATTCAACTTTATTTCAAAATTTTAACTGTTAAACTAATAAGACTTGAAATGTTAAAATTTCTAAAAACAAATTTAAAATCTGACGTCAAAGACGATATTTTAAGAAAACAATTTCGTTTAATAAATTCAAAATTTTATTTAGTTACTTATTTCATTAATTTAAAACAAAATTGAAAACAACTTAGAGTTCGAAGTATAAAAAAAATTATAACTAAAATTTTGAAATAAGGCTACAAAATCTGAGATTTTCGAGATTACTCTCAACTTTAATTTCTAATTTACAATTTACGTATTCGAATGTTCAACTTTCTTTGGAAATTTAGGGCTTTAAATTATAAATTCCATTCAAAATATTTGAAGTAATGGCATTTTTTTTTTAAATAAATTTAGTTATTCTTTTAATTTTTTAAGATTGTCCTTAATCTAATAATTTTTGTAATCTTAATTCCTAAAATTTCAATTTCAAATCCGATATCTAGTAAAAATGTTTCTAGAAATTTTTACATATTTCTTGTAAATGTCGATTTTAATTTTAAACATTTGGAGGTTGTTCTCGAAAAATGAAAATTTCAATTTTTTTTATATTAAATTATTGTGTAAAGTGGTTGAAATTTCGAATTTAACTTTAGCTTTTAACTTTTCTTAAACTTTTGACTTTTTTGTTGACATTTTTCCTAAAATGTTTTGTCTTTCTTCTCTGAAAAACTTCGACATTTTTAAGTTCGACAATTTTTTTAAGCTTCCAGTTTATTTTTACAATTTTCCTTTTTGATATTTTACAATTTCTCAAAAAATTTAAATTTCTCTAAAACTTTTAGGTTTTTAAATTGTGCTAGGTTTCAATCTATTATCGAAATTCGACTTTTTTTTTTCTAAAATGTCACCTTTTTTTGTCAGAACTTTTGATAAAATTTATTTTTTTCAAAATCTCTTCTTTTTTGTCAATTTTTTCTAAACCTCTTTTTTTTTCTCAAATTTTTCGAAGTCTCTTTCCTTTTCCCAATATTTTCGAAATCTCTTCGTTTCTCAAAATTCAACTTTTATTTTGATCTATAATATTTGCTGTTTCTATAAATTTAGTTTTTTTTCTTACAAAAGTAATTCAACTTTTTTTCACGAAATTTCATGAGAAAAATATTTTTTTGGAAATGTCGACTCCCCAAATTGGTCTTTTACTAGAAATTTCAAATTTCATGTGTTTTTTCAAAACGCAATCAAAAATTTCGGAAAAATAATTCTTGAAATCATGACTTCAAAATTTAAGCAAAACGTAAAAATTCCTAGGAAAGTATTTTTGGAAATATCGACTTCTGTAGGTCACTTGTTTAATGAGTACTCATTTTCTGCGTGTCTGTGCACTATAGTTTTTATTTATTTATTTTTTTAGGGGAATTTAAAGAGCCACATGCGGCTCGTAAGCCGCGGTTTGCCTGGTATAGCATCATCAGCATAGCATAGTATTTTTATTGCTTTACCCCGATTCTGTAACCTTCTTCCACACCTTGAACGTTGTGTATGATTTTGTCCATTATGAGATTAAAAAAAGCTGGACTCAGACTGTCTCCTTGGCGGATTCCTGTTAGTGAAGGTATTTCTTTTGTAAATTCATCATTTGTTCTAATTCAAGTTGTATTGTTTCTATGCAATTCTTCTATAATTTTAATGTAGTTAGAGCTAATCTCGTGCCCTTGAAGAGTTATGAGAACATCTAAAAGTCTCTCTCTGTCAAAGATCTTTTTAAGATCGACTAAACAGAGGTATAAGGATTTGTTGTACTCTATCGACTTTTCGATTAGTTGTCGTAATACGTACATCGCATCTAGGGTCGATCTATTTTTTCTAAAGCCTTGCCTTTCTTCACATATCTCAATCTTTTTTATTTTCTTAGTTAGAATTTTCGTTAATAGTTTACATGTAGATTTCAATAGAGTTATAGTTAGTGGAGTCCCTGGAGCATTAAAAATCTAAAAACCTCGGATTTCAGTAACAGTGAGTAAAATTAAACAAAAATATATTGTGATGAGCGACCGTCAGTGATTGTATACATTTTTTCAGAATTGTACAATTTTGCTCATCTTTAAAAATTTTCGAAGAATAATTTACCTTCGATTTTCGGACCCAATTTGTCTACGTTGTGTTTAAAATTATTTTATTCTACTAAATTGTAACCCCAGTTCGTAGAGTCGACAGGGAAGTGTTATCAAATTCAAACAACAATTGACCTGAACATTTTATTACAATAGGTCCAAAAAAAAAATCAACAAACCTTAAGTTTGTGATTTTCAAGTGTTCTTAAACATAATACAACAAATTAAAGTGAACCTGTTTGTTTCAACTTGTTTATACTTGCTGGACACAGATCTGAGAGAAATATTTCTTTAGAAAATTAAGAGAATTCATTAAGCACAAATAATCTGACATTCTTTGTTTAATTCTTTCGCTCGTATATGGTGCGTCGGTTATTAATTTCCCAAAGTTTATCTTAACCCTAATAATCGCAAGATTTTTCCCCAGCTTGCCATTTAGGTTGTACTCAAAGGTTTTCAAACTAAACGCAGCTAACTTTGTACCTGATTATCGGTGGGTGTTCGCTGGTTAGTTTGTACACAGAGGTTCCCAAACTATTTTCAGCTGTCTGTTTTTATTTCCCAATTTTGTGTGCGTTTTTGTCGCTTCTATATTCAAGCATTCGTCACATAACATACAGTTTTCTGGTAAAGCTTTGGGCTAACAATGTCCAAAGGATAATGCTACGAGAAAATGGAGCTCAAGCTTGGAAATGAAGTTGTGATTTATTGTAATAAATCAAATTTATAAATGTTGATTCAATCTTATAGATCTCGTTCTCTCCCTCTTTCTTTCTTTCCTTTGTTAACTTGTTCCTTTGTTTGTTTTTCTGTTTTTCTCATACCAAACTCAATCACTCGAACTTAAACCAGTGTCATAAAATAGACTAGAAATATTGTTCAGATTTCGTAGAAACTTTCTGAGCAGAATTTCCCTTCCAACACTACATCTACGTCTACGGCTACTGTTCTAATAGAAGGGGCCTTTTCTGGCTTAGAAAGTGGCTAAGCTTGACTTAGCACAACAAAAAACATTTAAATTGAAATTAGAAACTGCCAAGAAGTTCTCATTTCTTTCGTCAAAACATTTCCCTAACGAGAGCTGATGCTGATACTGCTCGTCCGCCTACGTTAGTAAATTTATGTTGACATTAAATCTAGGCATGCGACTATAGATTAGTAATTTTGCAAAAGCTTCCCGATCGCGACGCGCGGTGTTGTAATTCTCCGTGGCCTATATAAGGGGTCCTTTTTTTTTGGCGTCTAACCGATGAGGGGACCCACGGATAAGGCAGACCGGGCGAGTACACCAGAACAAGAACCAGAAGAGGTTACTACTCCTTCTAGGGTGTTAAGGCGTACGTTCCCGCGGAGCACACCCTGGGGTTCACATGTGTTGGGACTTTGTCTATGTCTGGAAAGTTCTTCAGACAACCTTCTTACAACACCGGTTTCGGTTTTCCTTGTTTTTTTACACGTTTCGAGAACTTACAGTACATCATCAGCAAATCCTAATATAGATGCCTGCTGTCAGTTACAGAGCCTGCGGTGATGGGTGTTATGGATTTTTTGAACCTCTGGAAACTTAGCTTCCAACAGCAGAACACCGAAGAATGACCTTAAGAAAATAGACCTTCGAAGCAAATTTGCTTCATTTCTTTTTGTCTCTTTATTTTCTATTCTCTTGATGTGTTTTTTTTCCTTTATTTTCCATACTGGTAGTTGCACCAGTCAGCGGTAGGATTCTTGGCCCTATAATAATTTTCCAACAACGACTTTCTCATTCATTCGGTTTGTTATGGAATTTTTTAAATTCCTTTCTTCCCCCCTTTTTTACGCCTTCCCCAACCTCGTATTACTCAAAGTTAGGAACAAGTATTTTCTCAAATTTTAGGAAAAGTTAATTAAATCATATAAGAGCGAAAAACCATCAAATAAAATCATGAGACAATTTAAAATTTAATTACCTATTTTTTTTACGTAGCAAACATCACACAAATGGCACTAGAACTTTACGTTGAATAGAAATTGTTTTTTTTTGTGTGTTCATTTACGTTAACTTAGCACAAACCGAAGCAATTTTTTTAAAACTCCCGTATTTCATACTCGTTTGCATAACTAGTTTCATCGAAGTTCAGTATTCGACTCTCTTGTAAATTTCTTTATGGTGGTTTATGTTTTTCTTCCTCTACCCTCAATCTCTGGTGACCGAAGGATTTTGTCTGAATCTCGATAGAGGGCATGAAAGATGCAGAATTCCTACTAATTTAAATATTTTAATCTAAATTAATCCCTTAAATAAAATTTTAAAAGGATTTTTAAAGTGCAAATCAAACTGCAAACCCCTTTTGAATAATGCCTGCCCCTTTATCTTGCAAGTTTTACTTCGATAACTAAAATTTAAATAACTTACAATTGTACGTGTTTATAAGGGCGTTTTTTGAACGTCAAATTTCTCCAGTCTACCACCACATGGTCTTGCCGAGAGATTTGCTACGGTCTCCGTTATTGACACTTAACGGCTCTTTTAGTGCCCTAATTTACGATATCGGACTTTCCGCGGTCCTTCAAAACTAACATGTTCTTTTATTCAGATATCCGTATTTATGTGTGCTTAAATCATTTTTTTGAAACAAACCAGGTCTAACAAATAACTCTTATCTAATTTGTGAACTGTTAAGAAGTCTGTTTCTCACGCACAACGTTATGCTACAAAGAACTTTTTTATAATACAGTATTTGTAGATTTAATATTTTCAAGAAAATATTGAATAAAATTCAATTAAATAAAACAAACGAGGAAATAGAACAGTTTAGTAGAAGTCGACTCACCACAATATTTAATGTTTAGCTAAGAGTATTTGTAAAAAAGTTTACCTATTAAAAAATTGTGATCTTTATTAACAATAGTAATAATAATAATAATCCGGGAGTTTCAAAATAAGGTGCCCATACTTAAGGAGCATAATCCTCGAGCGATTTTAAGAAAAAAATTTTCATCAACATAGGTGCGGAATCGCTTTATTTTTAAGGTTACAGGGTCTTGAAAATAAAGAAAAAATTGGATTTTTCCTGAAATACTATGAAACCACTCAAAATATTTTTTTAAATTTTGGTAGATACTAACTAGGCACAAAGACGCACTTTTTGCTGGAAGTTATTTTGCTATTCTTTCATCAGTGGAGTCTGCGCTAATATGTCATCGAGTAACTTAACGAAAAAAATGGTGCGCCACTGCTTTTTTTCAAATTAAGTATCAATTTCATAAAAACCTTTATTTTTTGGTAAACAGGTGAGTAAGGTACACCTAGTAGGAGAAAGTTGGCTTAAATTGAACCCCTTAATTTTTCTCTAAAAATTTAAGAAAGTAGAAAAAATTAAGCGGTTCAATTTAAGAGGCGGTTTACTTTGGGCTACCAAACCCTATATTGCAGCTCCACATGCCCTTCGCTTCTTCCCTACGTTTACTGCCACCAAGGGGTACAAGTGGAACAGTTTGGGCTATCTTACCCAAATTCTTAAACTCTTCTATTTGTATAAAATAGCTAAATTAAAATGTTACGCCACTGCTTTTTTAAAATAAACATCAATTAAATAAACATCAATTAAATAAACATCCTTCACTTGTTGGTAAAAACGCCCCTCTTAATTTTTTTGTGTGACGAACGATTTTCGATTAACATAGCTTTGAATACTTTTAATTTAAAAAAATCGCGCCACTGTTTTTTTATTCGAAATAAATATGGCTTTCAGAAAGACTGTCTATTTTTAGTAAAAAGTCTTCCTTAACTTTTGTCACCCGACCAACGATTTCTAAATAAAAAAATAAAATGCATTTCTTTGCATTTCGATGGGAGTTTTATATTCTTTTCTACACATTTAATGCCTTATTTTAAGACAACTTTATTTATTAGTGTTTTTTTTTTTTGAAAATTTATGTCAATATGTAAGTTAGATTTATATGTTTTTGGGATATAACTATTTTTAATAATTAATAAACCCATACTACGAAATAGGTAAACATAGTTTTTAAAGTTAAATAATTGTTTTAACCGAAAAGTGTTCGTCTGACGAAAAAATTCAAGCAAGCATTTTTACTAAGAAATAAAGGTTGTTTATGAAATTGGTACTTAATTTGTAAAAAAGCAGTTACGTACCAGTTTTTTTGTTAAGAATACTCAAAGTCAAATTAGCATGAACGCCACTGATGGAAGAAAAGCAAATATTTTTCCAACAAAATGTGCGTTTTAAATCCTAGTTGGTAACTACCAAAATGTGAAAAAATATGGCAAGTGGTTTCATAGTATTTAAGGAAAAACTAAATTTTTTCTTAATTTTTAAAACCCTGTAACTTGAAAATAAAACGGTTCCGGACCTATGTTGATATAAACTTTTTTTCCAGGATTGCTTGAAAATTATGCGTCTTAAGTATGGGCATCTTATTTTGAAACACCTGGATTATTATTATTATTATTATTATTATTATTATTATTATTATTATTATTATTATTATTATTATTATTATTATTATTATTATTATTATTATTATTATTATTATTATTATTATTATTATTATTATTATTATTATTATTATTTTTAATAAAGATCACAATTTTTAAATAGGTAAACGTTTTTACAAATACCATTAGCTAAACCTTCCAATTCCTAATTCTGGGCCTCCGTATTTAATCATTTCGTTTGGGCAGTCATCGGGTCCAGGAGTTTTTCTGTTTTTTAATTCTTTTATTGCTGTATGTACTTCTTGTGTTTTCTTCACTTGATTCTTCTGCTATATATATATTTTCGTTGGTACTTTGTCTGTTTCCTTCCTGTCTGAATAGTGTTTCAATGTAGGATTCCCATTTTCCTGATTTTACGGAATTTATTTGTACTTCTTCGTTAATTGCCCTTTTTCTGTTTCTCAATACATTCCAAACCTTTTTTTGTCCACCGTATGTCATGTTCTATTTCTGTCTGTCTGTAATTCTTTGAAGTGTTTTATTTCTATATTTAATCTATTTCTGATTTCCTTATATTTTTCTTCCATTGTTCTTGTACTTCTATACGTTAAATAGGCATCTTTTTTTTCCTTTGCTAGTTTTTTCGTTTGGCTTTACACCTAACTGCGAAAGAATTTTGAAAACAATCGAAGTTTCTAATAAAAGTGGAAATTTTTTAAATAGGGACTAATTTTCAAAAAAATTTTAAAATTACTACGCCTAAAAATTGTCCCCCTTTTTTCCTAATCTAGTTCCATATCGGCCAACAGTATATTTGTAGGGTATAAAATTATCTATCGATTTTATAAAAACATTTTTTAAAAGATCATAGTTTATAAAAGCTATAATAACAAAAGATCTAAAATTATACCTATACCACTTGTCCAGTAAATATTGGAGCAATGAGACACTCCAGTTAAAATAAAGTCTGCTGTCGATAAGTCAGTATTTATTCGCATACAATTTGATAAAACGCCGTTTTCTTGATTAACTCAGATACTTATTTTATTATAGCTCTTAAATTATAAATTTAAGAAAAAAATGTTTTATACAAAATGTGTAAATTTTTTTATGCTCTACAACTTTAATAATAACTATTATCCATGTAGTGTTATTTGTTTACAAATTATCAAGTAAAAACTAAAAAGAGAAAATAATTCAACGTAGTAACTTTTAAAATATTTATTCTATACAAAAATATTATTAATAAAAAAGATTATTCATATATTTTTCTACAAGTATGACTTCTTGTATTTTTTTAATAGGACCAACCATTATCGAAATAATTACATAAACGCGTTTATCAAAATGTCGCCTAACGCACAGCCCCCCGCACCGCGCCAACTTGAATTTATTCTCAAAATTAACCAACTAATTGATTGCAATTATAAAATCTCTGTTGGATTATGTTGTACAAAAAAAATTTTCACCGACTGGGCTAAAAGTAAAATAAAAACTGTAAAGTTTAACTCGAAATTTCGAGTTTAAAAGTAAAATTTCTAGCAAAAGGGAAAACAGTTGAAAACTGAAAATTGTCTATTTGAAAGAGGCTAAAAGGTAAGACACGTTCACGAATTTTTTCTATGAAACAGCGATACCAAAATTTGACATTATGTAATTAATAAAAAAAAGCATTAAAATAAACAGACGCGTCGATAATAAACTTACCAATTAATAGAGGTGGCAATCCTTTAACCTTCGTTCGCGTATTAAACATGTTTTCTTATTAACTGCCGCACATTAATTTATATAATAAATGTTTCCATCACTAGACACTGGACTAGTTCCACTAAGAACAACTTTGGATGTACGCAAAGCAATATTTTAATTGCACTTTAGCGACCAATAAGTTTACAACCTATTTTATTTATGATTTTTAGTAAATATTAATTCCTTAAAATTTTATTTAAACCTGATCGAAATTAATACATGCCAGAGGGTGGCCAAACCACGATCCGTATAGAATATTTTTCCGACCCACGAGATTCATCTCGCATAACATAAGTTTCTACTTTTCGCACTACTCCGGTTAGACATTTCTTAGTGACCAAAAAAAGACCCCACTTCTTACTCCTATTAATATTCCTTCCCCCTTCAAGATCTTGAATTGGCCACCCCCGATTTAAATAAACAAGATTGTAAGATTTTTAAAAGAGTGGAAATTTCTAACAAATTAAATACTTCATGTCAATACTTGAATTGACATTTTTAACCATAAGTTATAAAACTTGAATAGTTAAAAACAAGTAATTCTCCAGAAAGGAGTTAAAATAAAAAAAGCTATCTTTTCCTCAAAATTACTATTATTACAAATATTTAATTGCCGCGGCCACCATTTTGATCAAAAATTGGTCGAAACTATGACTCAAACGAAACTTGAAATTTCAAGTCACAGAATTTTTAAAAAGAAACTCAAATTTTGAGATTGGTTAAGAATATCTATGTAAAATGAGTTTGAGTTTTAAATTAAAGCCAAATTTTCTTTGTCTTTTTTTTTTAATTCTTATTTATATTTTAAACTCAGAAATTCTTCTAAATTTTTACTTTTATTCGAAGCTTTTCAGGTTAAACATGAAAAATACTCCTCTTTAAAATGTCAGATTAAAATTTAAAAGATGGAATTCGTTTTATATAATTCGTTTAAAATTTAAAAAAGGACAACCGCAGCAAATTCCTTCAAATTTAAAAATTTCGGGAACAGGAGAATTTTGAAAAAAAAATCGAAGGTTTTACAAATTGATAATTGCAGTTCGAAAATTTGAAAAAAAAGTAAAAATTCTGAAAAAAGTTTAAAAATTTCACAAGTCCAAAATTTGAAAAGAAGCCAATGTTTCAAATAAAGTAAAAATTTGCAAAAAAAAGTCGAATTTTTCGATTTTTCAAATAAATGTCTACTTTGCAACTATAAAGAACCACACTTCAAAAAAAGTCGAAGATTTTTGGTGAAAGAAAACCGAAATTTTCAAAAAAGTCAAAACTTCAAGAAATGGTCTGAACAAAGGGGCAAATTTTCAAAAACAAAATTGGTATCTTGAAAGAAGGAGGAGGTTTAAAATACAATATTTCAACCTAATTAGATTTATTTAAAAAAATGAATTAAAAAATATTAAAGAAAGTACACAAATTTGGTGTCCGAAAATTTCAAGAAATTCAAAAATAAATCAAAACCTTAAGGAAAGGCGAAGTTGTGAAAGGGTTGAATAAATTAAAATAAGTTAAAATTTATGAGAAATTGAAATTAAAGAGATAAAAATTGAAATTTTTAAATTTGCAAAATATGAAGTCGAAATTATAAGAAAGCCAAGATTTTTATTAAAATAAGCAGTCTGATTTTTCAAAAAAATCGTCATTTTCCGAAAGTTGAAAATTTTGAGGAAAAGCTGAAATTTTGACAAAAGTCGAATTTATAAAAAAGTAAACATTTCGAGTGAGTCAATGTTTCAAAAATCAAAATTTTTAAAAAATCGTCATTTTCAGAGTCAAAATTTTGAGGAAAAGCTGGAATTTTGACAAAAGAGTCAGTGTTTCAAAAGTCGAAACTTTCAAAAACTGAAATCTCCAAAAAGAATCAAAATGTTTAAGAATCATTTTAATAAAGACAGAAATGATCAAAAAAGGTTTTCAAAAAAAAAAATTATGTTCAATCCACTCGCAATGGGTAACCCTATTAGGCTTTCAAAGTACCACAAGTAGGACTCACAAACAAGGATAGATGGCGATGAAACGCCTTCCCTAAACAAGGATAGGTTGTAATTTTTGGGGAAAATTCCGTTCAGTAACGAGTTCCATAGCTTGGAAGTTCTATAGAAAAAAGAGTCTCCATAGATAGAAGCCCTCACTGTGTCAGGCTGGACCGCACAGGAATTTGCTGTCTCCGACTGTCTTGGGTGTCTCAAAGATCTTGCCCTTGGAGGGGGGGGATCAATTCTAGTTAGTTTCTGAGAGCATCTCACATGAAAGTACTTGTAGAAAAGAGATAAATCACCAACCATTCGCTTGTGCTCTAGAGTTTCGAGAGAATCAGTCAAACTCTCATTAATTAGGCAAACCGCTCTTTTTGAATTGAATCCAAAAGATCTAAAGTGTGCTCTGAAGGCTGAACTCCAAACATGACAACAGTATTCTAGTGTTAGTTTAACTTGAGCTTTGTATAGTGTGAGTAACTGATGATGATGTGAAGTACTTTTAGCTCTAAAAAGAAAGTCTAGCTTCTTAGAGACGGATTTGGCAATGGCGCGCACATGATCGTCCCAAGAGAAGTTAGTGCTCGCATTCACCCCTAAAATAAACAGATTAAATCCCATTGAGAGGATTTTACCGCCAAGAGTATGATTGTAGCATTACCCCTTGATGTTTTCTTAGAGAAAACCGCGATCTAAGTTTTTGAGGCGTTGTAGTCGACCAAATATTTCTTACCCCATTCCAGAAAGATTTCGAGATACCGAATAATCATCTGTATATGATCTTCCCCTAGTCGATCTAAAGCAGCAACGGATAATGGTTTGTCGGAGAAAAAAGATGACAGCAGGCTACTATCATCTGCGTAGCTGTATATCGCATTGGAAGTTAAAGCTAAGAGATAGTTTATGTGTAACAGAAACAGAGTAGGAGACAGGACATACCCCTGAGGTACCCCTGATTGGTTGAGATGCTATCGACGACGACCTGAAGAGATTTGTCAGCGAGAAAACTGAATATCAAAAGACAGAGTCCAGGAGGAATACCATAAGATATTAATTGCGATCACCAGGCTACTATCATCTGTGTAACTGTATATCGGATTGAAATTTGAACCTAAGAAATTGTTTATGTGTAACAAAAACAGGGTAAGAGATAGGACAGACCCCTGAGGCACCCCTGCATTAATCGCAAATGTTTCGGATAACATCGACGACGACCTGTCAGCGAAAAAACTGGATATCAAAAGACAAGGCCCAGGAGAAAGACCATAAGATGTTAATTTGGCGAGAAGAGATCAGTGCCTGACTTTCTCGAAGGCTTTTGAGATATCCAATGCCACAATCCTCACCATATTTTTCCATAGCTGAGTTACAAATATGAGTAAGATATACATAAAAAATTATAATCTAAAAATCCAGAGGTTTAAATATATATAAATAACTGCAATTTTCAAAGAAGTCAAAACTACGAGAAAAAATCCAAATTTTGAAAATGAAGTTAAAATTTCGAGAAAAAATTGCCATTTTGACAGTCGAAAGGGAAAACGTCGACCTTTGGTAATATTTTCAAATGTCTGTTTTCAATAAAAAACAGATTCTTCAAATAGAGTCGGAACTTTTAAAAAGGTGACCGACGAATTCTTTTTTTTCTTTTGCTCAGACGAAGGCTCGGGTGTAAGTTAGTATGTTAGTAAAAAAAAATGTTCACAAATATACGTAGTGCTAAATTACACCTGCCGAGTACAGTAATTTGGCCTTAAAAGAGGGAAGTCGTATAAATGGCATCTGTGAGGTCTGGCTCTTTGATTTATCTAAATGTCTAAACCAACCAACGACTCAATGCAACACTAAAAAATCTCTCTGAAGATCATAACTTGGCTATCGAAACGTGTTAGAGCAACCTTTGTTGTGTTTTTAAATCTTTCTTGGTTTTAGGGGGCAAGATTTGTATTTCAATTTTTGAAGATAACCAAGGACCAGTCCGTTCCACTATAAATGCAACACTGCAACTTTAATATTTATATTCTAAATACACAAATATTTGCTTCTAATTACCATGTTCTTGTCCAATTTTTTTCTATCAGTCCTAACTTTATCTTTGATTTCCTCTATTTCTGCAACATTAAGTTACAACTTACAACACTGTTCAGCACATTTATTCATTTATTTACTTTTGTTTGGAAAATGGGTTTACCCCATCGTTCAGTGCTGCTTCCAGATGTGATCACCAGCATTTTCAGATATAGTTTCTGGATCAAGTAACACAGTGAGTGGCTCGGTCCAACACTCGGCAGGTGTTATTTTACCTTAAGAGAGAAATCCCTTGCTTTACTTAACGTAAAATCTGCATATTAAATAAACAGAAAATTGGATTTCAGCACTTCATTTTTACTTCAAAAATGTTATTTTGTGATATCAAGCATGTCAATTTATGAAATATATTGAAAGTAATCGTGACATTTTTATTAAACAATTCTTGTCCACTTATCACTTGTTTTTCAACCTTTACACGTATCGCGCATATCGATAAAAATGTATTGTGGTTACTTGTAGGCGAAGAATACGGTAAACCACGAGGAAAAACAATACAAAATAAAAAACCGACTTGTCTTTCATGAAAGTGTGGACGATAGTACTAAAGATAAGGTAGACTACATTATCTCATTTCAAATTATATCAATACCTTAATGTTTAATCCATTAATTAACAATTAATCAAAAACAATATAGATATGAAAAAATGGGATAATGATCTACCGCAGATCAGAGGTTTCGACAGGGACATCTTCTGTTTGCTTAATATTTTGATAACTCGTCACCGCTTAAAATACAATGGGAAATTTAAAAACTTTTGGATTTCCCGCACATTTAAAAAAGTAAGTTTTATAAGCGCTGTATCAAAATTGCTCGTTAATGAATAATGTTACTGATCATAATCCAATGAATAATATCATGTACAGTTAATCAGTTGTTACATGGATTCTGCCACTTTGATGAAAAATTCTTCAAAGATTTTATGTTTTGAACTATTTAAAATTTGCGGCAGAGGTGTCGGTAGGAATAAGCTTTGACGAGCGAAGGAGTGAGGAAAATTAAAAATTTCCAACCATCACTGTGAGAATTTTTCCAAATTTCCTAACTCTCACTAAATAATTTCACTAAATTCACAAGAATCGCGAGCAAAGAACAAACCTTCGCTTCAACTTTATTTTACCAACTAAAAAAAAACTCATCAAGTTAAGGAAATTTCCAACTGAATCATTAATAGGGGGGGGGGAGTTCCCTTCTATATCCCTTTAGCAACAATAGTGGCTAATGTTCGAAATTTAGATACAAAATTATGAATAAAATAACACCTTTTGACAATTGTATTTCTCTTATAAACTGAATTAGAACGACATAATAAAATAATGAAAAGAGTTCAATACAGGAGCGTACGCTGAAAATCTCTAAGTGGGGCTCTTCTTTGTAATTTTCTGCTTGAAACTAAATTTTAAATTTTTAGAAAACATTTTCAGAAAAAATTGTATTTTATAAATAATACGACGTTTATACTTGAAATTTTAGCAATACAATGAAGGAATGAATTTCAAAAACTGTCAGAATTTTTAGAAAAAAAAAACAAGTTTAAGTAAAATTTTCAAGTTTTTCTTAGAATTTCATCTCGAGAAAAGCATAAAAGTTTCGATAGTAAGATCGAAATTCAAAAATAAAGTCAAAATTCTAGATAAAATTGTATTTCAAGAAAAAAAAGTAAAAAGTGAAAGGGTAAGCCCAAAATTTCGAGAATAAACCATAATTTGCCTTATTATTTTTCTAAATTGCAAGTTTATAATGATAAATCTTAGACAAAAGTAAAAACTGAAACTGCGTATTACTTGGAATTATAAAAGAATCGTTCGCCTGAAGTTTTTTAACGTAAGTCTGATAAAAAATTAAAATTTCGAAATCAAGGTTGAAATGTAAGAAAAGTATCGAAATGTACTGGAGCAAATTTGGATTTAATATCTTTTTGAACTTAATTTAAACTGTAAAATGCAAATTTTGAGAAAAAAAGTTGAAATGTTAAGCAGGCACATCCGAAGGTTTTAAAAGAAGTATCTCAGAATATTTGGATTCGTAACAGAAGTCAAAATTTTGAAAAATACTTCGAAGTTTTGAGAAGAGATCGAAATTTGGTCAAAATTTACAAAGTTTTAAAAAAGGTCAAAATTTTCCTCGAATTTGCTTTATACAATTCGTGCAAAATTTTAAAATTTCGAAATTTAAAAGATCAGATTTTAAAAAAAATCGACACTTCAGGAAAAGGTGAATTGTTTAGAAAGTCAAATTTATAAACTTCAGAAAGTAAAAATTTTGAAAAAAGGTAAGCTATTTTAAAAGTCGAAAATCAAGAAAAAGGACGAAATCTTTAGAAATGGTCAAAATTTAAAAAAGTTCATATTCTGAAAAACGGTCAACTTTGAGAAAAAGCCGAAATTTTGATGAATAACAGTCAATCTTTTCAAAAAATTGTAAATTTTGAAAAAAGATTTAATTTTCAAAAAAGTCAAATAGTTCTCTTATTATTATCTTGAAAACAGAAATTTTATCGATTTTTTTAAAAATAAATGTAAAATTTATATAAATCTTAAGACAAAAAGCTTCAGGAAATAGTCAAGATTTTAAGCAAGGATAGAAATTTTCTAAAAAATAAAAATTTTCAGTTTTCAAACTTTCAAAATCAAAAGTATTCAAAAACGATCCAATTTGCAAAAAATAGGCAAAATACAGAAAAAAGCCGGAATTTTGAAAAAAAGCCATGTCAACATTTTCAAAAAATTCGAATTTGACCTTTCTGTGAAATTCAACATTTTTCTCGAAACTCGAAAGTTGTACCCACATTTTCTTTTCATTCGAAATTATTTTACCATTTCTATCAAAATTCGAATGTATCTGAATATTCGTTTTGTTCTCGAAATTTCAAATTTATTATCAAAATTTAACTTTCTGTGGAAAAATGCGACTTTTTAAAAGATCGACGATTTTTTTTTGAGTTTTCAATTTTTGTACAATTTCTCTTTCCGAAATTTTACAATTTTTCACAAAATTTAAATTTGTCTAAAAATGTCAGGTATTAAATTTGTTCCGAGTTTTAATCTATTGTCGCAATTCGACGTTTTTTTAAAATTTTATCTTTGAGGAATTTCGACAAATTCATTTTTTTCGAATTTTTTTTTTTTTCAAATTCGATATTTTCTGGAGATTTCAAATTTTATTTCGAACTAAATTCATCTATTTTCAAATTCCAAAATTTGGCTTTTTTCTTAAAATTATACTTTCTATGGGAAATTTTGACCTTTTAAAATTCAATACTTTTCTCAAAACTGGGAGTTTTATCAACATTCTCTTTTCTTTCAAAATTATTTTACAAATTTTCTCAAAATTCGAATTTATCAGAAAATTTGGATTTTTTTAAATCGTCTTTTGTTCGAAATTTCAAATTTCTTCTCAAAATTTAATTTTCTTTGGAAAATTGCAAATTTTTGTCCTAATTTCGAGCTTTTCTTGAAATCTTGACTTTTTCCTTGAATTTTTTTTTAAATTTGACCCTTTTCTTTTTCTCTGAAAAACTTCGACTGTTTTAAAGTTCGATACTTTTATTTGAGTTTCCAGTTTATTTTTACAATTTCTCCTTCTGATATTTTACAGTTTTTCAAAAAATTCAAATATGTTTAAAAATATCAGGTTTTCAATTTGTTCTAGGTTTCAATCTATTGTCGAAATTCGATGTTTTTTTCCAGAATTTTACCTTTTTTTGAGAAATTTTGATAAATTCATTTTTTTCGAAATTTCTTCCCTTTTCTCAATTTTTTCGAAATCTCTTCATTTTTCTTAAATTTCGGCTTTTTCTCGAAATTTCATGTTTTATTTCGAACTTTGACAGTTGCTGTTTTTGCAAATTTATTTTTTCTCACAAAAGTTATTTAACGAAATTTCGAGGCTGTAGAAAATTTATAAATAAAAAAGTAAAAATCATGGGAAAAATATTTTTTAGAAATTTCGACTCCCCAAATTGGTCTTTTTCTAGAAATTTCAAATGTCATGTGGTTTTTCAAAATACTAATTCAAATCAATGAAAAATTTCGTAAAAATACTTCTTGAAATCATAACTTTTTTGTTAAAATTTACGCAAATGTAAACATTTCTAGAAAAGTATTTTTGGAAATTTCGACTTCTGTAGGTCACTTGTTTAATGAGTATAGTAGTACCCCGTTTAACGCGGGGATTACGTTCCAACGAAGTAGAGCGTAATACGAAACAGCGTTCAACGAGGTCATCTCTTTATGTAAATAATGGGGTTAGGGGAAAACGGGTATAAAAAGTAAGTCGCCATTTAGATTTAGATCATTAATATTCTGCTTTTCCAATGTATTTGTTTTTATATCAAGAAGGTGTCTAATGTCATTTGTAATTTTCTTTTGCGCCCTATAAGAAGTTGGCACTCCGTCTTGTCTTTGAACTCCTATCAAATTCTGCCTCATTTTCAATAAATTATTTCTTAATTTCTGTAGATAAACTGGTTTTTAGAAATGACCGTGACAGTTTATTTTTTGCTTTTCTTCAGAATCACTTTTTTCAATATTTTTGCGTTCTTTTTGATCCACTATTTCCTTGAGCTCATCATTAATTTTTTTTGAAATCTTCCCCATTCCTAAATTTGTTTGATTCGCTAATTCGACTATTTCATTCATATCAACAACAGATTTTCTGCTGTCATCGTCGTTTTTCCACACTCCGTTCAAACATTTTTTTATTACCTCATTCAAAAAAATTTATAATGTATGTTGTATGTACTTTGGATTTAGAGGAAACCTAATGATGCGTGAAATTTTCAGAGAATCCCACTATTCCAATAAAAAAAACCGATAAACCGAAACAGCGCTAAACGGAGCAGCGTTAAGCGGGGTTTCACCGTACTCATTTTCTGTGTGTCTGTCCACTGTATCTTTTATTTATTTTTTTTTAGGGAAATTTAAAGAGCCGCAATTGTCTTTTAAATGAGCTGCACGCGGCTCCCGAGCCGTGTTTTACCGACCCCTGCCTTAGTACCATCATGGTCGGATTAATGAAGTCCTACCAAAAATGTTGGTTCTTATTTAAAATTTAGATTTCAAAATCGAATTTTTCGATTTATCCGGAAAAAAGTATTAAATATTTACAAGTTTTTTCATAGATTTCGAACTTTTTCTTGAAATTTTAAAGTTAAATACAAAATGTTTTAATTTTTATATTTTGTTTACACTTCATTTTTACTTTGAAATATATTATGTATGAAAGCTTTAGGGACTCCTTGGGTGCCCCATTGGTTTAATATATACACCCCTTAAATTGTTATGCCACGCGAGCCGTTTCTCGGTATAAATAAACAACAAATATTGAATTAAAATTGATGAACCTTTAATCAAAGATAATTAAACGTAAGCATCTTACCATTAGAAGATTTAAACATTTCTGTAAACACATCGATCGTTCTATATCACATAGCATCAAAAATAAGGCCTTACAAAAAACACATTACGAGCAGACAAATTAAACGCTTAATCTGCTGCTGATTCCATCCAATTTTTAAAATTGAATCCTTTAATTAGCAGACACTGGCTTCAGGACATATTAAGTTAACAAAACAAATAGATCAATATGACCTTTGATTTCGAATACGCCTCGTGCAGGGAGAACTGGGTTGTAATTTGTACTGACGAATAATTATTCAGAATATTAATTATTTTCTAAATTTAGATGCGCAAATATGAGTTACAACGTAAGTTAATTAAAATGGAATTCTACTCTTCTTTCTACGTTAGATCGATGCATAGATTCAACCAAAACGAACATAATTGTTGCAAATTGAATTGTTCATTTAACATACTTATTGGCAGTTATCTTTGAAGGCAAAAAAAATTCTGTTAGTACGAGGAGCTATTGAAAAATTCTTAACCTATCCCCCGTAGAAGCCAACAAAATCCATAAGCCAAAATATTTCATTATTCAACATATTCTCCTAATTTAATGTACTATTTTCGATTTGGTTGAAAAGTTTTAACTAAACATAGTGCTAAGGCCTAAAAAATAGTAGGGTGTTGATCCTACGTACACTTTATTGTGGAAATTTTGGAAAAACCGCCTACTGACATTCATTAGCAAGGGCGTAAATCAGGCTGAGGCCAGATGAGGACTCAAAATTTTACGTAGCACACTTGGTAGTAAACTCCTTAGTAAGCATCTAGTAGATTCAGGATTCAGGATATTTATAGTAACATAAATCCTAAACATAAGCAGACAATAACTCACCTCCCCAAACCATAAAGATGGGTAGGCGCTATCCTAGATTCTGAAGATTTCAAATCGCAAATTGGCAATTTCTATAATATAAAATGAGTTTGTTTAATTAGTTACCAAATATGGTATGTCCAGAAGCAAGGCAGAACTATTAAAAGATAGTAAAATAATCATCCTGGGCAGTGGTGGCTTGCGTAAGGCACTGTGGAACTGCAGCATCCCCAATTCGCTTACGAGTTTTTTTTTCAAAATTTTCTGAACACTTGTCCTTACACAATTTTTTGTAGAAATTTTTTCTCCGACTTTTTTTATAGAAATTTTAGGTTTCTTTCACGAAGTTACGACATTTAAAAACCTATTTTATTTTAAATTTTAATCAAAATCACATTTTCAAAAACTACTTTTTGTAAAAGTTTTAGGAAGAAATCAATATTTTGAACAGGAATTAAAATGTTAAAAAAAAACTCAAATTTCTTTGACAATGTCAACATTTTGAGAAAATAATTACAATTTCAAGAAAAAATCTAAATCCAACTCATCTCGCATTTTACTATTTCTCTAAAAGGTATCTTCGAATTTTTACCTCAAATCTCATTTTGAGTTTTTTTTTCAGGTATTTCGATTTTTTTAGGAAATTATATTTTTTTCTGCAAAGTTTCCATTTTCCCATAAATATTTTATAAAACGAAATTTTCTCGAAATTTCCATTTTTCCTGAAAGTGTTGTTCTTAAAATTTCGTCTAGAAATCTCAATTTCTTCAGAATTTTTTTTTATATTCCTCTAATTTGCTTTAAAAATGTCAAGTTTTTTCACGATCCTTTGACAATTTGAAGTTCATTTTATTTTGTAGTTTTGAAAAAAAATGTTTGAAAAAAACGCCTGAAAGCTCTATAAAAATGTCATCATTTTGGAAAAAACAAAAAATTTCGACTCTTGTGAAGATATTTCAAATTTTTTTCAAATTTCGATTTTTCTCCAAGAAATTTTGTTTTTTTTTCCTATGAAATTTATGCTTTTCTCTAAACATTTTATACAAAGATTTTTTTTGAAATTTCAACTTTTCCTGGAGATTTTGTCTTTAAAATATTTATTCTTGTAGAAATTTTGATTTCTCTTTAATTTGTTTTGGAAATTTAAAAAGAAAAATATTACCACTTTAAAAAAATAAAGCCAAAGTTATCAAAAAAGACGAATTAAAAAAAAGTCAAATCTTAAAAGAATTTTGAGATTTTCATAGAAAGTCAAATTTTCAAAAGAAAATAAGGATTTCGAAATGAAATTTCGAATTTTGAAAATAGGTCAACATTTTCAATAATTTTAGGAATGTGAATGGAGGAATTTTTGGAAAAATATCGATATTTAAAATAAATTTCAAAGAAGCCAATTTTTTTAAATATTGGAGAAAACTCTAAATTATCAAAAAAATTGAAATTTTGAAAAGGTAAAATTTTGAAAATAGTCGAAATTTTCAATAGTTCAAGTTTAAAAAGAATCTTTTCTTTTAAGTCGAAGATTAAATTGGAAATTAAAAAAAAAGCATAAATAAAATTTTAAAAAAAGTTTGAACTTTTTTTAAAAAAAGTCAAATTCTCAAAAAGAGTCGAAATTTAAATAAAAAGTCGAAGTTTTGTAATATTAGTCGAAAATTTCAATAAAAGGTCTTAAGAAATGTCTGATTTAAAAAAAATCACAACTTTTAAGTGAAAGATCGACAGTTTGCAAAAAAAATGTCAAAATTTGGAAATAGTTGAAATTAAAACATAGTCAAAATTTGTAAGTTTTGTAAAATATTTTAATTTTGGAAAATGACTAAAATATTGAAAAATTCGAACATCTGAAAAAGGCCGGAATTTTCAACAAAGTGGGAACTAAAATAAAAAGTCGAAAAGTTCAAAAAAGTGCAGATTTAAGAAAAGATGAAATATTTCAATAAAGTCGAAATTTGTTGACAAGCCAAAAATTTTCAAAATCTTTCAAATTTCGAAAAGAAGTCAAAATTTTGCAAAAGAAGAAATTTTCAAAAAGAGAGGGTCGAAATTTCATAGTCGAAATTAAAAAATATGAAAATTTGCAAAAGATTAGAGAATTTTTATCGAATTTACGAAATAATTCGATATTTGAAAAAAGTTTAAATTTTGAATAGTTGGGAAATTTGCACTCAATTTTGCAATAAAAACCAAAATGTAGAAACCGGAATATTAAAAACAAGTGAAAATTATCAGGTAGATCGAGGTTTTCAAAAGTCGAAGTATTGAGAAGTTAAAATTTTGGAAGAAGTTTAAATTTTTGGCAGTTAAAATTTTAAATTAAAGTGGAACATTTTGTTAAAAAGTTTGAAATTTTGGGTCAAAAAAATTAAAATTTTGAAAAAATGTCAAATATTTCATAAAATTTCAAAATTTTCAAAAAAATCGAAATAATAAAAGAATTTCGAAAACTAAGAAGTAGCGAAATTTTCAACAAAAAAAAATCAAAAAATAATCGAAACTTTGCAAAAAATGTCAAAATTTTGAAAAATAGTTGACATTTGAATAAGAACCAGTTGAAATTATTAAGAGTCGAAATTTTCAATAAAAAATTATAATTTTCCGAAAAAAATTATAAACAAAGATGAAATTCAGAGAAAGGTCGAAAATTTAAAAAGTCAAAAGTCTAGTTTTGAAAAAAATTACGTTTTCAGAAAAATTAAGAATTTTCAAGTGGAAAAAATTAAAAAAAAAATTTAATAATTAATTTTCATATAAATTACAAAAAAAAACAGAATACCTAAAAGCCTAAATATTTACGAAAATACGGAAATTTTTAAACAAGGATTCACAGTTTTTTCGAAAAGTCAATACTTAAAAACAAAATAAAATCGAAATTACAAGAAAAAAATCTAAATTTTGCAATACAGCCGAAATTTGGAAAAAATCTAACGTTTCAAAAAACGCGACATTATCGAACATTTTTATTGTCAACTTTTTAAAGAAATCTAAAATTTTCAAAAAGTGACGTCTTGAAAATGTAGAAATTTTCAGTCGAAATCTTAAAAATTTTAAAACGCTAAACATTGTCGCAGCATTCCCATTAGTTTTGGCTACGACCCGCCATTGATCCTGGGGCAGGCCCGTAACCAGGATTTTTTTTAGGGGGGGGGGCTGCGATCCTTCTGCTAAAACTACCTAGTCTTTGTTTGCGTTTAGGTTAGAGCTAAGAAGTCACGGTGCAACATTACTTTACTATTAATATTATTATTGTATAGAAGTATACTAAAATATAAAAAAATACACTAAAAACATTTCTAGAGTCTAACTCTTCTAACATTCTGTCAAAGTAATTTAACAAAAGATGATAAAATCACTTGAAAGATATTTCTTTTTTAAAATTTATCTTTGACCTGTTTTCTATAACCCTACTTGTGTATGAAAAATGCCTCTAGAAAGTGCTCTATTTAAAAACATAGTTTGACAGCTGGAGAGAAATCTTTTTTTTTTAATTTTTTTCAAATTTTGATTAAATTCATAATTTTAACTTTTATCTCAAATTTAAAGTTTGCACACGAACATTTAGAATTTGGATATTCTTTCTAAATTCTGGAAGATTAGATGTTTTTTTTTTAATTCAAGTTTCCTCTTAGCGTCCAACTCTTTGTCTAACTGGCAACGACTTCAATTCCTACGTTTTTTATTTTGGGCAATTTTGGGAATTATTGTTGCTATCTGAATTTGCAATATCGAAATACATTTGATTATTCCGAATTTCAAAAGAAAGTTTTTGCTAGAAAGTTATCTATCGTTTTTTTTAAGTTTTACCTTTAATTTCAAAATTTCTAACTTTTTTGAAATTTTCAATTTGAATTAGATTTTTCGTTAAATGTGAAGTATGTTAATACTTTTACTTTTTTTCTCAAAATTTAAAGTTTAAAATCTTGGTATTTACTTCAAACGCACAAATATTTTTTTAAACTTCGATTCTTTCTAGAAACCTGGAAATTTCGCCAAAGTTTTTGTGAAAAATATTAGATATCGAGATTCTAACTTAATCTTGAGTTTTTTGAATTTGGAATTTTAATTTGAAATGTGTAGAAAAGTCTACATTTAGAGTGACAAACTCGTTCTAGAAAAGTTTAACGTTTATACTTAAAAATAACCAGAATTCATTATTAAATATTTCTGAAAATTAACTTTATTAGAAACTTTGAATTCCCTTACAAAAAATAGGATATGTTAATTCCTAACAAATTTACCTGTTAGAACTCAAAGTTTTTAGTTTTTTAAATTCGAAATTTTAAATATAAGTGGACATTTAGAATTACTTTCTAAATCAGAAGAAAAAAGAAGCTATAATTTTCCAAAAAAAAAAAAGGTTTGAAGTCAAAATTAAAAAAAAATCTCTAATTTCCAAAAGATGAAATCTATTAACAAAAACTAATAACACAAAACTAATAACACTCAACATTTTATCTTGAAATAAAACTCAAAAAATAAACTGATATTTCCTGAAACTTTAATGTCTTCCCAAAATTGCCAAGGAATTTTTTTTATATATTTATAATATAGAAAGAAAGTTAAAATATTGTGAAGAAGTCTGAATTTTGAACCAGTGCTAATGAAAACATTTTGAAAAATAACCAGTCATTAGGCTCATTTTTTTTTAAATTTCGACTTTAATCTTCACATTTTTAAACTCGTCGTGAAAAGTTGTAAACATTTTATAAATCAATTTTTTCTAAAAATATGAATGAACAATTAAATGTTCTGTAATTAAACAGTTAAACGTGCTTAAAATTGGTCATTTGTCAAACTAGATGAAAGTGAAGTCACGCCGAGGACGTTTGTATCTATGGATGTTGCGATGCAACCCGTGATACAAGCTTTGCCTGATCTACGTGAACTTTGCAATTGCAATCTAGTTTTCATTAGATTCTAATGAAATTATATTTCAATTGCATCGTAATAAACTTGTATATATTCGTATATACAAGGTTTATTATCTCAGTAAAAATATGAATTTACAGTTGAAATGTCGTGATTAAAAGTAAAAAATTTCTTAATTAAAGTTGAAATTTGATAACTAAGATAAAAATTTTAATATTTTATTGGAAGTTTTTACTTGGAAGTCGAATTTTGAAGAAAAAGGTCGAATTTTCGAAATCGTAATCGAAATATAAACAAATCAACTTCATAACAAAAAAATTCGCAATTTTTTATTATTAAGGTAAAACTTTTTGAAAAAAATAAAAATTTCTTATTAAGCTGGTGGATTAAAGTTATTAAAAAAATCCTGAATTTACCAATTTAAAAATGCTCAAGTTTTGTGTAAAACTCGGAATTTAAAAAAGAATCGAGATTTTAGACATTTATTTTAAAGTTCAATGGCCATGGTACAAAAATTATAGAAGAAATTCATAAAAATCACTTATTAAAAAATGTTTTCTCAAAATAATGGCTTATAAGAGATTTTAATTTTTAGTGCCTAATATTCAAAATTTTATTCAAATACCGAATTTAAATTTTTAAATTCCAAAACTGTAAAACTCTTATCACAAAATTCAAGTTTTTCTAAAAATTTGGTGTTAAATTTCGAAAAATCACTTGTATAAATTTTCAGTTCTTCTCAAAATTTGATTTTTTTTTTCAAAATGCGGAGTTTAAGCTTGAAAAATTTGCAAAATTCAACATTTTTTTAATAAAATTTAAAAGGTAAGATAGAAATTCCAAATAAAAAAAAAGAAATTTCAAGAACAGTATAAATTTTTCTATAAACGAAATCTCAGATTTAAAAGTTAAAATTCTGGAAAAAAATCGAATGAATTTAGGATAAAAATTTCAAGGTTTAAGGTGGAAATTCGAGAATGAACTCGAAATTTTAGAAACTTCTTCATTTGAAAGTGTTATACTCTTTCCGAATATTCTGAGTATAACCTAAAACCTATTTCTTTTAATTTCGACTGAGATTTCAAAATGTTTTTTTTTATTAATTGTGAGTTTTGGTCTGATAATGACTTTTTTTAGAGTATTTTACCTTTTTGGTGCCTTCTTAACTTTTGCGGTTTTGCCTAATTAAACATTTTGCTCACCTTTTTACCTTGCTTGATTGTACTTAAAATCCGGTCTCTAATAATAAGTAATGCGCCAAATTTGAAAAAAAAAAACATCCTTGCATTTCAGTACGAAAACAAAATGATCCATTAAAAATGGTTTTTAAAAATGTCGCACATCTGGAAAGTTCATTTCTATCTAGTGGGAAGCCAACAAATTTCGGCCTCCCCTGGTTACGGGCCTGTCTTGGAGTTTAATTTGTCGAAAACTGTGCATTTACAACCACGACTTTAATAGATGAATCGATATGAACCTCTTGGAAATTTAGACTATAAATAAATAACTTGAGTGGGGCTGCAATAATTTTTCATAGAGAAGTTACCGCCTGCAAAGTAGCCCCAAGGGCTGCTTTGTCAGGTATTTAGTCAAAAATAGCTATATGTCTTAGTGACAATTTTTAATATTTTATTAAGCATTCATATTGACAACCTATGTGTCGTCATAACTGAAGCCAATACTTATGATTATGAATAATGTCATAAGCATGAAAAGAAATTTATCACAAAATATTCCATACAATGTAGCCCCGATTTACACTATCTTTTAAAGTAGCAGCAATATTTTCATGACATCGTTGATTGAAATTCAATCAACGATGACATGCTTAACTCAATTACCATATTTTGTTCCCTGGTTTGGAGATTTTCCATTCTTTATGAATCACTCTCTGTACGGAATGGGGGGAATATATTGTCGCAGATGAATTCTCAGTAGAAAAAAAGTGAAATTGGAGATTTCCCAACTATTTAAGCAAATATCCAACGAAACGAGTATGATTAGCATATTCTGGATAGGAAGATTGATGATGAAGGGTAACGTATCGAATAAAGTGGTGAACATTGAACAACCTACAAAGTAAGGCTATCGTAAAATCAAGTTTAATTAAATAAAACCTGGTCTATATAGGTTAACAGCTTACAGTAAAACTAAACACATTGAATTTGCAATCAAGTAAGTGGGAAGTCTGGTTCTAAAATTTTATTTCGTGGATATTCATTTTTTGAACTGCCCTCATTCGACAAACTTAAACAAAGTTAAGCAATTTAAAGTTCAATAATTATTTGATAAGAAATATTCTTAGACCAAAATATAATTCAATCGGATGAAAATATGACTAAACATTTCTAGAAAAGGAACATTTCTAAGTAATTTTTTATTTTCACTAGTCCCGCAGCTAGATTTCAAAGGGCTTTGTGCAAAATATTAAATCAAGGCCCTAAAAGTTAAAGACCACAACATATTTCTCACGATCGAAAAAAAGGTGTCAAAAAAATACATTTTTGACACCTTTTCTCATAATTTCTAATGGTTTTGTATTTACATAAAAGCCATATTCCTTTTTCCTTTTTTTGGGGACAGGCTCTACCCTAGCGAATTTCCACATGTTAAGGAATACACCTTTGTTGTAAGAGAGTGTAAACAATTTGCTTAGGAGTCACTCTGGAGCGCACTTCTTTAGAACAATAGCGGGGATACCATCAAGGCCAGAAGCTTTCTAGATGTCGAGCTCTAGGAGAATTTTCCTGATTGCGGGTTGTCTGAAAACAACTTTAGGTATCGAAGGGCCAACTTTAGGAAGAATAGGAGGTTCTGCTACTCGAGAATCAAGGTTGGAATTTTCAGCAAACATTAAAGCTAGCAGCTCGGCTTTTCCCTTGGAAGTAGTCACAATATTGTTGTTGTCATCGAGTAAAGGTGGAAAATTTAAAGATGTAAAATTCTTTCCAATCGTCTTTGCAAATCCTCCAAAGGAACTGAACCGTTCGGATAGTTGATAAGCCTTTGGCGCATTTTACGATAGAAATCACTTTTTGCCTCGTCCATAACCTGTTTACAAACATTTCGTGCATTTACAAAGGTGGTCCGAGTTTAGACCGAGGGATTATTTCGTCAACGACGTTATGCGCGATTTTTGCAGGAGACAGCCCGGGCACATTTTTTGCTGAACTAAGATTAACTGGAGGCAGACTTCTTTTGGGAGTGGGGAATTAAGCATTCCATACCAATCAGGATGGTTTCAGTGATGGATTCGGCGACTGATGAAGAGTTGTCTGAGTTAAAGCCATGCGAAAGATGCATAGAAGTCTCTTAATTCGACCCAGTTAGCAGAGTTAAAGTGCCAAGCCCTAGAGGACTGCGTCTGAGAAGGAGGTGGTATATGAAGCGAGCGAGAGGCTGCTATAAGCTTGTAATCGGAATTTCCAAGCGGTCATGTCACAAAGATTTTATACGAATTTGGAGAATTTGTAAGGAAAGAGTAGATTAGGTAGATGGGTGTTTATGGGAATTCTTGTGGGTTTCTCAACTAATTGCGAGAGTCCACAAGTGGTGGCAAAAGCTTCTGCCATCCTTCCCGCGTCATCAGTTCTAGTTTGTAGGTGTTCGAAGGTTACGAAGATATAAGAGAAGAGCTGTCTGTATGAGGGATAGTTTGGAGATAGATCAAGTGAACAAATGAATATTACTTCGCTTTTGGAGCAGATCAACAGATTCCAGTGCTTCTTCTCGTTAACAGGACGGGTCACTTCGCCTAAAAGCACAAATCCCCCTATTGAAACTTTATATGCAAGTTCTAATTAGGGCTAAGCAAAAGAACCGTATTGATGGATGGGGAGACTTGGGTTTCTGTCAGAGATAGCACATGGAGTCTTTCATTTTGAAAGTGTTGATGAACCGAGTTTAGATTTGAATTTAGCCCCCGAATGTTACAGAATTCAATTTTTCTTTTAAAGATTTGGGTGTCATCTTACAAAGTTCTCGAGGAGGCGAAAAACACGCATATAATTTAGAAAAAAATAAACTAAAAGCTTTAAATCCAAAATCGAGACTCTAAGAAAAATGAAGATATTGTGACGCAATGTAAATAGATAGAATAGAATTTAGAATAGAATTGTAGAATTTAGTACGTAAGAAAAGTTTCTAGAAAGATCTGATAAGGGGAAAGCGGTCGCGATAACGAAGCAAACGGCAGATGAGCGTTCCAGAAATTTCGGCCAAACGATAAGTCTTATCTGCGAGATTTTTTGGAGCCTGGAAGCCAAAACTATATAAAGCGACCAGCTCTCCCTCAAGAGTTAGTTAGAGTCGGTGTAGTTAAGTAGTGAGTTAGCAGTTAGAAGTCAATAAGTGAGTTAACTGTTCAGTTGTAGTGATCCGAGTTGAGTTAGAAAATAAAGTGGGTATTATTCAATTCACGTGTTAATCAATTCGAACCGATAAGCGCGTAACATCTGGTGTCAGAAGCGGGATTATTCGTGGATTGTGCTTATTACTCTAAAGAAATTTATGCCAGAGGTCCCGCAGTTGACTTTATCTCGGACGTTTTAAACTGTTAAATAGTTATACGTGGCGTGGCGCGTCAAGTAAAATCTTGAACATTTAAACACGCTCTATGGATACGAGATTAAAATCGGCCAAAATGGAACAACAAATGCGTTATTAGCAATGCAGAAGAAAGGCGACAAGAAAAAGAACATGAGGAAGAACGAAGACGACAAGAAAAAGAACAGGAGAAAGAACAAAGACGACATAAAAAGAACAGGAGGAAAAAAGAAGACGACATGAAAAAGAACAGGAGGAAGAACGAAGACGACAAGAGGAAAAACGAAGAAAACAGGAAAAAGAACAGGAGGAAGAACGGAGACGACAAGAAAGATAAGACGAAGACGACATGAAAAAGAACAGGAGGAAGAACGAAGACGACAAGAGGAAGAACGAAGAAAACAGGAAAAAGAACAGGAGGAAGAACGAAGACGACAAGAAAAAGAACAGGAGGAGAACGAAGACGACAAGAAAAAGATGAAAACGAAGACGACAAGAAGAACAGAGAAGGAATGCAGACAAACAAGAATTGCATAGACTATTAGCAAATATAACTGAAAAAATGGGAGAAGACGTTGCAAAAATGAAAGAACAAATTACAGGAATGAAAGAAGAAATGCAAGAAGAGATAGGCGAAGTCAAAGAAGAATTCAACAGCAAGCTTGTTGATTTGGAAAATGCAACACAGAAGAGGATTAGCAACATCGAAAATGACGTGAAGAAGTTGCTAAGTGGACAAGTCACACAACACAAATCCGAAAGTGTACCTGCTAGTTTTTCCCAAAAGGTGAAACCTCCGACCTATGATGGAAAAACATCCTTCCAGACCTACAGAAAACAATTCGGAGCTGCTTGCTAAGGCCAATCGGTGAACGGAGGAAGCAAAGGTGACCTCATTGGTGGTATGCCTGCGCGGAAAAGCTCTGGAACTACTTCGAGCTCTGTCTGACCACGAACTAGCTAACTATGAAGATTTAGTTAGGGCTTTGGAGCTGAGATTTGGAGACCATCATTTGCGGCAAGTCACCCAATCGCAACTACTAGTAAGGAAGCAAGTGATGAAACGCTGCAAGAATTCGAGGCTGACGTAAAAAGACTGGCTCATGCTGCCTATCCAACAGCACCAACTGAATTTCTGGAACTTTACGCAGCTAGAATTTTCATAGAAGGAATAAGAGACCCAGAAGTCAAAAAAGTGATGCGCTTGTCAAACTTTCGTACATCGAGGGAGGAGGCACTGATTAGAGCTCTAGAGGTTGAAGCTGCTTACAGGGTTTCGGAGTCAGAGGCATTACGGAGAGTAAGGAAGGCCAACATCGAAGAGGTCGCGAATGACCTTAATTTTGGGAACATTAACTCTAATATGAAGGAATTGAACGCGAACATTAGTGCTAACATCAAGAAAATTGACGCGAGTATCCAAAAACTGGTAGGAAAGCAGATCCAGCAGAAGCATAACATGTTACGGCTGTGGCAAACCGGGGCACATCAAGAAGGACTGCAGGTCAACCTCCAAGAAGTCACAATACCCACAGTAAAAAAACAACACGTCGAGAAGAGGAACTCACTAGCTAAGAAACCAGTCGTCAAAACTCTTCCCATCAAACAGATAAAAAGGACCAAGGAGAGTTTGATGATGGAAGCCAGCGTGGATGGAAGGCATGTACAGGCAACAGTAGACAGAGGAGTTAAGGTTAGTGTGGCACGTGATACTCAAGCAATCCATGACAATATAATCAGAGAGGTTTTAGAGCGAAAGTGATGTTACACGTAAAACGAAATAACAGCAACGAAATATGGCAAAAGAGGTCTTACTTAGAAATAAAAAACAAGTGGAATGTGATGTGCATAGAATCTCCTTGATATATCTACTGAAAAGACTCGACATTATAAAACAAAAGAGTACTTTTCTATTTCCTCACTTGCATTATTATTTTTATTAGAGTTTTTTAATCGTTTTTGTCTTTTTATGAATTTGATTTCTTTAAAGTTACGATCTCTCTGCTAAAGGTGATTTTTTTTTATGAGACGAAAAACTTTGCGATTATTTCAATAGTTAACTGAATCGATTATTATTTCAGTTTTACTCTAGATTCTATGTTATTGTGTATAAAATAAATTTTGGTGGAATGGACTGGTCCTTGGGTATCTCTCTGAAGATGCTAGCTTGGCTATCGAAACGCGTTAGAACAACCTCTGTTGTGTTTTGTAATCTTTTTTGGTTTCAGGGGACAGGATTTGTATTTTAATTTTATAAAATAAATGTTCACAAATTACCTTCTGGGCGTTTTTTTAAATTCATATCTTTACAGTTACAGTACCTCTGCTAAAGCGTGGTAACTTTTTTTTTATCAGACGAAAACTTTGCGAACATTTCAACAGTTAACTGAATCGACTAGTGTTCCAGTTTTATTCCAAATTCCAAGTTATTTTGCAGCAAATAATGTCCACAAATTATCTAAGTATAGAGATGTATTTCATATTTTCAATAGATACAAAGTTAAGATATTGAAAAATTAATAATTACGGTGATAAAAAATGTTACTATTATTTTTCTACAGACTTCTCACTTCGGACGTCTCTCAATAACGATCACTTCTACTGGCGATCACTTTTGAGTTTCTTGAAAAAGTCGTCTATCTCTTAATTATTCCCCTTAAAAGAGGTGACCTTCAAAAAGGGTAACATTTTCATGAATTTTTACTGGTCTTCACTGAGAAGTTTTACAGTAAAATATTAAAATTAGAAAGAATTGGCGAAAAATCAGAGTAATAGCTGATAAATATCTCTGAACAATTAGAAATTAGAAAAAATGTTGTAATCCTTGAATTATTTTTTATTTATTTTCAACATGCGTGTGGGATCTAGTACAATTGATAATAAGGATATTTAAATCGTAATTCTAGATTAATCAAAAAGACTTACCAGTTAATAATTTGTTTAACAAAGCACTTGTAAGTGATCACTGAACTGTACGACAACAGTCGTCTTGGCACATTCACTCTTTTTGCACAAAACACTGCGAAAATAATTCATTTAGCGGCGCTTTCTGGCGTTCGATTTGTAGTTAAATTGTTTCTCTACACAAGAGAATATCCTACCTCTTTATCGCACATGTCAATCCTGCGGCAAGGAACGAATGCTTTTGTAACCAGATACCAAAGAACGTTTCAATATATAACATGGGAAGCTTTTCTGTAAGAGACCGGTTGGCGTAATTTTATTTAAATTAAACAATACACCTCAACAACTACAACTAAAACATTAACAATTTATAAGATGACATTTATGCGGATTATTCCAAACTTGATTTACAAGAAACAAAGAGGATATTTATTTATTTTCTTCTTGACCACGTGCGCGATGAACAACTGAATTAAAACGACCGACCGCAGAAGCATCGTACATAAGCTAATACAAAAAGAAATCAATATTCATAAAACAAAGTGATGAAACACAACAGATTTTCGAGTGTCATCGTCCTTGTTTGGATCTGGCCAAATATTTTTCCACACTCCTTTCAAACAGTTTTTCGTTACCTCATTTAAAAAAAATGACCCATGTATGTTGTTAAGCTCAATGGTGTGTGTAATTTTCAGGGAATCCCACTGTTCCAATAAAAAAGCGTTAAATCGAAACAGCGCTAAACAGAGCTGCGTTAAGCGGGGTCTTACTGTATAAGGAAAAATAAAAATTTCAACTAAAGGTTTTGAGAAAGCAAGTAAACGTTTCAACAAAAATCAAAATCTGTTTTCCAAATTTTGCTCAAAACTTAAAAATTGTTAATAAATTTGACCTTTTCGAAATTTATAATTTTTTTCCAAAATTCGTAATTTTTGCCTTGCAATTTGTATATATTTTTTTGAAAATCAAACTGAGAACTTAAATTTTTTCTACAAATTGTGGCCCCTTTTTTTCTCGAAATTTTGACAATAATTTTAAATTTCGATTTATTTCTAGTATTTCAAGTTTAATAAACTGAAAATTTCAGCTTCAAAATTTGTTAAAAAAATAACATTTTCCACCTTTCGTTTGGAAGTTCAAAATTTCTAAAAAAAGTTGATATTTTGGAAAATGTTTATTAATCAATTCGGCTTGTTTATTTTTTGAAGTTTTAACTCAAAAGTAGTTAAACTTTTTCTAAAACGACCTTGTCCACTCCAGATTTAAGCTTTTCTCAACATTTCAAATTAAAATTCCAGATTCAAAAAATCCAAGATTGAGCTCAAAATTTCGAAAAAAAAAAAACTTGAAATATTATCTGAAATTCCCCTAAATTACCATTTTAATCAAGACATTTTCAGTTTATTTGAATATATAAAATCTTTCACAGAAGTTTTCACAAAATATCAAGGTTTTTGAAAAAGCCGAAATTTTAAGAAAATATTGCTGGTGATACAGCCAACATCAAGTTAAAAATTTGAATTTTGATAAAAACGTTAAAACATAGAAATACCCTAAATTCAAAAGAAAATTTAAATCAAACTCAACAATTTCCAGAAAAGGTCGCAATTTTGGGTTAAAATTAAAACTAAACAAAAAACGATAGCTTTGTAAATTCCGCTAGAAGTCAATAATTTTAGAAAAAAAAATCAAATTTTGAATTCGCCCAATAGGAGAAACGTAAAAACTTGAAATTGTAAATAATCAGAAATTTAGCAAAAGAGAGACATTAAAAGGAAGTTTGAAATTAAAAAAAGACATCCGACTTTCCATAAAGTCGAAATAATATCCGTATTTTATCGAAAAAATTCAAATGTTCGGCTGCTGTAAACTGTAAATTTGAGGAAAAGGTTGCAATTACAAATCTAAATTTGGAAACAGAGTCAGAATAAATAGAAAATAAGGACACAATGCAAAGTCCAAAGACTTTAAGAAAAAAGTGAAAAGTTAGAATGTTCTGGTAATTAATTTTATTCTCACCAATTACTATCATCTGCTTGTGATTTCAGGCTAAAGCTTACGTAACTTTCCCCTGATTGCATGCCTGTATGGAGTTTGGTGAATATAACATTATATTAACTTGTAATATCGACTTTACCATCTGTACAGATAATAAAATTACGAAAATTTTCATCGGTGGATCCATTTATCGAGTGCTTGGACGCCCCGAAATTTGGCCGCCTAAGTTTTGACTACTACAATACTATATCGATAGGAACGCTTTTGCTCAAAACCTCGACTTTTTTCGAAAATTTTTATGTTAAAACTCGAACTTTAATTTTATATATGTTGACTTTATTCCAACACGTGAAGTATTTTCTTAGAAAACTAAGTCGCAGCACAAAATTTTGAAACTCAAAAAATTCAGAATTTCGGGATTCATTTTTAATTTACAACTCTTCAGATTAAAGTTCAAATATCAAGAGTCAAAAGTTAAATTTTTAGGTGTAATGTTAAAATTTGGGGAAAAAATTACTTTATTAAAAAAACTTTTCAAAATTTTCGAGATATTGATTATCGTCGAATTTTGACTGTGAATTCAAAGTTTTGTTTCTGTAGACATTTTAAACTTCCAGTAAAACTTCATTTTTAAATGAGACATCAACGAAAAATTTAAAGTTGAAAATCCAATAATAAACTTGAAATTTTAAGAATATTTTTATTTACATTAATAGTTTTTTGAAATATTGTTTTATCTCAAAATTCGAGTTTAAATCACAGACCTCTTTCTCTACCTTCTACTTAAACTCGAAATATAAGCTACAGAAAGTTTGATTTGGTTTTTCGAAATTTCAAATCCTAGTTTTTACTCTGTTCTGGAAATTCTGAATTTAAATTTGTAACATTATTTTCTCCGAAATTTCATTTTCAAATTTAGCTTTCTTATAAATTAGTTTTAAAATATTGTCCCAATAATCCACATTAAATTCGTCAATGTTAGAACAGTTTTATTATTTATATTTCTGTAAAATATTTGTGAAGACCGTTTAAGGTGAGGGGTGGGTGAAAAAATTTAAATTTTCAGGAATGGAATTCAAATACAAATATTGTCACCAGTTTCAGGGGACAAGATTTGTATTTCAATTTTTGACGATAACCAAGGACCTAGTCCGTTTTCACTAAAAAAAAGAATGGAATTTGCAAAGATTTATTTAAAAATATAAACTAAACATACATTTTAAAATCTTTGACAAACAAGATAAAATTTTTATAAATAAAAAATGAAATACTGTGTAATTTCAACATAACAAATGAATAGACATTTAAGAATAAATGATTTTAACAATGTCGTTTCAGGTTCAAAATAACTAAAAGCAAAAATCTTACAGTTTCAAATTCAACAGGTAAACGTAAATGTAATTTGGTGCAGTTTACAAAATAAGACAACAAATAAATAAAAAAGATTACAGGTGAAATTAAAATGAATTCGAAGCTTTCAGGAAGGAAAAACTGGGAAAAATAATCCTTACTTATAACAGTCTTTTTTAAGGCATGCGCCTATAAACAATTTTACATGAAATATGCTTTATAGAAATGTTACTATGTAAAAAAAATTAAAAATACTCAAAACAGTGAATAAAACAAGAATTATGTCAAACAGCCTTCCCACTTACATACAGTTACATTTGATTAAAAAAAATACACCCTATCCATAGTTCGTGAAAGTAAAAAAATATAACCAAGATTGCTCAGTTAACATATATAAACAAAAATTCTTTTCCCAATTCACGCTTAGCTGAGATTTTCTCAAAAAATTAAGCAACGTGGGATAATTTACTACAAATACTGTAACATTTCTACAAAGAAAACCGCGACAACGCGCTAATGGCGATTGGAGGGTCCAGGTCCATTATTCCTATAATTGTTACTATAATAATTTGACATATTGCCTGGATATTGGGGACTAGAAAATGTGGTTGTTTGAGGTTGATAAAATCCTGCAAAAGGAGCGGAGGAAGTCATAACACCATCAAAGAACGTCCTACTGGGTGATTGAAAGAATGGCGACAGTGGCTGTGAAACGAGAGGGTTTCTATCATAGAAACCTGATTCGCTAAGCCGTGGATAGCCCGGCGGTGGTACAGACGGGTCAAAAACCTACACATAAGAAGATAAAGACAAATTTGATTTAAAGAATTCGATTATTAATTGTAAACTTACAGCGTTTGGTGCTGGAGTATTTGCCATAGTTTCTATGGATGCAGCTCTAGGGCGATCATTCCTACGACGAGAGTCTATAAAATTGTATATGCGGCTGTTGAATCTGTTGTAGGTATTCATGCTCCTTTCAAAGTCTTTGTGACGTTCTAGGCTGTTTCGTTTGCGTTTAGTTCCTACGGGCTGGGCCAGTTTTGCAGCGTAGTTGTTGGCGTTCGATTTCATCATCGGAATAATCAGCAAATTCATCTGGTACTTCAAGATCGCCCTCCCAAGACGCATCACTACCGCGCATTCTGAAAATAAATTAGTAAAATACGCACCTAATGACCATGTTATTTTGTTATTAAACGCGTTTCTTTAGTTTCAATAGTTTGATAAATAGGTGTCCATTTTCCGACCCTCATCATTGCTTAAGTTACGATGTTGGTTAAATAAAGACAAGGTTGTGTGAATATGTTTTATAAGAGCAGTCGAAATTAAAAAAAAAAAAAATCGAGACCTTGAAAAATTGAAATTTTCAACAACGAAATTTTCGAAAAAGTATAAATTTTTGGAAGTCGAAACTTAAAAAAGTCTAAATTTTGAAAAAACCAAAAGTTTTGAAAAGTCTCAGATATGAAAAAATCTGAAATTTTGACAAAAAGTCGAATTTTGAAAAAATACAACTTTTCAAAAAACTTTATCAGAAATTTTCGGTGTCAATATTTTTAAAGAAATCTGAAATTTTCGAAAAAAATCGAAATTATCAGAAAGGGCGAAATTTGTTTTTAAAATTTCAACTTTCTGGTATAATTTCGAATTTTTGCAAAATATTTACTTTTCGAAAATTTTACATACAAATTTAGAAAAATGCCAACAGTTTTGGACAGTTTAAATTTTAAAAAGCCAAACGTTTTTAAAAAAAAGGCAAAATTTAAAAAAAAAATACGAAATTTGATGTCATAATTTTGGAATAAAAACGAAATTTCGAGAAAAATGCAATCATTTCAAACAATTAATTGAAATTTTGGAAAAACAATCGAATTTTTCACAAGGCAGATTTTTAAAAAGCTCTCATAATAAGTGGAAGGTTCCAAAGTAGAAATTTTCAAGTGTTTTTAAAATATTAGAAAATTTTGGAAAAAAATGAAATACAAATAAGCGAAAATTTCAAAAAAAAAAACGAAACGAGTAAAAATTAAAAAAAAAGTAATAGAAACTTTGGAAAAATGTCAAAATTTAAAAAAATCGATTCACGGAATGTTAGCGAAAGAAGTGGTCGTAGCAATAGTGAGCGGGATCAGGTGAACTACATGTATTAACTACTTACGAGGTAAATTTAAAGAAATAACTCAAAATACGAAACTGACTTGAAATCTTTTTTTAAAAAAGTAGGAATCTAGAAGACAAATACAGAAATTCAAAAAAAAAATGCAATATTCCCATAAAAGCTTTTTTTTTTAGAGGAAAGTCGAAATTATGGGATAAAAACTAATATTTGAAAAAAGAACTTCTTTACATATAAAAAAAAAAATGAAGGATTCTTAATGAAGAGTAGAAATTTCGATCAAAATGATGAAAATAAAGAAAAAATCCAATATTTCTGTAAAATTTGTTAAAAGATTAGACTTTCTTATTTAGAGAAAACCGACATTTAAAAAGGAAGTTCAAAATATTTTAGAACCAACTCGAAACTTCTACCAAAGGAAGATTTATGGAGAGAAAATTGAAAATTTCCCAAAAATTCAATGTTTCAAGAAATAGACTCAATTTTTTTCAAATTTACATTGTAAATGTGCTAAATAGTGCACTCTACTAAGTTTTTTCTTTTTAACTGTTTTGTACTTTAAACATGTATTTAGTTTTGTTTTAAAAAGTATAAACAAAAGTGAACCAATTTGAAACGAGGACATACACGTGTAACACATAAATACCTACATAAAAATGAAAATAAGTTCTTCTAATGAAAATAAAAAGCATTCTTGATAAAAAAATTGCGTATGGTTACCTAAGAAAAAACATTAATATTGTACTGACTAAAAATCTCACTAAATAATATCTACGTACTTCATAAGTTGTTGTAGAAAAACATACTGAGTGTGTTGACTTTTTGGTGCATAATACACCTTTGTTCCTTTCTCCAAATTTAAAGAAGCGATATCTTCAATGCTGTTAAAGCGAACGACATATAAAGGAGAAGTAACAGGGCCTAATACATCAAATATAAAGCCCAAGGGTTTGGTACCATTCTCAACAAATAAAAGAGAATCCAAATCTAGCGCTGGCGTATTAAGTAAAGATTGTATTGTAACTAAAAAATCAAGTATTAGATTAACGAACCACTGAAGTAATTTAATATTAAACCTAGTCGATCCAAAATGCTTTCAACATTTCCAATATGTGTGAATTCTTCAGCATCTGTAATCTTCAATGTAGAAAGATCCGGAACAGGTGGAAAAACTTCTAGGTTCACATCACCAACAGCTGAAGACTCTGCAGTTTTTGATTTTTTCTTGGGATCTTTGGCAGTAACCACCGCCTTAATACTGTAAGAAGATTAAAATCAAGTTTCACTTTGAGATAAATTTGAATTTATCTGATTAAATCATCAAACTACAACTTAATAAAAAATTTTCCAATTTAAAAAAAACAAAAACAAAATAGATCTTTAAAAGAAATCTAAGAAATTGGAAAAACTTAGGATTTTGATTGAATCTTGAAGTTCGAATTTACATCATCACAATAAGATAAAAATTGAAATGTGTTCCAAATAAAAAAAACTAAAACATAATAGGAAATTTAGAAAACCTGAAAAAACATGAAACTTCGCTTTTAGCCCCTTAAAGTTGCAACAATATAAAAATTGAAATTTCCTGTGTAATCTCAAAATTTCGATTTCAGATTCGAAATGTCAAGTACTTTTATAACTATTTTTGAAACTTCGACCTCAGCCAGGAAATATCAGCTTTTTTTAAAAAATTTCTGTGTAAACTGGAAAACCCTTTTAACTCATAACTGCGATAAAACTTGCAGATACTCTTGAAAAATTTCAAGACATAGATGGGAAAGAGGAAATATGCATTACCATACATCAACTAAAAAAATTATGAGCAGCAGCAGAACCCCTCCAAAACAAGAAATGAATATAAGGAGTGAATTCCGTCCGTATACTCTTTCCCATTTCATATTTAACAAATTTGCTGCCAACTATGAAATAACTCATAGTTGGTGCCTCATTTTTATGCCCACTACGAGCTATCTTGTTAAACAATAATTAGTTTTATGGCCCCTAAAGATTTTCAGGAAAAAAACAAGAAATGGTGTGTGGCAACGAATGTGTTTGTGTTGTCTTCAACAAAAATTGTTTAAAACAAACACTTTTTCTGATCCTGCTTTCATTATAACACAGTTCACTACAGCACTACTAGTTAACTTACGCTTGTGCCTCATCGTCAGAACTGTCCTCTATCAGGCTATCTATGTACTCATAGTGTGAACTGGACGTCGAAGAGTCATCATCATCAGCCTCAGTTACTTTAGGTTCAACATTCTCCTCATTATCTTCAGTGGAATCAGAATCATCATCACTGCCATTACTGAAACTTGAATCAGATTCAGAATCCTCGCTGGATAAATAACCCTGTAAAACGCTCAACGAGTTAGAAGTTGGATTAGTTAAGATGACTTCGCCAGCAGTTTGGTTTTTCTTTTGCTGCGATGGTAAGATTGGCAACTTTATTAACTAAATTGTTTCCTGTTTTTGTATCACTTATCTCATTCTTGTTTACGTTGAATCTGTACGGTATCAGATTCAACATTTGTGATATTTTTTTCAACTTTAAGAACATTTCCGTTTAAAAGAGATTTCTCAGACCGTTCCAATTCATCCTTAACTGGTACGTGAGCGCTTTCGTTTACATCAGATTTTAAGCTCAAGCTTTTGCACTCAGTAAGTATTTTTTCTTTGGAGTTTTCGCTTATATTTTTGTTCGTTTCTTCGCCGCATTCGTCCTCAAAAGCAGTTGTCTCCTGATTCGCCTTTTCCAGTATATCAGGAGTTAGATGATTCAATTTCAACTTTAATTTTCTTAACTTCCACATCCGTTTTCTCTGCTAGTAGATTTTGAGTGTTGCTCAATTTATTATCCATATTTAAGACTTATTTTTGATTGACATTCAAATTTTACTGTCAGGTTTATTTAAGCTACCCTTCTAGACTGCTATCATTTAGCTAAAAGTCCAAGTTTACATGTAATTTGACAGAAATTGTTATTTATTTTCGTAACTTACCACATGGCTTCGTTAATTTCGAGCAACCATTTGTAAAATTAGAAACTGACAGCCGACAGCTGTGACAGATGTCATTTCATAGAGTTTATGATGATGACTTTGATACAAAAAATAAGGTGTGCTTACTTGTGCATGATGTCCGTAGAACGTTAATTGAATTTAACTAACTCTTCGTTAATCAGAAAATTCTAACTTTAAAAAAGAACATTCAAAATAACCCGACAAATAACCGTATTATAGTCCACTTCGGATAAATGTGCATAAGAGTAGGCGTAAAGTATTAAATCGACCTTTAGAGAAGTTACCAAAAATCACCAAAACTAAAGCTGCCTTCACGGCTTGAAAACTAAACTCGACTTTCAGTTTGAAAATGTTAATAAAAAGATCACTTTTTGTATTAACAATTTACAAATCATTTAGAAATCTGTAAATTGTGGTTGAAAAATTGAAATTGTGGTTAAAAATTAGAGAATTGCAAATGAACTGGAATATTTGCATTTGTAAATTTTACAATTTTAAAAAATTGGAAATTCAATTGAAAATATGAAATTTTGATTGTAAATTGAAAATTTATGAGTTCATAGGCACAGCCGTAATAAGGTAAGGTGGGGCGATCCTGGTACATGCAACCAACCGAAATATTCAACTGGGAAGACTTTTTTCCAGAAATTCTAATTTTTTTTCAAAATTAGTCCTTTTAGTTAAACTTCGACAATTTCTGAAATTTCCAAGTTTTTTTTTTAATTCGTCTCTTTTCACAAAATTTGTCTTTTTTTCTTTTAATTTCGAATTTGCTTTTGAAATTCGGTTTTTTTTTTAAAATCAAAATCTGAGTTTTTTAAAATTTCCAATTTTTATTTCGGAATTCGACGTTTTCTTCAAACTTCATTTTTAAAAATTTGAATTTTCTTTGAAAACTTCTACTTTTTTTTAAAATTAAACAAATTTTGACATGTTTATCAAAATTTATTCTTTATTCCTCGAAATTTGATTAATCTTTTAACAAAAAATTCTAAATATTGGATAAAATATCTATCTGGAAATGTAGAAATAAGTTTTTTTTAGAAATGTTCAATTTCTATAAAAATACAAAAATCAGAGATTTTCTTCACCTGCTTTAAATCCAGTTCTGAAAATTACAACTTGTTTCTCAAAATTTTGACGTTTATATGACGCCACTCTGTGGCAGATTGGGAGCTCTTGTCTGCCTCTGACTCGAGCAGCTAAAGGAAAATTAATAAACATGTCAATATTTTTTTTGACATTTCTACTTATTTTCCAAAATTCGTCAAAATTTCGAGTTTTTACTGTTTACAACTTTGTTCTCGAAATTACGATCTTTTTCTGGATATTTTGAACTTTTTCTCAGAATTTCGAGTTTTTCTGGAAATTTCGATCTTTTTCCAAAATCCCCTTGTTTTTAGAAATTTGCATCTTTTTCTGGAAATACGTTTTCTTTTTTGAAATTTCAATATTTTCTCAAAATCTGCCTTTTCTTAAATTTCGACTTTACATGGAAAATATGATTCTTTATGTTCCAGGACATTTCAGCTTAATCCCTCGAAATTCGTCGTTTTCGTAATTGTCTATTCCCAAAATTTGAACATTTCCTCAAAATTTGACATTTTGGGTGTTTCTATTTTTTCTCGAAATTTCATCGAATTTTGTCTTTTTCTTCGAATTTCAACTGATATTTTTCAAAATTTGTTACTTTTAAATGTCGACCTTATTCGTAAAATGCCACTTTTTTCTCAAAGTTTGATTTCTTTGAAAAATTATGAAATTTTCTTAATTACCAAGTTTTGCTCGAAATTTTGCTTTTGTTGCGGAATTTCGTTATTTTTACAATGGGCTTTTTTCGAAAATTTCGACCCTTTAGAATCTGAATCTCTAGACATTTTGACTGATTTCTTAAAATGTGTCTTTTTTCCGAAATGTTAATTAATATCTCAAAATTCGATGTTTACTATTTTTAAAAATTTCAGTTTTCCTTCTTGAAAATCGTATTTTTTCGAAATTTTGATCTTCTGCTCTATGATTTGAATATTTTTTTCAATTTTCGATTTTGCTTTTGGAAATTTCGATTATTTTTCTTTAGAATTTTCGATAGTTCTCTAAATATCCGACTTTTTCTCGAAATATATTTCAGTTAAACTTAAAATTCAATCTTTTCTAGAAATCTGGACATTTCAAATTTTTTCTCTAACTTCGTCTTCTTCTTGAAATTTAGGTTGTTTTGTCAAAATCCATTTTTTGATAAACGAGTATTCCCAAAATTTGTTTATTTTCTCAAAATTTTGGTCATTTGTTTTCAAAATATGTGTTTCGATAAACGAGTGTTCCCAAAATTTATTTATTTTCTCAAAATTTCCATTTTTGTTTCTCCAAAATTCATCCTTTTCCTTGAAATTCACCATTTTTTGATTTTATTCTCAAAATTCTATTTCATGGACTTCTTTTCAAAAATTGCCTTTTTTTTTCAAAATTCTGCCAAATTTCATCTTTTTCGTCGCAATTTGTGTTTTTCCAGGAATTTCGGTTATTTTTCTCAAAATTTAGTTCTTTCAAATGTATTTCAAACTTTATTCGAAAAATTCCACTTTTTTCTCAGTTTGATTTTCCTTGGAAAACTTCGAATTTTTCTCAATTTCTCATTTTTCTTTTTTTTGCGAAATTCCGTTTTTTAACATTGCACTTTTTTCAAAATTTCGACCTTTTAGAAATTTTGTTTGTTCTCTCAAAATTCGATATTTAATAATTCTGGAAATTTTGATATTTTTTTTGAAATAAGTATTTTTCTTGAAATTTTGATCATCTACTCGAAAGTTGGAATTATTTTTCAAAATTCGACTTTGTTTTTGAAAAATTCGGTTGTTTTCTCGAAATTCGTATTTTTTGCCGAAATTTCGATATTTTTTTGAAAATTCGAGTGTTTTTCGAAATGTTAAATTAATCTCAAAATTCAGTCCTTTCTGGAAATTTAGAAATTTTAATTTTTTCCTTTAAATTCGTCTTTTTCTCAAAATTTCGATTTTGTTTTCAAATTCGTGTTTTGATAAACGAGTGTTTTTCCAAAATTCGCTTATTTTCTTAAATTTGCCTTTATTTTCGAAATTTTCATTTGTTTTTTTGAAATTTTTTCTGGAAATTTCGATCTTTTCTTTTTCTTTTATTTTTCTCTCTTTAAATTTTGATATTTTTCTTAAAATTAGCCATTTTTCTGAAATTTCCACTTTATGTCAAAGGTTGATCCTTAATGCTCCTGAAAATTTCAACCTAATCCGCAAATTTCGTCTTTTTCGTAAATCTCTATTCTCAAAACTTGACCATTTTTCCAAAATTTGGCCCTTTGGGTGTTTCTATTTTTTTCGAAATTTTGTCTTTTAGTTATAATTTGGGATTTTCTCGGCAGTTTGACTATTTTTATCAAAATTGATCCTTTTTAAATGTCAATTCTATTCGTAAAATTCCACTTTTTCGCTCAAAATTTGCTTTATTTTGGAAAATTTTGAATTTTTTCTTAATTGCTAAGTTTTTCTCGAGATTTCGCCCTTTTCTTTAGAAATTTTGTTTTTTTAACACTGGGCTTTTTGGTTATTCTCTGTATCTTCTTTGTGAAGTAGTGTTATTTTTATTCATGTTTTATTGGCTTTTCCTTCGCCAGTTACTCCTTCCACAATTCTAGATTTTCCGTTACCTTCTGTTAACGATTGACCCTCTCTTATAGAATGCCCCCCAAGCAGCGATTGGGCTTTTCCGAAAATTTCAAAATTAGTTGTTTAATACTTCTGGAAATGTCGATTTTTTTTCTTTAAATTGTTATTTTTCTCGAAATTTTAATCTTTTTCTTTAAATGTTAAATTTTTTTGAAAATTCGATTTCGCTTTTGCCAATTTCGATTATTTTCCTCGAAATTCGCCTTTTTTTTCTGGTAATTTTTGATATTTTTTGAATGTCCGATTTTTTTTCGAAATATTATGTTAATCTTAAAACTCCATCATTTCCGAATATTTAGAAATGTCAACATTTTTATCTAAATTCGTCCTTTTCTTGAATTTTGGAATTTTTTTTTCAAAATTCGTGTTTTGATAAACGACTATTCACAAAATTTGTTTATTTTTTTAAAGTTGCGTTTTTTTTTCAAAATTTGGGGTTTGATCAATGAATGTTTGATTATTTCCTCAAAATTTAAC
Organism: Dastarcus helophoroides; assembly: GCA_028583605.1. Taxonomy (NCBI): domain Eukaryota; kingdom Metazoa; phylum Arthropoda; class Insecta; order Coleoptera; family Bothrideridae; genus Dastarcus; species Dastarcus helophoroides. The sequence goes on from CM053328.1 coordinate 31,425,781, forward strand.
TGCGAAATTTCCATCTGTTTCTCGAAAATTGGTTTTCTTCCTTGAAAGTCATCTTTTTCTTTATATTTTAATATTCTCAGAATTCTACTTCATGGACTTCCTTTCAAAATTTGTCTTTTTTTTCAAAATTCAGCAGAATTTTCTTTTTCGTCAAAATTTGCCTTTTTCCCGGAATTTGAACCATTTTTTTCAAAACTTATTTCTTTTAAATGTCGACTTGATTCGTAAAATTTTACTTTTTTTCTCAAAATTTGATTTTCTTTGGAAAATTTCGAATTTTTTTTTCAATTGCCAAGTTTTTTTTTTCGAAATTTCGCCTTTGGTTTCTAAATTTCGGTTTTTAACAATAAGTTTTTTTCGATAATTTTGATCCTTTAGAATCTGAATTTGCAGGCATTTTAACATTTTTCTTGAGATCCTTATTTTTCTTGAAATTTTGGTCATTTACTCGAAACTTCGAATTTTTTTAAAAATTCGATATTGTTTTTGAAAAATTCGATTTTTTCTCGAAATTTGCCTTTTTTTTCTTGAAATTTTGATATTTTTCTGAAAATCCGACTGTTTTCGAAATACTCATTCAATCTTCAAATCCAATACTTTCTGGAAATCTGGACAATTCAAGTTTTTCTCTAAATTCGTCTTTTAACAAAATTTCAAGTTTTTGTTCAAAATTCGTGTTTTGATAAACGAGTATTTCTAAAAATTTGTTTAATTTCTCAAAATTTGATTTTGTAGGCGAAATTTCCATTTGTTTTTCGAAATTTCGTCTTTTTCCTTAAAACCTATCTTATTCCGGAAATTTCGATTTTTTCTTACTCTTTTTTTTTCTCGAAATTTTGTTATTTTTCTCTAAAATCAGCCTTTTTTTAAAATTTCGACTCTATGTCAAAATCCGATCCTTTATGTTCCTGAAAATTTGAACTTCATCCTCGAAATTCGTCTTTTTCGTAAATGTCTATTCTCCAAATTGACCATTTTCTCAAAATTTTGAGTATTTCTATTTTTCTGAAAATTTCGTCAAAATTTGATATTTTCTCGGAATTTTAACTAATTTTTTTAAAACTTATTCCTTTTAAATGTCGACTTTATTCGTATAATTTCACCTTTTCTCCCAAAATTTAATTTATTCTGGAAAATTTCTAATATTTTCTTAAATGTTAAACTTTGACTAGAATCTGAATTTCCAAACATTTTAACTGGTTTCTTGAAACGTGACCTTTTCTCGAAATGTTGATTGTTGTCTTAAAATTTGATATTTATTAATACTGCTGGAAATTTCGTTCTTTTTTCTTGAAATTTGTATTTTTTTCCGAAATTTTCACCTTTTTCTCTAAACTTTGAATTTTTCCAAACCTTTATTTTGCTTTTGAAAATTTCGATTATTTTTGTCGAAATTCGTACTTTTTTCTAGAATTTTCGATATTTTTCTGAATATCCGACTTTTTTCGAAATATTACGTTAATTTGAAATTCCAATGTTTTCTCGAAATTTGGATATTTCAACTTTTTCTTCTAAATTCGTCTTTTTCTCGAAATTTTGATTTTTTTTTTCAAAATTTTCGTCTCTTGATAAACGAGTATTCCCAAAGTTTGTTTATTTTCTCAAAATTTTGGTTTTTTTTATCAAGTTTGTGTTTAGATAAACGAGTGTTTCCAAAATTGGTTTATTTTCTCAAAATTTGACTGCGAAATTATTATTTGTTTTTTTGAAAATTCGTCTATTTCCTTGGAATTCATCTTCTTCTGGAAATTTTAACATTATTCTCAGAATTCCACTTTATGGACTTTCTTTCAAAAATGGTCTTGTTTTCATCGTCGAAATTTTCTTTTTCTGGTCATTTCGATCATTTTCCTCAAAATTTATTTCTTTTAAATGTCGACTTTATTCGTAAAATTTCACTTTTTTCCTCAAAATTTGTTTTTCTTTGAAAAATTTCGAGTTTTTTCAATTGGTAAGTTCTTTTTCGAAATTTCTCCTTTGTTTCGAAATAATGGTTTTGGACATTGAGCTCTTTTTTGAAAATTACAACCTTTTAAAATCTGAATTTCCAGAAATGTTGTCTCGTTTTTCTGGAAATTTTGATTGTTATCTCAAAGTTCGATGTTTAATATTTCTGGACATTTTGATATTTTTCTTGAAAATAGTATTTTTCTCACAATTTTGACCGTTTATTTGAAACTTCGATTTTTTTTTAAATTCGATTTGGTTTTTGAAAAATTTGATTTTTTTCTCGAAATTCGCCTTTTTTTCATTAAATTTCGAATTATTACCTAAACATTAAAATCCACTCCTTTTTAAAAATTCGGAAATCTCAACTTTTTCCTTTAATTCTCTTTGTCTCAAAATTTCCATTTTGTTTCAAAATACGTATGCAAGAAGAATGCAACCTAGACTACAAATTCATGCAGCCCTCCAGTCGTGTATAGTGAATCATAGGTAGCTGAACTACCAACACTTGAAACACTGCCACCTCTCTCTCTCTCTCTCTCTCTCTCTCTCTCTCTCTCTCTCCATTTCCATTTATTTTTCAAAATTTCGTCTTCTACCTTCAAATATATATTTTTGGAAATTTTTATATTCTCAGAATCTTATTTTATGGATTTTCTTTAAAAATACTCTTTTTCGAAATTACGCCATTTTTCCTAATGGTCGTCTTTTTCTGAAAATTTATTTTTTTTTAAATTCGTTTCCTAGTTTCAACTTTTAATCTCAAAATGACCTTATTTTTGAGCTTTAGACTTTAATCTCGAAATGCAATGATTTATGATTCAGGAAATTTTGAATTTTTTCTTAAAGCTTCCTTGAAATTTTGACCTTTTTTGTTGGTTATTTTCTCTGAATTAGATCGGAATCTTAATAAAGTAATATGACTATTGAAAAAAAATGTGTTTGAGAAATTTCAAGACAAAGGTATCTTGTAAATTGAACTTCTTAACTGAAAGTGTATTTTATCTTAAAATTGAAATAAAAATGTCAATATTTTGAGAAAAATATTTATGGAAATTGAGATTTCTTTCTCACAATTTGACTTTTCCTATTTTAGGAGACAAGTACAATTTTTCGAGCTGTAGGTAAAATTAGAAAATGGGATAACCATATTGACTATAAACACATAAGTTTGAGAAAAGGGATAGACGTAATTTCGGTTTTAAACCTAGTTTCGGGAAAAATATTAAAAAAAATTAAAGTTGACATTTTGTGAAAAAAATTCAAAATATTTGATATAAAACGAAATTTTCAGTTCTAAATTTAAAAAAAAATTGGAAAATAATGCCGAAATTAAAATAAAAATCTTGAGAACAGAATGAAAATAAAAAAAAATAATAAATTTTATAGCAAACATTGAAAATTATAGAAGTTTAATTACGGAATTTTCGAACACAAATCATTTTAAGTTTATTCCCAAAATTATAATTTAAAAATAATAAAATAAAATAAAAAAAATAATAAAATTCACATTTTTTAAAACAAATTCATAATATCGATCTTTCAGAAAAATAAAAGTTGAGAATCTGAAATTTAATGTCAAGATAGAAAATCGGCATCATAGCAAAAGAATTTTAAGATAAAACCGCCAGAAATAGAATGGAGTTTGAAATTTTGAGATTAAATTTGAAATATTGAAGATGAAATTGAAAAACAGTAAAAAACGAAATTTGGACATCTAACCTGAGAATTCATCAAAAATTGAGATTTCTAGATTATGGTCGAAATTCTAAAAGCAAACCAGACGTTTAAAGAAAATAAGTAACAATATTCAAAACGAAATTTGAACTTCTAATCTAAAAATTCATAAACAATTGAAATTTCTAGATTATGGTTGAAATTTTGAAAGCAAATTGAAAGTTTAAGGAAGGAAGTAACAATAATCAAAACGAAATTTGGACTTCTAACTCGAGGATTCATAAATAGTTGAAATTTCTGGATTCTGTTCGAAATTCTAAAAACAAAGTGGAAGTTTAGGGAAAGAAGAAACAATATTCATTTAATTTATTTATTTATTATTAATTTAAGCAAGAGAGTTTGAGAGAAAGTAGGAATTTACAGAAAGGCTTGAACTTTACAAAACGATTCTTTATTTGCAAGAGAAGCTGCGTTTCCCAAGCTTCTACGCCACTAAGTTTAAGAATTTTATTATTTTAATTTCGAGACGGACCCAAAACATAGTTTTAAATAAGAGTTGAAATTTAATAAAAATCTTAGATTTATAGAAGACATTTTCTAGTTATAAATCAGAATTAAAAAAAAATTAAATTAGTTTAAACTTAAAATAAAATCTATATCTGGAATTAAACCAACGGAAAAAATTCGGAAATCGGAAATTCGGAGACGGAGTTTCGACTTTAAAATACTGATCTCGAAAAAAAGATGACAATTTCTACAAAAAAATAGGAATTTTGACAAACATTGAGATACTAATCTTGTCCCCTGAAACCAAGACAAATTATAAAACACAACAAAGGTTGTTCTAAGGCGTTTCGATAGCCAAGCTATCATCTTCAGAAAGATAAAAACAGGTGAACATTTTCAGAAAAAGCTCGAAATTTCTAAATAAATATATTATGGAACAAATACAAGAACAAAGTGGCTAGAGAATCCTGTATCAAGGAAATAGTGAATAAAATAACAAACAGCATTCGTAAATCAGAGGGAAAAGGGGTTTTAGTCCTCCCAAGTTGGATGACCGAACTTCGCCCATGCTGCCATCCTTTCCATCCTAAGAGGATTTAAAGTAGGAGTGATGAATGCGCGTAGAACGAATTGAACATGTGACTGACATTGATGTAAATACACATTCATCCTTGGTGCTTAGGTGAAGACGTAAAGTAAATTGGCGTTGCCGTTTATTACCAAACTGAAAGACCAAAAACGGGTTTGGTTTTTTTTTGCATAAATGAACTTCTAGAAGTTTGTCCGGTTTAAGAATATCAGGATAAGATTCTTGTTAGTTTAAATCAGTTGATTTTTTAACTTGCAACGCGGTATGAATTTATGTTCTTTGTAATAAGGTATGTACCCATTCGCAATTTATTTGACTAGGTCAACAAAAACTTTTACCGTTTGCTTAAATAAAAGCTTTTTGTTTGTGCTTTGGCTTTATTTGCAAACTGATAGAGTTGTGCTGGATGACAATATTTAGTTTTTAACAGAGGTGCGCCTTTTACTAAATAAAATTCGTGTTTGTCCAAAAGGCAAGCAAGGTTTCTATAAACTCTAACAGTTATGGAAAATAAGGTAGAAAGTAGAAAGTAAACATTGTTTTATCAATTTTCTGATTCACTTTGCATCTGGGAATCAAATTATATGTGCATAATTTGTAGTTATAAGTTTTTGTGCATCGAATTTATAAAATTTGTTACCTTAAAGTAATGATTTTTTTTGAAAATTACTAGTTAAACGGACTGCTTTAATGCAGCACATGAAAAAACTAATTCTACCGGTTTTCTCTCTTATTGAAATATTTGTTTGTTCGTAACTGTAAACAAGGCGGTTAAATGTCTTTATGGTTTATTATTATAATGTTATTCATAATATTAGCATTATTTTAGAAATCAAAACATAAAACCATATTATTTAAAAATGTTACTCTACAAATAACTAGGCGGTAGTTTTGTCTAGTTAAATATTAAAAATATAGCATTGTCTAAAAATAGTGAGTTTAGAATCACGCCTTTGCTTCTCGGGATTAAATATCAGCTTTTACCCTTTTTGGATTGAATCCGATCAAACCACTGACTTCTTCAAGGGTTGTTTGCGCTCGTTAATTTTTTAGCTTATGTGTTAAAAATTGAAATATAGAACTTGTCCCCTGAAACCAAGAAAGATTAAAAAACACAACAAACGTCGCTCTAACGCGTTTCGATAGTTTTTTAATTTTTCTTGGTTTCAGGGGACAAGTTCTGTATTTCAATTTTTGAAGATAACCAAGGACCAGTCCGTTTCACCAAACTTATGTTTTAAGGCAATCATAACTTTATCATAGCCACAGTCGATCTGCGATCATAGCCTAGTCGTTCAAAGTTTAGATTTCTGAGGTGAAGTTAGGGTTTCTGGGCGAAGTTAGGTGAGGACTAGAGAGGTCATATATTTTTTGGTGGATAAAAAATTTTCGGGCGAAGTAGGGATATATAAATATCTTTTTATTTATTTATTTGTTTATTTTATTTTTCGGTCAACAAAAATTAAAAATTGATTGACTGAAATACGAAAATATAAATTAATGACCTTTTTTGTTATTTTTAATTGAAAAAAAATGTTTTTTCGAAGTACGAACATATAATTGGCCCTCAGACGTCTTGCTTTGAAACAATCCCTTTTTTATAGTTAACAACATAAGCCGATCTTAATGAGGGGGCTTCGCTTATGTTGGAATTATATTTTATGTTTAAAATTATTGAGTGTATGAATCATTTTCCTACAATTTTTTTTTTTTTTTTGGTGGAACGGACTGGCCCTTGGTTGTCTTCAAAAATTGAAATACAAATCTTGTCCCCTGAGACCAAGAAAGATTAACAAACAAAACAGAGGTTGCTCTAACGCGTTTCGATAGCCAAGCTGTCGTCTTCAGAGAGATACGGAGAGATAATCTCTGAAGATGATTGTTTGGCTATCGAAACGCGTTAGAGCAGCCTTTGTTGTGTTTGTTAATTTTTCTTGGTTTCAGGGGGCAAGATTTGTATTTCAATTTTTCTACAAATTAACAAATTGTACCGAATTTTTGATTGTTCTATGAGATCAACCGTTCAGCTAAATACATAAACCTTCCCGCTCATTAAGTGTTTCTAACAATAAAAATAAAAGAATATTGATTTCAGTGATCAGTTTTTAAGCGTTTCCTTATTATTTTATGGTATTTCACATAATTTATAGCACAAGATGGAATTTGTACTATTATGGTTTGCAGGTGTATCTCGAAGTAGCCATAAAAGTATGTGATTTGAATATTTATTAACAAGAATTTTTAATATAGCTTCAAAGCAGTTTGGTACTTTATAATAAATTTGCAGGCCATTTTGTGGGGGAAATACCTCGAACAGGTCGTGTATTAGTTAGAAATTATTATTAAGAAATTCCCTTCAGTAAATCAGTATGCAAAGAAAGTTATGTAATATTTTTATATAAATATTGATTAATAGATGTATGAATATTGCTTCTATTCAGTTTTTCATTCTGATATACATACGTATATTGTTGACTGAATAAATTTATTCAATCAACACGTATACAGCGTGGAAAAATCAAATGGAATAAATTCAATATCCCAGTTTCTGTACATATTTATGAAAAATCCCAAGACAGGTCAATTTTAGATTATAAGATAACATCCTTTATTGCAAAAGTTTTATTCCTAGATGCAACCCCCTTCCAGTTACCGTTTCAACCCCTAAATTTTTTAATTGGAAGTAGAGGCTTGGTATACCTCATTTAAAAGGTTTTCTTATTCTCTATTTAAAAATGTCACGGTTGTTACATTTATTTAAAAAATATATAATAAAAAAATAATTTATCAACTAGATAAAATTTTCTGCAATAATAACTAATATCGGCTCATCCGGTTCGCCCTCGATAATCATAGAGGGACCAAAAATGATATCCTTTTTTGATTTTGTAAAAAAGGAAACGTAAAAATTTATCAACTTTATCATAATCAATTGTACTTTTTGTCGAAAACATCCCAGTAACTTTCTAAAACCGTGAGAGAATTAAACAGTGGTCAGTATCATGCTTCATATCTTTTTGCACATTTTGAAAATTTAATATGGGTCATTTAACAGAAATGCATAAAATAACAATTTTACAAATGGTCGGTTATGGAGATAGAGCAAGGTCGCAGGCCGAAGTCGTCCCTCTATTTCAACAAAAATTTCCTGATTTACTGCCTATATTCCAAGGTACAATTGGTAAAATTGAGAAGCATTTGCACGAACATGGACATGTACGAAAGCTAAAAAAAGAACCCTCCAATGCATTAACTAACGATATGAAATTGAAAATAATGAATGAGTTTCAAGAAAATCCACATTCTTCAAGACTACAAGTAGTTGCAGCAGTAAACGTTAGTCATTTCTGGATTATTCGTTCACTGAACGAAAATAAAGTGCATCCTTATAAACTGACACCATATGAAGAGCTCAGTGAAGACGACTTTTTATAAAAGAAGTGATTTTTATGACCAAATGATGTAACGATTAGATTATAATGTCAACCAAATAGAAAACATTTTGTTTTCTGGTGAGTCCACTTTTAACTCTTCACGGTCATGTAAATCATCAAAACTGTCCCTATTGGGCTAGCGAAAATCCCCACTGGATGAGAGAATTGCATGCCCAGAACTTTGACAAAGTTAATGTTTGGTCAGGGATTATTGGAGATCATGTCATTGGTCCATTTTTCATTGATGGAAATTTCAGTGGAATAATTATTTATCATTGCTCTAAAACAAGATTAGCTAGCTTTGGTAAACTTATATCCAGCTCAAGAAAATCCACATGTTTTAGCTAATGTTGGTTTCAGCAAGATGAAGCACCACCACACCACCACACTACCAATTCAATATCCGGAAATATCTCGATTTAACATTTCCAAATCGGTGAATAGGGAGACGTGGTATGGTTAAATGGCCTCCACGATCACCAGACCTGACGCCTCTGGATTTTTTATGAGGTTATGTGAAAAGTACAGTGTATTAAACCAAATCCCGCGATGTAGCTGACTTACGAGGAAGAATAACGCTTGCGATTGCGTCGGTGACACCAGAGATGGTGAATAATGTCAGGAAATATTTTTATTCACGATTAGGATGTTACCACGATGTTGGAGGTGCCCATTTTGAACATCTTCTACATTAGTATGGTTTGTTTTTTATTTTATTAAATGAAAATATTAGATTTATACTTTGTTGTTGAAAATTGGAACCAATTTTTTTTACTGCTAATTTTTAAAATAAATATAGCAACCATGACATTTTTGAAGAGAGAATGAAAAGACCTTTCAAATGAGGTATAACAAGCCATTACTCTTGGCTTAAAAACTACACAACTGTCACTTGAAGAGGGTTGCATCTAGGGATGAAATTTTTACGGTGGAAGATGTCATTTTATAATCTAAAATTGACCTGTCTCGAATTTTTTCGTAAATTTGTAGAATAACTGAGATACGTAATTCATTCATTTACAATAAAAGTCAACATTTCAAGTTCAAAGTGGAAACGGAATCGGTTTAATTTATTAAAAAAATATTTTCTCAAAATTTCGAAATGTTAGTTTTTTAAGAACTTTTTGCTTACTCGCTAAATTTGGGGATGAAGCAGAAATTATAAGGATTTTTTTACACAAATAAATTCGAAGTATTTTTAAAATGTTGAGTTTTTTCTTAAAATTCGAAGGATAAACCTAAAACTTCATTTTAAAGATTCGACTTAAAACTTGAAAAGTAAGAATTTTTTAGAAATTTTGACTTGATTTTTAAAAATATAGACCTTGATCTAAAAGTTGGAAGGCTGGAAAATCGAAATGTCAAACTTTTTCAGAAAATGTTTGTTAAAACTCAGCTTTTTTGAATAATTTTACATTTTTTCGTAGTTTGGTCTTTGTGTTTAATTTTTTTTTAACTAAAATTTTTCGTACGTTATAAGAGAATTTGGCTGATTTTATTAAACATTTCAGTTTTGACGACATTCATTTGCAAAATACAAGAGGATAAGAGTTTTTTTTTTTGTAGTGTCAAAAAAAGTTAAATTTGAATGATACATACGAGGTCTGTTCGAAAAGTAAGGTGATTTTATATTTAAAAAAAATATTTATTTATTCATCAACGTTTCTATTCTCCCCTTTAAAGTAATCCTCCTCAGATACAATTCACTTGTGCTAACGCTTTTTCCAATTTTCAAAGCACGTCTCATAAGTACTTTTTGGTATAGCCTTGAGCTCCTCTAGCGATGCAGTTTTTATTTTATTAATCGTTTCCAGTCTCTGTCCTTTCATGGTCTTTTAAGTTTTGGGAACGAAAAAAAGTCGTAGGGGGCCAAATCCGGTGAATACGGTGGCTGAAGCATAATTGTCGGGTTGTTTTTGGCCAAAAAACCTCTCACAAGCAACGATGAATAAGCACGTGAACTATCGTGATGCAAACCCCATGAGTTATTTTTCCACAATTCCGGACGGTTTTTTCTTATTGCTTTTCACAAACGGCGCATAACTTTAAGGTAATAATCCTTATTGACCGTACCACCTTGAGGTAAAAACTCCTGATGCAGTATGTCATGGTAGTCGAAAATAACAGTGAGCAAAACTTTGATCGGACTTGGCGTGTTTTTTTCGGTCTTGCTCTCTTGGTGCTTCCATTGGGATGATTGGGTTTTGGTTTCCACGTCATAACCATATACCCATGATTCGTCACCAGGTATGACCCTTTTGAGCAAATCAGGATCATCACTGATGTCATTCAAGAGCTCCTGAGCGATGCTCATGCGACGGTTTTTCTGATCCAAATTCAGAAGTTTCGGAACAAACTTCGCTGACATACGTCTCATGCCCAAAACATCCGAAAAAATTGCATGACACAAGCCGACTGATATGCCAGCATCCTCGGCAACTTCTCTTATGGTAATTCGACGATTTTCAAAAACAATTTTCTTCACAGCTTCGACGATATCTTCTGTTGTTGATGTCCTGGGGCGTCCAGAGCGAGGTTCGTCGTCGGCTTCTTCTCGGCCATCTTGGAAGAGTTTGTACCACTTGTAAACATTTTTTTTACTTAGAGCAGGCTCACCGTACGCCACTGTCAACATTTCAAGTGTTTTAGACCACTTGATTCCATTATTTACACAAAATTTAATTCAAATTCTTTGCTCCATTTTTTAGAATAATAGAAAATCGCCGATCACAACAAAATACGTCTAACCTTTTTATCTGTCAATAACAAAGTAAATATGCTATGTGCTTGAAACTGTGAACATATGTTTTGGACATGTGTACTAACGTGTACCAACAACAACACAAAATCGATAATCGAATGTACGTTGCCCGCGAAACTTGAAAAGTCACCTTACTTTTTAACCATACCTCGTACTTTTTTGCCTTGCAAATACTCATTCTTTTGTTTTTAAAAGACGAAGTATGTTATTTTTCTCAGAATAAGTTGGCAGCCCTTCCTAGAGCGCACGCAAAATGTTATTTCGGGGCCGCTATCCTCGGCACTGTATTATGGGATATTTTCTGTAGAAAAATTTAAAAAACAAGAAAAACTATGTAGGACTAGATTTTGAAATCTTCAAAATAGTTGAGAATAACGAAAATAGAGGGGGTCCATTTAATGGGATTAAACCTTCCTGTACCTTGCAGATGGTGAATCCAGCACCAGAGATATTTTCGAGTGGTGGGTACTTTGCACCCTTACATAGGCAGTCTTCCGCCGGCCCTGGTTCCGAGTGATAGTTTTTGGGATAATTTATTTTTTATTTTACGTTATTATTTCATAATCCGATTCGTATTATTGTTCCCATTTTGTAAAGATTTAAACCTGATCCAAACATTTTCAGAAATTTGGAATGGATTTTTGAGTTATTGTGAAAAACGATTACTTAATTTTTTGCGGTCACAAATTTTGCTGGTTTGAAAATAATAAGACATATTATTTAGTTTCCCCTGTGACTGAACTCTAAGATGAAGTTAAATCATTACTTCAAAATTTGCATATACCTCATGGCCAGTAAGTGAAGGTTAATAAAAAGAAAACAGTTCCTCTATATCATTCGAATATAAATATGTTATTATGTTCTTAAAATTATGCACTTGAACCAAGTATTTACAACAGAGAATAATTTACAACTATTTATTATTTTGTGACTGGTTCCCCAGAATATGCATTCATGGGCATGGGCCATACTCGTGTTGAATTTTAAACCTCTTAAAGCGATATTGCGCTCAGTTTTATTTTCTGCACGAACTTACATCGTTCATAATCTTAACCCATAAACTGTATATAAAAATAATTTTAATAAGTAGTAAATATCAAAATTCCACTACGTATATGTATAATCCTGGATTTTCCTCACCTCACTTTACTGCATCGGTAGTAGTGTGTTTGATTGTTGTTAAGACAACCCATTTCTTGTATCACAGACCTTTAAACGAATAATCCGCTGCTTGTAAACTCCCAATCAAAGTGTCCAGAAGTTTCAGCTGTTCATTCATCAGTGTCGATTGGCGCGAATTTCTAAGTCTTCCAAAAAGTTAGGTTTTTGTGCATTGTTGTAAACCGTGTACTGCTTTGTTGGCGTTTATAAGTTAATTCTGTGTTTTTTTGTTCTTCCAGCTTTGAAGGTAGTAACGTGTTTACTGTGTTATGTTTGAAAATTGATACATGAAAATTTACTAGGAGATGCATATTTAAACATTATCTTTTAATATGCAGCAAGAACACATTCAGTGTGGTAATTAAGTTGGCATCTTTAAAGAGAACAAAGAAACATCCTATACATTTTTGTATATTTGTATCTACCACCAAATACTGACTCAAATAAGAGATAATATTTTTACATATCTATCTGCAAACTAAAAATTTTAGATCAAACTGTTCACTATCTAGATCACCTTTCAGAAAAAGAAATGGCCAGTTCAGCACCTTACTTGACACATTGTTTTTTTTTACATATTATACCACTTTGACTGCATATCCATGTGCGAATTTAAAATGAGTTGCGTACATTTTTTTAAATGACTATATTTTTCGATAGCTGATAAAAACTGTTAAATTTTAAATTAGTATGTCGATCCTGAATTATTTCTCAAATGTAACTTAAAAATTGAGTTTTCAATTTACCTTCATACGAAATATGTTCCCGTTATGTATATTTTAAGGTAAATATATTTTCTCTTACGTTTCTAACTGGTTTATTTCAATTTTTAGGAAACATAAAATAAAAAAGTCACAACCAGGCAATAATTAATTCAATATTCAATTAATTCACTCCGTCGGTTTTATAACTTTTAAGCTATTTTTAATTTAAAAGAATTTGAACTTATTAGCTAAGATCGAAGGTATTATAGATGTGTTAATTATAGAATTCACAGAAAACTATTACTATTATACCAAAATACACGTATTCTGTTGACAAATCTAATTAACTTCTCAATCAATTCCCGCAAATAGGAAAGTTAAATCTGAACTTCCAGCAAATTACATTATAAACATGCTAGGTTTGAATGCTAAAGTTGGGTTACGTTCATAAATATTGGAATCAAATTTTTATGGCTAAACATGCGGCAATGTGCGAGTCAGTAGTTACTAAAAAATCAAATTGAAAATATATTAGCCATGAATTTAATTAATTTCTTTCCAATCGATCTTTATATATCGGTGTGAAATAAACAATAACATTTTCAACAACAAATTTTAATAATCATGTTAAGGCACTGGCCCTAGGTAGCTATTCCAGCTAGGTAGCAGCAATTGGGTAATAAGTAATCAGTTTTTGTTTCAAATTTGGGATATTGTATTTTTAACTCTAGAATTATCAATAGGCTAATTAGTGACATATTTTTCATCGTTATTTATGACTACCCAACGTCTAACAAGTTTCTTGATATCTTTGCAGAAATCTTCCAGTTCTGACTCAAAAAACTCACCCAACCAAGCTTTTAACTCAGAGCGAAAACCATCCATCAGCCGTTCATTCATTCATCACATCATTACCATATATGACACAAATTTCCGGAGCAGGTTGAATGGTTTTAGTGTTTTCTTTGTTCCGATTAAAAACAAAAAGGAACGATATTGACAATTTTTCAACTTGAAATTCCATTTCAAACGAATAAAAATTTACAAAAATTAAATTTGCGAAGCAACCACAATCACAATCTGATAGAGCAATTGGTCCTCTTTCGAATGACATATTTTGACAATGATTAAAATTTTCATCTGAATTTTTTAATTTGAGTAAAACGGACGTTGCTTAATACCCAATTTATCAACTCAATAAATTTGTCAAAAAATAATTTCTTTGTAAATCTGTTTCAAAATTTGAAATACAAAAATTGTCCCCTGAAAACAAGAAAGATTAAAAATCACAACAAAGGTTGCTCTAACTCTGAGATACAGTATCTCTCTGAAGATGATATCTTGGCCGTCGAAACGCGTTGGAGCAATCTTTTTTGTGCTTTTTAATCTTTCTTGGTTTTAGGGGACCAGGCCGTTCCACCAAAATCTGTTTCATGCAGTAATCGAAGCTAATTGGCACTTAATATTAGTCAGATTAGTTCGTCAAAGGGGGCGGAATTTTTTGTAAAAAATGTGCTATAACAGGTATATTTCATCAAAAGAATTTTCTTCATAAATTGATTTTTTATGTTAAAACAAATAAATTGTTTCTTGTGGATCGGGCTTCAAATATTTAAATTTTTAACACAGTAAATTTTTAACACAGTAAATTGATGATGAAACGTCTATTCATGTTAAAATTTCTTTATTTTTCTTTTTTTATATTTTAAAAATTTTTAATTTTTAAGTATTTCTTCCTCATTGTTCCCCTTCCATGTTATGCACTGCTGACGAGCTCAAATGAGAGCGAAACATCGATGTCCAGTGCTACAACTTTTTTATGTATTTTTTATATTTTCCTAATTTATCAAAAAAACAAAATTTTTATTTTTTCCACATCTAATTTTTGGTCTCCTATTTTTCATTTTTCCTATTCTATGTAAAATAAACTAACCTCCTAATTTGTAAACTGTCATGAAGTGACGTTTTCAATAAATTTAAATATCACGTAGTCGCATTTCAAAAATTGTGTAGAAAATTGTCAACAAACCATAAAAAATTTAAATATTTCCAAACTGGGCCGAAGAAATGTTAAATAAATTGAAAAAAACATAATATTTCCGGTCAATAAGGGTCTACCATGAAGAATAAATAAATTGACCCATACCATTTATCAGCTCGCCTTCGTTGAAAGGGTGAAATTCGTAATATTGTGTTATAAGAAGGAGAAATTCAAAAAACGCTTGAATTTTTGAAAAAAATGTAAAATTTTGAAAAATGTATGAATGTCTTAAAAGCCTGAATTTTTAAAATAAACCAAAATATTCTAAAAACGGCAAATTTTCAAAAAACTAGAATTTTCAATTTGTAATAATGTAGAATACAACCTAGATTGCAAATTGCTGCAGCCCTCTAGGCATGTACAGTGAATCATAGGTAGCTGAACAACCAACAGTTGAAACACAAAACACCTAGCGAAGCGGTTACTCTCTAGGAAGGTCCCTAGAAGACAAGGATTCTAATACACAGACCAATAGGTTTGAACATTTATTAGATTCGAAGTTTGGAAACCAAAGACCGGTTTCGATCTTTCGATCTTGTTAAATCTCGTCAGTTTGGTATATCCAACTTGGGTTATAACAGCGAAAAATTAAAAAAACCGTTTGAATTTTTGAAAAAAAATGTCACAATTTTGAAAAAAGTAAAGATGTCTAAAAAGGCTGAATTTTCAAAATAAACCAATATATTGAAAAAACGGTAATTTTTCAAAAAACTAGAATATTTCAAAAAATTACAATTTGCAAAAGAGGTCAAAATTTCAAGAAAATAATGATTTTTTGAAGAGAAGCTGAAAATTTCAAAAAAATGAAATTTGAAAAGTCAAAACATTAAAGCCCAAATTATTAAAAAACTGGAAGTCTTGAAAGTAGAAATTTAAAAAAAGGAATGTTTTTAAAATATTAAATGTTTCTAGAAAACGTCAAACTGTCACAGGAAAGTTAAACTTTTCAAAAAACTTGGCGATTCAAGAAAATTAAAATTTTGAGAAAATTCAAATTTTTTAACAAGGTCAAATAATTAATATTTTTTGAAAAACAGCTGCATTCTTTAAAAATAAAAAAAGTCGAAATCTTGAAAAAGTCGGAATTAACAAGATAAATTATACTCAAAATTTGTTCAAAGTTTATATTTTCAAAATTTTACAGTTTCCAGAAAGCCGATAATTAAAAAAATAAAATTTTACCAAAAATCAAACAATCAAGTTTAAATTTCTATAAAAAATCAAAAGTTAAAATTTTTAAAAAGAGTGAAAACTTAATAAAACCTTGTTGTTTTCGAAATTTTGAGAAAAAGTTTAAAATCTGGAAGATAATTCAAAATTCTCAAAAAACACAAAACTTCAAGTAAAATGGGCCGAAGTTTTCAACAAGACGACGCTTTAAGTAAGCAGGAATATTTAGAGAAACCAAATTTTAAAGAAAACAATCAATACATTCAGAAGAGCCGAAATTTAAAAAAAAAAAACGTAATTTTCCGAGAAAAAAATCCAATTTTAAAACAGCCGATAATTTAGAAATTATGATTTCGCCAAAAAAGCACTTTTTGCAAAAAAGTTTAAATTTCGAGAAAAAGTCAAGTATTTAAAAAATAGGTTAAAATTTTCAAAAAGATAAAAAGTGAAAAAGGTTTACTGTTTTGGAAATTTTGAGAAATAGTTTAAAGTTGAAAAATAATTCAAAATATCCAGAAAAAGTTAAATACAGATAAAGTAGGCCGAAATTTTCAACAAGAAGTCGACAGTTTAAAAAAGATAAATGTAGAATGTGAAATTTTCCAAAAAAATTTACAAATCTACTAAAACAGTCAACATTTCAAGAAAACGATGATATTTTGGAAAAACTCCGAAATTCTTAGAGAAAACACAAACATTTTGGAAAAGGTTGCATTTTAGAAATCAAAATCGTCAAAAATTGGAAATTTTCAATCAAAATTTTCAACAGCCGAAATTTGTAAAAAGTAAAACATTTCAAGGAAGTTTTTTTTTTTGTTGGAACGGACTGGTCCTTGGCTATCTTCAAAAATTGAAATACAAAACTTGTCCCCTGAAACCTAGAAAGCTTAAAAATCACAACAGTCGATCATGCACGAAGTGTATATTCCTAGTATATAAGGGTAAATTTTAGGATTAAGTTGAAACACAGAACTTGTCCCCTGAAACCAAGAAAGATTAAAAAACACAACAAAGGTTGCTCTAACGCGTTTCGACAGCCAAGCTGTCATCTTCAGGGAGTTTCTCTCTGAAGATGACAGGTTGGCAACCTTTGTTGTGTTTTTTAATCTTTCTTGATTTCAGGGGACAAGTTCTGTGTTTCAATTTTTGAAGATAACCAAGGACCAGTCCGTTCCATAAAAAAAAATTAGGATTAGGTGTTAGTATCTCTCTGAAGATGATAGCTTGGCCGTCGCTCTAACGCGTTTCGACAGCCAAGCTGTCTTCTTCAGAGAGTTTCTCTCTGAAGATGACAGGTTGGCAACCTTTGTTGTGTTTTTTAATCTTTCTTGATTTCAGGGGACAAGTTCTGTATTTCAATTTTTGAAGATAACCAAGGACCAGTCCGTTCCATAAAAAAATATTAGGATTAGGTCTTAGTATCTCTCTAAAAATGATAGCTTGGCCGTCGAAGAGCGTTAGAGTAACTTTTGTTGTGTTTTTTAATCTTTCTTGGTTTCAGGGGACAAGTTTTGTACTCTAATTTCAAGGAAGTATTTTTAAAAAGTTATCTTTTTCAAAGAAATCACACTAAAGTCAGAGTTATGAGCAAAAGTCGAATTTTTGGAAATTAAAAAATCAAAATTTTAAAGAAAAGTCAAAGGATAATATTTTCAAATAAATTAAAAATTTTCAAAAAAGTAGTGATTTAAAAAAATCTAATTATCTAGAAAGTTTCGAATGTTAGGAAAACTGACAGTTTTCAAAAAATTTAAAAGTTGGAAAAAAGTCAATATTTGAAGAAAACGACTTTATTTTGATATAAAAGTCGAAATTCAAAAATCAAAAATTTGAAAGTTTCCAAATTTTGGAAGCGAAAATTTTCAATGAAGTCGAAACATTCAAAAAAATTTTAAGAAAGTCGTAATTTCCAGAAATTATCGAGATTTAAAAATAAGTAACCTAATTTCGAAATTCTAAAAAAAGTGGTGAAAAGTTAAAATTTAAAAAAAAAATAAATTTTCTAAAAAATTGTTTTTTTAAAAAGATGTAGAAAAATTCAAAATATCAATTAAACTTTTAAAAATGTCAAAATTTGAGAAATTTTGAAAAAATGTCAAAATTTAATAAACGTTGAAATTGAGAGGTCACGATTTTTAAAAAACCCAAAATTTCGGGAAATATGGAGACTTTAAAATAAGTAAAGCCTTTAAAAAAACTTGGAAATTCTTAATAAAGTTGACTTTCTAAGTCAGAAATTTGAAAAAAAAAGATCAAAATTTTCTCGAAAAGTTGAAATTATGGAAACATTTTTAAAAAATTGGAAATTTGGGAAAAATATCTTGATTTAAAGAAAGTTAAACTTTTCAAAAAGATTTGAAATTCTCAATAAGGTCCACTGTTTAAAAAAGTGAAAAATTTCAACAAAAAAAATCGAAATTTCCAAAGACGAATTTTAAAAAAAGTCGAAAAACTCCAAATCGGTGAAAATTTTTAAAATGTCGGATTTTTAAAAAAAGTCGACAGATTCGGAATGGATCAAAAATTTGCAAAATGTGAAAATTTGGAGAAAATATTGAAATCTTGAAAATATATCATAAAATTTGATATCGACGAGGTCTCAATTTTCAAAAAACTTGAAATTTCATTCAAATATCTAGATTTCAAAATAAAAATTCGAAAATCTCAATAAAATCCACTTTTTAAAAAAGTCAAAAATAAAAGACAAAATCGACATTTTCAAAGAAAGTCGAATTCTTTACAAAAGTCGCAAAATTTAAAATGGACCAAAATTTTCGAAATGTCAAAATTTGAAGAAAAATTGAAATTTTGAAAAATGTCAAAATTTCATCAAAGTTTAAATTGAGATATCTTAATTATTCAAAAAATCTAAATTTCGGAAAGACATGCTTTAAAAAAACTTCGAAATTCTCAATAAAATCGACGGTTTAAAAAAAAAAAAAGTAAAAATTTCAGCAAAAAAATCGACATTTTTAAAAAAAGACGAAATATTTTAAAAAAGTGAAAAACTCAAAATCGGTCAAAATTTTCAAAATGTCAAATTTTTGAAAAAAAGTTGAGACTTTCAGAATGGGTGAAAAATTTCCAAAATGTCAAAATTTGGGAAAAAAGTTGAAATTTTGAAAACATTTAATAAGAGTTGAAATTGAGGGGATCACAATTTTCAAAAAAGTCGAAATTTTATAGAAATATCTGGATTTCAAAATGAAAATTCGAAACTCTTAATAAAGTTCACTTTTTAAAAAAGTCTAAAATCTTTAGAAAAATAGAAATTTTCGAAGAAACTCGAATTTTTTTTAAAATCAAAAAATTCAAAATGATCAAAATTTTCAAAACATCAAAAATGTCGGAGAAAAAAATGAAATTTTCAAAAATGTCCAAATTTGGAAAATAATAAAAATTTAAAAAATATCAAATTTGAATAAAAGGCAAAACTGAGAGGTCACAACTTTCAAAACAAATTCGAATTTAGAAACAGTTTAAGTTTTGAAGAAAAAGTCGAAACTTAAAAAAATAATTTTTTAAGAAGCCCAAATTAAAAAAAATTAGGTTCTTCAAAAAATTTGAAATTCTCGAGAAGTCATAATTTTGAAAAAAAATCGAAATTTTTGAAAAAGTTTAAATTTTGCAAAAAGTTGAAATTTTTATTATAAATGGAAAATGTAAAGAACAAGTTCAACGTTTCCTACTTTACAAAAATTGGTCGAATTTCGACCAAAAGCATACAAGTATATTTTATTTTGATATATAACCTGGTTTTGGTGAAAGGGACTTGTCCTTGGTTATCTTCAAAAATTGATATACAAATCTTGTTCCCTGAAACCATGAAATATTAACAAATACAATAACAGTTGCTCTAACGCGTTTCGATAGCCAAACTATCATCTTCAGAGAGAGCGAGAGAGAGATGGAGAGAGAGAGAGAGAGAGAGAGAGAGAGATTTGTATATCAATATACGAGTTGTTACTCAGTATTATTAAGGGCTTTTTTGTCTAAAATTCCAGAGACATGATTGAAAACAACAAGTTTATATACATAATAATAAATGACGATTTAATAAATTGGAAATTGAAATTTAATCACATTGGACGTCTACTTATTTACTTTTAATAATTATGAACTTGGAGACGAAATTAAACAAACCGTTTTATTTTAAAACATTAATATTATAAAATTAACAATTTTTGTTCTGTTTGTACGACTCAGTTCAATTTTCATCAAAAATACAATAAATTTTAAGAAGAAATTTTAAGCAAATATTAAAGGCAGTGCCAGCATCTGAGGACTTAGTAAATATAAGGGTGATTCTCATTTAAGAGGTTGTCAAATGATATAAAATGCGGCAAGACTATGAAATGTTAAAACTGATCTTGTAGCAGTATTTTATTACTCAAGAGACTCATTTGCTACATATCTATAGGATTGTCAGTTAAGTATTCATTTTTTTCATTGTTTATGGGGCATCAGGGGAGATATTTCATGCAGGGGAGAGACATATCGAACAGGGGAGAGACATGATGAGTAGAGGAGAAACTTAATTGCTCGATTATAAAAGAAACACTACCTTTTTTTAGGAAATCAATTTTAATTGTAATGTCTTACAAACTATAAAAATCACAGGTTTCGTTTTTAAACAGTTTTTCTCCAAAAAATACTACGATAATGAACTGAAATTGAAAAATCTAATAACTAATAAACGGCGTTGTCCTAAATATATACGTAATATAAATATTTTTATGTATCGTAAAAACAAAATTTAAAGATGTTACCTCAAGTGTTTTGATTTAAAAAAAAAGAATTATTATGTGCAAAAAGGCTGTCATTTGTTGGGACTTTATAATTCTCTGGGATATTAATGACGCCAGTGGTTCATCATCAGAATCAGGTTCGTTTCCATATACCTTCATAATTTGAGGACGAGAGTTAAAATTAAAGGATAAATAACACAGGCCCACAAAAAAAAAAGTGGTGTGTGCTGGGTGTCGGACCCACATAGTCCGGCGTATTTTTTTCCGCTGAACACGAATCTGTAGTTTAAATTGGGAGTCAAACTGCTAAAAGTGGAGAAAAACCAAAAAAACCGATAAAAATCACGATCTCGTATTTTTTTTTGTTTGATATTATCATTCTTATAATTTTCGTCTTTTCCTGACCCTTTTTTCTTCAAATGACCTGTGAAGTGGATTTCTGCTACGTTTTGTTCCTTTTTCTTGAGTTTCTCTGTGTAGCATTCAACAGTAATCTGCAAACATATTTATTCCCCACTGTCCCTGAAACCGCCGTTCAAACTCTTTGAGATCTTGGTGAAATCTTTCTCCTTGCTCTTCACTGAAGTCTCCGTTATTCTCCGGGAATTGGTCAAGATGCGAATCAAGGAAGTGCATTTTCAAATTCATTAGGCAACCTGAATGCTGAAAATTTCTTATCATATTTGCCACAATGCTTTTGTAATCAGCATCCTTGGTATTGCCTAAAAATTTGGTACACACTTCCTTGAAACTTAACCACGATGCCTTTTCTTGGTCATCCATGACTGCAACAAACCCTTCATCTTTGAATAACTTTCGGATTTCCGGTCCATCGAAGATGCCTTCCCTTAGTTTAGCATCAGATTTTTTTTTAAACACAGTACGCAGGTACGTAAAACATTCACCATCTTTATCAAGAGCTTTGACATACTGGTTAATTAAGCCAAGTTTTATATGAAGAGGAGGAATGAGAATTTTGGCTGGATCAACAAGCGGTTTCTTTATTATATTATGTGATCCAACCTTAAATGAAGATCGTAAAGGCCATTCTTTTTTTACGTAGTGATTTTTTCGATCCCTACTGTCAAACATACACAAATAGCATGGATATTTTGTGAATCCAGATTGCTGTCCAAGGATCATGGACAAAATTTTTAAATCACCACATACTTGCCACTTATGTTCTTCGTACTTTATTTTCTTTAGGACAACTTCGAGGTTTGAATACTCTTCTTTAAGTACAGTGGAGTGGGCTAAAGGTAGAGGAGTGAATTTGTTGGTGTTGTGGAGAAGGACTGCCTTAAGACTCTGTTGAGACGAATCAATGAATAACCGCCAATTTTCTGGCTCATATAAATTTGGCTTAAATTCATCGATAAGTCCTTTTACATCAGTGCAATAGAGTAAATCTTCATTTTTTTCAAAATATTTACGGAAGGCTTCTTCTCGATTCCGATAAAACGAAACTTTAGTACCTTTTGTCAATAGATTTCTCTTTTTCATATTCGAAGCCAATATTTCAGCCGCTTCTTTTGAGAGTTTAGCCTCTCTGAATAAATCATTCAGATGTTTTTGATCGTATTTTTCCGGCTTCCGATCTTCACCAATAGGTCTGTATTCTTCATTGCTCGAAAACTCTTCTTCCTCAGATTCGCTAGAAATGTTTTCACTACTAGTATCAAACTCTTTATCAATAAAAGCTGAATTTTCAGGATCGACGTCGACTTCCATTGTGTCTAATCCACTAGTCAGACTGTCTTGTGACGTGTCATCTTCTAAACCTTCTATGAAGTTTGCAACTGGTTGTTGAACACTTGACAAAGAAGGATAAGAAATTTTATCCTTATGCATTCGGCCCACAGTGTTGACATTTGTTGTGCAAAAGTAACAATTACTTGCATCAAGTGGCTTTTTCCATATCGCTGGAGTTTTAAATTTAAGATTCGCCTTGACCTGGTGCTTTTCAAATCTATTGATCATATTATAACATGAGCCACAAACAAAATTGGGTATCCAATTTTTGAGATCGAGGGAAACTTTCATATTGAAGCACTTTTCATACAAAGTCACGAAACGATCTGTTAGTTTCTTTGTATTTTGCACAAACGTAGCAAAAAGCATTGGGATTTCCAGTACATTTGTGATTGCCACGAGTACTACAAGTTCCAGCAAAATTTTCAGTAGAAGAATCCATGAAAATAAATAAACCCCGCACGCTAGAATACCTAGGCCTAAGTATGAGGGCTTTCCGACTGACAAGGACAATGTCAACTCGTCGTCGGACACACTACGGCATCATTCTCATATTCTAGCGCTTCCCTGCAAAACAGCGCGCCTTCGCTGGCTTCGATACGCCGAAATGTTGACTAGCGAATCATTCTACACATCCCGATAAAGGGCAGTTGTCATCGTAGTCCAATCGTTCCGGAGTAGCAGGTTTCTGCCGGTAAATGTACCGATTTAGTTAACCATTTCCTTATTTTTTGTCAAAAACAAAATATCATCTATGTGACACTTAAATAAGACACAATAAGTAGTGAATTAACGTATTTGCACATTACGGTTGGATATTACAGAGAGAAACAAGTAGAAACTGCAAGATGATAATATCATACAGAAAAAAATACGAGATCGTGATTTTTATCGGTTTTTTTGGTTTTTCTCTACTTTTAGCAGTTTGACCCCCAATTTAGACTACAGATTCGTGTTCAGCGGGAAAAAATACGCCGGACTATGTGGGTCCGACACCCAGCACACACCACTTTTTTTTTTGTGGGCCTGTGTAATTCACAGAGCCCATATAGAAATGACTGCAGGCATTAAAGTCACAGAAGCAACTTAAAGTTTTCACTGTTAGGTGATTAGGAAGAAATATGCTTCCAGTAACTTGGTGAACTTGCCGGGTATCTGGAAAAGTTTTTATATTTTTAACTAATTCAATTTGTGTTTCTTTGTCTGAGATGTCTGCGTCTTCGATAGTTAAAACTTGTATGTTGAGACAACTTTTTTGAAGTGCGTTGGTCAAGTCTTCCAATGACGAAATGTCAGTGCCACTTGCGACGAGTCTATCGGCAGTCCTCTTACATGTTGCACCCACCCCATCGGAAGAGTCCTTCCCATGACCGGCTTCGTGATAATTCCACGAAAAAGTTATCAAATGAGGGCAAAAAATCCGTAATATTGTTGCCAGTGCTCGAAACATAAAATCTTCATTATTTAAAATTGGGGGTGGCTTTACGAAGTTCTTTGGGTGTCATCTCAGTTACAGTTTTAACAGTGCCTTTTTCTTTTTCCTTGCATATTTTTTTTTCTTTCTGTTTTTGTTGTGCATTTTTTTCAGGATCATCTTTTATACGCTGATATCGTAACATTTCTGCTAAACGCTTTTTTTCCAGGCGTTCTTCGCGCGTCAATTTTTTTTGCTTGCTATTTGTAAGAAAATTCATATCTTTCAACAATTATACTACGTTAAAGCTTAAGAAAAACAGTTTGATCTTATGTTATTGTATCTCCCCTGGTCACTTCGTCCCTTCCTTGGCATCTGAAAAGCCAGGAGAGATATGGCAGGGAGAGATTTTTTCATTAGAAAACAAAGATAATCTTAAATGTATCTAATGTAAAGAAATATCTCAAAAGCATGACAATGTACCCTCAAAGTACAGTAAATATATACAATTAAATTTAAATATTTAAATAAATAATTTAAAATTAAAACTTACCAGGGGAGAGATTGCGTTCACTGTTCACACCCGCACAATTGAGTAGCGCTACTAAAATTACAGTTAATGATAGCACATGATTGTCTTGAGCGATTTCGATCCCTCATCTTTTGTCAATTGTCAATCATTCATAAGTTTAAATTCCCAAGAAAAAGGTAGATACATAGTATTTTATAAGATTTCAAATGCCATTGGAGGAAGTGCGAAAAATGCGGGACAATATTTGTCCTGATTATTTTTTACGAAAAAAACATTGTTTAATAATTTTACTTGTTACATTATAATTGTTAATTATGCTAGTTTATGAAATTCAATGCAATGAAGAATTGTGATTTATTTAGACTTTTCTAATGTTATTAATTTACTGTACATACAGCAAAGGGACACACCAGGGGAGAGACATTTTTGAAGGTTTAAGTGCGATTGTGCCAAAACAAAGTAATTTATAAAATGAAACTTATGGTCAGTAGAGTAGACTTTTTACTTCAAGAGATTATTACGTCATTTATAACAATTTTGTTTTTAAACTATATTATTTAATCATGGACGTCAGAAGTACCTCTTAAATGAGAATTACCCATAATCAGTATCTGAAAATTTGATTCTTATTATAATTTATGATTTGTTTTGTCCCAATCCCAATAGTCGGCCATACACGAACGAATCGGATCTGCGGATTTAATCCGTACGAATATATCTGCGTACTTGGCTCGTTACATATCAAACATGATGCTTTCCATTAACGTACATATCTGTACACATATTATAACCTCCACTTGAATCTGTCAGTTAAAATCTTCACGTTAGTGGGTTAATACTCGCCACTTTTGTACGATTGGACTCGGCTCGAGTTATGTTTGCATGCACCCGAGATTTAGCTGGTGTTATCTGGCATTTTTGAGTAAAAGATATCAAAGTCAGCCACTTGCTGACATATTTAGTCTGTGCAAGATAAAGTCTACCGATTAGTCTATGGATCGCCCTGTCCATTAACGCAAACTTAATTCCGCTGATTTGATATGTGCCATAGCCAATTCGTTGAGTAATCCGTTGGTGTATGGGCGGCTAATACATTTAATTCTATTAGCCGACGGATTCTATAAAAACCAGAGATTAGAGTAAACGACATCTACTGTATCCTCAAGCCCAAGTTTCCCCATATCTGACTCTTCATTTTTTGACATCATGTTAGCATTTTAGTTAAATGTTTAAAAGGCTAAACAATTATTATTACATTTAGTAAAATAGGATATCGTGTTCCTTTAGAAAGCTAATCTATATCTACTTTGTTGTAGAGTCATGACTCAGCCCCCGATGGAATATGCTGTTGGTGGTCTCTACTATGGTCACTCTTTTACTCCGCAGCAGCGATTCGTATGATCTTTGCACACGACACTTTTGTCCTCCTTATGAAGTTCGCCCCCAAGAAGATCAAATTTCAACACCTGCCCAACATGTCTTAGGCACAGACAAGGAAAGTGGTTGCACCTGTCGTGAAACTCCGAACAAATTTTCAGTATGCTATGGAATTGAAAGAAACTGTAAATACTTCCCTAAAGGGAAATTTAATCTGACTGCACCACTACTCAACGTCAAAACTACTCTAATTGAAGAATTCAAGGAAGGCGATTTGGATGAATTGAGCAATCTCAGAAAATTAATCATTGAGGGCAATTCTCGGCTGAAGCGAATAGGAGCTTACTCATTTAGGACTTTGGAAAATTTAACCGAACTTTCCTTAATACACAATCAGATATTAAAACGCTTGGAACGGGATAGCTTTTTCGGGTTAAAAAATCTCAAAGTTTTGATTCTGGTTAAGAATGCATTTAATTCAATCCCAGATATTTCAATAGCTCTAAGTCCAGATCTAATACCTCAGTTTGTAAGATTAGATCTAAATGAAAACAGTTTTACAGAAATCTTGGAGAATGATTTTGCCCCAATGGCCAATTCCACTTTGAAAGAATTAAACATGATTTTGTGTAGAATCGAATATATCCACTTTAATGCTTTAAAATATTTACCTGAACTGAAATCATTAAACTTAGGAGAAAATAGTTTTAATATTACCACAATTACAAACTTGATCAATACCACAATTCAGCAGAAAATACCTCTGGAAAGTTTGGATCTTTCCGCCGCTGGATTAAGAAAAGATCCTCCAAAAGAACTCATGTCGGTTATCGCCAAGTCAAACATAAATTCTTTGGTGTTAGCTCGGAATCAGTTTGTTCACATTGATAGTGAAAGTTTTGGATTTATGCCAAACTTGATAACTTTGGATTTGAGCGCGGTTTATGCCCAAACTATAGCAGCCGATGCCTTCGAAGACGTACCGAATTTAAAAACTTTAATACTGAGCAATAATCGATTGTCGTCATTACCTCACAACTTTTCCGTAAATAATCTCACATTTTTGGATCTCCAGCAAAACTCGGATCTGAATTCCAGCTGGTATTTTAATTTGTCATGGAAGGCATTTTCTAGTATGTTGTGGTTGGAACATCTTGATTTGTGTTATTGTAAGATTAACTCGATTTTTAAAGCATCATTTCCCTTTATGCCCCAATTGAAAATATTGGAATTAAAAAATTCTTCAATATATTACATCGCAAAAGATACTTTCATTAATATGCCTGGTTTGGAGCTTCTAAATCTGGAAGATAATTACTTTGCTCGAGTGAATGGCACAAGTGGCGTCGACTTGGCCCTATTTGAAAATTCGCAAATATTGCAGGTCTTGCTACTTGGTGGTAATGGCATTAGATTTATAGCTAATACTGGCGCCAGAGATAGTCTGAAATATTTAAAACACTTAGGGTTAGAAAATAATGAGATTTCCACCATTTCGTCCCTTGATTTTTCTAGTTTTATACAATTACGGTCGCTTTATCTTTCATTTAATCATATTTCCAGTTGGGATGTTGAACTATTCTCAACCAATGCAGAACTTCGATTTATAGAAGTCAATCATAATAAAATTACACACTTTACCAAAGTCATGTTGGCTGATTTGCAGAACGCTTCCCATTTAGAAATATCGGGAAATCCGTTTTCTTGTGACTGTAAAATGATGGCTTACTATCGCGATTTTACAACACCAGAAGAGTTAGACC
This sequence comes from Dastarcus helophoroides, assembly GCA_028583605.1. Taxonomy (NCBI): domain Eukaryota; kingdom Metazoa; phylum Arthropoda; class Insecta; order Coleoptera; family Bothrideridae; genus Dastarcus; species Dastarcus helophoroides. The sequence goes on from CM053328.1 coordinate 31,453,358, forward strand.
AGATAATCGACATACTTGAGAGGCAAAATATACTTTGCTTTTACCCGGACGTGGCATTTAATGTTACGCTTGCAAATTATTTGCGGTATACCCATATGTCTCCCAATATTTGCTTCAAATCAAAGACTAAGAAATTTTTTATTATCTTACCGATCGCTTTAACACTTATCGCATTCGCAGCGTTGGGTATTGCAGTATATGTCTATAGATGGCGCTTACACTATTGGATGTTCCTTGCTCGCATGCAGCTCAGTCGAAAAGCTAAACTCGGGTCAAAACCGACAAGCAAAGTATTTAACAATTACACATATGACGCCTTCGTATCGTATAGTAATGTTGATCAATCTTTTGTAATGAGACTGGTATCAATGCTAGAAAACTATGAACCATTTCTAAAATTGTGCGTTTATGAACGAGATTTCCAAATTGGTACAATGATATCAGAATCTGTGTTAGCTTGTATCGCAAAAAGCAGAAAAACTATTTTAGTCGTAAGTAATTCCTATGCTAAATCTCATTGGTGTTTATGGGAAACACAAATAGCCGAACACCATAGATTGTTTTTTCAAGATAGTGATGGTGATATTGTTAATGATAGCTTGCTGATGATTAAGTTAGGATCTATTAAGGAATCAAATTTAACACCGACGTTGAAGTATTTATTAAAAACAAGAATATATCTTCAATGGGATCCTGATGAGAGGAGAGAAAAAGTTTTTTGGCAGAAACTGAGAAATCATTTAGCTCCACCAAAAAGTAATCATATTTTATCTACACATATCTGAACAACTGTTTAAGTTACAATAAATAAATTTTTGATAATTTGGTTATTGGATCTTTCCACAATTTTCCTTCCAAAATTTTTCCCCCATTTTTCATCGCCACGGCTTTAAATTTTGTTAAAATGCCTCTGGTAATAAAATTCTATCAATGTAGCAGTGAATTAACAAATTTTATGTATACTTGAGCTTGACATCATTGCAATTATTTGTATACAAATTCCTAATTTTTACCTTGACGTTATGAAGTAAAGAATGTAATGAATTTTTGAACGTTTTTGAGTTTCGACCTGTATTTTATTAAAAATTTTGCATTTTTTCAAAATTGAACATTTTGCAGTTTCTTTTATTCGAAATCTAGTATTTTGAAAATTCTGAGTATTCATTATCTTTAAAAATTTCAAATTTTTCAAATTTTAGATTTTTTTAACTTTGGACTATTTAAAAATTTTGGGTCTTCCAAAATAACCACTTTTAAAAACATTGACCGTTTTTTCAAATTAAAAATTTTGCTCAAAATTTTGAAAGTCTTTGCAACTTTCAATCTGTTTTGATAATTTCGATGTTCCTATTTTTGTCTTCGACTTTTTTTTATTAAAAATTTTTATTATTTTTAAAATTTGCTCTCTTTTAAAAATTCAGACTTGAAGAATCCGACTTGTTTTGGAATTTCAATTGTTTTAAAAATTTGTTTGAACTTTGACATTTTTCATAAATTTAAATATTTTAAATTTTACACCTTTATTTCAAAAATTCCATTCCATTCTTAAAAAAAAATCGATTTTCTCGAAATTTTAATTTATTTTAAGAAGTTGTATCCTTTCCAAATTTCGACTTTTTGAAAATTCGATATTTTCTTTTTTGCAATATTTCGACTTGTTTGAAACTTTCGACAATTTGATTTTAACCTTCGATATTTTAAAATTTCCACTTTTTTTATTTCAATTTTTCATTATTCAGAGAGTGAAAGCTTTCTTTTTGAAATTTCCACTTACGTTGAACATTTTAACTCGTTGAAAATTTGGAATTTTTTTTAGAAACTTTGACTTTCATTAATCTCGACTTTTTTAAAAATTGAGAAATTTTTGATAATTTCGACTTTGGAAAAGGTCTGTTTTTGTAAAATTAAGATTTTGTTGTAAAAATTGGACAATTTTCAATTTTATGGAAATGTTGAAAATTTCGACTCCTTCATAATTTACAATATTTTAGAAACCTTGACTTTGTCAATGTCGATTTTTTTTAAATTTTAGAGATTTTTGATAATTTTCACTTCGGAAAAAGACCATTTTCATAAAATTACGATTCCGTTGTGAAAACTGTTATCAATTTCAAAATGTTCTCTACTTTTTTCGAAAATTCTTTGTCTAGAATTGTGGCTTTTTTTCGAAGTTTTCAATTTTATGGAAATTCCAAATGTTTTTTGAAATTCTACCTTTTTCGAATTTCTACCTTTTTTTAAAGTTGCAGGCATTTTTCAATCAATCTCTTTTTGTAAAATTGACTTATGTTAAAAATTTCGAGTCTTTCAAAATTTACAATATTTTAAAAACCTTGACTTTGTCAATGTCGATTTTTTTTGAAATTTTAGAAATTTGTGAAAACTAAAAATTTCAAAATTTTCTCTTCTTTTTCGAAATTTCCTTTTCCAGGAATTGTACGCTTCTTTTAAAAGTTTTCAATTTTATGGAAATTCCGAATGTTTTTTTAAATTCTCTTTTTTCGAATTTCTATCTTTTTTTTAAAGTTGCAGACATTTTTCGATCAACTTCGTTTTGTAAACTTGACTTATGTTGAAAATTTCGATTCTTTCAAAATTTAGGATATTTTAGAAACCTTGGTTTTGTAAATTTCGACATTTTTTTGAAAATTGAGAAATTTTTATAACTTTGACTTTGGAAAAGGTGCGTATTTGTAAAATTACGATTTTGTTTACAAATTGGACATTTCAACATTTTCCCTTCTTTTTTCAAAATTTCCCCTTTTCCAGATTTGTGACTTTTTTTCAAAGTTTCTAATATTTTGCAAATTGCGAATTTTTTTCAAATTCGGCCTTTTTCGAACTTCTACTTTTTTTTTGAAATTTCAGACATTTTTCAATCAACTTTTTTTGTTAACTTGACTTATGTTGAAAATTTTGTCTCTTTCAAAATTTAGAATATTTTAGAATCCTTGACTTTGTAAATCTCGACTTTTTTGAAATTTTAGAAATTGTTTGTGTAAAATTACGATTTCGTTGTCAAAACTGGAAGTTTCAAAATTTTCTCTTCTTTTTTCGAAATTTCCTTTCTCAGAATTGTGACTTTTTTTCAAAGTTTTCAATTTTATTGGAATTCCGAATGTTTTTTCAAATTCTCCATTTTCGAATTTCTACTTTTTTTGTAAATTTGACCTTTGTTGAAAATTTGGACTCTTTCAAAATTTTGAAATTTTTTAGAAACCTTCGACGTTGTAAACGTCGACTTTTCTTAAAATTGAGAAATTTTTGATAATTTTGACTTTGGAAAAGGCCCGCTTTTGTAAAATTACAATTTTGTTGTAAAAATTGGACATTTCAACATTTTTTCCTCCCTTTTCAAAATTTTCCCTTTTCCAGAATTGTCACCTTTTTTCAAAGTTTTCAACTTTTCGCTAAATTGCACATTTTTTTCATATTTGGCCTTTTTCGAACTTCTCTCTAAAAATCTCGCCTTTTTTGAAATTTTAGTAAAAAGACCGTTTTTGTAAAATTACGATTTCCTTGTGAAAACTAGATAATTCAAAATTTTCTCTTCGCTTTTCGAAATTTTTTTCCAGAATTGTGACCTTTTTTCAAAGATTTCAATTTTATGGAAATTCCGAATGGTTTCTCAAATTCCTTTTTCCTGAATTTCTACCTCTTTTTGATATTTCACACATTTTTCAATCAACTTTTTTCTAAACTTGACTTACGTTGAAAATTTCGACTCTTTTCAATATTTTGAATTTTATTAGAAACCTTGATTTTGCAAATCTCGATTTTTTTGAGAATTTAGAAATTTTCGATAAATTTGACATTAGAAAAAGTCCGCTTTAGTAAAATTACGGTTTTTTTTTTTAAAATTTCGCTTTTCCAGGACTGTGATCTTTTTTGAAAGTTTCCAATTTTATGAAAATTTCGAACTTTTTTTTGACAAAAACGCGACATTTTTTAAAAATGTCTTTTGATTTGTGAATTTAGACTGGAAAATTTTAATCCTTTTTGAAATTTTTTCCAAGTTGACTTTTTCGGAATTTCGACTTTTTAAATTTTTGACTTTTCTAACAATTTTATTTTTTTAAAAGAATTTAGACCTTTAAATATTCTACATACTTTGATTTTTAAATTTCGACCTTTTTTCAAAACTTTTACTTTCTCAAATTTCAACGTTGCCGTATATTTGATTTTTTGGAGAAAAATTATATTTTTTTGACCCTTTTGTCAAAATTTCGAATTTTTCTAAAATTTGTGGATTTTTTCAATATTTTGATGTATTTTTAAATTTGGAATTTTGAAAAATTTGGACATTTTGTAAAATTTCCACTGTAAACCTTTTTTGTTTTGACATTTTTCTAAAATTTTGTTCATTTTGAAACTTTCCACCTTATATACGTATATGCTTCATATTGCTTCATACAAGGTGCTTCCCTGACAAAATGTAAAAAGTTTTTGATCAAAGATAGCATACTTTTTATTCACTAAAACATGAACATTTTGGCTGACCCAAAATTTTTTAATAGATGCTAAATTTTACGAAGGACGCGAAATTCAAAAAAGTGAATCCTTACGAAAAATAAAATTTTGCCTAAAACGCCAAAATTCGCGACCAATATCAAGTTTCCCTAAGTATTCTGCTTCTTTTACAATAACTAACTTTTTTTCATTTTATTTTTTACAATTTCAATTTCCTACCTCAAAAGTTTTAATTTTTTCTCAAAATTTTGGTTATTTCCCAAAATTTTCTTTCCATTTCATTTTTTACAATTTCAATTTTCTATTTCAAAAGTTTCAGTTTATTTTCAAAATTTTGGTTATTTCTCAAAATGTTATTTTCTCGAATTTACGAGTTTCATGTTAACGTTCAGATTCCTTTTTTCAAAAATTGGATTTTGGAGTTTTTATTGATTTTCATATTTTTCTTACAAACATTTGGATTTCTTTGTCCCGTTTCTGTTTTTTTTTCTACAAATTTTTACGTTTCATTGAAATTTTGATTCTCGAGATGTTTTATTTAAATTTGTTTTTGAAACTTTCATTCTTTTTTACCTTTCTTATCAAAATTTCTACTTTTTCCAAAATTTTGACTTTTTCTCACGCTTTCGATTTTTCTAAAATGTTCATTTTTCTTAAAGTTCCAATTTTTTCTTGGAATTTCAATTTCTGTGTTTTTTTTTTCAATATTAGTTTCTCGAATTTTCAGTTCGAATTCGAACTTTATTATAAAAATTTCGATCTCAAAATTTTTATTTTTTCTCAAAATTAGATCCTCGATATTTCGACTTTTTTTCCTAAAATGTTGACTCTCCTTAACTTTTATCTTGAAATTTCTAATTGTTTTTCTCTAAAATTCGATATTTTTCTCAAAATTTTTATTTTTCCTGAAAATTTCGATACCTAAGCACTGAACTAAACACTGGCTTGTCATTAAGTACAAAGAAGGTTTCACCCTTCAAGCAGTTCTGCTGATGAAATACGTATCGCGTAATTACTTATTTAATTGCCGATGTGGTAAAAGGGCGAAACCTCTTTTGGACTGAAAATTTGGGGATTATTCCTCAAAATTTAAATTTACTCAACATTTTATTTTTTCCCCAAATTCTAGCTTTTTCAAAATCTACATTTTTCCAGAATTTAGACTTTTCCCCCAAAATTTCGATTTTTTTTTTCAAAATTTCAACTTTTTTAAAAAAATTTAGTTTTTTTATAAGATCATCAATTTTTTTCCAAATTGCGATTTTCCCAACATTTCGACTTTTTTACCAAAATTAGGAATTTTTAAAACTTCAGATTTCTCCACATTTTTTTTTCTCATAATTTTGAATTCATCCTTGTGTTCCTCATGTTCAAATTTCAAACGTATTTTTTAGGTTTTCCTTTTTTCTCGAAATTTATATATTTCTTTGGAACTGTCGACGTTTTTAAAACCTTTTTTTTCTTTTTCACTCTGTGGGAAAATTAGACATAATTTTTAAAATTTCCACATTTGGAACAAAATATGGTAACAAACTGTAGTTGAAAAATTTGTATTAAGGATTGTGTAGTGTAAGGAACTCTCTGGAAACATTTGTTAATAGGAAGCGGCCGCGAGAATGAATCATACGGCAGATAAGCGTTCTAAACTTTTCCCGCTTGCTTCGAGTCCGATCTGTACGCGATCCTTTCTAGAAGCCTGGAAAGGTGTAAATACGTGGTCGTCTTTCCCTTAGTCAGTCAGTCAGGTAGTCAGAGAGGCAGGTTGTCAGAGAGTCAGGTAATCAGAGAGTCAGGTAGTCAGATAGTCAGGTAGTCAGAGAGGCAGGTAGTCAGAGAGTCAGGTAGTCAGAGAGTCAGGTAATCAGATAATCAGGTAGTTAGTTAAGCGATTCATTATTGTTGTGTTCTGAAACAAGTTTGAAATAAAGTGTTTACAATTCACGAATCGGTAACACGTAACAGTATATTGACTCAAAATTTTCCTCCTTTTTCTCGAAATTTCAGCAAAAATAAAAAACATTTACAAATTTGAGAGTAGTGAACCATTATTAATTTTATTTTAACATTTCTTCTTTGGAAATATTAAAATCTCTAGTAAGGAATGTTGACAATATTTTGAAATACGACTAGATGATATCTAAAAAAATGTTAAAATGAAATTAATAATGGTAATGTTTCCGACCAATACGAGTCTACAAAAAAGTATAATAATGTAAAAATTGAGAATTGTGATAGAACAAGTCGGAAATCTTGATACCAAAGTCGAAATTACGAAAAAGTCTTTGAATTTTCCATAAAAGAGTAAAAATTTTGAAGAAAATCTTGAAATTGTGAAATGTTAGACCTAATTTCACAAAAAAAAAAAACAAATTACAGGTTAGAAATGATTTTATTATAAAGGGGCAGAATTTGATATAAAAGTTCAAATTTTGATAGAAAAAACTGCGAATTCGAGTAAAATCAGTTTAAAAAATGATAATGTGTACAGTTCGACTTCTAAATCAAAATTTCAGTAAAATAATTTTACAATATTTAAACGTAAAAGCATTGAAAAAAAAGGCATTTTGCATGAAAATTCCCAGATTTCTAATAAAAAGTTCTGAGGTTTGGAATTTTCGGAATTAGCGAAAAAACAAACGGCAGTTCTTTTTTTAGGTTATTTGGATTATCTTTAGGACAAATAAATTAAATCACGAGTTTAAGGCGGCAATTTTTATAAAAAATGTCTACATTTAAAGTATTGAAAAAATTGAATTGATTGATAAAAAGAATGATTTTAAATACGATTCAAAAGTGAGAATTATCCGGAAATAAAATCATAATTTTGAAAAAAGCCACGAAAAATGCCTGGTCTTTTAGGTTTTTGATTTAAAAAATATCCAGATTTTAAAATGGAAGCTATCAAAAAAGTTAAAATGCTAAAAAGTGCAGAAATTCTATCAAAGATGAAGTTTCTCGAAAACGTAAAAATAAAAACTGTGAAATTTTCGAAGAATTAATTAGTGTAAAGAAATCTTGAAATTTCAAGACCGAAGCCATTTGAGGGGAAAATCTAAATTTTGCAGGAAACATTAAAATCGCCGGAAGAAGGTGTTTTCTGGAGAAATTAAAAAATGCTAGTCTAGAAGTCCTTAAAATATAGAACAAAAATCTTGAGTTTGAAATTGCAAATTTGAAAAGCACCTAGAAATTGGATATTTGCCATAATTTTAGGCAACAATCTGGTCTTTAAAAATTAAAATACAAATCTTGGCCCCTGAAACCAAGACATTAAAAAACACAACAAAGGTTGCTCTAACTCGTTTCGATAGCCAAGTCATCATCTTCAGAGAGATACTCAGGAAACAAGATTTATATTTCAATTTTGGAAGATAACCAAGGACTTGTCCGTTCTACCAAAATAATCTGGTCTTTATTAAAAAAAAAAAAACTCATGACATACCGATCCATGGCACTGTGGTAATTATAGTATTGACAAGGGCGCCTTGGAAATTTTCTTGAAAGGCAGAATTTGCTTGGGCCAAACCAGGCAAATTATTTCTGACCTGGAGTACCATATAAATACTCTGCAGTTAACTAATGCCAATTTGTAAGACAATTAAAGGTAACTGAATTAAAAATTCTTTATTTTAAAGAAAAATATAATTTATACAACATTGCACTTCAAAATTTTAGTATAATAAATAGTTAAAATATATTATATATACATTAAAGACTATTTTCAGTTTAAAGTTACACTTTGACTAAGGTATCCCGCCGTATTCTTTGGTATTTTAACTGAATTTTCAACTAAATAACGACCCACACCTGATTCTTCAGGTTAGGAGTAAATTGTCATTAGAATCATCTGAAAAAACCATATTAATTTGAGTTCCATGAGAATAATAATTGTACCTCTTCCAATGATATGGGATTTCCTTTCATTTTGGTGTCAATACTGTGATATCGCTCTAAAATTATAACTTAATTGCATTAAAATGCAAAACAACGAATATTAAAGTTTACCATGTGCTAAATGCAACCTAACCAACGCCATAATATAATTTTCCATCGTTAGTATCCTATTTTTGGCAAATCTCAACACTAGACATTCCAACACTTTGTTACTCACGGTACATCCAGCTTCCCACAATAAAGACCTGAGGTGGTAACTTGACGTTTTGCCGCTATTGTGACCTCGCTCAAACTTCTGGAAAGCCAGCTGAAAATGAACACTGTAGCCCGAAGGCGCAAAACTACGTTAGGAAAATAATTACCCTCCAGAATTGAAGTAAATGCATTAACATAGGCAAGTCTATCAAATTAAGTCTTCCACTAATGTTACAATCCCTTAACATTATTAGACTTTTGCAGAGCTCCAAACTCGGTTTCTCTGATAAGTACGTTTTCCAATGGGCTTTCAGAATTTTTTGCAGCTGACTAGCATCGATTTCTGGCGGGTACTTGAGTAACAATTTGGCCAAAACTGTTCTACTGTCTGGCTGTGGAAGATTCCAAAGTTAATTAAGAAATATCTAATGGCTTATATACCAGCATTGTCCAAGTTATTATCTCATTAACAACATAAGTTGAATAGATTTGAAAGAAAAAAACTATTAAGCAATACAATATCTAGGTAAATTCTAAATGTATTATTATATTTGTGTATTAGGAATCTAAAGTCAATATTAATTGAATTTGAGCTTTGATTTTGATTGTGATAGCGGAAGCTTCCAAGACCAGAGTCAGAAATACTTCTTTGGCGATTGAATCATGTTAAAGAATTACTAAAAGAACACTTTTATTAGTTCTTTAGCACCGTCCAAGCTCGGAAGAAATATTTTACTCTGATTCATTAAAAGAATGGGGGAGGAGTCTTCTTTATTTGGTGCAGATTGGGTGGAAAAAAGCTCGCCAAGTGAAGTGAAACATCAAGACAATCCTCATTTGTTTCTTCGATTGCAGAGGTTTTGTGCACGCCGAGTTTCTCCGGGTCAACCAGACGTTCTACTTGGAGGTTTTGAAAAGATTGAGAAAGAGTATCCCCAAGAAAATGGCAGATCTTTGGCGCACAAGCGCCAACGGAATGACACCAACTGTTCATCCCCCCTACTTATCGGATCTAGCTCCTTGTGATTTCTTTTTGTTCCCCATACTCAACAGGGATATGAGAAGAAAGCGTTTTGCCACCGTGGAGAAGGTAAAAAAACGCTGGAAGACCTAAAGAACATCCGGATAAGTGAATTTAAAAAATGTTTCGAACAATGGAAGAATCGTTTGCAGAGATGCGTTGTGCTCAAGGGAAAATACTTTGAAGATGATCAAAATGTGGTGCAAAAATATTAAGAAATCAAGCAGTTGTGACGAAATTTCCGTTTTTCTCTTGGGTTTTCTCGTACATGCGAGTATTAGGGAGCTTCAAATACAAATTTGTCTCCTGAAACCAAGAAAGATTAAAACAACAGAGGTTGCTTTAACGCCTTTCGATAGCCAAGTTATCACCTTCAGATATATACTGGCTTGGCTTTCGAAGCACTTACAGCAACCTCTGTTGTGTTTTTTAATCTTTCTTGGTTTTAGGGGAGAAGATTTGTATTTCAATTTTTGAAGATAACCAAGGACCAGTCCGTTCCACCAAAATTAAGGTCTGAATTTAACAAAATTTATTCAGCTAAAGAATAAAGCTGGTCAAATGAATTTCGTATTGATATACCAAGTCCGAGTAAACTGAAAGTAAATTTTGAAAACATTTTGAAAAATTGCCCAGGCTCGGAAATGCTGTGATTTTTCTGACTTTTCCAGAAAGGAACCAAGTTACAAGTTCTGAAATATATTGGTTTATAGAGGAAGTTCAGAAAAATTTACAATATTGGTCAAAAAAAAAAAAACACCAAACCTCATTTTTGTACCTAGTAACGAAAGAATCAATCAAATGAACGAGTTAGGTGAGCACGTAATCTGCAGAATGCTCCCAAATACTGTGGTTTCTTTGCACAAAACAAAAAGCTAGTAATATAATAAATAATATACTAACATTAACCTAGAGAGGGGTGGGGCATTTACTCTTCTTGGTTAAAGGATAGAAAGTTTGTATTCAACTTCAAAATTCGTCGTGTCCTTGAAATTTTGAAATTTAATTAAAATATTGACTTTTTTCTCAGAGTCCTTATTATTTGCAAAATTTGTCTTTTTATTTTGAAATTTCAAATTTATTATTAAAATTTGACTTCTTTCTTTAGCAAAATCTAATCTCTCCAAAATTTTGAATTTTTATCTCAACATTTTTCCTTTTTTTCTCCAAAATTTCCTTTTTTCAAAATTCGACACTTTTTTGAAAATTTGCACTTTTTTAAAATCTGCATTTCTGCAAATTTGGGATTGTTTATCAGAATTTGCCCTTTTCCTAAAATTTGATCGAGATTTTGATAAAAAAAGTAGAAATTTTTAACATTTTTTTTAATTCTAAATTTGTGTAAAAAGGCAAAAATCCTATAAAATTTTCTTTGGAAATTTCAAACCTTTAAAGATTTTATTTAAATCCAATATTCCGAAAATTCCAACTTGTTTCTCAAAATGTTGACATTTATCTCAATATTGGGCAGTTGCTGAGGTGATTTGTCTCCCCCTGAGTTAAACAGCCAAGAACAAATAAATATTGCATCGGAAAATTTCGACTTTTTCTTAAAATTCCCTCCTTTTTTTTTCAAAATTTATCAAAACTGAAGTCTCCGAGATATTTTAAATTTCTACTGGATTTCAACTTTTTCCTTGAAATTTCGATCTTTTTCCCATAATTTTCATCTTTTTCTAGAATTTTTTTCACTATTCGTTTTAGTTCTTGGGAATTTTTGTTTTATTTCTCGAAATTCATCTTTTTCGCAACATTTGGATTTTACCAAAGGATTTTTATTTATTTATTTGTTTTTTATATATGTCTATACTCAATTCGTCTTTTTCTAGAAATGTCGATCTTTTTATTTCAAAAATTTGCCTTTTTTTTCTAATTTCGCCTTTATTTATTTATTTGGCTTTTTTCTTAAAATTTGACTTTTAAAATTTTCTCTCTCAATTTCAAGGTTTTTATCGACATTTCGCTATTTTTCTTAACATAAGATTTCTTAAAAAATTCTCCACTTGCTAGAATCAGAACTTTCACATATTTTGCTGTATGCTGTTTGCTTAACATTAAACTTTTTCTCCAAATTTTTATGTTTATCTCAAAATTAGGTATTCAATATTTCTGGAAATGATGAATTTTTCTTCAGAAGTGGTCTTTTATTTAGAAAAGTCGATCTTTGTTTCGAAATTTCTATTTTTTTTTTTCAAAATTTGTTTTTGCAAATTTGATTATTTTTCTTGAAATTCGCCTTTTTCTCAAAATTTCGACATCTTTCACAAAATCCTCTTGTCGAAATTTCGAATTTTATGACAACCTCATATCCTTTATGATCCTAGAAATCTCAACTTTTTTTTTGATGTATGTAAGTCTTTTCCTCAAAATTTCGATTTTTTTTTAATCTTTTTCATAGACAATTTTTCTCAAAATTTGTCTAATTTTCCAAAATTTTCGTTTGTAAATTTGATTATTTTCCTTGAAATTTGTCTTTGTTTCGAAACTTCGACATGTTTCGCAAAATCGTCTTTTCGAAATTTCGACTCTTATGTCAACATTATATCCTTTTATGATCCTAGAAATCTCAACTTTTTTTCTCAAAAAACGTCTTTTCCTCAAAATTTCGATATTTTTCATCTTTTTCATAGACAGTTATTCTTAAAATTTGTCTAATTTTTTAAAATTTAACTTTCTGTGGAAAATATTTATTATTTTCTTGAACTTTTGTCCTTTTCGGGATTTTCGATTCGTTTTTTTTCAAATTTTTATTTTTTCCAAAATTTAATTCTTTTTAAAAGTGACTTTCTTCGGAAAATTTCGATCGTCGACTGTCCAAATTTTGATCGTTTTTCTAGAAATATTTGCTTTTTTCGAAATTCTGTTATTTTGAGTTCCTTTTTTTTTAAAATTCCGATCTTTTATAACCCGAATGTTTAAAAATTTTAACTGAATTTCTGAAGTTTCTATTAATTTAGACTTTTTCTTTGAAATTAATCTTTTTCTTACAAATGTTGGTTCTTTTCTTTTCAAAATTGGTAGTTTGAAATTTTCTTTCTCAATTTTAAGGTTTTCTCGACATTTCGCCATTTTTCTTATGATTAGGTTCTTTTTGAAATTATCTACGTGCTAGAATCACAACTTTTAAATATTTGGACTACTTGTCTAACAATTTAACTTTTTCTTCAAATTTTCATGTTTATCTCAAAATTACGTATTCAATATTTTTGGAAATGACGACTTTTTCTTCCGAAGTGCTGTTTTATTTAGAAATGTCAATCTTTGTTTCGAAATTTCTATTTTTTATTCAAAATTTGTTTTTGCAAATTTGATTATTTGCCTTGAAATTCGCCTTTTTCTAGAAATTTCGACATCTTTTTCAAAATTGTCTTTTCAAAATTTCGACTTTTATGTCAGCATAATATCCTTTATGATCCTAGAAATCTTCATTTTTTTTCCGATGTATGTACCTACGTCTTTTCCTCAAAATCTCGATTTTTTTTTCATCTTTTCCATAGACAATTATTCTCAAAATTTGTTTTCGTAAATTTGATTATTTTGCTTGAAATTTGTCTTTCTCTCGAAATTTCGACATCTTTCTTAAAATCGTCTTTTCGAAATTTCGACTTTTGTCAACTTTATATCCTTTTATGATCCTTGAAATCTTAAATTTTATTTCGAGAAACGTCTTTTCCTCAAAATTTAGATTTTTTAAATCTTTTTCATAGACAGCTATTTTCAAAATTTGTTTAATTTTTCAAAATTAAACTTTCTCTGGGAAATTTTTATCATTTTCTTGAAGTTTTGTCCTTTTCGGGATTTTCGATTGGTTTTTTTTTCTCAAATTTCCATTTTTTCCAAAATTTAACTCTTTTTTGAAAGTGACCGTTTTTCTCGAAATATTAGCATTTCTCGAAATTCCGTTATTTTGGGTTTCTTTTTTTAAAAATTCCGATCTTTTAGAATCTGAATGTTTAAAAGTTTTAACTGAATTTCTAAAGTTTCTATTAATTTAAACTTTGTCTTTGAAATTCATCTTATTCTCGAAATTTTGATTCCTTTCGTTTCAAAATTTGTCGTTTAAAATTTCCTTTCTCAATTTCAGAGTTTTTCTTGACATTTTGCTATTTCGATTCGTTATTTTTTCTCAAGTTTCCATTTTTTCCAAAACTTAACTCTTTTTTAAAAGTGACTTTGGAGAATTTCGATCGTCGACTGTCGACGGGTTTCTTTTTTTAAAACTTCCGATCTTAAAGAATCTGAATGTTTGAAAATTTTAACTAAAATCCTAAAGTTTCTATTAATTTAGACTTTTACTTTGAATTTCATTTTTTTCTCGAAATTTTAATTCTTTTCTTTACAAAATTTGTCGTTTAAAATTGCCTTTCTCAATTTCAAGGGTTTTCTTGACATTTCGCTATTTTTCTTAAGATTAGGTTCTTTTTGAAATTTCTTATGTGCAAGAATCACAACTCCTAGAAATTTTGGACTGTTTGCCGAACATTTAATTTTTTCTTTAAATTTTCATATTTATCTCAAAATTAGGTATTCAATATTTCTGGATATGACGACTTTTTCTTCAGAAGTGGTTTTTTATTTAGAAATATCGATCTTTGTTTCGAAATTTCAATTTTTTTTTCAAAATTTGTTTTTGCAAATTTGTCTATTTTCCTTGAAATTCGCCTTTTTCTGAAATTTCGACATCTTTCTCAAAATCGTCTTTTCCAAATTTCAATTTTATTTCGCAGTTCGTCTTTTCCTTAAAATTTTGATTTTTTTCATCTTTTTCATAGACAACTATTCTCAAAATTAGCCTCATTTTTCAAAATTTTACTTTGTGTGGGAAATTTTTATTGTTTTCTTAAAGTTTTGTCTTTTCCGGAATTTTTGATTCGTTATTTTTTTTTAAATGTCCTTTTTTCCCAAAATTTAACTCTTTTTTAAAAGTGACTTGGAAAAATTTCGATCGTCGACCGTCGAAATATTTACCGTTTTTCTCAAAGTATTAGCTCTTTTTGAAATTCCATTATTTTAGGTTTCTTTCTTAAAAATTCGGAACTTTTAGAATCTAAATGTCTAAAAATGTTGACTGAATTCCTAAAGTTTCTGTAGATTTAGACTTTTTCTTTAAAATTCATCTTTTTCTCAACATGTTGATCTTTTCTTTTGGTTGAACGAACTAATTCTTGTTTAACTTCAAAAATTGATATGCAAATGTTGTCCTCTAAAACCAAGAAAGATTTAACAAAGTACAAACACACAGTTGCTCTAAGGCGTTGTTCTAATGCGTTAGAGCAACTGTCGTTGTGTTTTTTAATCTTAGTTGGTTTTAGGAGACGAGATTTGTATATCAATCTTTTCTCTTAAAATAAGTGTCTTTCTTAAAATTCGGCTTTATTATCAAAATTCTATTTTTTGGTATTTTCATTTACAAATCTTCTTTTTTTAAATCCCTTCATTATTTAAATAATAATTTTGGAAAAAAACCTTGTTACCAAAAAAAAATGTAACAATTCAGAATGACTAATATAAATGTTATACGAGATTAAAAAAAAATCGAAATATTTAAAAAATGTCTAATTTAAAAATATATTTTTGAACAAACAACGTTTCAAAATGGGCAAATTAAAGAAATCAAAATTTGCAGAAAAAAGGTAGAAAAGCTCAAAAAAAGATCTAAATTTTCAAATAAAGATTTAAATTTTCAAAAAAATTAAAATTTGCAACAATTTTGCGAAAAAGTCCCAACCTTAAGATGTCCACAAAAAACATCGAACATTGAATTCGAATTCTCGAAAATCCGAAATTATGAAAATCGCAATTTTGAAAGTATTAAAAATTGAATCTTTTCAAGTCCACCATGAAGAATAAATTCTATTCAAGTCTATCTTGAAAAAAAAAATGAGATTTTCAAACAACTTTTAAATATTCAAAAAGTCGAAATTAAAATAAAAACAAAATTTGTTTATATTTTGAAAAAAAAATCAAAATTTTGGAAAAAGGTCCAACTTTTCAAAAAGTGAATGCATACTAAAATTTCTAAAAAAAGTTTCGAATCGCAACTTGAATTTTTGGAAAATACGTCGAACAAGCTGAGAACAAAAGAGAGAATTCAGAATTTATTAAAACTAAAATTGGAAAAATTGAAATCCTGACAAAAAAATCGAAAGTAAAAGAAATCAAAATCAAAACGTCAAAGTTTAAAAATTTCTATTTTGAAAAAGGAGAAGTTAAAAAAAAAGTTTGAAGTATTCAAAGAAAAAGAGAAATGAAAAAAAATTATTAAGTCAAAATTTAGAAAAAGTCAAAATTTTGGACAAAGATGGAAATATTTACGAGTCAAAAAAAATTGTGAAAAAACCTTGGGATCTGGGGTTGAATTTTTAAACAATATGTTGAAATTTTAAGATTCAAATTATAAAAAGCTTAGATATTCAAAACAAATTGGAAAGGTAAAATGATGTCAATGTCGAAATTCTGAAAAAGTTGCAAATAAAAAAAATTGAAGGGATGAAAAGTGAAAAACTCAAAATATGAAATTAATTAATAAACTTTCGAATTTAAATTTGACATTTTTGGAAAATATTTTTCAAAATTTCTTATTACTATTTTAACAAAAATCTCAGAATTTACGAAAAACAAATTTGGATCAGGTGAAATACCAATCAAGTCAAAATTTCTATAGAAAAGTACAAACTTTTAAGTTTGTAATCAAACAATTTATTCGGATAAGAAAAAGGTAAGTATTCAAGGTAAATTCGAAAACACTTTGATCAATCAAGTTTGGAACAAAATCCATAAATTATGTAATTTTTCTTAGAAAATTTTAAGAAAAATGTCCACAGTTTAACCATTAGAGTAGCGAAAAAAAAAATTTGTTTGCAAAAAATAAGCTTTTTTGGAAGTCAACACTCTTTACTAAAACTTTCTATTTTATTTAACTCAGAACTTCGACTTTAATCTCAATTCTATTTATAGAAAAATTATAGAACATTTGAGCATTTTTTAAAGGAACACCAAAACAAATTCAGATTCCGAAGAGAGCACAACACAATGAAAGACAAATTTTAGCAGAAAAATTGTACACTATATTTGAGAGAAAAAAAAACCAGTTTGTAGAAAAACTTTTAAATTTGGGTAGACATAATCTAGATGTTTGTCGGACTTGGAAGCAAATTTGTTCAAACTCTCAGCAGATTTATACAAATTGGAAGCAAACCTATTTAAATTAGAAACAAATTTGTTCACACTAGAAACAAACCTATTCAAATTAATAACAAATTTGTTCAAATTAGAATTAAACCTAATCAAATAAGAAGCAAGTTTGTTCAAACTGTCAGCAAATTTTTACAAATTGGGAGCAAACCTATTTAAATCAGAAACAAATTTATTCACACTAGCTATTCAAATTAGAATCAAACCTAATCAAATAAGAAGCAAGTTTGTTCAAACTGTCAGCAAATCTGTTCAAATTAGAATCAAAACTTTTCAAATAAGAAGCTTTGTTCAAACTTTCAGCAAATTTATACAAATTGTAAGCAAACCTATTTAAATAAGAAACAAATTTTATCACACTAGAAACAAACTTATTCAAATTAATAACAAATTTGTTCAAATTAGAATCAAACCTATTCAAATAAGAAGCAAATTTGTTCAAACTCTCAGCAAATTTATACAAATTGGGAGCAAATCTATTTAAATCAGAAAGAAATTTGTTCACACTAGAAACAAACTTATTCAAATTAATAAAAAATTTGTTCAAATTAGAATAAAAAAAAAAAAATTTGAATAGTCAAATAAAAAGCAAATTTGTTCAAACTTTCAGCAAATTTATACAAATTGGAAGCAAACTTATTTAAATCAGAAACAAATTTGTTCATAAGAAGCAATCAGAAGCAAACTTGTTCAATATCATTATTATTTAAAGTTGCATATTTTGAAATTTTTCGTGCACATTTTAAGCGTTTTCCTTGAATATTTCAAGCTTTTTAGGTTGCATCTAATCCGGTTTCTAGTAATGACACTTACAGTCATTGGAACAGATTCTTCAACAAATTCGCTAGAAATTTTCCTTATGACCATATTGTCCTCATTAACTTCCCTGAAATGAAATTTAGTAATGTCACGAATCAAAATTAGGCAGAACGTTACCAAATGTTGCTCTGTTCGTCTGTAAATATTCTCAACAAAAATTTACCATCCAGGTTTGGTATATTCGTTTGGGGAACAACAATGTAATCACCAGGGGGCAAGGTAAAGAATGTAACAACTTCCCTAGCTATGGAATGATTAGTTACATCCAACGGTTTCTGAAAATGGTCGTAATTTTAATGATTAACATTTTGAGGTAAAGTGTAAAGCCTTTACAAATAACATACTTGTTCCGCTACAAAATGTGGGCTAAGTCTTTGCAACGAATGCGGCACTTCGTAAACGGCAAAACCAATGGCAAAAAGAGGCTTTTTGCGTTTGACATCCACTGTATTGCTCTCATAATATTGGGTTATCGATACTACTACGTGACATTTGTTAGTCGACGTTCTGGGTATTTGAACGTGAAATTGGGGATTCATGGCGGTGGTTTCTAAAAATAAAAATAGGACGATAGCAAAAATAGTGTTTTTAAGTGAATGTGTTTTATGTGAAAAATTCTTACCAATATACGCAGGTCCTCCACCGGCATTATAACCAGCTCTCCACCTTCTTCTGGCTAGAACTGCCCTCCATGGTTGTTTTGAATGCAATGCTGATTCCAACATCCAGTCATCTGGCCCTATGTGAACTAAATCCAACTGAGTGAAATGTCTAGAGAAATCTTCAAATGACATCCTGTAATAAATTGCTAATTTTAATTTAAACGTACCAAACCTGAGTAGTCGTTAATTTGCTAGGTCGTCTTTTAATTGAAAAACTCACCAAAATTCTCCATCGTTAGTCACTCGCACGCTGAGCAACTCTTTGTCTCTGTTAGAAAGAGCGTCCCATTCCCAAGATCTTTCACTCCATGCACCAGTCCATTCTCCTCTAGCCCATGGATTTCTCAGTCTTACTAAGGGTGTTTCACCCGAAGCACCCCTGACTCTTGCAAGGCCAGTGACGCTATAAGCATGCTGTGTTATAAGACCGTTACGCAATCTTAATTGCCGTTTGCTTTCTTTTTCCTAGAATAAACATATCTAGTTAAAACCAGACAAAGAGATTCCTAAACTTCGACTGTTTTGGTGGAACGAACTAGTCCTTGGTTATTTTCAAAAATTGATATACAAATCTTGTCCCCTCAAACCAAGAACAATTAAAAAACACAGCAACAGTTGCTCTGTTGAGCAACTGTGATTGTGCTGTTTAATTTTTCTTGCGTGGACAGCATCTTCAAACAGGTTATAGAGAACGTTTAGCTCATAATCTTGAAAGTCATCATCATCGATTTAACCAAAGCTTATGACAGCGTTCCTTTGCAGCTTCTGTGGAAAGCTATCAGAAACCAAGGGGTGAGTCAAATATATATAAATGTAACGAAACATCTATACGAAACCACATCAAAATTGGAAAAGTGCTTTCGACACAAATTGGAATTACTAAAGGCCTAAATCAGGGCTGCTGTACAGCCCCAACACCAGTTAAAATGTTTTTGAATGAAACCTTAACATCACGGCGAAAGAAACGTTACAATATGGGTATACATATTAAAAATGAGAAGCTATTCACACTCCATTTTACAGATGACCAGGCCTTACTGAAGACGAGGATGATGTCAGTTATATGCTGCGGAAACTTGACGAATATTCTAAATGGGGTCTTGATATCAATACAGATAAAACAGAATATCTTGTGGTAGGATGTGAATTTTGATGGAACGAACTGGTCCTTGGTTATCTTAAAAAATTGAAATACAGAACTTGTCCCCTGAAACCAAGAAAGATTAAAAAACACAACAAAGGTTGCTCTAACGCGTTTCGACAGCCAAGCTGTCATCTTCAGTTTCTCTTTGAAGATGACCGCTTGGCTGTCGAAACGCGTTAGGGCAACCTTTGTTGTGTTTTTTAATCTTTCTTGGTATCAGGGGACAAGTTCTGTATTTCAATTTTTGTAGGATGTGAAGGAAAAAATCTGGAATTAGGCTCAAAAATGATAAAACAAACGAAAAGTTTTAAGAATCTAGGTATCACAATAACATCTGACGAAAACAGTAACCACGAGATTAAATCAAGGATGGGACAGGCTAGAACTTTTACAAGACAATTAAATAGTCTTCTGTGGAAATCAAAAATAGAAAAGAAAAACAAAATTAGAATATACAAAACAACTGTTGAAAGTATAGGTTTATAAGAGTAATGGAAATGTATTACTGGAGGCGATGCTGTCGATTGACGAATATTGACAGGGTAAGAAATGTGGATATCAGAGCGGAGATGAGAATTGACATTGATATCATAGAGACAATAGAAGTCAAACGGCTGAAGTGGTATGGGCATCTGAAACGAATGTCCATAGAAAGAATGTCCAAAAGGATATGAGAACGAACTCCGCATAATATATGAAGAAGGGATGGACCAAAGCACTCCTGAAAGGAAGATGTGCGGGAGGCTATGGAGGCGAGAAATCTCGCGGAGCATGAATGCCTCAAGCGACGGCATTGGAAACTAGGATGCGAGAGGCGGCGCTTGCCTTAACAAATCTCAAAAATAAAAAAATAAATCTGGGTTTCATGGAACAAAAAATGTATATCAATTTTCGACTGTTTGATTAAAACGTTTTCTTCTTTTTTTTTTGGTGAAAGGGACTGGTCCTTGGTTATCTTCAAAAATTGATTAACGAATCTTGTCCCTTGAAACCAAGAAAGATTTTAATACACAGAACAATTTGTTCTGTGTTTTTTAATTTTATTGGTTTCAGGGGACAAGATTCGTTAATCAAATTTGGATTATAACGTGAATGCTCAGCAGAACATAAGTTATTAACTGACATTATCAATTTGCCCGTCGAAATTTTTCGTATATTTTCTACTTGTAGAATTTGAGAGGAGGAAGAAGAAACTCAGGGCCGGTGCGGTAAATTTTCTCAGCATGATGCAACTCTTCCAAATGCCGCCCCATAATTTTTATTTCTTTAAAACAAACAAATAAAAGAACTTCAATTGTGGGTTAAATGATCGATAAAAATTTAAGTGTAAGCTTACAAGCATAACTGTCAAAACATGTGTAGCAATTATTTCAAAGTTTTCATTAAAATATTCAATTTCTGTAATATCGTATAATACAAAATATGGAAATCTATGTCGAAATTATGACGTTCTGGCGGCAATTTCAAATTAGAATTTTTTCCTCAAATTCTGTCCTTAAATTAGAAATTTTGACTTTTTCTTAAAGATTCTAGAACAGTTCTTAAACTTAGATTTTTATTTAAACAATTTATTTTTAAAATTACGAAAATAATAAAAATTAAAAGCGTAAAATATAAACTTTTAAAAAAAAAATCATGCAATACTTTTTAATTTAATTCTCTTTATTATTCTCAAAAATGTAGGGGTTTTTTTGATCAAAATTTAAATTTTTTTTCGAAATAAAAAGCTCGCACTTTTAGTCTTTACACATTTATCTAAAATTTTAATTTGAATATCTACCTTTAGACTTTTTTTCCTAAAATGTTATGAACAGTTTTTTGTTCTGCAATTTGTATTTTAGTTTCAATATTATTCCCGAAATGTTGGGATTTTTTATTTATGTATTACTAGCATCGCTTATGGTAGAAATTCAACCAAAACCCAATACATATTTGTATGCAATTCTCAATTCTTGCCTTAATGACTTGAGGAAAGAAGTAGGAATATTACAAATTCTACTTTTTTTTAAAAAATGTATCATTTTTTATCGACAATTTTGCCTTTTCAAAAATGTTAACTTTTTTGAAAATCCCAATTTTTTTCTCAGAAGTTCGACCTTTCCTCGAAATTTCGACTTTTTTTGAATACGATGCATTTTTATTGTTAAAAATTATGAACTTGTCACTTTTTTAAAATTTCACCTTCAACAAAAACAGAATCTTTGGTAACTTAAAATTTACTTTTCAAAATTTAAGTACTTTTTAACTCTTAAATTTTTTGATTATGTTTACTTCATAATGGGCTCCTTTTGAAAAGTTTTGACTTTTTTCATACTTCGCCTTTTTCTTAAAATGTTTATTTTGTTATAAATTTCGAATCTTCTTTGAAACATTCTGCTTTATTGAAAATATCAGTTTTTTAAAAATGTGACTGAAAATTTCGATTCTAGAATTTTTGACCTTTTGAATTTTTTAAATTCTACTATTTTTTGAAATTTTTTTCTTTTTGAACAATTTTCACCTTATTTAAAAGATTTGACCTTTTCGTCAAAATCCTACTTTTTTTGAAAATATTGACTTTTATTTGAAGTTTTGACTTTTTTGAAAACCGTGACTTTTTTAAAAATATTTTCATTTTTGTTTAAGATCCAATCCTCTTTCAAAATTTCTACTTTTTTCGAAAAATGTCACCTTTAAATATATCTACTTATTTTAAATTTTCGTTTTTTTTTTGAAATGTCTGCTCCGTTTTCGAGATTTAAAATTTTTTTTCTAAGTTTTGCCTTTTTGAATATTTCGACTTTTTTTGATTCGACATTTTTAAAATTCCATTTTTTTAACTGACTTGAAAATTTCGGTCTTTTGCAAATGTTGACAGTGCCATTGAACATTTCAAATTTTAGTTTCCAGTTTATTCAAATTTTCCACTTTTCTAATCATGATTTTTTCTCAAAGTTTAGATTATTTTCAAAATTTTGATCTTCGATTTCAATTTTCGAAAATTTTAAGTTTTGAAAAATGTTACTTTACAAATTTTAACTTTATTCACAATTTCTTTCTACTTTTTAAAAATGTTGACTTTTTCACAAAATTCCACTTAAAAAAAAATTGAATAAAGATGTTTACTTTTTGTTTCAATTTCGATATTTTGAAGGTTCGAATATTTTTAAATTTTGACTTTTTTCAGGATTTTGAGTTGTTTTGAACATTTTTTAAAATTTCACCTTCAACCTTCAAAAAAACAGAATCTTTGGTAACTTAAAATTTATTTTTCAAAATTTAAATACTTTTAACTCTTAAATTTTTTGAATATATTCACTTCATTATTGGGCCCCTTTGGAAAATTTTGATTTTTTTTATATTTCGGGTTTTTCTACAAAATTTTTATTTTGTTACAAATTTCGATCTTCTTTGAAAAATTCTGTATTATTGAAAATATCAGTTTTTTAAAAATGTGACTGAAAATTTCGATTCTAGAATTTTTGACCTTTTAAATTTTTTAAATCCTACTATTTTTTGAAATTTTTTTCTTTTTGAACAATTTTCCCCTTATTTAAAAGATTTGACCTTTTCGGCAAAATCCTACTTTTTTAAAAAAATATTGACTTTTATTTGAAGTTTTGACTTTTTTGACCGCGACTTTTTAAAAATATTTTCATTTTTTTAAGATCCAATCGTCTTTCAAAATTTCTACTTTTTTTCTTGAAAAATGTCACCTTTTTTAAATATATCTACTTATTTTAAATGTTCTTTTTTTAGAAATATCTGCTCCTTTCGAGATTTCAAATTGTTTTTCAACGTTTTGCCTTATTGAATATTTCGACTTTTTTTGATTCGACATTTTTGGAATTTCATTTTTTTAACTGACATGAAAATTTCGGCTCTTTTGTAAATGTTGACAGTCCTATTGAAAATCTCAAGTTTCTGTTTCAAGTTTATTCAAAATTTCCACTTTTTTAATCATGACCTTTTCTTAATGTTTAGATTATTTTCAAAATTTTGATCTTCGATTTCAACTTTCGAAAATTTTAAGTTTTGAAAAATGTTACTTTACAAATTTTCACTTTGTTCACAATTTCTTTCTACTTTTTAAAAATGTTGACTTTTTCACAAAATTCCACTTAAAAAAAATTGAATAAAGATGTTTAATTTTTGTTTCAATTTCGATATTTTGAAGGTTCGAATATTTTTAAATTTTGACTTTTTTCAGGATTTTGAGTTGTTTTAAACATTTTTTAAAATTTCACCTTTAACAAAAACAGAATCTTTGGTAACTTAAAATTTATTTTTCAAAATTTAAATACTTTTTAACTCTTAAATTTTTTGAATATGTTCACTTCATTATTGGGCCCCTTTGGAAAATTTTGATTTTTTTTATATTTCGGCTTTTTCTCGAAATTTTTATTTTGTTATAAATTTCGATCTTCTTTGAAAAATTCTGCTTTATTGAAAATATCAGTTTTTTAAAAATGTGACTGAAAATTTTGATTCTAGAATTTTTGACCTTTTGAATTTTTTAAATTCTACTATTTTTTGAAATTTTTTTCTTTTTGAACAATGTTCACCTTATTTAAAAGACTTGACCTTTTCGTCAAAATCCTACTGTTTTTGAAAATATTGACTTTTATTTGAAGGTTTGACTTTTTTAAATATTTTCATTTTTTTACGATTAAATCCTCTTTCAAATTTTCTACTTTTTTTGAAAAATGTCACCTCTTTTGAATATATCTACTTATTTTAAATTTTCGTGTTTTTTCAAATATCTGCTCTTTTCAAGATTTCAAATTGTTTTTTAACGTTTTGCCTTTATGAATATTTCGACTTTTTTTGATTCGACATTTTTGGAATTCCATTTTTTTTAACTGACTTGAAAATTTCGATCTTTTCAAACGTTGACAGTCCTATTCAAAATTTCAAATTCCAGTTTCCATTTTATTCAAAATTTCCACTTTTTTAGCCATAACTTTTTCTCAAATTGTAGATTATTTTAATAATTTTGATCTTCGATTTCAACTTTCGAAAGTTTTAAGTTGACTTTATCAAAAAATTCCACTTAAGAAAAAATGAAATAAAGATGTTTACTTTTTGTTTCAATTTCGATATTTTTAAAGTTCGAATATTTTCAAATTTTGAATTTTTTCAGGATTTTGAGTTGTTTTGAATATTTCTAATTTTGCTTAGAATTTCTATTTTTCTAGTTTACTTTTTGGAGGAATTTCGTCTGTTCTGAGATTTTGATTTTATTGTAAAACCTTCGACTTTTAAAAATTTTGCAATTAGTTTTAGTAATTTCCACTTTTTTTGAAATTTTGATAAATTTTCAAAAATTTGATTTTTTCTCAGTTTTTACTTTACTTAAAGTCTTTTGAAAAATTAAACTTTTTCGAAATCTTTTGATTTATTAAAGTTTTTACATTTTGTTTAATTTTGTCTTTAATTTTTAAAATTTTAAATATTTTAGGATTTAATTTTTTTCAGAATTTTCTTTTTATCAATATTTTCAAATTTTTTTTATTTCGAACTTATTTTCTTAAAAATGTCATTTTTCTCAACGAATTCTGAAATTTTTTCTCGTTAAGATTTTTGCAATTTTTTATTTTTTAAAAATTTAACTTTAAAAATCTTGTTCTTCACAATTTTTACGTTCATCAAAAATTCTATCCATTTTTCAAATTTTTGATCGTTTTTCAAAGTTTCGATATTTTCTTTGATAATTATAACTTATTTTTAAAATTTCCACTTTTGTTCTAAATTTCTAATATTTTTTTTTCATATGTTGGGTTTTTTAAAGTTCGAATCTTTTAAAAGTTCTGCCTTGGTTTTTAACTTTTTAATATACTCTTTTTTTTAACTTACTTTTTTTAAAAATTTTGCTTTCTTGAAGTTTTTGGTTTTATTTTTAAATTTCTACTTTTCAAAATTTTGTCTTCAGGAGTATTCGAAAACTTTATTTTTAGTTTATAAATTATTAGTTCTTTTATTTTGTAAATTTTGACTTTTTTCTATGAATTTACTATGGATTTCAGTTCCAATTTTCATATTTCGATTTGAAACTTAAAATTTTGACTCTTTCTACAAATATTCAATTTTTCCTCAAAATAAAAAATCATGTCTTTTGTAAAGAATGCAATTTATTTTTCAATTTAATATTATTCTAAAAATGTTGGCATTTTTTTATGTATTACGTAATTATTGTTTTCTTCCAAATTTTGATTTCTTCCTGGATTCTAATTTTTCAGTTACAATTGTCACGTTTCTCCTGAAATTTTGAGTTTTAGCTTGTATTTTTCACTTTTTAAAACATTGACTATATTCTTGAAATTTATTTGTTTATCTTTGATCTCAAAATTTTAAAAGATATTTTTTACATTTCGATTCTTTTTCAAAATTTCTAGGTTAGTCTCGAAAATAACGAGAATTCTAAAAGGTAAACTCGGAATTTTGAGGAAAAAATGAAAATTTCGAGAAAAAACTCTACATTTATGAAAAAGCTTTCAAACTTTTATTTTAGTTTTTTTTTTCTTTTTCATGAACATCAAATAATCAAGAGTTATAAAAAAAGTTCTGAATTAATAAAAAGACATTAGCATTTCAAAGGAGCCGTACTCAACGAAGAGTCGCATGCAGCGTTCAGAGATGCATAGAAAAGCGATGTGCAAAAATTGTCAATTATTGAATGGCTTAAATTATATTTTGATTTCGCTGCTTAAGCCGCCCCTTTAAGGTGCCGCCTGATGCGGTTGCCTCTTTCGATCATAGCACGGCACGGTCCTGAAGAATCTCCTTTACAACTATTATGTGAATGTCCAGCTTTGGTAAGGGATAGACAGCTTTGGAAACGTTCTGACTGAACCAAGCACAATACCGATAAAAAAGGTCCTATATGAGTTAATCG
Organism: Dastarcus helophoroides; assembly: GCA_028583605.1. Taxonomy (NCBI): domain Eukaryota; kingdom Metazoa; phylum Arthropoda; class Insecta; order Coleoptera; family Bothrideridae; genus Dastarcus; species Dastarcus helophoroides. The sequence continues at coordinate 31,479,631 of CM053328.1, forward strand.
TAGGGGGCACAATGAGCGAAAAAGCTTTAGTGTAGGCAGGGATAGCTGACCCCAAAGTGCACCTTTTGCTGGTGACTTTACAGTAAGATATAATGTTTCCTTATTACAACATATTTCGACATGGGGACCATAAATTTTGTTAATTTGTTAGTGTTTTCCGTTCCAGCAGCCGATCAGGGTTCCAGAAGATTTTATGTGATTTATAAGGTTAAATATTAGTATGTCTTTGGTCTTCTTTCTTTTATCTCTGTACAATCTATATCCATTGATGATATTCTGTGGCTGTATCGCGCTTGATACGCTGATAGGCTAGGAGAGATTTTAATTTTACACTTTTACTTTCATCGATCATTTGAAAGTAAATTATATGGTGAGAGATATGAATTACTAGAGCCGAAAGTTATTATTTGGGAAGATTGGGCAACAACAAAAGGAAGCTGCCAATCATAATTTCGTGATAAAAATAGGTATAATACGTGAATGTTCCACATTAGATACTTATAACGCATTATTGGGTTGCTGTATACTTTCATCATGGGATCTAAAAATTAGGAATATTCTTTACGTATAGCACTGTTCCGGTTTTGCCTTCTTAAATTACCACTGGCATTTGTAACAAATCGTTTGGCTGAAATTTTTTATCGTAAGATGCCTAAGGTACTGTTATTTTCGTCTTATAGAAATACTGACTACAAAATCGTAAGAGCGGATATTTAAGCATTAATTTAATTGTGGTAGACTTGTAATAAGTTGAATAAATTATATGTTACTTCACTCTCTCGCTAAAATTACTGAAAATATCACTCGTAAATAGAGTTTATCAAGCTTTTACCATGTAAACTTTTTTACTTTTCGCTCTCGATTCTGTTGAGTTCTGTAACCATTCAAAACAGAGTTTACATCTAATAGCTGTAATTGAAAATTAGATAATCAACATTATATCAAACACCAATTTTTTCAGGGAGCCTATTAGACTTTCTACAGAAGAACAGGTTTTGGTTATTTTTGTTGGGGGATTTAGAGAATGTATTTTTGTGTCATTTTTCGAAGTTTGATGATCCCGATTAGTTATCACGAGCTTCAAACTTCATAAAGAAGACTTGATTTGGATTGATCACTGTTGACTAAAAATACCACTTTAACAAAATGGATATCATAAACAAGTGGTGACTTAAAGAATATGAGCATCCTGCCTTGGCATCAAATACGGAAACCATATTGGGAGACTTCAATCTGGTTTAGTGGTAGGGATGCAAACGATAGTTCGATGTTTTGAAAGCATCGATGTAGAGCATAAAAAATATCGATACATCGATCAGTTTATAAACGATGTTTGAAAAATCGATGTATCACATCGCGATAGAATTAGCGCCATCTGTTGCATAGAATAAATATTGATTTAATAAATTAATGCTGAATTTATATGCCCCAGGTATATAAACAATATAATTATCTAAAAATTCATAATTTGGATATTTTTATTCAATAATATATGAAAAAAGCACAAATTTTGAAAGAAAAATGAGAATCTGTAGAAAAGTTTTTCGAATATTAATTTGAAAATTCAAAAACATAAACTGAATTTTCACAATTATTTATTATTCATTTAATATCTAAGATCTAACAAGATCACAAAAGGCTCTTTGGTTTCCAAACTTCGAATCTAATAAATGTTCAAACCTATTGGTCTGTGCATTAGAATCCTTGTCTTCTAGGAACTTTCCTAGAGAGCAACCGTTTTGCTAGGTGGCAATGTTTCAACTGTTGGTAGTTCAGCTACCTATGATTCACTCTACACACCCGGGGGGCTGCATGAATTTGCAGTTTAGGTTGTATTCTACTTGCATAATATTTATTATTTTATATTTTGAGGCAAACATAAAATTCTTATTTTATCAAAATCTTTAGTTTAAATTTCAAATTTTCAGTTCCCTTAAGACAACTTTCTTTACATAAATTTCCATTTTTCGAACATTCAATTATGTTAATTTCGATAACGAAGGCTTCCACGGCCAGAGTCATGAAAAGAGGAATATGAGGGAATATGCATTTTTGCATATTCCCTCATATTCCTCTTTTCATTTTTTTTCTTTTCTTTGTTCCTGAAGAAGCCCCCTACGATGGTGGGCGAAACGTCGAACACTTTTAGTAGTTCTTTGACCGGAAGAAGTATATCCTGTATGTTAATTTCGTATCTTAATTCAAAACCTTCACAAAAAAGTGGAAAATTTCATAAATCAATTTTAGAAATAGATCAATTTTCAAGTTGAAAATAAAAATTTCCAAATTAAAACCAAAACAGAATTCTCAAAATTTAGAACCTAATTTCTAAATTTGGAATATTTGAAAAGTTGTCAATTTTTGAGCAAACAGTTATCCAGATTCCATGTTTAAATTTGAAAATTCCATATTTTTAATAATTGACATTTTATAATAATTTAAATTTTGTTGCGTTTTTATCGTTAATAGAGTTTAATAGTTATGAATATTTTTAATTCAAAATTTTCTTAGAAATCTCGAATCTTTCCTAAAATTTTGTATTAAACCAAAGTTTATTTTTATAAATTTTAGTTTTTTCCAAAATTTGAACTTTTTTTTCCAAATTCAAATTTCTATCGAAAATTCGAACATTTTTTAAAAATATTTCAGATTAAAGTGGAACTTTTTCGAATTTTGAGTTTAGTTTTTAAATGTTAAAGTTTTTCTTTCATGCATGTCTGTAATGTCGAAATGTCTGCTTTGTTCGAAAAATTCAAATTCAAAGGTACTCTTCGGCCCAAAAAACTTTTTTAGAAAATTCAATTTTTTCAAAATATGCACTTCTTTGGAAATTTTGACTTTTTACTGAAAATTTGAACTTTTTATAAAAATGTCGATTATTTTAAAAAATTTCGACTACTGATAATTTTCATATTTTTCCAGAATTCGTATGTTTTTCAAAATTTTGATTTTTTCGAAAATTTAAATTTTTTGAGAATTTCGTTTCCAAATCTTTTGAAAATTTTGAATTTTTAAAATTTTGCCTCTTCGCTTTTTAAATTTGGTATTTTTACAAAATCAACTCTGACTTTTTTAAAAAGTTCAAGTTTTTTTAAAAATTTTGAATTGTTTTTAAAGATCTGGAACTATTATCTGAAAATTACAATTTTTTATGAAAATTTCAACATTTTTCAAAATTTCGACTTGTAATTTCTTCAAAATGTTAATTTCTTTTTCAAAATTGTGGTCTTTTAGAATAATTTGACATTTTTAAAATCTCTTTATTCTTTAAAATCTCTTTATTCTTTAAAATTAAAAAAATGTAATTTTCCAAACCTTTCACTTTTTGATCAAAACTTTTTTTGAAAACTTCGATGTTTTTTTAAATTGTCAATTATTTTTTTTTTAATTTAGACTATATTTTAAAATTCCAACAGATTTTTTCAAAATTCAACTATTTTATCAAAATTTCACCCATTTTTTAAATTTTTGGCTATTTCTCAAAATTTCTTTTTTTAAAACCTTACCTCTTCAGAATTACATTTTTTTAAGTTAAATTAGAAGCACTTTTAACTAACCTTGGGTTTTTTGAAAATTTGGTTTTTAATAAAAAAAATTTGAATTTTTCTTGAAAAGCATCTCTTGAAATTTTCCTAGTTGTCTTAAAAATTACGACTTTCTTTTTAAACATTTCGATATTTTTCAATTTTGAACGTTATTTCAAAATTTTGTTCTTTTTGAAATTTTACCTATTTTTCAAAACTTCGACTTTTTTGAAAATCTTCACTTTGGTCAAAATTACAATTTATTTTCAAATAAAATTAGTGCGACTTCAAAAATTTCTTTTTTTTTTGAAAATTGGATTATTTCAAATCTTAGAATTTTTTACTATTTTTTCAGAATTTTACAAAGGCGTAGAAAGAACATGAATTAAAATAATCGTTTGGGAAATTTCAAATTTTAAATCGAAATTTCGAAAATTTCGACTTTTTTCTCGAAATATCGACTTTCTTCTTGAAATTTCGACTTTAATCTAGAAAATTCGACTTTTTTTTCGAAATTTTGACTTTCAAGTAGAATTTTATGTACTCTATGGTTAAGTTAGGCAGATGAAGGTTGCGTCCCACCTCATCCTTTTTCCAACAATTTGACACTTGGCAGCAGGGCGCGTTCAGTAATTTCCATTTTTAATTACCAAAATTTCGACTTTTATTTCAAAATTTCGAGATTAAAGTTGAAATTTAGACTTTAATCTCGGAATTTTGGGAGAAAAAAAGTCGAAATTTCCTATTTAAAGTCGAAATTTTTGAGAAAAAAGTAGAAATTCCGAGATTAAAGTCGAAATTTCGTCAAAAAAATTAAGTCGAAATTTTTAGATTTAAGTGGAAATTTTCGAGATTAAAGTGGAAGTTTCGGGATTAAAGTCTAAATTTCGAGAAAGAGATTCTTAAAAAAACTTTTAATCAATGTCCTTTCTACGCTTTCGTAGAATTTACACATTTTAGGAAATCTTTTTATTTGAAATTTAGACTTTTTTTAAAAGTGACTTCAAAACTTTTTAAAATTCGATATTTTTTCAAAATTTAAATTTCGACTCTTATAATGTTTAGCATTTATACAAAATTTTGCCTGACGTTTTTTAAAAAGAGGTTTATCGAAATTTTGACTTTTTTTTTGAAAAACCTGAATTTTTTATGAAAATTTCAACATTTTTCAAACTTTGGACTTTTTTAAAATTTCCGAAGTTCTTTAAATCTTGCCTAATTTTGACTTCTTCAACTCGCAATTAAATATTTTAAAAACACCGGAGAAACATCGATGTAACGATACTTAATACCGATGTTTGAGACATCGATGTTTCATTGAAAAAAATATCGATGTTTAAACATCGATGCTTTTTTGAACGACTGTTGCATCCCTATCTAGTGGGGCCAATTTTAGTGAGGCGTATCCAACGTTCTTCAACTTTTCAACGAAAGTGGAGAGATACCTCTCTCATGGGCGATATTGCAATGGAATAGGGAAAAGAACCTAATTGCCTTTGGCAACCCAGCTTTAAATTTGTTGAATGATACACGTTGTGACTTCTTAAGATGTAGAAGTGTTTTAGGATTTTACCACATCGCTAATTAGTAGTAATTACAAGGGAAATTATGACCAATTATTATTAGTTATTGATAATCGCGCCCATGTTGTGAAATATTTTTGAAAGGTGTTTCATAGAAACTATATTAACAGCAACTACAATAAAAGCAACAGTTGATATTCCACAATTATCCCAAATTCTCTAATTAAACCGGTTTCGCTCCGTTGGTACCATCCGCTGTGGACGTAACGCAAAATCAGTCCTGATAACTAATGGGAAAATGTTCGTAAAACTGTACCTTGTGATTCATTCATTGTATTTTGCATTATAATAAAATCTTCGAATGAATGTGGGCAACTGCATGATTTTTAAAATATCAACTTTTATTATTGAATGTTCTTCTTTCCATTGATTTGCCTTTTATTTAAATTTGATCATATTAAGGACATAAATTACCTGAGTTATTTAGCTGAGTAACTTACCTGAGTTATTGTAGCTATAAGTAGACTAGACCTTGGCACTGCGCTATTTAGCACTTGAAAGGTGAGAAATCTGTCTTGATGAGTAAGTCCAAAGCTTTGTACTACACCACCCGTCAAATCTTGGAGAGCCCTTGTTGTCGTTCCTTGATGTAAACTTTCATAACTTCCATAAAATCTATAACACATTTGGCGTGATCTTGTATCAAATTTATTACGGATATTTCAGAAGTTTACATACTTAGCATAGGCTTTTTCTAATAAGGAAGCCCAAAATTCGGTACTATTCGAACAATGTAAATGAACGATTCGTCCTTTGTAGGTTGGTAATCGGTCATCAATAACTATTTCTTGCCATTCTCCGAAATGCCAAAATTTAAATCTGTAACAGATATGAGGTATATTAGAAATAAATAGACAGGAGACCTTATAAGGTGAAGAAACTAAGTTTAATTTTAATTGGTTTTTTCTTCAATTTCTGCTAGAGCATTTTTGGAACTGGACCTTATTTGTTCAAATAACTTTTTCAAGATTGTTGCATCGGTCCGATGGATTGCGCTAGGAATCACATGGACGAAGCTTATAGATTTGTAAGTGTCTACTTGCCGAAAAATTTGTCAGCATTCGAGTTGGGTATTGACGAGATCTAACAAAATCCGAAACAAGTAATTGGGTTTCTATTTCTGAATCTATTAAATGTTCCTAGCTACCGACCCATGCATTAGAAAATGTCACTGAAATTTTAGAGTAAGCATTTCTTCTAAAGTGATGGAAAATGTTATCAACATCGAGATTCTTAAATATCTGGAGGGGAATAGAATCATCTCGAACAGGCAATATGGTTTCAGACAACAACGCTAAACTGGAGATCCACTGGCATATGTTACTCATATCTGTAACTCAGCTATGGAAAAACATGGTGAGGCTAGGATTGTGGCATTGGATATCTCAAAGGTCTTCGACAGACTCTGACACCGATCTCTTCTTCCAAAATTAACATCTTATGGTCTTCCTCCTGGACTCCTGCCATTTGATATCCAGTTTTCTCGCTGACAGATCTCTTCAGGTCGTAGTCGATAGCATCTCATCCGAGACCTTAGTAATTAATGCAGGGGTGCCTCAGAAGTCTATCCTGTGTCCTACTCTGTTTCTGTTACACATAAACGATCTCTTAGCTTCAACTTTCAATTCGATATAGAGCTACGTAAATAATAGTAGCCTGGTGTAATCTTTTTTCTCCGACAAATCATTATCCGTCGCTGCTTCAGATCGACTAAGGAAACAGCAAATACAGATGATTAATCAGGATCTCAAAATCATTATGGAATGAAGTAAGAAACATCTGGTCGACTTCAACGCTTTAAAATCTAAGGCCATGGTTATCTCTAAAAAACATCAAGGGATAATGCAACAAACATACCAATGGATGGTAAAATCCTTCCGATAGGATCTAATCGGTCTATCCTAAGAGTGAATGAGAGCACTAACTTCTCTTGGGACGATCATATGCGCGCCATTGCTAAAACCATTCTCAGAAGCTAGACTTTCTTCTCAGAGCCAAAAAGTACTTCACATCTCATCAGTTACTCACACTATACAAAGCCCAAGTTAGGCCAACACTAGAATACTGTTCTCATGTTTAAAGTTTAGCCGTAAAGCACCCATTAGCTCTTTTGGATTTAATTCAACGAAGAGCGATTTGCCTAATAATAGAGTTTGACCGATTCTCTTGAAACACTAGAGCACAGGCGATTGGTTGGTGATTTATCTCTTTTCTACAAGTAGTTTCATGGGATATGCTCACAGAAAATAATAAGATTGATCCCCCAAGGGCGAGATTTTTAAGGCATAGAAGACAGTGGGAGACAGCAAATTCCTATGCGGTCTAGCTTGACACAGTGAGGACTTCTGTCTACGGAAACTCTTATTTCTATAGAACTTCCAAGCTGTGAAGCTCATTGCCGAAAGGAATTTTCCCCAAAAAGTACAACCTATTCTTGTTTAAGAAGGCTGTTGATTGCCATTTATCCTTGTTTCCTCATCCTACTCACGGTGCTTTAAAGGCATAATCGGGTGGCCCTTTGCGAGTGGATTAAAATTAAAAAAAAAGCTTAAGTAGGGTCAACTGTTCAACTACCACTCGTTTACAGAGCTACAGTCTGTGTCGAATTCTATTTGCAAAAGTCTTATTAGAGCTATTGCACACCACAGACCGATAGATGGATAGATGGAGATCTATTGATGAACGAGGTCCATAAGTTTGATGGAACGGACTGGTCCTTGGTTATCTTCAAAAATTGAAATACAGAACTTGTCCCCTGAAACCAAGAAATATTAAAAAACACAACAAAGGTTGCTCTAACGCGTTTTGACAGCCAAGCTGACATCTTCAGAGAGAAACTGCTTCTCTCTGAAGATGACAACTTGGCTGTCGAAACGCGTTAGAGCAACCTTTGTTGTGTTTTTTAATATTTCTTCCATAAATTTCAAAATGTAGCATTTGTCAGCATTCGAGTTGGGTATATCAAAATGACTAGAACTAATAAGATTGAAATTGCTGTTTGGTTTCTAAACTTTAAATCTGATAAATACAAAACTTATTGATCCATTAATCACCAATATTTAAAAAAATTAAAAATAATTACAAACCTCTATGTAATAAACTAACAAAGTTTTTAATTCTCGGAAATTTGCTTTGTAGAGAAATAGTACTAACTGCGTTAATGTCTGTTGTCTCAGTCGACGTTAAATCACAATATTAGAGAATAGTCGACTTAGAGATGAGTTCGTAGGACCCTTGGAGAGCACTCTTAATGTTAAATTAGACCATACATTTTAACATATAATTATAAACTGGTGTGCATGTCGTAGTTATTCTCTTCCTTCCCACCATTTTATGCCTTAATGAAGATAATACGATGCTACCTATTCACTGCTTTAATTAGAAATGTGTTGTTGGAGATTATTACTTACACAGTAAATAAATACAGCGCCTGGAAGCTATTATGAAAAACGAATGATCAAAGAGATTCATAAGAAGATTCTCGTAGTTAGATTATACTTCTGAAAGGAGCTAATTTGTATTATATTCTGTAATTAATAGTATTATTTCAACTTTGCCACGAAGGACATATTCGTTAATTTGAATAAACCAAGCAATAATGAGGAAGATTCTAAGTTCATCATCTTTTGAAATATTTCTTGAGGGTGCGGCATTAATCCTATATTTCTTAAATTATATGCCGCATTACCGCACTTTTAGCACACATTAGATAATTATTTTTTTAATTGTCACGTTTTTAAAATGGATTAAAACGTAGAAGATAATTTCTTCTTAATTTATGATATACTCTGTAGTTTTTAACGCTTTAGCTATCTCACATTATTTAATATCAGCAGTGATGATTGTTCTTGAACGATAACAGTTCTAAATAATAAAGAACAATTAAAATTGTTTGATACCTCATCTTTAGCACTACAAAGAGCTCTAAACAATTTCCATGAATTAAAACGGAAACAGTTGTTTTTGGATTTTTCTCGAAAACATAAGCGAATTACGTTTTACAAAAAGCGTCTTTAATTATTTTTGTCTTGTCGACTAAAAACAGCTAGAAAATAATTTTTCCTCAATATGTACATGTAGTTTTAAAACGCACACTTTAAAAGAATAATGTAATTTTTTAGTTTCTAGATGCTTATTTTGTAAAGATACGCATGCACATCTATTTACAATACTCGTTTTCTGATTGATGTAAGTGTCAACAAATACCAATATTAAATAATATTAATGTGATTGCATTGGGATTCCATACACAATAAGGAATAAACTTTACTAAGCGGAAAACTGAGACGCAGCAGGAATATAAATCATAAATTTATTCATTGTCGATTAAATGTTAATTTACCTTAATATATTTGTTGTGACTAGTTTTATGTCACATATGTTCTCATACATTATTTATTACAAAACTATTAAACATTGCACCCATTAATCAAAGCGCATTTTGAGGTAATAATAGCAGTTCTCTGCACTTGCATTTGATTTGAACAGTCAGAAATAATGGGAGGCCTTTTTTATCAATTTACAGTTTTACTTATTTTATAATGTTGCGCAAATTTTTAATTGTGACAAGAAGTTTACCTAATTAATGAAATAAAGAGCAACAATTAGTTCACATGATGAAACCTTGTTTTAGAAATCAAAGACGAATTTGTTTGGCTAGCATTTTACAAGGGTTGCCTTTTTAGTTTATTTATTGTTACCCAGGGGTGGATTATTCTTGCTCGTGGCCCTGTAAAACTCATTGGCCTCCAGGTTTTTAATACTACGAAAATGTGACAAATCCTTGTTGTGTCCAAAATATTTTTGAAGACTAAAAAAAAACAAATTAAATACGAGGGACATCCATTTTACTATTGGTCCCTAAATCATGTGTGTGTGCTATTGCACATATTAGAACACCCTTAAATTCGCCCCTGTTGATAACATCCTCTTCTAAAACGTATACAGCAGATTTCAGAAAATGACCTTTTCACTTTTTTTCACGAATTTTTTTTTTTGTTCAATCCACTTGCAAAGAATAACCCTATTATACCTTCAAAGCACCGCGAGTAGGATGCGGAAACTAACATAGATGGCGATGATTCTTAAACAAAGATAGGTTGTAATTTTTGGGGAAAATTTCGTTCGGTAACGAGTTCCATAGCTTGGAATTTCTACAGAAAAAGAGCATCTGTAGACAGAAGTCCTCATTAGTGTCAAGCTGGACCGCATAGGAATTTGCTGTCTCCGACTGTCTTGTATGCCTTGAAAACTTGGCCCTTGGGGGAATTAGTTCTGTTAGTTCCTGTGAGCATCTCCCATGAAAGTACTTGTAGAAAAGGAATAAATCAGCAACCAACCGCCTATGCTCTAGTGTTTCAAGAGAATCGGTCAAACTCTCTTATTAGGGCGAATCGCTCTTCTTTAAATTGAATCCAAAAGAGCTAAAGTGTGCTTTGGGGCTGAACTCCAAACATGACAACACTATTATAGTGTTGGCCTAACTTAAGCTTTGCGAAGTGTGAGTAGCTGATGAGATGTGAAGTACTTTTTAGCTCAAAAAGAAAAGCCTAGCTTCTGAGAGGCAGATTTGGCAATGACGCCCAAATGATCGTTTTAAGAGAAGTTAGTGCTCGCATTCACTCCCAGGTTAGACCCGATCAGCAGGATTTTACCGTCCATTAGTTTGTTTGTTGCATTATCTCTTGATGTTTTCTTAGAGAAAACTGCAGCCTGAGTTTTTGAAGCGTTGAAGTCGATCAGGTTTAACATATCCCATTCCAGAATGATTTTGAAATCCCGATTAATCATCTGTATCTGGTGTTCCCTTAGTCGATCTACAGCATCTACAGATTGAAAGTTGAAGCTAAGAGATTGTTTATGTGTAACAGAAACAGAGTAGGGGACAGGACAGACCCTTGAGGCACCCCTTCATTAATCGCAAATATCCCGGATGATATGCCATCAACGACGACCTGAAGAAAACTGTCAGCGAGAAAGCTGGATATCAAATGACAGAGTCCAGGAGGAAGACCATAAGATGTTAATTTGGCGAGAGGAGATCGGTGCCTTACTCTGTCGAAAGCATTTGAGATATCCAATGCCACAATCCTAGCCTCACCATGTTTTTCCATAGCTGAGTTACAGATATGAGTAACATAAGCCAGATATCGATGGATGCGGAATAGTCAGCAGTTTCTCCCAAACTTATACACGGAGAAGCTTAATAAACCTTTTTATACGATGTAAATAATCATAGAGAAAGGTACACATTTTGAGGCAGAAGTTGAGATTTTGAGGAAAAACTTGAGATTTCGAAATTATCGAATTTTGCCATATAAAGCTGAAATTTCGAAAATAGTGGGATTTTGAATAAAATATCGAAATTTCCTGGAATTTCGATGAAAAAATTAAAATTTCCAAAACCGAAATCAAATCATTAAAAAAAGGAAATTTCGAGAGAAAGATCGAAACTTCAAGAACGAAATTGCGAATAAAAGTTCGCAATTTTGAGAAAAAAGTGGAAATGTGGTAACAATTCGTAATTTTTCCAAAAATAATCATATACGTTCGAAAATTTCAAGAAAAATTACGAAATTTTCTAGAGAAAGTCACCTTTTGAAAGTCGCATTTTGCGAGTTAAATCGAAATTAAAAATAAATTGTTGTTAAAAGTATTTGAATTCAGAAACAAGACGAATTTTGAGGAAAAGAACGAAATTTCGAGAAAAAACGTCAATTTAAAAAAAAATGAAAATTTTGACGTAGACACATTTTGAGGCAGAAGTTGAGATGTTGAGGAAAAAGTTGAGATTTCCAAATTATCGAATTTTGAGAATAATCGATTATGAGAAATGCAAATTTTAAGCATAATCGAAATTTTGAGAAAAAGACGGATTTCGAGAAAAAGTTGAGATTTCCGGGAAATCGTAATTTCGAGAAAAAGACGCACTTTGTCAAAAATGTCTAGAAATTGCTGCAAAAAGACAAATTTCGAAAAAAACGTCGAAATAGAAATATCGAATTGTAAGGTAAATATAAACTTTCGAGAAAAAGTCAAATTTTCAGAAGACTGAAATTTCCGCAGTTAGATTCTAAAAGGTAAAAACCAAATAATGTTAAAAAAATAACGGAAATTCGAAAAAAAGGCGCAATTTTGAGACAACAGTTGAAATTTTCGAAATTGAGAAAAACCTTTTAGATTTTTCAGAGAAATTGAAAATCAAATCTTGTCCCCTGAAACCAACTGCAACAGAGCAACCTCTGTTGCGTTTTTCAGTATTTCTTGGTTTCAAGGGTTCGACTAAAACTAGTAATTTCGAATTCGCGAAAGGTATTCTGCGAGCTTTATTTTGGCAGCAGCCTCTCTTCTTAAGTACTCGAATTATTACCATAAAAGTCGGCATCTGCATTAACGATTTCAGTAATATTACACCATCGCCTTACAACTGAAACCGACAATTTCATTTAAATGAGTGATTTGAAAGTTGCACTGCAGTTATTAAAAATTCGCAGACGAAGTCGAGGGTAACAGTTTCCATTAAAAATCGAAAAGTCAATTTTTCCCAAAAAAAAGTCGTGCTTATCAGAATGCCAAGTTTTCCAGAAAAAGTCGAAATAAAAATTTTTTTTGAAGAAAGTCATTATTTCGAAAATCGAAATTTTTTAAAAAAAATCAAATTTAGGATGTTAATTTGGCGAGAAGAGATCGATGCGAGAGTCTGTCGAAGGCCTTTGAGATATCCAATGCCACAATCCTAGCCTCACCATGTTTTTCCACAGCTGAGTTACAGATATTAGTAACATATGCCAGTAGATCGCCAGTTGAGCGTTGTTGTCTGAAACTGTATTGCCTGTTCGAGATGATTCTATTCTTCTTCAGATATTTCAGAATCTCCGTGTTGATAACCTTTTCCATCACTTTACATATAAAGGGCAATAAAGATATAGGGCGATAGTGGTTAGCCAGATTCTTTCTAGATCTAAACAAAGCAGTATTTTTTCTCAGTGGCATATTGATGGACAAAACGCATTACTTTGTCCATTTAACCAACTTTCTTCACTAGTAACGAAGATTTTTATCCTATTTTTCGACCAGTGGAGCATACTGTACCTTTACAAAACAAAAATGCAAGTTTTCAATTAATAAACGATTTCAAAATTGAAATACAAATCTTGTCCCCTGAAACCAAAAAAGATTAAAAAACACAAGAAAGGTTGCTCTAACTGAAACCAAGAAAAATTAGAAAACACAACAAAGGTTGGTCTAAAGATCTGTATTTCAATTTTTGAAGATAATCAAGAACCAGTCCGTTCCGCACAAAAAAAAAAAATTAACGATCCCATAAAAATACACCATCATGTAAACGTATCATTAGGGGCACTCATTTTGTTGTAGAAATCATTCATACAAGGGTTAGCAGCCTCTTAACCAAAGATAAGACCAATTTTTCGAACCCCAAAAATACGTGCTGCAAAGAATTATACCCGAACACCTGAATCCTTCAATTAACATCTGAAATCTTTAGAAATGTAAGATCAGACCTTCTATTCATATAGGTGTGTCAGTGCGTTGATTATGCCTAGGTTTTATTAACCATAAATATAGTTTACTTCCTTTTTTAAAATCAGAAATGATTTTTCCTTTTGTAGAAAAATCATAAATGTAGCACTGAACGAGATATGTGATACGAATGAATACGAATAACAGTTCAGTTGAAGTTTTATAATGCACCGCATGGTTTTTCTCTAGCTAATTAACATTCCCGAGAAGTTTGATGAATTTGATCAAAATAATTAATACGAAGTAAGCATCCAGGTATACAATTTCGTTCTTAGTAATTTGTTTTCTATTAGAAACATCTTATATAATGCACTTTAATGTTAATGTACAAAATTTAATTAAAAATGAAAGAACATTTTATGATTTTAAGATAAAATAAATTGAAGAAAGTTTCTCAACTTTGGGATGTCTGTTTTAATGCATGCTAATCTAACAGAGATTATTAAAAAAAACTTAACTACCAAACTATTAATGTGAAATCAGTGAAATCTCTAAACGTTGATGGGACCTCATTCAGTACGTTACTGGAATCAATTTATGAAGTCGTTAGGTAATATCTGTACACTGTCATCAAGCTAATTATTAGTGATTTAGGCAAATAAAAAATAATTATTTCCTTTATTGCTAGTACACATTTTTTATTGACGAAGTTAGAGTTTTTTTTAAAGATTTCCTGATATTTCTTCTGAAATGAAGACTTTAAACTCGAAACTTTGCTTTTTTCTAAAAATGTCTATTGATTTTTTTACGATTTCTTTTTCTCGAGTTGCATTTAAAAATTTTCAATAATTTCGATGTTTTTCCTAAAATTTTGAAACTCTTCTTCGATAGAATTTTGACTTTTTTCTCTAAAGTTTGTATTTGTCTGGAGATTTTCAGTCTATTTTTCAAATGTTAGGAAATTTAAATTTCTTAGCAAAATTCGAAGGTCACATTTATAATCGTTATTTAATTATTTCTTTTTTAATTTTCGACTTTAACTGAAAACTTTGTTTCCATTCGCTAAAATTTTTCTCATCTTTTTACTGTCCAATTTTTTTTTTATTTTGGTGGAACGGACTGGCCTTTGGTTATCTTCAAATATTGAAATACAAAACTTGTCCCCTGAAACCAAGAATTAAAAAACACCACAAAGGTTGTTTTAATGCGTTTCGATAGCCAAGCTGCCATCTTTAGAGAGATATCTGTCGAAACGCCTTAAAGCAACCTTTTTTGTGTTGTGTAATCTTTCTTGGTTTCAGGGGAAAAGTTTTGTATTTCAGTTTAATTTTTGATCTCTTTTCAAAATTTTGAGCTAAAGCTTGCAATATTTAATTTAATTTCAGAAACCATATTAAATATGGTTCCTGAAATTTTGATTTTATACCCTATTTTGAAAGATTTTTACCTTATTTTTGAAAAGTTAAAATAATTTGACTTTTCTCAGTTTACACTTTGCCTTTTTAAACCAAATTTTTGCTCTTAAGATCAAAATTTTGATTTTTTTTGTAAATATATTATTAATTAGTTTTTTGGAAAATTTCGTTCTCTTTTTTCTAGGTTTAAACTAGGAATTTTTATCCTTTTTTTTGATCATTTAATATAATATAGGTTTTTTGCAAAAATGATGTTAGGAATTTTCAACTTTTTTATTCGAAATTTTGACTTTTCTGACAGTTTCACGTTTAATATCTTTTTTTTCTGATTTTGGGGATTTAACTCGAATTCCTTTTACAAATTTTAAATCTTTTGAATGTTGAATTCCGTCTCAAAATTTTGAGTTTACAATTTATTTATTTTTTTTGGTTTCTTTTAACCGTTTTAGGACCTGTTGCCAGAATTAAAGATGGAAGATGGACCGAGAAAATCCTAGAATGGAGACCTAGACACGATGCGTATTTTAATCGAGGACGTCCTCCAACAAGATGGTCGGACCACATTAAGCATATTCAGTCCAGCTGGATGCAAAGTGCACAGGACCAGAGAAAATGGAATGATTTATGGGCGGTCTACGATCAGCAGTGGACTCAAAATGGCTGATTATGATGAACTTTTTTACTTTAAACTCAAAAGTATGTTTTTCCCAAAGGTTTTGAGTTTATATTGAAATTTACATTCCAAAACTCAAAATTGTTTTTTTTTAATTTAAAACTTAAAACTGATTTTTTAAAATTTTGGTTCAAACTCAAAATTCATCTTTCGTTTAAATGACCCAAAGTGGCTAAGTTTTGACTTTTTCAAATTTTTTATTCAACTCCATACTTTTATAAATTCCAGGTTGCTTTCCAAATTTCGCCTTTTTTGCATAATTTCTAGTTTATACCTTCATCTGCTACTTCTTTTCTAAAACTTCTATTAGAAATTTAAATGTTATTTTGAAAATTCGACTAATCAAAATATTTCGATGTTTTTCGTAAAGATTTAATCTTTAATCCTCTTTATGTCCAACATTTTAAGTTTAAACTTTTAGTTTTTAATTTTTCAGGAAGTTTCGACTATAAATTTGATGTTTTTAGTTTTTTTTTTCAATATTTTGTCTTTTAATATCGAAAATTGAAATACAGAACTTGTCCCCTGAAACAAAGAGAGATTAAAAAACACAACAAAAGTTGCTCTTAACGCGTTTCGACAGTCAAGCTGTCATCTTCAGAGAGATACTGATGGTTTTAGGAGACAAGTTTTGTATTTCAATTTTTGAAAATAACCAGGGACCACTCCGTTCCACCAAATAAAAAAAAATTAATATCGAAATTTTAACATCTTTCTTAAAACTCCAAGTGTAAGATTTTGAATATTTCTTTTTTTATGTCTCAATATTTTATTTCAAATTCAAAATTTTGACTTTCTACAAGCTTGGCTTGATTTCTTTTTGAAGTTTTTATTTCCGAATTCTATAAATAATTTTTTTATGGAAACTATGAATTTTTTTGACACTTAGAATTTAGTCACAAAATTTCGACTTTTTTTTTTAGGATTTCAAGTTAACACTTTAACCTTCGACTTAAGCATCAAGTTTTAACTTGAACAGATTTTGATTTTTTTTAAGTTCTATTGGTTTTTCAAAATTTTGTTTTTTTTTTCGTAAAATAGCGAGTTTAATTCTACAAGTTTTCATTATTACAAAATTGTCACGTTCTTTCGAAATTCGTTTTTCCTGAGTTTCTCTATTTTACAAATGTTGGTTTTTATTTTAAATTTTGAACTTTTCTTTTGCAAAACTTTCTACTATAAGTTTGATGTTTTCAGTCCTTTTTTGAAGTTTTGTCTTTTAATATTGAAATTTCAACATCGTTCTTAAAATTCCAAGTTTATATTTTAAATATTTACTTTTTTATGTCTTAATATTTTATTTAAAATTGAAAGTTTTGACTTTCTAGAAGTTTAGATTGATTTCTTTTTTCAAATTTTCATTTACAAATTCTATAAATTATTTTTTTTTTGGAAACTTTAAAATTTTTAGACACTTAGACTTTAATTACAAAATTTCGATTTTTTTGCTAGGATTTCAAGTTTACACTTTCAGTTTTCCTTTTTTCTTCAACCTTCGACTTAAGCTTCAAGTTTGAACTTGAAGAAGGCTTGAACTTTTTGAAAGTTGGAAAGTTGGAAAAATTTGTTTTTTTTTTTCGTAAAACACCGAGTTTAATTGTACAAGTTTTCATTTTTACTCCAAAATTATTACAAAATTGTCACGTTTTTTTCGAAATTTGTTTTTCCTGAGTTTTTCTATTTTACAAATGTTGGTTTTCATTTCAAATTTTCGACTTTTTTCGCAAAACTTTCGACTATAGGTTTGATGTTTCCAATTCTTTTTCCAAATTTTGTCTTTTAATATCGAAATTTTAATATCTTTCTTAAAATTTCAAGTTAAGATTTTAAATATTCCCTCTTTCATGTCTCAATATTTCAATTTAAATTCAGAATTTTGATTTTCTAGAAGTTTGGATTGATTTCCCTTTAAAATTTTTATTTCCAAATTTTATAAATAATTTTTTTTGAAAACTTTAAATTTTTTAGACATTTACACTTTAATCACGAAATTTCGACTTTTTTTCTTAGGATTTCAAGTTTATATTTTCAATTTTTTTTCCCAATCTTTGACTTAAGCTTTAAGTTTTGAATTCAACAGATTTTGATTTTTTTAAAAGTTCTAGTGCTTTTGTAAAAAATGTTGTCTATTTTTCTCTAAAATACCGAGTTTAATTCAAAAAGTTTTTATTTTTGCTTCAAAATTATTACAAAATTTTCACAATCGAAGTCGAAATCGAGACTTCGAGAAGAAGTCGAAACTTTGGGAAATAGTCGAAATTTTTGAAGAAAAAGTCGAACTTTTGAAAAAAGGTAGAATTTTTGAAAAAAGTTCAAATTCTGAAAAAAGTCCAAATTTTGATGATAAAAGTTGGGCATTTTCAAAAAAGGTGAAAATTCTGAATATAAATCAAGAATTTCAAAAAGTTACAATTTTGAACACAATCAATTGTCAAAAAAAGTGAAGATTTTTTAAAAAAAGTTGAATTTTTCAAAACTACACAAAAGTTGAAACTTCGAGAAAAAGACAAAATTTTTAAAAAAAGTCGAAATTTTCAAAAAACTCAGATTTGATGAAACGGATTGGTCCTTGGTTATCTTCAAAAATTCGAATACAGGGGACAAGTTTTGTATTTTAATTTTTAAAAAACTCAGAACTATCAGAAATAGTAAAAAGTTTAAACAAAAGTGTAAATTTTCAAAAAAAAAGTGAATATTTTGAAGAAAGGTAAAGGTTAAAAAAAACAATATTTAAACGTAATCATATTTATAAAAAAAAACAAAATTTTAAAGGAAATTGAATTTTTGTGAAAAAAGCTTTGTGTTAACATTTTTTACAAGAAATCCAACTTTTAAAAAAGGGAGAAATTTTCAAAAAACAATCTAATTCTAAAAAAAGTTCTTCGAGAACTTCAAGAAAAAGTTAAAAGTTAAAAAGGTCAAACTTTTCAAAACATAGAAATTTTGACAAAATTTCAAAACAAAAATTTTGAAAAAAGTTCGAAAATATTAAAAATGTCAAAATTTTGAAAAAAATTTTCGATTTTTTTCGCAAAACTTTCGACTATAAGTTTAACGTTTTCGGTTCTTTTCTAAAATTTTGTCTTTTAATATCGAAATTTTAACATTTTTCCTAAAATTCCAATTTTATATTTTTAATATTCACTTTTTTATGTCTTAATATTTAATAATAAATTCAGAATTTTTGACTTTCTAGAAGTTTGAATTGATATCTTAATTCTTTTTTTTTGACAACTTTGAATTTTTTAGATATTTAGATTTTAATCACGACTTTTTTGTTAAGATTTCAAGTTTACACTTTCAGTTTTTCGTTTTTTTCTCAATGTTCGAAAGCTTCAAGTTTTGACTTCAATAGACTTTGATTTTCTTAAATGGTTTGGTTGATTTTTAGAAAATTTTGATTTTTTTCTTCAAAATACCGAGTTTATTTCTACAAATTTTCATTTTTTTCCCACAATTATTACAAAATTTGCAGGTTTCCTTCGAGATTGGTTTTTCCCCAGTTTCACTCTATTTTACAAATGTTGATTTACATTTCGAATTTTTGACGATTTCCGCAAAACTTTCGACTATAAGTTTGATGTTTTCGGTTCTTTTTCCAAATTTTGTCTTTTGATATCACAATTTTAACATCTTTCTTAAAATGCCAAGGAGTTTACACTTTTAATTTTTCAATAGACTTTTATTTTTTTGATGTTCTAGTGTTTTTGGAAAATTTAGATTTTTTTTCCTTCAAAATACCGAGTTTAATTCTACAAGTTTTCATTTTTGCCCCAAAATTATTACAAAATTTTCAGGTTTCCTTCGAAATTGGGTTTTCCCCAGTTTTATTCTATTTTACAAATGTTGATTTATATTTCGAATTTTCGACTTTTTTCGCAAAACTTTAGACTATAAGTTTGATGTTTATGGTTCTTTTTCAAAATTTTGTCTTTTATTATCGAAATTTTAACATCTTTCTTAAAATTCCAAGTTTATATTTTAAATATTCACTTTTTTATGTCTCAGTGTTCAATATTAAATTCAGAATTTTGTCTTTCTAGAAGTTTGGATTGATTTTTTAATTGTTTTTTTGGAAACTTTGAATTTTTTAGATATTTATAATTTAATTATGAAATTTCGACTTTTTTGTTGGGATTTCAAGTTTACACTTTGAATTTTTTATTTTTTTCTCAATCTTCGAAATCTTCAAGTTTTGACTTGAATAGATTTTGATTTTTTTAATGTTCTAGTGTCTTTGGAAAATTTTGATTTTTTTTTCCTTCAAAATACCGAGTTTAATTCTACAAGTTTTCATTTTTGCCCCAAAATTATTACAAAATTTTCAGGTTTCCTTCGAAATTGGGTTTTCCCCAGTTTTACTCTATTTTACAAATGTTGATTTATATTTCGAATTTTCGACTTTTTTCGCAAAACTTTAGACTATAACTTTGATATTTTTGGTTCTTTTTCAAAATTTTGTCTTTTATTATCAAATTTTTAACATCTTTCTTAAAATTCCAAGTTTATATTTTAAATATTCACTTTTTTATGTCTCAATGTTCAATATTAAATTCAGAATTTTGACTTTCTAGAAGTTTGGATTGATTTCTTAATTATTTTTTCTTGGAAACTTTGAATTTTTTAGGTATTTAGACTTTAATTATGAAATTTTGACTTTTTTGTTGGGATTTCAAGTCTACACTTTCAATTTTTTATTTTTTTCTCAATCTTCGAAATCTTCAAGTTTTGACTTGAATAAATTTTGAATTTTTTTAATGTTCTAGTGTTTTTGGAAAATTTTAATTTTTTTTCTTAAAATACCCAGTTTAATTCTACAAGTTTTCATTTTTTTCCAAAATTATTACAAAATTGTCACGTTTTCTTCGAAATTCGTTTTTCCAGAGTTTCACTCTATTTTACAAATGTTGATTTTCATTTCAAATTTTCGACTTTTTTTGCAAAACTTAAAGTTTTCACTATCAATTTTCTTTTTTTGGATTAAATTTTTAACTTAAAATCAAGATGTAGATTTTTTTCAGAATTATTTTTTTTATTATTTCGGCTTTAAATTCAATTTGCCTAGATTTTTTCAAAAAGCCAAAATTTAAAATTTTTTATAAATTTGAATTTTTTTTTAACCTTTTAAATTTTTTCTGTGGTTTTCAACTCTGAATTGTTACCCCTTTCCTACGATTTTGGCTGTAAACTTAAATTTGCAAGAAAATCATTTTATTTTCTCTTTAAATTTCCTCACATTCTCCAATTTATTCATTATTTTACTAAAATTGAGAAAATTTAAAATGTATGTCTTTTGATTTTTAGACTCTTATTGACTCGTCTTGAATTACACTAAAATTTGATGTTATAGTCGTGTGTCAAGAAACGTTTTCTAAAGTAAATTTCATTTTTATAAATAATAGTTTAACTTTTATTATGTCTTTTAAATTTTTAGTTTTTGTACAAAATTTTAATTTTTAAATCTTGGAATACATTTAAGGATGTCACCTCCTAACTGCACCTAAGTATCGTAGATCAAAAATAGCATGTTTCTAAGACGAATCCGTCTAATTACAGAGAATTGCTCTATAAAATTCAAACGCAGGGGTGTTACGAATTCCTATTTCCCACCACCGTTTCCATTTACCGTCTTCTCATCATCTCCTAAGATCAAATAGCTTTAGAAATTTTAGATGCGAAAGTACAGAAAATTGAGTTATTTTTACAATTTTCGATCTTATTAACCAATTTAATTGAGAAAGTCATTCACCTAAAAGCTATTTTTTCGAATTAAGTGGTTTTTTCGACGTTTTCAGCAACATACGTTTCATCTTTTCCTCAAAATTTATGATTTATAAAAATTTTTAAATTGGACATAATCCACGTCGAAAGAATTTTTAATTCTCGTTGATAAAGTCAGATTCCGATGATACACCACATCTTATATTCTACGAAAGCTAAATTTTTTCTTCATCGAATTTTGCTCCTATTCTAGCTAATATCATCCTATCAGAAAAAAAATAAATTCAAATTTTCAACAATGGATTTTGGAGCAATTTCATGTAGGCAATCCTCTAGAAAAGGTACTCATCTATTTAAAATGCTATGCTTCAACTGATTTGGTGCAAAATAACCCAAAATATAATCATTTTTAGGGAGAAATTTTAGCATTTTTTGGTAATAGAGCAAACCACGATCAACTGGTTGTGGTGTGCAATGTTGTAACTTCGAAACACCTCACCTGCTGGAGAAATTTTGAATTTTGTCGTGGCTTAATATAAATGTATTGCTAAGTATATAGCCAGAGTATAATGCAAACCATGTGCCCAGGAATGCTTGGGTTGATATTTTAGGAAATTGGATCGTTGGAACATTTTACATAAATGAAAACTTAACCACCGACACTCAACAGGCAGTTTGAGCATCGATCCTAAATGTGGTTTCGTTTTGATTTTTTAGAATTCTCATTTTATTTTCTCTCAAACCAACTGACTAGAGAAGGCAACATGTAAAATAGGTACAATTATTTTCAAATCAATTTCAAGTCAAATAATAAATTTATTTTTCACTTGTTTTGCGATAATGCAATATTTAGTCAAGATTATCCAAAAATGTAGTGCTGCATTTTCAGTTGTCTTAGGCAAGCGTGGTCATACCCTGATAAGCGTTTCCGTCGAGATCTGAAATGGTGCATATAATTATCTTTGTCTATCCTTACGGAATACTAATTATTAATTTGTTCTTCACACGTTGAGCATGTCGAACAAGTAAATTTCAATACTGTATAATAACAGCATGTAGCCATAAGAGACGGTGTCATCAGAAAAAGGCCATTTGATTCTTGTCATGTTGAATTGTATCCAAGTAAGATTCATTAGTTTAAATTTTCTATAAAAGCTTACAACGGCGCAATTTATCTTCGTTAATTTTGTCTTGTAAAACAAACAGCCACAGCCTAATTAGTGATAGAAGTAACAAGAGCCTAGTAGGATCTTGATACTTTTACGTTCTTTATCGGAAGAGCTAAAGAAAGAATGATGCTTTATGATATTCAGGCATTGGTCTTCTTAGAATGGTGGCATGCAAAGTCCAGCTTGTAGCCACTTAATTAGATTTATAGGGTATTTACGCTCAGATAAAGGGAGAAAGAACATTCAAGTACATGATCTTGCTAAGCGGCTCTGTCCCAATACAAATTCACGACCAATTCCATCTTCGGTACTTAATTAAATGCGATCCCAAGGATTTTAATAAACTATCTCGTTTGGAATGTGGATTCAGAATAAAGATTAATTCTCCATTTGTGAGGATAAAGTGAAAAATAAAGCGATTTAATTTTCGGATTTTTACAATAGTGTTATCCATTTTCAGAATTAAAACCAATCATTATATTTACTTAACTATTACAGTTCATTCCATTTTATTTTAACATTGAGGCATTTCAACGACTTTATCAGAGTATTTTTTCATTAGAGGTCGCCATACACTTTTCCTCAATTGTTGGTTTCAGAAAATAACTTATCAAACGAACTTCTCACACTTGAAATCTCCTCTATAATATAAAAGGCAGATACCATATATACATTGTGGAATCTCTGAAACCATTAAACTTGCAAAAGTAAAATTTAGCAAATAGGTTCTTGATACTAAGGAAGTATCCACTAAGGAAGGATTTTTCGAAGTTCAGTGCCTAAGAAGATGTATATCAAATTTTGCATATGATGGGTCTGAGTGGCATATTCTCAATGAACATAACAAATTGTTGTATTTAAAGTTGCCTGTTTAAGTAAAAAATATCTTTTGTTTTCTAGTTAATTAGGCCTGCATAAAAGTTGCAGGTAAATTGAATATTTTTTACATCGAAAATTGTTTAAAAATTAAAAGTCTGCAATAAAATCCTACAATTCATATTAAATCCTACAATTTATATTAAAATTTAAAAGGCAATCCTGCATGTGATGCAGTTGAAAGAAAAATATATGCTCTAATTGCTAGATGGAAAATTATCTTATCCATCAATATGCACTTGACTTTTACGCATCGAATCAAATTTAACATTTATGACCTTTGGAAGGATTTAATTGGAATATGTATAAAGTATAAATAGATAATATTGACTTTAATAAGTAAGTCATGCTATTAGAGTACTAGGTTAATTATCACGTTCGGTTTTTTCATATGTTAATTGCAAGTCAGTTATATTAACTGAAAGATGTTAATAACAACTTTAATAACACTGGTCAACACTGATTTTGTCACACGAACTCTGGTAGGTAATTGTGTTTGGACTACCTACCCCCATCATGAACCGTACTTATTTTTATTTCATCATCCGCAGTTTTCTTGTGACAAGGTAAAATTTATTTTTGGAAATGTCGTCCCAAATCTATTCGTTTTTATTTAGGTCCCTATGTTATTTACATATCAAAAAATGTTATCACAAATAAAACTAATATCATGATCATATTAATTCTTTATTTGAAGTTTTTTTATCATTAAAATTTGGGTACTTTTAAACCAGGGATCAAAAAAATCACAATTAGGAAAAATTTTGTCCTACACGTAGATCTTTAATTTGTAAATAGAAAAATTACACTTGTAAAGCGCTCTGGTATATTTCTTTCATCGCTTCATATCAAATTAGGCTTACCAAAAATTTTCTAGAGGCGATGGGTCACAATAAAAATGGATTTTTATATTTCTAAGAGAAATTCCCCAAAATGAGTGAAGTAGTACTAGTAATAGAACCTCTGATTCAGAAAATTAATAAAAGACTTATTGTTTAAAGAAGAATTAAATGTTTTAAACAAATCAGCATGAAGATGCTTCAAAAATTGAACTGGAAATTTTTTAGTTTACTATAAAAGTGACATCTAAAGATATTTGGTTAAAAAACTTTTATTGGAGTATAAAACTTTGGGAAGTACTACTGTTGCATTGTCTAACGTATAAATGTAAAGTCAAGAAAAATTGAAAATTAACGAAGAACTCTGAATGTACAAAAAACGGTTCTAAAATTTAAGACAAAATCGTCAATTCTTGAATTTCGAAATTAAAAGAATACATTTAAAAATAAAACAAAAAATTACAGAGAAAACGGTGGAACTTTTAATTTTGTATAGGAATGTTTTAGGACAAAATGAAAAAATGGAAGTAAACTTGAAAAAAAGTCAAAGTCTCAAAGAAAATTCTAATTATATGTAAAAAAGTTCTCGAATTTTCAATTAAAACTCGAAATCTGGATAAAAGGCTTATTAAAATGAACTTTCGAATTAACACCAAAAAAAAATTAACTTGAAATTATGAAAATAAGTGAAAATCGGAAACAAATCAGAATTTATAAAAAAAAATGTTAAGTTTAAACTCAAAATTTTCAGAAAAGGACGAACTTTTGAAAAAAAGGATGAATATTGGCAACCAGTAATATCCTTTGATGCCGTTGATTATCAATCTTCAGAGATAGTTAATTAGTGTTCTATAACGATCGCGTCATCGTTGGTTAGCTTCCCAGGTCTGAGGTTCCACCCTGATGGAATGGCACCTTTTATAACCGAAAGGTATAGGGCGGATTTTCGTGGAAGTGAAGGAGATTTTTATAACGTCCGCCGACTACACCAAGTGACTTTTGGTTCTGTTTACCACCCGAGGTTAACCCATATGGTTAGGGACAATCGGTTGCGATGCTCCTTCAACCAACAGAGTCTCATCAAAGATTGAGTCATATTATTCGTGAGGGTGACGGTAATGTTTTCATTATATTTAGGCTTCTAAGGTGCTCCTCATGTGCTCCAAAAGCATTAAAACGCTTATATATTCTTCGGCTTCTTTTGATGTGTTTTTTCTTCCTGATTTGGTTGTGCACGGTTCCTGCTGGAAAGCATGCTTTCAGGATCCTTGTTGCGGAACAGCTTTGGATTTGGAGCTTTCACAACACCTTGGTTTAGATCGTAGAACGTAATTTATAAGCAGCATCTTTTACATATTTTCGCTCCTACATGTGCAGCCGAAGAGCTGAATGAAGTTTCTTTTGTTCATTTAGTTTGAAAATGTATTATCTCGAGTTTCATGAAATATTTAGTTAATTTTCTTTTTTTATATTGTAAGTTGTTACGTGAAATGTGTTGATTAGTAAGGTTTGCTGTTTAGCTTTGCTTCGGTATAATATTTTGAGCGAACAATGTTTACTTTTGACTTTTTAGATAGGGTAAAGTATTGTTATGCGTTATCCGTTCGAAAATTAAGACTGTGAATTGTAACCACTTTATTTCCAAACTGATTTTGGAACACTACAATTATAATTCACTTAACTGACTAACTAACTAATTAATTGAGTAACTAACTAACTCACTGTTTAATGAACTAACTAACTCATTGACTAACTGAGGGAAAGACGACAACGTATTTATAGGTACCGTTCCGGTTTCTAGAACGGACGTATAGATAAGACTTATCACTTACGGAAACATCTAGAGCGCTTACCTGCCCTATAATTCATTATCGCGGCCACTTTCCAGTATCAAATTTTTCTACGGAATTCCTTACTAATACAAATTCTATAACTAAATTTTGTTACAGTATCCTAATATGAAACCATTTTTTTTAGAGAGGGACGCAGTTGCTGAAATATTATTTTTCATTGAAGTTCTGTTAAATTAAAAAAATGTTTGCATATTTTTATAGATAATCAATATCTGCAAAAATATATAAATTTATGTATTAAAAAATATAAAAAACAACATAAGCGCAAAAGCAGGTGATTTAGAAACAGGTAGAAAGGGTATAAGATCTTGCTAATTTTTTAACACTTGCCTTTTTTTCATATATTGGACAGACGAAATATGCTTCTTCAGTTTCTTAATGTTTATGACCTCATCGATAGCATCTTAAATATTTATTTCATTATATTTCTTGAAAGCTATTTTTGCAAACAGTTTTATTTGAACTGGTCGTAGAACTGAAAAAACTTCAAATGTTTTGGATAAGCTTGTTCTTTAACAGGATATACGCAAGTTATTGAACAAAATTGTTCATTGTCTTAACATTTTTTTTCCTTTTGTGTCACCTAGATTTCAAATCCTTTGTAACTTCCACAAGTGTCTTCGAGTCTTAGCATTATATATCCCGACCTTTACAGCCACCCTCAGCATCTAACCTACATTCATTTCTTGCAGATCCTTTGGTTTTATGTCGTAACTGAAGAATAGAAATTCTACCGCAAATAAAATAGGTTTTTATTATGAGAAAAGTCCCATAATAGAACCCTTAGAAATTTTACATTAGAGAAGTGTTTCATGATATCAAGTTTTCTGTACAATATCACAACCGAAAAAAAGTTAAAATTTCAGAAAAATACTGTGAAGAGTATCGTTACTAATATGCACTTAATCTTACTTGAATTTAAGAGGTGACAGTCGTCAAAACTAAATTTTAGGTCGATGGTGACTTATTCATGACTCTAAATTGGCTCTGTACATAGGGACTTCCTGCGTTTCATCAGTATATTTACCACATGACCTGTCAACTCATGTTTCACGTTCTCTGATTACACATAAAAATCAGATAACCACTAGATAGCTTCACATTGATTAATCAATCTGGAGCAATATATTGCAATTGTATAAGGCGATTAACGCTGGCAAAATACGTTTATGGGCAAACCGCATTTAGTTTCTAATTGTAGATTCAACATAGAAGCAGCTTGTTTTTGATTATATCATTGTTCTATCATTGTTTATGGTGAAGTTTGCAGAAAATCAGCAATAACATCTCTCATGTGTTAAATTATTCGCATCAATTATTCATTTCAATTCCACAAAACTGGTATCAGTTATGCAGCAATACATTTCCTCAAAGGGAGAGACAATAGTATATACATTAAAATTTTTAATTTCTTCAAGATTTAATACCATACTGGTCCAGCTATTGTCCACTATAATTGGCTTGATAAGCTATGTCTATGCCAGAATGTATGACATTATACCTGAATCGCTATTATAACAGAAAGTACAGTCATGAATAGAAGTTATTCATGATTATGGGAGCGTAAGAGAATGAGAAATAACCGAAACTGGTCAGTTTTCAATCATCACAAGTAGTCCCATCGTTAATTGAATATACTCAATCAAAGGAAGCGTTAGTATGAAGCGCAATAAATGAGTATTCTAAGGAACTTACCTAAAAATACCACAGTAGAAGCTAGCACTATCAAATCCTTGGTCTGGTGGTATTACTCGATCGAGAAATCGTGGAGTTAAGGCCAAAGATGCAACAGCTGCCAAAAGATATTGGTCTCCCAATTCACCCGTTTCCACGGAAAATCTGTGGGTGTCGTTGTTGTCGTTCATGAATTTTGGTCTTTGACACATTTCCTGCAACAAGTGTTTCTAATAGTTTAAAATGTTATCATTCGGGGAATCTATTTGTAACTGTTAATATAACGCAAAGCATTTTAGTTAGTGACGAAAATGTAATTAACAGTTTCCTGAATTTTTCTTAGCGCAGAACTAATTTTGAAAAAAGGTACTCGTCCTCGATTGGTGTAAACTGATGCTGGCTTGTACACAGCCCACCATCTTAGCATTATTAGTTTGGCTTATCGCTAACGTTATGTGGTTTTACCATATATCACTCATGAAGTTGTCTTATGAAAGCATTGGATTTTTTTTGTTATCAATGCTCAAGCAATATTCTTGCGTTCTTGAGGAATTTTGCCAATTTACTGATAGTATTTCTCTATAACTAGGGATTCATCATTATTTACAAACTCGTAGTAGTTTGGCTTACCGCTAAAGTTATGTGGTTTTACCATACATCATTCATGAGGTTTTCTTATGAAAGCATTTGATTTTTTCTGTTATCAATGCTCAAGCAATAGCCTTTCGATCTTGAAGAACTTTGCCAATTTACTGACAGTATTTCTCTATAACTAGGGATTTATCATTATTGAAAACTCGTAGTAGTTTGTCTTGCCGCTAAAATGATGTGGTTTTACCATACATCATTCATGAGGTTCTCTTATGAAAGCATTAAATTTTTTCTGTTATCAATGCCCAAGTAATACCTTTTCGATCTTAAAGAACTTTTCCAATTTACTGACAGTATTTCTGTACTAATTAGGAATTCATCATTATTTAGAAACTCGTAGTATTTTGGGATAGATATGCTAGGGGGGAATTCTAGCTCAGTTTGCCTAGTTTCTGTACTCGGTAGCTTTGGAACTTATGTAACCAAAGAAGTACCAGAGGCTCTGATATATCATTTGAAGACACTCCCTGTCTAGAGCCTCTAGTACCTCGTGATCATTTTTAATAGACATGGAAAGCTCACCAGACCAAATCTAGGTAGTTATTGTAAATTTATTTTCGTGAGTATTGACTTGATTAAATGCATTCAATGAGCACTCTGGATCATGAATCGTTTCAAGTAAGAAACATTCGAAAATTATTTTTCAGCAACCCAACAGTTAAGAAAATAAAGTTGTTTAAACAAACTGTAATATTTAATATACATGTATATTTGAATCGCAGAATTTTAGCGAACCACTCACTAGGTTACCTAGGTTTTGCAAAGTGACTGTACAGACTTATCGGATTGATTTAATAGAATCAAGAGCATTGTCTCACTCTTGGAGCATAGTCATAATTTAGCTGGTGGAATTTAATTAGTTCGCAACGCCACCTAATCGTAATGGAAATGGTAACCTTGTTTTGTTAGCATTGCAAACGTTTCTAAAGCAAAAATTAAATGTTCATGGGAACTATTATTTCAACACTTACACTTGTGTAAAATATACATATGTCAAACTTACGAGATTTTTTATAATTCTATTAAAAGGCATTCAGTCTTTGCGAATATCTTTCGTGAAAGTAAAAAAAAGGCAAGTTGTCAACAATCGGTCAAAGTTTTATCGTCAATTACTGGAAATATTCTCCTATGAATTAAATCCAAAGAAACCAATGTGTGTTTTGGGACTAAACACCAAATCTAATCTATCTATCCTAGGAGTGAATTCGAACACTAAGACGATCATGTGCGCGCCATTGTCAAATCCTCCTTTCAGAAGCTAGACTTTTTTTTAGAGCTAAAAAGTAGTTCACAACTCATCAGCTACTCAAACTATACAAAGCTCAGGTTAGGCCAACACTAGAATACTGTTCTCATGTTTGGAGTTCAGCCCCTAAAGCACACTTTAGCTCTTTTGGATTCAATTTAGAGAAGAGCGATTTGCCTAATTGATGACGAGAGTTTGACCGATTCTCTCGAAACACTCGAGTACAGGTGGATGCTTGGTGATTTGTCTCATTTCTACAAGTACTATTATGGAAGATGCTCGCAGGAACTAATAGGATTGATCCTCCCAAGGGCAAGGATTCTTGAAGCACACAGAACAGTCAGAGGACAGTAAATTCCAGTGCGATACAGCTTGACATAGTGAGGACTTCTGCCTACGAAGACTCTTTTTTTCTATAGAACTTCCAAGTTATGGAACTCGTTACCGAAAGGAATTTTCCCCAAAAATTACAACCTATCACTTGTTTAAGGAGGCGGTTCATGCGCCATCTATCTTTGTTTTCGCATTCTACTCGCAGTGCTTTGAAGGCATATTGGGGTTACCCTTTGCGAGTAGATTAAACTTTATAAAAATATATGAAAACAGTACTCAACTGTTAATTCAACTTAAACTCTATAGTATAGATAGTAAGTAGCTGCTGAGCAGCGATATGAAGTACATTTAGCACAGAAAAGAAAGTCCAGCTTCTGAGAGGTGAATTAGGTGAGGACATGGTCGTTGTAAAAAAAAACTGATGCTTGCCTTTACTCTTAGAATAGGTAAATGAAATTTCAGAGGAAAGGTGTTTTCGTATAGATGAGGTTGAATTTTGCTTGCTTTTGGAGGAAAGCATTGGATTGAGATTTTGAAGTACTGAAGTCAACCAAATTTTTCCGTACGCATTCCACAACGATTTTTAGATCCAGATTAATAATCCGCATCTGCTGTTTCTTTAGCTTATTTGGATCACATTATTCGTGAACGTGACGGTAGTGTTTTCGTTATATTTAGGCTCCTAATGTGTTCCTTATACGTTCCACAAGCTATTCAAATGCTTAAATATTCTAGCCGTTTTTTTAATGTGTTTTTTCTTCCTAATTTGGTTGTGCATTTTTATATCCGCGTTTCACAAGGATTTTTAGATTTCGATTAATAATTTACGTTTGCTGTTTCCTTAGCTTATCTCTAGCAGCGACGGATTGGTTTGTTGAAAAAAAAGAATGATGTTGGGTTATTATCATATTATTTAGGATACTGGATATTAAATTAAATCCAAAGCAAGTCCAAAAACATTAATTTGGAGAAAAGAAACAGGTGTGCAAGGATTTTGGGATATCCAGTGCTACCATCCAATTTAATCCTTATCAGTAACACAGAATCAGCTTAAATTTTTGGGGTCAAGGTGAAAATTTAGATCTGTCTTTGTAGAAAATCTTAAATGAAGAGCGTTATTGGTTAACAGTCATCCGATTTTATTGCGAAATCGAAATAATCTTCACTTTATTTTTCATCGCCAAAGGTCGTGTTCCAAAAGAGTCTTCCCATGGTCTTTGCTAAGTTTTCTTCTTTGGTGAAATGTCTCTTCATCCATATATTCATACATATAAGACCAGAATTTTGCCCGTAGGCAGATAATTTCTGTTATTAATATTTTGTCATGTATAATTTTTATTAAACAATAATATTGTTAATTCCTGAAAAAAATCAGTTTAGAATCTAACTTCTTGATCACTTTTATACAAATCGTAGGTTAGGTTATTTACAAATGCAGTGTAAAAGGATTGGAATTTGCATTCGCTTTCGAGAAAAATCCATTTAATTATTTTTATTTTATATACATTGCTTGTGTTCTTTGTTTAAATATTCTCTACACAAGTGTTTGAAAGAGTTGAAACGAATCTTAAAACGATGAATGTGGAGCCAAAATCAGTATTTTTTTTAAGTTTAATCCACTCAAAGGGCAAAGAGCAACCCCATTAAACCTTCAAAACACTGCGAGTAGGATGCGGAAACAAGGCTAGATGGCGATGAACTTCCTTCCTAAACAAGGATAGGTTGTAAATTTTGGGAAAAATTTCTTTCGGTAACGAATTCCATCGCTTGGAAATTCTCTGAAATTCTCTACAAAAAAGAGTCTCCGTAGACAGAAGTCCTCACAGTGTCAAGTTAAACCGTATAGGAATTTGTATGCCTCAAAAATCTTGCCCTTGGGGGCTTAATCCTATTACTTCCTGACAGCATCTCCCATGATAGTACTTCTGGAAAAGAGACAAGTCACCAACCATCCGCCTCTGCTCTAGTGTTTTGAGAGAATCGGTTAAACTCTCGTCATCAATTAGACGAATCTCTCTTCTTTGAATTAAATCAAAAAGAGCTAAAGAGTGCTTTGGGGCTGAAGTTCAAAGATGAGAAGAGTATTCTAGTCTTGCCCTAATTTGAGCTTTGTATAGTGTGAATAGCTGATGAGATGTGAAGTACTTTTTAGTTCTAAAAAGAAAGCCTAGCTTTTGAGAGACAGACTTGGCAATGGCGCGCACGTGATTGTCCCAAAAAAAAGTTAGTGTTCGCATTCACTCCTACAACAGACAGATTAGATCCCATCGGGAGGATTTTACCGTCCATTAGTATGTTTGTTCCATTATCCTACCATCTGCGTAGCTGTATATCGGATTGAAAGTTGAAGCTAAGAGATTGCTTATGTGTAACAGAAACAGAGTAGGAGACAGGACAGGTCCCTGAGACACCCCTCCATTAATAGTAAAAGTCTCGGATGAGATGCCATTGACGACAACCTGAAAATATCTGTTAATGGGAAAAAAAGTCAAATGACAGAGTCCAGGAGGAAGACCATAAGTTAATTTGACCAGAAGAGATCGGTGCCAGACTCTGTCGAAGGATTTTGAGATATCCAATGCCACAATCTTAGCCTTACCATATTTTTCCACAACTGACAAGGAAAGGTCGCGAAGTGTCCGGCGCCGATTTTGCTAATTTTTGGATATGTTTTATAGGACCAAAATCTAAGAGACACGTATTTTTTTTTATCGGCTGATAAACGGTTTTAAGGGTAGTTTTACCCCCTCAAAGTTGAGGCAAAAAATGCAGATTTTGCTGTTTCTCGAATACTACAAATGATATTCGAGTCGTTTTTTTTCCAAAAGTTTTGATTTGACGAGAAATAAAAGAAAATTTTTTTTTTTAATTTTCTCACCCCCCTCATGGGGGCAAACTACCCCATTTAGAAGTTTTTTAATCATAAAAATGGTAATTACGTCAGCAAAATTCTGAAAAAAATATATGTTATTTTATACACCAAAACTAATTTTACCTGTTTTTGGATTTTGTCAAAAAAAAAAAATTTGGGGGTAAACACCACTTACACGAA
This sequence comes from Dastarcus helophoroides, assembly GCA_028583605.1. NCBI lineage: Eukaryota > Metazoa > Arthropoda > Insecta > Coleoptera > Bothrideridae > Dastarcus > Dastarcus helophoroides. Next base: position 31,512,721 of record CM053328.1, read on the forward strand.
TACGTATATGATAGGATGTATTTTTATGATTTTTGTTTTATTTTTTTCTGAAGCGAAGTATTTCGACGAGAAACTAAAAAAAATATTTTTTAAGATTCTTTCGGTGACCCCTCATCCCCACCCTCCATCCTTCCCTTATAGGAGGGTGAGCTACCACTTAAAAAACTGAAAAATTCGAGATTATTATGATCCCTCTACTATCTATATACACCAAAAGAAAAGTTTACCAAATTTTTTTAACCCCACCCCTCCTGATAGGGGTAAATTACCCCTTATGAAATTTTTAATTAACAAGATAATAGTCATTATAACAGCTAAATTCTGAAAAATAAATGTTATTTTATACATCAAAATTAATTTTACTTTTATTTGGGTTTTGGTAAAGGAAAATATTTTAGGGGTAAACACCCTTTAGGTCAAACACGTATATAATAGGATGTATTTCTATGATTTTTAATTCGTTTTTTTATCTGAAACGAAGTATTTCAACGAGGAATTAGAAAATTAATTTTTTTGAACTTTTCCAGTCAGGGGTGAGGGTGAGGGTGAGTCATCTACTTAAAAAATCGGAAAATTCGAGATTATTACGATCTCTTTTTATACACCGAAAAAAATTCTAAATTTTTGCACCTTCGTAAGGGGATAAACTACTCCTTTCTGAGGTTTTTAAGTATTCAAAAAATTGTCACTATAACAGTAAAATTTTGAAGAAAAACACTATATTTTATAACCAAAACTTATTTTATTGAATTTTTTTGGGGTTTGTCGAAGAAAAATTTTTGGGGGTAAACACCCTTTAGAGCAAATATGTGTATAAAATATCTATATAAAAACTGCGGTCAGTTGTCTGAACTTTATAAAAATTTAGAAGTTTTGTATATTAGATATACCTACACAAGAAATATGGGAATTTACCAAAACATTTAAGTGCATATTATTATGGCGGTAAAGATATTCGTTTCTTTTTTCCCGGAACGAAATATTTCAACAAGAAACAATAAAAATAATTTTTCCGAATTTTTCCAGCCACACCTCGCGTCCTATTTCTATCAGAAGTATAAGTCACCTGGGATGGGAAATGCAAAAATTTAAAACCTTTCTAAGCTCTGTTTTGTGGTATCTAGAGAGACAGCAATGATCTCGAATTTTCAGTTTTTCAAGTAGATAGCTAACTGGCTCATTCTACTGGTATGCCAACACGAAGGGTGGGAACGGTAAAACCAAAATTTAAAAATAATATTTTTCTACCTTCTTTAAAATACTTCGTTTTAAAAATAACGAGCCGAAAATTATACAAATATATCTCCTATTGCATATAAATATTTGCGTTAAGGGTGTTCACCCCCAAAATATTTTCCTTCATCCAAACCCAAATACAGGTAAAATTAATTTTGATGTTTAAAATAACATTTATTGTTCAAAATTGACCTGTTATAATGACTAATTCCTTGTTAATTAAAAATTTCATAAGGGGGTAATTAACCCCTATCAGGAGTGGTGGGGGTAAAAAAATTTGGTAAACTTTTTTTCGGTGTATATAGATAGTAGATGGATCATAATAATCTCGAATTTTCCGGTTTTTTACGTAGATAGCTCAACCTCCTATAAGGGAAGAGTGGAGGGTGGGGATGAGGGGTCACCGAAAAAATCTTAAAAAATTATTTTATTAGTTTCTCGTCGAAATACTTCGCTTCAAAAAAAAAATCATAAAAATACATCCTATCATATACGTATTCGTGTAAGTGGTGTTTACCCCCAAAAATTTTTTTTTCGACAAAATCCAAAAACAGGTAAAATTAGTTTTGGTGTATAAAATAACATATATTTTTTTCAAAATTTTGCTGTTGTAATTACCATTTTTATGATTGAAAAACTTCTAAATGGGGTAGTTTGCCCCCATGAGGGGGGTGGGAAAATGTTGAAACATTTTTTTTCTTATATTTCTCGTCGAAATAAAACTTTTGAAAAAAAACGACCCGAATATCATTTTTGGTATGTGAGAAACAGCAAAATCTGCTTTTTTTGCCCCAACTTTGAGGGGGTAAAACTACCCTTAAAACCGTTTATCAGCCGATAAAAAAAAATACGTGTCTCTTAGATTTTGATCCTTCAAAACATATCCAAAAATTAGCAAAATCGGCGCCGGACACTTCGCGACCTTTCCTTGTGAGTTACATACATGAGTAACATATGCCAGTAATTCGCCAATTGAGCGTTGTTCTCTGAAATCGTATTGTCTGTTCGAAATTATTATATTCTCCTCCAGATATTTGAGAATTTCGGTGTTGATAAACTTTTACATCACCTTAGTTTATGTGTTAATGGGCAACAAAGATATAGGGCTATAGTAAAAAAAAATTAAATAACTATTCATTATTTAGAATTGTCATCGTCCAAGAACAACCATCACTGCTGTCATTCAATAACATGAGATAGCTGAAATAATAACAATAACACACCATAATATAATTTACCCTAAATATATAATTTAATTTAAATTTAGCGTAAATTCGGCATTGACTTTTAGTTGGTAATTTAGATGAGAATTTTTTCTTTAAATTCCGGAAAAGTTCACTAAACAAGATGTTTACCAAACAAATATTTGTATTTACAGCCACTGTAACCTATCCGATAAGAAACGCAATATGATGAGGAAATGTCTTTATGAAGCACATGTGGTATAAGGTATGTTGAAAGAAAAGAAGTTGAGCTTGAAGAAAAACTTCTTCTTTTTTCCTGAAAGTTGGAGTCCAAAGTAAAAATTTTTAATTTAAGGTTAAAATGAAGAAAAAATGTAAAAAAAATTAACTGCAAGCTACAAAACCCATCCTCTCTTGGTTTCTCCGAAGAGTTTGACCTATTTTGATATACTGGTCGAAAAAGAGTTAACCTCTTGACGTTTACTGCATTCTTAACGAGTCGATATCTCGTTAAGTAAACAAAGAATTAATTGAAAGTGTTAGAAGTTTTATTCATCCGTAGATTTATGTTCACGTGAGTGAATTTTTCAGTGAAATATCCCATAATAAAGATTGGATGCTGATAATGGGCACGACTGTCAAGTACTGCCAGTGTCGGCGTTGTAATCAGTAAAGGTGTTTAAAATTGTGCTCAGCCAAGAGATGCTGTATCCACTTTATCTGATGGCTATCAACCAAGACACTTCACTTTAGCATGTTCAACATCGTTAAAATACCTAGTAGCGGACGGGTAGCATAAAACACATTTCAAAATAAAGCCTAGACATTGTAAAAATACCTTCGATAAACAAAAATTAATTAACATCGTCGGTTTGTGACTACAACTCACGCTAGGGAAATTTGTTTTCAAATGTATTCGCCATCAGTTTTTCGTTATCATTCATTAACATTTGATGCTTTTTAAGAATTTTTACGTTAGCTAAATTCCTGTTTCATTTTACAGCAGAGTGGCGTTAAATAAGCAATTATTTTCATATTAGCTTCAACTGCGCGACAACACAAATAATTATATAGAGTAAAACATAAAAATTTTGACGATATTCTTTGTTGCAAATATGTATTATGTCTACATTTGCACCCGCAAACGTGACAAGAGTCTATTGACCTATAAAATCAGTAACAATGTTCATTAAGTAGCGCCTAATTAGTGATGTAATTTTTGTTCTATTTCTGCCTTTGCTATGCCTTACAAATACATCTTGAAATTAATGACGTTATGACTGAAACACCTTGCCACATGTAATTGGAAATTTGAGTTTCTAAATTGATTGTAAATAATTAAAATTGTATAAGTTTTCGTTAAATCGTACTGCAGATGCCTTTCTAGTAAAATTAAGTGTTTAGTAAGACCTCCCATAGGGCCATTGATTACCGAAAATAACGCTTAAGCGAAAAACATACTGACGTACCTAATAGTTGGTATGTGTATAATTAACTCACTTAGTACTTAATGAAATATGTGACAGTTGTCCGAAACCAGTCAGATATTAATAAATTTTATGAAATATAACCCAATGTAAAAACTTTACAGTATATCTGAAGTACTTTTACTATATAAAATTTCTAGCCATAATTTATTAATTATTACCGATAAATACTTAATCGTCGATGTTACCTATGGCTTCACATAGGATAAAAAAGTAAGTATGGTGTCTTAATAATACAGTCATATAAAAACTTATATCTTACAGATATTAACTATGTCTTAATTTGATGAAAAGACTAATTAAATATGTAGTTATTTACTTACGTGTGGTCGCATCCAGACGAATTGGATAAAGTGAAGGTTTTTTGTAATGATATAAAGATTTTTGAACTGCTGGAAAGTCAGGATCTTCAAATAATGTCCCTCGGTCTCTGCAACTCCTTTTAATAGCTTGATAGTTTGATGAGTTCTTCTGCCTTTCTGTTGTACAGTATCTGAAACAGATCTATTATAAATTTTCCCGCTGTGATGCCTCTGATTAATTTTCGAATTACCACATGGTGTGAATATTTCACTAGGTAAATTGGCAAGCTTAATTTTTTAATCAACTGAATTAAAAACAAATCGTAACAATTGCTGCAATCAATATACTATTTGTCTTTCTCCAAAGAAAAATCAGTTCAGCGTGGAAGCGTTAATAAAGATTTTATTTTTCATCCTTCTAATTTCAATACTTCCTCTTTTTATGTGGAAAGGGTGAAGGGAAAAAGAAAATATCTTAAACATGTTGGCAAATGCAGTGAAATATGCATCGACGAATAGATTGGGGAAATACATTTAGATATAGAATTATTTAGTGAAAATCAAAGATCATCAGAGCAGACCAACGGAAGAAGAAGGAAAATGTATGATGAAACAGGAAGATATCACATGACCCTTCAACCAGAAAATGAGAATCAGAAGAAGCAAGTCGACTTTTCAATCATCATTATGATCTGGTGCCATAGAACTGAACTGATTCTTAATATCCTACTAGTCAAGTATCACAAAATATTTGCAAAAATTTGTTTTAGTAAGTATTTAAATATTTCACAGTTTGATTCTACCAACAAGTAAAATTCAAATTTTATGTGTGGGTCAGGTATTATAATTTAATATTTTCAAAAATTAGTGAAATATTTCACAGTTTGATTTTTTCGAATTCGAATTCAAACCGTGTAAAAGGTTAAAAATGCAAACGAATAATTTAACGAAGATTTCTTCAATTAGACTTTGTAAGTAAAATGGTTTTCCCTAATTGCCATTTTCAATAAAATTCATTTATGCCTATATATTGTAAGTTTTTTATTTCACATGTAAATGGGCTCAATGTCTAACGGTTTAACTGTAATGTGAGATTCACATACATACAGTTATTCAGGCGTACATTTCTGACGAACATTTTCCCGTGTAAAATAAGACTAGCAACTGATACTGTTAATGAAGTAATTACTATATAAGTACCAATGCAACAAGCGCTCGAGTTAATATCATTCTTAGTAGGTCAATATCAACCTGGGATATTTTATCATTTTATACTTCTTTTCCTAGCCATGTTACAACGGTTTGGCAAAAATGTACATAATTTATTTGATAAAATAACTGCAACAGACTTAAGGTTCAATATCCAGCTGTAAATGGAAATGGTCGTTAAATTTAATAAGATGTGATAGATGATGTACTATGATAAATAAGAGAATGGTTGCGCTGGGGCTTTGGGCCACTCATCTCTGTTAAAACTAGTTCTGGTTTATAGATAAGGAATTGTGACACTGCGACGTATATGATTAGATGCGCATGCTCGTTCGGATGCGGACGATCATTCTTAGTATATAAGGGTTAATTTTAGGATTGGGTTTTAGACAGCCTCTTATCCAACTTGGGTAAGGTGGCGGAAAGAATTTTAAGGAAGTGTCTGCAGAATGTCATCAGCGATCGCGACATCATTTCTAAGGAACAATTTGGATTCGAACCTATGCTCTCTACCCCAGACTGCTGAGAGTGGTTGAAACAATCACTCAGCGCATGAACTGGAACCAGGTAGCTGGAGCTATTTTCTTCGATATCTCCAAGGCATTTGACACTGTTTGGTGCCAAAGACTAGTCTACAAGATGTACCAGTTTGGAATACCTCTAACGATGGTTCAAATGGTAAGCTTGTTCCTGGACCAGCGCTCATTCAGGGCAAAGGTGGGACGGGAACTATCAAACCAGTTTAGGCTACAGTATGGGGGCTCTGCCTTGTCACCTCTGCTGTATTCTCTGTTTACAGCAGGCATCCCGAGAACCAATCCAACAATCGACCACACCTTATTGGCAACTTATGCAGACGACACCACTTTGGTGGCGTACTCTTACAGTCCAGAGTTGGTCACCAGACGACTTCAGGAGGCAACAGACAGTCTACTAGATTACTTCGATCAATGGAGAATCCAAGTCATCCAACAGACTAACAAGGAGGAAATCCAAAGCTTTCTGCGCAAGCTGAACGTCAAAAAATCTTCAGGTCCAGAAGGAATTCCAAAGCAACCTCTGAAGTCTCTTCCGAACCAAGCTGTCAAATACTTTGGAGCAATAGTCAATTCCATGTTTAAATACCGGTATTTTCGAACAAGATGGAAGACTGCAAACGTTATTTTCATTCCTAAGCCAGGTAAGGATGAGAAATTTTTCCAAAATTACAGGCCAATCAGCCTCTTATCCAACTTGGTTAAGGTAGGCGGAAAGGATTTTGAGGACGCGTCTGCAGAATATCATCAGCGCTCGCGACATCATTCCTAGGGAACAATTTGGGTTCCAACCTATGCACTCTACCTCAGACCAACTGCTGAGAGTGGTTGAAACAATCACACAACGCATAAACTGGAACCAGGTAGTTGGAGCTATTTTCTTTGATATCTCCAAGGCATTTGATACAGTTTGGCACCAAGAACTGGTCTACAAGATGCACCTGTTTGGAATACCTCTAACAATGGTTCAAATGGTAAGCTCGTTCCTGGACCAGCGCTCATTCAGAGCAAAGGTAGGACAGGAACTATCAAACCAGTTTAGGCTACAGTATGGGGTACTTCAAGGCTCTGCCTTGTCACCTCTGCTGTATTCTCTGTTTACAGCGGACATCCCGAGAACCAATCCAACAATCGACGACACATTATTGGCAACAGCTTTGGTGGCGTAGTCTTTCAGCCCAGAGTTGGTCACCAGACGACTTTAGGAGGCAACAGGTAATCTACTAGATTACTTTGGTCAATGGAGAATGCAAGTCAACGCACACAAGTCCCAAGCAGTCTTCTTCACCCAAAGAATATGGACATGTTAATGTTCATGGGCAAAATGTCGACTGAAGACTTCAGGCAAAGTATCTAGGTGTAATTCTGGATAAAAGAGTTACATTTCAGGCACACATCGATTATGCAGTGTCCAAAGCCAAAATGCTGAAGGAACCGCTGCAAGGAATCATTGGCAGAAATAGTAATCTGTCCATTGGACTTAAAGTGTTACTATACCAATCAATCATAAGACCAGCGATGACCTACGCATCTGTAGCTTGGTCACAGGCGACGGATAATCAGATGAAGAAACTCCAGGTGTTCCAGAACGTCTTTCTAAGACAAGCCATGGACGCTCCATGGTTTATGAGAAACAATCAACTCCATAGGGAAGCTGAATTATCTCTGGTAAGAGATTTTCTTAAGGAAATTAATTCGAGGGCGATGGTAAGAGCGGAAACGCATCCCAACGAGCTATTTCGACAGGCAGTGGATTACGATCCAAACATCCCAACCAGGATTAGGAGACCAAGGATGGTCCTCTAGGCTGCGACTTCCACTTCGGAAATTTTTGTTTTGTTTGTTTCTTATGTTTCAGGCAAAACAGCTTACAATAGTGCCCCAGCACTTTTGTACTGGTCCGACGGAGGGATTGGGGGCCAAGGGTCCGGCCCGAAGAAGTAGTTGTTTTTTGCCATAGGTTGAGCGGAAGTCCGCCACTATCTGGGTATCTTCCCAGATGACCCTAACGGATTTTGCCCGACTTTAGCAAAAAAAAGAATGTTAGAATCTCTCTGAAGATAATAGTTTGGATATCAAATATCGAAACGCGTTAGAGCAACCTTTGGTTGTGTTTTTTAATCTTTCTTGGTTTCAGGGGACAAGATTTGTATTTCAAATAAAAGGATATTAATAAAAATATGAATAGCCAACTGAGATACAAATTTAAAGCACTGTTGTTAATTTGGGTAATTTGTGTTTACCTTCTTACGAGACATAAGGAAGAAATTTTTGAAAGAATCTAACATATGATAATCATATGCAGAGACTATGGAATGAAAAATCAAGATTCCAGCTGAAAGAATGCTGCTCAGTATGTCATCCATAGCGGAAGCATGCTCTTCTACTTTGAATCTTTGTTTTCCAGTTTCTGCTTATGAGTATGATATGGTTCACATAATGAATTACCATGCTCTGTGGTCTTAAATCATGATATTTTTTATTCTATAGAATCTGCAGATGAGTTTCACATAAGGTTGATATACTGAATTTTCGTGATATTCTGCATTAACTGCATTCATCCCCCTTTTCAGTGTGTTATTATTATTATTTTTTATGAGGTCGACAGCACTGGAGCTTTCGCCTATTGTGCCCCCCATGATTATCTCATAATTGGCCCGTTCTTTTGAAGAATTCCAGAACCTCCTTTATGGGTGTTTCCACTATTGTCTTTGGTTCAGTCAGAGTATTCCCAAAACTGGAATATCTATCCCTTGTCAGAGACGGACATTTATTTTATGTTCATTCCATTCGCAAACGGTAACCCTTTTATGCCTTCAAAGCACCGCGAGTAGGATGCGGAAACAAGGATAGATGGCGATGAATCGCCTTCTTAAACAAGGATAAGCTGTAATTTGAAAAAAAAGAATTGTTTAAAAAATTACGTCGAAATTTTGAGAAAAAGTTCTACATTCTTAAAAAATATTCAAAATTTTACAGGGAAAATAATCGAAATTTTCAAAGAATCAAGTTTAAAAAATTTATAACTTTTGGAAAAACTCGACAGATGTCAAAAATTGGAAAAATATTTAAATTTTGTGAAAAATTTCAGAAAAAGTCGAAGTTTGAGAAATAAAATCGCAATTTCCAAAAATATTTTTCTGCAAATATTCATTTTTTTACTTACTTAAAATTTGATAAAATATGTAAATTTTGGTAATTTTGGAATTTACAGGAAATCTTGTTCTTGAAATTTTTCAAAAATATTTTTCTTAACATTTTTACTTATTTCTTGACATTCAGTCTAATTTAGAGAAAAAAAACAGATTTGGGAAAGTCAAAATTTCAGAGAAAAACCAATTTCAAGGAAAACATTTAGATTTCTAGAAACACAAAACATCGCATTTTGAGATAAAAGTCAAAATGTTGAAAATGAGGCGTTTGAGATTCAAATTTCAATTTCTGGAAAGTCAAAATTAGAAAAGCCGAGGTTTTGAGAAAAAGACAAATATTAAGAAAAATGGCATAATTTCGAAAAAAAAGGACTATATTCTCGAAAAGGAAGTCCAAAAAGTAGAATCTCTACAATCAAGTCAAAATTTGGAAATAAGACGAATTTTTGAAAAAAAGACTAATTTAAAAGAAAAAATCAAAGTTTTGAGAAAAAGACGAATTTTTAGGAAAAAGTCGAAATGACCAGAAATATTAAATATCAAAGATTGGAATAAAAATCAAAATTTAGGGAAAAATGTTGACTTGAAAAAAACCAGTCAACATTTCTGGAAAATCAGTCACAAAATGTTGAAATTTTAAGAAAAAGTCCAGCGCTAAGAAAAATGGTGGCATTTTAAAAAGCCGATAAAACTGTCGAAATTTCGAGAAAAAAGCGAATTTTCCTAGACAGTCAAATTTTAAGAAAGAAAAAAGATTTTGTAAATAGTTTGAATTGACAAATTGTGTGTGAATAAAGTCTAATTGAAAAGGACGAATTTTGAAAAAATAGTCAATATTTCGACGACAGAAACGAAATGTCGAGAAAATAATGGAAATTTGGCACAGAAAATTAAATTTTGCGAAAATAGTCAAATTTTGAGGAAAAACTTGAGACTTCCTGAAACATCAGATTAGATTTTAAGATATGACGAAGTTTCAAAAAAAGTTGGGAAGAATATCGAAATTTTGAGAAAAAGGCGAATTTCGAGCTAAAAATCTAAAATTCCAAAAACCCAAACGAACATCCTGCCCAATGTCTAATATTGAGATAAAGGTCGAAATTTTGAAAAACAAGTTGGAAATTCCAAAGGGCTGGAATAAAAATAAACGGATGAAATTTCCAAAGAAACCTTTTTTAAATTTTTGTTTGTTTTTTTTTTTTCTAAAAATTCGGAATTTCGAGACATGTTTTTCAAAATTTTCAAAAGGGCGACCAAACTTCGAGCAAAAAGCAAATTTTTATAAACAAGTCGAAATTTACAGATAGTTGGATTTTAAAAAGTCGAAATTTTCAGAGAAAGTCCAATTTTGAGAAATGGTGCATTTGCAAAAGAAAACAAAGGACAATTCGAAATTTTGAAAAAGTTAGATTTTGATAAAACAAGTCTAAGTTTAGGAAAAAATTTGAAATTTGGAAAAAAGACAAATTTGGTGAAAAAAGGCGAGAAAAATTGAGAAAATGTCGAAATTTTAAGAAAGGGACGAATTTTGAAGAAAAAAAGGAAATTTCTGAAAAAAATTTCTTCCAGTTAAGGATATCAATTTTCGGTTGGCTGTATGAACAAGAGGGAAGTAAGCCCTCACTCTGCCGTTTCCTAGCTACCAGTAGAAAAATAAATGTTAGTATGTAGATAAATGTTGTTAAGCAAGCCAGCCATAAACGTACAGGCACTCATGCTAGGGACTCCATACCTCCAAAAAAGACGAAACTTTTTAAAAAAAAGGTCAAAATATCTATAAAAATTTCTCGAATTTAGGTTGTTTTGGAAAAAGTATAGTTCCAAGTTTAATATCTAATAATTTCAAGGCAGACGACATCACTGAAAGTTAAAAAAAATTCCATGATTAGACAGGTTAAAAAAAATCAAAATCTATAAAAATCACAAAGAGCTGTTGAAAATAATAAAAAAACTGAGCACACAATTCAGTTTGGATTTTAAATTCAAAATTTCCGAAAAAAATTTGAAAATCTGTAGAAACTTCGAAATTTTGCGTTTAAACATTCACCTAATATGTCTAAAGGAGTTTCTTCTTCCTCGCCACACATTAAACAAGTAGAATTTTCTGTTACGCCAATTGTTGTAATATGTTTCATTAGGGCACAGTGTCCCGTAAATAATCCAACTGTTCTCTCTGGATCTTTTTTCTGATTATCCATCAATGAACATCCGAGATTGCCTCAGACCATTGACACCCCTCCAGTGAGTGCTGTGCTATTTCCTTATTAGTTCATTTATTACCTCTTTTGATGCTCCATAAGCAAGCAGACAAATAGGTTCCGGTCTTACTAGAGAAAATTCGGCTTACCTTTTGGCTAGAAGGTCTACTCTTTCATTTCCTTTAATTCCCCGATGGGCCTCAACCCACCAAAGTATAACTTTACTGTGCTGTACCAAGTTGCTTAACTTATCAACACAATCTTTGACTGTTTTGGAGTTTATAACATAAGCTCTCAGCGCATTTAATGTTGCTTGGCTGTCGCCATAGATCACGATTCTCTTGTTTTCATAAGACCTCCTGATCATTGCTTCAACACAAACTGTAATTGTGATACTTTCTGCCACATGATTGCTAAAGATTCTAGGGTTATATAAAATTCATTGCCGGTTATTTTCGCACCAGTACTTAGTTGTGGATCCATGTGTGAACCAGACTGATCCACTCTCTTTTTTTGGTTCTACTAACTACACTCGCCGTTCTGGTATTTCTACTCGGTTGGGTTCGTGAAAGTTGGGGATACTCTTTGTTCTGTCCGATATCATACTCTGCGAATGGTTCGCACAGATCCTCTTAAATATTTCTGTATGGCATGTAGATCTAGGTGATTCCATTCCATACCCGTTTGTTTTTAGCCTCCAGGCTGCTGATAGGGCCTTCGTCTCCACCACCAGATGAAGTGGTGGCAGACATAGCAGTGCTTCCATGGCTGCAGTGGGCGTTTTTTGCATCGCCCCTGTTATTCCTAAGCAAACTAGCCTTTAAAAATTGAAATACAGAACTTGTCCCCTGAAACCAAGAAATATTAAAAAGCAAAACAAAGGTTGCTCTAACGCGTTTCGATAGCTGTCGAAACGCGTTAGAGCAACCTTTGTTGTGTTTTTTAATATTTCTTGGCTTCAGAGGATAAGTTCTGTATTTCAATTTTTGAAGACAACCAAGGACCAGTCCGTTCCACCAAAGCTAACTTTTGTACCTTGCTTAATCTGTTCTAGTGTGACCTTTAATTCGGAAGAATTTGGCTTTCGCCTTTGGTATGTTGGTACTTCTTTATCTTAAATTTGTTTTTGCTTTGTGCGATGGCGAAATCTCCGATCCGAAATCTCGCATACTTTCAGTAGTTCTTTGATAGCTCGATACGTTCCAATCTCGGAATAAGTACATCATCTAATAACTCTGGCCTGGCAGCCTTCGTAATCATGTAGAGAAAGACATACGAATACTGGGAACAATAGATTGGAAATCGAAATAAGAGCGCGAAATGTATAAAATAGTAGAAACACTCAAGAATCCGCATTATATTAATGAAGCACATTGCCTATCATCGTTTGGCATCTGCTTGCCTGAGCAGCTAACTCATCTGAAAATTGGATTGTTTGATGATGATGAATTAGATGAACACCATTAGGTTATCCACCTTTCTATTTTGACATACAGTAATAAAAAAGAAGGCCGCGAGCAATCAAAATTGTAGGTTTCACAATGTCAAAGTAGAGAACACCAAAATTTCAGTTAAAAATGTTATTTTTACTGGCGGTAATTGTGCTGGCCACTTCTTTGTTTATCGTCGGCCTTTTGATGATCATATCAGGAGACTATGATAAGTTCAAGCAAACATACGGAAGCAAAACTTCTCTAAATTTCCCCGATTTACCCGCTATATCTCCGGGAGGGGATCTGTTGACATGTCTGGAAGAGTTGGAAGTGAAATTGGAATTCTTACGTAGACAATTGGCCGAAAAACACCAGCAAGTCGAAGCGTCGAAACTGAAGGTGTCTTCGGCGGTGGAAAAAATGCAAGATTTAAACGAGACTTCGATTCATGTTCGAAAATATTATTTGATACTGAAAACTGATATCCAGAAATCGGAGGAAGAATGCAAAGCTTTATTTAACCAAATTGAGGAATACAGCGAAAGACAAAGAAAACTAAAGAATAAAATTAACGAAAACGTGGAATTCTACACGGACGTTTTGAAAGGCCTTCAGAATACGCAACTTTTGAGAGAGGATGCAGATTATTTCACTGAATTTGGCAACGGTAAATTTGGTTAATTCTGAAACTCCTTTTTAGCTCACTAGCAATCATTTTTTAATTCACAATCAGTTTAATATCAGTGGAGTTACCTGTTTTGGTAGAAAATTGTTATGGCTAGTACAAACTCGCAACAAAATAACAGAGCACGTGTCTATAGACAAAATTCTGCGATTTTCTACGGACAAATGGGAAATTCCTCGTGAATAAGCCACAATTCCATATGTAGCTGCCTCATTTGTCATGTCTCGGAAACTACTTTAGTTGAATTGCGCAGGTGTGTGCCTGACAAAGTCCTTAGATCATTTTGAAATTTGTTTTGGACTGTCTAGGAACAAAATCCTCGATTTGTTTATAGGTGGTCGCGCGATTTTGTCTACTATTGTGTTCTAGTCTTTATATAATTAATATTTTATTAGTCATAAAGTGTCCGGTTCTGGAACGTAAAAAATTAGAGCGGATTAAAGAAATATTAGGGTAAATATGCATTTCAAACAAATGAGATATGATGGGGGCTCTATGAAGAGTAAAACACTGTCCTCTATAAGACATAGGACATGATATTAATGAATATGTTTTTGCAGAAACACCACTTCATGAAAAAACAGCTGGCTTTACTCCTCGCACAGCTTAGATGTGGAATGGATCTCACTTAATCCTCGTTATCGGAATTGTGCCTGAAAACCTCAAGTCTTTTTCAAATAAATTTAAGTGAAAAGATTTCTTTTGTTAATGTTGTTAATTGAGCTGTTGAAATTGTTGCCTTAATGATATAAATCTAACTGCAAATTTAACAGAAGTAATACAAAACAAAGAGACAATAATTGGACTGCTCTTTTAACCTAGTAGTAAGCAGAGTTTTTTTAGCATTTTTATCTCTTACCTTATTCCAAGTAAGATAAAAAAAGGAAAGAAAACGAAACGAAAAATTTAACTAGCAATTCGTTGAAAATATCCTGAAGATTGGTATGTATTGCTGTCAGGAAAAGTCTTGTCGAAAACATCCCGACACTCGTCAATGTTATGCGTAAATGAGGTACATTAACTTCGATGATAAGAACTGTACTTTGTCCAGAATAGAACTAAATTATTGCATTTTTCTAAAAGATTTAATAAATCTGGAATCTTCAATATCTTCTAACCCAACGTTTCCCAGATAGTGGGTCGCAGAATTACTTTCCTATTTAGTACCATTTTTAACCCCATAAGCTTGAAGCTTGAAAACTTTTCAAAAATAAGATAAGTAAATGTAAAGTATCTCTCTGAAGATGAAAGCTTGGCTATCGAAAAGCGTCAGAGCAATCTTTGTTGTGTTTTTTAATCTTTCTTGGTTTCAGAGGACAAGATTTGTATTTCAAATTTCAATTTGTTCGTATTTTTTGTCAGAAAGTGTCTATATTCGTATAAATTATGGATTGTCCTCGAAATTTATATTTTAACACCTTGTCGACGTGCTTTATGCTTTGGTTTAACGGGCGACGTTTCCAAGTTGTGAAGAAATCAAATTTTGTTTCAAATTTACCATATTTTTAAAAAATTTCTTAAAAGAACTGATTTCCAAAATGATTTTTTTCTAAATTAGGATATTTTTTGTAGTTAAATATTTCGACTTTTATAAAATAATTAAAATGGTTGCAAAAATTTATTGTTTCCTCTTTTTCTCAACCATTCAACTTTTTTTTGAATATTTTGACTTTTTTTTTAATTTCGATCGACTGCAAAAAAAACTCTTTTACAATGGTTATTTTTTTCGGAAACGTTTACTGAAAACCTCGATAAATTTAAAATTTTTTAAAGAATTCCGCTGTTTTGAAAATTTTGAATAAAAAAAAAAGATCTTTTGCAAAATTTCCACGTGTTTCTAGTTTTCTAATTGTAAATATTGACTTTTAAGACGCTGACATTAAAAAATTTGCTTTACTTTAAAATTAATATTTTTTCAAAATCTTCATTTCTCTCAAAATTATGACTTCTTTTTAAAATTGTACGTATTTTGGGAATCTTCATACTTATTTCAAAATTTCTACTTTTTTGCAAATTTGTGACTTATTTTGAAATTTTTAACTTTTTCAAAATATTGGTTTTTTTTTGATTACTTTATTTTATTTTTAAACTTTTGACTTTTTTTCAAAATTTTTACTTTACTTTTAATAAATTCGAGTCATTTTTTAAATTTCGTACTTTGTCTTCAAATTTCGACATTTTTGTAACCTTTCCAAAACGTTTTAATTTTTTTAATGAAAATTTCAACTCTTTTTAAAAGATACATTTTTAAAAAAATAATTCTGCCTTTTCTTGAAATGATAACTTTCGGGACATTGACTTTTCACTTTTCTGAAGAATTTGATTATGAAAATTACGATTTTTTTTTGGAAAATTTAAAAATTTGACTTTCTTTTTAAAAATTTCAACAATTCATAATTTCTATTATTTCCAAATTTTGATTCTTTTGTAAAATTTGGATTTTCAATTTTCGCCTATTTATCGAAATTATAAGCTTTAATTTTCTTCGATTTATTACAAAATTCGACATTTGAAAATTTCCACTTTTTCAACTCTTATCAAAATTTTGAGATTTCCTCAAAACATTGACTTGAAATTCTCTACTTTTTCTGAAGATTTTTATCTTTTTTGTAAATTAAATGTTAAAAAGATCGACATTTAAAAATTTATACCAAGAATCTTTGCATATTTCACTCTCTCGAAATTTACTTTTTGCAGTTTTTGACCTAAAAAGAACCCTTTTTGGTAAAATCTACGTGTTTGTAGTTTTTTTATTGTAAATATTGACTTTTTTAAAACGCTGACATTAAAAAATTTGCTTTATTTTAAAATTTACACTTTTTCAAAATTTTCATTTCTTTCAAAATTATGACTTCTTTTCAAATTTTACGTATTTTGGGAATTTTCATACTTATTTCAAAATTTTAACTTTTTTGCAAATTTGTGACTTATTTTGAAATTTCCAACTTTTTCAAAATTAGGTTTTTTTTGTAATCTTCATTTTATTTGTTTTTAAAATTTTGACTTATTCTCAAAATTTTTACTTTACTTTTAATAAATTCGAATTATTTCTAAATTTCGTATTTTGTCTTCAAGTTTCAACGTTTTTGTAACCTTTCAAAATGTTTATAAATTTTTTTTATGAAAATCTGCACTCTTTTAAAAGGTAAACTTTTTTAAAAATAATTCTGCTTTTTCTCGAAATGATAACTTTCTCGACATTGATTTTCCACTTTTCTGAAGAATTCGATTATGAAAATTACGATTTTTTTTAAAATTTGATACTTTGACTTTCTGAGAAATTTAACTTTTTAAAAATTTCGACATTTCAAATTTCTATTATACCTAAATTTTGATTCTTTTGCAAATATTTCGATTTTAAATTTTTGTCCTTTTTTATCGAAATTATGATGTTTGATTTTGGTCGATTTATTACAAAATTCGACATTTGAAAATTTCCACTTTTTCCACTCTTATCAACATTTTGAGATTTTCACAAAAAATTATCTTCAGATTTTCTACTATTTCTCAAGATTTTTACTCTTTTTGTAAACTAAATTTTAAAAATATGGACATTTAAAAATTTAGACTAAGAATTTTGACTTTTGCACATTTTGACCCTATTAAAAATTACTTTTTGCAGTTTTTGACCTAAAAAGGATCCATTTTGGTGAAAGCGACCGAGCTTCCAAAATTGAAATACAAAACTTGTCTCCTGAAACCAAGAAAGATTAAAAAACACAACAAAGGTTGCTCTAACGCGTTTCAATAGCCAAGCTATCATCTTCAGAGAAATACTATTTGTTCCATTTTGGATTTCTTTGTATATTTTTATTCTTTTTTGAGAATTTCAGCTTTTTATTTAATTTCGGATTTGAAGGTTTCTTAAATTTACATTTTCTGAAATTTTTAACGTTTTGAGAAAACTTTGGCATTTCAAAATATTTACTTTTATTTTTAAAATTGTTACTTCCTTCAAAATATCTACTCTTGATTTATGTTAAACTTTTTTTTATTACAATTCCGACTTTTTTTTTGGAAATTTTGACTTTCTTTAAAAAGTAGATTTTAATTTTCCAAAATTTCAAATTTTCATATTTTTCTCAAAATTTTTGATTTAAATTGACAAAAACTAAAAGCTAAAAATTTAAAGTTGGAGTTTTGATAAAAATAAAATATTGGACTCACAATAATAAACTTCAAATTCCACGTCTAAGTTCGTATCTTAAAATTTACATCGACTTTTTCTATTTAAAATGAATATTTTGAGAGAAATGGTAAACATTTCTAAAAAGAAACCCGATTAAAACATCTGATTTTAAAATTTTAGAAAGAAAAGTTCAAATTTTTATTTTGAAGTTGACATCTGTTTAAAATATTTTCAATTTTCACTAGAAGTTAGTAAAAAATCAATGTCAACCAATTTCAATGTTGAACAAAATTCTAGCTAAAATAGGCTTCAGCAAAAGACAAGAAGTTTCAAAAAAATAATAACAACAAACGTTTGTGTTGGAAAAAATAAAAATTTTAATTAACAAAAAATCTGAAAAAACCACACTATTTCCAAAGTCAAAATTTTTGCAAGATATTTGAATACAAAAAATAAAACATTTAGGTTAAAGATAAAAAACTGGAAGTTTAAATTAGAAAGTTTTAAAAAAGCTTTTTATGTTTCCTTTCAATCACAAGACCTTATTTTTGATCTTTCAGCTTTAAACTATAATACTAAAACATTTTACATTTTTTCTTCAAATTTTGGCTCTTCAATTTAAAATAGCTGGAAATTTTGAGAAAAATGTCTCTATTTTAGAGTCGATATTTTAGCAAAATCTAAAAAAAATTGAACGTATTCGAAAAAGTTTCGGAAAAGTATCGAAATTTTAAGAGAAACTCAGCATGGTAAAAAGAAAGTAGGATTAAAGAGAAACATGTGTCGAACTTTAAACCTTCGATTCGGGATTTCAAGGTAGAATTTTTGGATCAAATTTTGAGAAGGGATTAAAAAATCCTAAAAAATAACGTCAAAAATTTGACTTCTAGGTTTAAATGTGAAATGTAAAATGTGAATTCGAAATTTTGAGAAGGAAGCGAAGTTTTAAGATACGAGGGTAAATCAAATATGAACCGGAATTTCTATCATGTCGCCATGAGGGCGTCGGAAATGTGCGCATACTCTTATACATATTAGGTGAGGATATCACGTGACTTCCTGCGCTCAAGCGAATCCCGTTCTGGCCTTCGTCAGTTGTAAATACAAAGAGCGAGCAAGAGGCTCATTCGCACGTTGCGCAGCGCATTATTATTAAATTTCTTGCCGTTGAAGGTTGAAATTCTTCGTAGACTAGAAGCACAGGTTGGGGATACTTGTTCGAAATAAACTCAAGTGTATAAATAGCACAAAAAGTCCCGTCGTCCTCGGACCAGCGTGACTACGGACAAGATTAACACTGTTGTGCACATCGATTTTCTGCATGAACCTCATATGGTTCATGCTGCCTACTGGTACCAGCTACTGGATGAAGCAAAACGTGCATATCGGCGGAAGAAGGGCAAACTTTCTGTCAGAAAAGTGATTTTGCTTCACAACAATGCTCGGCCCCACTCAGCCAATCTAACACATCAAAAATTAGAGAAAATGCATTGGGCAACATTGTAGATAGTCCCGACTTATCACCATGCTTGGGCCACCGAAAGAAGCTCTAAGACGTGGGCGATTCCATGATGATGCTGCTGTTGAAATATTTGTGCTCAATTCGGCTGCACACACTTCACTTTTCTTATGATGATGGCCTTAAGAAAACTTCCAATCCGTTGGGAAAAACGCATAACAAAAACGGGAGATTATATAGAAAAATATTTAATTTCTTTTATATATGTATCCTGTACCAAGAAATTTTTAAAAATAAATCTCGTAGTTAAAAAATGTGGAGGGTCATGAGGGAAAAAGACAAAAATAATCGGGTTATGACAAAAAAAAGTTTTCTAATCGATACTATCAAATCTGAAAAACATATCAGTGAATAAAAAAAATCTTTTTAATGAAGTATCACTACTGATTTAATTTTTTTATGGGATGACACTCCAAAGTGTCTTGAGGGGGTGGAGGTAGGTTTGAGGCGATTTACAGTAAAAGCTGTTGCCCTTAACAAATTCGATAAATTTTAAGAAGATCAATGGCATATTTGGATTTATGGGGCCACCCTAGAGGAAAAAGGGGAATTGGAAGATGACTTATAATCTAGAGTCCCCTTAGATTATCTACTATCAGGAACCTTGGAAAAGTTCAGTTCATTTGTTGAAAAAACTATGGCAGGTTTGGATTCATGGGACTACCCTAGAGAAAATAGCGCCTGTGTTGCTTCTTCGGCGACATGCCAAGATGACTCAAGATCTAGAGTTCCCTTAGTTTATCTACTATCAGGAACCTTGGAAAAGTTCAATTCACTTGCTGAAAAAACTATGGCAGGTTTGGATTCATGGGACCAGCCTAGAGAAAATAGAGGCTATGTTGCTTTTTCGGCGACATGCCAAGATGGCTCATGGTCTAGAGTCCCCTTAGCTTATCTACTATCAGGAACATTGGAAAAGTTCAGTTTAATTACTGAAAAAAACTATGTTATTATGCGGACGAAAATACTACTTTTTAGCTTATATTTTTATAATTATCCAACATGCCATAGTATGCAGTATTAATTGGTTGGCTTTTGTTGATAATATGCAAAATACGCCTTTGATAATGAGTTCTAAGGATTGCTTTAGTACGGATGAATTGGCTAATTTAGCTCTTCTATTATAATTGTATCATCAAAAAGCAATTACATTCACAACGTGAACAAAAAGCTTCAACTTGTTTTTTTTGCATTTAATCTGATATCAGATGGTGAGCTTGGTGCAGTTAGCTTCTCATAAAGCACGGCACGTCCAGTTCACACGTGATAATATTCGCTTCCTAGTCCAGCGTTGCTCGATCATTTCTATATCCATTAATGTTTCGGATACTGATTTTCTCTTCCCAATCGTGACTGACTTTTAAATTATTTTGCATAATCAAATCTTAAAATGAGAAGTTTGTATTTTATAGCAAAATATATGCATTACGGTGCTGTACTGGGTAAGTAGGTAAATTTGTAAATAGCGCGTTGGCTGATAAAAATGTATCAGATTGGGTGATTGGGGAGGAAACTTCCATATTCAAAGGAGGAGATGCATAGGGGACAAAAGTAATTAAAAACGTTTGTTAAACATATGGCCAAATATCAATGGCACTGAGACGTGAATTTTATTGTTTTTTTTTGCGAACCTTTAATATTTGATGTTTTATATATAGAACGCACAAAAGATGAATAATAATCATCATTTTTATTATTATACAAGTTACTTGGTCCAATTGTACTAAATAATTGTTTAACTCGACCAACAGATTTAAATTTTTTGGAAAATATTCTTGCGGATTTATTATACCTACGAGTATCATGAAAGGAAATGAATTTATATCAAAGTTTGGTGTTATTAATTTCATTTTCGGCTCTGCCTTGATGATTAAGTTTTTCAGTAGATCAGGAGTTCTGCCTTTTTAATAATATCAGTAAAGATTAGTTTCCCCCTCAACTTTGTATGCACAAGATCCAAGAACGTAATATTTCAAAATAAAATAATTTTTCATTTGATTTTAAAACAATAATAGATTTAAAAGTTTGCGCTTCTTATTTTAGTACCCATTAGAATTGCAGGTGGCGTGCAATATTATGTCACCCATAAACATTGCGGATTGGTTTCTCTTTTGTATGTTCTGTATTATAACCTTCAGTAAAATTGTTAGGACAGTTAATTCTTAGAAGTAAATAATAATGTTGAGGGCTATCGCTTCGAATGATTATCAACACTTGTTGAATTGTAGACACTTTATTTCCAAACTAAACTCGGAACACTACAACTGAATAATTAACTCACTTATTGACTTATAACTACTAACTCACTAATTAACTACACTGACTGACTGCCTGACTCGAGGGAAAGGCGACCGCCTTATATATTTCTCGCTTCCGGCTTGTAGAAAAATCCAGCAGATAAGGCGTATCGCTTGCCGAAATTTCTGGAACGCTTATCTGCCTTTTGCTTCTTTATCGCGGCCGCTTTTCCTTATCAGATCTTTCTAGAAAATTTCCTTACGTACTAAATTCTATAATTTACATTTCGTTACAATAAGTTTTACGGTAACAAAAATAGCCTAAAAGGTACTCTTAAAACTACTCTACATTTTAGTAAAAATTTCATTTAAATCAACTTAACAGTTTACGAGATTAGGCCGGACAAAAGATCAGTCGACAGACAGGCAGATGCTTTAATTTTATTAATATAGGTTAAATTGTAGCATGTAAAGATGCTACAACCAATGACAAACCCTATACAACAGAAATTTAAAAAATAAGTTAGGTTTATTACGTTATAACTCAATATTTCAATTTTCTTTCAAAAACAGTTGGTCTGCATCACATTACATAAAAGTTAACATTAAAAAGGTTGCACGGACTTGGGCATAATTTACCTCCGATATAATTTAACTATAATATAAGAATCTCTTTTACGGTGCACTTAATCTTGAATTACTAAAATTATCTCCATTGCACGTACGTCGATCGCTCAATGTAGCGCTTCTTCAATTATTTTCACCATGGAATTCGTAGAAGATGGCATGCATCGACGTATACTTCCGGCTGAATATCAACGGGAAATGAATTCCATAGATCATAGCTTTATTTTATTCTTTGAACCCGAGTTAACTGCAATATCCTTTAAATAATACTGTACTGCTTCTCAGCGTTTTACGACTACTTCAACTTTATTATAATACTGAATTTCCCTAAGTAATTATTCTTAGTCAAATTAGTATAATTATCGGATAATTGTGAACATTACTGACAGTTAGTTAATTAGATGATTCGTGTTCCGTGACCAAATTGGCAAAACTGAACGTATCTATATGGAAGCGTCTATAAAGAAATAAAAAAAGAAACAAAATTTGAAACTTCTATTTAATAAATCTCTAAGCGCTGAACCAATGGATAACGCTCAGCCTAAATGGATGAGTTTAGGAGCATGAAATTTCATGCAGGTGTTCCCCGTAATACGTAGGTGAGCACTAAAGACAATTTTTTTAAATTCAACCTCTAAAATAGTAAAAATGGTGGTCAATGTGTCTACACAATATTATTTACATTTTTGCAGGTGATCAGTACATATTGTGTCTTTTTATAAATTATTTTATTAATTTTATAGTATCATTGAAAATTAAGTGTCCTTAAAATGAAATCTTCATTGATAATTATTAACCTCATAATATTTAGCAGCTTCATAATAACTTAGTAGCACGTAATTCGTTAATTATAATAATTATGCGTTAGTTTATTTGTTATGTGACTACATAACCTGGAACTGTGTTGGTTAGTGATAACGTACATATATATGTCTCAGTAGAAAGAAATACTTATGTTATAATTCACTTTTGTTTTTGCTCTATTTTTGGATTATTTTTTCTGTTTAATATCGTTATATGTATTTAGATCTAACTAGGCCAAACTCTGTGTTATAAAAACTGTAAAAAGTTATTGAGAAACCAATAAAGATTGTTTGATTGATTGAATAATAATACGTTAGTTGCCTATCCTAATACCCTAAATAGAACTTTTATTTTAAAAGTTTGTTGATTTTTTATGTCGTCGTTGTCAATGATACGATAAAGCTTTAAATACAACTCGATTATTAGCGATTTAAACAATCTGGGACGTGGCCAGACGACTCGGCTAACGCCTTGTTGCCTGGCAACGTCCTCGATTATTATAAATCGCATATTAATCTCGTTACATTAATAGCTATAAAATTAAAATTTCTAAAGTTGTAACGCTGGGGTTAAGGTCAAAAAACCTTTTAATTTCATAACTATTAAGCTTTATGAAGGATTAAAACAATAACAGATATTAAAAATTTCACGATGTTAATATCTGTTGTTAATATACCGGGTGTTTTTTTTAGTTGGGAGGTTACCTTTATATGGAGTATCACTTATTATAAAGGCAAACTGATTTTGTCGATATGGCTAATCGGAGCTAAACTACCTTTCAAAAATATTTTCAACTTCCTACCACTTCCGGTTATACCGGCAATATACCTCAACTTTTTTATTTTAAATAGCAACCCCCAAATTTTATACATTATTTGGGTTTTACGTAAAAAAATAAGGTGAGTTTATGTATACATGTTAATTGCTATCTTTAATAGTTTTAAAGATATTTCAATTTTTCGAAAAAAACTGACGGAAAAGAGGGTTATTTTGATTCTTTGTACCTTTTTTATTATTTGCAATAAAAACATGAAATTTGGGTTGAAATCATGGAATATTATGGAGGCTATAATAACGTAATCAGGTTTCACATTTATTACACACGGTGATGGAAATTTTATGATCTTTATTATTTTTGTTTTATTCAAAAAAACTCTCTTTTTTTAAATAAGAACTACGTGTTTTTTAAACATTTTTGAATTCCTTACGTAAAAAGAAGAAAAAAGTTATATAACTAATTTTTTAAAATTCTGCACCGTTACAGAGATATAATGCAAAATAAAAAAGAAAAATATATCTTTTTTTTTCTAGTAGCAACTTGGTAGTAGACAACAAAATTTTCAAAAAAAAACAAAATCACAAGGCCTAAAAATTTTAGGCTAAAGAACATTTAAAAGATAACCGCACAAGACGAATAAGTTTTTGGTTAATTGTTAGAATACTTATTGAAAAATGTTTAGGGAGCCACGAATGTAAATTTCGTAAAAATGGTTTGTTAAAAAGATTTCTCATTTTTGGAGTAATGAAAATCAACAAAAAATGTTCAAGAAAATTCGTCCTTTAACTGTTACGCTGTTAGATTTTAACTCAGGATTTGTAAGCGTTAAATTTTTTAATGAAAATCAAAATGGAAATTTTGTAGTGATTTTTTTACCACTACTACATGACAAGCATATTGCTAGAAACAATCGGATGTGCTTAAAAACGTTACTCAATTCGAAATCTTAAAATATGTCTTTAAATGTATTGAAACAGAAGATCGTCCTTGTTGTTCTTGATGTAAATTTTTTGTCAATTATTTTTGTTTCCTATTACTTATTATGATTAATTCTGTAAGCTTTTATTGCCTACAGTTAATTTCCTACTTGAACAAAAAAGAGATGTTTGATTCTTTTTATTTTGAGAATTACGTAAAATACCTCCGTAACGGCACAAAATTTTAAAAAATAAGTAATATAACTTTTTTCTTCTTTTTATGTGAAGAATCCAAAAATAATTAAAAAACATATAGTTCCCATTTAAAAAAACAGAGTTTTCTTGTATAAAACAAAAACAGCAAAGATTATAAAATTTCCATCACCTTATATAATAAATGTAAAATCTGTTTACGTTATTATAGTCCTTATAATATTCCGTGACTTTAACCCAAATTTCATGCTTTTACTGCAAATAATAAAAAAGATGCAAAGAGTCAAAGTAACCCTCTTTTCTGTCATTTTTTTTCGATAAATTGAAATATCTTTAAAACTATCAAAGGTAGCAATAAATATGTATACATAAACTCACCTTATTTTTTTACGTAAAATCCAAACAAAATATAAAATTTGTGGATTACTATTTAAAATAAGAAAGTTGATGTCTACTTCCGGTATAATCGGTAGTGGGGGGAAGCTGAAAATATTTTTAGAAGTTTAATCCCGATTAGCCCCATCGACAAAATCAGTTTGCCTTTATAATAAGTAGTACTCCATATAAAGGTAACCTCCCAACTAAAAAAAATACCCGGTATGTTAATATCTGTTCTTTTTCTAATCGTTTATCAAGTTTAATAGTTATGAATGTAAAGAATTCCACAAAGTAAGGGTTGGAATGCCAATCCTTCGAATTTCTTCAAAACTTTTTCGAACTTTTTAATTCAAAATTTGGAAATGATGTCAACACTTCGAGAAGAAACTTTAAAATGTTAAAAAAAAATGTTTTCCCACATCTCCTATTTCTCGAAAATACTTCTAAATTTCTATTTTTTTTTAACTTTTCAGTTTTAACTTCAAAAATGATCCTTTTAAAATGAAAGCTGTAAAATTGAAATTTAGTGAAGTTTTCGTTTTTTTATGTTCAATCCACTCGCAAAGGATAGCCCAATTATGCCTTCAAAGCACCGCGAGAAGTAAGCGGAAACAACGATAGATGGCAATGAACTGCCTTCTTAGACAAGGATATAATTTAGTAAAATTCGTTTAAAATTCAACAATTCGTAATTTGTTTAATTATGTTCTTTAAAAAATTAAAAAAATTCTGGAACAGGGGAATATTTCAAAAAGGTAAAATTATAAAATTTCGAAGATTCGATAAAACACTTAGCACTAAAAAAAATTCAAAATAATATCGAAGTTTTCACAAAAGTTTTAAAAAAAGATAGAAATTTCAAAAAAAAAAACTTCAAATTCTGAAAAAAGCAATAACTTTGAAAAAAAGTCCAAATTTTGATGATTAAAGTTTAAAAATTTCAAAAATGGTGATAAACCTAGAAAAGTTCAAGAATTTAAAAAGTCGCAATTTTGGGAAAAAAATACAATTTTACAAAAAAAGTAAAAATTTTCGGAAGAAAGTTGGAATTTTCAAAAAGAAAGTCAAAACATCGAGCATCTCTTTGAAGATGATAGCTAGGCTATCGAAACGCGTTAGGGCAACCTTTGTTGTGTTTTTAAATCTTTCTTGGTTTCAGGGGACAAGATTTGTTTTTAAACTTCTGAAGATAACCAAGCACCAGCCCTTTCCATCAAAATAGTAAAAAGTTTAAACAAAAGTGGAAATTTTCAAAATAAAATGAATATTTTGAAAAAAAAGAAAAGGTTTTCAAAAAAAATATTTCCACATAATCATATTTGAATTAAGAACTTGTCCCCTGAAACCAGGAAAGATTAGAAAACACAACAAACGTTGCTCTAACGTGTTTCGACAGCCACGCTGTCATTTTCAGAAAGAAACTAATCTCTCTGGTTTCAGGGGACAAGTTCTGTATTTCAGTTTTTGAAGATAGCCAAGGACCAGTCCGTTCCACCAAATAATCATATTTATAAAAAAACAAAAATTTAAGGGAAAAAGAAAAAAATGTTCCAAAAAAATCAAATTCCGAAAAAAATTCTAGCATCGAGAAAAAGTCGAAATTTAAAAAAAAGGCAAAATTCTGGAAAAGGTTCGTAAATATTATAAATAACAAAATTTTGAGAAAAATTTAATTTTTCAAACAGGTGAAAATAAACAAAATCAAATTTTTCGAATAAAAGTTCAGTTTACTACATAAAAGTCGAAACCTCGAGAAAAAGTCGACATTTTTTTTAAAAAGTCACAATTTTCAAAAAAGGTGCAAATTTAAAAAAAGGGTGAAAAAGTTTCAAATGTCAGATTTTCAACATGATCAAATTTATAGGAAATTTTTGAAATTTAAAAAAAAATCGAAATTCTGTGGAAACATTTTTAAGAAATTCAAAATTCAGAAAATAAATCAGAATCCTAAAGAAAGGCGATTAATAAAATAGATAAACATTTGAAAAAAGTGGAAACTACGTAAGAAAATTTGATTGTCGAAGTTTTCAAAATATAAGGACGAAGTACTTAAAAAAAAGTCTAAACAATTTTTAAAAATTTTCATTAAAAATCTCAGCCTTTAAAAAGTAATCAGTTTTGGAAAGTCAGCATTTTGGGAAAAAGTCAAAACTTTGAAAAAAGTCCAATTTAAAAAAAATCAAACACTCGAGAAAGTCGATATTTGCAAAAGTTAAAACTTTCAAAAAATTCAAATTTTCTAAAAGAATTGAGGCGCTCTAAAATAATTAGACCTAAAAAGGGCCAGATTTCAAAAAAGGTTTACTTTTACAAAAGTAAGGCCGAACATTTGAAAAAAGTCGAAACTTTGGAAAAACTTTACAACTTTAGAATATGAAAAAAAATTTTGAAATACTGAAAAGGAATTTTTTTCAAAAAGGACAAAAGTAATAAGTAAAAAAAAATCAAAATGTATCCAAGTAAGACAGAATTTTAAAGAATTTGCAGAAGTTGGAATTTCCAAAATGTCTCAATTTTGAAAAAAGTCAAAATTTCGAGAAAAAAATGAAATTTTGGAAGTCAACTCGAAGATCGACTTTTAAATTATTTTAGGCGTTCTATTCATAGTTACATAATCATGTCAATATTAAAGCATGTTGGAACAAGAATTAGCATGACGGTGACGTGAAACTACAAGTTTTTCCCCTATCAAAATTCGCTCAACGCACCTAAAGAAATTATCAAATTTTAAACATTTCAAGCTCTAAAGCTCTGAATTTTTAAAAAAAGAGTTCACAAATGTTATTCGAGTTAAACACAAAATGTTGGGTGAAAAAGACAAAATTTTGTTAAAAAACTTGAAATTTTCTAAAATATATTCCGAAATTTTTAAAATCAAAACCGTTTTAAATTTGAAATTTTAAGAGAATTTTTAAAAATTATTTTAGTTTTCTTTAACAGGTACTTTGGACGTTTATTAATTTTGATTTTAGCCTCTCAAAATTTTAACTTTTTTCAAGTTAAAGCACGAATGGAGGCAAAAATATCGAGCTTAAACTTGATTAAAAAAACAAAAAAAAAAGGTAAAGATTTCGGACAAAACTCGAAATTGTATTAAGAAAGTTCTCAAATTTCTACTTTAATTTTGAAATATTGTTTTTAAATCTCACGTTGCATCAAATTTTTTAAAAAACAGTCAAAACTTTGAAAAAGATTTTGTTAATAGATTTATCTATTTTTATAATTTTTCCCCAGATAATTTGCGATTTTTTTATATATTTGTTTAAATTATAACTTCTTTTTCTCGAAATTTAAACTTTAATAACTAAATTTCGGAAATTGAAATACAAATCTTGTCCCCTAAAACCAACAAAGATTAAAAAACACAACAAAGGTTGCTCTAACGCATTTCGACAGCCAAGCTATCATCTTTAGAGAGATAATGAGTTAGTATCTCTCTGAAGATGATAGCTTGGCTAAAACTGAAATACAAATCTTGTCCCCTGATACCAAAAAAGATTAAAAACCCCACTAAAAAGGTTGTGTGTTTTTTAATCTTGCTTGGTTTCAGGGGACAAGATTTGTATTTTAATTTTTGAAGATAACCAAGGACCAGTCCGTTCCATCTAAATTTCGGCTTTTTTTTCCAAAATTTTGGATTAAACTTGCAGATAATAAAAATGCTCATCGAAATATACAATCGAAAGGCAGTTAAAAATTACTTAATGAAATTCACGTCTCTTAAATATTAGGTTGGGTGAAAAGAAATCCATTATTTTTTTGACAGATGGTTTTACTAACCTATATCTCGTTATGTATATGTCGCATTGAGACAAACTTGTACTCGTTGGAAAGAGAAATTCATGTACTAGCAAGACAAGTTTTGTCATTGTTGTGAGCCAAACAATTCAGTTGTCAATTAAAGTGTCAAATATGGAAGGGAACAAAGAAAAAATTTGGTATGTTTTACAATGTTGCTTTGATAAAGGGGAAAATGCAAGTCAGGCGGCTGCAAGTGTAAATGAGGTTTATAGTCCCAATACTGTAACAGCCAATTACGCGTAATTTTGGTTTCGTCGATTCCGTTCCGGTAATTTTGATGCAGAAGATGCACTACGCACTGGGAGGCCTATAGTCGAGAATGTCAGTAAAATCATGGAAATGATCGAACTAGACCGGCATGAGAGCTGTCGTAGCATTGCCCAGGAGCTGAGGATCAACCACAAAACAGTTTTGAATCATCTGCATAAGGCTGGATTCAAAAAGAAGCTTGATGTTTGGGTGCCGCACGAGCTGACGGAAAAAAATTTGATGGACCGTGTTTCTATCTGCGATTCCTTGGCCAAACGGAACGAAATCGAGCCATTTTTGAAGAAACTGGTGACTGGGGATGAGAAATGGGTCACATACGATAATGTCAGGTGAAAACGTTCATGGTCGAAGAACGGTGAAGCCGTCCAAACGGTGGCCAAACAAGGATTGATGTCCCGGAAAGTTTTGCTGTGTGTTTCGGTGGGATTGAAAAGGTATCCTCTACCATGAGCTACTGCCTCATGGTCAGACGCTTAATTCGGATCTCTATTGCCAGCAATTAGACCGATTGAAAGCAGCAATCGATAAAAAGAGACCAGAATTGTCCAATAGAGAGGTGTCGTATTCCACCAGGACAACGCCAGGCCGCACACGTCTATGATGACCCGCCAGAAGCTCCGGGACCTTGGTTGGGAGGTTCTTATGCATCCACCTTATAGTTCGGATCTGGCACCAAGCGATTACCATCTGTTTCTGTCAATGTCAAATGCTCTTCGTGGTGTGAAGTTGTCCTCAAGAGAGGCGTGTGAAGACTGGCTAACGCAGTTTTTTGCCAATAGGGACAAGACGTTCTGGGAACGGGGCATAATGAAATTACCTTCTAAATGGCAACGAGTAACTAAAAAAATGGGCGCATATTTGAGCCAAAACGAATAATTGTAACTATGTTAAATAAATCTATAAAATGAAAGTAAAAATCATGGATTTCTTTTTCCCGAACCTGATATTTATGTGAGTAACTAATGGTTATAAGTTGGAAGTTACAGTGACACTAAAGTGATGAGGCAAAGGAAGACCGATCTGTGGTTGTTGGTTGTAAATATTTTCAACTTTAGCACGTTCAACTGTTTCATTACAGAACATTTAATTGATATTATTGGTGAATTTTAACAAACTTTTTCCAAAGAAGCTAAAAATAAGGACTTTAAACTTGATATATTAATATGGTGCAACGGTCTGGTCCTTGGTTATCTTCAAAAATTGAAATATTCGACTGAAAATAAAAAAAATAATATTAAAATTAATTTCAGGTTTAAAATCGTACTTTAAACTAAAAATATAAATCTCGAAATTGAAAAAAAAAATCTAAATTTTAATTAAGGCGGAAAGTTTGAGGAAAAAGTATTAAAAAAAAACACTAATTTTAACTTCTAATCTCAAATTTTTGGAAAAAATCTGAAATTTTGATTTACAAGTCGATGTTTTAGTAAAAATGGTGAACAGTTTTCAATTTTGACTTTAAAACGTATGTAAAAAGTGTTGCAACTTTGAAAAATCTTTTACCTTACAAAAACATTCCGAGGAAAAATACCAGTTGAGTTTAATTCAGAAGTTGTGAGAAAACTAAACTACTTTAAATTGAATTGATTGTTTAACAAAACAAAGAAAATAGTTTGAACGAAAATGACTTTTTAACTTTTAAAATAAAAAAAATCGCACTTTCTAAAGTCCACATCTGGAGAAAACAATCACAATATTAGCTTATAAATTTAAGTTTAAATAGTGAATTTTGTGAAAAAAGTTGCTATTTTAGGTCTATTCTTAAAAGTTAAACCCAATTTTCAAAGTCTAGGCTTTAAAGTAGAATATTTGACTTTTTCATTGACATTTTAATTTTGATAGTCCAGATTCGTAGAACAGATTTAAAATATCAAGATTTCAGCCAAAATTTTGGAAAAGCATTTTGTCTGTAGATTAAGATAGTGAAGGAAATTCTCTAGTGAGTGGGTCACAACGGTGAAGCATATAAATAACCGGGCCATAGCAAAAAAACGTTTCTCAAAGTGTGCTCCGTGGAGCCCCGATACTCTTCAAAGCCTTTCCGGTAGAGCTCCACTGGCAGCCGTAATAAAATTAATACATTATTA
The DNA here is from genome assembly GCA_028583605.1 of Dastarcus helophoroides. Taxonomy (NCBI): domain Eukaryota; kingdom Metazoa; phylum Arthropoda; class Insecta; order Coleoptera; family Bothrideridae; genus Dastarcus; species Dastarcus helophoroides. The sequence goes on from CM053328.1 coordinate 31,543,903, forward strand.
AAGAGGAAGATATTATTAATCTATATGTGTGGACAAGGAGTCTCACCCCTTGTCCACCACCCTTTGGGTTCCGTGATTTTTAAGAATCTCGTGGCCGTCTACGCCCCAAAGTCTCAGTAGATTCGAATTTAGTCACCAAAAGGCCGCTGTAGAAAGAAGTTGTGTATTCGGTGTGTTCTAGATAAGCTATGCCCATTGAAAATTCTGGCGGGGTCTGTGAGACCCCATGTTCAATGTTCAAAGCCATTCTGTAAAGAATGCCAATAATTTTGGTAATATTGATCGATGCATATTTTTTTCTTAACAGATTAGAGGTAACTTTCTTGTGTTTTTTTATTTGATAATTAACTAGACTTTAAGAAAAATCCTAGATTTTTGTTGCTTTTATATAAAAAAAGTTTAACAAAATTCGAAATTACTCCAAGTGATCTCATATCAAATAAGATTAAAAATTTCATGTTTACGGATTTTTGATAATAATTATAATTCCTCACTATAAAACTTGAGTTTTTCTACTATAAATCTTTTCATTTAGGAAACTATGTATCTTTTCCCAGCCGCAGTTTGTCGATTTAATTAGTATTTGCAGTCAAAATTTTCTCTCAAATATAGGAGTCTTTGAGACTCCATGTCCAGGTTATTGTTATAGAAATGAAATATTTACACTTAAGGGTTAATAAACAATACACATTTTTAATTTAGGGTTTAGGGTTCCGTTAAAAATTTAGTTTTTTAAAAGGGTTCCGTTACCAAAAAAGTTTGAGCACCGCTGTATTAGAGATATATTACTTGAACCAGTACATTATTTATGGAAGTGCATACTAATTATAATTTTCATCTTTGGTCTTAGCCGCGTGATGACATGTTCTTATTTGTTAAATACATATGTATATGTGTCTTACATATTTTGGATAGGATAAGGCACGAAAGAAATTATAGACTTGTTGAATGGGTTACCTGTGGGGCACCTCGCTATAGAATTACATTTCAGAAACTTATTAAAAAAGTATTTAATGGGTGATAGATATCTCAACTCAAACACTATAATCATAACAAAATCGTAAGTACTGAAAACTGAGAAGCAACGATATTTGAAAACACCCTCTTTCTTCTTCTTTCTAATTAACCAGATAACTTCGAAAAGTGAGACAGATAAAACTAAAAAGTGTAATAACTGTGTTTAAAAATATGAAGATAAAAAGAAGGCATAGTAATTAGACAGCGATGTTTTGCTCCCATTTGAACTCAAGGCATAAACATATGGAAGGAAAAAGGGTGAGAGGGAAGAAGACTACCAATAAAAGAAGTTTTAATTTAATTTTGAATCTAGATACGTAAACAAGTAAAATACAATCTGGATTACAAGTTCATGCAGCTTTTCAGGCGTGTGTAGTGAATTATAGGTAGCTGAATTACCAACAATTGAAACACCGCTACCTAGCGAAGCGGTTGGTCTCTAGAAAAGTTCCCAGAAGTCAGGGATTCTAATGCACAGACCAATAGGTTTGAACATTTGTTAGATTCGAAGTATTTGGTTTCCAAACTTCGAATCTAATAAATGTTTAAACCTATTTTGAAATTTATTTTTTGGTTAGGTTTTACGTATCTAGGATTCTAATGCACAGACCAATAGGTTTGAACATTTGTTAGATTCGAAGTATTTGGTTTCCAAACTTCGAATTTATTAAATGTTCAAATCTATTGAGCTGTGCATTAGAATCCTAGATACGTAAAACCTAACCAAAAAATTAATTTCAAAATACAGAGGGAAATTTAAATATGCTCTTTCTAAACTGGTACCTTGATAACGTGGATTGCTTGTCTTCAAGTTTACTATGACCATTCATCCAGGTTCGTCCATTTGCATTTGTACCTGAAACAAAAAAGAACACTTTAAGTAAGTACCAGCTTTACCCAGCTCGTCAGCGGATTTGAAAAAAGAAGTACAATGCAACTGAATGGAAGTTTCAACAATTTTACCTTCAAATGAAATTTGGAGTTAATTTTTAGTTCAAACTGTAAGGCGATAACGTAATATTACTGAAATCGATAACACATGTGCCCACTTTCAAGGTAATAGTTCGAGGATGTAAGAAGAGAGGCATCTGTCCAAATCAAGATTACAGGAATGACATTCTTATTTTTATCTATCATTGTTTACATCGATCTTAAAGCTTTCTGAATATAAGTTTGGGATAATTGGATTTGAAATTAATTTACAGTTCAAATTGTAAGGCAGCAATGTAATATTACTGAAATCGATAACGTAGATGTCACTTTTATGGTAATAGTTCGAGGATATAAGAAAAGAAGCTGCTGTCAAAATAAGGATCACTGTGTTGACATTCCCATTTTTCTCTCTTGTTATTTAATTTTTCTGGACATAAGTTTGGGATAAAAAATAGATTACTAACTATTACGCATTGGTAAGAACTGTCTGTATCAATTTTCGTCAAAATCGTTTCAGTAATTCCCTCGTAACTATTAAACTTTATTAATGATTAAAAAGCAACAGATATTAAAAATTCCACAATGTTTCGATAAATATTTGCTAACACCTCACCAGGTTTCGCATTACCGCATTATCGGCGGTTATACCAGCAATTTAATGCGAAACCTGGTCTGGTGTTAGCAAATATTTATCGAAACATTGTGGAATTTTTAATATCTGTTGCTTTTTAATCGTAAAGAAAAGAAAGCCACTGTCAAAATAAGCATCACAGTGTTTCCCATTTTTCTCTCTTGTTATTTAGGCTTTCTATACGTAAGTTTGGGATAAAAGGTAGATTGCTAACTATTCCGCATTGTAAGGACTATCTATATCAATTTTCGTCAAAATCGTTTGAGTAATTCAGTCGTAACTATTAAACTTTATTAACGATTAAAAAGCAACAGATATTAAAAATTCCACAATGTTTCGATAAATATTTGCTAACACCGGACCAGGTTTCGCATTACTGCATCATCGGTGGTTATACCAGTAATTTAATACGAAACCGGGTCTGGTGTTAGCAAATATTTATCGAAACATTGTGGAAATTTTTAATATCTGTTTCTTTTTAATCGTTAATAAAGTTTAATATTTATGAATATTAAAGAATTCCACGAAGTAAGGGTTGGAAATGTCAATTCAGTCGTGGAAAGTCAACAAACAAACAGACTTCTGCGTTTAGATATTAGTAAGAATAACGATTTATTACTTTTAAATTCTCGCAATACCAGAATTCAACCAAATAATTATTTATTGAGTGCATACTATACCGCACAGAACGATTTAATTCACTGAATTATTATGATGTTAAACAAGTTTACATATAAGGCAATGTTAAATAGATAAAAAACATCTGACAACGATAATAGAGACCGCAATCCTTTATTGTTCCTCCTGTTACATTTACATATTTAATGTGTGTTACACTTAAGTCAGAACGGTAAAAGTACGAATGGGCATCAAGATAAAAATGTGCATGTTCACATGACTCTGTGAAAAAAAAACTATTACTCCGGCGGTTCCTACTTTCTTTTCATAAGCTAAAGTTCAAAGTTGATTCGAGAAGAAGAATTAACAAAAATCTGCGTCAGATAACCAGAAGCAAATACGTAATAATTTCAAAAGTCAAGTTCAATTATTGGGTAATTTTTGTATAAGGTTTGTTCCAGATTTGGTAATTTGGTCAGTAATTTGACACGTTTCCCTATTGTCATTAGTTGTTTTGGTGGAAGTGGACTGGTCCTCAGTTAGCTTCAAAAATTGAAATACAAATCTTGTCCCTTGAAACCAAAAAAGATTAAAAACTTAACAAAGGTTGTTCTAACGCGTTTCGATCGCCAAGCTATCATCTTCAGAGAGATACTCAGCCAAGCTATCATCATCAGAGAGATACTGAAGATGATAGGTAGCTATCATGTGACTATCATCTTCAGTATAACTCTGAAGATGATAGCTTGGCTATCGAAACGCTTAAGAGCAACCTTTGTTGTGTTTTTTAATCTGTCTTGGTTTCAGGGGACAAGATTTGTATTTCAAATAATTAGTTGTGGACAATATTATTGATAACATGCTTTAGTAGCTTTAGTAGTGATCCATCGAGTTGGGTTCATCATCGCTTTCGATTGATGTTATTGTAAACAACTCACTTTTCATCAGCAGTGGTTATTCATGATTTCAGTGCGATTGACTTCGTAAATATATTGATCTTTACATTAAGCCAATCTCTTTCAATTCATGTGGAACATAATTATCGAGCTTGTTAACGAGTATGAACATTTCAAGTGATTTTCAATTGATATGTGTGTTACGTTTAACCTTTATGCAATTTATCTCGCACTTGCAATTATATGACGACGTCTCGATTCAATTAACATGGTTTTGATTTGGTGGACCAGAACGTGGGTCACCTTTAAATGAGAACTCTTCGAAAGGAACATTTTCCAACCAATCTTGAAATTACAGCTTTCATAGAAGCGCTGAATTAATGAAAAGGTCAAATAAAAATTCTTGAGTAAATCTTGAAGATTTTAAATTCGAAAATTTATATTTCTTAAAAAAATTTTAGTTTTAAATGGTTCAAATTTTGTTTTCAAAAGTTTTAAGCTTAAACACTAAATTCTTAGATACTTTCTGTCAAAGTGAAATCCTTAGGTATAAAAAAAATTAAAATTCCGACTTTGAAATTGAAATTTTTTTCGTTTCCTTTTTGCTTTCTTAATTTTTTTTCTTTAGTTTAATCCACTCGCAAAGGGTAACCCCATTATGCTTTTAAAGCACAAACAAAGATAACAGGGACAGATGGCGATGAACCGAAAATTACTTTCGGTAACAAGTTCCATAACTTGGAAGTTCTATAGAAAAAAGAGTCTCCGTGGACAGAAGTCCTCATTGTGTCAAGCTGGACCGCACAGGACTTTGCTCTCTCCGACTGTCTAGTACGCCTCAAGAATCTTGCCCTTGGGGGATCAATCCTATTATTTCCTGCGAGCATCTTCCATGATAGTACTTGTAGAAAAGAGACAACTTGAGCTTTGTATAGTGTTAATAACTGATGAGATGTAAAGTACTTTTTGGCTCTAAAAAGAAAGCCTATCTTCTGAGAGGCGGATTTGGCAATGGCGCGTCCCAAGGGAAGTTAGTGCTCGCATTCACTTCTAGGATAGATAGATTAGATCCCATTGGAAGGATTTTACCGTCCATTAGTATGTTTGTTGCATAATCCCTTGATGTTTTCTTAGAAAAAACCGCGGCTAGAATGATTGAAGCGTTGAAGCCGACCAAATTATTCTTACCCCATTCCAGAATAATCTCGTAATTGTCTGTATCTGCTGTTCCCTTAGTAGATCTGAAGCAGCGATAGATAATGGTTTGTCGGAGAGAAAAGATGACACAAGGTTACTATCATCTGAGTAGCTGTATATAGAATTGGAAGTTAAAGCTAGGGGATCGTTTATGTGTAACAGAAACAGAGTAGGAGACAGAACAGACCCCTGAGGCACCCCTGCGTTAATCGGAAATGTCTCGGATGAGATGCAATCGACGACGATCTGAAGAGATCTGTCAGCGAGAAAATTGGATACGAAATGTCTAGGAGGAAGTCCATAAGATGTTAATTTGGCGAGAAGAGATCGGTGCCCGACTCTGTCAAAAGCCTTTAATATATCCTATATATTATATAGCCTATAATATAATATAAAAAAATTTTTGAAGAAAGTCATTATTTCGAAAGTCGAAATTTTCAAACAAAAATCAAATTTAGGATGTTAATTTGGCGAGAAGAGATCGATGCGAGAGTCTGTCGAAGGCCTTTGAGATATCCAATGCCACAATCCTAGCCTCATCATGTTTTTCCACAGCTGAGTTACAGATATGAGTAACATATGCCAGTAGATCGCCAGTGGAACGTTGTTGTCTAAACCCGTATTGCCTGTGGGAGATGATTCTATTTTCCTTCAGGTATTTAAGAATCTCGATGTTGATAACCTTTTCCATCACTTTAGGTATAACTGGTAACAAAGATATAGGGCGATAGTTGTTATCCAGATTCCTTTTTCCATTTTTAGGGACAGGCTACACTTTAGCAGATTTCCAGATGTTAGGGAATGCACCTTTGTTGTAAGATAGTGTGAACAATGTGCGTAGGACATGAGTCAACTCTGGGGCGCACTTCTTAAGAACAATAGCGGGAATACCACCAAGGCCAGAAGCTTTCGAGGTGTCGAGCTTAAGGAGAATCTTCTTGATTGTGCGTTAGTCTGTCTGAAAACAACTTCAGGTATCGAAGTGTCAACCTTATGGAGAATAGGAGGTTCTGCGTTTCGAGAATCAAGATTGGAATTTTCAGTAAACCTTAAGGCTAACAACTTCGGAAATAAATCCTTAATTTTAACGCCTTTGAAATGAAATTTTTGAGTTTGAACTTGAATTGTAATTTGTTTTTCGAAAAATTCGATGCAAAACTTGAAATGTAAACTTTTTTAAAGATTTTAACCTTGATTCTTAAAATGTTGACATTGATATTACAATTATAAAGTATTTTTTAGAAATTTCGAATTTAAACTCGATTTTGTGGATTGCGCTTTATTTCTCGGCGGAATTTGTGCGAGTTCGGAAATACTTGCGTTAGTGAATAGCGATAATTATTAAATTTCGACTTTATCACGGACATTATAAAACTGAAAAGAACAAGATGAAGAACGGAGGCGACAAGAAAAAAACAGAATGAAGAACAGGACGGAACAGGACCATGACTACAAGATGAAGAACGAAGACGAAAAGAAAAAGAAGAACAACAGAGAAGGAATGCAGACAAACAAGAATTGCATAGTCTATTAGCAAATATAACAGAAAAGATGGAAGTAGACGTTCCAAAAGTGAAAAAAACAAATTATAGGAATGAATAACGCCCAACAATATGATAAATTTTTTTGGAGCGTAATTTTTAAAATTTATAATTTTACATTAATTCGAATGCCGGTATGGTGCAAAATCAATTTACAGGAAAATAAAATACACTCGTAAAGCATATGCATATGGCGTTGTTAATGATTTATTTAGCTAAGTAGCAAAGTAAGAACAGCTATTGATTGCTAATTATATATCTGTAAAAAAAAGTACTGTTAGGAATTGTTTATGATTAGGGATTGTAAATATATAAAACTTGAATCGTAACAATTTATTGAGGAAATACATGGGATTACCGGAAACTTGATGTATAATTATATACAACAGGATAAAAAACTTGCACGCCACATTCTAAGATATATAAACGCCTAAGAGGATTATTACAATGCAGTGCATGTAATAGCTGTGGCCCATGTTCTCTACAGGATTTTACATTACTTTTATTAAAACGTGTTGATCGCCTTTAATTGGCATAAGTAGACACTAATCAAAACGAAATGGATATTTCTTAGCCGGAATGATTTATGATTGGAACTCTTTGATAAAATTTGTTCTCTCTGTTTATGATATTCAGGAAAAAAAGAAGCAAGAAAAATGCACAAATGTTTGTTGCAATTTATTACCGTTTTAATAAAAATATTGTTACGTGTTAAGGTTCGAAATATGCCGTGATTTTAAACACTTTATTTAAACCAAGAAACAGAACGCAATACAACAATGCGTGTATATTTATATCTGACACCTGCTCCGGAAGTTTCCATCTCGGGAAAACTATTGTTGCGCGTTATCGGTCCGAAAATAAAAACTTTGCGAATTGTAACAAATTATTTCCAAACTGATTTCGGAACACTACAATTATAGTTGTGTTTTTTGGTTTCAGGGGACAAGATTTGTATTTCAGTTTTTGGAGATAACCAAGGACCAGTCCGTTCCACCAAAAAAAAAACTACAATTATAATTCACTCAAATATCAGACTGGATAATTAGCTAACCTGACTAACCAACTATTTAATTAACTGTTTGACTCAGGGAAAGACGACCGTGTGACGCCCCTGCCTCTCAAACCTTGTAAGCAGCTTCAACCTCCAAAGCTGTAACCTTTCTCGATGTTCGAAAGTTTGACAAGCGTATCAGTCTCTAGACTTCTGGACCTCTTATTCCTTCTATGAAAATTCTAACTGTGTGAAGTTCCAGAAAGTCGATTGGTGCTGTTGAATAGGCAACATACGCCAGTCTTTTTACGTCAGCTTTAAATTCTTGCAGTGTTTCATCACTTTTCTGCTTCCTCACTAGTAGTTGCGACTGAACAACTTCCTGCAAATGATAGTCTCCAAATCTTAGCCTTAAAGCTCTAACTAAATCTTTAGAGTTAGCCAGTTCATGGTCAGATAGAGCTCGGAGTGGTTCCAGAACTTTTTCGTGCAGGGATACCACCAATGAGGTCGCCTTTTCGTCTTCCGTCCATGGAGTGGCTCTAGCAGCAGCTTCGAACTGTTTTCTGTAGGTATAGAAGGATGTTTGTCCATCAAAGGTCGGAGGTTTCACCTTTTGGAAAGAAGTAGCGGGTACATTTTTGGATTCATGTTGTGTGAATTTTCCACTTAGCAATTTCTTCGTGGCATTTTTGATGTTGTTGATCTTCTTCTGTGTTGCATTGTCCAAACCAAGAAGCTTGTTGTTGAATTCTCTTTTGACTTTGCCAATCTTTTCTTTCATTTCTGTAATTTCTCTCTTTGATTTTGCACCATACCAGTATTTGAATTAATGTAAAACTATATATTTTGAAAATTACGTTTCAAGGAAATGTATCATATTGTTGGGCGTTATTCATTCCTGTAATTTGTTTTTTCACTTTTGCAACTTCTACTCCCATCTTTTCTGTTATATTTACTTAAAGACTATGTAATTCTGGTTTGTCTGTATTCCTTTTCTGTTCTTCTTTTTCTTGTAGTCTTCGTTCTTCATCTTGTTCTTTTTCCTGCCGTCTTTGTTCTTCATTTTGTTGTTTTTCTTGTCGTCTTCGTTATTCATTTTATCGTTTTCGTTCTTCATCTTGTATTTTTCGTGTCGTCTTCGTTTGTCATCTTGTCGTCTTCGTTCTTCATCTTGTTGCCTTCGTTCTTCATCTTGTTGCCTTCGTTCTTCATCCATTTCTACAATATCTTTCATCATTGCCAATATCGCTTGTAATTGTTGTTTCATTTTGGCCGATTTTAATCTCGTTTCCATAAAGCATTTTAGAATATTCAAGATTTTTCTTGATGCTCCCCGCATAAACTATTTTTCAGTTTGTAGCGTCCGTGATAAAGCCTAAATATCCAAATTTAATTATCACTATGATTCACTAACTAACACTATATTTCGGAACCTCGCACCAATTCCTCCGAGAAATAAACAAAATTCACAAAAGGAATCCCACTTCTGCCAACAGTTGTGGCGCCTTATCGGTCCGAAAATTCAAACTTTGTGGAACACTTTATTTTCAAACGATTGAGGAACACTACAATTACAATTCACCTAACTATCAGTCTATCTGGCTAATTAACTATCCTGATTAACCAACTATCCTGATTAACCAACTGTCCTGATTAACCAACTATCCTGATTAACCAACTAACTCACTGTTTAATTAACCGAGTGAGGGAAAGACTGACCGCGTATTTATAGGTACCGTTCCGGTTTCTAGAATGGAACTTCGTACAGATAAGATTTGTCGCTTGCGGAAACATCTACAGCATTTATCTGCCGTATGATTCATTATCGCGGCTGCTTCCCATTATCAAATGTTTCTAGAGAGTTTCTTACACAATCACTAATACAAATTTTATGACTGCATTTTGTTACAGCTAGATTCGGGACTGTGTGGTCAGGAATATCCTAAACCTGCACATGGGCGCAATAGGCTTTATAGCACAATCGCTTTGAAGGGTTTTCTTGCCCCGTCTACAAATTTTATACGAATATATTTTATCACAAAAAATTTAAACAAAACATAGTGTCATTGCTGCGGTTGTACTGACTGCAATTGATAGAATAATTAATTCTTGAAGGAAGTCTAGCTTTATGCATGTCATTTTTCTAAGCAAGTTAGAAATTATGTCATTTTATTAAATATATTTTTATCATAAAAAACAATAAATATAATAAAACACATAGAACGCGATTTGTGTGGTCGCAATTGGTAGAATCGTTAATAATTCTTGAACATAAGTACGTGACATACATTTGAGATAAATATTATAAATAGGCAGACGCATAGAAGATCTTGCCTTACTATAAATTTACGTGCAGTCAAAATGAGTTAGTTCCACGAACGTGGTCTTATTAAAAGCGTGTTTGAGGAGATGTAATATTTTAGTATGCTCTGTATAAACGCCATAGTAAACCAAGATCAGTATGAAGTTATTACCACACGCTAGTTAATTTAATTCATGTAATAAATACTTTGCCGGATTGTCGGTGATAGTCCCAATAGATCAAAACAATTTTATGAAGTATGAGTTAAATGTGGCTACTTTGGAAAGTCGAGCTTTGCTTTAATGTTATTTTGAAGCTTCAGGCAATAGAGTTACAAAAAAAGAACAAATGAATCCACCACTGAAAGTTACGGAAATATGTAATTTAATCAATTACAGTACATTACAAAAAAGTTTTACTGTTCCAACTACTGAATTGATTTTAACAAGTATACGAGTATTGAAGGAAAGGGCGATCAAACGAAACGTTTTCTCGAAGATCTTATTTCCTGCACATTAACAAAAGATTGGTTGTTAGTTTTCAGCTCCCCAGAAACAGATATTCTTCCCACCTTAATGCCAGTATGTGCTCAAAAACATAGACAAGTTGATACTTATTTGTTGACCACACATTACGTTTATAAATACGTAGAGAAAGCTTACTCACTCCGTCAGTATCAATGTATCTTGGCCTTTCTGCAGAATACTTAGGGATTATATCGAATGACTGATTGGTTTAGAGAATGTGTAAAATATATACTTTATCTAACATATTAAATACGAGAGTAAATCAAATATTAACCGGAATTTGTTTTTAAAAATATATTGGTACAATATACATATATGAAAATTATTTACAAAACACTATCGCAAGAACCTTTTCAGCTGAGAGGAAAGTTTTTGCCTTAACTGGTGCATTTTCCCTCTTTCTTCTTCATTCTATGCTTTCTTGTTGAGATTCAGGGGTGTAATAGTAGACCCAAGTTTCATCACACGTAACGATACATTGCAAAAAATCATCTCCTTCCCGTTGAAAACCAAGATGGCCCTAACAAATCTCCAGACGTTGTTTCTGTTCTTCAGCCAAAAGACGAGGTACTCACTGGGCAGAAATTTTTCGAAACTCCAGCTCATCTGTAACGATGATTTGAACACTTCCAAAGTTTATCCTTTTCTGAGCAGCAATTTCACTAACAGTTAAACGATGATCACCTTCCCAAAGACGTTGAACAGCGTTAATCTTATCCGAAGTCAGACTGGTCCGAGGACGACAGGCATGGGGGTCATTTTCAACTTGAGTTCGTACTTCCAAAAATTTTTTGTGCCATTCATGCACTTGAGTTTTCTTTAAACAAAACTATGCTTCTGGTCTACAAAGAATTTCGGCCGGCTTACACCTTTAATGGCAAGAAATTTAATTATAATGCCTTGCGCAACGTGCGGATGAACCTCTTGCCCACTCGTTGTATTTACAACTGACAAATGGCGAGAGCGAAATTGGCTGGAGCGCAGGAAGTCACGTGATATCCCCACCTAACATGCCTAAGAGTATGAGCACACTCTCGACGCCCTCATGGCGACATGATAGAAATTCCGGTTCATATTTGATTTACCCTCGTACATTCATGCTCAAATCGAATGCGTAAGATATCAAATTGGACATAGAGTGCATTAGTGTAGCCCTCCAAACGTGAGTGAATCATAGGTAGCTGTATCACCAACAGCACACCCATAGATGTTTAACAAATACAGTTTTTCTGGAAAATCTCAAAAACTTTATTCGAATTCACAGATCAATATCTTTGAACATATATTAGAGTTTGAAAACTAGACACCGATTGCGAAACTAGAATGTTGACAAATGTTCGATATACACTTAAAAATTAATGAAGTTTTTCCATGTAATTCTTAAGTATATCGCCACCTGTCGGCCTATGAAAGAAACTGTGGAGTAGCTCCAACCAGCGTTCTGAAAATAGAAGGCCAGCTAGACTGCCATAATGCAACCCTCTAAACCTGTCTAGGGGGTTATAGGTAACTGTTGTTATTGGAAATGCCAAACTGATGAAATCTATTAAAATTCAATCGCTCTTTCGTACCCAAACTTTGAATATTCGAACCTCTATGGTTCGAACCTATTGATTGAGATGCATTAGAATACAAATGAAATTAAGCTTGGGTTAGACAAAATTACTGCTGTAATGTTTGTGTGGGCTTACATTAATTAAATATCAATAAAAAATGAAATACGCAAAAGTCACCAGTTACACGTTCACGTTTTCAATAATTAAGTTGGCATGTTGTGGAAAATAAATTATGACTTATGTAACGCGTGTGTAAGTTCATTATTATGACCTTGCTGTACGTAAACAATTGAACATCGAAATAACTCATGGGAGAATAATAATGAGGTACCATTTTTCTATTATGTTTTATGTTCGTTGTTATATTTTTAAGGAAGTACAATGACGTGATATTTTTTTTAATGCTTAAACAAAATAAGATGAGCAAATTAGAACCCAGCAACATGGCACCATCAACTTGCTTAGGGTTTTATCAGAAATAAAGTTTGATAATTAGGAATTTAAATTTACCTAAACACTTTTTAAAATAATAAAAATGAGAGAAAAAACTGCATTCACGTACACGGTCATTAGTGTGTCCGTGATCTGCACGTAAACCAAATGGGATAAAAAAATTATGAGGAATTCAAGTAGATTATTACATTTTTTCTATAATTGCGAGGTTAAATTCGAATTTATTTTTCAAATTTCGAGATTTTCTCAGAGAGTGAACTCAAAATTCTGATTTTAAACTTGGAACAGGCCCGCCAAGAAAATGACCTGGGGGGGGGGGTCCCTTATGTTTTGCCTCATGTATTGGGCGCGCGGATCCCTATAATACGCTGTTCAGGCAAAACAAACTAAAATTAAAAAAAGGTTTATCTAATTCATAATTTTCGTTTTGACTTACAAAAACATACAAAAAGTCGATTTATTTTTGAAAATTTTAATTTATTTCAAAATTAGAATTTTTTAATTCCGACCTTCTTGAAAACTCTAACTTTTCAATTAAAAACTTCGACATTTTTGAGAATTCTTACCTTTTTTCTAAATTTCGTTTCTCGTTTTTTTTTTAACTCCGATCCTTTTTGAATGTTCCAACTTTTTTTTTGTTTGAAAATATCCGGCTAACTTCGACTTTTTTTTTAGTTTCTACTTTTATTAAAAATAGTGATTTATAACGAAAATTTCCTCTTATTTCAAAATATTGACTTTTTGAAAATTTCGACTGTTTTTGAATAATTCAGTTTTATTGAAAAATGAGACTTGTTTTAATAACGAAGGCCTTCCACGGCCATAGTCAGTACAGGATATAGTTCTTCCGGGATTGGACCGTATCAAAGAACTACTAAAATGTGTTCCGACGTTTCGCCCACCATCGTAGGGGGCTTCTTCAGGAACAAAGACAAGAAACAATAAATAAAAAGGGAAATTGGCCTTTTCATTCTTTCATTTTTGCATATTCCCTATATGTTCCCTTCTTATTTATTGTTTCTTTTATTTGTTCCTGAAGAAGCTCCCTACGATGGTGGGCGAAACGGTCGAACACTTTTAGTAGTTCTTTGATACGATCCAATCCCGGAAGAAGTATATCTTGTAGAGACTATTTTAAATCGAAATTTGAAAATATTTACCTATTAAAATATCCATTTTTTTTTTGAAATTTTAATTCTTTTCCCAAATTTTTCACATTATTTTCGAAAACTTTCAACAGAATTTTGACTTCTTCGACATTCTGATTTAAATTTGAAATTTTCGACATTTCGACTGCTTTGCAAAATATAGATTATTTTTGGGATATATTGACTTTGTTCAGAAGTTTTAAATTTATGAAAACTTTGGATTGTTTTTCAAAATTAAGAATATTTTTGAAATATTTTGACTTTGTTTAGAAGTTTCGAATTTTTCCAAAAATTTCGCCTTTTTTCAAATTTTGACTTTTTTTAATGTTCCTCTTCTTATTAGCAATTTATATCTTTTTTAAGATTTCACCTAGAAATTTCGACTTTTTTGCAGGTTTCACTTTTTAAAAAATTCAATTTTGAAAATATCGACTTTTTCAACATTTTTACTTTTTGAAAATAACAACATTTTTAAAAAATCCGACTTTAACTTTTTATTGAAAATTTTTAAATGCTTCGATTTATTTTGAAATGTTTGAATTTCAAGTTTTCCATTTTTTTAAATTGCCATGTTTTCCAATATTTATTTATTTTTAAAATTTCAACTTTTTTGCAATTATCGTTTTTTTTTGGTCAAAATATCTATTTTTTACAATATTTCGATTTTTCGTGGAAATTTTAAGTTTTGGTTTGATTAATTTGTTCTAAAAATTTTGATTTTTTGAGAATTGGCAAAACATTTCGACCTTTTCTCAAAATGTCGACTCTTTCACATTATTTTTTTGTAAATTAGGTTATTTAGAACTAGTTTTTTTGAAAACTTGGTCTTTTTGAAATTTGTTTTTAACTTTGATCATTTTCAAAATTTTGACTATTTATCAAATTGGAATTTTTCAATATATTTCGATTTGTTTTTAAAAATTTCGACTTTTTTAGAAGTATCTACTTTTATGTAGACTTAAATTATTTTAAATTTTATTTTGTTTTTGAAAGTTTCGACTTTTTCGAGAGGTTGGATTTTATAAATTCGACTCTTTCACATTTTTTTTTTTGTAAATTAGATTAGCTTATTTAGAAACAGTTTTTTTGAAAACTTCGACTTTTTTGAAATTTGTTTTTAATTTTGATCATTTTCAAAATTTTGACTATTTATCAGATTGGAATTTTTTAATATATTTCGATTTTTTTTCAAAAATTTCGACTTTTTTAGAAGTATCTACTTTTATGTAAATTTGACTTTTTTTTAAATTTTATTTTGTTTTTGAATATTTCGACTTTTTCGAAAGGTTGAATTTTATAAAATTCGAAATTTTCGATCTTTTCTAAGAAATGCTACGTTTTCTAAAAAGGTCAACATTTATTGTCAAAATTTCGACTATTCCTCGAAGTTTTGACTTTTTTCAAAATGTCAACTTTTTTTAAATCTTCGAACTTCTTTTCAAAATTTCAACGTTTTCTTGAATCTTTAAATTTTTGTAAACTCGAATTTTTTAAAAAAGGTTCCTAAAAATTTCGAAATTTTCTGAAAAATCTGATGTATTAAGGTGCAAATTTTCAGGTGGCATTTTATGAAGAAGTATTTATTAAGTTTCAACTGAACAGTTTTAAAAAATTCGAAATGTAGAAGAATTTTCGACTGCAGACAATATAGCTTAATCGGTTAGGGCGGCAGATTTCGCTTCATAGGTCTCACAGGTCATCGGTTCAAACCCTGGCGCCGCTCACTCGTTTGTTAATTCTATTACACGTCTTATTTATAGCTACATATACACTTAACATTAGAGCATGTTGGTAACCCGAAATATCGTGATGGTCAGGGGAAAGGATGTTCGAGTTTAACATGTTATTTTCCAGAAAAAGAAAGCTTCAACATTTTTTAATTCTTGATCCTGGGGCAGCTGCCCCCTTACCTCTTTTTCTCAGCGAACTTCTTTTCAATTGGAAAATCCATTTTTTTAATAAATTTTTCATGTTTTTTAAATGTTCAACTGTAGTATCAAACCTTTCACTTCAACCTTAAAATTTAAATTTTTTCCTAACATTTTAACTTTAAAATAAAAATACTGAGCTTCTTTTAGAATTTTCGACTTTACACTCGAAATTCTGATTATAAGATTAATATTTCTCTAAAAATGTTTAATCATTTAATTTATTAAGCTCCAGTTTAAGCTCGAAATGATAGACTTTTTCTGGAATCATTAATTTTAAAAATTGAAGTACAAATACTGAAGCCAAGAAAGATTAAAAAATACAACAGAGGTTGCTATAACGCGTTTCGATAGTCAAGCTATCCTCTTCAGAAAGATACTAAAGATGATAGCTTGGCTGAGTATTTCTCTGAAGATGATAGCTTGGCTAAAATTGAAATACAAATCTTTTCCCCTGCTGAAACCAAGAAAGATTAAAAAACACAACAAAGGTTGTGTGTTTTTTAATCTTTCTTGGTTTCAGGAGACAAGATTTGTATTTCAATTTTTGAAGATAACCAAAGACCAGTCCGTTCCACCAAAACAACTAATGACAATAGAAAAACTTATCAAATACTGACCAAATTACCAAATCTAGAACAAACCTTATACAAAAAGAACCAATAATTGAACTTGACTTTTCAGTTTATTACGTGCTTGCTGCTGGTTATCTGACGCAGATTTTTGTTAATTCTTCTTCTCAGTGGCGAACGAAGTTACGTACACCGCTAAATAAAATGGCTTGATTTGGAACTAGATCATCAGTACAGTAAACGAAGGTAAGCTTGAGTTGCCATTCTATTGACTGTACTTAGAATTAACCAGTAATTTAAGTCAATAGGAATTTGTAGAATTTTGTGAATTTCAAAGCAAAATATTCTATGCCATCTCTGAGAAGGTTAGACAAAAGTCGAGCATTCTCAACAAGAAATTATGACAAATTAGGTGCCCTTAAAGAACATTCTTCTGGAAAAATATGAATATTGTAGAAAACCTCTCTCCGCAGCGTTTTGACAAAGGTGAATTGAGCCTTTTGAACAAAGTGCTTAATTACGCTCTGCCATCCTCCCGCATCCAGTTTGGAAGATGTTGTGGTGTCCATTGAGAGATCCTTGAGTTTTATGGCTGATGACACCAAAAACTATGTGGGGGAAGTTTGCAGAAAAAGCTCTCTAGAAATTTAAAAAACGTAAGACCATCACACGTAGAGTTAGTATCTCCCTGTAGATGATAGCTTGGCCATTGCTCGTTAGAGCAACCTCTGTTGTGTTTTTTAATCTTCCTTTGTTTCAGGGGACAAGATATGTATTTTAATTTTTAAAGATAACCAAGGACCAGTCCATTCCGCCAAAATTAATTTGGAAGTTGGTTTTTCTAGAATTTAAGCTTCAAGTGAAATATATGAACTTCTATCTTTACCTTGCACTTCTATAATCAGTCATGGATAATGCTTACAGAGTCTGGCACCGATCTTTTCTCGCCAAATTAACATCTTATGGTCTTCCTCAAGGAGTTTGTCATTTGATATCCAATTTTCTCGTTGACAGATCTCTTTAGGTCGTCGTCGCTGACATCTCATCCGAGACATTTGCGATTAACGCAGGGGTACCCCAGGAATCTGTTCTGTCTCCTAGAGCATTTGGTTGACTTCAACGCTTCAAAAACTCAGGCCGCGGTTCTCTCTAAGAAAACATCAAGGGATAATGCAACAAACATACTAATGGACGGTAAAATCCTTCCGATGGGATCTAGTCTGTCTATCCTAGGAGTGAATGCAAGTACTAACTTTCCTTGGGACGATCATCTGCGCGCTATTGCCAAATCCGCCTCTCAGAAACTAGGCTTTCTTTTTAGAGCTAAAAAGTACTGCACATCTCATTAGCTATTAACACTATACAAAGCTCAAGTTAGGCCAACACTATAATACTGTTCTCATGTTTGGAGTTCAGCCCCAAAACACACTTTAGCTCTCTTGGATTCGATTTAAAAAAGAGCGATTCGCCTAATTGTTGACAAGAGTCTGACCTATTTTCTCGAAACACTAGAGCACAGGCGTATGGTTGGTGACTTGTCTCTTTTCTACAAGTTCTATCATGAAAGATGCTCGCAGGAATTAATAGGATTAATCCCCCCAAGGGCAAGATTCTTGAGGCATACTAGACAGTTGGAGGTAGCAAATTCCTGTGCGGTCCAGCTTTACACAGTGAGAACTTCTCTCTACGGAGACTCTTTTTTCTAGAGAACCTCCAAGTTATGGAACTTGTGACCAAAAGAAATTTTTCTCAAAAATTACAACCTATCCTTGTTTAAGAAGAGGGTTCATCGCCATCTATCCTTGTTTCTGCATCCTACTCGCAGTGCTTTGAAAACATAACGGGGTTACCCTTTGCGAGTGAATAAAACTAGAACTTTAGAAATTACAGGAAGTCCTTAAGGGTTTTTAGCCATACACTTTTTTCTGCGCATTTAAAGCGCACTGTTTAAATCGCGCGCGATAAAATGTCAGTCTAACTGTAGAACTGTTCCTTGGGAAAAGAATTAAATCCTGTCTAATTGACTCGAGGTAAAAAATCGTGCGCCAATGGAACGTTGCGTTCCCAATGATAAACTTTTGGAACGGCATTTTCTTTGCATACCTCTTGGAACGAGAGATTGGCACGTCCTGACAAGATCGTGCGAAAACTAAAAGGGGCCTAATATGTCAACTACATCGAAGGCAAAATTCTTCCGCAGTGAAAGTGGCAGAAAAAAGGTGATGCACTTAGAACAGAAGAGCATGATAACTTAATAGATTAACCATACCATCTGCAGATACTAGGACTGACTGAAGGAAATCAAGATTTAAAACTGTACCTTAGTATGTCAAGTGCTAAGGCGAAACTCTTCTGAAGTGAAAACTGCACAAGAAGCAATGTAGTTTAAATAGAAAGAGCATACTCGGTATGTTAATACTAGAAACGAAACTCTCCTGTTAAGGAAAGTAAATTGGGAGAAACTGTTCGCATCCTGAATGAAAGCTTCAGTTTTTAAAAACTGAAGTTTCCATTTAAAAGGGCTATTAATTCCTTCTCGCAACAAGATCTAAACTTTTATTTTTCACGAGAAAACACTTCGTAAACAGTATTTAAAATTGTGTAAGAAAGTTGTGTAAGAAATGTTGAATTAGTTATTAGTAACCATAAGATGTATGGACTGCAGTCTATTTGAAGCATACTTCAAAAGATGTAATTCTGGAGCCTTCTAGACACTCTAAGAATTTTTATGGGAATTCGTACCTTATACTCAGATGTGCGTTGAAGACCTCTCTAGAAGTTGAACGTATTGGGACAGGTGACCTACTTAAATAGTGGCGAGTCGCCCATAAGTTGGGTAGTTAGATATTTGACGTCATAGGAACGTGTGTTTAATTATTTAATGTTTTGTAAGGTAAAACTACTCCATCAACTGCATTAATTTACAACCCAAGTGTGATTCTGATATGAAATCTTTCTTGCTATAACATTTCATAAAGTATCTATCTGGGGCTCTAAATTAACCTTTCAGCAATATCCTTGCAGTCTTATTGTGGTGTTAGTTTAGTGCAAGGCTTTTACTGAAGCCGCAATTTAAAATCCTATTAAATTAACACTGCTGCATCTTAGATATACGCTGCTAATTAGAAGTAATCGCTTATAAAAAAAATGGCGAACACGTAAATTTCCTTGAATTAATGACGATTTAATTACATAGCAGTCTCTTATTTTATCTAATGAAATGATAGTCAACTTTTCATTTATATAGAGCTGTATGCAATTAAATGGTACATGGCGGAAAAATACCCATCCTTATAAGAATACCGAGGATTAATAACAACTTCCAATATCCATTGCTTATTTTAAATTAACTAGAAGTTATAGAGGAGAATGTAGAGAATTGCTACTCATGTGTAAGTTGCCAGTCATAATTTCACTCATACTGCAGGAACTGGCAGAATGTCCTAAGTACATGTGGAGGCAGAAATCATTTGGATATTATACAATAACCTTATCTAAATTACGACGAACACTGACCCCGTATCCATTATGGTAAAATTGATGGAGTCGGTTTCTTCTGATATTTTGAATTTCTTCGGTCGCATGATGTTATAACACAAACTGTTCCTTTGGTTTATATTTCAGTGATCAAGTTAGAAATGTTTCGAGTTTTTATAATAGCTCGCTTCCTTACTCGGTCGAAGATTCAAACATTTGTATTCTAGATTGCCGTTATAAAATTTTATAGAAAATACTGCTTCTCCTGTACTGACTGACTTTATTTCTGAAATAAGTAATTTAATTTACTATTGCAGGAAAAAATACTAATAAATGAAACAGTCACCGGGTTTTAATTGATGTTTCAAAATACAAGATTATCAAGGAAATGATTACATTTTTTAAAAATGGTCCTTTTTTAAGGTTAACAGTGGTAAAGTGCCAAATAAATGGCAGGAAATAAATAGAGAAGCTTTATCAATTGCATACCACGAGCGTCAGCAGGTCTTAAATATTTTAAAAAATAGCATCAGTGTTGATGAAAAATGAATTATTTACAATAACACCAATCGGAAATGATTAGGATCCAAACATGAGGATCTCGTATTGAAAGCTGAAGTGTATCAGAAGCTTTATATGTCAATTTGGAGAGATAATAAAGGTGTTGTAAATTTTAAGCCTTTTCTGGCCAACATCAGATGTGTTCTCCTTTTAAAAAGCAATGGTACATGAGGAAGGCCACAAAGAATTATGTGCCAATGTGCCATGTTGGAAAATTAATAAACCTTGGATGAAGAAGGATGCCACGTCCATCATATAACCCTGATCTTTCACAATCACATCAATTTGAAAATATGCAAAAAAATTTAATTCTGCTAGTCTGTTTGTGTCTACGTAATCTCAAATAGAATTTATTAAATTTTGAATTCAATATTTAATGACTTTGACTCCTTGTAAATGTAGACTGCATAGATTGATTTGTTTTTAAGGGTTACGTGTATTAGATTTATAAAAGTAATTGTTATACATTGTTATACAGTACCAGTACTTTTAATTAACTTCTGGTGAAAACGTTACCGTAGCTGCACACCCAGTTTCCTTTAGAAGGCCTTCTAAATCTTCTTATAAATCCAGGGGTCCATGAGAAAAATTCATGGTGTAGTATCTAGAAGGGATATGCGAGTATGCCACAGTATGAGATAGTTCTGAATCTTACCTACAGTTAGGAGTGTGATTTTTTTGTAATTTATGATGATTTTTTTACATAGCATACCCACTATAATATGAAAATAAAGTCATATGTGCAATTTAGCATTTTTGTTTTATTCTATGGTTTGATCATTTTTATTCATTTTTTTGGCATTGTTGCACGTTACCGATTCGATAATTAAAATTTCGTGAATTGTAAACACTTTATTTCAAAATTATTTGGAAACACTACAATTAGGATTCACTTAACTATCAGACTACCTAACTATCTGTCTAACTGGCTTTTTTTAAAGTTTAATCCACTCGCAAAGAGTAACCCCATTATGCTTTCAAAGCACTGTGAGTAGGATGCGGAAACAAGGATAGATGGCGATGAACCGCCTTCTTAAACAAGGATAGGTTGTAATTTTTGTGGAAAATTCCTTTCGGTAACAAGTTCCACAGCTTGGAAGTTCTATAGAAAAACGAGTCTCCGTAGATAGAAGTCCTCACTGGGTCAAGCTGGACCGCACAGAAATTTGCTGTCTCCGACTGTCTGGTACGCCTCAAGAATCTTGCCCTTGGAGAAATCAATCCTATTAGTTCCTGCGAGCATCTTCCATGATAGGCTGACTAATTCGAGGGAAATATGATTGCGTATTTATACCGTTCCGGTTTCTAGAACGGATCTCCGTACATATTGGGTTGGCGCTCGCCGAGACGTCTAGAAAGCTAACCTGCCGTATGATTCATTCTTGCGGCCGCTTCCCCTTATCAAATGTTTCTAGAGAGTTCCTTACACAACACAATCACCAATACAAATTTTATAACTACAGTTTGTTACAGTATTTTCTAATATCTTATGGTACTTATAGTACATTTTCTAAAATTTCGACTTTTTTTTGAAAATTCGTCCTTTTCCGTTTTTTAATTGCCACCTTTTTAAACGCAAGTCTTGTAAAATTTGTCTTTTTTTTTTGAAATTTGTTCGATCTTCTAATGAAAAGGTAATCATTTCTAGAAAATTATTTATTAGGAAATTTTAAGACATTCTGTTCAAATTGTTATAAAAAAGTGAAAATTCTGCGAAACTTATTTTCTTAAGAAATTAGGATTTTTTTATATAAAAAAAATCTCCGTTTTTCTCGAGATTTCAACCAAGAGAGAAAGTTTGTCCTCTTGTCTCACGCATTCAAGTAAAAATTTATCTTAAGTCGAAAATACTGCTTTCTCATTTTTTTTTGTTCCATTTTGTTCCTAAAATGTTTCTTCCAACGGAAAATTTCGACTTTTTTTAGATCTTTTTTCGAAACGCCAACTATGTGCCCAATCTTTTCCTTTCCCAAAATTTGACATTTTTACTCAAAATTAAACTTTTTTCCTAAAAGTATTTCTTTTTAATCTGTCCTTATGAAAATTTAGACATGTTCCTCAAAATTCGCTTTTTCTCAAAATTTTTACCTTTCAATTTCGACTTTTTCTGCGTAGGGATGGTGTGTTGTAATGGGAAATTTACCACTTTGGGCCATGACGTCAAGAAATGTATGTTATTTAATTGAGTGATGTTTCTCCCGAAATGTGGACTTTTATTTCAGAATTGGTCTTTTTGTCAAAATAGTGACTTTGGTGAATATTTAATTACTTTTAAAAATTTGGCAGTGGCGGGAAATTTCGACTCTTTCTCCAAATTTCATTTTTAATCCAATAAATGTTGATCTTTATTTTGAAATCTAAACTCATTTTGTCAAAATCCTGTTATTTTAAAAATTTTACTTATCAAAATTCTTTGTTTTCGCGAATTTCCAGTTTTATCTTAGAAGTTAAAACTTTTTTGGAAAGTTTGATCTTTCCTTTGAAAATTGCCTTTTTCTGCCAAATTACGCGTTTTGTATTAGAAGTCCTTTGAATTGTTTTAACTTTTTCCTCGACATTTTTTTTTCGAATTCTCGACATTTAATAAACCAAGATACAATTTTAAGAAAAATATGTTCGTAGGAAATTCCAAGGATTTTTATTGGAAATTTTAACTTTTGATACGAAATTTCGGAGTTAAGTTAAAAAATCTACAAAAATTTCGAAAAAATTAATTCGGAAGGATTTTCGGTTTAAGTTCGAGTCTTTTTTAAATTTTACATCGACATTTTAATAAATCAAGCCCAAATTTTAGATAATATTGTTTGATAATTTATAGAATTTTTTTTTCTCTCTCTATATATTTCCAAATTATGTTTAATCTGAATAAAAACTTAAAAATTACTGATAATAGTTTTTTGATCTTCATAATTCATTTCAACTTTCTTTTGATTAATTTCCACATTTCTTATAGAATTCTAGTCGAAAATAAGTTTATTCTAAAATTTCGATCGTTTTCTCGAAATTATGACATTTTTATTCAACTCCACTTTTTGTTAAAAAAGAATGAAGCCCCATTAGCATGGAGAGTTCGAAGTAATCAACCATAATTTACATCATTTTTATTGAAAAATTTGCTTTTGCAAACTTTTACAATAAAAATAACACTTGAAAATTTACCTTTTTAAAAATTTCAATGCTAGCCCTTAAATACAAATTTTTCCTGAAATTTTGACATTTATTTCAAAATGTGAACTTTTCTGTCATGGTCCATATCCATCCTTACTTCCGAACTCAGAGAGTCAAGTTAAAATATATAAATATTAAAGCAGACAAACTGAGTTGATAAAATAAAATTTTTGAAATAAGCCCTCGTGTTAAAAAAATTCAAAAACTTCAAGAGAAAAGTCCTAATTTCCAAAAACATTGAGATTTTCAAAACATTGAAATTTCAAAAATTATAATATTGAAAAAAAGATAATATTTTCAAATAAATTAGAAATTTTGAAAAAGGCTAAATATTTAAAAATAAGTTGAATATTTGCAAATGATCAAAAATTTCAAAATAATCGACATTTTTCAATAAAATCAAAACGTTCAGAAAAAGTGGCATTTTTTCAAGAAAACTTGAAATAAAAAAAAACTCATAATTTCAAGAAAAAGACGAGAAAGATACCTAGAAATTTTCAAAAAAGTTGTAGAAAAAAATCGAAGTTGAAATGTTTAGAAGAAGTAGTTAGTATATAAATAAAACAAATTCACTAATTCAAAATTTACAAAAAAAAAGTTATAATTCCAAGAAAACGACGATATTCTGAAAAATTACCTCAAACATTTTCAAAAATATTATTGGAAAAATATTCATGTTTAAAAAGTTGATATATTTAAAGTAAAAACTTTCAATTTACCTTAAATATTCAAAAGTAGTTAGTATTTAAACAAATGAAATTCAAAATTCAAAAATTTTTCAAAGTCGAAGTTTGGGAAAAAGCCTGACATTTTGATAAAAGTTTATAACTTAAAATGTTGCAATTTTGGACCCAAATCTTCAAAAAAAAAATTATTGGAATATTAAAAAGTTTCAATCGAAATTTTTATAATAAATTCCAGTATTTTCAAAAAGCCAAATCTACAAAAAAATTAAAAATTTTGAAGAAGAGTCTTCAAACAAGGTACATGTTTTAAAGAAGGTAACAATTTTTAAGAGTCCAAGTTAAAAAAAATCAAAATTTCAGAAAAATCGAAAATTATAAAAAATCTAAACTTACGAAAAAACATCAAGAAAAAAAGTCAAAATTGTTCAATAAAGTCAAAATTTTTAACAACATAAACCGACATTTTCCAAAATAAAGGTAAGGAACAAAAAAAAGTTAAAATTTAAAGAGTTCCAATAAAATTTGAGAAAATAGCTGAAATTTTCTAAGACAAATTTTTAAAGTCAAAATTTGAAGTCGACATTTTCAAAATAAGGTAAGATTTCGAGAAAGTCAAAATTTTGAAAAAGTGAAAATGTTAAAAAAGGGAAATTTTAAAATGTTGCAATTTTCAACAAAGCTCAAATTCTTGGAAAAATCGAAATTAAAAAAACAATTAAATTTTTGCGAAAAGTAGATATATCTTCTGTTACATAAAAAATGAATAATGGACCAAAGCTGTTTTAGTTCATTTCAAAGTTTTTAGTATTGAGTGCCTATGTGACTCAAAGGAGGTACAATAAGTACATAGTTTAGTACAGGATATACTTCTTCCGGGATTGGACCGTGTCAAAGAACTACTAAAAGTGTTCGACGTTTCGCTCACCATCGTAGGGGGCTTCTTCAGGAACAAAGAAAAGAAACAATAAATGAAAAGAGGAATATGAGGGAATATGCAAAAATGAAAGAATGAAAAGGCCAAGTTTAAAACATCAGAGCACGGTAACTCAGTATGTCCACCATACGAGAGGCGAAACTCTTCTGAATTGAAAATTGGTACAAAGGATAAGAAAGTTTAGACAGAAGAGCACGGTAACTCAGTATGTGCACCATACCAGAGGCGAAACTTTTCTGTTATGTTCTATTTCTTTGTCTCAGAAGAAGCCCCCTACGATGGTGGGCGAAACGTCGAACACTTTTAGTAGTTCTTTGACACGGTTCAATCCCGAAAGAAGTATATCCTGTACTGACACTGGCCGTGGAAGCCTTCGTTATCAAGTACATAGTTTAGTTGAGAACAGCAGGGATAAATGGTAAAAATCTACTAACAGGATGAAATTGCACTAGGTTTGATTGTTTCTTGATAAGAATTATTAAATTACTGAAAAATGGCAAAATGCTGTTAAAAAAAATATAAAATAATTGTTGATAACAATTCAGTACTTAAGCAGAAAAAAGGAGTAAATTAGGTGTATTTTACCTTAAAAACGAATTTGGTCATACCTAATATGGGTGTGTTATAAATGAATCCATAAAGTATATGGAGAATTATAGAAAGTCCTATTTTATACTCTAGTGCAAGGAAATGTTTAACTCTCCGCAAATAATAACATTGTAAATTTAAATAACTATAAATTGCCTTTCTGCAACCGAAAATTCTTCGTAAATGATATGAAATTAGCCATAGTAAATAGTAGTCATTGCGGCATTATCTAATAGCAAAATAAATTACTTATTCATACCGTGCAATTTTTTTTCGTTTGAATATGTATATTTTAAATACTAAGCTCCCTTTTCCAGAAGATAATTGCTTAAACTATGCTTTTAAGATATTAGCCACTTTCTCTTACAAAACACTCATAAAAGAATACATATTTATGGAAATGTTATGTTGTCTGCCGGTTATTTAGTATTCAAAACGTATAATATTGTTACTAGATCTTCTTTGGCCAAAGTCTGTATAAGATATACTTTACGGAATTAAACTGTATCAAGGAAACTATCGATTCGACGTATAGGTCACCATCGTAAGAATCTTTTTCAGAAAGAAAAATCGAACTACAAACATAATAGCAGGATAGCACAGTACATCAATCGTACTGAGACCAAGTTAACAAAGAAGAATAAAAACCAAAATTCAAGACTCACTAACTCAATGATACCAGAGACAAAATGCTTTTGAAAAAAAAAACACAATGGTCAAAATTACACTCACTTGGTATATCAGTTATATCAGAAGTAAAAGTCTTCTGCAGGGAAAGTCAAATAAAACCAATATTCAAAACCGAAGAGCACGATTAGAAGGTCAAGCATATCAGAGAAGAAACTCTTTTGGAAGTGGTAGAAAGGGAGGTAAAATAGTCAAGGCGAGAACAGGAAGTTGGGATATTGGTCCATTTAAGATAAAATCCTTTGGGAAGAAGAGTGGGATGAAGCAATAATTAGTAACATAACGGTAACGTAACTAAGGTACGATACGTAACGCGTGTTAATCATACCAGAGTAATTAAGGGCAAATTCTTCTGAAGTGGTGATAGCACATAAGGCAGAAGCGAAAACTCTTCTGAGAAAGTGCAGATAATTTGAGATAGAAGAGCACAATAACTCAGTTTGAGCTTAAACACCTTCTGAAGTGAATGTGGAAGAAAGCAAATTAATTAAGGTAGAAGATATACTTCTTTAGGGATGGGAACATGTCAAAGACTTACTAAAAGTGTTCGACGTTTCGTTCATCATCGTCAAATACTTCTGTACCTTAGCTTTCACAAGGTAGAAGAGTATGGTAATTCAGTATTACCATCATTTTTGAAAACTGAAAAACAAATTTTGTCCCCTGAAACCAAGAAAGTTTAAAAAACACAACAAAGGTTGCTCTAACGCGTTTCCATCCATCCAAGCTATCATCTTCAAAGAGATATGAGCGTTAGGGCAATCTTTGTTGTGTTTTTTAATCTTTCTTGGTTTCAGGGGACATGATTTGTTGTTCAATTTTTGAAGATAACCAAGGACCACCAAAAAAAAAATCATTTTTGAGGCGAATGTTGCAGGGAAAGTCAGATGAAATCAGAAGACACTAACTCAGTATGTTAACCATACTAGATGTAAAATTCTTCTACAATTGAAGGCGACTTAATGGCAAAATAGTCAAGATAAAACAGCTAATACAGGATGTCAGTCACGCTAGAGGCCAACTCATTTGAAATACAAGCGGTACAAGAGCACACAATAGTCATAGAAGTAATTGTGTTTTTTGATCTGATTCTGGTTTTGTTTCTGTCAAAGATTCTTAAAATGGTTGAATATTTAAATAATTCTCGTCAGGAATCAAATTCCGAAAATCTTGATGTCGTAAAAGGCAAAACTTAAAAAATGCTACAATTAGATTCTCTACACATCATCGAAGGGAAACTATTCCCAACATTATCATTATAAACTTTGAAATTGTTTAATTGTTTCCTGTTATAGAAGAAGCTAAAAGATAAAATAAGTTGAATACATCGATACTGAATCAGCTTCAATTGTCCATAAAACAAAAAGACAATAGGAATCCATCCACAGTTTCACCAATGCTGTTATGGAACTCATTTTAATAGAATAGACCATTAGGATACTTCCAATTTTCGAATTCATGAAATTGACCATGAACAACAATAAGCGATGGTTCGGTTTTAAGTAGATCAATGATCCATTAAAGGTAACCTCCCACTGCTTCATTGGCGCAAACAAAACAAAACTAATATTTTTCTAAGAGAAAGGAATGCACAAGCTAAATGTAGGAGGTGCGATTTGAATAGAATCCTACAATTATAGTTAACTAACTGTCCGCGGAAGAGTGAATGCATGTGTGAAGGTACCTTCGTAGCGGTTCCTATTGTTAACATTGGACGGATCTATGTAGTGAATGCAAATACAACATGCAGCAAAGCTGTTACCACATTCGATTTCATAATTTTATTAGACTGAATTCCTAACGCTTAACTTGGAAGCAACGATTTCTTAGGAGCTAAGATAGATTTTACTTTTATCCTGACCAGAGGAATCTCTCAGAAAAACTGCCATTTTTACATCATCTTCAAGTTTGAGAATTTTGCCTGCATTCACGTATTGGCGCTTTTTTGATGATAATTCTATGCACGTGGATTGAACATAAAGAAAAAAGATGTTCAGTTGTACTAAAATTGAGCCACACACTATGAAAAATTTGCTTAAAGTAGTTCGCCTATCAGTTGCTTTTCTATAGATTTTCTTTGAATTTCTGTCAGATGCTACTAACAGTTTACCTTCACACCGGCAAAATTAAAACACCCGTACCGGTACCGCAGCCACGATATTCAGTGAAAAATTTACGATTTTTAATATGTACAGTATGGACGAAGAATGTTTAGAAGAGATCTTAATTTTTGCCACCAAACCTTTCTGTAGATTTCGATAAAAAGTAGACTGACCTTGTGAATGAAATAGTAAAATATGAGGATTTCTAGCGGTATTATTTTTGAGTAATCGCAATTTGAAATTATACATCTCACAGAATTTCGATGTTTCATTACATATGTTAAGCAAACACCTTCAAGTAATTAGAAACATAGAAGTTCCACTACTCCTTTTAGATGTCTTTGGCTGCTTTGGTTAAGGCTTCGTCGCAAAAATCTGGCACATAAACACTGTTGTCGGCTCAGAAAATCTACTGAAAAGCAGCTTGGAAAGTATTATTGTATCCAGGCCCACAGTCTATGCTAAAAATCGAGTAGAGGTGGCAGTCTGTTGCTGTCTCGTTATTCGTTATAAGGCAGCGCAGATCTAACGTTTTCAAAATTTTTAGCTACAGTTACTGCAGGTGAACTACCTTAAATGTAAACTAGATTATCTCTGAATTCGTATAGTGGCTTTGTGGAATGTGTGTGTTAGAAATATTATAAGCGTGGGAAATGTATTTCCGCATAATTGCAAAAAATGTGTGATATTTTTGCACTTAAAAAATGCGCTTGGGAACGTTTCTATTGAAAGTAACCCTTAAACATGCGTTAATTGTTCAAATCAGGAAGAAACACAATGCACGAGAGTGTGAACTATTGCACTGTAAGTGTTTCTCACTAGTTATGATTGTTGTATAGTTGATATGCACATATTATATTTTATTTGGACCATTCTGGGCAGTACTGGATTTCAAAGAATAAATTCCACTTGGAAAATAAATTCTGTGTCAGAAAATTGTCGCTGACAGTCTGCTCTAATAATAACAATGAAACTAAAAATGATTACAAGTTTAAAAATAATTTTAATATGTACTAATTGCGATAAACCAAGTCTCTTTTTATTTAGCATATTTTTATATCTATAGCGCCACTCGACTTAAAATTGTAATGTAATTTGTAAATGTGTTGTTTTGTAACCGTTATCCGCGATATATCTCAATGCTTTTATCTGGTGGCCATTCCGAGAAGTTCGTATTTATTGGTATGGGTTGAAATGCAAATCTTGCCCTCTGAAACCAAAAAAGATTAAAAAACACATCAAAGATTGTTTTAACGCGTTTTGACAGCCAAGCTGTCATCTTCAGAGAGATAGAAGCTATCATCTTCAGAGAGATAGAAGCTATCATCTTCAGAGAGATACAAGCTATCATCTTCAGAGAGATACTGAAGATGATACCTTGGCTAAGTATCTCTCTGAAGATGATAGCTTGGCTATCGCAGCCTTTGTTGTGTTTTTTAATCTTTCTTGGTTTCAGGGCACAGGATTTGTATTTCAATTTTTGAAAATAACCAAGGACCAGTAGTTCAACCTAAATTGGTACGCGTAACAATACGCAGAACCATCACGTATAGAACGCTCTTTTGTAGAGAACATTTTCTATACATGTTACGAAAATTATGCAATATACTGCCTGTTGAGAAGATCTTTTAAAGTAAACTAATGTTGGTGATTTTTTCATGTTGAATGTTGATGTTTAATGTAGTTTAGATCATGTGAAAGAAGTAACCAAAAGAAACTACTCTAACATACACGCCTCTCCCATTTAAGATTCAAAATTTTGGAAGCTGGGTCGACATTTTCACTTCATTTTTCAAAATACCTATCGAGTTTTCAGTCCAATACTTTTTTAATTTTTTGCCTATACTCATAAATTTTTGACTTTTATCTTGATATTCTGGGGCCAAAAATTTAAAGTTGGGTCTTTAAAGTTAAATTTTCTCCCTTTTTTAAAAAAAAAATCTATGATAATCCGAGATTAAATTCGAAATTGTAAGCTCCATCCAAATAAAATTTTTTCTCGGAATTTTGACTTTAATGCCAAAATTACACGCTACATCTGCTTAATAAATCTCTGATTTACTGATAGACCACACACAGTCTAAACCGGTGGTTGAGAAGCTTAGGGAGCATGAAGTTGCACACAGGTTTTCCCCACAATACGTATGTGAGTACTAAGAGATAATTTTAACAAAGTTGAGCCTCTAAGGTGGTAAAAATGGGTATTAAAATTACTTCAAATGTATGCAATGAATAATATACGCGATTACATTTTAAGTTGCCTATACAGTTGAGAGTAACCTCGTTGATAAATGTATTCCCACATTAATTTATCCAAATTGTTGTAGGTGATCACTGCATTTTTTAACTTTTAACGAGTTCTTTTTTTTTTTAATATAAACTTCTAAGCATTTAATTTTAAAACTTGAAATTATGGTTTTAATTTGGCACCTTGGATGTTTAAATCGAAATCTGAAGCAACAGTTTTTTAGACATTTTGAAGTTTCTTCTCGAAATTTCATCATTTCCAAATTTTACCTAAAAATTTCGAGAAAAGTTTTGTAGAAATTCGAATATTTAAATTAAAGCTAAAATTTCGATTTCCTCTCTTTGTTTCAAAATTGCTATCTAGATTTTGAGCTCAAAAATTCTTCCAAATTTTGACTTTTTATAAAATTTTTCAGTTTAAATTTGAAAAATATTCCTTGTTAAAAAACCAGATCTAAACACAAAATTTGGTAAAGTTAAACCTTCGTTGTATAGGATTAATTCAAAATTTTAAAAATTCGCAATTTAGAAAGTCAGGTTCTTGAAAAGAATTTAAAATTTTCTGAACCAGGTAAATTTTCCGAGGAAAACGTCAATATTTTCAAAAAATATTTGAAAAATGGGAAAATTTTTGTAAATAATACTTTTTAAAATTTTCACTTTTTGTGAAAAGTCGAAGTTTTAGAAAAGATAAAATTTTGAAAAAAGTTTAAATTCCGAAAAAAAGCCATTACTCTGAGAAAGTGTCGAAATTTTTATGATAACAAGTCAAAAGTTTAGAAAAAAATGAAAATTATTAAGATTTCAAAAATTTCAAAATATTCAAATATCTGAAAAACGTCTAATTGTCTAAAAGAGTGATAATTTTTAAATAATAGTCGAATTTTTCAAATAAAACATCAACTGACTATATAAAAGTCAAAAGTTTTAGAAAAAGTGAAAATATTTGAAATAAAAAGTCAAAGTTTTCAAAAAAATCAAAACTTCCAGAAATACTATAATGCACAGACCAATATAGGTTTGAACATTTAGATTCGAAGTTTGGAAACCAAATAGCGGTTTCGATCTTGTTAGATCTCGTTAGTTTGGTATATCCAACTCGAATGCTAATAAATGTTCCCACAAGTAAGTACTAAAACATTCACAGACGTCAAGCGAGTGACTCTTTAGTACTACCACCTATTGGTCCATAGAGAAACTATGGCCATCGCCAACAATGTCGTATGCAAGAAGAATGCAACCTAGACTACAAATTCATGCAGCCCTCCAGGCGTGTATAGTGAATCATAGGTAGCTGAACTACCAACAGTTGAAACACTGCCACCTAGCGAAGCGGTTGCTCTCTAGGATAGTTCCCAGAAGACAAGGATTCTATAATGCACAGACCAATAGGTTTGAACATTTATTAGATTCGAAGTTTGGAAACCAAATACCGGTTTCGATCTTGTTAGATCTCGTCAGTTTGGTATATCCAACTCGAATGCTAATAAATGTTCCGACAAGTAAGTACTAAAACATTCACAGGCGTCAAGCGAGTGACTCTTTAGAAATATTCAAGAGTTTGAACAGAGCGAATAATGTGAAAAACAAAGAGCTTTTCAAAAAATATTTCAACCCAATCAGATATTCTCTGTGTCTTCTTTGCAAAGTTTCGTTAATTCCATTCCTGTGGAGTGGCATTTTTTTCTCCTGTTGCTTCTTCCGCAATCGCTGTTTGGGTCAATCTATTAAAAATTGTCTAAAAGAGTGATGATCTTTAAATATTAATCGAATTTTTCAAATGAAACTTTAACTTTAAAAGAAAAAGTCAAAGTTTTCAAAAAAATCAAAACTTCCAGAAATATTCAAAAGTTTGAACAAAGCTGAAAGATTTGAAAAAGTGAGTATTTTAAAAAAGAAAGAGGTTTTCAAAAAATATTTTAACCCAAACACATATTCTCTGTATCTTTTTTGCAAAGTTTCGTTAATTCCATCCCTGGTGAGTGTTTGGGTCAATCTATAAAAGATTGTCATTCCTTAACTAAAAAAGACAACTGAACATTAGACGCCTGAAAAAAGCATCTGTCGAAGAAAATGCCACTCAACAGGAATGGAACCCAATCAGATTTATAAAAATGTTTCAAAATTACGAGAAAAAGGTTGAAATTTTGAAAAATATCAAAAATGTTGGTCAAAATACTAAAAAAATTCGAAAATAAATCAAAATTTTAAAGAGACGAAATTATGATGTGATAAAATTTATAAAATAAGTTAAACATTTGGAAAAAATCAAAACTAAAAAAAATTGGAAAATTTTAAATTCGAAATTAATATAAAATAAAGTCGAAATGTTAAAGATAGTCGAAATGTTAAAAAAAGTCAAAATGTTCAAGAAAGTCGAGGCTTTTAATGACAATGAAAAAATCAGGTTTTTCAAAAAATAAATCGTTATTTTTTGAAGGTCAAAACTTTAAGAAAAAGTCAAATTTTGAAAACAAGTCAAATTTTGAAAACAAGTCAAATTTAAAAAACAAATCAAACATTTAAAGTGGAAACAAATTTAAACTTCCAAAAAATTTAGATTTTCAAAAAAATTAAATATCCTAAAAGAATCGAATTTAAAAACAGTCAAAAAAGTTAAAATTTCGAGTTAAATTAAAAAGAAAAGGTCTTAATTTTCAATAACAAGATGGGAGGTTTTAAAAATGGCAAAATGTAAAAAAAGAGTTAAAATTCTGCAAAAATATAAAATTTCTATAATTTTGGTGGAACGAATTGGTCCTCTGTTATCTTCAAAACTTGTATTTCAATTTTTAAAATTTCGAGATGAAATCAAATTATGCAAAATTTGAAATATTGAAAAGCAAATTTTTGGAAGAATTAAACTTTACAAAAAAAGAAAATTTTTAATAAAGATCCAAGTAATTGAAAACAAGTTTGTAATAAAAATGCAAAATTTTAAAGAAGTTGGATTTTTCAAAAAAAATCAAAACTTCGAAAAAATCGAAATCTTCTTAATGAAGTCAAAATTTTGGAAAAAATTGAAATTTTGGAAGTTGAAAGAGAAAATGTTAACATTTTGAAAATAAAATAAATTTTTAAAATGGGCTAAAATTATAAATAAAAATCGAATTCTTTAAAAAAAGTTGGAATTTTTAAAAAAGGTGACCTTGAGTTTCAGCTAGACGAAGGCGCAGAGGTTGGTGCGTGTTCTAATAAAATATCATTATCTCTCTGATATCTTGGGTATCGAAATGCGTTAGAGCAACCTTTGTTGTGTTTTTTAATCTTTCTTCGGTTTCAGGGGACATGATTTGTATTTCAATTTTTAAAGATAACCAAGGACCAGTCCGTTCCACCAAAAAAAAAATATATATATGTGATAAAGTTGCTGTAGATCTTTTCGATGAAAATGCTTAGCTTTTTATATGTACGTATCTTTTCCGATGGAAGGCTATCGTATACTTAATACGCTAATGTGGGGCTTGGAGGAATATATTGTTATTACGCTTGATATCTGCCTGCTAAGGAAACGACCCACTTAAACGCATGTTACGAACATTACTGTTTCTTTGGATAATGGTTAAAAAACTGTTAACTGTGAGAACATGATTTTGCTTTATTGACTAGTTTTAGTATCTTCTTATTTTACCTTCTTTCTTTATCATTTTAGTGTTGCCTTTTTTGTTAATTAAATGAAAATAATTGATTATCGTTGAAAAGTACGCCAGAAGCTAATTCTCCTTTTTTTAAATTTATGCTCTATCTTTATGATCTCATTTGACACTAAGATGACTATTAACATCTACCAAGTTGTTGCTGTTAATTAATTACTCTAATATTGCAAGGGTACAGAAAATGAAAAAAGTAGCATGTTACTCTAGATTCTGATGACACCGATGACGTGTCTAAATGTCTAAGCAAACAATTAACATCAAACATTAACCCAATCCAAATTCAAGGCTTTCATAATTAATTATTGCTAATTTTTTGTCCATTCCATGATCAAACCAATAATATTTTGATGTTTGAGTATTTGTTTTCCTAATAAGATCGTTTTAAATTCATATTTTCCAAACTCGTGATAGGTCACGAAATGTAAGTTTCGCAATTTATTTCTCAAATATCTGCTTGTAATTCTCCTGAATTCATTTTTATAATATTTTCCATTTATATCGATTTGTAGAAATTAGAATTTGTTTAGAATTGTATAGATTAATATAGACAATTCATTTAAATAAAAAAAGTTTCTTTTGACATTACCTAGTTTGTTATAATAGGGGAGAGGTTTAAGTGATCAACTTTTACAAATTATAAAATTGCAAACGCTATTTGGTTAGATTTTTTAAACTTATTATTAAATTTACTGCCTTTGTTATAATTTTCTCTTTAGTTTGCCTTTTATGGAAGATTCGAAAGTTACCTTCAGGAATATGGAATGCATTTCGATCGAAGCATTATTGATTCGTTATTAGACTTGCACAAGTGTAACTTATGACTTGTTTAAAGATTTCTAAATCCTCCTTTTTCTTCGTTTTCTTCTATACATTTATTTTATAATGTTATGCAAGTAACTAAAAAATTTCATAAAGAAAGTGACATCAATGTCTGTTTCCTCTCTAAACTAATTTGATTTTATAAATTCTATTTTAGTAGTTTAATTTTTTAGTTTTTATGATTTGTTCAAAATATCTAAATCTTTTAAAAGGCATTCTGCTATATTTTGTAACGGAATGACTTTCAAAGCATAATAGAAAGACAAACTTGCGTTAAAGTTACCCTTCAAATGGGAAAATTTTAATTCGTAAGTTTTTACGTTTACATCGCAAAGAAATGTGCCCGTGGCTGATTTTTGAACTATTGTTTCTACCCCTGGAGTATTTTGTTATGAATATATCAAATAGTAAGTGTACATCAGACTTCAAACTTTAAGATTAGTTTTGCACAATGCGAATTCGAGCGCGTTTTTCTAATTCATCCGACCGATTGGGCTCATAAAATTCTCAAGCGAACTTTCTATTTCTACCTACCGTCAACGTCCAACTGTCGTCCCTTTAATCGAGATAGTTACTTAAATGTTCAAGGGCACGTGATCCGCTGGGAATTTTTTCAATTGCTAGATGTAATACACAAAAAACTTTGGTCTATATTAAGTGACCCGATGAAAAATGTATCTGCTGAAAGATGTAACACACAGATACTTGTTTAATATCTATTTGATGAATATATAATATACATGCGCTCTCTAATATTGTGCTGATAAAGAAGGAAAAAAGAAATAATCATGAAACGCAAGGGCAAACTAAGGCAGGTAGAAAATATGAAGGTATAATGATGATATGAGCCGAGAGGAAAGGGAAATACAGGAAAAAATATGCAAAGGCAAAAAGGAGAGAGAAATGGAAAAACGGTTAAGAAAGGTTTCCAGAAGGTAATAGTAGATGGACAAGGCTGGGGTTTGAACAATGTCTTAAACCGTTTCGAAAAAATAGAAAAGAAAATGCTCGCCTCAAAAAAACTAATAACAAGAAAGGAAAGGAATTTTGACCCGGCAAAGGAAAAGGCTATGAAAAAGTAAAAACAAAAAAATACTAAACAAAGAATTAATATGGGCCTATGAATGTAAGAGGGACTTTTGGACCTGGAGAGTTGAAAATGTTAATACGAGAAATTAAAAATACCAATTGGATATGGTCGCAATACAAGAGACAAAGTAGTTCGGGACGACGCAGAATGAATAAGATTTTATAAAGTGAAGGGGATACCAGAAGACGAGGAGTAGGCTTTATGGTACAGAAAGTAGGAAGATGCAGAGTGCTACCTTTCAAACCGGTACCAGACGGTTATGCATCATTAAGAAAAAAGGACAACAAAGGAATATTAACATTGTAAATCTGCATGGCCCGATAGAAGACGCGAAAGAGGAGGAAAAAAATTAATTTTACCGAAAGTCTAGATTACGAATATGAAAGACAGCCAAAAAAAGATATTAATATTATAATGGGAGATGTTAATGCGACAATTGGGAAAGAGGAAATGTACACAGTGGTCGCAGGAAAACGCATCAAGAAACAAACAATAATGGAGACAGAAAATAAGTTTTGCGATGAAAAAGCGGATGGTAATAAGAAGTACGCCATTGAGACGAAAAGAGGATACATAAAGGCACATGGGTATCCCCAGACCATAAAACGATGAACCAGATAGATCATGTAATAGTAGAAAGGAAAGATATGGAGTATATAACCAAAATACTGACTATGAGACTAGTGGAATTTAATTGGATCATTTTCTTATCAAGGCGACTTGTTAAAATGAGTGCAATAGAATAGGAAAAACAAAAAATAATGAAAGCACAAAAAAGGAAATGTAGTTCAAGGCTGTTGCACCAGAAACAAGTACATAATAAATACAAGTAGAAAATAAGTGAAGGATTAGTTGCAGTAACAAAGTCAGAAGAAACAGAAAGAGAGGTGGAAAGCTATAAAAGCAAGTAATAGTAAGAGCAAATAAGGAGGTTTTAATAGCCAGAAGAAGAAAATAAAAAGTCAAAGACTGATATGATGAAGATGAGCAAATTTCAGAATTGTTAAGAAAAGCCATACAAAAGATGCTAAGCGAAAATCATAAAAGTAGTATAGAAAACTATAGAAAAATAAGAAGAGAAACGAAAAGAACATGTACAATAATTTTTTTTTGTGGAACGGACTGATCCTTCGTTATCTTTAAAAATTGAAATACAAATATTGTCCCCTGAAACCAAGAAAGATTAAAAAGATGATAGCTTGGCTGTTGAAACGCGTTAGAGCAACCTTTGTTGTGTTTTAATCTTTTTTTGGTTTCAGGGGACAAGATTTGAATCTCAATTCTAAAAAAAACGTAATGAAAGTACGCTAAGGGAAATAGAAGAAAAGTTCCAGAAAAAAGAAATCAGAAATTTCTATCAGGAAGTCAAAAAAATAAAAGTAAAGGTACCAGAGTCAATGTGAATTAATTAAAGATGAAGAAGGAAGGCTAATCAGCGAAAAAGGAGAAATAATGGAGCGATGGAGAAACTATTATAACGATTTACTTAACCAGGAGAAAGAAGAAAGGAGAATTAGAGCAGGAAGAGGAAAGGTATGAAAAAGAAGTGGAACCGCCGACTAGAAACGAAATGAAGGAAAATATCAAAAGACTGAAAAGTAATAAAAGCCCGGGAGCAACTGGAATAACAGCGGAGATGTTGAAAGCAGGTGGAGAACAGCTGCAGGAATGCATATATGAGCTGATTAGAGGAATATAGTAAACAGAAAAAATGCCGGAAGACTGGAACAAAGCAAGTATATACTCGATATACGAAAATGGTCGATACGTTGCAATGCTCGAACTATAGAGGAATATCCTAGCTGGAAACATGCTATAAAGGATTGGCACAATGTCTGAGAAGAAGACTGAACAAAAGGACGACTACCAAGCAGGGTTTAGATACAATAGATTTGCAACAGACAAAGGTTTTATGCCAAAAGAAATACAAAGCAGTTGTTACGAATACACGAACACCCTGTATGTACTGTTTTTAGATTTTAAACAAGCATACGACCAAATTAATAGAGAAAAGATGCATCAGACGATGACGGGGCTAAAAATATTTAGAAAGCTAATACATATCACAAAAATGACACTAAAGAAAACTAAAAATGAGGTGGTATGGAAGAAAAAACAACATTTGAAGTGAAACAAGGCCTTAGGCAAGGCGAACCGATGTCGACGGTACTATTCAATTTGGTGTTAGAAATAATAATAATGATAATAATAATAAGTCAAATAAAAACAGAAGAGACAATATTCAAAAACGAACACCAATGTCTAGCCTTTGCTGATGATTGTAAGAATTGTGTCCAAAAGCAAGAAAGAACTAAAAAAAGTGGTAAGGCAGCTAGATAAAGAAGCGGCAAAATTTGGGTTAAGAATAAACCAGTAAAAATCAACATGTATGATCATGGAAGGAACTGAAGCTGATACAGACTCTGAACTGACAATGCAAATGGATGGGAAGGAGTATCTATTCCAAAGAGTAAGTCATTTCACATACTTAGGAAGTCAAAATTGAGGAAAATGGACGAGAATAATATGAAATAAAAGCGAGAATAGCAAAAGGAAACAGAAAATATGGAATGATGAGATCGCTCATGAGATCCAAATTTGTTTAAAGCAAAAGCAAAGAAAGAATTCATAAAACCGTAATACGCGGATGTGAGACATGGGTTTTCAATAAAACAGAGGAAGAAACAACTAGAACGATGGGAAAGAAAAATGTTAAAGGTCATTTATGGGTGGATTAACACAAGCAGATGGAGAAGATGAAGAAATCAAAATTTTATATGATGAACCTAAAATAACAGCAAACATAAGAGCACGGAGAATTAGATGGTTAGGCCATGTACAAGGAAAGCGGAAACAAGTCAAAAATGATGCTAAGTCGAAGACCAATAAGTAAGAAAAGAAAGGGACGATCTCGAAAAAGATGGTTCGATAGCGTAATGAAAGATCTAAGGAAACTGAGTATAGAAGAGTGGAGAAATAAAGCATTGGACAAGAAAGGATGGAGGAAAATAGTCGAAGAAGCTCAGGCGCATATTATAATAACACATGAAGTGTAATATTCTAGAAAGAATTCTGTACGCTCTGGACCTACAAGGCCTACGGAGCGTTTTGATTTATAAAGAAGGGATCTGTCATCATGTTAATTTATTAAATCAAACTTCAGAAAAGTTGCAATAGAAGGATTTCCGAGAATATGTAACGCAGGCGGCTCCAAAATTCCATACGCCGAAAATGTGTTCAAGATTAGTGGAAACTCCTTGGAGATTAACAAGGATAATTAAGGATCGTTATCATCATCATCAAATCCAATCTGTTGAAACCACCAAAGATTACAGTAAAACTAAACATTCACCATTCAATGATCAACTAAATTAAGGCGAATGTAGGAGTGCAATTAAGTATCAACCATAATCAAAACAATTGTCCTTTGGAAGTGATTTATTAGGAAGGACAATTAAAATTAAATGAGTTCCACCTCGATTATGTTAGATAAGAATTATCTGCGTAAGTTGATGTACAAAAGCGAATAGAGAAGGTTAAACAAAAAGATAACGTGTTTCATAACTTTAAGTTCGACGGTAAATTCTTTCCTATCAGTTAACTGGTTATGTCACGAGAGACCATAAACTTGGTATTAAGGGAGTGGGCAATTAAAAAAGAAAAACTTAGATACTTTTACTCAGTGATCTAAGTGCTGCTTATTTGGCCATAAACACAGTAATTATAATTGCAATAAACATCAAAGCAATTATAAGAGCATCATACAGTCATTTTTCATATTAAACACATGTACTGGTGCGTTTGTTACCTGCCTTTGGACATTGCCGCCTGTTACAATGTATACGCGTGGTAGTGACATCAAAAACATAGAAATAGAATTAGTTTCTCATGTTGGTCGTGTTCAATCAAATTTGCATTTTTTAATTAATACTCTTAAATAAACAATGACGCACTTAAAGACTCTTTACAACGCATTAACTTATATTACAACACATATGCTTCAAGGATTGTAATAATTAAACCGTTATAACATCATAACATTGGCCAATGAATTATGGTATTTTAAAAATGTATACTTTCTTTATTACTTCTTACGAAGAGGAGTTCAAATTATGAAAAAAGGAAGAATATAAGGAACCGTGCTCAGCCAGAAAAGCTGGAATATTTATTGTATTTAGAGCTGAAACAAAGACCGGTTTCGATCTTGTCAGATTTAGTTAGTTGTTGGATTTTCAGTAAAGACGTCTAATGTTACTTATCTAATGATAGACGCTGAACGAATTGAGGTATGACCATATTACATGGGACAGTTGATTAAAAAGTGATTCTTAGAAACTAAATTGACAAA
Source organism: Dastarcus helophoroides (assembly GCA_028583605.1). Classification (NCBI taxonomy): domain Eukaryota; kingdom Metazoa; phylum Arthropoda; class Insecta; order Coleoptera; family Bothrideridae; genus Dastarcus; species Dastarcus helophoroides. The sequence goes on from CM053328.1 coordinate 31,584,582, forward strand.
CTTTTTGTTTTCAAGAGCAGGAAATATTTGTTCACGATATAAGTGAATAACACCCACGCAATTGCTGGTTCAACATTTTTTTTGATCAATTTGATTTTTTTAAGACAAGAGACCTTAAATTGCAAGGTTTAACATAATATTTGCTTAAAAAATTTCCTGACAAATATCCATTACTTCAGAATTCCCTGATCCACATAACCTGCAAATTAGGGTTTATACAAAAACCGACATTTTAGAAAATCGGTTTTCGAATAGTAATTTTTCCAGAAAACCGGTTTTAACCGGTTTCGAATTTTTATAAAAAAATTTTTTGCTCGAATATTCTGTAATTCGGACAAAAAATTTTAACAGAAAATTTAGAGTGATTAAAAGCAGTTTTTGACTGTCATTATTTACTGTTCAATTTTATTGACAGTAAAATTTTTTTATGCAATTTAGTAGAACAAAGAAATAATAGTTGACCAGGATTAAATAACTTTAAAAACAATTATTTGTTGTTTACGCATAATTTTCACATATAAGGATGTAAATATTTTTCTAATAGTGAAACGAGTTATTCAGCAAAGGGTTCGAATAAATAAAAACAATATATTTTCATATTTTTATAATAACCATATTATTTTTTAAAAAAACAATGTTATTAGATACAGATGGGTACTTATTAAAAACAATTACAAAATATATAACTGTGTATTTTATAATGTAAATTATAATCAAAGCCGAAAGACAAGAGTAAATAAAGTTTATGCATACATACTTATTAAATTTTAGTTTCAAGTTGATGTAGGCTAATATTTAAATATCTTCGATTTCCTTTACTAGTCCATTCATCTATAGTTATAGAAAATGTTTGCCCTTTATTCTTCATACAATTTAATTCATTTATGGTTTTATTTTTTATAGTTTCATAAAACTTATAAATAAGATTCATAACTCAAGAATTATTTTGTGGTAAGCAATAATTTCGTTGTTGCAATGACTCTCGTATGAACGAGCTATTTGTTATGCAATTAATAGATAGTCCATCCAATGCAGCAAACTTTGATACAATTTCTTCTAAACTAGTCCTTTTCACAAAGTTAAGAATACAGGGCTGTGTACTTGTTTGTGAACTCGGGCCGGCATCAGATGATTTTTTCTTGGTTATTTTATCGTACACTGTTTTCAAATGATTATGTAGACTGCTTGTGCTTGATCCTTTGCAAGTAAGCATTTTATTGCAACAGTGTTTTCATCAATCTGGTACATTTGGCTATATTTGTCATTTTTAATTTTTTTTTAAATGTTATTCATACATTGAAAACCGATATTTTCTACTAAAAAACCGGTTTTCGAATTTCATAATTTTCTCCAAAAAACCGGTTTTTAAACCCGGTTTTTAAAAACCGACAAACCATACTGCAAATTTCATGGTTAGGAGCCAAGTGATATTCTTACAGTAATACCCTGTTTTTATTCCAGCATATTTACTTACATCAATTTAGCCCTGAAGTGGAAATACTTTTTTTGTGATTAAACCTAATGCAAAAACACTAATAATATAAACAACAAGCCCATTTAAAAAAAAGTTTCAACTATTGCATACTACGACCGTTGTGTTGTCTGAGGTTTTCTCTCCTATGGAAAACCGCCGTCGCTCAAGAACAATTATCACTACCGATATTCACTAATAGGAGATGACTGAAGATCAAGAAACTATATAGTAACGAGAAGTACGATACAACTCTAACGCTTTCCCTAAATATTACGAATCTGAGATACCCCATTTATGAGATACCCAAATTAAATGTACTGTGGTAATTGTCATGGAAATAGAAGTTGTACAAATTACGCACTGACTTTTAGCTGACAATTTTGTCTTTAATCCTTCATTAAACTAGATGTTTAATATCTAATTAAAAAAAAACATTTTTTTTACGCCAACGTAACTGGGTATATGATTTATTTAATTTTTTTTTCAAATGTCACTCCATAACATCTGTTAAAATATTAGGTTAGATACTAGACGATGGCAGTCATCCACTTTTATTAAAATTTATGCCGGTTAATTTCTGAGGTAGCGATGATTTTTGGAATTTTTAAAAAATAGTAACTTGTTTGAAACTCGAAAATAGTTGCTATGAAAAATACATACCTATATTTATTAAAAAATACATATTTTTTCCGCGACATAATTGGGAGAGAAAAGCATAACATTTGTCATTATATTGTCTACAATTTGGTTTTTGAATAATCTCCGTAACTTTATTAGTTTTGGAAAAAAAATATTGTAAGATATTGTGCCTCAAATAGAACATTTTTCAAGTTCAACGCTCAAGGATAGTAAGAGTAGTCAAAAACTATTAATATTACTCTCTATTAATAAGTATAAGGTATTAATAGAGAAAGGAAACTTAATTATCTATGTAACATTTATCAGAATTGACTCTGGAACAGTGGCGTGTGTTCCATGGAAGCTAGGGAAGCACAGCTTCCCTTGCAGAATGAAAGGCTGCATTTTTTTTATTTTAAAAGTAAAAATGAGGAACAAGAAGCCAAAACTCTTCAAGTACTTGCTAAGACAATGAAGAAAGGAATGTGTCAATCAATAATTGTTTGGTGGTTTCTATTGGGTTGGCAAGAAAGTAATTTCGGTTTTGTGGTATGAAAAAAACACATCATTTTAATACAAAGAATAGACTTTAATTAATTATATATTTTCCATTTTGTTCAACGACCTTTTGCCATCTTTCTTGCAGCTTCATGATTCCGCGCTCATAGAATTTCTGATCCTTCTCAGAAAAAAGTGAACCAAGTGCGATTTAAGGTCATTATCATTTGGGAAATTTTTACCATTCATAGTTCTGAAAACTACGAAACTAAATAACAATCGGATGATGCTAGGTCAGGGCTGTATGGGGATGCTGACATCACTTCCCAATCAAGCTCCAATAATTTCCCACAAGTTACAAAAGATTTGTTAGGCCTAGCATTGTCATTTGCCTAATTGTGGCCTTTTTTCTTTGATTGCTTCATCCAGTTTCATTAGCTGTTGGCAGTACACACCTGAATGCCTGGTTCCTTGGAAGCAGATCAAAATACACAACACCACAACACCTTTGTAATCCCACCAAATCGACAGCATGATCCTTTTTGATGTGGTTTGTGGTGGTTCATCGTACTCAGGCCATGATCGTTTTCGAATGATGTTACTGCAGGTGACCCATTTTTTATCACCAGTAATGATTCTTTTCAAGAAGAGATCATTTTCATTGCGCCTTAGATGCGTATCGTAAATATTGATTCGTTGTGTCAAATGAATATCTTTCAATTTATGCGGAACACAAATATCGAGCTTTTTAACGAATCCAAGACATTTTAAGCGATTCTCAATGGTTGTGTGTGATACATTTAACCTCACTGAAATCTTTTGAACAGTTATATGACTATCCTCTTTAATAATGCCATTAATTTAATTATTATCAACTTTAGTAGGTCGACTAGAAAGGTGGTCATCTTTGAGTGAAAAATCGCCAGAACGGAATTTCTTAAACCAATTCTGACAAGTGCGTTCTGTTATGCAATCACCACCATAAACTTCACATATTTCTTTATGAGCCTCTGCAGCTTTCCGTCCTTTATGGAAATAAAAAAGTAAAATAAGCTGAAAATGTTCGTTTTTGCACTCTATGTTAAAATTGACCCTCAACTATCAGATACAAATAAAATCTCTCACCACGTGCTTCAAAATGAACCTCGATCTGTCTGATATCAAATGTCAAAATGTAAAGAATATCACCCACAGAATTCATTCAAAAAAATTTCAATAACGCTGTCTATGTGAAAAAAAAAAAACTAAATTACTTTCTTGCCAACCAAATAATGTTTTCACCTTTTTTACGAAATTTGGAATTTAAACAGCTCCAATTTGAAGTTTTGACAATTTTCTCAAAATTTAAACTTGTTTTTATTATGCATTATAATTCGCATTTTTTTTCTGGTTAAACCATGAAAGAAAATTAGATTTATAAAAAAAATTAAAAATTTCCCAATTTACTCTCAACTTTTTTAGATTTTTTTTGGAAAGTTTTAAGTTTTCAGCAAGGAATTGTATTAGTATCAAAGATTTTATCAACAAAATAAAATATTTAAATTTAAAAATGCGGGAATTTTTTCCAATTCCACATTATTTCCACATTTCGACTTTTTTTTCGAAATTTTCTCAAAATTTGTGTTTCCTTTTATAAATGTCGGGTTTTCTCAAAAATTGAAATAAAAATTCAAATTAAGTTTTAAATATTGAATCTCAAACATTCGAGAACACTTTTATAATTTTAGAATTAAAAAAATAAAGAAATCAGAACTTCGAGAAAAAGCTTCATTTATTTAAGCACAAAATCCAGTCTATTCGATTTCTAGTCTATTCTGTAGTAACAGGTGGAATTTATTCTTTAATTATGAAATTTTAAATTTAAGTAAAATCGAAATTTTTAACTAAAATCAAAATTTTGGGGAAGAGATTTTTTTAATTCCAAAGTTTTTAGGTTTCTACCACTTTAGGCGCCTTAAGCAATTTGGATAGGGGGAAAACTTGCAATTTCGCGTGACCATCACACATTACTAAGATGCACTAAAGTTAATAGTATATTATACTATTATCATCAAAGGTTCATATCATCGGTTCGAACTTCGAATTACACTAAGTAGACACTTATTTCCCAGATTTAAGTTTTCACTTCTGACAGCAGTCTCCATTATTACCTTTTTGTTAATTACAAATTGCAATCTTCAAGTTAAAATTAGCATGGGTTAGGTTTTTTTCGACAATGTCAACCTTCTTTTTAAGATTCGTTTTTCAATTCATTCAAATTTCGAGAAATATTTTTAGTAAAAATTCGGAAGTTTTCTAACACTTTTCGACTTTAACCTTGAAATTTTGAGTAGAAGTAACAAAACCAAAAACTTCAAATATCTAGAACAATGTTTTTTGAAAATATCAAAATGGTTCGACAATATTTATCCTGGTATGTCATAGTAATTCCAATTTATATTTCCTGATAATTAAAACTTAATAATTATAAGAAAATATACTTGTTTTAAGTTCAATTCACTTGCAAAGGGCAACCCCATTATGCTTTCTGAACATCGCGAGTAGGATGCGGAAAACAACAATAAACCGCCTTCTTAAACAAGGATAGATTGTTATTTTTGGGAAAAATACTGTTCGGTAACGAATTTCATAGCTTAGAAGTTCTATAGAAAAAAGTGTCTCCGTAGACAAAAGTCCTACTATGTCAAGTTAGATGGCACAATTTAAAAAATTGCAACTTTGCACTCAAAATTTTGGAAAAAAATGGAGACTTAAAAAGGATAATTTAAATTCTTGTAATTTTGAAGTTTTTTTAAAAACATTTTGATTATAACAGTGGAAATATTAACAAAAAATTGAATCTAAATTTAAACTCGTTTCGACGTTTTCGAAAATTAAATTTTTATGTAAATAACATTTTTATTTAGAAATTTTTGGATTTTGTGCTTACTCAAACATGTACCTCTAAAAAATAGAAATTTTAGGAAATAAGTTAAAAATTTAGTTTTAACCTAAAATTTGGACTTTTTGTTAAAGTTTAGACTTTCTCTGAAACTGTTGGCTTTACTTGGAAGAAATTTAGGTTCTAAACTCGAAATTTGATTTCAATATTTTGAAATGGTTTCCTGGAGTTTCAGCTTTAGTTCCAAACCTTTGATACCTCGTTTAAAAGGCAAAAAATTTAAGAAGAATAAAAAATCCCTATTTAAATTTTGAAGTTTTGAAAAAGTCGAAATTTCATAAAAATCTCCAAAAAATGTTTAAAAACTTCTAGGATATTATTAAAAATTTTGAATATTTTTTCTCAAAACTTCAGTTTTAATTTTTAAATAAACTTGCAATTTCCAGCTTTTTCTCAAAGGCTTCCGTTTAAAGTTAAATATTCAAATTTAACCTAAGAATTTTGAAGTTGAAATTTTAATTTAAAATCACGAAATTTCAACTTCAACGTTGACACTTTAAGATAATAGTAACTACTATGAACTCTAAATTGTAAAGTTGAGATTTTGAAAAATGTCAATATTTAAAAAAAATGTTTTTGAAATTTTTTAAAAGTTTTGAGATTTCAAACTCATCATTTCTTTCTCAACAGTTCTAGTTCAAATTGAAAAACCATTAATCCAAGGTCATACTTGACATTTTCGAAAGAAGTAAAAATGTTTAAAAAACAAAATGACATTTCCAAGTTTTATTTTCGGATCAACTGCTCTGGGAGCAAATTCCCTATGCTACATCCTTTATTGAAAACACTCAAAACTTCAAAATAATTATTTAGAAATACCAATATGTTTCTGGAATTTCTATTTTTTTCCCCATCTAAATTCGACATTTTGATTCCAAATCTTGATTACTTATAATTTTAATATTTGGGCCAATTTTTCGACTTAACTTAAATTTGAAGTTGTGAGCATAAACTTGTTTTCTGATAAATGCTGAATCTTCGCGCATAAAAACTAAAAAATTTGGAAATTGATAGTAACATGTCGAGAGTAAAAATATAGAAATATTGAAAAAAAGCATATTTAATGAAGTTAAACAAATAAGAAGTTCCAATTTGTTAAAAAAATTCAAATGGTAAAAATTTTTGAAATTTAAAGTTTCTTCTGGGATATATTTTTTCTCAAAATTAGTACTTTACATTTCAAGTACGAATTTAATAGAGATTACTAAATTAATTGTTTTAGTTCCCGTAAACTAACTCTTTAGTGCCCGGCGGTACCTATAAGTACCAATCAGTCTTTATATGATTTCTGTGCATGTATTACCTTTATTTGACAATTTGACTTGTCAGGACATAGAAGTACCTTACATATAAGATCTTTCTGTTTTAACAAGTCAAATAATTGGTAAACAAAATACATGCAAAGAAATTAAATAAAAACCGATGGTGCTTATAACTACCGTTAGGTATTAAAGGATTAAAGAAAAAGAACATTTTTCACAAAACGATTCAAATTTGATTTTAAAACAAATCTAAAGATTTTTAAAAATTATATCGTATCAGTAATTAAAAATTGCAAAAGTTCTTACCAACGTGTCCGTTGCCTTTAAGGTGACCATTTTGGGTATATAAAGGTGAGTGTACGTGATGGTTGTATCCATTGTGCATATTATGAGCCGGAGTTGCATTAACACCAAAAGGGTAACAGTTATGTAAATATCCATTGTGATGATGGCTGTGCCTTACCACAGTATGGGGCATGGTAATGTCCACAATTTGTTTTCATGGACACATACACTTTTATTACATTTTTGCGTACAAAAGTAATTTTTTCTTCACGAGAGTATACCTGAAAGAAAAACAAAGTTAACAATTTGAAGACAACTTTCTTCAAACATAATTAGTTAACTAAACGAATCCTATAAATTATTTACAGACTGTCTCACTCATAAAGTCGTTAATTTCAAAAGATTTGAAGACAATTTGAAGACAACTTTCTTCAAACATAATTAGTTAACTAAACGAATCCGATAAATTATTTACAGACTGTCTCACTCATAAAGTCGTTAATTTCAAAAGAAGATAGGCGTATTGACGTTTTTCTCGAGCGTATGACTACAACATGGAAATATCGACTTTTCTGAAAATTGTTAGCTTGAAACAAAATCCCAAGTTTAAAAAAATCTACATTTTGAGTTTCAAATCAAACTTTTAGATAAAAAGTTAAGAAATTAGGGGTTTCAATCCGAAATTTTGTAAAGTAATTAACCATTTCTAAAGTCCATTGGAAATTTGCGAAAAAAGAAGAACATTTTGTAATTTTTGCGAAAAAAAAAAGAGCAAAGAGGAGAGAACTGTCTTAAAGAGAGCTGTTTTCTTCAAAATAGTAAGTCTGGTCCTATGCAAATGTTATAAAGTGGCTAATACTTGGGAACAATTTTCCAACAACTGTAAAATACGTTTTGAATTTGGTGAATCTATGAGGGAAATAGGTCATGCCCAAGTGGCCTTTTGCTTATCGACGTCCCATGAATCATCACCTTTTCTTGGCGCCATAATGTCCATGACATAGTTGGGAAAATAGGGTTTTGAGTATTCCTGTAATTACACGGTACCTCTCCAGAGAAATCAAATGTTTGGATTGTTAAGAAGTTCCATCGATACCACATTTTTCATTAATATCAACCTGACTGCCAACAAATCTTTAATATGTTCCGAAATTAAATAATTCGGTTGTTTGACCATTAAACTTTAATTTTGTGGATACATCATCATTTATTTTTTAGGATTCTTGTTTTAGTTCTTCTAGACAGGTTAATTATTTTCGTAAAGTTTTTACATTCTTTATTCTTTAGAATTTGTGTGTTATTTTTGCACAGACCAATGCATTAAAGAAACCAAAAAAGCAAAATAGATGCAAATATTTTCATATTATTAGAATCAAGTCTATGGAAATTCATATTAATCATTATGCGACCTAAAACGGACGATTGAAGTTATGAAAGTTACAAAAGTCGAGGTGATTTACACGGCAGAAACTCAGGAAGTTAGAATGAAGATCATTTGTCATATTGTAACACATTTTCAAGCCGCTACCACAGATTACTTATACCAGATACGAAGTCTATTGTCGGCATCTTTGATGTCATATGGTCAAACTAAATGACCTAACATAATTTTCTTTGCAGGTCAGATGCAGCAATCAGAATTCAAAATGATCCATTGCTGAATGTTATAGTTCAGTTATACGTTTCACATGCAGAAGATTCCTAAGAATATGAAACTAACTGAACTTTGATATAAAAGTATTCATATCTTCTTTGCAGTTTTATCAATTGAATTTTTCTTCGTCGATATGCTTCAGAAAAATTATTGAAATGTCCTTCCGTTTAATTGTAGGTTTTAAGTTTTTTTCGGTTGCTTGCTGTGAGTTTTTAGGATAAACGGTAGATCAATTTCAATCCTTATAAATATATCAGTGTGAAAGTGTGTTTGTCTATCTGTCTGTCTGTCGACTACATTTTCACGATGCAATTACTAAACAGATTTCGACGAAAATTGATGTAGATGTTTCCTGAACCGCATGATAACGCATGGGCTGTCCATGATAGCATATGGACTACTCACGATAGTGCATGGGCTACATTTTGTCCCGGAATACACTCCCTACTGATGATAATAAGTTTATTTCTAGGAATAGTAGGCGTCATCAGACGCTATCTTCCGGCAACTTCCTTACTACTTTATAGACTATAGACTAGAGAAAAGCTTCAGACTAGCCAGACAATATCATAAATATTGTCTACAAGTTACCAGAAGGTATTTGGTTCCGATTTTTGTTGAACTGATAGTCTGTAGTGCGATGTTTTTCAAATGAATTCTTGCTGAAGGTAGGGAAATACACAATACATCGATGTATCAAAAATATCGACGTTTTCGTTTTCGTAGTTCGATATTTTTGTATCGATACTTTGATTCCGATGTATCGACGATATCGATAAGTTCAAAATAATCTCGAGGGTTAAAATTTATCTAGGGACCAGCTAATATGTCACCCGATTCAATTCACATTTCACAGCCACTACTTTAATTTGTTTAAATGGGTAGATTTTTACAATATTACTTTTTTTAAATTTCTGCCTTTTTAAATTTACTCTTTTCTGGAATTTTGACTTTTTTCAAAGTTTTGACTTTTAAAATTTCGCCTCTTTTCAGACTTTCGATTTTTCCGAAAATTTCAACTTTTTTCAAAATTTTGCCCACTTCACTTTATTGAAAATTACGATTTTTTTTACTGTTATGCAATCTACCGAACGGTTAATCTTTTTGAAAAATTTGACTTTTTAAGCATTTCAATTTTTTAATTAAAATTTTCTGAAATTTCAACTTCCCTGGAAAAAATCAGAATGTTGAGTTTCTTTAATAACTTTTTCTATAATTCCGACTTCACTTCCAAATTTAGATTTTTTTAACAAAATTTCAATTTCGACTTTTTCAAAACTTTTGTTTTAAAATTTTTTTACACAATTTTCAACTGTCCAAAATTTCCAAAAGTTTACTTTATTGAAAATTTCGATTTTATTGATAATTTTGATATTTTTAAATCGTTTTCTTTCGAAAATTCTAGATTTTTTAGAAAACATTACACTGAAAATTTTTTAAAATATATAATTTTTTGAAAACTTGCATTTTTACATTTCGATTTTATTTCAAAATTAAACCTTTTTTAGAAAATTTGGACTCAAAATTTGGGTTTTTCAAAACTTTCGACTTTCAAAATTTGGAATGTTTTAAATCCTTATAAGAGATTTAAAAAAGTTTAAGACTCACAGAGATGTAAAAAGTCAAAAATCTTTTTGTTTTTAATTTCTGCTTTTGCAAATGTAGATTTTATTTTCCAAAACTTTGACACCTTTTGAAAAACCTTGACTTTTTGAAAATTTCAACTTCCTTTTTAAATCTCTACTTCGAAAATTTTAAATCTTTTAAAATTTAACCTCTTTTTAAATTTCAAGTTTTCCCAAAATTTCTACCTTTTTTGAAAATATTGGATTTTTTCTTAAATTTCTTTAAAATTTAAACTTTATTCGAAAATTTCGAGTTGTTTAAACACCGACAGTTTCTTAAAATGTCGATTTTTTGACATTTTCAACTATTTTGTAAATATTTGAATTCATTTGACACTTTCCTGCCTTTTAAATTTTGGATTTTTTCTTAAATTTCTCTCTTTAGAAATATTTAATCAAAAATTTCAACCTTTTCAAAAAGTGTCACTTGCTTTTTTTTTAATTTTAATTAACCAAAATTTTCTGTTTGTCAATATTTTTACTTTTCTACTTTTATGAAAGTTCAGAAATTTTTGATAATTTTTACTTTTTTTCTTTTCACTTTTCTTCAATATTTAGGCTATTCAAAAATTTCGGTTTTTTTTATTTCTTTAAATCTCCATATTTATTTAAAATTTTGATTGTTTTTGAAATTCGAATTATTTTTCAGAATTTCAACTTTTCTGAAAGTTGTTTTGAAATTTTTTTCATTTTATCAAAATCCTTGAATATTTTAAAAAGGTCGACTTTTAACAGTATCTTTTCAAAATCTTGCTATTATTTTATAAAACTTTGATTCTTTTTTAAATCCTAATTTTTCATAAAAAGTCAGATGTTTCTAAATTCCGTAGTTTTTTAAAATGATGACCCTTAAAATTTCCACTTTCTTTAAAATCCTTATCTAAAAATATCGATATTTTTTAATCGACTCTTGATAAAATTTTGGAATATTTTACAAACATTTCGTTGCACTTTAAAGTTTTTGATTTGTTTTGGAAATTTGAACCTTTTCAAAATGTCGAATTTTTCGATATTTTAGCATTTTTTTGAAAAACTTCTTTTTGAAAACATCGACATTTTTTAATTAAACTTCTTTTTAAGATTTGTGATTTTTTTCTTAAAGTTTTAACTAACAAAATTTCGAAATTTTTGATAATTTTGACTTAATTCGAAATTTGGACTTATCGAAAATTTGGGTTTTTAGGAGATTTCACTGAAAATTTCTCATGTGTCTCACATGTTTTAAAATGTTTTGTTTTTTACATCCCTAACTTTTCTTGGAAGTTCTAATTTCCTATTAAAGCTTCGAAATTTTTCAAAAGTTTAATTTTTTTGAGAATTTTGACTGCAAAATTTCCACTTTCCTTAAAATTTCGACTTTTTTTGATATTTTGGATCTTATATGAAAATTTTTCATTTTTTTCTAAATTTCTACTTTTTTAAAGATTTGGAATGCTTTGAAAATTACAACTCTTTAAAGAGTTTTGACTATATTTAAATATTCAACATTTCAACAAATCTTTAAGAATTCGACTTTTTTGGATTTATTTTAGTGGATACATTTTTACTCTTTTAGTTAGTTTTAGTTAGTCCAAAACTCTATTCAAAACTGACGATCAAAAAACGTCGACATTCTAAAAAATGTCGAAATTCTGACAAATATTTAAAAACTTTTAATTCGAAAATTTAAAAAATAATTCGAGATGTTCAAAACATTCCAAATTTTTGAAAAAGTCGGAATCTTAGAGTCAAAATGTTCAAATAATGTTAAAATGTTGAATAAATCCAAAAATTTTGGAAAACCAAGAAATTTTCATAAAAAGTAAAAATTTTCAAAAAGTCACAATTCTCAAAAATACTGAGGTTTTGAAACAGGTTTGTATTTAATTTTAAAAAAAGTAGAAATGCTAAAACAGTCAAAAGTATCAAAAAGTGGGGAAATTTTGAAAAGCGAAAATTTTTCGAAAATTCACTGTAAAAAAACAATGCATTTTAGAAAAATTTAAATTTTTGAAAAGCAAAAAATAAACAAAAATTCAACATTTTGAGAAATAGATGAATTTTTAAAAAATGTCGCATTTAAAAAAAAATCCAAATTTTCCAAAAAAAAATAAAAATTTGAAAAAAGTAGAAATTTTAATAAAAAATTTTGAAATGTCGAAATGTTTATAAAAAGTTAAAATTGAAAATATAATCAGTCGAAATTCTGAAAATAATTCGTATAAATGGTCAAAAAAATCAAAAAAAGCAATTTTCAAAATAAGATAAAAATTTTTTAAAAAATTGAAAAGTTAAAAAATGGAAGAATTTTCAAAAATATTCGGAATTGAAAAAATGTTAAAAAAATATTGTGAAAAAAGTTTCAAATTTTCGAAAAAGTATTAATTTGAAAAATAGATAAATTTAACAAAGGTCGAAATTTTAAAAGGGTATTTTCAAAAAAAAGTTATAATTTTGGGAAAAGGTGCAAAAATTTAAAAGCAAAGTCAAATTTTTGATAAATTTCGAAATTTTAATGAAAACATTTAAAATTTTCAAAAAAATTAAAGGTTTTCAAAATAGCAGCAAGTTTCGAAAAAAGTCGAAAAAAAAATCGAAATTTGCCAAAAAAGTAGACATTCAATTAAAAATGGAACTTGCAAAAATCAAAATTTTCAAAGAAATTCGGAACTTTGAAAAAAGTCGGGAATTGAAAAAACAAACGAAAATTTGAAAAACATGTTAAAATTGTTAATAAAGTTGAGATTTTCAAAAAAAAATCGAAATTTTTGAAAAAATTCAAATGACTGAAATTTCAAAATTTTCAAAAAAGTTCGAACCTTTAAAAAATCGAAGTCGATAATTTAAAAAGCTAAAATTTTGAAAAACATCTAAATTTGAAAAAAATCCAAAAATAATTGCACATTCTGGAAAAAGAAGTCCTAATTCTGCAATAAAAATCATAAACAAAAATGTCAACCTTTCAAAATACTCGATATTTTCAAAAAGCTTGAAAGCTTAAAAACTGAAATTTTTATAGAAAGTTGTTATTTTCGAAGTTTAATTTAAAAAAAAGCCGAAATTTTAGATAGAAGCACAGGTTTTTTTATTAAATTTGGAATTTTGAAAGTCAAGATCTTAAAAAAAGTAGAAATTTTGAAATAAAAAGGAAATAGGAATAGGAATTGTGAAAAAAGCGAAATATGAGAGGTGCCCCTCGCTGGTTGAGAACTCCTGCTGTATGGGCATGGGATTTATGTGATAAATGGAATATCGAATAAATTTAACGATGTATCGAGACGTATTATCCATTTCAATACATCAATTGAATATAGTATCGATGTTTTAAAAATTTTGTGGATCTTTAGCTGAAGAGTCAACTTCAGCGGCTTTTGGCCTACTGATTTTTAGTAGCATTACTGGGAATTCTAAAATGGTATGTCCTTAAACAATCTGAACTGCACAATAGCTGCAATTACGGAACTTCTAACTAAAACTAATCTCATTCCTAAGAATTCTTTTTCTTTATAATTATATTGAAGACGTCAAGAGTTTAATGATAGGTTCGGTTAATTTCTTATAAATACAATTATACGCGACATTCGCTAGTTCCCGAATAAATTTGAAAGCCATAGTATTTCGACTAGAGACGAAAAGAATTTAGGGGTGATATTTTTTTACCGCAGGATGTCATTTCAAAATTTAAAACTGACTTTTCTGGACACTGGAATCTGCACAGAGAGATGCATTCCATTTAGTGAAGCAACGATGTGCATTAGTTATTAAAGGAGTTCCCACGTTGTCTTCGCATCTAATTCTGCGACACCGAAAGAAGTGAATTTACTGTTCCATAATTTTCAAAATTACTTCGCACTTAACGCGTTTATGACACTAACACGACACAATATCTTTTAGTTAGTTTGAGTTAATTACAAGGCCGTAAAGAATTTAAGAGCTATCAAAGGTATACAAAGATAATCAATTTATTTAATAACGACTAGAAAATGCTACGGTGATTTATGCACTTCTAGATGTTTAGTATAACTGTATTCTTCGAATTCCACTACATACTCGCTGTAAGGAACATTATGCATAAAAAGAAAGGGACCTCGTTTAGCCTCTTCAAATTTTACTTTGAAATTATATATAATTACATTAAGGAAATTGATATTACTAAAGGCAATATTAATATTATTTTTAAAGAACCTTGAAATTATATGGACTCGATACAAAATAAATTTTGCGGAACATTAATGAAATGAAAAACTATTATCTTCAAGCTGTGCATAGAAACAACGGTTTAAAATAAATAGTTTGATGTAGCAATCTCTAAATGCTTCGTGATTTTAATGCAGAATAAAAATACAGCAAAAGTTCATCTACTGCAAAAATTAAAATTATCCGATGCACATGGCTAGAGCCATATAATTATTTTTTCTTGTAATATTATTCATTAATTAAACAATCAAAAGTGAATGCCCTGTTAGTTAATTTAATTTACCTTATGAGTTGTTCCTGGCTATTTTTCTTATTTTCTTAGAACTAGATCGGATTTTGAAAAGGGTCGACAGAAGTAGTAAATGCAATAAAATTTCCTATTGCGTACACCTCTCAATAGGTGGTCATTCATCTCAATCGTTGAGAAAAATCAATACACTAGTTTTAAAAAGACTCAATAGCCTCTCTAAAACTAGTGCATTAATTATTCCCTCTAGCGTGCAATGGTGCAAAAATATAAAAATATTCGTAAAATGACACATTCAGTTTGAAACAGTGGTAATAAAAAATACGTATTGTAACGAAATGTAAATTGTAGAATTTAGTACGCAAAAAAAATTTCTAGAAAGATCTGATAAGAGGAAAGCGGCCGCGGTAAAGAAGCAAATAGGAGATAAGCGTTCCAGAAATTTCGGCAAACGATAAGCTTTATCTGCTGAATTTTTCTAAAATCTGGAAGCGAAAACTATATAAGGCGGTCCGCCTTTCCCTCGATTCAGTTAGAGTCAATCAGTGTAATTAGTGGAGTTAGTATTTAAAAGTCAAAAAGTGATATAATTATGCAGTTGTAGTGTTGCGAAGTTTAGTTTGAAAATAAAGTGGGTTTAATCCATCAAGTGTTAATAATTATTTCGAACTAATAACGCGCAACATCTTTTTTTTTGTAATCTTCTTGGGGGTTGACGAATAGGTGTTGCATCGCCAGTGTTGATTTTGTGTCGACTACGTCCGTCGTTCCTAGATTTTGGTCTCCATCGAGAAACGCGCCGTGGTTTTTCTTAAGAAATGATCTAGCCAAAAGTGCTTCTTCCTTGGACAAGTGTTCCAAGTCCACTTCCAACTTGACTTGCCCAATCTTCGTTTCTTGCACTGGCGCACAATTGCCACCCAAGGAGCTTATTGAGGCTACCGTGGTACAGACTGCCAGAGTACTATCCTTTTTGATTGAGTGTGCTGTTGGAAATACATTGGTAACTCTCACAGGTACCTTCTGAGATGTTCCAACCAAGGATCTCGCCACTAGTAAATTCTTGGAAAATTCATAAGTCGGTTCCACTAATCCAACGCAGCAGCCCAAATCTCTCTCCATTACAGCCATAATTGTCTCCTCACTGCTTCCCTGCACCACAGCTGTTTCGCAAGCAAACAGTCCCTTTGAAGTGTCCTTTGGTGTTGTCAGGACAAGCTCTTCATTTCAATTCCTTACAATGTTCTACGCTGGGTCGAAAGTAAAGCCATGTTGCCTACGTCCATCCCCAGAATCAGCTTTTCTTCGATATCTGCCACCAACACCCGATGCAAAATCCGCGGTTTACACAGATCCAATCATAACGTCTGCCCATACAGAAGAAGGGATGGACTGTTGAAAGTCTTCGAGAGCTACAGAAGAACGACGTTGATATCGAACCCATATTGGAATGGAAAGAAGCTGGAGATAGACCGGAATGGCAAGAGGTTTCCGACAAAAGTTCAGCTCTTAGGAATTTGTGGGCTTAATGGAAATCGCTTCAGGTAGAGGACGGGGTGCTGAGGAGGGCATGGGAAAGTGCGGCTGGAAAGCGCGTCAACTTGCAGTTGATGGTGCCTCAGAAGAAGATTTCGCAATTCTTGTAGAAAGTGCATAATGGGACTTCTGGTGGACATTTAGGGATGAACAAGACCCTGGGGAAGGTTCGGAAACGGTTCTATTGGGTTAACTGCAGGGAGGACGTCGAGCGGTGGTGTCGGAAATGTGTCACCTGCGCTGCATCCAAGGGTCCCCGTACAAGAACCAAAGGGGCCCTAAAGCAGTATAATGTGCAAGCTTCATTTGAAAGAATTGCAATCGATGTGACAGGACCGTTCCCAGCATCAGACGATGAAAACAAGTACATCCTGGTGGCCATGGATTATTTCAGCAAATGGTGGGAAGCGTACGCCATCCTGAACCAGGAAGCTGCCACAGTCGCAAGGATTCTTGTGGACAACTTCATCTGTCAATTTGGTGTTCTCTTGAAACTACACTAGGACCTAGGAAGGAACTTCGAATCTAAGGTCTTCCAAGAGGTGTGTCGTCCTCTTGGGATAAAGAAAACTCGAACGACATCTCTTCATCCACAGTCTGATGGCATGGTGGACAGATTAAACAGGACCTTGGAAGAACATCTTTCGAAGGTCGTTTCCAAGCATCAGACAGATTGGGACCGACATCTACCACTGTTTCTAATGGCCTATCGCGCAGCAACTCATGAAACAACAGATCAAGATGTTGCGCGTTATCGGTTCGAAATATTATTAACACTTGACTACCTACTTTATTTGCAAACTAAACTCGGAACACTACGACTGAATAATTAATTCACTTTTTGAATTTTAATTACTAACTCACTAATTACACTGACTGACTCTAACTGACTCGAGGGAAAGGCCACCGCCTTATATAGTTTTCGCTTCCAGGTTCTAGAAAAATTCAGCTGATAAGGCTTATTGTTTGCCGAAATTTCTGGAACGCTTACCTATCGTTTGCTTCTTTATCGCGGCCACTTTCCCCTGTTATTAAAATTTCATCTTCTAACTATGCAAATCATGATGAAGAGCGAAATTACTTTCCCTGATAGAAGTCTAAATAACATTTTTTTTATTTAAAATTCTAATTTAGTAAACTCAAAACTTTATAAACAAGTTGCCAAAAGAGTAAAATTTTGTGCAGTCAAGAAATCACAATTTTGTTTAAAAGAGCATAAAATGTTGAAAATTGAAAGTCCAAATGGCAAGAAAAACACAAAAAATTTGAATTCTTTTTCAAGAAAGAGCAAAATTTTGACTGGGGGTAAACTCTTCACTATTAGAAACAAAATCTATTTCGAAAATTTCGAACAGCGAGTTCAACAGTCGAGTTAAAATTCACATCTTTTGGAAAAAAGGTTCAAATTTTGAATAAAAAGGCAAAATTTTCGAAAGAATATTCGATAAAGAAAAAAGTAAATGAATTATTTCAGCAAGTAAGGGTTAAAAATATCAACTACATAATTTTGAAATATGCGATTTTTTCCCTAAAAATAAAATGTTTTCAAATTTTTTTCATTTTCGTATTTTTTTGCGAAATTCATCTCATTTCGGAAATTAAACTGTTTTCCAAATTCAAAATTCTCTGAAAATGTTGAAGAAAATATTTATTGCAATTTCAACTGTTTTATAGTAATTTTAAGGTTAGGTCAAAATTGAAATAAAATATTAAAAATTCCAAGAAAAATTGTTTTTCCAAGTTGCTATTTTTTTTAAATTCCATTTGTTTAATTTTTCTCAAGTCAAAACTTCTTTAGACGCTTGAGCGATTTTGGATAGGGGAAAAAATATGATTTCGGCTGACCATCATTCTTCTGTGCATTACCAACATGCTGTAATATTACCATAATTATGTCGCTATGAGTGAGATGTGTAAGAGTATTAAAAAACGCGTACTCGACAGCGGGGTTCGAACCTTCGTCCTATCAGACCTATAAAGCAAAATCTGCCGCCTTAAGTAACAAGTTATAGTAACTGATGGCAAGAATATGAATTTTAATAGGATTTAAGGAGATTAGGACAAAATAATTTCAGCAAAACCTAAATAATATTCTCCGTAGAAATCATTTCGCAACCATACTTTTATTTATGTTATAATTATTAATATAAATTGAGAAAAACATAAAAATTTGTTCCAATCTACGATTTTAAAAATAATATAGAAGCAAATAATTTAAGACTAGTAGAAAGAGCAGAATACCATAACTTAATATTAAGAAAATCACTAAACGAATCGTAATCGAAAATAATAAGGCAATTTATCTGTTTTGAAGTGGCAACGTTACAGTCAGGGCTTCGAACCGAAACTGAACCGAAAACCGAAAAAAACCCTTATTTTCGTCGGAATGAAAACCGGAACGAAACCAACAAAAAATATCGGTTTATTTCGGTTCGTCGAAATTATATTCTTCACATAGTTTTTATTTTATACTTCAGATTGGATTTTTTTTTGAAATTTCAATTTCTTTTTCAAAAAATTTACACAATTCCATGCAACTGTCATCTCATCTTCATCTCTCATTTCTGATTAGATTAGATAAGAAACTCACAATTTCCACATTTACTAGAAAATATTGACTTTATTCCCAAAATTTCAACCCAAATAAAAATTTTAAGTTTTAACTTGAATCTGTTTTCAAGATGTTCGACTTTTTCTTGAAATTTGGACTTTTATATGGAAATTACTCGAAATAATTCTTTTCTTCCCCTCAAATTTTGAGTCTAAAATAAAAATAAAATCCTCTGTTGTATCTTTGGAATAAAGTAGTAGCATGTTTTTCATTTAAGCTAGGGAAAGTCAATTTTCTTTACAAAGATTTTTGCAAATTATGGAAATTTTTCTGGAGGCTTTGTTTAAAAAATTCGAAGTTTACTTCTTACTTTACATTTCAATTTTCTTTTCCTAATTTGATATCTCTATTTTTCAAAGTTTTTAGTCAAATTTTCAATTTTTCGTGAATTTTTTTATTCAAAATTGCCCTTTGATTTGAGTATTCCAATTTTTTTTCGAAATCCCAAATTAATTGCTGCTGCCCACTTCCTAAATTTTTCAAAAATTCCAGGATATGATTTTTTCTCAAAATTGTCGCTAAAATCTAGCAGTTTCAAATTTAACCAAGAAATTTTTAAATTCCAAGTTAAAATTTCAGAAAAAAATCCAACATGATATTCCAATTTAAAGCCGGAATCTTGGCACTGGGGTCGAAATCTTTACAATAAATTTGAAATGGTGACATGTTAGAAAATGTATAATTTAACTTTGCAATGATTTTGTTTACGTTAAAATAGTAAGTTTTCGTCTGAAAACCTTAATTTTTTCTCAAGATTTTGACTTCAGCCTCAAAACTGCGATTTATTTAGAATTTAGAGGACAAAATTTTGTGTTCTCTTAAATATTACGCAATTGCTTTCGCTAAACTTCTGGTATAAATTCGAAAGTTTGGCTCTTTGTAAGTTTGGTCCTTTGCTCCTTGAACTTTTGTGTCAAAAATAAGTTCTAAAAATCTTTAATTTATTAACAAACTTTTTAGTTGCAGCTAAAATTATTCATAAAATTTCGTCTTCAAAATTGAAATTCGCGTTTATTTTTTTCAGACAATTTGTCGTTGATCTTAAAATTTAAACGTTTTCATGGAAAATTTAAGTTTAGAAATAATCAAAATTGCACTTTTTGGAATTTTTTTTACTTTTATTCTTAAAATTTACAGTTCCATTAAAAATTTCAAATTTTTGCTTAAAATTTTAGCAGAAGTTAAGACTTCAAACGCAAAAGTGCTAATTTGAATTTAAAAGTTTTATATTATTTTTATTTTATTTATTTTTTTTTTGTTGGAACGAAATGGTCCTTGGTTATCTTTAAAAATTAAAATACAAATCTTGTCCCCTGAAACCAAGAAATATTAAAAAACACAACAGAGGTTGCTTTTAATCTTTCTTGGCTTTAGGGGACAAGATTTGTACTTCAGTTTTTTATTTTGAATAATAATTCAAAATATGGAAAAAATATCCAAATTTTAAGAAAAAAGACAACATTTTTAAAAAACTCTGTGTTTTGGGAAAAATTTTTAACAAATAATTTTTCAAAATTAAGCTTAATATTTCGAGTCCTGAAAATTTTAAATTTCGAGTTAAAAGTCGAATATTCGAAAATTCCAAATTTAAACTTATATTTGTCCAAGTCTCAACTTATAATTTCGAGAAAAATATCTATAATTAAAGAGTAAAAGTCAACATGTCGATAAAAAGGGTTAAGAGGTTGCTAAAGGAAGACGAAATTTTGTTTAAAGTCAAAATTTTAGAAAAAAATAATAATTAAAAGTACATACAGGTTTAAATTTAAAATTTAAAAAGAAAATAGTTAAAATATTGAAAAATGGTAAATACGTTAACAAAACCTTCTGAAAAAATTTTACTATATCAAGAAATTTTGAAGTTTTCAGCAACCTTTTCAGAAAAAAATCGAATATTTTGGTTTAAAGTCAAGACTTCTAAATTAGGATAGAAATTTTGAAAACTCATTTTTAGATAAATTGGAAGTTCTTTTTTTAAAATTGTCTCGTCAAATCCTAAGATTTTTATGAAAGTTCCGAGTTTAACATTGAAATATCGAAATCCGAAATTCTGATTCAGTTTTTTATAAAGTTTAGGTTTTTCTTGAAATTTGAACTCAAATTACACTCAAAATTCAGAGTTTGAGCATGAAACTTTTAAAGTCAATTTTAGGCAAGATCGGGGTAGTTAACGTGTTGTAATATTAAAGAAAAAAGACATCACACTTTCTAAATTATATTCAAAAATCAATTTTTAATTGTAAAAACTTTTAAAAATCAAAAATTAAGTCACCGGGAACTGAACCCAGAAACAAAAACCAGAAAAAACTGTTATTTTTGTTGGAACGAAAACCGGAACTGAACCGATATAATTTTTTTGCCGGAACGAAAACCAAAAACCGGAATGAAAAAAAATAGCCGTTCGAAGCCCTGGTTACAACTAATTGATAGTTGACACTCCTGATTACTGATATTTGGGTAAACTGTCAATAATTAATATAAGCAAAAATAAATAGCTATCAAATATTATAAAGTTGTGATAAAAATTGCAAAAATTATGTATATGGAAAAGAAACATGCACTGAAACAATTTGTAAACAAACATTAAGTCAAACTAACCCAACCTCCATCTAAACAAGGTAAACAATGTGCATCAATTTTGATCATGATTTTAATAGTTTAACTGTTGCATTACAACAGTAAATGCTAGAGTAGTCTGTACAACAAAAGTGAATATGGTGGTAATTCTTCTTCTTCTTCTACTATTTTTTCTTTTATTTAGGTCTAAACCTGTTTTTCTTTACGAATTTCATCGTGTTTCTGTTGAGGTAGATACCCAGCTTTCTATCCATTTTTTTTTGGCCTTCCTGTATCTCTCTTTCCTGGTTTTTAGTCACGTGCTATTCTTAATAATCTATCTTCATCTGTTCTTTGAACGTGTTTATTCCAATCTTTTCGTCTTTTTCTCACAAATTTCATTATGTCTATTATGTTTATTAATTTTATTTAACATTTCTTCGACCCAGTTTGGAAATATTCAAATTTTTAGTGTTTGTTGACATATTTCAAAAACTGTTTAGAATATTGTCAACAAACAATAAAAATTTGAATATTAAATAAAATTAATAAACATAATATTTCCGGTCAATAAGAATTCACCATCACTATTATGTTACATTGATCCCTTATTGCTGCATTTCTAATACAATCTCTTCTTGTTTTTCCTACTATAGCCCTTAAGGTATTCATTTCGGTTGTTCGTAGCAATTTTGTTATGCTTGTATCAGCTAGTGTCTCTGCTGCATAAGTCATTGTTGGTCTGACTATCGTTTTGTAGATCTTCACTTTGCTTTCCGTTTTGAGATATTTGTTCTTCCATCTTACATCTCTTAGGCATCCAGATATTGGGGTTCCATTCAAAGCTTGGTGTCTTACTTCTTTATAGTTGTCTCTTGCGCTTGGTATTTTTACACCCAGATATGTTATACTCATTACTTGTTCTATTATTTTTTCATCTACCACCAGTTTGCATCTTATTGGATCTTTTGACACTACTAACGAGTGTTTTCCGTGGAGATTGACATATCGCAGGTCTTTGCAGTTGCGTTAAATTGGTGTACAAGCCTTTGTAAGTTATCTTCGGTATCTGCGATTAATACCGCGTCGTCTGCATAGCATAACATCTTAAAATTCTTCTTACCTATTCTTTATCCCTGGTGGTAATTTTAATTTACAAATTATGAAATTTTAATTTTTGATAATACAGATAAAGAAAAATCATCTTATTTCCTAGTTTTAAGGTTTCATTTCTACCATCAGTCCCTAGACTAACTATTTTTTTTTACTTTTTCAGACCTCTTTCGCCAAATTCGCCGATTGGAATTCATAGCGACTAAATTTTGGTAAAGTGAAACTTTCAATTTGAAAATGAATTTTTATATTCTTTTTTTTTAATGCTTTGAACAAGGAGAGATTTCAAGTTGAGTAGATTTTTTTCTAGAAATTTCACACTTCTTTCTCTTTGTTTAACTTTTCTATCAACAACTTAATTTGAAATTCAGAGAAAGATAGATACTATCTCTCTAAAGATGATAGCTTGGCTGTCGAAACGCGTTAGAGCAACCTTTGTTGTGTTTTTTAATCTTTCTTGGTTTCAGGGGACAAGTTTTGCATTTCAGTTTTTGAAGAAAACCAAGGATCAGTCTGTTCCACCAAATCCACACTTTTTGGAAAACTTTGGAAATTTCAGGGAACGTATTTCTCAAAATTTAAATTTTGTCATAAACATTGAAACATTAGGTCAACATTTAAATAAAAAAGTAAAGATTCCGGGAAAAATATTTCTGAAAATTACACTTCTTTTCCTCGTAATGATAATACTTTTAAACGTTTTTTTTTTTGGATCTTCGAGTGTTTTGGATTCATTTCAAAATGTAGACTTTTTTCGAAATTCGAAATTCTTTTATTAAAAATTTCAGAAAAAAACATTTCTTATAAATTCACTTTTTTAATAGAAATTTTAATTATTCATTTTCATTTCAATAAAAAAAAATAAAAATTTCGAGATAAATGTTTTTAACAATTGAGATTTTTTTCTTTAATTTTGATGTATCTGATAGTTGATTTTTGGACTTCTTCGTACCTTTTTTATTAAACAGGTTCAGTATCTCTCTAAAGATGATAGCTTGGCTATCAAAACGCGTTAGAGCAACCCTTCTTGTATTTTTTAAAACATTTCTTGTTTGATTTGTATTTCAATATTTGAAGATAACCAAGGATCAGTCCGTTTCACCAAAAAAAATAATAAATTGAATCTATTACTTCAGTTCAATTTTTTGGAAAGTCCCAATTTGTTTTTCGAAAGTCGACACTTTCTGAATTACTTTTATGAAATTTTTTCCTTAGAAATTTTAAGAATATGTTAAAATTGAAATAAGAAAACATTCGAGAAACATTTTTTTTTGAAAATTTTCATTGTTTGCCTCAATATTCGACTTGTTTCAAAATTTCCTTTTAACTCGTCTTTATTTTTTTAAAAATTCGACTTTTTCAAAATTATAACAATTCAATTTCAGACTTTTTGCAAATTCCTAGTTTTTTGAGAACGTTTCAAAATTTCCAATTATACATTTTTTCTTTTTCCAAAATTTTCTTTTTTTCCAAAATTTTAACTTTCACCTTTAAAATTTCGATTCTTTATCAGAATTTCGAGTTTTTAAAATATTTTGATTTACTTTGAAAATTTTAAATTTTTTGAAATTTTACCTTTTTTTAATATTTTAAACTTTCTTGAAAATTTTGAATATTTTACTAAATTTTGAAAATTCTTTATTGTCTTTATTTCCAAATTCGTATTTTTATCAAAATTTCGACTCTATCTGAAAATGTTGAGTTTTTGATATGCCTTATTTTTAAAAATGTTGACATTTTTTTGGATTTAAACTTTTTTTGAACTCTTTCACTTTGAGATTCCTATTGGCTTCTCTTGAATTACACAAAACTGCAATGTTTTAAATAACGTTAAAATAGTGTTTTTCAAAAATTAACTATTTCTTTTATTTAAATAATAATTTAAGTATCTTACAAATTGAACTCGATGAGTTAAAATAAACATTTATTTAAACGTTTTTTGAGTTTTTATAAAGTTTGTCTACCCAAAAGTTCATTATGTCTTTTTATTTCAACTTTTTTGAAAATATTGACTTCTTTAAATAATTTCGTCGTTTTTGGAAATTACGATTCTTGCAAAATTGTGACTTATTAGTCAAATTTTGACTTTCTGAAAATATCTTCTGTTTTTAAAATATCAACGTTTCAAAATCTTCATTCTTTTTCAAAATTTTAATCGTTTCTTAAAAATTTTACTCATTTTAGAAATTGCGATTTCTTATTATAAATTTTTCAAAACTTTAATTTCGTTTAGAATGTTCACCATTTTTTAAAATTTTTACTTTTTATTTCTACATTTTAACTCCTTTGGAGAAATTCTACTTTTAAAAATTTCGTCTTTTTTGAACATTTTAATTTTTTTTAATTTCCACTTTTTAAATATTTCGAGTTTCTAAAACATTTGAAAATTTTTTCTCGGAAAGAAATATTCAATTAATTTAATTTGCTGAAAAAAAATCAATTACATTAGAAAATAGGAATAAAATTAAAAAAAACTGTTCGCAGTGAAAAGGAGTCGATATTAAGGCAGTCACAAATTTCGAGATTGAGATCCTTTTATAGTTTTCTTAGTGCTTAAAAGCTGTGTTAAGTACTGTATAATGAAGACATTTTCCATTAGTTTCTATTAGGCATGGCGGTGTTGAAAATATCTTGAAGTAATATAATACTTCTCCTTGAGGCTAATAAGTATAATGAATCAGATTGCAAAGTGAGGATTCTAAGATTATTACTTCTCTTAGAAATGGAAATTTATCAAGCGAAATTCTATTCGACAAAAACGATCAAACGGAGGTGTGGAGTGTATCTTACTTTATTACGAATTAAACATTAGAAAAGTTTCTTAATGTCTAACGTAAAAGCACTTGAATGCAAATTGCACATCAACAGAAAATTCCTGTATTTGTCAAAGCGATTGTACTTTATGCAAAGAACGATGAAAGAAGCAGAGACGAAATGCATCCAGGAGCATTTTTTTGTTGATTCATAAAGTATTCAACTTTCCTTTCTTCATCACTTAATCTTTTAAAAAACCATGTCAGGACAATAATGAAAAATTATCAGCTTACAGCTAAGCAAAATATTTGCGACAGTAATTTTTACTTTTCGACATTTCGATTAATTCCGAAATCGTTATCCTTTTGTTCGAAATTTTGACTAAAGTTTTTTTCACTAATTTCGAATTTTGTTTAATTTCCTCTTAACTTTAAACTATCAACCGATTTCTCGAATTTTGTGCATATTTTTCGAAATTATGGGATATCTCTTTAAATCCAAAGTTGACTCTTATCCTAAGCAAATTGTTCACACTCTCTAACAACAAAGGCGTATTCCCTAACATTTGAAAATCTGTTGCCCAAAAAGGAAATTTGGCTAACAACTATTGCTCTATATCTTTGTTGCCCGTTATATCTAAAGTGATGGAAAAGGTTATCAACATCGAGAAGAATAGAGGAGAATAGAATCATCTCGGACAGGCAATACGGTTTCAGACAACAATGCTCAACTGGCGATCTACTGGCATATGTTACTCATGTCTGTAACCTAGCTATGGAAACAAACGGTAATGCTAGAATTGTGGCTTTGGATATCGTAAAGGCATTTGACAGAGTCTGGCACTGACCTTTTCTCACCAAATTAATATCCTATGGTCTTCTTACTGGACTCTTCTATTTGATATCCAGTTTTCTCGCTGACAGATCTCTTCAGGATGTCGTCTGTGGCATCTCATCCGAGATATTTGCGATTAATGCAGGGGTGCCTCAGGGGTCAGTCCTGTCTCCTACTCTGTTTCTGTTACACATAAACTATCTCTTATTTTTAATTTCCAATCCGATATACAGTTACGCAGATGATGGTAGCCCTGGTGCCACCCTTTTTATCCGACGTTGCTTCAGAGCGACTAAAGGAAGAGCAGATACAGATAATTAATCGTTCTGGAATGAGGTAAGAAAAAGCTAGTCAATCTAATCTAATCAAAGCTCAGGCCGCGGCTTTCTCTAAGAAAACATTAAGGGATAATACAACAAATATACTCATGGACGGTAAAATCCTCCCGATGGAATTTAATTTGTCTATCCTAGGAGTGAGTGCAAGCACTAACGACTCGTGGGACGATCATGTGCGCGACATTGCCAAATCCGCCTCTCAGAAGCTAGGCTATCTTTTTAGAGCTAAAAAGTACTTCACATCTCATCAGTTACTCACACTGTACAAAGCTCAAGGTAGGCAAACACAAGAATACTGTTCTCCTGTTTAAAGTTTAGCCCCAAAGGACATTTTGTTCTTCTGAATTCAATCCAAAGAAGAGCGATTTGCTTAATTGATGACGAGAGTTTGACCGATTCTCTCGAAACACTAGAGCACAGGCGGATGGTTGCTGAGTTTAACTCTTTTCTACAAGTACTATGGGAGATGTTCGCAGGAACTAGTAAGATTGATCTCCCAAGGGCAAGATTTATGAGGCATACAAGACAGTCGGAGGCACCCAATTCATGTGGGGTCCAGCTTGACACAGTGAGGACTGCTGTCTACGGAGACACTTTTTTCTGTAGAACTTCCAAGCTATGGAACTCGTTACCGAACGAAATTTTCCCTAAAAATTACATCCTATCCTTGTTTAAGAAGGCGGTTCGTCGCCATCTAACCTTGGTTCCGCATCTGACTCGAGGTGCTTTGAAGGCAGAATAGGGTTATCCTTTGCGAGTGGATTGCAGATAAAAAAATAAAAACTGGGCTTCCTTGATATTTCCATTTTTTCTAAACTTCAAAAATTAACACGAAAATTTAATGGGTTTTCCGAAAATATTCACAATAATTATGCAAATTCTTGAATTTTTGTAATAAATATAAATTTTCTATTTAAAGGTAAAGTTTTTACTTTTTTCTTAAATTTAGAAAGATTTTAAATTGAAATTCTTGTTTTATTCAAAATTTTATATTTAATCTGGAGTTATCGATTTATTTTCTTATAATTTCTAACAAAGTTCCTTAAAACACTCCAGTGTTTTTTTAAAATATGGCCCTTAATATTAAATTTTGGATACTTTTTCCAAATTTAGATATTAAAATTGCATTTTTTAATATTTCTTTTTGCAAATGTTGGCTTTATTGTCTTAGTTATGAATTTTCTTGAATTATCGAAAATTTTTCTTGATATTTTAACTGCTTTTTGAAATTTTGCCTTAATAAAAAAAAATTAAGTTAATCTTTTTTGCTTTTTGTTTCTCTTATAAAATTAGAGACTTTTCCAATTTTTTTTTCTCAAATTTCCACTATTAAACTTTCGGTTATTTGTATAGAATTTCACTTTCAATTTGAAAATGCCAACTTTTTTACCTTTATTTTAAAAATTCAGGGTTCATATTTTCAGTCATTTTTTTTTGATAACAAGAAATCAGTTAAATGATTATACTAAAATTAATGGTATCTACTGCGGGTGTTGTGCTAATCATAAAATACTGCTCCAGCTGAAAAAAAGCAAAGCGAAAGCGAACGTTAGTGATGATTGGTGATGAAATGTGGGTACACATTTTACTGAACTGTGTACCCCACTTATACTCCACTAGAAACAATATAGTTAAGGTTATTAAAATTCTTAAAATACAGAACTTGTCCCCTGAAACCAAGAAAGATAAAAAAAAACACAACAAACGTTGCTCTAACGCATTTCAACAGCCAAGCTGTCATCTTCAGAGAGATACAGTATCTCTCTCGACAGCTTGGCTGTCGAGCGAGGCGTTAGAGCAAAGTTTGTTGAGTGTTTTAATACTTCTTGGTTTCGGGGGACAAGTTCTGTATTTCAATTTTTGAAGATCACCAAGGACAAGTCCGTTCCACAAAAAAAAAAAAAATTAAAATTCTGACCCAAAATTCATGTTAATAATTATTAGATATTAATTATTTTGATATTTTAACAACGTGAACACTAAAACCACCAGGTTTTTTTATATTGCAAGACATATTTAGCCTTTCTGCAGGTGTGTGAACTTCAAAACTTAAAAAAATTTGGCTGTCTTGGGGACTGCCGCAGCAATTGAAAACTTAAAATCAGGAAATAAACAGTGGCTTTGGTAATTCTCAAATGAATTGTAGTATCAAAAATTAGAATTTTATAATTTGTAAATTAAAATTATTTACATTAGTCTAGTTTTCACATATTTCGGCACTCCGAACAGCAATTAGTATATGGTTTATTTATTAAATATTATATTGATATAAATATTGAAAATATATGAAAATAAATGCTTTGTTTTTGTTATTCATTTTTCTATTTAAAAACATTAATATATTATGTACTCACTGTTGTGCATACTGCACAGTCATTCTTCAATTACACAATTAAAATAATGCGCAGTAATTAATTTAACTATTAATAAGAGTATAGATATCTTCGAGAGGTAACACGTTTCCTAATAGAAACAGTATGGCACATAGTGTACAGACTATTTCTTCGCCATCTCGCCTGGTAGGTCGCGAATTCAAACACCGGTGCCGATGACGCATTTTTTAATTCTATTTATTACACGTCTTACTCCTAGCTACATGATAGTATTAACATAAGAGCATATTGGTAACGCAAATTAGAGTGATGGTCACGTGAAACTATATCAAAAATCACCCAACGTGTCTAAAGAAGTTTTCACTTCAAAATAGGGAAGCGTAATGTGTTGATCATTCTAGCCAAATTGCAATGAATCCTCGTTAGTTAATATATCATGTAATCATATAAAAATTTCAATTTAAGTTCCAAAATTATTTATTTAAACAGTTTAATTGTTTATTCAATCAGAAGTAGGAAACATTAGGGTGCATGCCGAAAAACTAATCAAATATGATGCGATCAAAATCTTTAGTACTAGCTCGTCACTTGATCATCATACAAATTACTTACTTATTTCGAACGAGCAGGAAAAATAATTGTCCAACATGCACACAAAAAAGTATAAAACGCGGTTCGAATACCGGAATGACAGTCGCGTACCGTAAACATGCAATGCACGTGAAATCACCGCGAGTAAACGCTAATAACAACTTCTGATACTTCCCAATAGAACGTCAGCTGCGAACCGACTGAACAATTTGAAATCTCCAAACAATCCTTTTGCTAGGCTAGATGTTTTCGGACCAAAGTCGGCTAGATACGGTGTTTCACGACACCTGTGTTAAAGGTGTATCTGATATTTCTTGATTTTTACGCAGGTTATCACTTATGACGTAACTGTTGCAACTCAGTTCCGTTTAAAAAAGTACATAGTTGGAACGAAGATCAACTATGCAGTTACTTTAATTGGAGATGATGTCCGAATGAACTTAACTATGAGAGATTTGCTGCTAACTTGTATTTCTAACATTCTTTATAGAAATTGCGCATTTCCGTTTTCCTTGCACTAAAATTACTGCTGATCAAATCTTAAGATTTTCCTATGAAAATAGTAAGCTATTTTATTGCATCGATATATCAGTCCAAATTAATTTTTAATGCTATGTTTTTTCAATTGCTAATGAATGGTACGAAACAAAGGTTTTATAGAATCACTAGCGTTAAACCCGCGAGTTTGTGTGTTTAAATTTCAATTATGGGGACATTTTATATCAAAATATAAATTATATATATTAAATATCAAAAAAATAATTATCAGTAATATATTTAGGGTTAAGGGATAAATATTCAGCCATTACGTCAAAATAATAATTTTTTTTAACAAATACATATAAGGTGAGCGCATTAGTAACATAGGTCGCCATTCAAACAATGTCTGTGTGAAATGTACGAGATGATAAGCTAACGTGTCATATAATCAACACCTTCAATTAAATCATATAGAAGAGGAAGTCGCAGGAAAGAAACCAAACTTTGGATACAGACCCCCTAATTTCAGCTTTCATACCTTAGCTTTAAATCCCTCAATTCCAACTTTCATGAAGTTAAACAGTTGTTTGATGATATGCCTCTTTCAAATTCCCCACAACACTATCAGAATCAGTGTAAGCCTTAGAAAATATTTCAATTTAAAGCAAAGACAGTTACTTCATTAATTGCAAAAAAATCGCACTGTACACAATCACCTCTATACAAAATTGGAACCGTTCGTAGCTATCTATCTTTATGTCTACCTCCTCCAAAATCCCAATATGCCGGACATTCCTAAATTAACAGGTCACCTCAACTAAAATTCGTCATGAAAATACGTCATTGTACACAATCACTTCAGAAAAAATCAAAATCAAACGCTTTATGACATAAGATTGGCAATAATCATAAGTTTATTTACCAACATTTAAGTACCTAAGCATCTGGTTCTTATTTTTAGAGCTTGCCTACAATTGGCAAGCGAAGTTTAAATAAGCAGTAATACCGTGAAAGGATTTTCAGTATAAATACTATTTTTTTATAGAGATTCGTAAGATCTGTACTTATTTTATTATTTACAATAAACATTTTTGCGATAATACTCACTGTTTAGAAAATATTTGGGAAAAATTAATTTTTATGACATGTAACCTTAAATAATTAAATTGGACTGAATAATAAACACTCTAAAGTTCAACAATAAACAATAATGTAACTTTACTTATTCTTGTGGTGTAAAGTACGTCCAAGAAAATTGTCAGTGCTAAAGTTTTCAAAAAAAATTAGAAATTTAAAAGAAGGTAGAAAACTTTAAAAAGGTTAAACTTTACTTTTTATTGATTAATATGATCGAAGAAATAAACAAAAATTGCTCTACCCAAATCAGAATAAACCAAGAAATCAGCCAGAATATAAGCCTAGCCACCGGAGTGAGACAAGGAGACTCCTTACACCTATTTCTATTTAATATGGTGATGAATGCTATAACAGAAAGTGTACCTAAACAGCTAGGATACAAAATGGGAGATAAATTTTTCAACATTGTTCGCTATGCAGTTGCACTGATACTAAATTCAGCGATTACTGCACGCCTTCAACACAACAGCAAAGCAATTTAATTTGATAATAAATCAAGAAAATACCAAATGTATGACCATCTCCAAATATTTTTTACGATGTTAATGGAAAATAGATAACAAAATTATCCAACAAACTACCTCGGCTCGGGAATTACCAGTGACGGGAGGCTGACCAGAGAAGTCCAAACACAAACATATGGAGCGGCAAGGATCTCGGCGTGCCTGAGGGATATTGTCTTCGCAATAACTACATGACCGCAGAAAGTAAGATCCGAATATACAAGACCACAGTACGTCCTATAAAGACATATGGGGTGGTAGCAAGACCAGATACAAAAGGAAAAACGCAATAAGAATCACTGAAATGAAAACATTAAGAACGATACATGTCTTCACATGTATGTATGTGTAGAAATGAAAAGATAAAGAGATTGAGTGACGTACAGGACATATATAGATTCACTAGAGACAAAAGAAAATACTAGATCCAGCACATCAAAAGAATGGATGGAAATAGAATGGTCAAACAACCAAAGATATTAAAACTAACAGAAAAAAGAACACAAGAAAGACCGATGAAAAGATGAAAAGAATGCTGGACATCAGAAGAACAAGCTACTTAAAGACTACTTAAAGACTGAGATACCTACCTCAGAGAATGAAGAAGAGGAATAAAAAAAGAAGAAGAGGAAGAAAAGGGAAAAGAAAAAGAAGAAGAATAGGAAGAGGAAGAGAAAGAAGAAGAGGAAGGAGAAGATGAAGGGGAAGAGGAAAAAAAAGAGATAGAGAAAGGGGAAGGGGAAGAGAAAGAGAAAGAGAAAGAGAAAGAGGAAGAAGAAAAGGAAGGGAAAAAAAAGGGCAAAGGAAGAGGAAGAGGAAGAGGAAGAGGAAGAGAAAGAGGAAGAAGAAAAGAAAGGGGAAAAGAAAGGGCAAAGGAAGAGAAAGGGGAAGAGAAAGAGGAAGAGGAAGAGAAAGAGGAAGAAGAAGGGGAAAAGAAAAAGGAAGAGGAAGAGAAAAAGGAAGAGGAAGAGGAAGAAGAAAAGGAAGAGGAAGAGGAAGAGGAAGAGGAAGAGGAAGAGGAAGAGAAGAGAAGAGAAGAGGAAGACGAAGAGAAAGAGGAAGAGGAAGAGGAAGAGAAAGAGAAAGAGGAAGAGGAAGAGGAAGAGGAAGAGGAAGAGGAAAAGGAAGAGGTAGAGGAAAAGGAAAAGGAAGAGAAAGAGAAAGAGGAAGGGGAAGAGGAAGAGGAAGAGGAAGAGGAAGAGGAAAAGGAAGAGGAAGAGGAAAAAAAAGAGAAAGAGGAAGAGAAAGAGGAAGAGGAAGAGGAAGAGAAAGAGAAAGAGAAAGAGAAGAGAGAAGAGAGAGAAAGAGAAAGAGAAAGAGAAAGAGAAAGAGAAAGAGAAAGAGAAAGAGAAAGAGAAAGAGAAAGAGAAAGAGAAAGAGAAAGAGAAAGAGAAAGAGAAAGAGAAAGAGAAAGAGAAAGAGAAAGAGAAAGAGAAAGAGAAAGAGAAAGAGAAAGAGAAAGAGAAAGAGAAAGAGAAAGAGAAAGAGAAAGAGAAAGAGAAAGAGAAAGAGAAAGAGAAAGAGAAAGAGAAAGAGAAAGAGAACGATGAAGAGGAAGAGGAAGAGGAAGAGGAAGAGGAAGAGGAAGAGGAAGAGGAAGAGGAAGAGGAAGAGGAAGAGGAAGAGGAAGAGGAAGAGGAAGAGGAAGAGGAAGAGGAAGAGGAAGAGGAAGAGGAAGAGGAAGAGGAAGAGGAAGAGGAAGAGGAAGAGGAAGAGGAAGAGGAAGAGGAAGAGGAAGAGGAAGAGGAAGAGGAAGAGGAAGAGGAAGAGGAAGAGGAAGAGGAAGAGGAAGAGGATGAGGAGGAGGAAGAGGAAGAGGAAAAGCAAAACGACAAAAAACAAGAAGAAGAAAAGGAAATTAAAATATCACAATTCTTAAAACACTAGAAATTTTCCAAAAAGGTCGAATTTTGCAAAAAATTAATATCTACAAAAATATTCAAAATCTTAAGACAAAATTTTGAAAAAAATTGGTATTTTAACACAATTAGTATTTTGAAAACTCGAAATTCTGAAAGAAACCAAATTTTTCTCAATTCAAAGGAGTGGTCGCTTTAAAAAATGGAATAAGTTTTTAAAAGAAATTAAAATGTACAAAAAAAGTGAAAATTTCCAAAAAAGTACTCATTCTGATAAAGAACATAATTTTTCCTAATAAATAAAAGTTTTTTTAAATGATCGAAATTTAAAAAAAAATCGAAATTTGGAAATGTAAAAATTTTCAAAAGATCAGTCTTTAAAAAAAAATGAAATTTTCAAAAAACCGAAGTGTTCGAAATAACAGAAGTATTATACAAAATGAACATTCACCAAAATTTATTTTCAAGTCGCAATGCTGAAAGTATTAAACTTTTGAAAAAGAATTGAATACTCAATATATTTTGGGAAAAAGTTAAACTTTTTATAAACTAGGAAATTGATAAAAAGTGAAAATTTATGAACATTCCGCACCCTGACGCCACATAATTTTTGGGTTTTGTGAGGGACTCTGTTTGGTCGTCAAGAATTATTTTGGTAGTTCTGCCTGTTTCTCCCTAGGAAAAAATCCTAGCTGCGTCAACGTTTTTTCTTTTTCTTTTGTGGAAGCCGTTATAGGCCCTGTCACTCATCTAGATTCCAAATCCTTTGAAATTTCCACAAGTTTGTTCGAGTCTCAGTCAGTATTATATACCATCTGACTTACACTCATTCCTTCCAGATCTTCTGGTCTTTGCCAGTCGGATTATATCTGTACCTGGCAAGGTTTGGACAAGCACACACGTTTAACAAGTTTAACCAGATGTCCTTTAAAGTTCCCATGGCCAGCAAGCAGACCTGATACTTTGCTTAGTTTTCTTTTATTCATTACAATCAGCGTTTCAGACCTTAATTGCAAGGATTTATCTTTCAGCAGTCTTGCGTGCCTGCCTTAATGTTAATGAACGATTCTTTTTAATAAGACGAGAATTACAAATAAGTCAAAATTTCAAGAAAGAATCGAATTTTTGAAATCGAACTTTTCAATAAAATCTAAAAATCTCGATAAAAAGTGCACTTTTGAAAAACAATCAAATACTTAAAAAAATTCAAAATTTTGTAAAGCAATCAAAATTTTGAAAAATATAAGAATTTGAAAAAAGCACCAATTACGAAATGTTGAAATTAAAAAAAAACTCGAAATTTACAAAAAGGCGAATTTCCTAGAAAAAGTCTAAATTTTCACAGAAAGACAGATTTAGAAAAAGATGATATTTTTAAATGTAGAACTTTTCAAAAAGCCCAAATATCAAAAACAGTCGAATTTTTTAGAAAAAAGTCGACGAGAAAAATCAAAATCTTTAGGAAATCGAACTTTTGGAAAAAAGTGGAAAAATTCATAGGAAATCGAATTTTTGAAAATTTACAAAGTCGTATATCAAGAAAAAGTCGGGATTTCGAAAAAAATCGGAATATTTCAAAAATCGAAATTTTTAAAAAGGGTTAAAACATCAAGAAAAAGTTGAAATTTGGCAACCGAAGTTTTTAAAAAGTCGAAATCTGGATAAAAGAAGGAATTTTGAAAAAGAATCGAATATTTACAAACAGTTTAAAATTTTATGAAGTCCAAATCTGAAAATTAAGAATTAAGAGGAAATAATATTTTGTTAAAGAAATTCGAAAAAAATTCAACAATTTTTAAAGCCTAAATTTTAAAAAAGCAGAAAAAATCTTTAAATATGGAGTTTCTGCGATTTAAAGAAAGCTAATTTTCAAAAAAAGTCGACATTGAGAAAGAGTTGAAGTATGTAGTCATAAGTAAAATTTTTGAAAAAAAGTAGACATTCTGAAAAGGTTTAGAAATTTATAGAAAGAAATCGACATTTTGGAGGTAAGAGTGTTTTAAAAATGTGAAAATTTTTAAGGAAATTGAAAATTTAGGGAAAAATTTTCGAACAGTGAAATTTTGGAATGTCGAAGTTTAAAAAAGAATTGAAATTTTAAAAAAACCAAGATTTTCAAAAACTGGACACTTTTACTTCTAAAATCGAATTCTTTAAAACAACTGTCTAAGTGTTTATATAAAGTCGAAATTTTGAAAAAGTTCAAGGTTTTAAAGTAGTTAAAATTGTCAAAACATTCGAAATAAACAAAAAGAACGAAACTTTCGGAAATATTGAACAGTACGTGAAATATATGAGATTTTAAAAAAGTCGATCTTCTAAAAATGACATTTTGGAGTCAAAATTTTCATCAAAAAGTGATGAAAAGGGAAAAAATAGAAATTTGTATACGTTTATATTTTATCTTTTTTTTGAAAATGTCCAAAAAACACCAAAATTTTTTAATAATCAGATTATGTAAAACGAAGTCGAGATAATTTACAGGAAAACTTTGAAAAAAAAGGTCGAAAATTAAAAAGTTCAATTTTTGAAAATTTTCACTCTTTTTTATCATTTACAAGTGAAAATTTCAAATAAAGTCAGAAATAAAAAACTTGGAGTTTTCAGATAAAATATAAACACCAAAAAAGTAGAAATTTTAAGAATTGAAAATTTTTAAATATGTTACAATTATGAGAAAAAGATGAAATTCTGAAAAAAAGTACACATTTCCAAAATAAATGAAAATTCTGAGAAGTCTAGACTTTGGAAGAAAGTCGAGATTTTTCAGAAAAACTAAAAATTTTCTAATCAAAATTTAAAAAAAAATCTAAAGTTTTAAAAAAGTGTAAATTTAAAAAAAAATGCTGGTATTTAAAAAAAAGTAGAAATTGTGGATTAGAGATTTTTAATCAATTGATATATTCATAAAGGAAAATTTCAAAATATTTAAAAAAAGGCGATATTTCCAAATCGTACAAATAAAAAATCTAAATACATATTCCAAATAAAAACGAAATATTCAGAAAAACTACCAAAGTATGTAAAAAATCTGAAAATTTAAAATTCTAAACTAAAAAAAATCAATTAAAATAAATAATATGTTAAAAAAAAAAGAGTTTTGACCAAAGGAAGAAATTTTCATATGTTCGAAAAAGAAGATTATTTTAAGACAAGCTTGAAATTTTCAAGAAAAGAAGTTAAGTTCTTCAAGACATTGATTAATAAAACATAGAACTCAAAATACCAACTCCATTTTCGTAAGCTTATAGACCTCTGTTTTGATATACACCTCGCATTTTTGTCAATATTAACTTTGCATAATTAGAAAAACTGGTTAACTGGAAACCAATTTGAATATTTCTTACTTTGAAAAATTAAAATACAAATCTTGTCCCCTGAAATCAAGAAAGATTGAAAAACACGACAAAGGTTGCTTTAACGCGTTTCCATAGCCAAGCTATCATCTTCAGAGAGATACTAAGGTTGCTCTAACGCGTTTCGATAGTCGAACTATCATCTTCAGAGAGATGTATTTCCATTTTTGAACATAACTAAGGAGCAGTCCGTTTCACCAAAATTATGGTTATATTGTTATGGTATACTGCACGTCAGGGAGCGAAATTGGTATAGAATACTAATAAATCCTCTTTTTTTTAATTAACAGTTTTCTGTTATGTTCTTATACCAGGCAACCAAAAAAGTTCGTGCGGTTTTGAATGTTAAGAAATAGTAACACAAAAAATGGGTTTAACTTAGATTTATTCTGAAAAATAATCACCTTCCCATTTTTGTAAAAATCTTGCTTTTGGGAATTGAAGAAGTGTATCACCTCGTTTCCCAAAACCTCTCTATTTTCAAATCGCCAATTCCGCATGTGGTTGTCCAAGGCCAAAAACAGGTGGTAGTCACTTGGAGCAAGGTCTGGTGAGTACGGAGTACGTTATAGTTTCCTGCGTGATTCTTGCTGTGTGTGGTCTTGCGTTGTCCTGATAAAAGAC
This sequence comes from Dastarcus helophoroides, assembly GCA_028583605.1. NCBI lineage: Eukaryota > Metazoa > Arthropoda > Insecta > Coleoptera > Bothrideridae > Dastarcus > Dastarcus helophoroides. The sequence continues at coordinate 31,621,987 of CM053328.1, forward strand.
AACACCTTTTCCGTTCGCCAAAGCAGGCTGTTTTTGACTTAGGGTGACCGCATCTCTGTTAAGCTGTGCTGAGTAGTTTGAGCAGTAATGGTTTGACTTGGCAGAAGCTCATAGTGAACTATACCTGCTGTAGTCCACCATACACATAACAGAATCTTTTGTTGGTGAATGTTTGACTTAGCAGTCAACGTCAACGGACCTTTACTGGATAGCCAATGATATGAGCGCTTATTGTTGCAGTACATAATCCATTTTTCGTCACACGTCAACTGTTAAGCTGTGGTGAGTAGATTTCAGCAGTCATGGTTTGTTCACTTGGCAGAAGCTCATAGTGAACTATACCTGCTGTAGTCCACCATACACATAACAGAATCTTTGGTTGGTGCTTGTTTGGTTTAGCAGTCAACGTCAACGGACCTTTACTGGATAGCCAATGATATGAACGCTAATTGTTGCACTACATAATCCATTTTTCATCACACGTCAACATCCGGTCAAAAAATGACATTAAGTTGTGGCGGGAAAGCAATGATGAACAGATTGTTAAGCGCTGTAACTTGTTCGTTTCACCGAATTCTTGTGGTACCCATTTGCTCAACTTCCATTGTTTCCCAAGCAGGTTCAAATGTAGTTCCATCACTCACAATCTTAAGGCAATAGCTTGACATGTCTGACTTGAATCCTGCTCGATCGCCAGCTTGATATCGTCGTTGTTGATCGTTGATGGTCTTCCGGAGCGAGGTTCATCTTCCAGATTTTCATCCCCAGAGGTAAATTTCTTAAACCACTTCTGATCCGTTTGTTCAGCTACAGTACCTTCCCCAAAAGCAGGGCATATCTAAGGACAAGTTTCTGCAGCCTTGGTACCAAGTTTGAATTCATAAAATAAACAAACACGAATTATTGCATTTGACACGGCCATATTCTATTAAAGATTTTGCACTTTCATTCAAAGTAATCTAACCTATCAAATGCACTGAATGATATTCCTTGCCATAAGTTTTAACCTATATTCAAAATTATTCCACCACTATATCCTGTTTGCTGAATACAATTCATAAAAGTAGACAATAAAGAAAAACCGCACGAACTTTATTAGTTGCCTGGTAATAATGTATTTGCTTACTTCCTACTCAGGAAAACGGCATATTTCGGGCATAATATGAGGAACGAAAACTATCGTATCCTCCAGGTAATAGTACAGAGTAAGATTGAAGGCAGAAGGAGTCCAAGTCGCAGAAGGAACATCATTGTTGAAAAATCTCAGATAGTGAATAGAATTGTCGTCTACAGCATTATTCAGCTCAGCACTTAATAAGGTTATTTGGACAAATGTGATGGCTAACATCCACAGAGGATAAGCACCAACAGAAGAAGACTTCCTACGGATTGAATTGGTAAAATTAGTTAATTGTTTACAAAAGTTTATCCTATGCTTAATCCTTATTCTTAATAATTAACGATAACAATGACGTACGTGTTGCTTTATGCAATTTTGTATTTTGTTCAGTTTTATTTATTCCCGGATATATTGTCTTTTGTTGATAACTCTCTGGCGATTTATACATGCATAAAGAACTAATGAAATAAAAGTAGAAAATATCTTACAGAAGCTACGACTGTAGACAGCTTCAGTTACAATTATTTGTTTTATTTGTTGAGAGCATGCAACCTAGATATTTGTTCATCATATCTAAACTTTTTCCCTATTAAATACTCTTAGTTTTAGGAACTGAATTTCGAAAGATCCTTTCCTTGTGGTTATCTACGTTATAAAAAAAGTTACGTATACATTGTCATGTCTATCGAATCACCACTGCAATCTGTAGTTATCTGTCAATTAGTTTTAGTTTTATCAAGTATCTAAAATAAAGCTAACTAAGGAAAACAATGTATTGATTATCTATATGCTGAATTGCTAAATTTGTTGGCAAGATGACTCAATAAGGTTCCAAAATGAAAAAACTAAAAGCCTTTCGTACAAAAGCTCGACACTAACGTTAAACTCTAAATACATTGCGTCAGGTTTGGTTTTAAATATGTGGGACTTCACAATCCAACAAAGATGCACTGAAATTAGTTACCACATCTCATCAGCTATTAACACTATACAAAGCTCAAGTTAGGCCAACATTAGAATACTGTTCTCGTATTTGGAGTTCAATTCAAAGAAGAGCGATTCGCCTAATTGATAACGAGAGTCTGACCGATTCTCTCGAAACACTAGAGCACAGGCGTATGGTTGGTGACTTGTCTCTTTTCTACAAGTACTATCATGGAAGATGCTCGCAGGAACTAATAGGATTGATCCCCCCAAGGGCAAGATTCTTGAGGCGTACTAGACAGTCGGAGACAGCAAATTTCTGTGCGTAGACTTCTGTCTACGCAGACACTTTTTTCTATAGAACTTCCAAGTTATGGAACTTGTTACCGAAAGGAATTTTCCCCAAAAATTACAACCTATCCTTGTTTAAGAAGGCGGTTTCCGCATCCTACTCGCAGTGCTTTGAAAGCATAATGGGGTTACCCTTTACGAGTGGTTTAAACTTAAAAAAAAATTCTTCAAATTTGGTATCTTTTTATACTTCTTCGGGTTGCTTCAAAATTTCAAAAAAAAATTCTTTAGTAATCATGTTATATCGCTTGCTGAGTATCAGGATCATTAAATAAAAATAAGTGATTTGGTCAAATTTTATTTCTAAAAGTTTTGTTTTACTACTTGTCGATTTTTTAAAAATCATGTGTACAAATGATTCACTAGGTTTCCTAAAACATTAAATATACGTCAGAAATAGACCGAAGGCACATTTTCCTAATAATCATATTCAAATTCTATTGAAAAGCTTATATTACGTAGACTAGAACAAAATTCAAGTTAAAACGAAAACAGACAATAAAACATTTAAAACAAAAAATTGAAAAAATCATAACACTACATTTGTTAATTAGTTATACGAAATACTGAAACTTTTTTGAAGAAAATGTTAAATTAGACTAAAATCAGTTTAATCTTTACATTTTAAAACGTTTTTTAACTTGAAATATGGAACTTGGTCTGCAGAAAAAATTAGATATGGAGCAAGCAGTATAAAATATAGCGTAACTATTTGAAAAAATAAAGCTCGGGGTGAAATATAATAAAATCTTTTGATGAATCATTAAATTAAATATCTTACAAGCTGGACTCTGTAATCTCTAACATAAAAAAAGTGTAATTAAATTAAATCTTAAAAGAAATTTTTCTTTAACAATACAACTTCGAAATATGAATGATAACATTAAAAACAAGAGTGGAATCAGTAGTGAATATTCACAACCAATTTTATAACCATAGAATAAGATTATACCGTAGCTGCAATTTGGGCTTTTGGGCAGTATCATTTCAGGTATTTATAAATAAAATTGTTGCGTGCAATATAATCAATACAAAGATGCTCTATCTTCTTCACTTCAACAGATTAATCACAGAAAAAAAATTAACTTCAAGCCACTTGTAGATGTGTTGAGGATGAGTAGACATTACTCCATTTAGATTGGCCTTAGAGTTTGGGTCTTACCATGTGTTAAATATTAAAATAATAAGATAAATACGATTTCAGTCGACTTTTTTAGGACTTATTAAAGACCACAATTTATAAGCACCTGAGATACACTAAAAGGTGAAATAATTTTATTTGAAAAAAGCAATATTAAAAGAAATTATCGAGGATCAATATACAATTGCATGCTCTAAAATATTCTTTGTTTCTTTATAAAAAGAAAAATATTTGTACTGTCAATAATAGAGAAGTAATGTTATTTTCATTCATGTAACTGGCGAAGAAAAAGCCAATAAAACATGAATGAAAAAAAGTCAAAATTATAGTTCTCTTATTTTCATTAAATACGAAATTTTGAGTTTATTAACAAATGTAGGTTACTCTCATAAAATCAACATCACAAGAAGTGTTATGCTGCAGGATGCAAATTGTTCTTATTTAAGAGCAATTATTTTCTGGTTTAGAAGACACATACTCTGTCCTAGTTAGATTACATCAACACTGTATGTTGATATTGCTTTTGAGACAATAACTGCCATTAGCCAGAAAGAATTTACATTTTTTACGTTTTTCTATTAAATTTTATTATTTTTTCCTGCTACCCGATCATTTTCCAGATTTCCTGTACTGTAAAATCAAAGAAAAGATATCTCTGAAGAGCTTAAACATTTCCAAAGCCCTTTATACTTGTACTAAGTATTATGTTACTGGGAATTTTTTTAATTTTGTTTAAAATTATGTATCTGCAACTATACAGCTTGTTGGTTTAAAATGATGTATCTGCAACTGTACAGCTTGTTCTGATGCATTCTGCAGATTTTTCTAAGGTAACTGAACATTGCCAGGAGTCTCCAAACTCAAGCATTAGTTGTTAAGCCGAATTTTCCCTGAGGATTACGATATGTCCTGGTTTAAAAAGCATGTAGTGTCTGATTGTACTTTTGCAAAAAAAAAGGTACGTCGATTAGGAATAAAATAGGAAAAGTAGGCAAATGTGTTGACCTAATCCGAAAAATTCAGTGGTAAATTAAATAGTGCAGGAAGCTATTGCCTAAAAATTATTAGAGATGATTAGAGATTCATTGAAAATATACTAGAGGTGGAACTATTTTAAGGAGCCAGAGGTTTAGATATTTTTTATACATTTTGGTTAACCTCTGGATTCGAGGTGCGCTACCTAGAGTTTAGGCTGCCTCCTAGGCCACCCTTTCAGACCCATCGTACTATTCCCGGGACTGATGTATCCTTAGTCATTCATTCAGCCACCCAACCTTGTTGAGAAACTGAAGAACGTCCCTTGGATGCGCCTCTTTCAAACTGGCCACACTAGTCCAGAAGTCCCCCAGCGTGGATCCTCTGATTGATGCTAGTGCCAAGCAGTGACACATCACGTGCTTGACACTCTCATCTTCTTCTAAGTAACCCCTACAATTCGGGTCGTTTTTAATTCCCATCTGTGGACGTGTTTGTTCAATCGACAGTTAACAGTTAACCTCCTGATTAAGAATGTGATAGTTCCTTCCTGTGTATATTAGAAAATAATTTGTTGATTTTGGTTATGTTTTCAGGTCAAGTGGAAAATAGTCTGTGACAAATGTAGATGCTCATCCAAAGGCTAATGACAGTTATAGAAGATTTAAGTTATCCAAGAGGTACAAATAGCTTCCCTCATTCGTAAGAGTTCTTTCTCAATTTCTCTTTCATTCAAAATCTACCAAGCTTATGTGCTTTCTATTTATTATACAGTAATGATTGTTAAACCATTTATATAATTCTATTAAATCACATCTCTCGCTTAAAAAATTAACAACTATTTTAAATGTAACGGATAAATAAATACAAATTTACACTGCCTAACAATAAGTAATAAATCTTCTTAAAATTTTATTACCCTGTGGTAATTCTAAGCGTTTATTATTATACTATCCTGTACAACATCCGGAACGATATTGAAGATAAATTTTTGTTTAATTTGAAAATGTAAACTAAGTAATAACTAATTACTAATTAGTTTAACATTAGTTATTACTTAGTTTACATTTATGAAAATAAAGAATCTATAACAATGGTATACTCCCCAGCCTAACGTGATAGGTTTAACTGAAACACAAACCAAGAATATTCTGAAATTACGATCCGTGGAAGCTTCCATTTTTGATTGCACTTAAATATTTTTAGAAATAAAAATCCGATACCACAAGGTATTTTCAGCTTATCTGCATTTTTACGAATTATAAAATTAATCAATAATAAGAAAAAACTGGCATAAAGTATCTAGTAAATGCTTCATGCTAAAACTCCCATCGTCAAGACGATGACAAGTAAATATAATAATATCAGCACTTCAATCTAGTTGAGCTACATCTCGAAGATATTCCCACAGAATGATAAAATTTTAGGACATACTATATAATAATAACTAATTTGTATTATCACAATCCTTAATGTCTGTGTAAATTATCTAAAATCTAGACTCTCGGCCGTACATACGTTTCTCATACTAGGGTTTTAATCGTTTGAAACCAGCACCATCCTGTCCCAATTTCAATTCTTCGTAAAATGTGGGGTCTACCTCCGTTGACATCATCGGGACTTGAAGCTGTTCATTTTTCCATCCTTGATGACCCGAGGATGACGAGACTGCTAATCCGTTGGCGGCACCATTGGAAATGTTAGCACTAGATTCTGTAGAATTCTGGGGCACCTGAACACAATTTGTACAACCTAAATTAGTCATAATTCTTACAAAAGCTAGGCACAAACGTTCCAATGGTTTTCTGATACTGCTAATCGTTAGTAGAAATAGTCAGTAATATAAAAAAATCGTACCTGTCCATTGTCCATATTTACTTCCCTTAGATAACTAGGGTTTTCAAATGCAACCCCATTTATGTTCTTCACACCTAGAAGTCTCTTCTTCCTGATGAACCAAACTGTTGCAACTACGATCGCAGTAACTACAATCAGAGCAGATATAATTGCAATAACTACGCCAGCATGCGAGGAATCATCTCCGTGACTTGCTGCCGAAATGATGTAATTGTCCTCCAATGTAAAACGCAAAGGTTGACTTAGAATCGAAGTTCCTTTATGGTTCCCAGCTTTGATGACGCATTCATAAGTACCTCCCTCTTTTAAATTAGAAATAACCAAAGAAGTCATAGGTGTATCATTATGATATGATTTATTTGCAGCATCGACCAAACGCCAAAATATTCGATAGAGTTCGACCGTGTGAGGATTTTTGAGAGGCGGATCCCAAGTAATTTTCACCGAGCGGGCATCAATAAAATCAACTTTCAAGTTTTGCGGAGGACCCGGTAATTTCTCTCTGCCCTCGTGGAAACAATTCATTATTTGCTTCGTGTAGGAAAGAACACAGATCTAAAAAAAGATCACTGATGTAACACAACTGAGTAATATACAAGACAAGATCAACTAATACAGAATTATAAATGTGATTATAAAACTTGTTTGATAAGAATTTTTTGTCAGAAGATACAGAAGATACCAAAGGGGTGAGGATAGACTTCTTGAACGTCTTTATCTTCGTACAAAAAACATTTACAATGTCCAGTTCACTCCAAAAGTTTTAGCAAAATACAGGACATCAGCAGTATTAATGGAGGTTGAGCTAACCCCAAAAGTGGTTCAATAAAATATATATGCCGATTCAAGAACAGTGGTTACAATACTATTAAAGGCATGTCTTTTAATTAGTTTCACAATATGAGTCTACTAGAAGCAAAACTGTATTGGAATTTTTAAGTAATCTTTGAGTTAACATCAAAAAACTGTAGCTATTGATTCAACGTAACGTTTTAATTAGTCATATTTTTACGTGATAAGTACGTGTTACTCTGGTTTAAACAACATTTTTTTTTCTTCCAAATTTGTTAATTTTTCCAAAAATTAAAAAAAAAATATTGCAAATACAGATTTCTGCAAGTGGAAAATGGAAATACAGATTTTTGCGATGTATTATTCTCACCAAATATTGCTCTTTGCTTTTGAATTCTTGTGGAGATAGTTAGCCATGGTAGTTATTATAAAATTTACATGCAAAGCTCAGTTCTCGAAAATTTTGCAAGTGTGGAATTTCGCTTCTAGTGTAACTCATATTTAAAGAAAGATCTTCCCTTCTAAGAAATACAGTCAGCATTGTGAACAACGAGAAGTTCGGAATAGCAAAATAATCAGTAGATAGAAAATATAGTTACCTTGTTATTTAGAATCGGTTGCCCCCTGCACCAGTCCAAACATCTTCTCGGTACATCGGATTGAGCGCAACAGTTTCTGTGGTCTGAACCATCTGCGGCACATTTCATCAACTTATCAAAATCATTTGCACATTCCAACTTATTTATCACAGCATCTATATCTAAATAAAACGAACAAGCATCCATACAAGCTGATGTGACGTTTTGCTCAATACAGCACTGTGTCACATTATTAACAGCAGCAATGTTCCTGATTCTAACAGAGACTGGTCTGGTATCTCTTCCAAAAGCATTCTCAGCGTGACAATAGTAATCGCCGACATCTAAATTCGTTATCTGCTTAATTGTGAGGTGCATCACATATTTATCTACTTCGCCTTTCACAGGTCCTGTAAAAATGTCATACTTTCCACCTTGTATGACTGGTGATCTTTCCTCGTGATTTTTCCAAAATATCATTTTGGGTTCAGGCTGAGCTTCTACTTTGCATTCCAGGGTAACTGAATCGCCTAAAGCGGCCATTGTAATACCACTTGCGTGAATGTGAGGACCATCTGTAAATTTAAAATTCAAAGTACCAAAAAAATTGTATGTCATATTAAATCTCAAAAACCTTGTTTGGTTAAAGCGCTGATGTATATGGCGCAGCTTTAGGATTGAACTTGTCACTACAGTAGTTTGCTCACAATAGTGCACAAAGATTTCAATTGTATGCTGAACTTTCCTCGCTTTGAGTAAGAGCTTTTATACTTACGACTAATTGTTATTTTTCTGGAAGCTTGCATGGGAGTTCCATAACCATTATCGGCATAGCAAGATATCTGATCCATGTCTCTTGTAACATTATGTATTACAGTAACCATATGTCTTGTAGTATCTTGCCTGACTAGTCTCCCAGATACATATAGAGAAATAGTTGGCATAGGTGTTCCCATTGCAATACATAATATCGTCATACTGCTGCCTTCTATGACTAGATTTATAGGATGTACAGTTGGAGGCTGAAAACATAAGGAATAGAAAAATAAAACTGAAAAAGCGACTGCAAGTGCTCAACAGCAACGGTTATACCCAACAAACTTCCAAATACTTGGACAAATGTAACAGAAAGGAATGATGGAATCTTTACAAGATTCCGAGTTGAGAAGCAAGGACTACTTTGGACATTACGTGATTTTTTTTAGTATGGGCTATCCAGTGAACTTAAATTTCAGATATTTCGGATACGGGATTAGATGATAATTATATGGTAGCTTTCACCGTCCACTGAAACTTTAGGTCAATGCCTTGAGCTTTCAACGACACTATGGGCCCAGTACAAGAGGATTCGAAACCTTGGACGAACAATGTGCATGGCGCCCTGGTCAATAATACCATTGCTACTCTTTACGTTATGCATAAATTTACAGCGCTTTTTTAAAATAGGGAAGCTGATTTAACTCTAAAACTCCGGCAAGCATATCTATTAGTTTCTGAAACTTATTTATTTTCAACTCGATATTTCGACTTTAACCCTACCATTGATTGTTTAGGTCGAGTTTTTATTTCAAAATTTGGACTTTCTTTTAAAAATTTAAATTAAATGCTCGCCTTTAAGTTTTGTACTAAAATTTCGATTTCAAATTTAATTTAATATTATCCACAGTAAGCGAATTAAAAAAAATTAAAGAATATTTTTGCAAATTTTGATTTATTTTTTTTTCTGTTTATTTAATTTATATAATTTTTTTATTTAATTTATATTTTTGCGAAAAATTCTGCCTATTCTCAAAGATTTCAAATATTCGAAATTTGGATTGTAAATTCAAAGGGCCAAATTTTATCACAAAATGTGTGCTTACTTCAAAACTCAAAACCCAAAACTGGACTTTTCTAATGTTTTGATTCTTTTGCAAAATTAATTTCGAAATCAAAGAATGCTTTCCATATGTTATGCATTTTTCAGACAACTTGTAGCGTATCTGCACACTTCCGAATATTTAGTCAAAATAAAAAAAACCTTTATTTTACTTTTTTCACTTTATACTCCAAATTTTCAGCTTTTGGCATTTTTTAAAAATGGTAATAACGAAATTTTGATTTCGTTCTGTACATTTCACATCTAACCATAAGACAGAAAACTTCAAAATTTTGCCTTTAATTTTGAAATATCGATTATTTCTTTTATGTGAAATTTAAGCCTTTCAAAATTTTTTGAAATGTCACTTCCACTTTCATCCTTTTTATCAACATTTTGGCTTTCGAGAAATTTTAACTTTTAGGGTTTTTGACTTTTCTTTTAAGATCATGGACTCTATTTCAAAAATTAAAGTTTTATTTTTCAAAATTTTGACTTGAATTTAAAATTTAAATGTTTGTTGATGGTTTTAACTTTTTTGCATAAATTCGACTTTCATCTGGAGATTGTTATCGTTTATTTATTCTTTTTTTCTTTTTGATGCCAATATGGAGATATTTTTTAAGAAAATTATAAATTTTCTAAAAATTCAGACATTTAGTTTTTATGCAAGTAGAATACAACCTAGACTTCATGCAGCTTTCCAGGCATCATAGGTAGCTGAACTACCAACATTTGAAACACTGCTACCTAGCAAAGGGGTTGGTCTCTAGGAAAGTTCCCAGAAGACAAGGATTCTAATGCACAGACCAATACGTTGATTCTTTAGTACTTTCTTGACGGAACATTTGTTAGCATTCGAGTTGGATATACCAAACTGACGAGATCTAACAAGATCGAAACCAATCTTTGATTTCCAAACTTCACATCTATTGGTCTGTGCATTAGAATTTAGTTTTTACTCATTTTATATAAAGCTGGAATTTAAACTCATAAATTTACCAGGGATTTTGCCTTTTGTTTTCGAAATGTGTTTCTCGATCTCAAAACTTCGCGTTCTATAAATTTTAAATGTAAACTTGTAAACGATGATCTCTTTTATGATGAATTATGTTTTTTTTATTAGAATTTTCAAATAATTTCCTAACATTTATCTCTCACGTTTTACTTTTTGACTTTACACTCAAAATTTTGACATTTATTTATCATTTTTGTTTTATATTGCAAAGATTTCGAAGTTAGTCTTTTTTTTTATAAGAACTGCTTCCGAAAACTCACCTCTTTATCAGTGAATTTGATTGCAAGATTTGTTTACTTTCATCTCCAAATATGGAAATTGTTCGATATTTTGAGAATATTTTAAAAGGAAAGCACAGGTTTCCTTAAAATTATTCATAATTATTTCGAAATTTATGGTGTTAATTAGTATGCCTTTTTTTCTAACATTTCAGCTTTAAACTTAAAATTTCAATGATTACAGCTTTTTCAAAATTTTACTCTATTCTTTTATATCTATTTTGAGTTTTGTAATAAAACTTCAAACTCTTTTTTTGAAATTTTGACCATAATATCAAAATCTAACTTTTTTCTTTAAAATTTTTCTATTAACTCAATAAACTCAAAATGTTTTTATTAAATTCGACATCAATTTTGTTCAATTATGTTCATTTGGAAATACGGCAAAATTTCCATAATTCCATTTTCTCAAAGAAAAATTACATAAATTTTAAACTTTTTTTTCAAAATTTCGATTTTTTTTACCGTATTTTGATTTTTATAAACATTTATCGAAATTTCGAGTTTATTCTCTATATTTGTTCTTCATATTAAAAAATTGTCAAAATTTCGGGAATTACACTTTTTTGCGCAAAAATATGTTAAAATAGATTTTCATTTTTTTTGTAAAAAGTTAATTTTTGTTGTTGCGTAATTTCAACTTTTTCGTAAGTTTTTTAAATAAGATATTTTCATTATTTGGCCGTTTCGATACTTTTTGAAAATTCATTGTTCTCTTAAAAAAATTGTTTCAAGAAATTTTCCATTTTGTCGTAGCATTCTAGTAAAAATCTCCTTTTGTCCTTCGTTATTATTTTGATTTTTCTTTTTTTGAAAAAATATTAAGAGATTTTTCAATATTTGGTTTTCCCACAAATTTCCAAATAATTTTCTTAAAATTTCAAACTTTTTCTTAAAATTTTCCATTATTTGTGCAAAAATATTTTACCAAATACACCTTTTGGTGAAAATTTGGGAGAAATTTCACTTTCTTTGGTCGTAAGAATTTAATTTTTGGGAAATTTTTGAAATAAGGTTTTCCAGTTTTTCAGTTTCGACTTTTTCTCGAAATGTCGTTCTTGAGCCTAAAAAATTGTTGAAATTTGAACCTTTTTCATTAAAATTTTAGAGAAATTTAGAATGGAATTTCATGTTTTTATTCGACTTTTTTCTAGAAAATTTGACTCAAAAAAACTGAAATTTCTGGGTTCTCAAAATTTCGCCCCTGTTTTTGTTTGAAAAAATATATTTTAAACAAATTTTAAGCTTGTTACCTATTTAATTCATTTTGTCGAAATTTGGCTTCTTCGTAAAATATCAAATTTTCTGCATTTAAGTTTAATTTTTCAAATTTTCGCATGTGCGCCTGTTTCCCAAAATTTCAGTTTTTTCTTCAGATGTCGTTTTTCCTCTAATGAAACAATTATTAAAATTTCGACTTTTTCAGAAAAAAGAATTGTGTAAAAAAACTGTTCAAAGCAATTTCGAATATTTTTGTGAGATTTCAACATTTTTCAAACATTCAAATTTTCTAGCAAAATTTAAATTTCCTTTTCAGATTAAAAAATTGTTTCAAGAAATTTTCCATTTTGTCGTAAAATTCTAGTAAAAATCTTCCTTTTTTGTTCGCTATTATTTTGATTTTCCTTTTTTTAAAAAAATATTAAAAGATTTTTCAATATTTGGTTTTTCCTACAAATTTCCAACTAATTTTCTTAAAATTTTAAACTTTTTTTAAAAATTTTCCAATATTTGTGCAAAAATGTTTTATCAAATTCACCTTTTGGCGAAAATTTGGCCGAAATTTCGCTTTCTTTAGTCGTAAGAACTGAACTCTTTAAAAAATTTTTGAAATAAGGTTTTCCAGTCTTTCAAAGTTTCGACTTTTTCTCGAAATGTCGTTCTTGAGCCTAACAAAATTGTTGAAATTTGTACCTTTTTTATAAAAATGTTAGAGAAATTTAGAATGGAATTTTCATTATTTCATTCGACTTTTTTTTAAAAAATTTGACTTAAAAACACTGAAATTTCTGGGTTCTCAAAATTTCGACACCGTTTTTGTTTGAAAAAATATTTTTTTAACAAAATTTAAGCTTTTTCAGAAAAAAGTTTTGTGTAAAAAGAACTGTTCAAAAGAATTTCGAATATTTTTGTGAGATTTCAACATTTTTCAAAAATTCAAATTTTCTAGCAAAATTTAGATTTCTTTTTTAGATTAAAAAATTGTTTCAGGAAATTTTCCAATTTGTTGTAAAATTCTAGTAAAAATCTTCTTTTTTCGTTTACTATTATTTTGATTTTTCTTTTTTTGAAAAAATATAAAGAGATTTTTCAATATTTGGTTTTTCCTACAAATTTCCAAATAATTTTCTTAAAATGTCAAATTTTTATTAAAATTTTCCATTATTTGTGCAAACATTTTTTAACAAATACACCTTTTGGTGAAAATTTGGCCAACATTTCGCTTTCTTTGGTCGTAAAAACTAATTTTTGGGAAATTTTTGAAATAAGGTTTTCCAGTTTTTCAAAGTTTCAACTTTGTCTCGAGATGTCTTGCGCCTTAAAAAATTGTTGAAATTTGAACATTTTTCATAACAATTTAGGAGAAATTTAGAATGGAATTTTCATGTTTTCATTCGACTTTTTTCTAGAAAATTTGACTTAAAAAAAACTGAAATTACTGGTTTCTCAAAATTTCGATCCCGTTTTTGTTTAAAAATATATATTTTTAACAAAATTTAAGCTTTTTAACGATTTCACTCATTTTGTCGAAATTTCGCTTCTTCGTAAAATATAAAATTTCCTGCATGTTTGCTTGAGGTGTCGTTTTTCCTGTAATAAAACAATTTTTAAAATTTCGACTTTTTCAGAAAAAAGTTTTATGTAAAAAACTGTTTAAAGGAATTTCGAATATTTTTGTGATTTCAACATTTTTCAAAAATTCAAATTTTATAACAAAATTTAGATTTCTTTTTTAGATTAAAAAAATGTTTCAAGAAATTTTCGATTTTGTCGCCAAATTCTAGTAAAAATCTCTTTTTTTATTTCGCTATCATTTTGATTTTTCTTTTTTTGAAAACATGTTAAGAGATTTTCTCAATATTTGGTTTTTCCTATAATTTCGAAATAATTTTCTAAACATTTCAAACTTTTTCTTAAAATTTCCCGTTATTTGTGCAAAAATATTTTATCAAATACACCTTTTGGTGAAAATTTGGCCGAAATTTCGCTTTCTTTGGTCGTAAGAATTTAGCTTTTTGGGAAATTTTTGAAATAAGGTTTTCCAGTTTTTCAAAGTTTCGACTTTTTCTCGAAATGTCGTTCTTGGGCCTAAAAAAATTGTTGAAATTTTAACCTTTTTCATAAAAGTTTTGGAGAAATTTAGAATGGAATTTTCCTATCTTCATTCAAAATTTCGACTTTCTACTAGAAAATTTCACTTAAAAAAACTGAAATTTCTGAATTTTCTAAATTTCTACCCCGTTTTTGTTTGAAAAAATATGTTTTTTTAGCAAAATTTACTCTTTTTAGCGATTTAACTCATTTTGCCGAAATTTCGCTTATTTATAAAATATCAAGTTCCTTCTTCATGATGGACTCTTCTTGTTGGTCGGAAACATTATGTTTATTAATTTTATTTAACATTTCTACGACCCAAGTTTCCTGCATTTTTGTTTAATTTTTCAAATTTTCGCATGCTCGCCTGTTTACAAAATTTCCATTTTTTCTGAAGATGTCATTTTTGTTCTAATAAAACAATTATTAAAATTTCGAATTTTCTAGAAAAGGGTCTTGTGTAAAAAACTGTTTAAAGGAATTTCGAATATTTTCGTGAGATTTCAATATTTTTCGAAAAATTCAAATTTTCTAGCAAAATTTAGATTTCTTTTTTAGATTTCTCAATGTTTGATTTTTCTAAATTATTGTAATTTTTGTATTCTCTTCAAAATCCTCTCGAAATTATAAGATTTTTTTTCTATTTTTTATGTTTTTGGTGGAACAGACTGGTCCTTCAAAAATTGAAATATAAATTTTGTAAGAAATTTAGTATCTCTTTGAAGATGATAGCTTGGCTGTTGAAACGCGTTAGAGCAACCTTTGTTGTATTTTTTAATCTTTATTGGTTTTAGGAAACAATTTTTGTATTTCAATTTTTAAATATAACCAAGGACCAGTCTGTTCCACCAAAAAAATAAATAAATAAATTGGGCCCCCTGAAACCAAGAACGATTAAAAAACACAAAAACCTTTGTGGTGTTTTTCAATCTTTCTTCGATTTCAGGGAAGAAGATTTGTATTTCAATATTAATTATGAGTTGTTCTAAAAAAATCTCAAATTTTACTTGTTCATGTTTTGTCAAAACGTCATTTTTAATTTTAATGTCTACATTTTCTAAGCGATTCTGACTTTCTGTGAAAATATCAATTTCAACTTCCAAATTTGTTTTTTTTTTCCTGGAGACTTTGAGAGAAAGCTTTGAGAAACCAATCGTTTTCCGTGGGCTCTTTTCGAAACTTTGACTTTATTTTTGGATCATTCTCACTTTTACATCTTATATTTGAACGCTGTTTTTTTCTATCTACTTTTTTTGAACCATAATTAGATATATTTTAAGCTTTTAATTTGATCCATTCAAAATTTTTGATTATATACTTGAATGTTTATTAATTAACATTCCATTTCTGCGACGCAGTTTGAAAATTATGAAATTTTTTTTAATGAACGTTGACAATATTCTAAAACATATTGAAATATAACTACGTGAAGAATATAAACTTGAACTTTCAAGAATGTCATTAAATACTGATTACGGGTTCTTGAAGTTCTAGGATATTTCTTTTAAATTTCCTGCTTATGATATCAATTTTATTTCTTTATTTATTTATTTATTTACTTATTTAAGCTTGATTACAAACTCAATATTTGGGTTATTATGGACATTTTATTCTGTTATCAAATGGTTGATTTTAATATTTAAATTTCAGTTTTTTTTCGAAATTGTAATGCAAGCAGAATGCAACCTATACTGCACTGCAGTATTCAGCCCTCTAAGCGTGTATAGTGGATCATATGCAGCCGGACTACCAACAGTTGAACCACAAATGCTTAGCAAAGCGCTTGCTTTCTAGGAAAGTCCTAGAAGAGTAGATTCTAAAGCACAGTTTTAAACATTTATCAGCATTGTAATTTGGAGACCAAAGACCGATTTATTTCTTATTAGATCTCGCCAGTTTGGCCAATAAATTGCTAACAAATGCATTCCAGTTGGATATACCAAACTGAGGAGAATTAATAAAATCGAAACCGATCTTTGGTTTCATAACTCCCAATCAGATTAATGTTCAAACCTCTTTGTCTGTGCTTATTTTTAGTTTAAATTGTTACAAATTTTAAGGTCTTTCAAAGTTATTTTTCTAGTAACTGAGCATTTTTAATGTCTACCTTATTTTTAAAATTTAAACTGAAATTTTTTATTTTCGATGTTTTTTTTTGTTCGAAATTTGCTCTTACATTTTGAAATTTTTACTTTGTTCTCGGACTTTAGATTCATTATTTTGTTCAAACCTTCGACCTTAACATCAAAATTTCGAAATTTTCCACTTAAAAAATTTACAATCTGTCTTTTAAATTATAAAGGTAAAAAAGTCAGAGGTAACTTACGAATTCATGGTAATAGATGTTTATGAGCATTTACGTAGAAAGCTGTTAATTTGAAACTAATATTTTCAAAAATTTCGGAAAAATGTACGAGAAACGAACCTGGTTTATACGGTACAACAAATAAAAATTATGTTACTTTACTAGAAGGGATGTACCTTTTACCTTTTGCAAAAAATATTGACAGTCTTTGCTACTGTCTTGCATTTTATATATAATTAAGTACAAACTAACGTCGAATATATTTATATGCACAGTTTCAAAAAAAAAAAATAATAATAATAACGAAGTACGTTTTTGTGTCACTTGAAAGTGATACAAAAGTAAGCTAAAACTTACCTCCACAAATGCGGGATAAGCTGGATCAGTCCATGCTATCAAAGTTTCAGAAGGCATGCTAGCACCATTTGATGTCACTGCGGTAACATATACTATATACTGGGTATTTGGACTCAAATTAGATATCATATGTGACGTAACCGTAGTGTTAATTATCTGGAATTTTTCTTCAGATGTCGATTTATGATACAAACTGAAACAAAAGTTAGATATTTACATGAATCGAGGATAAATATTATTTTTTGTTTTTGAGAATCATTGCCATTTTTGGCCAAAATAACTAAGACTTCTTAACCACTATAACGGCTTACATAATATAATATTTCCTAACAATGAACCATACCTGGCAAATAATTAATCTGCTTTAACAAACAACAAGTATTGACAATTCATAAACTATATTTAATACTAAATAACTCGGCAGTTATATATTTGATTTCTGAGGATGAAAATCTGTCTACGTAGGCCAGACGTCACATAATTTTCATATTAGATAGAGTGACCAAATAGACGATAGATGTTTTATCTACTAGTACTAATTTTATTGGTATCTACATAGAAATTACAGATATTTACGATCGAGACAATCCATACTGGGGAATAAACTGGAATGACATAACAGTCAATCAAACTGTTGATATAATTCGCCTACGAATATTTGCTAAATGCAACTGCAATTTTAATATTAATCTGATAAAAACTAAATCAGCAAGAAAAACTTTGGTGTATATTGAAAAATCACTACAATTCGGTACTGTTTGATAGTTACCTGTAAATAATCTTGTCAGATGGATGACTAAATTTAGGAGGCTGCCAAGTTACTGACACCCATGTGGCACTATGACTTGATACAGCTAGAGAATGTGGTGGCGACGTCACTGCTTTAACCCATTGAGACCCTACAAACATTATTAGGTGTCAATTACTAACTGTTTTTTTTTTGAATAAATCATATTGATATTGACAAAATTTTACCTGTTTTGACTAGATTTATTACTATCACAGAAGAAGGTAATGATGTTCCATGCTTATTTCTGGACACGACGAATATGTGATATGTTGCATTCGGTTCTAAGTTCGTTATTGTTATCGTGGGTATCGACACATTTAAAGTCTGAAAATGTTTCAAAAACCATAACTGGTAAAGTCAAATGGATGTAAAAACTAAAAGAGCAATTATCCTCATGGAGAAGTGAAAAGGAAAATTAAATGTCGCATACTACAAGCAGATCTTCATGAAATGGAAATATCACAATAAAGCGATTGCTTCAAGGTTCAAAAATTCTTGATAAAGCAGAAAGATTTCCGTAGGGCGAAATCTTAATTTAAAACTCTGCAATATGTCGTAAAGCTTATCCTGGGGTTAAGGATTCTTATTTGAATCTCATAATATAGATAGAAAATTCTCATTATTTCATTTGTAAGTTATTTATAAAATATAGTACTCCTTTCTATGAGAGTGATTTTGGGATTTTGGAAAACTTAAATTGTTAGATATATTTATATTAAGGCAGATATACCTATTATTACCTTATCTGTTTTGTAATACGTTTCATGTGTGGACGTATTGTCAACCTTTTGATAATGTACCACGTAATCTGTCACATTGCTTTCAGCGGTTGGTGGTTCCCATTCCAAGAGGATAGATTCATTATCAACTACAGTAGCGTGTAGTTCAGATATTGGACCAGGAAGCAAACCAGTACCTAAAGTTAGATAAGAAAATAAATTTTTAGGAAGAGGTATCCTTTTCAAATTACATCAAAACAACATACTGAAGCGAACTGATGTATTAGTACATAGTCACGGAGTATACAGACTCCTTTACCGGAATTTACTAGACGGTTATTATCGCGTGGTGACTCATATGCAGGCGTACATCTACTGACCACCATTTGTTTAGACTCTATAATGTAGCAATGCATTACGTGCTATTTCTTTATGAAAAACAGTGTTTAAATTTAAAGTATATTCTTTTAAGCTAACCGGTAATATGTAACAATATAAAATGGCACAATACAGGATATACTTCATCCGGGATTGGACCGTGTCAAAGAACTACTAAAAGTGTTCGACGTTTCGCCCATCATCATAGGGGGCTTCTTTCGGAACAAAGAAAAGAAAAAGTGAAAAAAGGAATATGAGGGAATATGCAAAAAACGAAAGAATGAAAAGGCAAATTTCAAAACATCAGAGCACGGTAACTCAGTATGTCCACCATACCAGAGGCGAAACTCTTCTGACAGGAAAGAGAGAAAGGGAAACTTTATATACCATTCGTCTGCGCGATCACTTCCGAAGATTTCCGATGGTTGGTTTCCAGATGGAGGAAAGCATGTAACCGTCGTCTCTGTTGATGTTTATGGGGAATTTTTTTTTGGATTTCAATGGCTTCGCGTTTCTTCCTATTATAGTAATTGGGAATATTGGATATATTTGAAATAGTATCAAAGAGAAACTTATGTCCGGTCTCATGTTGATGTTCGGCAATGGCTGACTGCGAAAATAAACCAGACCTAAGACATCTTTGGTGCTCATTTAAGACGCGAATATCCAAGCACCAAAGATGTCTTAGGTCTGGTTTATTTTCGCAGTCAGCCATTGCCGAATATCAACATGAGACCGGACATAAGTTTCCCTTTGATAATATTTCAATATTCCCAATTACTATAATAGGAAGAAACGCGAAGCCATTGAAATCCAAAAAAATTCCCCAATAACATCAACAGAGACGACGGTTACATGCTTTCCTCCATCTGGAAACCAACCATCGGAAATGTTCGGAAGTGATCGCGCAGACGAATGGTATATAAAGTTTCCCTTTCCCTCTTTCCTGTCAGAAGAGTTTCGCCTCTGGTATGGTGGACATACTGAGTTACCGTGCTCTTCTGTCTAAACTTTCTTATCCTTTGTACCAATTTTCAATTCAGAAGAGTTTCGCCTCTGGTATGGTGGACATACTGAGTTACCATGCTCTGATGTTTTGAAATTTGCCTTTTCTTTCGTTTTTTGCATATTTCGTCATAATCCTCTTTTCATTTTTTCTTTTCTTTGTTCCTGAAGAAGCCCCCTACGATGGTGGGCGAAACGTCGAACACTTTTAGTAGTTCTTTGACACGGTCCAATCCCGGAAGAAGTATATCCTGTACTGACTCTGGCCGTGGAAGCCTTCGTTATCATAAAATGGCACAATGTTTTAATTTTGATATGTAAAGAAACAGCTTTTAAGTATCTCAGTTTATTAATGACTAATTTAATAAGTAATAACTTCTAATACTGGTTTTTGTTTTTATAATTACCAAAGAGAAAACATTATAAAATATATGGCAACTTCATAAATGTTTGCCTATTTAAATTATTGACTTATTCAGTTCTAGTTAGTGGCTACCATGCAAAGTATTTATAAATTTAGCACTCAAAATTTCAAAGGATAAACCAAATCAATCGAATGTAAATCTCGACATTCCCTGACGAGATTGTTCCGAAAATGTCTTATATTAAAAAGCCTCAAAACGATTTAAAACAAAATCATACATTTTCTTCAGATGCCTAATTGTTTATGCCTAAAATACATTTCAAAATTTTGACCAAAGTTGAACAACTGTAAGGTTAATGGCAAGTCTTAACTTTTTGATATAGGTTTGCAAGTTATTTTTTATTTCTGAGATAAAATACCCACATTTGAAGTTTTCTAGATAAGCAAGGTATCCTTTCCCCAAGCGAAACCGATTTGAAAATTTCACTGCATAAATAATTAAAAAAATATTAATATTTTTTGTGTAACATTAAAAATGCAAATAGGTGACTTATAACAGAAAGTCGGTATTGTTAAGTTTTCTATTAGATCTATTTGTTTTTAACTAGAATTATTTGAGTACTGAATAATAAAAAAAAATATTATACCTTCTTCAAAACATTGGACGATATTTCCTATATATGGTACGCAAGTAGTTGCAGTGA
The DNA here is from genome assembly GCA_028583605.1 of Dastarcus helophoroides. Lineage (NCBI taxonomy): Eukaryota > Metazoa > Arthropoda > Insecta > Coleoptera > Bothrideridae > Dastarcus > Dastarcus helophoroides. Next base: position 31,642,816 of record CM053328.1, read on the forward strand.
CTAGTAGTGAATTCACTATGACTCCGGAACAAAGTGACAAACAACCTTGAACAACTCCTCTTCTGTTGCAACATGCTCCATGGTTCCTTCCACCTGCGCCACAGCGTAAAATTTTATTGAACTCGGCAGCACAAACTCCCGCTAATTGTTTAATGTCGCTCATTTTGGCATCATACGAGCAGAGTGGGAGGCAAACGCTACTTAACTCAGCCTCAATGCAACATGCTGTAACGTTGTAAGCCACGGATTCCTCAATTTTTTCTTCCACAATCTACAACAACAAAAATATCGATCTATTAAAATTATAGCTTCAGCTTTAGTGGCTTAATATCTAAGAGTATGGAACAATTTGATGCAAAGGGTCTACTTTAAGCGATACAACTTGTTGTGCTTTCTCTATTTTTGAGTATTTTCATATTCTTCTCCATCACTGGATACCTCCCCCTTCTTTATGTTTTTATGGGAGGAAGTAACGTCCCTTTCTCTCCTGCTTTCTTCATCCTTTCCCTCTTCCTCGGTCATGCTGTTTCTTCTCTCTGTGTTTATCTTCTTCCTCTTGTCTTGCGTTCCTTAGTCTCCTTCTCTTCTTTCCCTACTCCTTTTTCTCGCTTCTCATTCTCTTTCTCTCATTCTTTTTCATTCATCCCTTCCCCCCCTCTCTCAATTTTGATGTATGAAGTACCAAATCGAAACAAGAACTTTTTTATTTCTAAAATCCCTGTTCGATTTTAAACCCAACTTTTTAATATTATTGTAACAAAAATGTTGTTATAAAATTTAGTTGGGTAGTTTCTAGAAAGTTTGATAAGGGGAAGCGGCCGCGATAATAAATCAAACGGCAGATAAGTGTTTCAGAAATTTCGGCAATCGATAAGTCTTATCTGCTTGTTCCTTCTAGAACCCGAACCGGGACCTATATAAGGCGGTCGCTTTTCCCTCAAGTTAGAATTCAATGAATAAGTTAGTTAATTAAATAGTGTTAGTGAATTGCAATTGTAGTATTCCGGAATTGGTTGGAAATAAAGTGGTTACAATTCACAAAGTGGTAATCATTCCAACCGATAACGCGCAACATTATATTAACAATTGACCATTAGAGCATCTGACGAAGAAAACATCAATTATATGATGACAAAATTAAAAGAAGAATACACTAAATGGAGTCTTAACATAAATATGACCAGAACTGAATATTTAAAAATTGGGGAACAGCAAAACCTAAACACAGATATAGACATGTGCTATTTTAAAAGAGCCAACGCATAGAAGTACTTGAGAGTGTCCTTTCCGAACAGGGAACATCTAAAAAAGATGTACATAGCAGAATAAAACAGGGAAAGAAAACTATACGCATTCTAAATCCATTGATATGGTCAAACAAAATAAAGCAGAACGCCAAGCTGAGCATTTATAAAGCTATCATAGACCCAATCTACACCTACGGAACTAACTTCCAGCAACTAACAAAAACGGAGAGAAAAAAGAGTAGAAACTGTAGAAAGCGACTTCCTTAGAAGATCATGCAAAATTTCCAAATTACATTATGTGAGACATGAAGATATCTGTAGGAAAACAGAAAGAATATCTAACACATTTGACGATATTAAAACGAGGCAGGTGATATGGTATGGCCACGTGAACAGAATGGAAGAAAAACGATGGCCAAACATAGCACTCTTATATGCCAGATAATAGGAGGAAAAGAGGAAGACCGACAACACAGTGGATGGATGAAATAAAAGAGGTAATGAGGGATAGAAATATAAAGGAAAAAGACTGGACAAATACAGAGGTGTAGCGTTTGAAGTGCGAGATGCAGCATATGCTGTAGGATTCCCGCTATAGAAAAAGAAAATAAAATTCCGAGAAAAAAGTCTTATCTGATTTTGGAAGTTTTGTTTTTTTCTAGTAATTCTGAATTTGAAAATTGATTTTTCGAATTAAGAAGTCAAAATTAAAAAAAAATAATAATAAAATTTTTCAAGTTTACAACTAACATTCTTAAAGGGTTGAGGTTTTGAAAATAATCGAAATTTTCTTTTTCGAAGTTTTAAGAAAAAATTAGAAATTTGTCAAAGCTCGTTTCTCGCAGCTTCCAATTTTTTTAGAGAATATTTTGACTTCTTTCTTGAAATCTAGATTTTCAAATCGGAATATCAAGAAATAAGGTAAAATTAATGAGTTATACTTTAAAACTTCGATTTTTACTAGACTATTCACTTTATAAATTTGAATTTGGGCTTTGAACTCCATTATTTTTTATTTTCAAAATTTTCAGTTATACAAATTTTGTCTTTTCGTTTCATGGGATTTCAAAATTTGTCTGACGTCGAATTTTAAAAAATTTAAATTTTTGCCTTACATTTAGACCAGAAAAAAGATCGACACTTCTGAAAAAAATTCGAAATTTTTCTTTCAAAATCTAAAAATTTTTTGATCTTTTGACTTTTTTCTTCTGGAACTTTCCTCCTTTTCTGTTTGAATCTTTGACTTTAATCTAAAGTTACAATTCGAAATTTCATATTTTTCTCAAAATCTGGAATTGAAAGTTTATTATTTGAATGTAATCTCACAATTGTTAATTAGTATTTTGAAACGTCAGCATTAGTGTTGTAATTAATCATAAATGCAGAGTAATATACATAGAATAAGTCGAGGTTTTTAAACAAAATTCCAATTTATAAATTATGTAGTGCAAGAATTCGATTCTAGAAATTTTAGAATTAGCAAGATTTTTTGCTATTTCAATTTTCCTTTTGCACTTTTTATTTTAACTTTATATCTCAAATTGGAGATTTCCACTTTTTCGTAAACATTTTGCTTTTAATTTTAAAATTTTAACCTCTTTAGGTCTGAATTTCATTTTAATATTCTACCCAGTTTGGAAATATTTAAATTTTTGGTCACCTCATGACTGCTGACAGAAATAGGTTAGTTTACCTCAATACCTTCAAATGAACAAAAAATAGAGATCTTTAAATAAGTCAAGATTAAAACCAAAGAAATTTAAAAAATTTAAATTTTTAAAAAGTAGAAATTTAAAAAAATCAAAACATTGAAAAAAGAAGTTAAATTTTTCGAAAAAGTCTACACTTTCAAAAAGATGACATTTTTAAAAAGTTGATAATCTTAAAAAGTCCAAATTTTTAAAAGAATTATAATTTTTTAAATAGAACCTAAAAAAAATCCGATCTTCCAAAAACTTCGACGTTTTCAAAAAATAATAAAATTAAAAGAAACCGAACTTTTGAAATATTCACTTGATATTGAAGAGAAAAATTGGGATTTTCAAATAAAGGGATTTTGAAAAAAGTCAGTATTTTGAAATAAGCGAACTTTTAAACGAAAATCAAAATATTTAAAGAAGTCAAAATTGTTTTAAAATTGTTGAAATGTTTTTAAAAAGCGAAATTTGATAAAGAAAGTCTAAATTTTGAAGAACGTCGAAAAAAAATAGGAAATTTGCAAACAAGTTGTAATGTAAACAGTGAAAATCGTAAATAATCAAACTTTTGAAAATAAAAGTTACAATGTTCGAAAAAAATATCGAAATGTTCAGAAAAGTTGAAATTTTGAAAAAATTTAAAATTTGAGAAATATCGAAATTATGAAAATTTTAACTCTCAAAAAATAAAAATTTTCAAAAAAGTTAAAATTTTGGGAAAAAACTCGCTAAAATGTAGAATTTTAAAAAGCCAACTTTCAAAAATACTTTACTAAAAAAAAAATGATTTGAAAAATGTCAAAATTATCAAAAACGTTAAGCTTAAAAAAACGAAATTTAAAAAATCCTCATTTTAAAAAAAATCAGACATTTTTAAAACAAAGTTTTTTAAAAGTCGACACTTTCAAAAAGATCCAAATTTAAAAAAAATAAAAATATTTAAAAGTCCAAATTGTGAAAAGATGTCAAACTTTTCAAATAAAATTGAATAGCTGACACTTTAATAGTAGTAGGAATCTACGATCCACGGAGCATAATAACGGTTAAGCAAACAACTGGTATAACCGCCCGCGAAGCTGAAAAGCGAAACCAGGTCCGGTCATAGCAAATGTTTATAAAAACAATATGGATTTTTTTACATCCTTGCATTTATCGTTAATAGTTATAAATAGAATCGAAATAAAATCCAATCAATGAGAAAATTTTGAAAAAAGTGGAAATTTTGAGAAGAGTCGAATTGTTTAAAATGACTAAAATGAAATTTACGTAATTTATGGAGCGTGTCTATATACAGGGTGGACCATATGTAATGGTACCAGGAGCAAGAGTAGATTTTTACTATAAAAAAAACGTAAATTAGCCACATTTAGCTTATACCAAAAGTTGATACTAACAGAGATACAGGGTGTCAAAGTTAAAAAAAAATTGTGGCTTTTTCGTATAATTCATGAATACATTTTACTATAGACAAGAAATTTGGCATAGGGGGGTTTCTTTGGTCAAGAAATTTTAATCTGCTAACAGATTGCGATTGACTCCTAGGGGGCGCCAGTTGCGCTCCCCTGTATTATTCTAAAGCATTATAACTTTTTTGTGACTCCTTGTGCATTTATAGAATAGACGCTTTTATTTACTTACATTTTATACGTAAAAAAGGTACACTTTTTTGAATGTTGATAGAAGCAACCGTTTTCAACAAACTTGCCTTAAAAATTTGCCGTACGTTTATTTTAAGTTATGTTAATGTGAATTTTTTGCAGTAGCTTTCAAAATAAAATAATAAAACTGACTCTAAAATAGTTTATGTCAAATATTACTCTACTGATATTATTATTACACATATTTTTTTAAATTTCTAAAGCAAATTTAAATGAAATACCAAAACAAAATTTATTTTCAAAAATAAGTATGTGGGAAATGACCTTTTCCGTGTAAAGGGATTGTAAACAATGTGGATGCTGTTTTTTGTTCTTTCAGATCTCAGTCATTTCTTAAGAAAATTCCTGACTTTAAAAATCATACATTTTATGTAGGGAGGGCCCCAAAAATTTCTGACAAAAGGGCCTGTTGGTTTTTAGCTAAGCCACTGAGTTCCTTGAAACTTGAATTGCAAAATAAGCTTCTCTATATCCTGCAATACTATTCCAGATTCTTCCAAACAAATACTTTATCCAGAAAGCGAAGGTAAATTTATCATCGTGATCTGATTGATTTCGTCATTGATACTTTATACTGTATTTGAGGTAATTATTTATTTCATTGCGTGGGTAAAATCGCAGGTAACAGCCAGTTTTATATAGAAAAGGGAAAAAAAATGAAATGTAGAGAACCAAAATTAAACATGAAGTAAATTATAAAGACATAAAAAATGTAAACAAAAACTGCACCATTGGACATCATCGATGTTTCGCTCTCATTTTCCCTTGTCAGCTATAGATAACAAGAAACGAGAACAATAAAGGGTAAAAATAATAAAATGAAATAATACCTACATTTTTTTAACCAATAAGTGTCTAACAAGAATCATAATTTAAGTTTGAAATGAAAGAACATTTTCAAATTTAAACCTAACATCATCAAAGAAATGACATTTTGATAAAAAATCCCAGATATGTTAGATATTCTCAAAGATACAAAATATTAAAAAAACGTCGAAATTTCTAGACTTCTCCGATCAGTTTCCTGATTTTTAAAATGTAAGATACGTCCCAAATATAATTCCAGGAAGGAATTCTTAAGACATGGTAAACACAATTAACACAAAAAATTATTGAAATACAAATCTTGTCTCCTGAAATCAAGAAAAAGTATTTCAATTTTTGAAGATAACCAAACAAAAAAATATGTTTCTGTTCTTTATGTTATTATCAAATTAGGTGTTAATATTTTTAAAGTTGTCTTTCGTTAAACAAAATTAATACATTAAACTATGAAATCATCGCATCAGTAAGAACTATCCTTGATATTATGATGGTAAGAGACCTGTCGATACCATCGATAGTACAAAACTATTGATGTTTAGTGAACACTAATGAGAAAAACATGCTTTGAGCCACAGAGCATTAACCTACTGGAAAGAATTCTGCCAACTGTCATTCCTGACAATACAAAATTGCAATAGTATTGGCTGATTTCTATTGAGCCTATTTAAATTGTATAAATGTAGTGTTACGTTACCATTTTGATTCGTACATTTGGGATACTTAAATTACTGTAAAGCGCTATTATAGTCAATAATTGCAATGGAAAGTGATGCCGAAGATCAGCCAGGGGATTCCGAAAGAGAGAGTCACTTTAGGTCATTATCTGGCAATTTGGCATCCATAGCAGCACCCCCTCCACCTCCTTCATCACCGATACCAAAAGCTCCACCGAAAGAGCATTGCAAGATATACTCGGACAAAGCAGTTAGTTTGTATCGGGATCACTATGGCACGTACAATGATGAACATGGGGACTCACATGAGGTATATTTTAGTTTTTTTTGCAGATAGATTAAATGTTTTTGTTTGGGCACTCCATCGAATAATTTTTTCTAATAATCAACTCAATTTGAAAGAACTCATTTTGGTTTTCCAAAGTTTTCAATGAATCATTCTTTTGAAGTCTGTAAAATATAAACAACCAACATCTTATTAATTTAACATTTTTACAGATATTTAGATACACGTGGCGAAATTATAATAAGATAGAAATCCAAATGATTAATTACGGAGCAAGGATGATTGCCGTAAAATTACCAGATAAAACCGGAACAGTAGTTGATGTACTTCTAGGCTACGATGACCTCGCTGGTTACATCTATTATCAACAGTTTCCCCTAGGAGCAACTTTGGGAAGATGCGCTAATGTTATAAGGGATGGAATTTTTATGGCCGACAGTTCAGTTTACCACCTTTCTCAAAATATAAAAGATGACCATTTAAACGGCGGTTACAAAGGATTTGATAAAGTCGTATGGAATTCGTACTCCAAAGGATCAGAAGTTATAATGAGTTATATAAGTAAGGCTGGAGAAGAAGGATATCCGGGAGATCTTTTTATACAAATTTCCTTCAATCTCTGCAACCGAAACGAATTTAAAATGCAGGTCACTGCAAAGTGTACTCAACCAACTATAATTAATATATCGCACTTTAATTATTTTAATTTGGCTGGGCATAATAAAGGATCTGATGAGGCATTTAGACATGTGCTCACCTTGAATTGCAATTGCTATACTGTACAGGAGAATGGCATCCCAACTGGAGAGATCAGAAATGTTATTCATTCTCCGATGGATTTCCAAATTCCAAAGGTAAATATCCGATTTAAATTAATTATCAATTATCAATGGCAAACCTACCTTGGGTCTTATTAATAAGAAAACTGAATTTGGGTATGAGTCCCAGATAGTGTATATGAATCCTTTCAAAGAAATCAATCTAATTATAAAATAATACCAAAGGTAGCAATTTTCTGACTTTAAGATGTAGAGATGGCATTGTGCATTCTTTCAAAGCCTTCTTCATTTGAAACGCAAAAACTGCTCTCGAATTCTCATCATCATTTATTTATTATGCTAAACATTAATTTATTTTTGGCTAGTTAGTTTCATAGTGGAAACTCAGTTTTTTAAGTACAATTTTGCTCGCACTGGATTGACTCCTCATTGTACACTGCAGAACTGCAAGTACGAAGAGGAAATTAAGTTAGATGGCGATGAACCTGTCATTATAAATGAGGATAATTTGAAATTATTAGAAGAAATTCACTTGGGTAACGAATTCCAGAGTTTGGAAATTTGATATCTTCACAGATAAAAGTTTTTAATCTTCTAAATTAAACTGCAAAGGAATTTAATGTCTTGGACTGTCTTGCATGCTCAAAGAATGTGTCTCTCAATTCTTGAAATAATCTCCCATAAAAGTTCTCCTAGAAAGGAGATAAACCATTCCCCTGTGCCTCCAACGCCTGGAGAGATTTGGTTGTTGGTTGGTTGGCTCTTCTTTGAATGTCCTAAAAAAGACAACGTGTGTCCTGGGGCTGAACTCCAAACTGTACTTCTAGGTTACGGATGACCAAACATGAGAATTGTACTCCAGTGACGGTAACTGGAGCTTGAAATAATCTGCACTCGTTCTTTTATTTATTTTCAGGTAATGCGCGAAGTAATTGGGATAACGCCTAGAGACGGATTCGATGTTAACCTTTGTGTTAACCGAGGCATTGAACAAGGGACTATGTTTCGTATCACGACTCGTCCACTATCCAAGTGGGCGTCTAATCGAAATGTACAGCGACCAACCAGGAGTGCAACTGACAACTGCCAACGAGTTCGGTTGTGGTGAAGTCATTCCAGTTGGATATTTTGGTGACAGAAGCAGAACATCGCAGAGAATGTGCAGCTAGAGCACTATTTATAGAAAGAATCTATCGGAAAGCCTTTAAACTTCTTTGTGTAGATGATAACCAAGATTTTATTGATATAAGAGAATTGATTGAGAAAGTCAAACAAATTAGAGAGGAAGATGTGATGTCACTAGGTCAGATCTCAATAACTCCTTTGCAGTCAAAATATCTAGAAGGGATGTTACAATTCTGCAAGGGTCAGCGCGATAATGAATATTCAGTTGGATTTAAAGGCTGTTATAGAGGCGATTTTGTTGCAATGCACAGTTCGATCGGCTACGTCGATAGCATCGAAAGGGAAGAAAAGGTCGTCAGTGGATAGAAGAAGAAGCAGCGGATCGTCAAAGAAAGTTAGTATCACTGGGGAAACTCAGGACTCAGGACTAAAAAACGACGACGGTTCTCCTCCACCACTTGAAGGTAAATCTAATGTATGCCCTTATATATACCCTTACAAAAATACGTTAGTTGGAAAGTAACACTAATCTGTTGAAATATCATTTGTTTTAATTTATAATCTCTAAAACGTAATAGTTTATTTCCAAGTTATTAATTTGGAAGATCACAAATCGGCTTCAATAAGACTCATACACTTTTCGATGTATTTTAGAAGACATGAGAGTGAGTCAAGAAAAATCAAGAAGATTATCTGAACAGGAACAGTCAATTATAGTGGAGCGTAACGACATCCCAAAGTCCTACAAGGACGGCAGGATTCATGGAAAAATGAATGTCATTTATAAAACCCATGATGCGATATCCATACGACCCCAAAATTACCCAAATGCGGCTAATATAAAATGCTTTCCGAATTGTGTTTTGCGTCCAGGTGAAACATATTCGACTACAACTGTTTATAAGTTCTGGATACGTGCTGGTAATCCTAATACTTGGGTAAAAAGGTATAACTTTAACGATAAGCTGAGGAGCAGGTTACCTAAGGAATCCAAAGTGTAATATGTCGTTCTTAATTTTGTGTATGTAATTTCGTAATAAAATGTAAAATTTGTTAACTTTAAGCATTAATGACTTCAGTATTAATATTATTTACGCATATGTGTGTCTCAGTCATATTGTCATTAATTTTAACGTTTTCGGAAGGCTCAGCATCGTTTAAAAATCGAAGAAAATATGTTTTAGCTTTTAAAAAAGAGCTGAATCTATCTAAGATGGCACCACTAATTGCAACAAATAGTTTGCGACTTCAGAGGGCAACAGAGGTACATTTCATTATCATCCGTTTTAGCAGATGCGATGATAAGGCAGGTTGACCAGAGCGACACATTGCTAACTAATGGACAACAAATCTTTATGTAATTATTTCGTCGCATAAATTTCATATATTTGGAACTAATACGAAAATAATTGCATTTATTTTACAGTTTTGGTTTCGTTAATCAACCGTTCTGACGAAAAATAAGTTATGCTAAGTGTACGAAAATAATTAACTGATCTGACACATACGAAAATATAAATCGTAAAAAATTGAGTAAGACGTACCCATAAAATTAAGAATCAATGCTCAAGTAGTCGCAATATTTAATTTCTGATCCTAATAAACAGCAGTTAGGTTGTTGTTTACCAAAAATATGCTAATGACGGAATTTCCTAATATAGCTGAAAGTTAGAGTAGATGTGCAATGTACCTGCAGATGCTCCGAATCCGAATCATTTACAGGTTGGATTGTGGGGTCTATGAAGAAAAAAACATGATACGTCGGTAAATAACACGTGGGTAATTTCCATCAACGTCTTATTTTTCCTCATAGAGCCACAAAACTAGAAGTGATTTTAGGAAAATATTTTTCAATTATTAACTGCTTTATAACACTTGCATCCACATCTTCGCTTCTTCTCCAGTTTGATCAATTTTAATGACTGGCTTGTTTTAATCTACTTATTAGGGATGTAACGAATGTTGGTTTTCCCACATTTGCGAATGGGAATGCGAATGTTGGCTTTTCCACTGGCACAAAAAACGCAATTTTCAACATAAATTGAATTTGGAGAGAAATTTCTATAAAATATTCAAAATTTAAAGAGGAGAAAGTAGAATTTTCGAATTGTAATAAAAAAATCTTAGTTTTGTGATAAAGTCGGAATTTTCAGGAAAACTTGACGAATATTGAAATTTCGAGAAGACGATTTTCAAGGTAAAAATCGAAACTTTCGAAAACCCAAAGAAATTTATAAAAAAAATCAAAATTTCGAGAAAAATATCGACATTTTGAGAAAAAGATAGAAATTTCGAGAAAAAAGTCGAAATTTGGCAAAAATTCGAAATCTCCCAGAGAGTCAAATTTTGTCCAAATTTGGAAAAAGAGTAAAGCACTGAACTAAACAGTGTGGCTTGTGATTAAGTCCAAAGAAGGTTTCACTCCTTCTTTGGACTTGGAAAAGAAGAGAATTTTGAGAAAAAATTCACGAAAATAGTAGAAATTTCAGGAAACAGAGTCGAGATTGCTCAAGTTAATATTTATTTTTTAATGACTGAAATGAATGAGTGAAGGACAGGTTCTTCCCCTCTGCCCCACTGTGACATCAGAAAATTTCCACGATTGAGATAAACGTTGAAATTTTGAGAAACAAGTTGGAATTTGAATTTTTTGGGACTTTTATCTTTTTCCAAAAATCCAAAAATATTTATCAACATTTCCAGATTAATATTATTCAAAATATTTTTACTTATTTATCAAAAGACCTATCACATTTCGAGAAAAAGCCGAAGTTTGATCAACAAGTCAAAATTGGCAGAGATGAATTTAAAAAAGAAGGCGAAATTTTTAGAAAAAGTCCAATTTTTGAGCAATTACCAGATTTTGAAAAAAAAACATCGAATTTTAAAATAAAAATTTGAAATTTTTAAAAAGTCTAATTTTGATAAAAGAAGCCGAAATGGAAATAAATTCGAAATTTTAAAAGAAAAAGAATTATTTGGTAACAAAAACACGGATTTTGAGAAAAAATTTCAAGGAAAGGACTAATTTTCAAAATGTCTGGAAACGGTTCCCTCAGCTGAGAATATAAATTTTCGGTTGGCTGTATGAACCAGGGGAGAGCAAGCGCTCCACCCTGCTAGCTATTAGGGAAAGAAAATAAGGGAAGTTAAAAATACTTTTTATTAGGTGGTACTGGATAAATTACTCTATTAAAACTTAAATACAGAACTTGTCCCCTGAAATCAAGAAAGATTAAAAACCACAAAACACGTTGCTCTAACGCGTTTCGACAGCCAAGCTGTCATCTTCAGAGAGAAACTTTGTAAAAAAACACAGTTTCTCTCTGAAGATGACAGTTTTGATGTCGAACGAGCAACCTTTGTTGTGTTTTTTAATCTTTCTTGGTTTCAGAGGACAAGTTCTGTATTTCAATTTTTGAAGATAACCAAAGGACCAGTCCGTTTCCATCAAAATTACGTCCATTAAATGTTGTTAGCTACGCTACCCTACCTCGAGAGTTGCATTGTTATTTCATAAATAACTTCCTTTTTTATGGCCAAATACATTCCAAATATATTCGCACAATTTCTTGCGAATGCGAATATTAAAATACATGCGAATATTCGCGAATGTGAATGCGAATGATCGTTCCATCACTACTACTTATTATTCTATAAAAAAATTAAAATTTCTTTGAACCTAAAATGCAAACGTTGAAGACAATTTTAAGAAATGTCGGAATTTTAAGGTTAAAATTAAAATTGCTGAATTTTTGAAATTTGGAGTCAGTTGAACACTGAAATCGACCTTTACAGAGAAAACTCAAGATCCCCAAAAAAGTCCTTGATTAGTTACTTAAATTTCAAAAAAATCAATAATTATAAAAATAAAAATAGTTTTTCTTTGAAATTTTTCAGAAACCCTCTTAAAAAATGAGAGATTTCATGTAAAATTTTTTTAAAAGTGCAAATTTTCTTATTCTAAAAGAAGTTGAAATTTCAAGCTACAATTAAAATATTTTAAAGAAAATGACATATTTAGAGTTGCAAATTTGTAAATATTAATCGAAATTTCGTGATTAGAAATGAAGTTATAAAAAAAAGATAAAAGATTTCAATTTGTTTTTTATAATAAAGCGAAAAGTTCACAGAAAAACAAACAAAAAATAAAGAATAATATCAAAAATCCGAGAATAATTCGATAATTAAAAACATGTCCAGAAAACAGCGAACAAAAAACCAAAATGTTAAGATTATTGTCGAAATTTTCAGAAATAAGGCCGAATTCTTGTAAACAAAAATGTCTCTAGGAAGAGTGCATATTTTAAAAAGATGAGGTTTTCAAGAAAATCATTGGAATTTCCAGATTAAAGTCGAAATTTTGAGAAATAAAGAACAAAAAGTTATAAAGACAATTTTAAGAGAAAAGTAGAAATTCGAATTTTTAACGAAAAGTCGAAATTCCGAGAAAAAACTGGACCTTTTTATAGAAAAACTTTGGAGAAAAAAATTAGGATTTCGGCATAAAACCTCGAAAGTGTAAGATCGAACTTGTGTACGAATTTTGAGAAAGTCCTGATTTTTATATTAATTTATTTTCAGTGGAAAGTGGAAATTTTTAGAAGAAATGTCCACATGGAAGCATACATCTTGAGAAAAAAAAGTTGAATTTACATTTAAAAAATTATAATTCTAGACAGCTTTGTGGAAATTTTCATATCAGTTTGAAGTTTGGACTTAATTTTCAGAGATTTAACATAAAATCTCGAGAAATTATTGATTTAAACTTAATTGGATTTTTCATAAAGTTTCGAATTTTAAGTCAAAATTTCGAACGCCTAGAGAATCGAAAGTAAAATCTCAAAAAAAGAAAAACTGAAAAATCTACTACTATTAAAAAAAAAACAATTATCTGGGCATTTCTAATAAAAGTTAACGTAAGCGAAATTTTAGCGAATTTAAATAGAGTAGAAATTGGAAAGAAGTGGAAACAACAAAAAAGAAGAACAAAACAGAACAAAACTCGAAACTTATATGATCAGGAACAGAGAATATTTTTTAGTTTCGATTCGAAATTTCGCTCTACATTTGTAAACTTGAAATTTTGAGAAATAAATCGAAATATTAAAGTCAATATTTAACCATAAATCTCGATATTCAAACTAAAAAAAAATGTGTTGAAATTTCGATAAAACATTAAATCCAAAACTTGGAAAATAAAAGGTAAAAATCTACAAAAGTCCAAAATTTGAGGTTTAATTTTTGAGAGAAGAAGTAAAAATCAACAGAATAAACTCAAAAACTTGAAAATAGTTGAACTTGTCAAGGAAACCTTTAAATGCAAGAGATGAAGAAACAAAAATAAACAGAACATACTTTTCAAGAATTATTTTTATAAATTTTGATGTTTTCTTAAAAATTTTGCTTTGTATCAAAGTTCCCAGTTAATACCTTCAAGTTTTATTATTTTCATAATAAAGTCTAAATTTTGGGAAAAAACTTCAAGTCGGGAGTAAAAAAAATCAAAATTTTAAAATTCTTTCAACATTTTGGGAAGAAGGGGCGAAAATTCATGGTTTAGCTCTAGACTACATAAAAGTTAACATGAGGGACAAAAAAATAAAAAATAAACAGAAAAAAGAAAACTGAAAGTGTGAATTCGAAATTTTAATTTTAAGGAAAATCTCGTAGTTATGAAAATTATTCAAAAAAATTCTGAAAACTTCCAAATTAACACCAAATTAATGAAAAACAGCTGAAGTTTATTATTTTCGAGAAAAAGTTTGACATTTCCAGGTAAATTTGAAATTTTAGTGAAAAAAGCAAACATCAGAAGTAAAATTCCTAAATTTTTAGCAAAAGCCAAAATTATCAGAAAATTTTCCTGGAATAAGTAATGCAGGAACAAAAAATTATTTTTAGTCTAGATATTTTTGTAATTTCAAAAGTCGAAACATACACATATTGTAAAATTAAAAAAAAATAAATTTAAAATATTTCCTAAAATTTCCAAAAAGGAGCAATTCAAGCAGATTTTTAAGAATCTGTGTGAATTTAAAAAAAATCCATAATTTACCTAAAGTCTTGAAAATTTTGAGTTTGATAGTGAAACTAAAAAGCACAGAACAAAGAAGCTCTTTTCCAACTTTGGGGAATACATTTGACATTTTCAAGTAAAGTTGAAATTTTGGAAGGAAGAAAAGCAAAAATTAAAAATTTAAAATAAAAATATTCTAAACAAAATTTAGAAGTCGAAAAGTTATAAAGTTGAATTTATGCAAATGTTTTTTCAAAAGAATTGCAAATTTTTGGAAAAGAACCTTACTTTAAAATTAAATTAAATAGAAGTGTGAATCCAAAATATCGATAAATCGAATTGTATTTAAAATCAAAATTTTAACAAATAACCAATTTAAATTAGTTTGGCTTATTATTGATTTGATCATTAAAATGAATTCCATAGAGCATTGTTGTAAGTAGCTTTTAAGAAGTCCTGGAGAAGATATTTTATTATTTTTACGTTACCGCCTTACAATATGAGTTGAACATTAATTTCAAATTCATTTAATTGTAAAACTGCTTTTAAACATTTTGTAACAAAATTTAATTATAAAATTTAGTTAGGAATTTTCTAGAAAATTTGATAAGGGGAAGCGGCCGCGATAATGAATCAAACGGCAGATAAGAGTTCCAGAAATTTTGAAAAACGATAAGTCTTATCTGCTCGTTCCTTCTAGAACCTGGAACAGGATCTATAAATAGACAGTCCGGTCGGCTTTCCCTCAGTTAGTTAGTCAATGAATAAATCAGTTAATTAAACAGTGTTAGTGAATTACAATTGTAGTATTCCGGAATCAGTTGGAAATAAAGTGGTTACAATTTACAAAGTGTTAATCATTCGAACCGATAACATGGAACAATTCATTAAGTTGCATTGCAGTTATTATTAAAATTCGCTGACGAAGTCGTAGGTAATAGCTAGTCGTTAATAAAAAAGCTATAGAAAATATCTAGGTTTCATAATAAACGCCGCTGCATAACTGAAGAACAGAAGAATCGTTACCTCACTTTCAGTCCTGAATGCGATTCGGCTACTAGGCTCTCCAACACCATGTGCGTTGACTGCTTCAACATAAACTTCGTAATCCGTATCACTCTTTAAATTTTCCAAAACGTACGGGCTTTGGACTTTTGAAATCGTTTTGTAATCTTCTTCCTCAGAAGGAAACACTTTATGATGAATATTGTAATAAAGAACCGTATCTCCCAAAGTCACAGGTTCACTCCAGTGAAGAATTGCGTACTCAGTTTCAATATTTGTAACGTGCACTTTAGTTGGAGCGCTCGGTAGTACCCCATATCCCTGAAGAAGACAATTTGTGTAGTCCCCCATATATCGTAAACACCTAAAAAATACTGAAAGTTCCAAATTGTTCAAATATAGGATCTAGGAGACATATGTGTTCATGTTGTTCTTGACTCAAAAAAATGGTTATGTTTTGCAAAAGTTGAGATTTCTCATGCCATAGATAGGCTGGGATAGAATAATTAGAATAAGAATGACATTAATTAAAGGCGAAATTTGATTTTATTTGACTCAAACTTGATCCCTTACTTTTCAGGAAAATGTATAATCAGAAAAGAAAATCGAAAAATTAGTTGAAAAAGCACTCAACATTTCAAAAACATTTTTAGAAATCACCAACTTTTCTTGATATTTCTACTCTTGTCTAGAAATTTTAGGATCGAGCTTGGAACGTTTCCGAAACTGCGATAGTAAGGTTATTAATTTCAAAAAAGCAAAGTGAGAAATTTCTGCAAAAGTCCGATTTTTGAATTAAAATTTTTGATTAAAATTTTGGAGCAAAAACAATAAAATTACAAGTTTAAATTAGGGAGTTAAAATCTAGAAAAAAACCAAAGAAATTGATTTCAGAACCATCTTTAATTAAACAATTTTTGAAAGTGATTCTTTTAGAGCAAGCTTTGTGGTGGTTTTTAATCTTTTTTGGGACAAGATTTGTGTTTTAATGTTAGTGATTTTTTTAAAGAAGGAATCACTCAAAGCAAATTTTTTTCATTTGGCGAGTCTTTAATAATAATAATAAAGCCACTATTGCCATGTACAAGTTCCAAAATGAAAAATTTCGTGCTTTTTTTTGGACCGATACTCAAACCAGAATTTCCACTTGAAAAAACTGTGTAATTTCCATTACAATGGACTTAGTGGATAAAATTTATTTTGTCTTCTTTTGCCTAAATGGCACATTTTACTTTGCATAATGGCTATTTATTTTATTCATACTAATGATTAGAGACCGGGTTTTAGGTAAAATTCTATGATTCTACCTTTTCATCTTTTTCAGCGTTTTTTGTATGTTATTGCCTACATTTCAATTTCACTTGTTTTTTTTTGCCTTTTTATACATGATTTGGACCTATTTTTAAAAAGTTTAGTGTGTGTTTATCCTTTTCTATGGGTTTACCTCGAGTACATTTACACTTCTGGAGAATTTAGGCAAAAATATCTATACATACGTAATAAACAAAAAACAGAAATTTAATCCATCCTAGTAACAAGAAACATCAAGCATACATTTCTGCGAAATGTAATTTAATAACAATTACTCTTATGACCTACCCAGTCGCCTATAAATTTTTTACCTGTTATTGAGATGAAGGACAATTATACTACGTTACCTGTTTTGTAATAGGTTGGTAGGTTAAATTACATCATATTAAACATAAACTTGGATTGTTGGAATTTGGAATTTTAATTCGACATGTTTAGAAAAGTATACATTTAAAGTAGCCAAAGTCGTTTTAGAAGAAATTTAGTCAGGAGTGAGTTTAAACTTAAAAAAAAGAAACTACATTCATTAATAATCATTTCTAAAAATATCCACTCATTTAGAAATTTGAACTTTCGAATAAAAAGTGGAATATACTAATTTTTAACACGGTTCCCTCTTTAAACCCGAGATTAATTTTTTAACCTCTATATTCTAGGAATAAATTAACATTTAGAATAACTGTTTAAATATTGATAAAAAATACCATAATTTCTGGAAAAAAAGGTCTGAAGTCTAAATTTTCAAAAAAAAGATAAATTGCAAGGCAAGTTTAAATTAGAAATTTTATAAAAAATGACCAAATTTCAAAAAGGTACAATCAATTAACAACTATTAAAATTCGACATTTTCTAAAAATTTTGAAATTTAGAGCAAAATTTAGAGAAAAATTTAAGGTTTCTTTTAAACTTTTACTGTCTTTTTAAAATCCCCAGTGAAAATGTTTTAAAAGTAGTTTAAATGTTGAGAGAGAAATATTTTAAAAAACTCTGAATTTTAAGCCATTGCCAATGCGAGGATTTTGAAAGAAAAAACCAAAGTTATTAATACCAGTTCTTTTTTAAAAATTTCGAATTTAAATTTGGCAGTCTTAAACTCGAAAAATTGTAAACATTTTATAAATCATGTTGTTCTTAAAATATAAAGTTCCAATGTCCTCATTAGAAGTAAAAAAAGTCTTGATTAAAGTCAAAATTTGGTAACTTAGATCGACATTTTAATGTTGAATTTAAAACATTAAACCTTTTTTTCAAAGTTTTCACTTTGAAGTCGAAATTTTGAGAAAAAAGTTTACTCAATTTTGAGTTAAACCGGTTGTGAAGAAACTCCTGAATTTTAAATCCTGAAATTTAAACAGCTCAGATCTTGTGTAAAACTCCAAATTTATAAAAAATTTTGGACAAAATTTGTAGAAGAGATTCTCAGAAAAATTATTAAAATATGTATTATCAAAATTATGGCTTTAGAACAGATTTTGAATTTTTAGAAAGAGTGAGATATTCAAAATGTTATTCAAATACCGCAGTTAAACTTTAATTTTAAATAATTTATATAATTTTGAAAACATTCATTCAAATTCCACAACTTACAAGTTTTTATCGAAATTTCATATTGAATCTCAAAAGATCGTTTGTATAAATTTTGAGTTTTTCTTAGAATGTAAATTTTTACTCCAAATGGAAAGTTTAAGTTTTAAATTTTTAGACTGCAAAATTCAACCTTTTTTTTTATAAAATTTAAAACATAAGATCAAAATTTCGAAAAAAACGAAATTTCAACACAATTTTAAATTATTTAAAATAAATTCTGAAAAACTCAAGTTTAACCTTAAAATGTTGGCTTTTTTCTTGAATTTTCGACTTTTATTCTGAAAATTTTGACTTTTTCTTAAAAGTGTAGGTAAGCTTCAAAATTTTGGAAAAAAATTGAATATTTGAGTTTAAATTAAAAATTACAGGGTTTATGGTGAAAATTCCAGAATAAACTCGAAATTTTAAAAATCTCCTAATTTGAAAATCCATATGCTTCTTCTAAATATCCCGAGTATAATTTAAAATTGACTTTTTTCTCAAAATTTTGAGTGAACACTCAAAATTTCGACCCTAATTGCAAACTTTCGTCTTTTTTCGCAACATTCTGAACCTAAACCTGAAATTTTGGCCTTTTAATGTCGAAAGTTTTACCTTAATCTTGAAATTTTGACTTTTTTCTCAAAATATTTTATTCTACAGTGGAAAACTAATGCTTTTTTAATTGGACTTGAAGTCCAAAAAGTTAATAATAAAAATTTTGAAATTTTTGAAATTGTAGAGTCTTTCAAAGTATCTTTCACTAAAAATTCAAGCTTTGAAATTTTATTTTGTTAAAAATTTAGTTTCAAACTCTTCAAATTTTAGCTTTACTCTAGACATGTTCATTTATTTTAATTTCATCAGAAAAGTCGTCTTTTTATTGAGAATTCGAGACAGTTTATTATTGTTTTCTGTCAAATTTTGTTTTTTCTGAAAGTGCCAAATCCAATTTTCTAAAATTATTGTTTTAAACACTTAATTTTGAATCAGGGATTTTAGATTTTATTTTAAAATTTAGATTCCTGATCCGAAAATTTTGATTTAGTTTCGAAATTTTCAGTTTAAACAGTTATAAATTTTTCGTTTTTTTATTAAATAACGACATTGCTTTCATAATTCTTATTTCCATTTTTGTAAGAAATTTCGATTGTTTACTCGAAAGTTCAGTAAAATTTAGTATTTGAATATAAACTTTTGACTTTTCTTCTCAAAAATTCGATTTCAATTTTTACTTTTTTCCTAGTTGTTCGTTTAAAAATTCAAAATTTTTCCCTTCTCGGAACTTTTGGTGTTTTCTACTTTTCAAATCTTTTTATAAACCTTAAGTTATTTTGAAATTTCGACGTTTTTTTTCACAATTCAAAGTTTGCCATTTCAATATTGTTATTTTTTTGAATAATTTTTATTGTAACTTTTGAACTTCTTTTGTAATATTCCTGATTAAAGCGCTGGCTTTTCTCGGTAATGTGGTTTTGACCTTTTAGCGCTTTTTTAGAGTCTTTTGCCTTTTTAATACATTTTTTAGCTACTTGTTTTTGCCTAATTTGTTTTGTTCACCTTTTTTCCTTATGATAACGAAGGCCTCCACGGCTAGTCAGTGCAGGATATACTTCTTCCGGGATTGGACCGTGTCAAAGAACTACTAAAAGTGTTCTACGTTTCGTCCATCATCGTAAGGGGCTTCTTCAGGATCAAAGGAACGTCGAACACTTTTAGTAGTTCTTTGACACGGTCCAATCCCGGAGCAAGTATATCCTGTACCTTTTTCCATTATTTGATTGTGCCTAAAATCCGGTCTCTACTAATGATCTATTTTGTTTTACAATCTCTTAATTACAAGAAATTGCTATTTGCAAGATAAGGTTAAATTCATCCATTAAGAAGAGGTTAAGTAGCGATGAAGTATGATTTAAAATACAAATGACTCAAAATTCGTTCCAATATTTTGAGAACTTTAGTCAAATGTTTATAGTGTATTACCTATTTGAATTTGAATTTATCCGTAAATTAAGACCGGGAAGATGATTTGCTAGAAAATATCACCAACTCTAAGGGTGCATTTATATTAGACACTTACACGTACACTTCTCTCTGACATAAGTGTCAACTATCTTGAGAGAAGCTTTCCGAGAGCTATCTACACAGCTGGGAGGCGATAGCTTCTCTCAGCATAGTTGACACTTAGGGAGAAAATATATTTATGTCAGAGAGAAATATACGGAATAAAGTGTCTAGTGTAAACGCACTATTATGATTTGTGTAAAAGAATATTTTCCTTTGGTGTAATATATTGACAATTACTCACTTAAAATAGTTAAAGTCAATGCTGGATACATTTCCAGTGCAGAGTAGCTGGCATAAGTCCGGCAACCCTCTGGCCTTACAGCAAGGTGTGTGATCGATTCCATTGGCCAAACAGCTGAAAGTATCCGCAGCCCATGGGGCGCATATCATCAAATCTGTAATCTCTACAGTATCGGTAACAGCTGGATCACATAGTTTATTAATGCAGGTCTTATGAGCAATACCCTTATTGGCACAGCAACTCTTGATATCAGGTAATTGGGGAACCTCCCCTACTTTCTTTGGTTTGAGCTTTCCAGGCGTCACTGTTAATGATCGGACCTTGTAGCTAGGTAAGCTTGATCCATGAGAATTGATGGCGGTCACAGTTACTTCGTACATGGTAAATGGAGTGAGATCGTTTATAGTTGTGGTGTTTTGTGTGGATGGGACGTTAACGTGAATGGTGTGGCTTAGTGCTGTTTTGGGAGAGGAGCTGGAGAGCTCCAAAGGGTCATCGTCGTGTTCATCGAATGCGTGCAGGGAAGTTACGTTTACTGAGTAGAAACGAACCGACTCAGTATTGGAAACGGGAGCACTCCAGTACACTTTGAGCGATGTTTCTGTTAGTGCTTCTACTTCTACGTCTTCCGGGGGGCTTGGAAGTAGCTCTGAAATAAAAAATAAACCTGT
Source organism: Dastarcus helophoroides (assembly GCA_028583605.1). Classification (NCBI taxonomy): domain Eukaryota; kingdom Metazoa; phylum Arthropoda; class Insecta; order Coleoptera; family Bothrideridae; genus Dastarcus; species Dastarcus helophoroides. The sequence continues at coordinate 31,663,987 of CM053328.1, forward strand.
GGATCGTTTTGTTAAGATTTTAGAACTTTAAACGAATGATTTTCGAGGCTCTAGAGAAAATGACAAAAAACTTGAGGACAGATGCATTTTCTCCACGTTTTAGTGTTTTAAAGAGATTCTTTAGTAGTTAAAGTTTTTAAGAAATCTCTTTGATAATGTTAGATCTCCTAGTTGAAATATTTTGAAGATTTAGAGCTCCCAATTAGTTTCTAAAAATTTAAATTAATAACTTTATTACGTAATACTTTGAATAGAACACTTCTTAGTACATTTTTCCTCAAGTAGATATCAGAGAAGAGTTTAGCCTCTGTTATGGTCGACATACTGAGTTACCGTGCTTTTCTGTCTAAACTTTCTTATTCCTTGTACCAACTTTCAATTCAGAAGAGTTTTGCCTCTGGTATGGTGGACATACTCAGATTACCGTGCTCTGATGTTTTGAAATTGGCCGTTTTCATTTTTCATTTTCTGTATATTTTCGTTATATTTTATTTTTCATTTATTGCTTATTTGTTCCTGAAGAAGCCCTGTACGATGGTGGGCGAAACGTCGAACACTTTTAGTAGTTCTTTGACACGGTTCAATTCCGGAAGAAGTATATCCTGGTAGTGACTCTGGCCGTGGAAGCCTTCGTTATCACCAGAGAATCATTACAGAATTCTGTCATCCAGAGGCAACTGATGAAGCACATCAGAAGAAAAGATCGACACAAGTGACGCGATGGGATAAGGGAATTAATTTCATAAATCGCTTTCCGCCTTAAAATCTGCTATTTGCATCCAGTAAATTGTTTTCAGTTCGATTTAAAAATTATTACGTAAAGTGATATGTGAAAAACAACAACAAAAGTTACGGCTTTCTAGTTGAAACGGTTTCAGGGAAAACCGCATCGATATGCTGAAACAGCGTATTTCATTACATCGATTTAAATACTTTGCCAATTTCTCGCACATTTATTTTCCGACTACGTCCAGAAATAGTCTCTTTGTTTTCAAAGCGTATTGAAATTATATCGGTAAACCGTCTATTAAATAAGTTCTGGCACAAAAATGATAAAAAAATAAATCGATTACAACAGATATGATTGTTGGAATGTAGATCACGTTTCGTGGACAATTTTCAACCTGTTATTGGTATTTAGACTTTTAACTGCGTAGGAAACACATTTTATCTAGCACTAAGTAGACTATATTGTTACTATATAACCTTTTTACTCGGTGAACACTGGATTAGATTCAATAAAACTAAACCAAAATTTTTCTGGAAACATTCCTGGAGCCCGGTCGATTTCTGCTTAAGGTTTGACAAATTTTAAGGTAAAGTTTATAAATTCTTGATACGAAAGATGATGTCGAATATCCTTACTGAAATATAAGTAGGAAAATCGGTTTATTTTTCTGTTTTTCATGGCTCAATTACTAAAGCGATTTTTAACAAAAGTTGATGTAGACATTCCTTACGGCGCGTTTACACTAGACACTTTATTCCGTACATTTCTCTGTGACATAAGTGTCAACTATCGTGAGAGAAGCTATCCGAAATTTATTTACACAGCTGAGAGTCTCGGATAGCTTCTCTCAGGATGGTTGACACTTAATATATCCTTATGTCAGAGGGAATTATGCGAAATAGTCTAGTGCAGGGGTCGGCAAACTTTTAAACCGAAAGAGCCAGACGCAATAAAAAAATTGATTTCGTGAATTTCAAAGAGCCACAAATTATTATTTCTGATTTTACATTTTATTTCAAAATTAAATCAGACAAAATATGAGACAGTCTCTGAGTCATGTGGTCAAACGAAAATATATTCAGCCCGAAAATTTAGATCTTTACTTCAAAATTTGCCTTTTTTTTCCACAATTTCGACTTTTTTAACTCTTCTCTATATTAGTCTTTTTTTTATATCTAGTTTGTTCCCAAAATTAGATCTTCTTTCTTCTCGAAAACTCGACAATTTGTGGAAATGTTTACGTTTTTCTAATTCGACTTGCTGAAAGATTCGACTTATTTCTCAAAAAATCATCTTTTGTCGATTTTTTAATAAAAAAAAAGGGGAAATTTGAGGTAATTGGAGATGTTAAGTAAAATAGTTTTTGAAGATTTCGACCATTTTTTTCAGTTATCTTTTTTTGAAATTTAGATCTATTCCCAAAGATCACTTTTTTCCAAAAGTATATTTTTTTCGACTTCTAAATTGCGGCTTTTTTCGAGAACTTACTACATTCTTCTTAAAATTCGGCTTTTTACCAAATTTCGCCATTTTCCCCAAAATTGACTTTTTCTAAACATTTAAGCTTTTATTAGTTTTCAACAAATTTGGACTTGTTACGCAAAATTCGGTTTTTTTTTTCAAAATTTCGACTTTTAAAAGTCGACGATTTAGTGTTTTTGCAAACTGCGATTTTTTTGATAAAATTTATCAACATATTTCCAAAACGTTTGACTTAATAACAAAATTTGACTATCTTTAGGAAATTTTGACCTACAACACTTTTAACACTTTTCTCGAAATACTTTTTAAAATTCGTTCTTTTTCCAAATTTGGCCATTTTGCCCAAATATTGACTTTTACTAATTGTTTAAACTTTTATTTCTTTTCTACTTTGGACTCGTTTCGCAAAATTAAGTTATTCTCGAAATTTCGACTTTTAAAATTCGATATTTTATTTGATTTTTTCGACCAAATTCGTAAGTTTTCAAAATGTTTGACTTAATCTCAAAATTTTTTTCTTAAAATTTGACCTTTTGAAGTTTAACATTTTTCTCGAAACTGAAAGTTGTATCAACATTTTCTTTTCTTTCGAAATTTTTTTACCAATTTTCTATCAAAATGCAAGTGCATCTGATATTTTGAACATTTGGAGTTTTTTTAAATTCGTCTTGGTCTCGAAATTTGAAATTCATTATCAATATTCTCTGGAAAGTTCGACGATTTTTTCCGAGCTTTGAATTATTAAAATTTCTCTTTTCGAAATTTTACAATTTTTCACAAAATTTAAATTTGTCTCAAAATTTCAGGGTTTAGTTTCACTGTCGAGATTCGACGTTTTTTTAATTGTATCACTTTTGAGAACTTTTAACAAACTCATTTTTTTCGAAATCTCTTTTTTTTCGAAATTCGGTATTTCTGGAGATTTCAACTTTTATTTCGATTTAAATTCATCTATTTTCAAATGTCAAAATTTGATTTTTTTTTTCAAAATTTAACTTTCTTTGGGAAATTTTGACCTTCTTTTAAAATTCAATACTTTTCTCAAAACTGGAAGTTTTATCGATATTTCTCTTTTCTTTCGAAATTATTTTACCAATTTTCTCAAAATTCGAATTTATTAGAAAATTTGGATTTTTTTAAATCGTCTTGTTCTCGAAATTTCAAATTTCTTCTTAAAATTTAAATTTCTCTGGAAAATTGCAAACTTTTTGTCGAAATTTCGAGCTTTCCTTAAAATTTTCACTTTTTCCTTAAAATTTTTTTCTAAAATTTGACATTTCTCTTTTTCTCTGAAAAACTTCGACCTTTTTAAAATTCGACAATTTTATTTAAGCTTCCAGTTTATTTTTATAATTTCTCTATTTGATATTTTATAGGTTTTTCAAAAAATTCAAGTATGTTTCAAAATTTAAGTTTTCAGTTGGTTCTAGGTTTCAATCTATTGTTAAAATTCAACATTTTTTTCTTAAAATTTTACCTTTTTTTGAGAATTTTTGATAAATTCATTTTTTTTCGAAATCTCTTCTTTTTTCCCAAATTTCGCTTTTTCTGGAAATTTCAGCTTTTATTTCGAACTTTGACATTTGCTGCCTCCGCAAATTTAGATTCAACAAAACTTCAAGGCTGTAGAAAATTTACAAATAAAAAAGTAAAAATCATGAGTAAAATATTTTTTAGAAATTTAGACTCCCCAAATTGGTCTCTTTCTGGAAATTTCAAATGTCATGTGTTTTTTCAAAATGCTAATGCAAATCAATCGAAAACATTAGATAAATACTTCATGAAATGATAACTTTTTTGTCAAAATTTAAGAAAAAAGTAAAAATTCATAGAAAAGTATTTTTGGAAATTTCGACTTCTGTAGGTCACTTGATTAATAAGTACTCATTTTCTCTGTGTCTGTCCACTGTAGCTTTTATTTATTTATTTATTTATTTATTTTTAGGGGAATCTAAAGAGTTTTATTGTCTTTTAAAGGAGCCACATGCGGCTCGGAAGCCGCGGTTTGCCGACCCCTGGTCTAGTGTAAGCGCACCGTTATGGAATGAAATAGGAGAGTAAATCAAATATGAACCGGAATTTCCACCAAGTTGCCATGAGGGCGTCGGGAGTGTGCGCATACTCTTAGACATGTTAGGTGGAGATATTAGGTGACTACCTGCGCTCAAGCGAACTCCGTTCTCGCTGTTCATCACTTATAAAGACACTGAGTGAGTAAGAGGTTCATCCGCACGTTGCGCAGCGCATTATTATTAAATTTCTAGCCCGTTAAAGGTGTAGAGCCCGCCGAAATTCTTCGTAAACTGCAAGCACAATATGTACCTGTTTAAAGAAAACTCAAGTGTATGAATGGAACAAAAAATATTTGGAAGGACGAACTCAAGGCAAAAACTCGTCTCTCAGCTGGAAAGGTTCTTAGCGACAGTGTTTTGGGATTTTAAAGGAGCTGTGCACGTCGATTTTCTAGCATGAACGTCATACGGTTAATGCTGCCTACTACTGCCAGCTATGGATCAAGCAAAACGTGCACATCGGCGAAAAAGGCGCGAATGTTCGATCAGAAATGTGATTTTGCTTTACGACAATGCCCGCCCCCACTCAGCCAATCTAAGACACCAAAAATTAGAGGAAATGCATTGGGCAACATTAGAGCACATTCCTTATAGTACCGACTTATCACCAAGCGATTATCATATGTTTGGGCCACTGAAAGAAGCTCTAGGGGGTAAGCGATTCCATGATGATGCTGCTGTTGAAACATTTGTGCGCAATGGGCTGCAAATACCCCTTCCTTCTTTTTATGATAATGACAATAAAAAACTCCCAATCCGTTGGGAAAAATACATTATCATAATTAGGACATTATGTAGAAAAATAGTTAATAACTTTCATATATGTATCTTTTGTAGCAATAAATTTTTAAAAGCAAATTCCGGTTCATATTTGATTTACTCTCGTGGTTAGTGGGCTACTTTTTATCCCAAATTTATATCCAGAAAATTCTTATCACATTTTTCTAAATGTAACAACCATACAGAAAGATAAGTGTGTCAACTGTGTGATTTTTACTTTGACAGCGGCCTCAATTCATAGATCCGCGAACTATTACCTTATGGTTAGGTATCTGTATTATCAATTGCAGTAATATTGCGTTATCGGCTTGCACTTTGACCTGAAAATTAATTTCAAATTTCATTTAATTGTTAAATTGTTTTGAAGCTTCCATTTAGTTGTATTGCAATTATTTATTGAATTTCGCTGACTGCAGTCGAAGGGTAACAGTAGTTTCTTATAAAAAACGAATTAGGTGTTCAAGAACGGTTTGTCAAGCAATTCCCTTTCGTATTACGGTGCGAAAACGAGCAGTACATGGAATATGAAACAATGTTTAACAATTTATAAGACTCTTTTGGGGCCCTTAGATTAACGTTTTTCCATTTAAGATGCCTATTACATTGATAAGACTTACCAATTCCTTCGACAATGCATGCCAGTGTTTGCTCCGTGTATGCTGAACAGGAGAAGTGCGTTTTGATGTTATCTGTTATTGCGGTATATTCACCACGGCACACGTCCTGGCAAATATCGGGGACCCTTTCTTGAATACAGCAAGGCACATGATTACGTCTATCTGCCATACATTTAACAATAGCTGGAAAATCATTCTCGCAATGTTCAGGATCTTGCCCGGTGCTTCCTGGAATAACAGAAGACATTTTAATTTGTGTAGTTAAGGTTTGTTGAGATTCAGTTGATTATTAACTGAAAGATTACCTTCCAAAATGCTTTGCACATTACAAAAGCCAAGACAGTTGTTGGAGACATTCTTATTTAAGCAGCAGTCGGTGTAATTGTGGTTTCTACTACTGAACTGTTGTTTGGGATCTTCGAATTCGATCTCATCAGTTCGGTTTCCAGGAGGTTGCAGCGCTTTTGAAAGTACTGTAAAATAAATCTTTTCAATAAAACATACTGATTTCTGATAAAACGTTTAAAGTTCTAATTAAAGCATAGGTTCCCTAGCATATATGGAATCTTGCTGTGGATGATATGAAGACCTGACTAAAAAAATATTACGTTTTTAGGACGGAAAACTTTTCAAAAAAATAATGAACAAATTTAATTTTTTTTATTATCTGAATCGGTTTTTCTTTTTACCATCGTCAGCAGATAATACCAGTAATTTCAGAGTTGTTACATCAGGCCAGCTATTACAGACTGTAGAAAAATTTGATTTTTTCGATTTGGATATTGTTACCACTGGATATGTTTAGGCTTCTGAATGAACAGCTGCACTTAACTAATATAAGTTTTGAGACTAAAGAATGAACCAGATATTTATCTGGCCATCGCGAGATAATGATGAACAACTCGAGAAAAATTCTAATTTCTAAAAAATGTGGAGAAATTGATCAAAATTTGAAGATTTTCGGAAAAGAAAGTGTCATGAGCTCTTCAACATCTTTGGGCATCAGACCTCGAGGCTACTACCTACAAAGCCTCACCCCCTATCCATTCAGAGATATAGATGAGAAAGAGTTGTCGTAAGTCGAAAACTGTTGGGAAATTATGACAAAGCAAATGCGTACGATAGAACTTACCACTCAGTTCATGAAAACTTCTTACAATTGGACTGCTGTTAACTTCGCACACGTACATGCCAGAATCTATGAGTTTGACATTTTTTATTGCTAATACCCAAACATCACCCGCAGAAGGCATATCAGTCATTTCGGAAGATGTATCTGTAAATAAAGAAAGGAGCAGTTTAACACAAATAAAAAATGTCTGTACTACCAAGCTATTACTAATATGCGTATTTTAGTTTAAAAAAATCCCATCACTTCAACGTATTATGTAATTGTAATTTAATATAACCATAAACTGTCGCAAGATTCGTAAGTTATGATGTGATGCATGTTGAGGTTGATGGCAAATGTATTATTTAATGAAGTATTATTGAGGAAGTGTAATTAAATAGAAAATTAATTTTCAAGGCGTATAATTTTTTTCAAATTAACCTTTTTAATGCGTAGACCAATAGATTTGAACATTTATTAGATTCGAAGTTTGGAAACCAAATACGGTATTTGGTTTTCAAACCAAATACTGCATTTGGTTTCCAAACTTCAAATCTAATAAATGTTCAAACCTATTAGTCTGTGCATTAGAATCCTTGTCTTCTGGGAACTTTTTCCTAGAGAGCAACCGCTTCGCTAGGTGGCAATGTTTCAACTGTTTCAACTACTTGCATAAATTAATCTTTATTAAATTAAAGTCGTTAAAGAGTCGTCAATTTTTGAATGGCCTAATTTAACAGTCCTAAGGAATCTGCTAAAATATCGTTTCCCAAATTTTTTGCCCTGACCCGCTTGTCTTAAATACTTCCTCTTCGCGTCCGACTAAAAGATTTTTTGTAACTGTTTTAATGTATAAATATTTACCATTTGAGAGTATAAAGACAATTCTGCGACCCGGTATTTTATCTTCATGGCTAGGTGCCGGGTCGCAGAATTATCTTTATACTCTCAAATTGTATTGATGCTCTCAAATGGTCAGTATTTACACCTCAAATTAAAAAAATCTTTTAGTGGGTCGCGAACAGAAAGTATTAAAGACAACCGTGTTGGGGCAAAAAAAGTTTTATAAAGTTTTAAATGATTCCTTAGGACTGTTAAATTAGGCCATTCAAAATTTAATGAGCCTTTAACTTCTAAAAAATACTAAGTGTTTAAAAATTTTAAAATATACAGGGTGGACGATAAGTAATGGTACATAGAGCAAGAGTAGATTTTTCGTATAAAAATAACGTGATTTAGCCATATTTACCTTATACCAAAAATTGATATTAACGGAGATACAAGGTGTCAAAGTTGAAAAAAAATTGTGATTTTTTTTCGCATAACTGATGAGCACATTTCACTATAGACCAGAAATTTGGCATAGGGGGTTTCTTTAGTCCATAAATTCTAATTTGCTAACAGATTGTCACTAACTCATAGGGGGCGCCACCTGCGCTACCTTGTATTATTCTGAAGCATCATAACTTTTTTGTGCCTACATATATACTTATTTTAAATAGATTTTTTTATTTAACAACATTTTTTACTTAAAAAAGGTATACTTTCTAAATGTTGATACAAGCAAACGTTTTCAAGATATTTGCCTTCAAAGTTTGCCGTACGTTTATTTTAAGTTATGTAAATGTGAATTTTTCGCAGTGGGTTTCAAAATAAAAGTAATAAAACTAACTCTAAAATAGTCTATATCAAATATTACTTCACTGATATTATTATTACACATATTTTTTAAATTTTTAAAGCAAATTTTGGTAAAATACCAAAACAAATTTTATTCTCAAAAATAAGTATGTGGGAAATTCCCTTTTTCATGTAAAGGGATTGTAAACAATAAAAAATCTGGCTGTCTTTTATTGAAATTCATCTCCAAATACCTGCTTTGACCACGCAGACTATTAAAATTTGTCTTGTGCCGGACTCAGAGAATATATCTCACATGTCTATGTTAGAAAATAAATTACGTCTTAATTTTTTTGGATATTTTTTATTGAAATTTTCAAAATTTAGGTAATAATATTATTAGCAAAGTAATATTTGACGTAAATTAGTTTCAAATCTGTACTTATGATTACTTTTTTTCAAGCCTACTTCGAAAATTTAATATCTTAGTAATTTAAAACCAGGGCAGCGCCAAGCTTTAAAGGCAAATATCTTGGAAACTGGTTGCTCGTATTAACTTTCAGAAAGTATACCTATTTAAAATTATTATACGTGGGTGCACAAAAAAGTTATGATGAATTTAGAATTATGCAAGATAGCGCCGGTAGCGCCCCCTATCAGCTATTAATAATATGTTAGCTAAATTAGAGTTTGTCGAGTTAAGAAACCCCTTTGTGCTAATTTCGTGCCTATATTACAATTCATTCCATAATTATACGAAAAGATCGAAGTTTTTATTTCAACTTTGACACCCTGTATCTCTGTTAATATCAACTTTTGGTATAAGGTAAATGTAGCTAAATCACATTATTTTTATTCGAAAAATCTACCATTGCTCTGTGTACTATTACTTATGGTACAACCTGTATATAGGATGCCTAAGTCCTCAGTTTTAATGTATTATTTATTGTCGAAAAGTATCGACATCTAAACTCAGACTTTAAAGTCGAATTTTTTGATAAAAAAAGTAGACCATATAAAGTACAAATTTTGCAAAGAACATCAAAATTTCAAATAAAAAACAAAATTTACTCAAAAAGTGGTCAATCTAAATGGACCTCAAATTTGTGACTACTTTTCTTTAGATTTCTACGTTTAGAAATAAAGTTTCGAGTGTGAAAGTAAAAATTTACAGAAAAATGGAAAAATTTAGCCTCAAAATTTTCATGGTTACCATTCCAAATTAGATTTTTAGTCTGTCTTTTGATAACTTTAATTTTGCATCTCATCTAAAATTTTTCTAATAACTTAAAAGTTTTTTAGCTTAAAGATTAAAATTTTGAGGAAAAAAGCAGCATATTACGAACTTATAGCGAAAATTCTAAGTAACTAAAATTTGAACACGAAAAGTTTTTAAGACCTAAAGCTCCTAATTTTTCCTTCTTCATAAAATATTGATTTGAACCTGAGACGCCAGATTTTGATTCTGATTTACATTCTCACAGTTCTGCAATTTGAGCAAATTGCCAATTTTCCAATCAATTTTGCCTGAACGTCAAAATTTCTTAATTAAAGTTGAAACAAGTAGGCGTTCGAAAATTGGGAATTGTTTGTTATGCGGAAATAAAAAAATGAAATTAACGTTTTGGGTTTTTATTCAAAATTTTGACTTATTTTTAAAAATTAGTTTCCAGATTTAGAATTTTTTTTTATTTTTTCTTCGATTCACCACTTTTTAATAATTTTTTTTAAATTACTAAATTCAAAAATTCTCTTGGAGTAACTACAAAATTACATCTTTTTAAAAATTTCAAAATTTATACAAAAAAATAATAAAATTTCGAACACAATTCGAGAAAAGGGGCATTTTTGATTATTTTTAATATATAACTTTTTTGTATTTTTTCTATATCTTCCCTTTTTTAAAGAAAACTTTGACCTTAAATTTAACAGTTTATTGTTCTAGTCTAACTTTAATCACGAAATTTTGTTTTTCGAGTACAATTTTAAGAAAAAAGTCAAAATTTTATTATTAAAGTTACAACTTCGAAAGATTTTTCGTGAGATTCCTAAATATCTGGAGGAGAATAGAATCATCTCGGACAGGCAATACGGTGTCAGACAACAATGCTCAACAGGCGATCTACTGGCATTATGTTACTCATATCTGTAACTAGGCTACGAAAAAATATGATGAGGCTAGGATTGCGCCATTGGATATCTAAGAGACTTTTGACAGAATCTAGCACCGATTCTCTTCTCGCCAAAGTAACATCTTACGGTCTTCCTTCTGACCTCCATTATTTGATATCCAATTTTTTCACTGACAGACCTCTTCAGGTCGTCGTAGATGGCATCTCATCCGAGACATTTGCAATTAATGCAGGGATGCCTCAAGGGTCTGTCCTGTTGTCTACTTTGTTTCTGTTACACATAAAGGATCTTTTAGCTTCAACTTCCAATTCGATATACAGCTACACAGATGATAGTAGCCTGGTGTCATCTTTTTTCTCCGACAAACCATTATCCGTCATTGCTTCAGATCGACTAAGACAGGGGTCGGCAACCTCGGCCCGCGGGCCGCATGTGGTCCTTTGCAACTTTTTGCGCGGCCCTCCAAAGTACCAATATAATTTTAGGAAAAATCAACAAGCTTAGAGCGTGAGCAGTATTTAAGTTACATTTGAATATACGGCCCGCATAAAAAAATTATTTTGAAAATGGCCCGCCGTCCGAAGCAGGTTGCCGACCCCTGGACTAAGGGAATAATAGTTTCAGATGATTAATCGGAATTTCAAAATCATTCTAGAATGGGGTAAGAAGAATCTGGTGGACTTTAATGCTTCAAAAACTCAGGCCGCGGTTTTCTCTAAAAAAACATCAAGGGATAATGTAACAAACATACTAATGGACAGTAAAATCCTCCCGCTGGGATCTAATTTGGCTCTCCCAGAGGTGAATGCGAGCACTTGGGACGATCATGGCACGCCACTGGCCAAGTCCGCCCCTCAGAAGCTGGGCTCTCTTTTTGGAGCTAAGAAGTACTTCACATCTCATCAGCTATTCACACTATATTAAGCCCAAGTAAGGCCAACACTAAAATGCCGCTCTCAAGTTTGAAGTTTAGCCCCAAAACACACTTTAGCTCTTTTGGATTCAATTTAAAGAAGAGCGATTAGCCTAATTGATGACGAGAGTTTAGCCGATTCTCTCGAAGCACTAGAGCACAGGCGGATCGTTGCTGACTTGTCTCTTTTCTACAAGTATTATCAGGAACTCGCAGGAACTAATAGAATTGATCCCCTCAAGGGCAAAACTTTTGAGGCACTCAAGACAGTCAGAGACAGCAAATTCTTGTACGATCCAGCACAGTGAGGACTTTTGTCTACGAAGACTCTTTTTTTTATAGAACTTTTAAGCTATGGAACTCGATACTGAAAGGAATTTTCTTCAAAAATTGTAACCTATCCTTGTTTAAGAAGGCGGTTCATCGCCATCTGTGCTTGTTTCCTCATCCTACTCGCAGTGCTTTGAAGGCTCAATGGGGTTGCCTTTTGCAAATTGATTAAACTTAAAAAAAAAACTTTTAAAAAAAGAACTTCGAATGTTTTCTTTTTTCCCATCCAACTCGAAATTTCGTGGTCCTTTTTTTAAATTTTTTCAGAACGGGTTTTTTGAAACTTCGAGATTTTATTCACTATATATATATATATAAATTCAATTGCTAAACCTTATCCTCGAAATTGCTGAAGCAAAAAAATAGGTAAGTAAAAATTTCGCGAAAGAAAAAAGGACCTTTCATTCACTCGCAAAGGGCAACCCTATTATAGCTTTAGTGTTTGAAGCACCATGAGTAAGATGCATAAAGATAGATGATGATCAACTGCCTCTTTAAATGAAGCTAAATTGTAAATTGTCGGGAAAAATCCTGTTCAGTAACGAATTCCAGAACTCGGAAGTTCTAAGGAGACTCCATAGACAGAAGCTCTCACTCCGCAAGCTGGATCGCACAGGAATTTGCTGTCTCTGACTGTCTTGTGTGCCTCAAGTATGCTGCCCTTGGGGGATCAGATCTTCAGTTCTTGCGAGCATCTTCCATACTACTTGTAGGAAAAAGATAAGTTACAAACCGTTCTCGTGTGCTCCGGTGTTTCAAGAGAATCGCTAAAATTCTTTCCATCAATTTATCATCTCATTTTTTTTGGCAACAGAACGAATTTTATTGCACTATGGAAGAGAGGGTTTACAACCTATACGTGTTGTCCAAAGGGTAAGCTTTTTTCTGATAATGCCACAAGTATAAGAAATAATTGTTTCTTTGTACCACATGGGCTAAAATATCTTTGGTCTGACCAAGAGATCACGCCACAAACAAAAAATCTCTATCCTTGTCTTAGAATACTATCAAAGTTTTATGACATTTCATCCAATCATTCTCAAGTTATTGGTCTCAAAGTGACGCTATCTCTGCTATTTTTGTTTATAATGGAAAAAAGTGATTTTCGTGTTTTGATAAAACATTTTTTTCTGATGGGAAAAAAACTCCGTTGATGCAAAGCAATGGCTTAATAAGTGTTACGGCAGATCTGCCCTAGCATATTCAACCATCAAGTACTGGTTTTCTGAATTTCATAGTAACCATACCAGCACAAACGATCCGCCCCATTCAGGAAGGCCACAAGAGGCAGTAACATCGCAAAAATTCGTGAAATCGTGTTGGGTGAACGTAAAATGAAATTCAGTGAGTTAGTTAACATCACTGGCATCGCAAAGGAGCACAAATTTTCACAAATGAAAAAGCTTTGCGCGCGATGAGTGCCATGTTTTTTGAACATCGATCAAAAAGGCAAAAGTGTTCGACTTTCAAAAAAGGACAATCTGACACTGATCAAACGCAATAAAAACGAGCTTCTGCGCCGATTTGTGACAATGGATGAAACATGGAAAGTGAAAGTCATCCAAAGCGCCCGAAAACGCAACAGTCGGCCGGCCAGTATTTTTTGGGATTTACATGGAATTAGTTTCATCGACTACCTTAAACGTGGTAAAGCAATATTTCTGTACGTTATTGGATCGCTTGGACATAGAGATCAAAGCCAAGCGCCCTCATCTGGCGAAAAAAAATTGCCCTTTTACCAAGACAACGTTTCGGCTCATTCAGCTTGTGATACGACCGATAAATTGGAGGAATTGCGCTATGAATTAGTTTCCCATCTACCGTATTCGCCAGATTTGGCCGTTAGCAACTATTTCTTCTTCCCCAGACTCAAAAAGTGGTTCGCTGGAAAAGGACTTCACTCCAAAGAGAAGGTCAAGATGGAAACAAACGCCCATTTTGAAGGCCTCGAAGCTTCACACTACCGAACCGGTATCGAAATGTTAGAGAACCGTTACAACAAATGCATTACTCTAGAGGAAGATTATGTCGAAGAATAAAGCTATATTTTCATTCAAAAAAAGTACTTTTATGGTTAGGCCAAAGATTTTTCAACCCATGTAGTAAGTGGTATGTGATTTAATAAAGATTTTGAACAGCCAATGGATATCCCGCAATTTAACAACTAAATTATCAAATTGCTTTTGCTCTCATACATTTTAAAATACTAATTTATGATGTGGCTCAAATCAATTGGTCACCAGAGAAACCAGTAACACTAAACTAAATGAAAACGAATTTACTTCTGATTAAGATTATCGCAGGTGCAAGTTCTATCGTGGAATGTCGATGTGGTTTAATAATTTATGCATCAGTAACATGTTCGTTTATTTTATAGATGAATGTGTATATTTATGACTATGATGGCTTGCATGGCCAGGGTCAGCAAAAAATATACTTCTTCCGGGTCAAGGAACTAGTAAAACTTTTCGAACTTTTGCGTGCCATCATAGAGGGTTTCCTCGGGAACAAGAGAAAACAACAGGAGTGCACTAACTAAGCAGAAAACTTTTTCTTTTGCCCAAAACTTTGATATCTGAGTAGACTGAATTTTTCCTCAAAAAATAACCCATGAGCTTAAACTGAAAATGTTGACTGTTTTCCCTTAAATTATAAGCTACGATTTAAAATTTTGAAAAATTTGTAATTCAGAACGTTCTATTTTTAAACTTGGAAAGGGTTAGAATTATTCCAGAGCATTTCAAGCTCAACATTTCGATTATTTTTCAAAATTAGAATTTCAAATGTGTATCATGTAATGTAAAAATAACAAATTGCTCAAATTTTACAGGTAAGATATTTTTCTCTAATTTACAAGACTGTTATTTGGAGAAGCATATCTTGTCTCATTCTTATACAGAGAAATGTGTTGTCCAAATACCCTCGGACCGTTTGTATCCCTAAATTTTCACTAGGTATTGAATGATTTGCTATCACATGTGGTATACCTATTAAATAGCGCATAAACTAGAAAAGTTTCTAGGTAAGTTGCTGTTAGTTTTCTCTTAGTTAAATTTAGAATTTAAACATTTCCACTACTTTTAACTCATTTTAAGAATTTGTAGCCTTGTAACAAAAATTCTCGGAAACTGTTGCATCAAATAATAATTTATTTTAAACAAGAATTTATTTTAGAACAAGTAAAAAAATTGACGCTTATACAACTGCAAACAAAATAGTTCTGGGAGGTTGAATTGGAGATTTTGAATAATTTTAAGAAACACCTTAAAAAATTAATTCCTCAGAAACTTTAACATTTAGGACCTTGGTCATTAGAGAAAAAAAAACTTGCAAATGACTCCACAAATCCACTTAATAATTTTGACGATCCATGTGCCAGACACCCTGTATAATGGTCTGAGCTTTTTGACATCGTCATAAGGCGATAGGGGGCTTTTCTGCGGTGATAGTTGATATGTCTCCTGCATTTTACTGCCTCTTCCGTATTTAAAAACAAATCTGACGTATTTTAAAGAGTGGAACAGTAACACCAGTTAAATCCGCAAACGAAGTTGCGGATAATAGCCAGTTTTTTTTTCATAAATGTAACTGACGACAAACGTAAAATGATCTGATGGATGTTTAAGCATTGGGCATTAGTTTTATGAATGATGCGTTATTTAATTTTGAAGGTTCAGATTTAAGTTAACGTTAGAGCAACTGAATTATTTTATACATTTTAAAATATATTTTCGTCAGGTTAGTTGATTATAGAAATATAAAGTGGTTCCAATTATTTTCATATTAGTTTCAAATGTATGTAAATATGGATGCTGCCAAGTAATCAAATAAATAGTTATTTGTTGTTCATTAATTAGGCACATTTCCTTCTGCCCAGTCTGACTTGTCATTGTAAGTGCTAACGTTCCAAGCGTTTTTTGACCTAAAAAGTCGTAAATCATCTATTGCGATTAGTGGCGTCATCCTCGGAAAAGTTTATAATCCATTTTTCTCTCTTTTAAAAGATACAATGAAAATTTTTAGATTTTCTGTTTTTACTAAGCCTTGCGAGTACTTTTAAGTTCATTATGACTAAGACACCCTGTATTAAAAATGATAAAACTGGTGTGATTGGAACAAATAACATTTTTTATTATTAAATAATACCACCGATTACCATCTAGTGCATTATTATGTACCTTGTTATTTCTAAAACATTTAAGGTATGTTTACTTTTAGCGATAAAATGGAAAATTATCTCTTAAACCACCGCAAGCACTAGAGGGTGTTGATGAGCTGTTTTACAAGGTTGTAAGGAGTTTAGAGCAAATTAAATGACTGAACAAGAATTTGCGTTCCCTCATGAAGTCGATTGATTAGGCGAAGCACTTATTTGAAAACTTTTCCTAATATGACGGGCTATAGCTGGAGTGCATTCCAATAAAGGAATTTATATTACGTTCCATTCCCGTCTTATTAGTTAGAAAATGGATATCGGAAGCATCAGCACCCGCAGGGCCTCCGAAATTATCCACACCAATCAACTTGGGAGTTTTATGAATAAAAATTGAAATATTATATTCTGATTGAATACCGAAGTACGCTATTTCCCCATAATAATAAAACGCCGCTCCCTAAGATTTAACGAGTTTTATTATAATTTCATATTATATGGAATTTGTTTATTTACAAGACTATCAAAGAATATTATCAGTAAAGGAGAATTGACAAGAATGGTCGACTTGTAATGTACGTTTAACAACATTTTGTGAGAAAAGGAAACTAATAAGATAATGTTTTGGTGCTATATTATTCCTGTTTAGTTTGTTGCATATTTTAGATCCTCACTTCTCAGCAAGTATCACTATATTTTGTTTTAGTGTGTTTAGTTAGAGTTATGGTAACCTTTATAATTTATAGACAATATCGCTGACAACAAAATACGTTAATCGGAAAAAATAGCCTCAAGTACAAGAGGAAAAGGAATTTACATATTGATCACAAAGCAGCAATAATAAAATGGAGCTACCGACATCCCCTGAAAGTAGCAAAGTTATTGCCAGTTCCAATTTTGACTGGATATGTACTTGACATCTACTAAATCATTTGACATGCCCCAAACTATGTGGTTATATTTTGACAAATGTATTCTATAAAAATAGGTCTAATTTGTCAGCCAAAATTATGCTGTAATATTGTGAATAAATTATTTTTGATGAATATTCCAGGGACTTTATGAAGTAAGTAAAGCGGAATATGACGGTCTTACCTGAATCGTGCAAAACGCTGAAACGCTTATCTGCAGTTACCCTGTTTTCTCCCGCAGTTAGAACTCTCATGCTATGCCTTTCTTTGTCTTCTTTTTTCCACATCACTGTATTTTCTGCTAGGTCTCGGACTACACACGTAATGAGGGCATCGTCACCTTCATACACATGCACTGGGTTCGTTAGACTGTCTCGCATAGAAGGCAAGCCTGCAAAAAGAGAAATGTCAAGATAGCTTCTTGAAGGCTAAAGGAATAGGAGAAAAGCAATTTAACTAATTGGCACATATGCATATAAAATTATCCAGCTGGAAATATTATTACGTATTATCAAAAGACTGCTTACGCTGTGTTAGGTCTTTCATTAGATTATATTGTCGAAGAGCAATGTATATTTTTTTAAAGTAATTCCTAAACTATTAAGCAGATTATATTCTTCAATTCTCACGCAGTTGAATGTCAACTATGAATTTACTAAACAGCGCAGAAAAATGTTGATTTTATTAGTTTATAAAAGCATCCCCATTAGTACTAGACCTCGAAAACACATTGCTTTAGTTGGTATTCTGCCAATTTTCAAAATTTTATAACCCCTAATATTTCAGAAATTGATTTTATTATTATATTTATTTATTTTATTGAGTGCATCGCGGGCACCCTGTACTATAAGTGGAGAATCTATAGAAATTGAAGAATAGTAGTTTGTACAACCGGAGAGAATATAATGTCCATATGGACAAGCCACTCGCGTTCTACAACGAATTTTTTCTACAATTACGATCCATCAAAAACAAAAGTAGATGTAAAAAATCAATAATTTTTCTTATGACATTTACATGTTCCAATAAATTTTTTATATCAGTTGTAACGTGACCTAATGTACTCTATTTAAGAGGATAGTTTCGGGTCTTTGTAATCTTCTACTCTTGGATTCTTAAAAAAAATGTTAAATTGTTTTTTTCTCTATCTTCCAGTGAGTCATCTTTTTTTAGTCATAAATTTTGTATATTTATCTTGATTTTATTATTTATATACGTATTATTTAAATGAGGCAAGGAGCTTCTTTTAGTTAATGAAATTCAGCAATAAATTTCGAAGTTGCAAAAATCTACTCTTTACAAATATTTGAAAATATATTTGTCGTAACTGTGATAAAGAGTTTAAAAACTGAAAGGAGATTTGTGCCTTTCCTAGTCCCAAATTCAGACTTAACTTAATTGAAGATCCAATTATTACAACAGGTTATGGGCCCAGATTCTCTCTAGACCTTCTTACACCCATAAGTTGTAAGAATAATGAAGACTAAAGTAAATCACATTTAAATGTGGTCAGTAAGAAACTGTCGTGATGTGTCAAGAGAAGAAAAATTACGACGATTGAGCATTCGCTGTAAAGAATTTCTCAGTTTTAGATGGTCTTTCCAAGTGTTTGGATGAAACAGAAACAGATACTGACAAATTAGATAAGGCAAAAGCTAAATTGATATTAACCATTTACAAGCAGCGGATCCAAAAGATTTTTGGAAGTGGTTAAAAGCCATGTTCAGTGACTCTGTTTTTTCCAGGAAAATTAGTTTGCTTCGGGCATTGGTTTCGAATAGGCTAGAAAACTGTGATTCAATGGAATAATGTAGCAACCGTGATGAAAACTGTAGGGAGATTTGTGCTTTCCTAGTCCCAAATTTAGTCTTAACTTCCACTGAAGATCCAATTATTAGAACAAAATTTAAATTTACTCTTTGATTTGGCGTAATAATGCTTCGGGTGTTTCATTCGCCACTTCTGGAATGTCAACTGAAATATAATTTGATTTTTTTTTAAATTTCGACATTTTTGCAGATTTACGGGTTTTGCAAGATTTAGCTTCTTTTCCAGAATTTTGAGTTTCTGAAAATAGCGTGTTTTTCAAAAAATCAGACTTTTCGATTTTTATTGAAAATTGTAGCTTTTCTGAACACTTCAACTTTTTTAAATATTTCGACTTGATTTAAAAATTTTGAATTTCAAATTTTCCAATTTTTTTTTCAAATTTCCACTTTTCCAAACGACTTATTTTGAAAATTTCACATTTTCACAATTAAGCCTTTTCTCAAAAGTTTGACTTGAATGCTATCATTTCGATTTTTTTCAAAATTTCTGGAAATTTAGACTTTTGCATCAATTGGAACTTTTTGAAAAGTTGTAGGTTTCTTTTTTTAAATTAACATCTTTTGAAAATTTTCTATTAAAAATTTTAACTTTTTTGAAAATTTTCAATGTTTTAACAAAATGTCGACCTTTTCTCTACTATTTGAGAAATGTTGACCTTTTTTGATTATTTTAAAATGTTATATTTTGAGAAATTTCGAATTTTGTTTAAAATTTTGACTATTTTTCAAAGTTTTGAATTTTATTGAAAATCTCAACTTTTTTTCCCAAAAATTGTGGTTTTTCCTTCTCTTAGTTTCGAGTTTAACATAAATTTGATTTTTATTTAAAAAATTTAACTTAGTTTTCAATATTTTGACCTTTTATATTGAAATTTCTGCTCTTTGCTAAAACTTCACCCTTTGTTCAAAATTATGATTATTTGTCGAGGGTTTTATTGATTTAAAAAATGACTCTCTCGGAGTGTCGACTTTTATGTAAATTGCCTTTTATTTGAAAAAATTTGTTGAAAATTGTGATCTTTTATCACCGAAATTTCGTCTTTTTCTTGAAATATTTGGCTTTTTTGGAGCTTAAACTTTTACAAAATTTTCACAATATTCCAAAATTTCGATCATTTTTTAAAATTTCGACTTTTTTGACTTCGAACTTTGTTTCAAATATTTCTCAGAGTTTCGGCTATTGCAAATTTCCACTTTTTAAAAAAATGTTGACCTTTTATGAAATTTAAGCTTTTACGTAAATTTAAATTTAATTGGAAAAGTGTTAATTCTCTTTTGAAGATTATCACTTTTTTGAAAAGTTAAATATTTTTTAAATGTCGCCTGACTGCAATTCAAAAAATTCGACTCTTTTTTGTAAATTTCTACCTTTCGTCAACCAAATTTTGATTTTTTCTCGAATTTGTACCAATTTTCAAAATTTCGAATTTTTTTTGAAAATTTTGATCTTGTTTCCAAATTTCAAATTTTTTCAAATTCGACTGTTTAAAAAATTCATGCTGCCCTTAAAATTTCTAATTTTTTAAAAAAATTTGAATATTTATCGAAATTTTGATATTTATTGAACATCTCAACATTTTTATTTTTAAAAAATTGTGATTTTTCTTTCTTTTAGTTTCGAGTTTAATGAAAATTCAATTTTCATTTGAAAAATTCGGCTTCCTTTTCAATATTTTGACCTTTTCTATTGAAATTTTTACTTTTTGCTAAAATTTCGCCCTTTGTTCAAAATTATGATTATTTTTCGAGGGTTTTATTGAAAATTTCTCGGAGTGTAGAATTTTATGTAAATTGACTTTTCCTTTAAAAACAATTTTGAAAATTTTGACCTTTTATCAGCGAAATTTCGGTTTTTTCTCGAAATATTTGGCTTTTTTGGACGTAAAACAAAAAATATTAACAATTTTTCAAAATTTCGATCCTTTTTCAAAATTTTGAGTTTTTTGACTTCTAACTTTGTCCCAAATATTTCTCAGAGTTTCGACTATAAAAAATTTCCACTTTTTAAAAAAAATGTTGCCCTTTTATAAAATTGCAGCTTTTACGTAAATTTGAATTTTATTTGAAAAATTTTGATTCTTTTTTTGAAAATTTCGACTTTTTTGAAAAATTGAATATTTTTTAAATTTCGCCTGTTATGTAAATTTGACTGCAATTCAAAAAATTCGCCTTTTTTTGAAAATTTCTACCTTTCGTCAATCAAATTTTGATTTTTCCTGGAATTTATACTATTATTCAAAATTTCGAATTTTTTTTAAATTTTGATCTTTCCTCGAAACATCAAATTTTCTCAAATTCGACCTTTTAAAAAGTTCATGGTCGCCTTAAAATTTCCAATTCTTTTGAAAAATTGGACTATTTGTAGAAGTTTTGATATTTATTGAAAATCTCAACATGTGGTTTTTCTTTCTCTTAGTTTCGATTTTAATGTAAATCTTATTTTTATTTGAAAAATTTGACCTTCTTTTTAATATTTTGATCTTTTATATTGAAATTTCTACTTTTTGCTAAAACTTCGCCCTCTGTTTAAAATTATGATTATTTCTAAACGATTTTATTGGAAATTTCGATTAAAAAAAACACTTTCTCGAAGTGTCGATTTTTATGTAAATTGGCTCTTATTAGAAAAATATTTTTTCAAAGTTTCATCTTTTATCATCGAAATTTCGGATTTTTCTCAAAATATTTGGCTTTTTTGGAGCTAAAAAAAGTGAAAAATGGTCTGTTGTGGCGCAGCTGTCGCATCATCTAGCGATATCACCGCCGTCTAGAGAAGTGATAGCCCAAAAATTTTAAATTAGGATTTAGAAATACTTTTTTTCAATGTAAGCATTAAAAATATATTTCATTTTTTCATCTTTCCAATTCATATCACACTCCTCACCTTTTCTTAAAATTAATGAGGTTATATAAAGACAGCCTGTATATACAAATCACCACTGTAATTGTAGGTTCGTCTCAGTACGTTGCTAGTTTTTTTTGTTTTGTTTTTTGTAACTTGAAAGAGTTTGCGATCGATGAAAAATATCTAATAAAAGTAAAGCTTCATTTTTTAGCTTTATGCGTTCAGACAGTAAGTAGCTCTTTCTTCAGTAACTATCAGCTGACTTGTACGTAATCCCTAGTTCACCAGCTTGAGTGGAATAATTTTCACTGATGACCTTTTCAAATGATGGTCACTGCATTGGATGTCATCGTGCGTATTATAGGATAATAAACACTTTAGAGGTCAATTCTATTTTCGACCAGCTAAACGAATATGTGAGGTGAGATACAAAGTTTGTTTGTACTTTAAGCAAGATTTAATTCTCTTTAAACATTTTTAAACACGCAATCACTTATTGTTGCTGTTACCGTCATACTGAGGAAAATTGTACGTTTAAAAAATTGGAGGTTTCGAGTCGCTTGCAACGTTTATCATATCTTGAAAGAACACTTACTTGAGTTTATGAAACTGTCAGATGTAACATTCATCATAATAATATTATCTGCCTCTTCCAAGTGTCCACGTCTCCATAAAAGCATATGAATTCATTTGTCTTTCTCAAGTTGTCCCTGAAATTGAGGTCTCCATACTAAAAGCGAATTTTCTTCTAATGGCCTGCATTTTTCAAACTTCGTATTCAATATAGATCTAAGGGGTGACATGATGGATTTAATCATTGTGAAGGTTTGGCTACATATTGACGAGAAAAGGCAGCTGACTATTAAGCATAGAAAAATCCCGAGACTGGGATCATTTTCAATTTTTAACCCCATTTCACACTTGCCTTCGCTAATTGTACATATAGGGTACCTAAATCCTGATGTAATTAATTTCAACAGAAGTTAGAGAAAAAAAATGTCAACTATGTTTATGCTGAAATAAATATTTTTCAAATCATAATATAAATTTCTTTCTGCGCCTCGTTAGTAACTTCAAGAGACTGCGACGTGGGTAGGTAATGCAACAGCTGCACCAAAATATGAAACCGGGAATAGGCAGAAAAAAAAACTGTTTATGTTATGGTTGAAAGTCGAAAACATTTAAAAAGTGATATTTTTGTGCTCCGAAATCCCAAACAAAAATCACTGAATGAATGGCTTTTTTACATGAAAACCAGCAAATAGCGATAACAGATTATTAATGTTAAGTCGATAACAATGCGGAATATTTTAAAATTGACGATGAAACTCATGCGAGGTTATAAAGGGGCTAAGACTAGAGAACTAGTATTTTAAAAGGGGCATTACAAACGTTTTGAGTTTTGTCAATATGCGAGGCCAACATTTTTGGACCATATATTGTGTATCGATAAACTAGCTATCTTTTTTCTTTATTGACGTCAGCAATAATTCAGTATAATGTATAATGTTCCTACTCAAAGAAATTAAATGTTTGGGCTGGAAGTTCCGTCATTGGCACATTTTTCAAAAATGCCGACAAAATTTTGGCGTAAACCAAAATTAAATAAGCGGTCTGGTTGAGCACTGGAAATTTATTTTGTGGATGAGTCATTATTTATTTTTCAGAATTCCTACTTTAGTTTTTGTCAGACTGTCTAATTATATTTTCGTAAACTTTTTACCCCAATTGTTTTTTTTTAATTCATCTGGAATTCCGAAAGACGTCACAGATAAGAAAAAAGTCTAATAACATAATGCGATGCAAAAAAAAGGGAATAAAACATTAGAAATTTGTAAACTAAGTTTTTTACGTTGTGTGGTCGACTGTTGTAAACAAAGTTATACAGATTCCTGGCTGTGATCAGTTGTATTGGTGCTGCTTTGTTTTATTAATTAATTCTTAAGTTTATCGAGGAAGAGCTTTCTACAAAGTTATTAAATAAATTGCATTAGCATAGATATTAATAACAATCAACAAGATAATTAAGATTTTGTCGTTGGCGTGAACAACAAAATTAATAAAAACTTAGTGTGATTACCGCGCAAGATATGTCCTTCAAAACTTCACCGCTGCTGATATAAATGCAAACTACATTTTAACAAATTCAAAGATAGGAAGTTTAAAAGTTGTCTCAAGATATTACATTTTATCAAAAAAGTTTCAGGCGGCGATCAGGAGGGAGCTGAGTTAAGTTAAAATAAATTATCTTGCTTACATTAACAAGCCTTGCAACAAAATAACTTCTCGTATAAATTGAATGTAATCAAGCAGAAGAGAGCAAATTTCGTCGATTAGAGTGGTATATAACACAGGATATAACGTCGCAAGTTAATGGCGCAAAAAGAGAAGATTAATTTTTCCTTCCAGGCTCTTTTACCTCTTAGAAAAATAATGCTTTTGCATCATAACTGCGATAGGCATGTAGTCGTTATTCACCATAAACGAAGTAATTAATGATTAAGAAAATATAGTGAAGGTTCTAATATAAAGTGAGCATTTTCATTTATTACTTATTTTAGGCAATTATCATTCAATTATTATACACTAATAAATAAATTCAGTTCATTCAATATCGTTCATAAAGTTATCAATGTTTGAATATGATTAAAAAAAATTGCCTCAAATGTCGCCATCGACGCTTTGCAATATTTATTAACTAGAAACGTAAAGATAAATGATTAGATGATTCAAAATAAACAAATATTACTCATACTTGGTAATAATATGATATAGGCAACATGAAAGGCAAAATAAAGAACGATTTCCAATCATCCATCAATTCTTACGGTACTTACCTAGAGGAAAAAACAGACAACAACGAAGCCAAAAGACGTGTTCGATGTTTCTTACTGGAATACTCTTAACTTCCAACGAAATTAAAGGAAAAAAATGCGACAATAAAACCAGAAGAAGAGGCAACTGGTCACCTGTTTTTGCTTCAGTTCTGTAGGTATAGTAGCGAATCGAAGAATGTCCGCCTCTGGCAAGGGATGGCCATTCCAGCTTTGGGAACTGTTAAGCTCTTGGTTGTTTTTATTTTAATTCGAGTTGTAAGGTCGAATTGTATTTTACTGAATATTCCGAATGTTGGGCCAGAAATCTGGGCTTCCTATTACTACTATTCGGGAATTGTATTGCTTATTAAACCTTATTTTTGCTTTTTCGAAGGGCTACTACACTCGGGGTAGATGAAATAAAAAAAAGAGGTTGGTTTATTAACACGGTTTATTACTTGTTCACTCTTCGGAGGTTCCTTGGTTATTCTCTTTGTACTTGTTGACTACCGCTCTTAAATAAAATTTATAATCCCTCGTGACAGGACCAAGCAAGAAAACTGGGCGACCGACAAGTATAAATTATATACAAAGACATCGGAACAGGAACTTTGGGAGCTTTGGGAGCTTTGGAAATGCTCCTGAATGAACCAAGGACAAATAGGGAAAACACTCATAGAAGGGGTTCTGAAATTTTTCAAAAGAACGGGTCTGATATGAGTTAATCGTAAGGGACACAATAAGCGAGGGATAACCGACCCCAAAAGAAAAAAAATCGAAGCAATAAGCAGGTAATAAAGGTTCGTCACGAAGGACTATCGGTTGCTTGTTTTTTCTTTCAATTCTCCCAGTACTTAAAAGACACAGAGAAGAAACTGAAGACATAAAACTAAGGAAAAGGGTTATTTAGTTTCGTGTTCCTTCCTTCACTTATCTTATGTATTTAGCTAGAGTATCTATCTACCTATCTATATTCTTTATTCTTGAAATAGTTAACGACACAATCGAAAGAAAAAATAAGCCTCAAGGCACTCAGAAGAATGGGGTTTCTAACTTCCGTTTTCATAATACTTGAATAGGAAATTGAAAGGAGAACTTTTTTACAAATTTAGATTTTAATTTTTTCTCCAACATTCCGAGTTTAAAGTTTCAAATTATTTAAGGTCGAATTAAAAAACGTAATTTTGCGAGAAAAAAAAAGTCGACAGTTGGAACTTAAAAACGAAATGTCGATTTGGAATAAAAAATTAAAAAAAAATTCAATACGCAATGTAAGAAAAGATTATAGAGTTTTAAAAATCAAATTCACTAATTAAACATTCTTAAAATCATGACTTCTAAAAATTTCGATTTTATTTTAGAAGTTTTGGGTTTTGAAGGGTAATAAATCTAGTGAGTTTTAAAACATTTCGAGATTAAGGTTAAAATTTCAAGATTAAATTTGAAATTTTGGTAATTAGGTATTTGTTATGTAAATTATTTAATCTATTTTAATTTTATTCTACAAATTCAGAAAAATTTCATTTAGTTCAATGCTTGAAATCAACATTTCTGGAAAAAATCCAACATTTCTAGAAAAAAAATCGAAATTTCCAGAAAAAAGTAAAAATTTTTAGAAATCCCAAATAATCCCAAAGATAAATGTTCAGCAGCACGCTAGAAATGTCTATTTTAATTTCAAGTTTTGCTAGAAATTTGGAAGTTTCGAACATTTAATTTTTAACCAAAAATTCCAGGTCATGGTCATCTCAAACTTTTTAAACTTAGAACTTTTAAACTCAAAAATTTGAGAGTTTTGTTAATAAAGAAGTCGAAATTTCGATATAGACCTAGTTTATTGAAAAAAAGAAAATCAAGATTTTAGGTTCAGTCTCGGATTTTTTTAGAAATTCTTCCTTTGCAATGCCAGGCTATTCCATCCAGTCATCTGTCTTTATTTCCGCTTCCTACTCGATCTGGTTTAATTAAAACTTGTTTCACGAAAAACTCAAAAATCAGAAAAGAATTTTTCTTTTTTAAATTCTAAATCTCAAGTTTTTTTAATTTTTTTTAAATTTTGTCCCCTAAAATTTTTTAATTTTAAAACTGGTCACTTTGACCAGAAATTTTGACTTTTTCCTCAACATTTCTTCGACTTTTTTTGACATAAACTTTCGAAAATATTTCAACGTGAAAAATCTAAAAAATTTTACTTAGTAATTAAGAGAAATTTCATTTCTTTCACAGATCGAATTCTACATTTCTGGAGAAAATTTAACAATTCGAGAAAAAAGCCGAAATTTCGAAAAAGAGAAAAAAATTTTTGAAATTTTAAATATCGAGTCAAAGACAAACCTTCATTAACACTAACTTTAGAAAATAAAACTAGAAATATCGATTTTCCCGGAAATGAAGTTTCGATCAAAAAGTCCAATATTTTAGTTTTTATCAAAATTGCAAGTTTAGGTTTTTTATTTTATTCAGAAATTTAAAAAAAATTAAATTAACTTCAAATTTTATCGAAATCTGCCCCTTTTCAAAAAATGTGTGTTAAAACTTGAATTAAGTACTTTTTATGTTCGAATATTTGTCGAAATTCAAACTATTACGTTGCACAATATTTAAAGCTTATTAATTTTATTTTGGTGGAACGGACTTGTCCTTGGTTATCTTCAAAAATTGAAATACAAATTTTGTCCTCTGAAACCAAGAAAAATTAAAAAACACAACAAGGTTGCTCTAACGCGTTTCGATAGCCAAGCTATCACAGCTTTGCTATCGAAAGGCATTAGAGCAACCTTGTTGTAATAATTTTAAACTCGAAAATTTGAGAGTTTTGTTAATAAATTGAAATTAAGAGTCAAAATAGCGAGTAAAAATATTAAATTTCCATAAAAACCCAATTTATTGGGGAAAATCTCAAAATTTTGAGTTCAATATCTAAATTTTAACCTATTTTATATCTCGAATTTTGGACATTATTTTAGAAATTATAAGTCCTTAGCGAGATTTCAAATTTAAAACCTATTTCGACAAAAAGTCAAAATTCTAGAAAAATTGGAAATAATTAATATTAATGTTGGTTTCTCCGCGAATTCCAAGTTTATTAGTAGACATTTTTTATTTCTTTTAACTTTAAAATTGGGAACCTACACTTTGGCCAGTTCTAAAAATTTTGATTTAAATTGACAACTTTCGATTTTTTTTTAACATCACATTTTTCAACTCGAGAATCAGAAAATTTTTTAAAATAAAGTTTATAGATTAGAGACAAAATTTCGATTAAAAATTCGACACTTTCATCAGAACTTAATTTATTGGAAAAAATCCAAACACCTTCAAATCATCTCAGAAATTTGAACTTTTTTTAATCACAAAATTTCGAATTTCGAGTTTTTTTCAGAAATATTGAGCTTCTTTTCGAGGCAAAAAATTTCCAGAAAAAGATCAAAAACTCAGGAGAAAATCAGGAATTTGTTTAATATAAATTTTGGCATAGTTAAAAAAAATTCACCGTTAAACTTGCAATTTTTAAGTTTTTTTCTTCTAAAACTTTCTGAGCCTTTCCATCTGAACATCTGACATTTTTGTTTACAAATTATGATTTCGAAATTTCGACTTTTTCTAGAAATTATAAGTTTTGAAATTTGTAATTGTTCTCCTTTAACACTTGGACTTTTAAACTGGAAATTGACATTTTCTTTAGAAATTTTGACTTGTCTTCTCAAAATTTCCATTAAAATCCAGAAACTTCTTCTTATTTCAGCACTAACTTTCAAGAAAATGCCGAAATCTCGATTTTAATCTCGAAAGTTTGTATAAAAACTTAGTTTTTTTTGGAATTTTCAAATTTTTCTCGAAATTAGGACTATTTTCTCAAAGTTATATGATTAAAATTATATTTTTCAAACCAAAAGATTCGATAATTTTGTTTTATGGATCTAGAGCTTTTATCCAAATTGCGAACTTTTTTTCTGGATTTTTATAGTTTAAACATAAGATGTTTCAAGTATAGTTCGAAAGTTTGAACAAAGGCGAGATTTTCAAAACACTTCCAAATTTTCACAAATGTCAAAAATTTTAAAAAAGATGAAATTTTTCCAAAAGTCGAAAATTCAAAGAATTGCTATTTTCAAAAATGTTAACACGTTGAAAAAAGTTAAACATTTTGAGATCGAAACGAAATTTCCAAAAAATTATTGAAATTGTTATAAGCAAATTAAAATGCTGAAAAAAATTTACAATTACCAAAAAATATCGAAATTTTGAAATAAAAAAAATTAAGGAGTGAATTTTTGAAAAATTATCGAAAATTTAAAAACAAAGCCAATTTTTAAAAAACATATCCAAACCTAAAAAAAATCGAAATTCAAAAACCACGTCGACATTTTTGTACCCATTTTCAAATAAAATTGGAATGTTTAAAAAGCCAAGATTTTTAAAAAGACGAAAATTTGATAAAAATCAAAATTTTTAAAGAAGACGAAATTTTAAAAGTCGAATTTTTAAAAAATTTAACATTTTATCGTGAAAGATTTAAAAAAAATCGATATTTTGAAAAAAGTTAAAATTTCAAACAACTGCTATTTTCAACAAAAGTTAGGATTTTGAAAAAAACTGAAAATTTTGAAACGAAAGGATTTGTAAAAATGTTGAAATTCTTATGAAAAATTAAAATGCCGAAAAGAAGTCTGGATTTTCAAAAGTAAATCAGAATTTTAAAATAAAAAAAAAATAAAAGAGTGTAATTTTAAAAAACGATCGGAAATTACGAAAAAAAAATCGAAATTTTGAAATTATCGAAAATTTAAAAACAAAGCCAACTTTTGAAAAACATGTCCAAACTTCAAAGAAATCAAAATTTTAAGAACACGTCTAACATTTTTGTACCAATTTTCATATAAAATTGAAATCTTGAAAAATACAAAATTTTAACAAAAGTCGAAAATTTGAAAAAAAAATCAAAATATTTAAAAAAGATGAAATTTTAAAAAAAGAAATTTTCAAAAACTTTAACATTTTTTCGCGAAAGGATTAAAAAAACCATTGAAACTTTGAAAAAAGTTGAAATTTCAAAGAGCTGCTATTTTCAGAAAAAGTTAACATTTTGAAAAAAATTGAAAATTTTAAAATCGAAACGAAATTTCGAAAAAATGTTGAAATTCTTATGACAAATTTAAATGCCGAAAAGAAGTCAGGATTTAAAAAAAAATCGAAATTCTGAAATAAAAAATTTCAATACAATGAAATTTTGAAAAATAGTCGAAAATTTAGAACCACAGCCAACTTTTGAAAAATAAGCCCAAACTTTTAAAAAATCGAAATTTAAAAACCACGTCGACATTTTTGAACCAATTTTCAATTAAAATTGAAATTTTGGAAAAGACAAGATTTTTGCAAAAGTCGAAAATTTGATAAAAATCAAAATTTTCAAAAAAGACAATATTTTAAAAGTCGAAATTTTCAAAAAATTTAATATAATAATATATTTATCGTGAAAGATTTTAAAAGAAACATCGAAATTTTGTACAAAGTTAAAATTTGAGACAACTGCTATTTAAAAAAATGAATAACATTTTAAAATAAGTTGAAAATTTTAAAGCCGAACGAAATTTCAAAAAAATGTCTGAACTCTTATAACAAATTACAATGCAGAAAAGAATATTGGATTTTCCAAAAAGCGAGATTTTGAAATAAAAAAAAATTTAAAAGAATGAAATTTTGAAAAATATTCGAAAATTTAAAAACAAAGCAAACTTTTAAAAAACATGTCCAAACTTAAAAAAAATCGAAATTTAAAAACCACGTCGACATTTTTGTACCAACTTTCAAATAAAATTGAAATTTTGAAAACGATAAGATCTTTAAAACGTCAAAAATTTGAAAAAATCAAAATTAAAAAGAAGCCAAAATATTAAAATTCGAAATTTTCAAAAAAGTTGACATTTTGTCGTTGAAGATTATGAAAAAACTAAAAAATTTTAAAAAATGTCGAAGTTTTTGTACAATGTTATCAAGAAAGATAAAAATAATCGAAATTTGAAAAGGAAAAATTTTGACAAAATGTCGATATCTGACGAATATCGAAATTTTCCAAAAAAAATCTAAATTTTTGAAGTAGAAATAAAAAAATTGGAACCTTGAAAAAGTGAGTCAAGATTTTAAATAAAAGTCCGAATTTTAAGAATAGTCGAAAAATCTAAAGTTGTACGAATTTGTAGAATTGAAATTTTAAAAAGGAAACATTTTAACAAAAGTAGAAAATTTCGAAATTCGAAAGGGCAAAATTTTGAAAAAATCTGGTGATTTGCCAAATATAATTTTTCACAAAAAGGTCTACATTTTTTAAAGAGTAATAAAAAAATGGATCCTCGAAAACGCCAGTGAAGATTTTGAAATAAAATATTGAAAATTTAAAAAAAATGTAAAGTAGAAATTTACAAACATAGACCAATTTTAAAAAAGTTTCGAAATCATCTAAAAAAGACAAAATTTTCAAAAAGTTCGAAATTTCGAAATAGAAATCAAAAAATAACTTAGGAATTGCTGAATTCGACGACTTTCAAGAGCAGAGATTTCTGGGAAGTTCCACATGCATAAGTGGAAAATTTTTGTAAAATTTGATCGTTATACCTTTTTTGTGAACCTCTTCATGCAAGTCGTATTTCGTCAAAGAAAATAACTTTCTAAAGGATCTCCTCTTGTCTAAGAAAATTCTAACCTCTTTTCGTAAATAAGACGTCAAGGTAACACTTGACAGATCAACTAAGCGTTGTTGTTGAGTTTTTTTTCAGCTAAAACGTTCTTTTTTGTCATAAAATGTCAACCCAATTTAGTGGCGAAGCCAGTGGCATATCTAAGCTACATGATGTCACAAGTGAGACTGGTATTACAAAAGTTAAGGGCAGAAAAATGCCAAACAAAAACGCTGCAAGAACAGTAAATAAGTAATCTCATACATTTTTCGTTACGTCTTCTTCTGCAACAAATCATAGTAGAAATGACTATTTCATTTGAGCACCCGATAGTCACATTAAACCTACTTCTCTTAAGGGTGTTTACGTTAAAATATCACGTTTTAGGCAATCTCGGGTAAATGCCTATTTTATTCGCGGAACATTTAGAGGCAGTTTACAATAGGGAATACACTTTAATCTCAGTTGCAAGGCACAACAGACCACAGAGGAACATATAAACTCCTACAGCACGACGATTTCATTGTCAAATTGTACGAAGCGTATTGTAATGTGGTTTCTCAATCTGAAATTAGGCTGGATAGCAATAAAAACCAATAGTTTTGGTGAGCTACACATGGAAATAAACTGTACGTGGAAGGATCAGTTGAGGTGGATCCTACAATAGAATTGTCACTTAATGAATTGGTTAGATATATGATGAAAATTGGAGCAGTGCCTAAAGTTCTTTTGTAGATGAGTTTTATGATAGTTTTTCAGACAAAAAAAATCGTAAAAAAAGTCATTCACATAAATGTCTAATTTAGTAAGCAACATTTCATAAAACTATCATCGATTTATTAATAAAGAACGAAAAGTATGTTGTCTCCTAGGAAATCCTAGCAGATCCTGTGATAACTTAGCTGATTTTTTTATTTATCGGTCACAGCATTAGATCGTTAAATATCGCTAAGGAGGAATAAGTAGAGGAACCGTTAAGTACTTTAAAACAAAGTTTTCTCGAATCGAAGCTTTAAAGAAAGAATCAGCCACGAGCGAGTCTGCTTGCACATTTACGATTATCTAAAGATTGTTACAGTAAATATGATGAACAGTCAATAGACCAAATTAAATCATTTATAGTTATAAATGAATATTAAAATATTGTCCAAATGTCCTTGTTTAATAATTAAAAAATAAAAAAATTGTCTATTTTCAGCACTTACTGTGTTACGTGAAATTTAATAAACTAGTGCTACCTCTGAAAATATTCATCTAATAATGGATAAATTTGATCTGTACTCTATCTTTCGGTTAACTAACGTTAACTCACCTTTGCGATAAATCTTTGTTTGTATCATAGATTCAATGAAGTATTACAAGGTGACAAGGCGAATTTCGAACTTAAAAAGAATTTTTTAGCTCCGAGTTTCCATCAAAATGTTGACTTTTACCTAAGATTCTAGTTCCAAAAATTGATTTCCATATATCTACTATTTCCAGATATTTTGACTTTTTGAAATCTAGGCTTTTACTTATTTGTCAAAATTTAGATTAAACTGGAGTTAGAAAGCCTTAACAAATTTACCACAAAATTTTTTTCTCAATCCCAACTTTTATTTCGAAAATTAGAAAACTTTTTCAAAATGTCTTGCTTCATTCCGAATTGTTGAGCTTTTTTTATATTGTTACATACACTTTTAATTATCACTTTGTTTTTCTGAATTTTCGCTCACACATTTTATTTTGTTTAGTTCTAGAATTATTTCGAAATTGGTATTTTAGTATTAAAATGTCCAGTTGCTTTTTCAGATCTGCGGGAAGTATTTTGTTAAAAATTTAGTTTTTTTTATTTCCAGTTTTACGTTATAATTTTGACTTTAAAACTAGAGATTATTTCGTTTTCCCTAAATTGTTAGTTTTGCCCTTCATAGTTAAAACTGTCCATTATTTTTTTTTTAACTATTATATAATGCGATCTACATAATATTTGCTATTTTTAATCGCTTTTTAAAAATTCTGAGGCTTCAACATTTATTATTACTTATTTATTACCATCCCAAAGTTTCGACTTTTCTGTGTATTTTTTTTAAGTTCAATCCACTTTTAAAGGGTAACCCCATTAGGCCTTCAGAGCCCTACGAGTAGGAGACGGAAACAAGGATAGATAGCGATGAACTAGGTTGTAATTTTTGGGAAAAATTCTGCTCGGTAACGAATTTTAAAGCTTGGATGTTCTATAGAGTCTCCATAGACAGAAGTCCTCACTGTGTCAAGCTGGACCACACAGGAATTTGCTGTCTTTGACTGTCAATCCTATTATATTCTGTGAGCATTTCCCGTGAAAATATTTGTAGAAAAAAGATAAGTCACCAACCATCCACCTGTGCTTTAGTATTTCGAGAGAATCGGTCTAACTCTTCTCATCAATTAGACGAAACGCTCTTCTTTGAATTGAATCTAAAAGAGCCAACATGTTCTTTGGGGCTAAACTCCAAATACAAGAGCAGTATTCTAGTGTTGGCCTAACTTGAACTTTCTATAAAGTGAGCAGCTGAGGAGATGTGAAGTACCTTTTAGCTCCAAAAAAAAAGCCTAACTTTTGAGAAGCGGACTTGACAATGGCGCGTATGATCGTCCCAAGAGAAGTTGTTACTCTCATTTACTCCTAGGAGTATGTTTGTTGTATTATCCTTGATATGTTCTTAGAGAAAACCGTGGCCTGGGTTTTTGAGGCGTTGAAGTCGACCAGATTTTTCTTACCCCGTTCGAGAACGGTTTCAAGATTTTGATTAATCATCTGTATCTGCTGTTCCCTTAGCCTAGGGGTCGGCAAACCGCGGCTCGCGAGCCGCATGCGGCTCTTTAAAAGACAATGGTGGCTCTTTAAATTCCCCTAAAAAGTAAATAAATAAAAGCTAGAGTGGACAGACACGCTAAAATAAATACTCATTAAACACGTGACCTACTGAAGTCGAAATTTCCTAAAATACTTTTCTAGAAATTTTCACATTTTGCTTAAATTTTGACACAATAATTACGATTTCAAGAAATATTTTTCCAAAATTTTTGATTGATTTGTATAAACATTTCGAAAAAATATATGAATTTTAAAATTTCTAGAAAAAAACCCATTTGGAAAGTCGAAATTTCTAAAAAAATATGTTTCACATGATTTCACTTTTTTATTTGCAAATTTTCTACAGCTTTGAAATTTCGTGAAAAAAAGTTTAATTACTTTTATGAAAAAAAATATCTAAATTTACAGAAGCAGCAAATATCAAAGTTCAAAATAACAGCGGAAATTTCAATAAAAAGCTAAATTTTGAGAAAAAGGAAGAGGTTTCGAAAAAATTGAGAAAAAGAAAGAGACTTCGAAAAAATTGAGAGAAAGGAAGTTTTCTCGAAAAAAATTGAGAAAATGGAACAAATTTCGATAAAAGTGAATTTATCAAATCTTCTCAAAAAAAGGTAAAATTTAAAAAAAACGTCGGAGATTGAAACCCAGAATAAACTGAAAACCTGAAGTTTTTAGACAAATTTAAATTTTTCAATAACTGTAAAATATCAAAAAAAGAAATTGTAAAAATAAACTGGAACCTTAAAAAAATTTGTCGAACTTTAAAAAAGTCGAAGTTTTTCAGAGAGGAAGAAAAAAGTCTAATTTTAGGAAAAATGTCGAGGAAAAAGTGAAAACTTTAACAAAAGCCCAAAGTTTTGACAAAAAATTTGCAATTTTTAAGAGAAATTCAAACCTTCAGAAGAAATTTAAAATTTAGAAAACAAGACGATTTAAAAAAATCGAAATTTTCTGATAAATTCGAATTTTGAGAAAATTGGTAAAATAATTTTGAAAGAAAACAAAATGTCGATAAAACTTACAGTTTTAAGAAAACTATTGAATTTTTAAAAAAAGGTCAAAAATTCTTAGTCAAATTTTATGAAAAAAATCAAATTTTGAGATATGAAAATAGATTAATTTCATTCGAAATAAAAGTTGAAATTTCCAGAAAAAGCTTAATTTTGAAAAAAAAATTCTAAAAAAATTAATTTGTCAAAAGTTATCAAAAAACGCAAAATTTTTGAAAATACTAATTTTCGATCGATTGAAATTGGCAGAACAAATTTAAAAACCTGTCATGTTTGGACAAATTTAAATTTTGTGAAAAATTGTAAAATTTTGAAAACTAAAATTGTAATAAATAAGAAGTTTAAAAAAAAATTTTCGATCTTTTTCAGAAGTAGAAGTTTTTCAGAGAAGAATAAAATAAAAAATTTGCAATGTTTCCCTGAAAGTTAAATGTTGAGAATAAATTGAAATTTCGAGGACAAGACGAATTAAAAAAAAAACTCAAAATTTTCAGATAAATCGAATTTTGTAAAAATTGGTGAAATAATTTCGAAAGAAAAGAAAATGTCGATAAAACTTCCAGTTTCGAAAATAGTATTGAATTTTAAAACGTCAAAATTTCCCAGAGCAATTTTAAGAAAAAAATTAAATTTTGAGATTTGAATTTAGTTCGAAATAAAAATTGAAATTTTCAGAAAATACCGAATTTTGAAAAAAGAGATTTTGAAAAAAATTAATTTGTCAAAAGATTTCAAAAAAGATTAAATTTAAAAAAAAATTGTCTAATTTCGACGATAGATTGAAACCCTAAACAAATTTAAAACCTGAAATTCCTAGACAAATTTAAATTTTGTGAAACATTGTAAAATTTCGAAGAGAGCCGTTGTAAACAACTGAAAGATTAGAAAACATCGTTGAACTTTTAAAAAGCCAAAGTTTTTTAGAGCAGAAGAAAAATAATTTGCATTTTTCCAAAGAAAGTGAAACTTTGAGAATAAATTTGAAATTTCGAGAACAAGATGAATTAAAATAAAACCTCCAAATGTCCAGATAAATTCACAATTTGATAGAATTGCTTTAATAATCTCGAAAGAAAAGACAATGTTGATACAACTTCCAGTTTCGAGAAAAATGTTGAACTTTAACGAAAGGACAAATTTTAAGAAAAAAAATCAAATTCTAAGATTAAGTCGAACATTTTGAAAATTGACGAATTCTTCAAAAAAATCGCAGCTTGCAGAAACATTAAAATGTCGAATTTTAAAACTCAAAATTTCAACAAAAAAACCGAGTTTTGCTAACCAAGTCCAAATTTGTATAAAATACATAAAATGTTTTGTAAAAGTTAATATTTGGGCAAAATGGCTAAATTAGGGAAAAGGACAAATTTTGAAAGAAATATAGAAATTTCGAGAAAAGTGTTGAAGTGTTGCAGGTCAAAATTTCCCAAAGAAAGTCAAATTTTGAGATCAAGTCAAACATTTTGAAAATATGTAGATACATTTCGTCAAAAAAATTGCATTTTACAAAAACAGTGAAATCTCGAATTTAAAAAGTCGATATTTTGAAAAAAAAACCGAATTTTGCGTAACGAATTTAAAAAGTATGAACGTTCTAGAAAAAAGCCGTAACTTAGAAGAAAGTCAAAACAATGTCATTTTGGAAAAAAGTGAAATTTGAGAATAGATCTAAATTTCGAAAAAAGAAAACTTTGAAAAAGGTCGACATCTTCAAAAACTATTTTACTTAACATCTCCAATTGCGGCAAATTTTTACTTTTTTTATTAAAAAATCGATAGAAGATAAATTTTTGAGAAATAAGTTGAATCTTCCAGTAAGTCGAATTAGAAAAAAGTAAACATTTTTACAAATTGTCGATTTTTAAAAAGAAAGGAAGATTTGGGGTAAAAGTCTTATTTTAGGAGCAAAATAGATTAAAAAAAAGACTAATATGGAGAAGATTTAAAAAAGTAAAAATTGCGAAAAAAAAAGGCAAAGTTTGAAGTAAAGGTCTAAATTTTGAGCAGTAAAAGGTCTTTTGGGTTGAATATATTTTCGTTTAACTACATGAGTCAGCCTCAGTCTCATATTTTGTCTGATTTATCTTATTTAATTTTGAAATAAAATGTAAAAATCAGAAATAAAAATTTATGGCTCTTTGAAATTCACGAAATCAATTTTTTAATTGCGGCTGGCTCTTTCGGTTTAAAAGTTTGCCGACCCCTGCCTTAGCCGATATGAAGCAGCGGCGGATAATTGTTTGTCCGGGAAAAAAGGTGATACCAGGCTACCATCATTTGCGTAGCTGTATATCGGATTGGAATTTGAAGCTAAGAGATCTTCTATGTGCAACAGAAACAGAGTAGGAGACAGCACAGACCCCTGAGGCACCTCTGCATTAATAGCAAATGTCTCAGATGAGATGCCATCAACAGCGACCTGAAGAGTTCTGACATGATATAAAATGACAGACTCCAGGAGGAAGACCATAAGATATTAATTTGGCGAGAAAAGATCGGTGCTAGACTCTGTCGAAGGCCTTCAGGATATCCAATGTCACAATCCTAATCTCACTGTTTTTCCATAGCTGAGTTACAGACATGATTAAGATATGCCAGTAGATCGACACTTGAGCTTTGTTGTCTGAAACTATATTGCCTGTCTGAGATGATTCTATTCTTCTCCAGATATTTGAGAATCTCGACGTTGATAACCTCTTCCAGATATGAGTAACATACGCCAGTAGATCTCCAGTGGAGCGTTGTTGACTAAAACTGTATTGTCTGTCTGAGATGATTCTATTCTTCTCCAGATATTTGAGAATCTCGATGTTGATAACCTTTTCCATCACTTTAGATATAACAAATAACAAACAAATAGGGTGACAGTTGTTACCCAGATCCCTTTTTCCCTTTTTAGAGACAAGCTGCACCCTAGCAGATTTAGGGGAATACACTTTTGTTGTAAAAAGTGTGACCAATTTGCTTAAGGACAGAAGTCAACTCTGAAGCGCATTTCTTAAGAACAATAGCGGGGATAACATCAAGACCAAAAGCTTTCGATGTGTCGAGCTCGAAGAGAATCTTCCTGACTGTGCCTTGTCTGAAAACAATTTCAGGCATCGAAGTATTAACCTTAGAAAAATTAGGGGGTTCTGCGTTTTGGGAAATTATCAGCAAACATTAAGGCTAGCAGGTCAGCCTTTTCCTTGGATAACAATACTGTGGTTGTCCGTAAAGGAAGGAAAATTGGAAGATATAAAATTCTTTCTAATTGACTTTACAAATCCCCAAAAAGACATAAAACCATTCGGACAGTTGATAAGCCTCTGGCGCATGTTACGATCGAATTCACTTTTTGCCTCGTCATTAATCTGTTTACAAAAATTTCGGGCATTTACAAAGGTGGTTCGGGTCTCGACTGAGGGAAGTAATCCCAACGACGATTTGTGCGATTTTTGCAGACACAGCCCGATCACATTTTTTGCTGAACCAAGATTTATCGGAAGCAGACTTCTTTTGGGAATGAGGAATTGAGCACTCCATCAAATATTTATTTTATTTCTACAATTTTCACATTAGTCTTTTATTTAAATTCTCAAAGGTGGATTTTTTCAAGCAATGTTGAATTGGTATGCAAATTTCTTTCTCGATTACGAGTTTTTTTCTGACGTTTCGAAGTAAATATTTATATAAATTGCGGGTACTTTTAAAACTTTGATTTTTTTTTCAGAATTAACAGTATATATTTTTTTTCGTTTTTTGGTAAAACTTACTGGTTTTTTTTTGGTTATCTTCAAAGATTGATATACAAATCTTGTACCCTGAAACCAAGAAAGATTAAATAACACAACAAAGGTTGCAACGCGTTTCGACAGCCAAGCTATGATAGTTTGGCTATTGAAACGCATTGCAACCGTTGTTGTGTTTTTTAATATCTTTCTTGGTTTCAGAGGACAAGATATGCATTTCAATTTTTTAGTATAAATGTTTATTCTATGTTCCAAGATAGTGTTAAATCCATATATATATACAGGGTGAGTCACTAAGCGGGAATCGGTCTTTGGTAGGCGTATCGTTCAAAATATCGAAAAATGTTTCGAATAAAAGTTGTTCGAAATGAAGTTCTCCACAACCTAAAATTATTGCCAAATATGGCGGCCTTCCGGTTGCACCGGAAATGAACACAACTTCCTTATTTTAAATAGAACACCCTATGTATTTTTACATTTTTGGATTCCTTGTTAAAAATAAATATGAATTTATTAAGACGACACAGGCCCTTAGTTGCACCGTTTTCGCGTAATTTAATTTTTTTGGTTAAATTTGACGATTTCGGAGCTTGACGCCATTAACGATATTTTCCAAACGCAATGACTCAGAGTTGTGTGGCATACAGTTTTTGATTCAGGAAGAAATGGAGTATTTGTTTACGTCTTTGCTGTTAGCAAGATTTCTTAAATTTCTTCACATCCGTCGACTCAATTCTTCAGTTATTCAAACATGCATAACTTAATTTTTTCAAATAGAACCACCTATCTTGGATTATCTTATCGGATGCGAAATTAAATTACCTTTTTTTTGGTACCAGGTATTGCCCCCTCCGTCCAATAATTTTTGAGAAATTTAGAATTTTGTAAAAATTTTAATTAATTTCGTATTATCGCGTTAGCCTTGGATGTCGCGGTTTTGTTTCGTCTCGTTTGTCCGGCAATAACTGACAGTTTATCTCATTGTTGTCGCGAGGTCTTGGTATTAGTACTGAAAGACAATGTTTTCTCAAGAAGAATTGGTCGATATGGTTTACGCCTTGGGCAGTGCTGACAGAAATCCATTTCTTGCCTCAAGAATTTATGCCCAACGCTTTGCCGATCGGAGACATCCAAATTAAGCGGCATTCGCTAAATTGAGAGAGAGGTTTGAGCGAACTGGTAGTACAAAATACGAGAAAAAGGAGCGTAGAAAACCAACGACGCATGAAGAAAACCAAGTTTTAGTAGCGGCTGCTGTTGTCCAAGATCCGCACTTAAAAACCAGAAGAATAAGTGTGACATTACAAATAAGCCAAAAATCGGTTTCATGATTGTTGTGTAAAAACAAGTTTCATCCGTATCACATCTATCTAGTGCAAGAACTCAATCAAGCTGTCTAACAAGCGATGCAGTTGTGTGAATGGACGTTACATAATTTGCAGGAACAAAATGACCGTTTCGGACATTGTACTATTTACTGACGAATGTACAAACATTTTTTAAGAACCGCTTCGTGGGAAGGAAACGATACACCACGATACTGAAAATCATCATTGGATTTCAGTGTAAAGCATTAAAGAAAGTAAATAAACAATAAACAAATCGGTAACAGTAAGTTGCAACAAATATTAAGAAGAATACATAAACAATGGTAATAATAACATTAAATTAAATGTTCAACATAACCACCAGCTTCACGATGGCAAATGCGCAGTCTCTGTAGCAAAGAATTTTTCACATCCACCAAGACGTTTTCATTGATATTTTGGAAAGCAACACGAACCCGGTCCATCATGTCTTCTCGGGTAGTTGGTGGTTCCTGGTACACAACTTGCTTAACATGACCCCACAAGAAAAGGTCTGGCTTAGTTAAATCCGGTGATCTTGCGGGCCATGCCACTGGACCTCCTCTTCCTATCCACTTGTTAGGGAACTGTGTATTGAGGAACTCCCTTACATCCCTTCCATAATGTGCCGGTGCCCCATCATGTTGCAACCACATTTGCCGCACGACAGCAAGAGGTAAATTGTCTATCATTTCGGGCAATTGATTTTGCAAAAAATGCAAGTAATTGTTGGCATTCAAATGTTCATTGAAGAAGTGTGGTCCGACAACTAATCTTCCTATGACACCACCCCAAACATTCAGAGACCACCTATTCTGATGGCCTAAGGGCCTTATTCAATGAGGATTTTCAGTGTGGTAGAAATGGGAGTTGTGTCTTCCCACGAAGCCGTTCTTATGAAATGTACATTCGTCGGTAAATAGTACATTGTCCAAAAAGTCATTTTGTTCTTGTAGTTTTCGTAACGCCCACTCACAAAACTGCATTCGGTTGTTGAAATCAGCTTGATTGAGTTCCTGTACTAGCTGGACACGATACGGATGAAACTTATTTTTACGCAAGATTCGTGAAACCGAGGTTTGACTTATTTGTAATTCCGTGCTTATTATTCTTGTACTTAAATGCGGATCTTGAACAAGAGCAGCCGCTACTAAAATTTGGTTTTCTTCATGCATCTTTGGTTTTCTACGCTCCTTTTTCTCGTATTTCGTACTACCAGTTCGCTCAAACCTCTCTCCCAATTTAGCGAATACCGCTGAATTTGGATGTCTCCGATCGGCAAAGCGTTGGGCATAAATTCTTGAGGCAAGAAATGGATTTCTGTCAGCACTGCCCAAGGCGTAAACCATATCGACCAATTCTTCTTGAGAAAACATTGTCTTTCAGTACTAATACCAAGACCTCGCGACAACAATGAGATAAACTGTCAGTTATTGCCGGACAAACGAGACGAAACAAAACCGCGACATCCAGGGCTAACGCGATAATACGAAATTAATTAAAATTTTTACAAAATTCTAAATTTCTCAAAAATTATTGGACGGAGGTGGCAATACCTGGTACCAAAAAAAAGGTAATTTAATTTCGCATTCGATAAGATGATCGAAGATAGGTGGTTCCATTTGAAAAAAATAAGTTATGCATGTTTGAACAACTGAAGAATTGAGTCGACGGATGTGAAGAAATTTAAGAAATCTTGCTAACAGCAAAGACGTAAACAAATACTCCATTTCTTCCTGAATCAAAAACTGTATGCCACACAACTCTGAGTCATTGCGTTTGGAAAATATCGTTAATGGCGTCAAGCTCCGAAATCGTCAAATTTAACCAAAAAAATTAAATTACGCGAAAACGGTTCAACTAAGGGCCTATGTCGTTTTAATAAATTCATATTCATTTTTAACAAGGAATCCAAAAATGTAAAAATACGTAGGGTGTTCTATTTAAAATAAGGAAGTTGTGTTCATTTCCGGTGCAACCGGAAGGCCGCCATATTTGGTAATAATTTTAGGTTGTGGAGAACTTTATTTCGAACAACTTTTATTCGAAACATTTTTCGATATTTTGAACGATACGCCTACCAAAGACCGATTCCCGCTTAGTGACTCACCCTGTATAAAAAGGTAAATTATTCAGAAATTGGTAAAAAAATTACCTGGGATTTTTGCTCTCACCATATCTAGTTATCTAAAAATAATTTTTTAGGAAAAATTCGTATTTTTGACTATCTACCACCACACTTTTTTATTTTCGATCCTATCAACTGATTTCTTTTGACTGTTTTAATCTCTTTATTAATGGCAAATCAGCTAAAATTAATACTTTTAGGCCATACACTATATATTCAGTGAATAAATAGGTTTGATAATCTTTGGATATATAGCTCTTATAATAAATATTGCTACGGTTGCAGGCACATGTAGGCACGTTATAAAGTTATACGTAAATCATAACGTACTGAAGGAAGACACTTATTAGCAAATAACGGTGCAGGAGAACACAAATGAAGTTACCAAAGCCGGTATAATATATCGCTGTGTGGTTGATATTAAGCAGCTTAAGCAAAATTTTTTGTTACAATAATTTTGGCGTACATCTTGCTAGCAAATTTCGACATAAATTACAGCGTTATTTATGACGCGCCATCCTAAAACAGTTATAATACTATATATTGGATCTGAGGTTTTTATAACATTCATTTGAATAACATAACAATCCAAAGTTCTTTTCGAGCTGCAACTGTTAACTTTAGGAAGGTCAACGATCTTTTATCTAAATAACTTGTAACTAGTGAGAACAAACTAAAATGTTGTCCAAAAAAAAAACTTCCAGGTTTTGCTCAAGAACTATGCTTGAAAACAGACATGAAGGTACTTATTCAATTTGAAAATTAAATAAATCCACTGACGTCTTGACTAGTGATGTGCCGGATATCCGTATCCGTATCCATATCCGCGGATATTCGAGGGAGAAGAAAGATCCGTATCCGTATCCATTAGTTTTTGGCGGATCTTTTCCCTAATTAATTTTTAATTCATAGATGACATTTTATATATAGGTGATTAAGTAACAATAAAAAACTGTTAAATTCCATTCAGATTATTTGTTATTTCTTAAAATCGTATTTGGCACCTTTATATTGCAAACATTTATCGGAGTGAGTACCAAACCAATAGTACATAACTCAAAGGTACTAAATCAATTATCTTTATAATGAGATAAACTGAGTTTAAATCTTTGTGTTATGCTTAATAAAATAATGAAGTACTTAAGTATTATAGAAAGTTATAAGATCACTTTTATAATGAGAAAAAAAAAACAAAACTAAAATCTTCGTAATATTTTAAATTCAAATTAAATGATTATTCTAATTAAGTAAATTAATACTGCGTTACATATAAAGTGTTAACATTAGATTAAAAACACAGTGACAATTAGAGGAATTTAAAAAAGTTAAAAGACATAATTAAAATTTAGCAATAATAAATTTTATTTCAAAAAGAGTAATTTGGCAGCTTTGTCCCCCAAAAGTCTGTTACGATGTGTCTCATAAACAATTCCTGCTGCACTAAAAAATTGCTCACTTGGAACGCTTGTCGCAGGTGATGATAAATATGTGCGAGCAATGTGACTGAGATTTCCAAACTTTTTACTGTTAATCTGCCAATACTTTAGCTGATCCTGATCATTTGATAATCTTTTTTCTGACATATATTCTATAAGCAAATTAGCTTTCGTATCTGATATTTGATTTTCAGATTGCTCATCGTCATCATCAC
Organism: Dastarcus helophoroides; assembly: GCA_028583605.1. Taxonomy (NCBI): domain Eukaryota; kingdom Metazoa; phylum Arthropoda; class Insecta; order Coleoptera; family Bothrideridae; genus Dastarcus; species Dastarcus helophoroides. The sequence goes on from CM053328.1 coordinate 31,707,708, forward strand.
TATCTAACATATTAGCAATAGACTCTTGTAGACTCTGGCAATGTTCTTTTCTAACAGTAATTGGTTTGTCTTCAGTACTTATGGTTGTTGCTGTGAGATTTACTCCGGTTTCTAAATCTGTAAGCAATTTCCATTTTATTTCTTTTATGAGAATATCACTGAAGGATTTACCTTTGTACCGTGGGTCTAAAAATGTGGCTACTTGAAACAAAAAATTTTTATCAATTTCAGAAAAACGATAATCTAATTCATTCTTCAAAGCAGACACAAAATCGATACACCGATATTGAGATTTTCTTGGATCTCGTCATAGATTTTATTCAATGCTCGAGGAATAACGTCAAGATATACATGTGTTTTGTGAGCTCAATTTTTTTGCAATGTCTTCCAGAGGCTTCAGCACTTTTACTAATTCTTGAATTAAAATCCAGTCATCGGCATCAAATTGTTCTATTTTATTATTAGAATAATAAAGCGACAACGAATCCTTGATGCATTCAAGTCTTTCCAACATGTAATAGCTGGAATTCCAGCGTGTAGGCGAGTCTTGCAAGACTTTTAAAACTTTTTGATTGAGTCGAACTTGTATTTTTTCTAATTCTTGCTTTGCCATTGTGGAATAGTTGAAATGTCTTGCAATTTTCCTACATTTTGTAAGTACCACGGAGATTGTATCAACTTTTTTAATAGCTTCTTCAACCACCAAATGTAACTGATGTGCTGTACAGTCGATATTATGTATTTCAGATAAATAACAGGCGCGCTTCTCCCCATCTCTTACCATGCCGTGCACATTTTGTTTCAGACTTCCCCATTCTTCTAACATATTTTCAAATGTTTGCGAAATATAATCTCCCGTGTGACGTTCTTCAAGGACTTCCGCTTTCAAAACGAAATTTTTTGGTTGAAAATCTTTGGTAATACCATGACATGTTAAAGATAACAATGAAACTCCTGATGAAGATTCTGACCAGATATCTGATGTGAAGGAAACTTTCTCAAAATCTTGTAACATGTTTTTTATTTTTAATGACACTTTATCCTAAAGCTCGCTGCAAACAAGGTCCGTAAAATATTTTCTTCCTTTTAGAAGATAATTTGGAACAATGTCGTCCATCAATCGTCGAAACCCTAATTCTTCTATGTGTTGAAAAGGTAAATCTGATAAAGCTAACATTTCAGCAATCAAATAATCAATTTTTATTGATTTGGGGTTTGTATTATCCCACATTTTAACTTTTTTCATGTATTCTTTGAAATAAGTTTGTTTAAATTCTCTTTGTACTGTTTGTAAAGACGTTGCCGGGCGTGATATTTCGTCGCTACTCTTCTTAGCGTAGTCTTCTTTACAGAATAAATCATATTCTTGAGGATGTTTTCTCTGTAGATGATTTTTTAAAGAAGTTGTGCCTTTACCTGTACGAGAATACTTTCCGTCACAAATTTTACACTTGGCACATTCATCATCTATAATCACATAATAATTCCAAATTACACTACTAAACTTCTTTGTAGACATTTTTAACTCATGTACCAACAACGAACACAAACGTTATCTATGCTGCCCAGTGTGACTAAACTATAAACAAAACAAAAGAAAGACCCGCGCAATGCAAATCGAAACATGTCCTGCCTGTCACGCAAAGCGTCAAATGGTTACAAGGTCTCGCGCAGAAATTACACATCGATCTTTGGAAAGGGAAGATCCGTATCCGTATCCGCGGATCTTGAGACCAAATATCCGTATTCAGATCCCTATCCGTGGATATACATTTTTAACGATCCGGCACATCACTAGTCTTGACATATGTAATGAATATCTGTAAGAAACAAAAACGATGTTGAATTCCACTGTTCTTTAAAATGCTAATTGTTCTTTGAAAATTTCAACTCTTTTTTTGCCTTTAATTAACCTGTCAGTGTTAATTAATTATTTACATGTTTTCAACTTTCATGTTTATGGACATTTTATACCTAAACAATGTTTTATTTCTGCAGAATGCAATGAACACATGTATAAACAATTGTGTCCCAGCTATTGCATTATCTAACGATATCCTGCAGTGACAAGGCGATTCATGCAATTAAATAACAGTCTGACATCTGTGGTCATCTCCAGCAATTGCGTCTGTGCAAAATAACTTTATTTTGTTTGTCTCAGGGGCAATGTACGCGCATGATTACATAGCAGAATACCTTTCTCATGATATAGGTTTGTTCTTCTTTTATAACAAATACTAGAAAAATGTAAGATCATTTTCAAATTTCCTGAATTAGAATGCAGATAGATATTTTAATTCTTCTTCTTCCTCTTCTTTTTAGAGATCTTACGATCTGTTAATTCTGGTTATGCCTCTGTCGTAGTTCCTGGGATATTAACTGCCTACTATCCTTCCATCTTCTAGGTGGCCTTCCGGGGAGATGGATGCCTGTTGGTTTTCCTTCCAGTGCGATGCGTGGTAATCGATCTTCTCTCATTCTGTTTATCAAAGTGTATCGTTGTCTCCTTCTTTATTCACCCGATCGCACGATATCCTATATACCGAACTGCTCTCTAATCTGTGTGTTTCTTACTCTGTCTCTTCTGGTGTTTCCTGCTATAGTTCGTAAGGTTTTCATCTCCGCTGCTCTCAGTATTCTCTTGGTCTTGTTGGTTTCTTCTCGTGCGTCTATTCCGTGTGTCATGATTGATCTTATACATGTTTTGTATATTTTGATCTCGCTGACTGGGCGATTGTTTCAAATGGTCTCCCGTAGGCAGCCTGTTATTGCGGCTGCTTTGTTGATTTGGATTCTCAAGGGTCATGTCCACTCGAGAGATTAACACCGAGGTACCTAAATTGGGTAACTTGCTGTATGGGATGATTTGCAATGACGAGCTTACATCTGATGGGGTCTTTTACGATGGTCATGGTTTTATCAGTAGATATTTTCACATTAAATTGTTTGCTTATTTCATAAAATTTAAAAATCTGTCGTAGGTTATCGTCTGTTTCTGCGACAATTGCTGCGTCATCTGCATAGGGGCCGCTCATAAATTATGTAAGATATTTAAGGAAAGGGGGGGGGGGTTGATTAAATATTATAGTTTCTTACTATGGGGACGGAGGGTAGAGAATTTGATATTACGTAACATTTCGAATTAGAAATTTTACCACTTTCGCGCTAAGAAATGGCATTATTGGATAGCGCCATCTGTGCTTTATCTCTCTTACTGAGTATTGAATCTTACAAGAATCATATGTTGCCAGTACTTTTAGACTTTCTACTATTTCGTTGTTGTTCTCGTTGATCGGGGATTTCCCTGTTACTTGAAATCTCAAAAATATACCTCATTTCCTTTTAGAATATTTATTTTATCTAACATGTCTGGATACTTACATCCACTGTTATTTAAAGCGTGGGTAGAAGGTTTCCCAGATAAAACACCAAAGGTTTGTCAACAAAAGTCTAATTTATTCTGGACAACCAACAAAGAAGTTTTCAAAAATGATGACAATGCTTTCGGAAAATTTGTATCTCAAAAAATAAATGATTTAAAACAGCTTGCTGCTAAGAAAAAAAACCAACATGCTCGGTTTTTTTTTAAACAGGTTAGTTGGCACTTTATTTCTAAATTTTTTGTTCAAAATATTATAAATATTTTAATATTATTTTTAAGTAATTGTTATACGTAAAATTCTATTTAAATAAACTTATAAGTTACGCATATTTTGCTGTGTATGCTAAACTATAATCAAAATCACTTCTTACAGCAAAATGTGTCTGGTGGACCGCTTGCTTTGATGGACAAAAACTCAACAGATTCTTCTGTCGCATTATGCACTAGAGAAGTCGATATGGCGCACAGACTGATTCCAAAAGAGGCGATTCCTGATAAATGACAATTAACATGTCTTCCTACTCCAGCACAAGATGCAATTGAAAAACAAATTTCATTGGTGGAGAGTGAATTAAATACAAGTATTTTACGTCAGGATTCTGGTCTTGGAGGACTCAAGACCAATCAAGAAATCACTAAATTGCAAAAAACCTCGGTGAACCTAAAAAACAATTTGCTAATAAAAAACGAAACGCTGAATATCAAAAAAGTTTCAGAAAAAAAGACAGGCATTAATAAAAGATGTTATTAAAAATCCAGTTGTAAAACAACAGTTAAATGTGCACGAGACAGTGGGTCGCCCTCGTTTGGAGGAATCTCAACCTGAGCTGTTGAAAGTTTTAGCAGAAATTGCGAGCTTTGTAGGTGGTGCAGATAAGAAACGCCGAACTGAAATGGTAAGAAGCTGTAGAACTCTAAATGACTTGGTCAAAAACTAGAGACGTTAGGTTTCAATCTATCACGAAGTGCTACCTATCTTCGTCTTTTACCTAGATGTCCTACTACAATTCAAGGAAAAAAACACGTAGTAACAGTTCCGGTAAAACTGGCGAGAGCAACAAATAATGAACACAAAAGCCATCCCGATGATAAATTTTGCACTGCTTCTATCCGAGCTATCGAGTCTTTCGCCTCCATGCTTGGGCCTGCTCAGGTTTTCTTCTTGTCACAGGACGACAAAGCGCGCATTCCAATTGGTAAAACTGCTGTAGAAAAACAAGTACCCTTTCTGATGCATATGGAATATCGAGTACGACTACCAGATCACGACTGGGTGGTGGCAGAAAAACATAAATTAATACCTTCAGTATATGCTGGCATTGAAATTAATAATGATGGAATGGGCAAACCTGAAGCAGTGACATACAGTGGACCTACGTACGTTGCAATCAGATCAAGAAAACATTCATCATCATCTGCACGCACTCATAGCATCGATCTAGAACGTCTTATGGAGCTAGGAGAATTTCAATCCCTGGCCAAAACAGATTATAATAATATAAAACCAGTTATAATCATGACTGTTGACGGAGGACCTGATGAAAATCCACGCTTTCCTCAAGTCATCTCTTATGCTGTTTCCCACTTTCGTAAATTTGATCTTGATGCTATATTTATTATCACTAACGCTCCCGGAAGAAGTTGCTTCAATCGAGTAGAGCGTAGAATGGCTCCATTGAGTCATCAATTATCTGGACTTGTCTTACCGTATGATTCTTTTGGTAATCATCTTGATGATCAGCGAGGTACAATTGATAATGAACTTGAACTCAAAAATTTCAAAATGGCTGGTGATATTTTAGCGCAAATATGGAGTAAGTTAATTATTGATGATAAGCCAGTTGTTGCTGAATACGTAGATCCTGATAGTGATAATATTGATAGAAGTTTAGTGGAATGGACTTCTGATTGGTACTGTAGACATGTAAGAGAATCTCAGTATTTACTGCAAATTAGCAAATGCACAGAATTTAGATGCTGTGGAAAATTACGAAGTAATTTGCTTATGATATTACCAGATGGATTTATTCCACCACCTTATCCTCTTCGACAAGCGCAAACTTTAGATATACCACTTTCTAAAGACCAAGCAAATGCTAATTTTTGTCCTTTATTTGTGTAATTATCTCAAAACATTGAAATTCCTAGCCGCCCAGATTTTATTTTAACACCATACGACTTTTATTGTCCTACGGTTCAAACGCAATTGATTGCACGTACATGTCCAACATGTGGATTGTACTTTGCATCAAATAAAAATGTGAAAATCTATCGTCAATCAGTTCACAAGTACCAGTGTGCTCGTACTGAGAATTTTCATCCTATTAAATTATTGCGTCGTCGTGCTGGACAGAGCCTGTGTCTTACAGCATACAATAATAATACCCATGATATAGAATGGTACGACAATGAAGATATTGATATTGAAAAAATTGAAGAGCCTCAAGAGAAACAAAAGGAATCAGTCATTCCGGTTATTGAATCAATATCTGAATGGTTAGTCAGTCCGTGGATAAATAATAATTAGAGTTTTGATTTATTATCTAGTTTTTTCAACACCTTAGGTTTTACTAAACTAATTCTGGTCAAAACTGTGATAGGTTGATAAGATTAATGTTATTCAAGTGAGTTAATGATATTTATAATAATAAGATAATAAAAGGTATTTTTAAAACTAACGGAGTTGTATTTTATTGATGCATAAATTTCTTACAAAAATTTCTTTTAAAGGGCAGGGGGGGAGTAGTTGAAATCTTATGATGTCTTACAATAGGGGCAGAGGGGGTCAAAATAGCCCTCAAAACCTCTTACGTAATTTATGAACGGCCCCATAGCATATGCTGATTCTATTTTTATTCATCCTGCATCCCAGTTTTGATGAGATTACTTCTTCAATTATTTTATCCATTAGGATATTAAACAAAAACGGTCTGAGGCTATCTTCTAGTCTAATTCCTCCTAGAATCGGAATGGTTTCTGATGTTTGTTCCCCCGTTTTTATCTTCGTTGTGTTGAAAATATTAAGGTTGCGAATGACTCTGAGAATGGGGTCTCCTTTTCTTTCAATGTTTCCATGATATTTCCAAGCGTATTTTGTCAAATTCATTGGTAAGGTATATTAGGGGATGTATGCTGAGGTGTTTAATTCTATTGACTTCTATTTTATATGTTTAATAATAAATATGGCAACTGCTGTCGACCTTTCTCTTCTAAACCCTTGTTGCTCCTCTATGTTCTCTATTTGTTTTTCCAGTTTCTTTTTCAGTATTCCAGTGAATAACTTCATCCTGGTGTTTATTAGTATTATTCTTCTGCAATTCTCTGGGCGAGTCCTTGACCCCTTCTTGAAAATGGGGATTATGATGCTCTCATGCCAGTCTGTAGGTATTTCTAATGAGCATAGAATTTTATTAAACAATATTGTTACATTTCTAACAAATTCTGGTCCACCGTATTTCAGAAATTCATTTGGTATATCGTCTGCTCCAAGTGCCTTTCTGTTTTTCAAGCTTTTAAGCTTCGCTTTTACCACGTCTTCCGTGATTACTGCGTCTGCTGCTGTTTCGTAGTCGACATCTGGTGCTTCTTCGACATTATATAGTCTTCTAAGGTATTCTTTCCATGTGTCTATGGATACGCCCTTTGTTGGTAAATACTCATTTACTGGCTTTTTTCTATTTTTTAGCATTTTCCATACTTTTCTCTGTGCCCCATACATGTCGTGTTCCATGTTGCTGGTAAATTTAGCCCAGTGTTCCTTTTTAATTGCTTTCATTGTTAAGTTTGCTGCATTTCTTATTTATATGTATGCTTTATGTTCTTCTGTTGGTTTGCTTTTGTAGGACAGATATTTTAATTAATAAAAAAATAAGCATATAACTTTTTATCAAAGTGGTTACATATGACTATTCCAATAATTCAAATGATAAATGTTACTAATCAAGTGAAAATGGCTGGAACGATTTCAAACTACAGTACAACAGCTTCTCACAAATTGAAACAGATGTTATCGTGTTTGGCATCTAGTTGATATGGAAAATCGATATTGGCGGTGAAGTAATAATGGAATGATTTATCAATTTGTCCGACTGTTAATTTGAAATGATATTAAATTGTCCAATTCTCTTATATACATGATGGCATGATGGTGTAAAATAAGTACACAAACCTGGGCAAAAAGTTGTATGTCTCTCTTGAGATAAAGTTAACCTCGATGCTTCGCTTCTCGGTTAACTTCTAAATCTCTCGACAGAAATGAAACACTTTCCACCGGCATGTAATCTACTATTAATTACCGTTGTGGTTTAAGACTCAAGGGTAGAGCCTTGTTTTGAATTTTGTTCGACGTGTTATTAGCCAAACAAAATTAATGCAGATCAAATTAGTTATCCCTACCGTCACCAGTATTGGCCCTCGATTGCGCCATTCCATAAAAAACGGGGTGGTTTAAACTGAAATATCTAATCTTAATTTTGTATCATCAGTATTATTATTACTGTGAAAATCAGGCTCTAATAGCTAGCGCATCTAACCACGCAGGCTATAAATAACGAAAAACAAATAATTTATCGCGTCGATATTGTTTGTAAATGTAGGTTTCGGAATTTAAATTTCTTCTACCCATTGACTTTTATATTTTTGTTTAGGTTCCAGAATAAATTTAGAAGTTAAACGGCGTAGAATAAACAAATCGCTTGCAATTTCCAGAAAACGGGAGTTAAGAAATACTTGAGTAAATAATAAGACTGTTAGGTCCGTTTTATTTGTAGAAGAGTTTCATATCGCATCAGAAAAGGACCAGCTTTGAATATAAATGGTAACAATTCTGGCCGATGTCTTGTCTGCACAGAATATATAGCTGGAGCAGCGAGGACCATTCAGCATCAGGAAGGATACCGAATTATTCTGGATTATCTTACTTCACCTGAAGGTAGAAGTTCCGGTTAGCCGAGAATATGACTTGAATATTTTACTTCAATCAAGGTAGGTGCTACCGTTGCACGGATTGGATTCACAACTTGAAACATAAATATGAAGAGCTGTATGTGAAAGCATTTTAGACTGATTAATCCCTTTTTTATTCTTCTATATTATTTACAAACAGTTACGGTGAAACCTGAATCAAAATTTTGAAGCATTCACATTCTCTAAGCGAGTTGATAAATAAATAAATGACACCGTAAGCGTATAAAGTATCCTTTAAAGAAGATTCCAAATTTTATTGTTAAGGAAGCCACAACGTAAAAAAACTTGAATAAAGACGTCGAAAGTTCGAAATAATGCATTCTTTTAGATACCTTAATAAAGTAAGATTAGGTCCAAATATTTAACAAACATCCAAATCATTAGAAAACATTCCAAATGTTGAATTTAATTACAATTTGAATATAAAAAACTTAAGTTTCCCAGTTAACAAAAAACCGAAATTGATGCTAAAAATCTGAAAATAAAAAGCCAACATAATCTTGGAAAAATCAAACTTTCGAGACATATAAGGATCTAAGTAGAAGATGGAAGAGTTGCGTGGCACGTGCTCCCCTCAGACGGCCCACCAGGTGATAAGGTGGAAGTTTGGATTTTTAAACATTAATTTAAACTTTCCACAAAATTCACGATTTAGTTTTTAAAATTCTTTAAATGTTAATAAAAAATGTTTATTTGTCGCACTTTCGTTTGAAATTCATAGAAATAAATGGAAATTACGAGATCCACTCAAATTTGGAAAAAACTAAAAATCTTTAGAAACAGTGTTTTTTTGGTGGAACGGGCTGGCCTGTGGTTCTCTTTAAAAATTGTAATATAGAACTTGTCCCCTGAAACCAAGAAAGATTAAAAAACACAATAAACGTTGCTCTAACGCGTTAGAGCAACGTTTGTTGTGTTTTTTAATCTTTCTTGGTTTCAGGGGACCAGTTTTTTATTTCGATTCTTTAAAAACAGTCAAACTTTGGAAATTCACGTTAATTTTTGCAACAAAAATCAAAATCATTACAAAGAGACCCAACAATTTTTCTCCAAAACAAAATCGAAATTATGAAATCGAAGAAAAAAACTGAAACAACAAAGCCAAAATATCTAAAATAAAGTCATAAATTTGGGATGGAAGTGGGATTTGGAAAAAAAGAATAATAAAGAAAATGAGAATTCTGAAAACATATTCAAAGATTTCGAAAAATCTATGATTTATTGAAAAATTCTATAAATTTGAAAGATAATCCTGAGATGTTGAAATTTTATTCGAAATTACCAAATTCAGTCGAAATTTTGAATAAAAAGGCGAATTGTTTCTAAAAAGTGAAAGTTTCTAGTGGAAACTACAATAAAAATCAAAACCAAATTGTGAGCACTAAATTAAAATATAAAAAAAACTTGAATTTACACCTGGTAACTTGGAGGAAAAGCCTAAATATCTAGAAAATCAGTCAGTATCTCTGTGAAGATGATAGCTTGGCTGTCAAACTTTTGTTGTGTTTTTTAATCTTTCGTGGAAATTTAGATCTTTTTCTTGAAATTTGTATTTTTTTCGAAATTTCGACAGTTTTCTTAAAATCGTTCTCTCGAAATTTCGACAGTTTTCTCAAAGTATCTCAAGTATCTCTCCATTATCTATCTAAAGACAGATATCTTCAGAGAGATACTTAAGTATCTCTCCATTATCTATCTGAAGATGATAGCTTGACTATCGAAACGCGTTAAAGCAACCTTTATTGTGTTTTTTAATCTTTCTTGGTTTCAAGGGACAAGATTTGTATTTAAATTTTTGAAGATAACCAAGGATCAGTCCGTTCTACCATAATCCAGAAAATAATGGAAATTTTGGGTTTAAAGTCAAAATTTTGGAAAGAAAAAGAGTAAACAGTAAGTGTTAATTTCAAATGCTCCAAAAACCCAAAAAAAATTTAAACTACGAGATTTCAAAAAATAGTCGAATTGACTAGATTCAGCAAGAATGTTGAAAAAAATAACAGAATTGAAATGTTTGAAAAAGCGACATTTTAAAAATTTAAATCTTTTTCAAGAAAAAATTAAACTATTGGAAAAAATTTAAACTTGAAAGTCGAAATGTGAAAAAATTCATTTTTCCAGTGTACCCTACAAATTTACAAAAAAATGAAAATTTTGAATCAAAGCCTCAATTTTGAAGAAAAGTCCTAAACAGCGTTAGTGTGAATTCTAAAAGCATATTCTGTGTAAATTCTGAAAGCATATTTAAAGTTTTCAAAAAATCTATGATTTATAAAAAAAGTTCTTCAAATTTCAAAAAATAATCCTGAGTATTTCGTATTTGAATTCGAAATTTAGAGTAAAAGGTAAGTCAAAATTACAAAATTCACTTGACATTTCAAAAGTAACCGGTTTTCTCTTTAAAAAGGGAAGTATTCGAAATTAAAGTGAAAATTTTACAATAAAAATCAAAACCATCAGAAAAAATTGAAATTGAGTTTAAAGTCAAAATCTAAAAATAAAAACTAAAGTATACTTAAAACTTAGAGCAATAACATCAAAACTCGAAATTGAAGTGAAAATTTTAAAAACAAAAAGCCAAAATCTCACACTCTAACAGGCTGTTTTAGAAAGAAAGAGTAAATAATGAAAGTGCGAAACTTGAAAAAATCTTCAAAGTTACTAGAAACACCTAATTTATCAACAAAGTTTCCACATTTTGAGCAAAAATCTTGAGTTTTATACCTATAACCGTGATTTAAGGAAATAAGTCACAACAAGATTCAGCAGAAATTTCGAAACAAAAAAAAAGAAATTCAAAGTTTTGAAAGTTGTGAAGTCAAAATTAAAAAAAAATCAAAATCATTAGAAAAAATCCATACATTGGGTTCGAAGTCAAAGTTTGAGTTTTCCAGTTTAGGTACGTTTAAAGTTTTAAAATATCGACATTTCGAAATAGCGATTAAAATTTTGAAAATGAGAAACCAAAATATTTAGAAAAAGTGAATAATTTGAGTTCAAAGTCAAATTTTCTGCGAAAAGAATTAACAATGAGAGCGTGAATTTTGTAAAAAATATTCCAAAGTTTCCAAAAAAAGTATCATGATTTATTAAAAGGAAATTTTTCACATTATGAGGAACAATTCTAATTATTCGAATTTGAATTAGAAATTGTGATACACTTGAAATTTCGATATCCTTTGAAGAAAATCAAATGTTTGAGATTAAAGTCGAAATTTTGAAACAAAAATTACACTCATTAGAAACAAGGCAAATGTTGAGTTTAAAGATAAAATTTAAGAAAACATTGGATTTCTAGTAGACCTCGAATATTTGAAGAAAAAGTTTACGAAACTAAGGTGAAAATTTGAAAACTAACAAACCAAAAATTTCCAAATAATTGACATTTGAAACCTGGTCTGGTGTTAGCAACTATTAATCGAAACACTGTGAAATTTTTAATATCTGTTGCTGTTTTAATAGTTATGAACAAAAATTTACAGAAAAAGTCGATGTTTTGAGTTTGTACACGAAATTGTGGGAAAACTCTAAAACGCGTAAATGTTAATTTTTGAACAAAATTCGAACTTTTGCAAAAATCTCTAATTTGTAGATATCAGATACAGAAAAATTTTATCCGAATTTTCAAAAAAATATTTAACAATTCGAGAGAAAATATTGGATTTTCAAGTATACAGTCGAAACCAAAAGAAAATTTGGAAAAAATCTATATCTTAAAAAAATTACATTCCAAGTGTGAAGTCGAAATTCCGGAAAAAAACAAAAACTGTGAGCTTTATATTTCGAAAAATATTTAAAATTGCCAAAAAAAAAATCACAATTCATAAAATTTTATTCTTGAAATATCTATAAAAATGCTGATATTTTTATATTAAAAGCAAAAATTCGCGTAATAGATTAGCAAAATTTAAATCTTGAGTTTAAAGTGAAGAAAACTTCCTAAGTTTTCGAGTTCACAATGGAAATTTCGAAAAATTTCAATCAACGTTACTTCCACAAAAAAAATAAATTTAAAGATTACAAACAATATATTTTAGAGGGAAAAAAATGTGCGAGCACTAAATTTTGTGACAAAAGCCGACATTTCAGAAAAGTGTTTATTTAAAAATATTCGATATCTTCGGCTTAGTCTTGAGAGACTGAAATCTTAATTTCGGAAAATAAAAAAAAAGTAAAACGTTAACATCCCTAAAAACAATCTGAATTTTGAGTTTAAAGTTATAATTTTTAGAAGGAGTATTGGAAAAATTTTGAAAAAATATTCGAACTTTCGAAATTTGATAATACAACTTGTGTAAATAAAAATTCTCCGAATTTTGGAAAAATATTCAGTATTTGTTAATAGAAAATCTTGAGTTTGCGAATTTTGATCCATTTTTTTCTTTTCATCCATAAAATCCCGTTTTAAAAATTGATGAAAAAAATCCATGAATTTTTTTTTTATTTTCCGCCAAATATCACTTCAAAAGAAAAAAGTCTTACATTTAATAAACTAATATTATTATATTATTATTATCGATATCCACAAAAAAATAGTCAAAATTTCAAGAAAGACAAAATAGAAAAAATGTCGAAATTTTCAAGAAATCAAGAAAAAAAAGATTGTATTTCCCAAATAGTAGTTTTTCACAAAATAATTCGAAAACAAAAGTTAAAATTCACAAAATAGTAAAACTTTTGCAGAATGGTCGAAATTTCAAACTTTTGAACAAAAAGTTGGAATTATAAAACAAGGTCGATACTTTCAAAAAAAATCTTTGACTAGAAATTTTCAAGTTCAAAATTTTCAAAATAAAAATCATGACAACTTTTTAATTTATTAAAAAATTTTACACGCAACTAATATAATGTTTAAGAAATTCGCTTAAACATCACTTCAAAAGGGAAAAAAAATGCGAATAGTTGAGATTCCTCAAGATATTCACAAATGATTGAAATTTTCAAAAAATAATCCAATTTAAAAACGAAATTAAAAATAGCTATTTTAATACTGAAAAAAAGAAAGAAATAGGAGATAGGAAAAGAAGCGAAAAAATGGGAGTGAAAGCGAAGGAAAGAAAGTGGGCAAAGAAGAAAATAACGGAAAGAAAAAGGGCCAGAATATGAAAGTATATGTAAATAGAGAATTTAGTAGAAAAAGTCGAAATTTCGAGAAAGCATGCTCCAAATTTATTCTAGAAGTTCTCGATATTTTAGTTTGAGAGAGATTGATGCCTAAATTTCGAAAAAGCAAAATCCTAGCGTCTTAAAAAATACAAATTTTCCAATTTTTTTTGAAAAAAGGCTTTGAATTTGTATAAATAAAAGTAAACAATATAACAGTCATATTAAGATAAAAATTTCAAGCTTAAACTCCAAAAGTCCAGTTTAAATTTTACATTGAAATAAAATTGTGAGTGAAAAGCAAAATTGTAGCAATAAAATCAGTTTGCCTATTTAAAAAAAAAGGGCACGTTAATAAAGAGAGAGAGACCTGTAGTCAAGTCCAAATACTTCTCATTTTAATAAAATATTTAAGCGTCTAAGTGTCTGTTTATCTGCCTGTCTGTCTCTCTGTCTGTTTCTCTGCCTGCCTGTTTGTCTGTCTGTCTATCTGTCTGTCTACATGTCTGTTTGTTTGTCTCTTTGTCTGTCTTTTTGTCTGTCTGTCTGACTGTCGATCTGTTTGTCTAACTCTTTGTCTGTCTGTCTAACTTGTCGATCTGTCTGCCTGTCTGTCTGTCTGCCTGTTTGTCTGTCTGTCTCTTTGTATGTCAGTCTGTTTGCTTGGCAGTGTCTGTCTGTTTAACTGTCTGTCCGTCTCTCCGCCTGTCTGTTTGTTTGCCTGTGGGTCTGTCTGTCTGCCTGTCTGCCTGCCTGTCTGTTTATCTGCCTGTCTGTCTAGTCTGCTGACTAATCTTTGTCCGGGCTAAACTCAGAAACTTTTAAATCGATTTTAATGAAACTTTTACTAAAATGTTGAGTTTTATAAAGGTATCCTTTTGAGGCTATTTTTAGTCAACCTTTTTCTTCTAAGAACTCAACTGTGTTATATAAGATAAAAAAAATATACAAAAGAATCCACTCCACAATATTTATGGCTGATATAATATTGCCCGCCACCTACAATTTTAGGGAGTACTAGAATAAGGGACAGCTTTAAATCTATTGTTATAGTAAAATCATATGAGAAATTATTTTATTTTAAAATATGAAGTTACTGGACCTTGCAAAGAGAAAGTCGGCGAGGGTCAGCTAGTTTAAAATAAGATTGCATCTGTACAAATGTAGATTGTAGAATTTTTCAGCTGAAACAGCCACTAACGGCTGAATAAAACCAAATTAATTGAGGGATAATATGTATCCTTAACCAAGAAAACGGACGATATCTGTTTATCTTTCTAATAACATAAAAACGCATCTACCATAGATAATTAACTTTTCGGTTAAGGTATATGTTAAACGTTAACTTGGTAATAATTTTGTTTGCACGAGGTATTACAAATACTTTACGATGTCATTTACGAGGGCAGAAATATTTGAGCGACATTATTTTCCTGTTATGTGACAGTATAGAACATTTATACTGAAAACGTCCTCAAGCAGAGGGAGAATGAACTTCCTTAATGTGTTGGAGGTAATTGCAGGAAGGAAAACCTGATAAATTGCAAGAAGGGATAATTAAAATCATTATTCAGAAAGGTTTCACGGTTTCTTTAATATCCTCAAGTCGGCTCTAGATGCTATTATAGCGCACCACCTTTTAATTAATCCTTATTAGATACTTCCACCGTGAAGTTCCAATTTTAAATGAGTGTAAAGCTACAAAACTGTTGAGAAGTTTTATAAGAGACGAGCTTTTATTTATTTTCTTGTTAGGAACAAAACAAGCACTTGTAGAGGAATTACCCAAATGCATCACCAAGTTCAAATAAAAACTTAAATATGCAAGCAATTCCAAAAATGAACTGTCAAATTTGTAGCCAAATAAATAAAAAGCAAGGTTATAGAGTGGCGGAATATCCGCGCAACTTTAACGATCGTATCGTGACAACATTAACGAGCGTGCAACTTTAACGGGCGCAACTTTAGAGGGAGCCGGCTGTAGTTAACATGCAGCACCATCGACGAAACGACTTATATTTGTGACATTCCAACCATCAAAGAAGCTTTGTGGAGCTTCTTCAGGTCATTACCAGGTGTTGATTTAGTAGTTAAGTCACTTTCACTGGTTTTTTTTTCTTTCAAAAGGAAAAATTAAGTAACTATCATTTTAAGTCAAATGGTACAGTACAAGAATGAATACGTAAATGGAATTAAATTTTCTTGAACTAAGTTTTTTCTTTCCTAGAGGAGAAATTTCCCTTTATGGCTCGCCAAAAGCTTCGCTCTTCGTTTACTACTTTTGAGGAAAAAAACATTTGAAACAAGCAAAGGGTTTCAAACTTACATTCGTGGCAAGAACACAGTTATTACAGTAAAATAACTAAGTGTTAGGTATTTATTTTTTGATCATGGAGATACAAGATCAAAATAGTTTGAACGTTACAGGTAAAAAGGTTGCAGGGAAAACAGTCTGTGCATCATAAACACCTGCTATAAATTGTCAAAAGAAAGGCTTTATACTTGGAAATCTAAAGCGGATGCACCAGAAAAGACAGTAAGAAATCAAACTGACTACATTATTAATGAACGTTACCGAAACTCGGTGCAGGCAGTCAAAACCTTCCATGGTGCGGATGTCCCTTCAGATCATAATCCTCTTAGTCGGATATCTAAGACTAAGGCTAAAGAAGATCAAAAGACACCAACCCTCATAAAAGCTAAGCATAGAATATCTACATAGAAATCAAGACCTAATTAGGAACGTTATGGAAGATCAGTTTGAAGAAGAAAACACCTGAGTCCAATATCAAAGATCACTGTAATAAGATTAAAAGTATAGTGAACAAAACAACTTCTAATATCCCCATCACTGGACATAGGAAGCAGAAATTGATGATATTTTAAGCTTAGTGGATAAAAGAAGAAAATTTAATATACAGAACCAACAAAAACACAACGTTATTCATAAAGAAATTAGGAAGAAAATACGGACTGCAAAGAAAACGTGGTTAGAAAATAACTGTAAAAAGTTGAGGAATTACAAAGAAGTCATGATTGCTTTCAATTTACAAAAGAAAGTAAGAGAGTTATCTGGTATATACAACAATAAACCTCAAGACATGGTTGATAGCGATGGCAATCTCATCATAAATGACTTAGACAAAGTGAAAAGATGGAAAGATTTATTCCATGACGAGAGAAGAAGTAAGGAAGTACAACCCTGCACTACAGGTCCTATGATAACATCAGGCGAACTGGAGAATGCTATAAGATCTGCTAAAATTAGAAAGGCAACAGGACCAGATGAAGTACCAGCGGCAATAACTAAATGCCTTGATAGTAAAGGGAAAGCAGTCGCATCTACTATTTAGTAAAATATATGAAATCGGCAGTATACCAACTGAGCTGGATAAATTCAACATTTGTGATGATTCCTAAAAAAGGAGATGCAAAGAAATGTTCCTATTGGCTTAATGGGCCACGCTCTGAAAACCTTTATTCGAATAATTCACTCCAGAATACTTACCAAGATCGAAGAACAAATGAGCGAGACTCAATTCGAGTTCCGCAACAATCTTGGAACCAGAAAAGCACTATTCTGCATTCAGATTTGCGTTCAAAGATGCAAAGATGCCGAACACCTTGTCTATTTGTGCTCTAATTAACTTTTAAAAAGCGTTCGATGGGGTTAAACATGACCAATTGGTCAATATTTTAGAACAAATAGGCATTGACGATAAGGACCTCCATATAATTAAAAACCTTTATTGGAACCAGCAAGCAAATGTCAAAATCGGCCCAAACATCTCGGAATCAGTGGCAATCTGTAGGGGTGTCAGGCAAGGCTGCTTTAGGTCAACACTGCTTTTAAACCTATACATACTGCAAACATATCTTCAGAGAAGCACTTGGTGAAGATTGTGGCATCAAGGTAAATGGAGTTAGCATCAACAACCTCAGATATGCTGATGATACGGTTCTGTTACCCAGCAGTTTGGAAAAATTGCACTTGCTGTTTAAGTTACAAATGTATGCACTGAATGTGGATTAGCGCTCAACATTCTAAAAACGAAATTTATGGTTTTTAGTAAACACCCTTTAAATACCCCAACAATAATAGCATATGGTGTCGACCTTGAGCAAGTTGACAATGTTGCCTGCTTTGGCTCCAACATTAATAGCAACTGGGATATGACCAAAGAAATTAAAATCCGAATATAGGAAGCTAGGGCGGTATTCTTCCGGATGAAAAAATGTTATGTAGTCGAAATATTAACATGGAAGTAAAGTTACAACTCGCAAGATGCTACATATTCCCGACTTTACTGTATGGGACAGAAAGCTGCACATTTACGGAGACACTATTAAAGAAACTCCAAGCTTTTGAGGTGTGGGTTAGGGTTTGTCGGTTTTTAAAAACCGGGTTTAAAAACCGGTTTTTTGGAGACAATTATGAAATTCGAAAACCGGTTTTTTGGTAGAAAATATCGGTTTTCAATGTATGAATAACACTTAAAAAAAATTTGAAAATGACAAATGTAGCCAAATGTACCAGATTGATGAAAACACTGTTGCAAGCGGTTTGGTTCTTGGAGAGAATGTGTTGTTTTAACTCTAAATGACCTTAATGCTTCTCATATGTGGAATGAAGATGAAGAAGAATATTACAAAGTTGTAGAACTCCTTAAAGTCTTAGGTCCGATAAAATTAGCAACCGAAGCTTTAGGTAGACAAGACGCAAATTTATTAACAAGTGAAGGTATATTTGAATTTTTGCTGGGCGAACTACAAAATTTGAAATCCGAAATTAGTCAGAAATTATTACACGCTATAAAGGCACGGATTGAAGAAAGAAGAGATGCAGAATTAGTTACACTTATTCTTTATTTACAAAATTCTCAAACTGTTTTAACGAAATGTTCTAATAAATTCCGTCCATTAGCAACGAAAAGTGACATTATTAAGCTATCCGGACAAATATTATCAAGATTATATAAAGATTACTCTGCAGGGGAAGAATGTGATATTCAAAAACGTGATGAAAGCGATATTCAAGAGCCAGACAATGTTTTATTGAAAAATGCTATGGAAGTGGCAATTAATAAATATTTAAAGGAACCGGAAGAAGTGACTTCCTCTACTCAAACTGTAAGAAAATAGTTTTTGGCCCTGGAAGCCACAAATAAAAGGACAAAAAATTTAGAATTATTATATCAGGCTTTAAAAACGATTAAGCCTAGTTTGGTTGCAAGTGACAGGGTATTTTCTATTTCGAGGAATTTTGTGAATAAACTAAGGACACGGCTAAATAGCAAATTGATAGACGTCCTCTGTTTTCTGAAATCATATTTCATTAAACAAAAAAGTAAATAGAATATTTAAATTTGTATTGAAATTGCCCAGAAGAGAAAATACTCGGTTCTTTGCTTAATTGTCTTTAAAACTAAAATTGATTTTAATAAGTATGTATGCAATTTACTCTTATCTTTCGGCTTTGATTATAATTTACATTATATAATACACAGTTATATATTTTCTAATTGTTTTTAATAAGTATCCATCTTTATCTAATAACATTGTTTTTTTTTTTTAAATAATATGGTTATTATAAAAATATGAAAATATATTGTTTTTATTTACTCGAACCCTTTGCTGAATAACTCGTTTCACTGTTATAAAAATATTTACATCCTTATATGTGAAAATTATGCATAAACAACGAATAATTGTGTTTAAAGTTATTTAATCCTGGTCAACTATTATTTCTTTGTTCTGCTAAATTGCATAAAAAAATTTTACTATCAATAAAATTGAACAGTAAATAATTTCAGTCAAAAACTGCTTTTAATCACTTTAAATTTTCTGTTAAAATTTTTTGTTCGAATTACAGAATATTCGAGCAAAAATTTCGAAACCGGTTAAAACCGGTTTTCTGGAAAAATTACTATTCGAAAACCGGTTTTCTAAAATGTCGGTTTTTGTATAAACCCTAGTGTGGGTGTACTACGCATAAGTTGGGTAGATAGAGTCCATAATGAGGAGGTTCTACGTCGGATACATAGACAATGCGAGATAATTAAAACTATTAAAATCAAAAAGTAAGAATATTTTTCGCATGTGGTACAACACCCTGAGCGCTTCACTTAATTATGCAAGGTAAAATAAAGGATAGGAGAGGACCTGGTCGCAAAAGAACCTCCCGGCTTCGAAATCAGCGAGAATGGTTTCAAAAATCAAGTAGAACACTATTTAGAGATGCTGTCAACGAAGTCATAATAGCCAATATGATATCCAACGTTCGGTGACGACATGGCATATAAAAAAGAAGAAGGTAAACAGCACATTTTAGGATAATATACATTAAGTAAAAAATACAGCCGACAAAGGATAAAAGATCTTTGCAAAGGATAACAGTAACCAAAACAAAGCTCATGAAATAAAAAATGAATAAAATACTTCCATCTTTTATATTTCAAATTTAAATCAACAGCGCTAAAAACATTTATGTGTAGCTTGTTTTATTTACTTCACTTTACCATTATTTTTCCAACTTAAGAAAGGTAGCATGAATGCGATTTAATTACACAGTAGCCCTACTCTCAGTTTTAAAACCGCACTTTAAGTTAATGCAAGCAAATCCCTAAAATAAATAAAGCAATTTCGATGAAAGAGAATTATGAATAATTCACACCGACGTTAATTCTATTCAGAGCCAAGAAATTCTGATCCACAAAAGCAGAGAGCAGGAGAGCATAATACGACCGACCGGGGGCATTCAAATAAGTCCAGTCTGTCCCTTTTCACGAAAGCCCTCGGCAGTAGATTTAGAGTAGAAAATACGAAGCAATTGACTTGCATTATTTATTATGTGACACTTACCAGACGCCAGAGCTAGCGTACAGCCGCAAAACAAAAATGTCCACATGATAATGGCACTACGGTCGTCGAGAATGAAGCCACGATGTTGATTATCTGAAATTTAAAAATAAGATTTAATATGGTTTTGGTATAATTTCTAGCTAATACAGGCAACGGATGTTATGTTCGATGTAAATAGTAATTGTCATTGTGTTTATTAGATTGCCGGAAGCATTTATGTTGTAATTTTTATAATACATATGTTACTTGGATATAGATGTTTTAGAGTGATAAGGCATCTTTGCGCGTTTATTAGCGTCTGTTTTGCAAAGAAACATTTGCAAAATGAAAAAAGGACAGTAACGACTTTCATTTTTGACGAAAATCCATTTAACGAGAAATTCTTTTTGTTTTGTGTCCTATATTTAAGTCATTTATATTAATGATAGCGAATCTACAACACGCGTGCCGAACCTGACACGAGAATTTTGATTGTTTTTGTTCATGAACTGTCATCGCACAAGAACAGTCGATACTATTAATGTTCAGTAATGAGGACATGGCTGAAATGAAGGAAACTATAACATACATCTAAAGTACTCAAATTAAATGTATTGCAGCAGCTGTCATGGAAGTAGAAACTGCTGCTGGCAATTTTCTCTTTGAATTCTCCCAGTATAAGTTCCTTAGACAGGATGCTTGCTACCTAATAATGTTATTTCTAACCAGTGCAACTGATTATATGGGAAACGCAATATGATACGGAAGATTTTTTGCGAATCAAATATTTTCCCAAAAAATCACATGTTTCCGTATCTAGGTTAGTTAGTTGAACTAACATAATGCCTTTGATATTGTAACAAAATTTAGTTATAAAATTTGTATTAGTGATTGTGTAGTGTAAGGATCTCTCTGTAAACATTTGATAATGGGAAGCGACCGCGAGAATGCATCATACGGCAGATAAGCACTCCAGACGTTTTCGCAAGCAATAATCTTATCTGTACGGAGATCCGTTCTAGAAAACCGGAACGGTATAAATATGCGGTCGTCTTTTCCTTGGTCAGTCAGTTGGTTAGTCGGTTAATTAATTAGTTAGATAGTCAGATAGTCAGAGAGTCAGATAGTCAGATAGTTAGATAGTTTGATAGTTAAGTAAATCATAATTGTAGTTTTCCGAAATAAGTTTCAAATAAACTGTTTACAATTCACAAAGTTTTAATTTTCGAACCGATAACACGCAATTATATGAGAGAAAATATTTCTATTTCTAGGTAACTTTTGAATATTTCTAATTCTAGTTAACAATATCCAGCCATGTTAGAAGGTTCATAATTTAGTAGTGACTATGTTCAGAGGGGTGGGCAATTCTTTCAAGTTCCTTCTTCTTTCTATTTACTGAAATTGATTGCACCCCTGTCGGTATAATTCTTACTAACACACTCCTATGAAAATATAGATAGACCTCCATAATAAATCTGACTGGCTTATGCATCCCTGCATAAATTTACCGTAGAGGTTTACAGAAGTCTCGTGCGGATTTGTTTTAAAAAATGAAGCTTCTTATTCATTCATTCGTATCTTTCAACGCATTTGTTTTCGGGTTAGTAACTCTATCAATTTGGCAAAAATCCGTGCTTTATCATACTATTACTTAAGGTAAAATATAGAAGTAATTTTTTTGATAAATTTACTAAAGTTTTTAAGATATTAATATTATGATGATAACCGTATTTATTATTTAATTGAGAAAGTATACCAGGTGAAATAATCCAGACACCTGAAACATAAAGATTTATGATTAAATTCGTCTTGCTGTAAAATATAAACACTGAATATGATTTTTATTCAGATAAAAAACATTTGGCAAACTATTTAGTGATCATTAGAGACCGGATTATATGCATTTGCATATTTGCATATGCAAATGCATATTTAACCCATTTTTATCTGTTATTGCATATTTTAACCAAATTCTAATGGTGATGCATATTTTCGCTATATTTGCAGTATTTTTCGATGGTTAATTAATAATTGAGGTCTTACTAGGCTGCGGGAGTTTGTTAGCGCAGGAAAGCATTTAACAATATCAAAAAAAATAGTCACAGCTGAAATTAGCAATCATTTTTCCCACATATATGCGTGTATTAAGAAGTTTGAAACTCAAGGTTTGGATTTAACTAAATCTATTTAGTTAATGAACAACATTGCCCTAAATAAACTTTATATTGCTAAACGTAGGCCCGCGTAAACTTGAAGTAAATTTCGAAAACATTTTGAAAAATTGCCCAGGCTCTTGAATGTTGTGTCTTTTGTGACTTTTGCAGAAAGAACCAAGCCACAATATTCTGCAATATTGGTTTTTAGCATATAGTTCAGAAGAAGTATAATCTTTGTTGGAAAAAAAAGACCAAACCTCTATTTTAGTAACTAGCAGCCAAAGAACTAATTAAATGGTTGGGTAGGTACATAGATAATATATTAACATTAACATAAATGCTGGGTAGGGCATTTACTCTCCTTGGTTGAAGCAATTGATCGAAAATATTTATGTTCAACTAAGAAGTCTTTTGCAGAAGTTACCATTTTTTCTTCAAAATGCGTCGTTGTCTCGAAATTTTGAAATTCAATCGAATTATTGACTCTTTCTCAAAATTCTTTTTTTTACCCAGTTTTGTCTTTTTATTTTTAAATTTTAAATTTACTATTAAAATTTGACCTTTTTGTTTATTAATATCTGATCTTAAATTTTTGAATTTTTATCTCAAAATTTCTTGTTTTCCTTCAAAATATTTATTTTCAAAATTTTACATAGATGCTGGGTAGGGCATTTACTCTCTTTGGTTAAAGCAACTGATTTATGTTCAACTAAGTAGGCTCTTCCAGAAGTTCCATTTTATCTTTAAAATTCTTCGTTTCCTCGAAATCTTGAAATTCAATCGAATTATTGACTTTTTCTCAAAATTCTTCTATTTTGCCCAATTTTATCTTTTCATTTTCAATTTTTATCTTCATTATTAAAATTTGACTTTTTTGTTTATTAATATATAATGTTTTTAAATTTTTGAATTTTTATCTCAAAATTTCTTACTTTCCTTCAAAATTTCCATTTTCCAAAATGTTACTTTTTTTGAAAATTTCCACTTTTTTAAAATTAGAATTTCTGCAAATTTCGAAGTGTTTATCAAAATTTGTCTTTTCCTCAAAATTTGATCATCTTTTGATAAAGTTTAAAGTTTAAAAGTTTTAAAGTTTAAGTAAAATTTGAAGACAATTTATTTCAAAATTCTAAATTTTTCTAAAAAGACAAAGATTCTAAAAAATTTTTGTTGTAAAAAGTTTGAAAACAATTTATTTCGAAGTTGAGATTTTTTTTAAAAAGACAGAAATTCTAGAAAATTTTCTTTGTAATTTTTAAAGTTTTCTGTTTTTTTTTTAATTCAAATTTCTGAATATTCCAACTGGTTTCTCAAAATGTTGACATTTATCTTAATATTGGACATTTTCTAACGTGATTAAAATACAAATCTTGTCTCTATGAAACCAAGAAAGATTAAAAAACACAACAAAGGTTCAATAACCAAGCTATCATCTTCAGAGAGATACTAGTACTTAGTATCTCTCTCAAGATAATACCTTCGCTTTGTTAATCTTTCTTGGTTTCAGGGGACAAGGAAAATCAGAAAACACAACAAAGGTTCGATAACCAAGCTATCATCTTCAGAGAGATACTAGTACTTAGTATCTCTCTGAAGATGATTGGCTTTGTTAATCTTTCTTAGTTTCAGGGGACAAAAAAGATTAAAAAAGCCCAACAAAAGTATGTCTCTGAAGATGATAGCTTGGTTTTGTTGTGTTTTTTAATCTTTCTTGGTTTCAGGGGACAAGATTTGCATTTCAAATTTTGAAGTTAATAGAGAACCAGTCCGTTCCACTAACTTTAGGCAATTGTCTCCGTCTGACTTAGGCAGTCAAGAAAAAATAAATATTTAACCGGCAAATTTCGACTTTTTCTCAATATTGGCCCATTTTTTTTTCAAAATTTAACAAAATTAAAGACTGATAAATTTCAAATTTCTACTAGATTTCTATTTTTCCTATAAATCTTTTTTCCTTGAAATCTTCTGTTATCAATGTTTGTTTTTTTCTCAATTTATCTTTTGTGTTAATTCATTTTTGTTTCTATAAATTTTAATTTTATTCTTCAAGATTCCTCTTTTTCTCAACATTTAGATTTTTGAAAATTCTTTTTTCTCTTTTTTCATAAATGTCTATCTGCAAAATTTCAACTTTTAGATTTTTGAAAATTCTTTTTCCTCTGTTTTTCATAAATGTCTATCTTTAAAATTTGACGAAATTTCAGTTTTTTCTCAAAATTCGTCTTTTTCTCGAAATTGTGATTTTATTTTTAAAATTCGTTTCATTTTAATTTCGCTCTTATTCACAAAATTGGACTTTTTTCTGCAAATTTGACTTTCTCCTAACATTTTTCTTCTCAATTTTAAGGTTTTTCTCAAAATTTCGTTGTTTTTCTTAAGATTATGTTCTTTTTGAAATTTTCTACCTGCTACAATCAGAACCTGGAGATGTTTTGAATATTTGCTTAAAATTAAACTATTTCTCGAAATTTTCATGTCTATTTCAAAATTAAGTATTTAGGATTTCTGGAAATGACGACTTTTTCGAAGTTTTAATCTTTTTTTGGAGATTTCTAATTTTTTTCAAAATTTGTTTCTGGAGATTTAGATTTTTTCCTTAAAATTTGTCTTTTTCTCGAAATTTCGTAATTTTCCTCAAAATCGTCTTCTCGAAATTTCGACTATTATGCTTTTTTTGAAAATTTCAATTTTTTTGTTTAAAATTCGTCTTTGTTATAAACAACTATTCTCAAGATTTGAAATTATTTTCGAAAACTTAACTGCCTGTAAGAAATTTCTATTGTTTTCTCAAAGTTTAATTTTTTGCTCGAAATTTTTGAAATCTTTTTCCCTTTTTTTTCTTCGTAAACGTCTATTTTAAGAATTTGACGAACTTTCAGTTTTTTCTCGAAATTCGTCTTTTTTTCGAAATTTTGTTTTTTTTTCAAAATTCGCTTTTCTTTAGTTTCGCTTTTATTTACAAAATCTGGCTTTTTTCTCAAAATTTGACTTTCTCCTAACATTTTCCTTCTCAATTTTAAGGTTTTTCTCGAAATTTCGATATTTTTCTTCAGATTATGTTCTTTTTGAAATTTGCTACCTGCTACAATCAGAACTTTGAGATGTTTTAAATATTTGCTTAAGATGTAACTTTTTCTCGAAATTTTCATGTTTATTTTAAAATTCGGTATTTATTATTTCTGGAAATGACGACCTTCTCGAAATTTCAATCTTTGTTTCGAAATTTCTAATTTTTTTCAAAATTTGTTTATGGAGAATTAGATTTTTTTTTTGAAATATGTCTTTTTCTCGAAACTTCGGCATTTTTGTCAAAATCGTCTTCTCGAAATTTTGACTACTATGTAAACATCATCGTCTTTATCATCCCATAAAACTTTTCTCCAAGATCGCCTTTTTCTCAAAATTTCAATTTTTTGTTCAAAATTCGTCTTTTTTATAAACAACGATTCTCAAAATTTAAAATTATTTTCGGAACTTTCTGTATTTCTATTGTTTTCCCAAAGCTTCATTTTTTGCTCGAAATTTTTGAAATCTTTTTCCCCTTTTTTTCTTCTTAAACCTCTATTCTAAGAATTTGACGAACTTTCAGTTTTTTTCTCGAAATTCGCCTTTTTCTCGAAATTTTGATTTTTTTTTAAATTCTCTTTTCTTTAGTTTAGCTTTTATTTACAAAATTTGACTTTTTTCTGAAGATTTGACTTTCTCCTAACATTTTCTCTTTCAATTTCAAGGGTTTTGTCAAAATTCCATTATTTTTCTTAACATTATGTTCTTTTTGACATTTTCCAACTGCTACAATCAGAACTTATGGATATTTTAAATATCTGCCTAAAATTTAACTTTTTTTCCAAATTTTCATGTTTATCTCAAAATGTGGTATCTAATATTTTTGGAAATTACAACTTTTTTGGAATTTCAATCTTTTTTATCGAAATTTCTAACTTTTTTTAAAATTTGTTGTTGGAAATTTAAATTGTCCTCCCAAAATTTCGACTATTATGTCAACATCATCGTCTTTATGATCCCACAAAACTTTTATACCAAGTTCACCTTTTTCTCAAAATTTCAATTTTTTTGTTCAAAATTCGTCTTTTTTAAAAACAACTATTTTCAAAATTTGAAATTATTTTCGAAAACTTAACGTTCTCTAGGACATTTCTATTGTTTCCTCAAAGTTTCACTTTTTCTCTTTTTTTTCTTCATAAATGTATATCTAAAAATTTGACAACATTTCGAAATTCGTCTTTTTTTCGAAATTTTGATTTTTTGTCAAATTTCGTTTTTTTTTTGACTTTATTTACATAATTTGACTTTTTTTTTAAAATTTGATTTTCTCCTAACATTTTCCTTCCTAATTTCAAGGTTTTTCTCAAAAATTATTTTTCTTAACGTTATGTTCTTTTTGATATTTTCTAACTGCTACAATCAGAACCTATAGATAATTTGAATATCTGTTTAAAATTTAACTTTTCTTCCAAATTTCTTGTTTATCTCAACGTTCGGTATTTAATATTTATGAAAATGACAACTTTTTCAAAATTTCGATCTTTGTTTCGAAATTTCAAATTTTTTCAAAATTTAATTTTGAAAATTTAGATCTTTTTCTTGAAATTTGTCTTTTTCTCGAAATTTCGACATTTTTCTTAAAATCATCCTCTTGAAATTTCGACAGTTTTCTCAAAAGTGTCTTCTCAAAATTTCAAGTTTTTTGTTTAAAATTCGTCTTTTTATCTCAAAATTTAAAATCATTTTCCAAAACTTAACTTTCTGTAGGAAATTTTTACTGTTTTCTGTTTACTGTTTAATCTTCTGCTCAAAATAGGCTTTTTTTCGGAATTTTCGATTCGTTTCAATCGTTCTCCAATTTCCATTGAATTCAAAAATTCGACTTTTTCTTAAGATTGACTTTCTTTGGAAAATTTTGACTGTCGACCATCGAAATTGGGACCATTTTTCTTGAAATGTCACCCTCTTTTCGAAATTCCGTCGTTTTGATTTTTTTTTTAAATTCCATCTTGTAGAATCTGAATTTTTAAAAAATTGAAATACCAATTTTGTCTCCCGAAACCAAGAAAAATTGAAAAACACAACAAAGGATGCTATAACCGGTTTCGACAGCCAAGCTATCATTTTCAGACAGATAATGAATTTTTAACAGTTTTGACTGAATTCCTGTCTCCTGAAAATTTATTATTTTTCTTGAAATTTTGATCCCTTCCTCTTCAAAATTGTGTTTTTTCTAAAATTCGGTTTTATTTTCGAAAGGCTATTTTTTGGTATTTTCATTCATAAATCTTTTTTTTGAGGTCCCTTGATTTTTCTTACAATATTAATTTGACAAAAAAGCCCGAAATTTTTAAGAAATAAATGTAATAATTCAGAAAGATTCATATATTATAAATGTTGTATTTTAAGAAAAATACGAGATTGCTGTTAGCGCAAACCTAATTAAATTAGAAACAAATTATTTCAGACTAGAAACAAACTTATTTAGATTAACGACTTTGTTCAAATTAGCATCAAACCTATTCAAATAAAAAACAAATTTGTTCAAAAGATAAGGAAAATTATCCAAATTAGAAGCAGATTTGTTCAAATTAACAGCATTATCATTTAAAGTTACATCTTTTGACACTTTTCGTTGTGGGTATATTTTAAGCAATTTACTTGCATTTTGCCTGCATATTTTAAGCTTTTTATGTTGCACAGAATCCGGTCTCTAGTGATCATTATACATATAACATCAGTTGTCAAATTAATGATATCTTCCTGAAAATACTGACTGAGTAGAAAAATTAAATGTTTGAAAGAATGGAAAACGGAATGTTTAAAAAATATATGAGGATTGTGTTCAGAATACTATAAGGACTATGTTAGACGTTACAAATGTGTTTTAGATCATTATTAGATAGCATCGGCAGCTTATAAAGCTAATAACATCTTCCAGGAAATGGAGGAATTTGCTCGCTCAATCCTGTAGTCAAAAAGTGTTTGTTTTGTGACAGTTTTAAAGTGCATGATATATTGGAAACCAGTAATATTTTGGAGTTGTCTATTGGCAGAAATATTTCATTAGATTTTTTTTAAATACAGTCATCTCTGATGTGTGTGATGGTAATTGTTTCTTTTGCTAATAGTCATCGCTTGTGGTGTGTGGTTTTTAATTACCTAGTTGTTTTATAGTTTATCCACCTGCCTCATTTAATTGAGGATATTTATAGGTGGTGCTCCGACATCTCAGAAGAGCCACTCGCCATCAAAAGGGCACAAGATTACCACACACCAGTCAGTAGGTTGACAGTAGTTCTCTTGTTATTTTTAGGTTCCTAGGCGTGTTCGTGCAAACATCTATTATAGTTACTAGAAGATTATGACACAGAAGCAATTAAATTTTTCTACTGTGACGTGATAATCTTGAAATTTAAATAGATCAAAAATTAAACAATACACATATCTGCTCTTTTATTAGGGATTAATTTAATTTACTATTGTTTGCAATAAATTTGGCATTCTACGCCAATGAATCGTTCGAGTGATATTTAAAAGAGTTCACTGTACATTTAGTTCTAATTTGTAGTACACACTCACGACAAAATCGCGCAACTCGAGTATACAGGGTGATTCAGTCATAATGACATTAATTTTATGGGAAAATAGGGAAAATGAGTATAATATGAATACGTGATTGAAAAAAACTTTTTTCAGGCATACTTACGCTGAAAAAAATTTAAAATCATGATTTAAACCCCTTTCTGAGTTGTCACTGACTCCAAAGCTCCAATGCCCAGGAGATAAATAAAAAATAAAAAAGAATTCACATCTCCGCAGTTGGGACTCGGGTAAAATAAATAAACAAAGCATTGCTAGGTTAGGCCTAAATGACAATACGAAAAACATTAAATGATTCTGGCAGTCTCGATGGTTAGGGAAAAATCGTTGGGTGATTTCTTTTTTTTAATGAAAATCGGGTAACAACGAATTGTAGAAGAAAGTTAGACGAAAATAAAAAAAGGTTTGATCGCAAAATGGATGTAAATGTTGATAATAATGCTGCAAGTAGTGAATTAAATTTGCTGTTCGGGTGCAAGTGTTAAAAGTGGTTAATACTCAAGAGTTATTTCCCGACGTTTTGTTTTTTGTGACCCTTTGTGATACGATGGAAATTTTTTAAACCATGTGTAGTTTATTGTCAAATCATCACTTTTTTATGCGCCCGACAGGCTCTTCTTTATTAATTGCAAAATTTCCAGAGCCATGTACTGCTTTTTCCTGCAAATTTTATTGTCCATCAACAGGCAATTAACCTTAGAAAGAGTATATTTTACGTTTTTTGAATTTGGCTGTATTTCTTTGCTACGACGCAAGTTCAAGAAGTAGGTTAACTCTAGGACCACAGTTCCTGTAACATGAAGTCTTTTCTGTATAAAATTGCCTATCAACAATAGGTTAACATCTCTGCCACATAATTTTTCACTTTTGCGGTAACACTCCTTTGCTGCATTTACTTCTGACTGAAGAAAACGTGTCAACAAAATTGCAACAAGAAATAATTTACAAAATATTCGAGCTTGGACCAAAAACACATTTAAAGCTAATACGTGGTATCTTGCAAATATTTGTATAGTAAGTAGATATGTACTATCATCGACAGATGACAGTATCTCTCTGAAGATGATAGCTTGGCTGTCGAGATGCGTTAGAGCAATCTTTGTTGTGTTTTTTAATCTTTCTTGGTTTCAGGGGACAAGTTTTGTATTAAATTTTTGAAGATAATCAAGGACCAGTCCCGTCCACCAAAAAAAAAAACAAAAAATGACATTAGTTGTAAAATTTCCGGAAAGTAGTAGAGATCACTATCAATTTGGTTTTTTTGCTATCCTAAAGCGAATAAACTTCATCCAACAGAAATGCATTTATTGTTTAACTTTAAATCACCCCATTAGAATAGATGGGAATATTCATTGGTTTTGAGAATAAATAACCGATTTCAACCTTATTTGGTCTAGTCGGACTACCAAATTTGAATCTAACGTCCCACGTCGGCAAGATCGAATAGAATTGAAACCGTTCGTTTGTTCTCAACTATAAGTCTGATAAATATTTTAACCTGTTTGTTTGTTGAAAAATATTTTAAGTTTTCTATGCTTTATTTGAGCTGACTGTCTGCTGGGTAATTGCTGTCGTAATTGGTAGCGTTGTTATCCTAGGCTAGTAAAAAAGTCCCCGAGGGTTGCTTTCCCCAGCTAACTCTTTAATAATGACATGCGACACATATTAACATGAACGAATAACCTCTGTTGCATAAAATAAATGCCACTTATTAAAAACTAATCTCAAAGTCTCGTAATTGTTACTGAGCACGCTAGCGGATAAAATTAATATGTTTTCGTTAACTAAATAGCGATTAAAAGTAAATAACACGTCCAATATCGGTACAGCATGACTAAATCAATCTATTTGTTCGTGTCTTATCAAATTTTCTCTCGGTGGTTATTTACATTAGCGCGCCTGATGAATTTTATAATCCTTTTTAATCTAGCTGAATGTCGTTTATACCCAAAAGCGATATTTTTCTTATAGTTTGGCTCTTATTCTAGAATAAGCCGCTCAGGAGATTTACGTTATCACTCATAGCGCACCGAAAGGATTAGGAACGCAAAACTACTCCAACGTCTGTTCGTTTCCGATAGTATTATTTTGTTTGTTCTTAATAACGAAAAGACTAAAGCCGAATTTTTCCACATCGTCTCCAAAATCTAGCTGTGTTAGTGTAATTATGTTAGCACACCATTGGAGATCGTCATTTTGAAAAGAATATCCCTTCAGCCATCACTTTGCAGGCAGACGTTATATTGCCCGGCGCATCCGCCATGTATTATCAGGTGGGACATTTCGTTATAGCGGTTTAAGCGCTGAGCACGCGAACGTTTTAGATGCTTTAGGAAGGTTGTTAATCAAGATATTCTCCATGGAATGCTAAACTGTAATATTTGGTTTCGTTTTTAACTAAATAAAACTGAATGAACCTATCGCTTTTTATTCCTGAAGAGTTTAGACTCTTCTCCTGGATGTTTCAAACTAGCATTATTTATTACACCAAAACTAAGCATTGTCTGCTTTTAACTCTAGATGTCCAACTTTCTCTCCTTAAACCTACAAAAGATGTTATTAATTAAAAAAATACCGCTTTAACCTGAAACTGTTGATTTTAATATTTTTTTTATCATATTTTTTAAAATTATTTTTAAAAATTTGATATTTAAACTTTCGATTTTTTCAAAATTTGGGTTTAAAATTTAAATTTGTTTTTAGCGTTAAACGGAAAATTTTGACCATTTTTTAAAATTTCGTTTTAAATGGGGCGAGAAAATGTACAACTAATTTTACTTTTCAATTTTATTGCATCGTAGTTTGGAAACTATTACGTTACCTATGAAAATCATATTGGCGCACGTACGTACTAAAGTCTAAATGTTGTCGTTGCGTTTTATGCCAAGTGCAGATTAATTGTTAGCGACAATTGTTATTATTCAGTTATATGAGACCAGCTTTAATTAAAACTATAAAACCGAAGCAATAATTACAACGTGATGCTTTTACAGATCGCAAAGTTAGCCTGCTATTTCACACACTCACCATTAATGAAAACTGAAACGAATATTTTATTTTTAACAGGTACCACGTATATTGCATTTAATATGCATCGCTATATGCGCAATGGAATTTTTAAAACGAGTGTTTGGCGTTAATTACTTCAAGGTAAACTAAAAGTTAGGACATTTGATGAGTTAAACGTGTTCGGCACTTGTTTGCAAAATACGTAATTATTCCTTTAAAAAACTGATTAAACAATTTAGCTATTCCACCGTTGAAAACATTACATATTTGGAGCTTATTATTACTATGAAATTATTATGATGTTTAAAAAGAGTTACTTATGTTCAGTGGAATGCTCCATTTGGAAGATACGAGGCTTATGTGAAAACTTCGCGGAGAGTTTTTGTAAGCAGAATATAATTTTGTCATTTAGTTGGCCTAGCAATAGTAAAACATAACCTAACAGTTTATTTTTGTGTGTCAAATTGCTTGGAATTGGCACCATCTTAAATCAAGTACATATACTTACTTTGTGCAAACAGAGAGTCTTGAACATCAAGCAGTTATGAGATAGTTATTGAACAAAAACGCCATTCACTAAATTGATACTTCTTCGGAAATGCCCGTGGATTTTACTCCTTTTTTTTCAATAAATGCTTAATGACTGTTCGATGTTAAATCTCCATTTTTACAAAATTTCTTTAGATGCTTCCATTAAATCGTTGAGTCTTCTAAAATATTTGACATATATGACTAAAATTTCTGGTTATATATAGGTTATTTGTAAAAACAGGTATAAAATTGAACCCAAAACTTATCAAAGGCATTCCTAAGCCCTTAGCCATTGGCGTGTCTATTAGAATAAGCAGACTTAAACAATTTTTTTATAATGAATTGCGGGAGCAGGATGCTAAGAATTTTGTAGAAGTCGAAAATTTAAAACAAAAAAAAAACAAAAACTACTTGAAATTGTGAAAATAAAAGGTAATATTTTGGGAATAAAATGAGAGTATTCAAAAAAAAAAATTAAAATGTCCCAACAGTTTTAAAATTAATAGCTAAAAATGGACATTTAAAAAAACTTTTACACTTGAATCATGAAAATTATGAGAAAAGGATCCAAACTTCCGAATATCTGACATTTTATTAACAAACTTCCAAAAATAAGCTCAGAATTTTCACAAAAATTTAACATTTTAAATGTTTAGGGAAACAATTTAAAAAAAATAAAAATTCAAATTCAAAAGTTTCCAGTTATACTATGATTAAAATTTGTTTAATTTTTTCAGTTTATAATAGAAATTTGTCACATAAATAAAAATGAGAATTGTGGAAAAAAGTCAAAAACGCAAAAAATATAGAATCTCAGTTTCTGAAAAGTAGAAATTTCGAGATGAGGACAGAAATTTCAGATTAAAACTAAAATCCCTGTATCAAAATTTCAGTTTTAAAGTAATAAGGTTTGAAACAAATTTTGAGAAAAAAAAACATTCAACAAAGACATAGTAGTAAACAGGGGTGGCCTTAACCTTTGCGAGGCTCCGGGCAGGAAGATCTTACGCCCTAGTTTTAACATAGGCATAGCTAGAAAGGGCAGGGGAGCGCTTGCCCCACCTGGCTCATGCAGTTAAACGAAATTTATATTCAACTGAGAAGAATTTCTCTAAAATATTTCCATTCGACAAAATTCGTCCTTCTTTAAGCTGTTGACATTTTCTCGTAATTTCGACTTATTTCTCAAAATTCGTCTTTTTTCATAGATTCTTTCAAAATTTTAAATTTATTCGTAAAATTCAATTTCTTTCATCAAAATCTGACTTCAGTCAAAATTTCGAATCTTTATCCGAAAATTCATTGTTTTATTTGTCGAAATTTTACCATTTCTCAAAATTCGTCTTTTCCACAATATTTCGACTTTTCTTAAAATTTTGATTTTCCGAAAATTTTGACTTGTTTATCAAGATTTACCTTTTTTCTCAAAATTTGATCGATTTTTCGATAAAAATACTTTTCTGGAAATTTTTATAATCGCCTTTTTAGAAATTTTGTAAAAAGACAAAACGTTCGAGAAAATGTTCCCTAGAATGGTATATAACTAAAATACATCTTGTTTCTCACAATTTTGACGTTTATCTCAATATTAAACATTTTTTGACTTAAGGTGGGGCAGATTAGGGTACCTGTCTGCCTTTGATTCATGTAGTCTAGAGAAAATTCTAGAAATGATATTTTTCTCAAAATTTGTCCTTTTTCCAAAATTTCGACAAAATTTTATTCTCTTTGAAGAATGTTGAGTGTTAACTAAATGTCGACTGTTTTCTATAAAATGTCAAATTTTGTTTTTAAGAAAAAAATCAAAATTTCGAGAAGAAAACGAATTTAAATCGAAATTTGGATATTTTTCTGAAAATCCATCTTTTTAAGCAAATTTAAAATTTATCTGAAAATCCCATTCTGACAATTTTTCCTGGAAATTTGTATCTTTTTTAAAATTTTAACTTTTTTTCAAGATTCGTTTCTTTCATAAACCTCTATTCTCAAAATTGTGCTTTTTCTTACAGTTTGAATTTTTTCTTCAAAATTTCGACCTCTGATGCTTAATTTTCTAGTTTTTCTAAAAAGTCGACTGTTTTTCAAAGATTTCGTTTTTTTAAATTCCTTTATTTTTATTAACATCAGGATTTTCTGAAAATTTTGATCTTTTGGAATTCCATTTTTCAGAAATATTGACAGGTTTCTTAAAATTTGCCTTTTTCTCAATATTTTTATATCAAAATTTGACATTCAATTTCACCAAAAATCTTGAATTTCCTCTTAAAATTAATTTAAATTCGTCTTTTTCGAATTTTCGACCTTATTCTCAAAATTCTGCTTTTTGAGCTCTTTTTTGGAAATCATTTCTTCTATCAAAATTCTGCCACTTTTCTCAATATTTGTCTTTTTTTTTAAATGTTGACTTTTTAAATCTGACTCCAGAAATTTCAATTTCATATTTTGCCTTATTTTCGAAATTTTGACTTTTATTTCAAAATGCAATGTTTTAGTTTCTAAAACTTTCTTCACTTTTTCCTCGAAATTGGCTTTTCCTTTAAATTTCTCCTGAAATTCGTCTGTTTTCTCTGAATGAGATCGGAATATTATCGAAAATTAAAAATGTTGAAATAATTATTTTTGGGTAATTTCGAGTAAAATATTTCTTGTACATTCAATTTCTTTATTAAAATTTAAATATTATATCAAAATTTTGCGAATTTTTTCACAATATTCTAAATATTTTGGCATTTTTAGAATTTTCAGCATTTTTCGAGTTTTTTGGAAAGGTTGGGTTTTCATTCAATTTTGGTTTTCTAAATAATCCTTCCCCAAAATAGGGTTTTTTCTCAAAATTTGTCGCTTTCTAAACTACGATTTTATGCTATTTTTTTCTTTCAAAATTGAACTTTCATTTTTTTAATATTCGGTTTCTTCTGAATTTTATTTTTTAACGTAGAGTTCCGAAAATTTCATGTTTCTCAAAATTTGTCTTATTCTGTAAATTTTGACTCGTATTTTAAATAAGGATGTTTTATGCTTCTGGAAATCTCTATAACAGTAAAACATTTTTCTCAAAGTTCCAAATTTTTTCTGAAAACTACGCATTTTTTTACAAAACTCCACCCTTAAAAATATATTTTTTTCCAATTTTCAACATTTTTTGAGATTTTTCGAAAGGTTTGGATTTTATTTTAAAAGCAATTTTTTAAACATTCCAACTTTTTTCCAAAATTCGTTTTTTCCTTGAAATTCGTCTCTCCCAAAATTAAACTTTCTCTTAAAAATGTTCACTTTTCTTCCAGTGATACTCTCTCTGAATCTCTGAAAATGATAGCCTGGCTATCGAAACGCGCAACCTTTGTTGTGTTTTTTAATCTTTCTTGGTTTCAGGAGACAATATTTGTATTTCAATATTTCTGACAATTTCAACGATTTCTTTTTTCGATCTTCAGTTTTAATTTCAAATTTAGAAATTTTCAAATGGAGTAACAATCAGGTTTAAGAATCGAGACTTTCAGAAAAATATTCGAATATTCTAGCTGAAGGTTCAAATAAAAACACAAACATTTAAGAATTACTTTTTTGAACTGTTAGGTTTCAAAGCTCAGAATTTGATCTTTCAGTTCCCAAATGTGTTTCCCTAAAATTCTTACCTAAAACTTGAGATGTACAATTTTTTTTAGACATGTATTTATTTGTGTGCGCCATTGATTGGACTCTCTTCTGTGGCAAATACTGTATTTTCCCCAATATTCCCTAATTTTTCCAATTTTCGCTAAGAAATCATAAGTAGAACGCAAGTGGGAATTAAATTTCATCGATCTGTAAAGGGTCGTTAAATTCCAATGCAGACATATCCTATCAAATCCAGATAGCAATAATCAAGTTATGCAACCGGACATTAATCAAACGACGGATGGTCCATGTATCATCGTTTTTAATTGTACAAAAACTCGAGGTACAAGGTTTAGATCTGTGGGAGGACAGCATCCACTAAGAAACGATTTTTAGAAATTTAAAAACCAACCCCTTAAGGTAGGGTTTTAAAAGTTTGTCTGCAAAAAAATGTTTGTTTATGTTGTGTTGTATATTTTACAACACAACGAAAAAGTAACATAACTTTTTTTCCAAAAAAATACAGCAACAAGTTGTTTTTGTTTGAAAATGGAATGTTTTTTAGTAATAATTCTCTAGCTTTAATTACAACTCCCTAGATGGTCTCTTTAAATAATTTAAAACATGGGACAATTTACAGATCATTGAAAATGTTTGTTGGTGGAACGGACTGGTCATTGGTTATCTTCAAAAATTGAAATACAAATCTTGTCCCCTGAAACCAAGAAAGCTCGATAGCTTTTATCAGAGACATACTATGTCTAAAGATGGCTATCAAAACGCGTTGGAGCAACCTTTGATGTTTTTTTCAATAGTTCTTGGTTACAGGGGACTAGATTTGTATTTTGATTTTTGAAGATAACTAAGGACTAGTCCGTTCACCAAAAAAATAAATCTCTCTAAGGTTATTGAAAAATTCGTTTGATTCAAAGAACGACGGTTTCGTCCTTTGCAGAATTAACATAAGATAACGTGTTGGTCCACATTTAAATTCATTTTGATCTAATCGTTCTAACGGTTGAATCTCCCAATTAATTTTTGCACAACCAGCGCAAACTATTTATCAAAAGATTCCTTATATTACACGTGATTTTCCACAAATTATTACAATCCCCTTGTCGCGTTGAAAAGCCAAAGTAATTTATGAGACTCCGAAATGGAATTGCTCTGTCACACAGTTTCGGCAAATGTTCCAGTATTTCACACAAATAAAAAGCCTGGATTTCATTAGCAACACCGAGTCACCTTAGAAGGCAACAGTTAAAAAATGTATTTCTTATATAATTAATCAAAACGTTACCAGAGAAAAAAAAGAGATTAGGATAGATATAAAGTTCTACACAAAAAAAAATGGCTGTCAGATAGTTGATTAAATAAAAAACTGCACTACGAGTGTACCTAACGTATTTATTTATGTAGAGTATAGAAAGAATAATCTTTGAAAAACATAGTTTAGCATAATCAACATGTTATTTCATGAGAATTAAACCAATGTTAAGTTTCTTTACATTAGTTGATTGAACGTTTTACTTGATGGAAATTCATATTCACGAACTTCAAATAAAACACATGAGACGAGATATATTGTAAGTTGCTTAAGACGTTTAGCTATTCAACAACTTCATCAGGAAGCTAATAGCTAACTCGGTTAATTCTTAACTAAATTACTATCCTAATGAAGCTATTCTATAACAAAATGTGTTAAGGAATTTGTATGGTAATATAACGGAAACATTTACTCTTTTTAAGTGCTTTAACTTTGAATGAATGACATTTGAAACTAAATTGCAAAACAATTGATATTTTTAACCCATACTTCACTAATTGTTAAAATTCGTTATATTTATTGTTAAGTTTATGAATTGTAAATATAGATAGAAAATCTCTAAGAACTAAACGACACACAATGCACCAGCCTAAACCGGTGGGTCTGGGAACATGAAATTTTACACAAATGTTTTCCGTAATATGTAGGTAAACATTAAGAGAAGATTTTTTAAAATTCAGCCTCTAAGGTGGTAAAAATATGCATTAAAAACCACTTAAAATGTATGCAATGAACAATACACACGAATTTATCCCAATCTTTGAGGTGATCAGTATATATTTTACGACTATGTTCTTTTTATTATAAACTTCGAAACATTTAGATGTCGAAATTTTGGCCTTAATTTGGCACTTCCAATGTTTAAATCGAAATGTTAAAGAACATTTTTTTAAAATAATTGTAAGCTTCCCAAAATTTCGATCCTCTAAATTTTACCTTTCATGAAAAAATATCGAGTAAGAATTTTGTATAAATTGAAATTAATGCTAAAATTTTGCTTTGTGCTATTTTTTTTTATAAACTCTGATTTAGATTGTAAACACTAAAATTCTTCTAAATTTTGACTTTTTTTGAAAATTTTCAGATTAAACATGAATAATACTCCTTTTTACAATACCAGATTTAAAATCAAAACTTAGTCAAGTTTCGAATTTATAAAATTTGTTCAGAACTTTAAAAATTCGCAATTTAAAAAGTCAGATTTTCCAAAATAATTTTAAATTTTCTGAAAGGGGCGAATTTGTCAAAAAATCGAAGTTACAAAAATGTGAAATTTCATAGAAAAGAACATTTAAAAAAATTTTTAAAAAGTCGAAGTTTTTGCAACTAAGTTTTGAAAATAGACAGTAAGTTTTGAAAAAGTTATAATTTTGCAAGAGGTCATCCGTTTACATAGGACTAAATTTTATAATAAAAGGTCGAAATTTTGAAAAAATAACGAACATTCCAACAACAAAAAATAACTCAGTCGGGCTCGCACAATTTAGGGTTCCGTACCAATTACTACGTGAACAGTCAACAGACCAAATTAAATCATTTTTACTTATGCATAAATTTGAAGTTTGTTCCAAATTTTTGAGTGTTATTAATGAAAAATAAAAAAAAATGTCTATTTTGAGATATGCAGACTTTTTTTTACAGTCGCTCCAAATATTTATGAAACTCATAACTCTCTATGATGATAATGTGTCAGATAAGAAGCAGATAAAGTCTTTTCTGACACATTTTGAGCTGCATCTTCAAAACGATTAAATCGAAAATTATGAAAAAAAAAAAATTAGGATTTTCAGAAGTAGCTTTTTTAAATGATTCCTAGATAAATTAATTAAAACTTAATTTTTTGCAGACCAAATGAACCCTTTATTTTATTATAACATTTTTTCTAATCGTTGCCTGGCGGTATTTGCGTGAGTCATCGAGAACTAATGATATGCAAAATTTCAAATTTCTACGTTAAACAGTTTTCGGGGAAATCATCTTTGTGACCGAAGGACGAACAGATACAAGACTGAGATCATAAGAAATCTGTATTTTCCTTTTAAGGTACCGAACCTTAAAGAGTTCCAAAAATTTCAAATGTCAAAATTTTTAAAAAATCCAATTTTTCAAAAAAAACGGGAATTTTCAGAAATAAAATCCAATTTTTCCATTTTTCAGGTAAAAGTCCAATTTACTATGTAACGGTTGAAACTTCAAAAATAGTCAAAAGTCTGAACAAAGCTTCATTTTTTTTTAAAAGTAGATATTTTAAAAAAGGTAGAGGTTTAAACACACAATGCTTAAAAACAATTAAATTTATTTTAAAAAAAAGTTTATAAAAAAGGTTAAGATTTTAGAAACCTAAATATTTTGTGTCAAAATTTTTAAGAATTTCAAAAACGGTTGAAATTAGCAAAATAAGTTAAGACATACAAAAAATGGAAATTAAAAATGGGATGAAAATTTTCAAAATAAAAGGTCGAAATATTCAGCACACACAAAATTGTAGAGATGCAGAGAATGTCCCTCCCGAAACGTTAAAACTTTGAAATAATCTTGATGTTATTTAGTTTTATTTCGTTTAAAATTTTAGGATAGTTTTTAAGTGCTTTTTCAATGGCGAGTCACAAACAGCGATTGACAAACAAAGATCCAACTCAATCGCTGCTTGGGACAGACACACCATGCAAAAGGAGAAATACATCGACTTCTTCAATGGCCAAGGTCCTATATTCATCATTGGCGGTGACCTCAATGCTAAGAATGTTCATTGGGGATCTAGGATAACCACAACAAAAGGCAAAAAAATGCTGGAAGCAATGAGACACTTCAAATGTGAGGCACATTCAACTGGCAAGCCAACTTATTGGCCCACAGGTAAAAGTAAAATTCCTGACCTAATAGATTTCTATATAATGCGAAATATTTCAGCAAACTACATTCGGATCGATGAGCAATGGGATATGAACTCAGATCACTCTCCCATTCTTTTAATTCTTATTGACACTGTTATCCAAAAAGGAAACGTCCCGAAAGTAACCAACAGCTGAGCAGATTGGAAAAGCTCCAAATCAGATCTTGAAAATGTTATTAATCTAAACGTACCATAAAAAACAACTGAACAGTTGGATGAGGAAGTGGACATGCTTGTTACCTTTATTCAGCAAGCAGCTGGGAGTAATACTCCTTCCATCATTCAGAGGACAAGGGGAAACAA
This sequence comes from Dastarcus helophoroides, assembly GCA_028583605.1. Classification (NCBI taxonomy): domain Eukaryota; kingdom Metazoa; phylum Arthropoda; class Insecta; order Coleoptera; family Bothrideridae; genus Dastarcus; species Dastarcus helophoroides. The sequence goes on from CM053328.1 coordinate 31,748,426, forward strand.
TTATTCTAAAGAAGTAAGAGACTTGCTCTAAAAAAAAAGAAAACTCAGGAGGAGCACCAGTCTAGAGTTCCAGCAGATAAAACAATACTCAATAATGCTACTCAGGAATTACAAAAAGAGGTAGAAAAAATAAAAATTGAATCTATTCGTCGATGTTTCTAAAGGTCAAAATGTTCAAAAAGAAGTGAAATATTTAGTAAAAATCGAATTTAAAAACTGTTAGATCTGTAAAATTTCAATAAGAAGACTAAAAATTTGATAAACGGTCGAAATTTTTACAATAAGGTCAGAAATGTGAAAGAAAGTCAAAATTTTACAAAAAAATTAAACCTTCAAGATAAAGTCAAATTAATCAAAAAAATGTCATGTATTGAAAGGAATTTTTTGAAAAAGAAAATGTTTCACGGAGACAGAAACGATCAAGGAAAGTTTCCAAAAGAAGCAAAATATATACCAGAAAACCAGAATATCAAAAAATCGAAAAAGGATCGAAATTTTCAAGATGAAGTCGAAATTTCGAATAGAAATTAAAATTTTGGGAGTCGACAGAGAAAATTTTGACATTTGTGAAAATAGTAAATGTTTAAAAAGTCGAAATTTTCAAAATAATTTGAAAATTTCATTAAAAATTCAAATCTCCCAAAAAAGGCGGAATTTTCGAAAAAGTAAATTAAGAATTCTTTCTCTTGTTTTACGCAGATGAAAGTGCTGATGTCAGTGACTAAATTTATAAGTGCATTTGAAATGAGAGTTATTTTTTATTAATTTAAATAAACACATTGTGTTTTTGAATAAGAGCTTTTAATGGGCAATATTGAAAGGTCTAACTCCTACATAAGATATATGTAAGGCCATTACAGACGTGAGTGTCTTCTGGCTTTGTCATTTGCATTTAATTTAGTTACCGTTAAAACTTTATTATGATACATTACCAAGAATTAGCCTCACTATCAACCCTTAATGAAATGATTTGCATACACTATAATACACAATATGTTTCACCCTGAATAAGTAGTAAAACAGGCCAAATTAGGGGAGAAGTTGACTAATGCTTTAAAGTACCTATACAGGGTACATTTAAAATCAATGAATTTTGAAATGTAACCTCTCGGTTTCTGAGTGAAAAAAATATCTGTTTTTATAAAAGTTTTTTCAGTTGAGTATTGTCGATCCAAAGAAAAGGTACCTTAGAATTTATTAGTTTTCATCCACCCTTTACTTGGTAAAGAGGAATGCATGATAAAAATATTTTACATCTGTATCGAGGATAAGGACATTTAGGACTAGTTTAGAACTATCTTGGGTCTAAATAGTTGGTAATTTTAAATAAGAAACAACATTTAAAATTTCTGCTTACACAAATAACTTCATTTAATTAGTTTTTGTCGATGACCTTTTGCCATCTTTCAGGTAGAGTCATAATTTCACTGTTCTTCTGCATTTTGTCAACAGAAGACTCAATTAATTGTGATTTTGTATTATGAACTTCATTAAAATTTTTACCATTTAAGGAGTTCTGTATGGAACGAAATAAATGGTAATCTGAAGTACAGGATATACTCCTTCCGGGATTGGACCATGTCAAAGAACTACTAAAAGTATTCGACGTTTCGTCCACCATCGTAAAAGGCTTCTTTAGGAGCAAAGAAAAGAAACAATAAATGAAAAGAGGATTATGCAAAAGTGAAAGAATAAAAACGCCAATTTCAAAACATCAGAGCACGGTAACTCAGTATGTCCACCATACCAGAGGCGAAACTCTTCTGAATTGAAAATTGGTACAAAGGATAAGAAAGTTTAGACAGAACAGCACGGTAACTCAGTACGTCCACCATAACCAGAGGCGAAACTCTGAAGTAATCTGAAGGTCAGAGCTACATGGTGGATGTGACAACACATTCCAACCTATACCCTGTTCGTCCAAAAGATACAGTTAGGCCACTCCTCCTTAAAAAGACATGATCACACGATATCAATAAATAAATCAACGTTGCTCCATCCACCAAATTTTTTGGTGTATATGAAAAGGGGATTTTTAAATTTAACCAATAGAAATATTTAAATATCCCTCTTTGCTTGTGGGCGTGACCTAATGACATCTCTTTGGTAAACAGAGTATAGTTTCAATAATTTTTAGCGAGTAATCAAAGATGTATAGAGCTTTACATTATTATGCTGGAAAACAACACACTTACGAGCCAATTCTGGCCACTTTTCTTGAACTGCATCACTCATTATGGCAAGTTGTTGAACGTATACGTTTGAATTAATGGTTTGGTTTCTTAGTAAAAGTTTAAAGTGCAGAATTCCTTCAACTAAATGGTAAGATCGTTGCGCATTTTTCAGTGAAATATCAGCAGATTGAAGGGCAAACCAATTTTGACACTGCCTTCTTTTTAAGGTTTCATTCCAATATACGACAAATAATTTTTACTTCGTAATCCGCTTATTATATTGGAAGTTGACTGTATATACATAAATACGTATCTTTCTGTTTAAGTAGTTCAGAAATAGTTACGTACTGTTACGTGTTATCGGTGCGATAATTAAAACTTCGTGAGTTGTAAACATTTTATTTTAAATATATTTCGGAACGCAACGATTATGATTCACTTAACTATCCGACTGCCTAACCACCCGACTATCTCACTAACTACCTGACTGAAGTAAAGACGATCGCGTATTTATACCGTTCCGGTTTCTAGAACGTATCTCCGTACAAATAAGAATATTTTCTTTCATATTGTTCCGTGTTATCGTTTCAAAAACTAAAAATTCGTGAATTGTAAACACTTTATTTGAAACTTATTTCGGGACACTACAATTATGATTCACCTAAATATCAAACCATCTAACTATCTGACTACCTGACTATCTGACTAATTAACTAATTGACTAACCAACTGACTGACCGAGGAAAAGGCGACCACGTATTTATACCGTTCCGGTTTTCTAGAAGGATCTCCGTACAGATAAGATTATCGCTTGCGAAAACCTCTGCCGTATGACTCATTCTAGCGGCCTCTTCCCGTTAACAAATGTTTCTAGAGAGTTCCTTTCACAATCACTAATACAAATTTTATAACTACAGTTTGTTACATTACGATGTAACTTATATTACAATGGTCACGTGACAGTTCAAAGGTGGTTGTTCCAAAAATAATACGAAACACTTAATACAAATTTCATTCTTAATAAAAGCCATAATGAAAGCTCCTTCGTTAAAAAACTCATTGCCTTAAGAATTGCGTTATTTAAAAACTTCGTTAATGATGTCGTAGTTCTGCACCTTGTTTAATTGGCATAAGTTTGGAAAATTAATAAACTTTTGTTACAACACATTGTGTGAAGATGCAACTTTACAGATTCAGGGCGTAATTGTTCTTGTCGGCATACAAATGTTTGCTTCTTTCAAGGTTGTAAGGCTCAATTACTACAGATAAAAGCATATTCACGTAATAGCTGCGATAAACAATGAGAGAAGTAACCATTATTACATTGTGATGCCTCTTCGGGTAAAACGCATAAATAAGTTCGTCAGTTTACTGAATATTACAACGAAGGAGTGCCTTAAAGTCTAGATCATTGTAGATATTTTAAGCTAAAAATTTATTTTGTAAATTGGCATGTATAGATGTACATTTAATAGCGACACACCTTGGAGGAATAAAACGATGTCTCCAATCCTGTAGGGTTAGTAAAAAGGATACTAACCTTCGTATTTTAAATGGGACTTTTAGTAAAGAGGGGGGAGATCAAAGGAGCCGCGAGATTACTGCAACTAAAACAATTTAAAAAATGAGGCTTTGCCGGTTATAGGAATGTAGCCCTGGGATTTTAGCAAGATCGGTTGATTATATGCAACACAGTTACGAATTTGATCATTCCTTTGAAGTGGACTTACATAGCCACATTCACGCTCAATCAGTACCTGAAGAAAAACACAAATTATCCATCTGGTTTACAGATGGGTCAAAGACAACACGTGGAACCGAAGTGTGAATTTATGGCCCTAACTAGAGATCTCTAAAGCGTTACGAAAAACCCCAAATGTCTTTCAATCTGAAATACATATAGGCCGTTTTTAGAGTCACGCGGGTGGCACCCGTCACCCGCGCGCGGGTCGGTAGGATACATTTGTTTGCAGCGATGCACCCGCGTGCCGCCACCCGTTCCATTCTAAATAACTTGCTGCAAACAAATATATCCTACCTACCCGCGCGCGGGTGACGGGTGCTACCCGCGCGCGGGTGACGGGTGCTACCCGCGCGCGGGTGACGGGTGCTACCCGCGTGACTCTAAAAACGGCCATAATAGAACTCTGCGCCTACGAGTGCCTTCGAAGAATCCTGAAGAGAGCAAAGATCTACAGATGATTAATCGAGATCCCGAAATCATTCTGGAATGGGGTAGAAGGAATCTGGTCGACTCCAACGCTTCCAAAACTCAGGCCGCGTTTTTCTCTAAGAAAACATCAAGGGATAGTGCAACGAACATGCTAATTGACAGTAAAATGGGATGTAATCTGTCTATTTTAGGAGTGAATGCGAGCACTAACGATCACGTGCGTGCCATTGCCAAGTCTGCCTCTTAGAAGCTAGGCTTTCTTTTTAGAGCTAAAAAGTACTTCACATCGCACTACTCTACCTACACAAAGCTGAAGTTAGGCCAACACTAGTGGTAGTAGTAGTTCTCATATTTGGAGTCAGCCCCAAAGCACACTTTAGCTCTTTTGGATTCAATTCAAAGAAGAGCGATTCGCCTAATTAATGACGAGAGTTTGACCGATTCTTTCGAAACATTAGACCACAGGCGGATGGTTGGTGACTTATCTCTTTTTTACAAGTACTATCATGAAAGGTGCTTCCGGGAACTAATAGGATTGATCCCTCCAAGGGCAAGATTTTTGAGGCATACAAGACAGTTAGAGACAGCAAATTCCTGTGTGGTCCAGATTGACACAGTGAGGACTTCTGTCTGCGGACTCTTTTTTCTACAGAACTTTTAAGCTATGGAACTCTTTACTGAAAGGAAATTTTCCCAAGAATTAAAACCTATTCTTGTTTAAGAAGGAGGTTCATCGCCATCTATCCTTGTTTCTGCATCCTACTCGCAGTGCTTTGAAGGCATAATGGGGTTGCCCTTTGCGAGTGGATTAAACTTAAAAAAAATAAAAATACTTTTTTTAATTGAAATTAAAAAGCTTTGAATAATAATTCGTATGATGCTTATTTTTCTCTATCTTCTCATAAGACTGTGACTTAAGATACTGGTCATTTTCAATAAAATATATTCAGTAGTTCTGGAACCAACACCCAATATTCTGTAATTTATAGATATTCTGTTGCTTCTTCTTTTGTTACTACCTGTTCTCATTTTAGTTTAACACATATTAAGCTGGTTCTGCGCTAATAACATAATAAAGAAATCTAATTATTTTTTAAACGTATAAACTTTGTGTGAATATATGTTAGAATATGATTTTTATCATCACCATGTGAATTGTTGTATGTAATATTCCATGTAGCGTATAAATTCGTAAGGTCAATTATAATAACTATATGCTACGTAGAATATCACATACCAAGTTCCACATGGATAATTTTTCAATATTTATTCACATTAACTTTATACATACATGTAACAATTAATAAAATTTCTTTATTAATCTGTTTCTATAAAATGGTTATCAGGATTAGAATTAAGAATTCAAAATTGTTAAATCCTTAAACAAAACATGGATTCAGAAATTCATTTAAGTTAACAGCTTTTAGCTATCTTAATCATTACATTAAGGCGGTTTTCTCATCAGAGAGTCTTGCCACGCGAGTTACTCTGGATTTAGTATTCATTCAGTTAAGTGTATAATTTTAGAAAGTTATCGATCAAACGCTTAAAAGGCCCAAATTTGATTAGAGAGAGCAGCAAACAGTCTATTTAATTTCCGGTTCGTCTGGAGAAATTGGTTAACGCAAAATCCCCGAATTTGTGTCTCTTTAATCAATGGCTTCTTAATAAATTAGAGTTCGCCTGAGTGCAAATACATTTCCATCACTGAAAGGTGCTTGTCTTGTATGAATTATACAAACGACGATTTTGAGTTATATTTTGCCAATCGCTCTAAATGGCGTTTACGACAGTGCCTATAGTTGGTTTATTCTTATCCACTAAATGTTCAGTAGGTGCATTTTTGAAAAAAGAGTCCGTTCGTAAAGGGTAAATGTATTATGTATGCCCTGAGTCGAGCAAGATGCAGAAATGGCGATAAACTGCTATTTTAAATGCAAATAAGTGGCAATTCTGTAGAAGAAAAGTTCCTACATTTTATAATGTCCACCTGGAGGTCATAAGAAATTGTTGCCTCCGACTGTCCCGTTGGGATTGTTGCTCTTGGAGGATGCAAATAAATACATTCTTCTGCCAAAAGATATAGTTCACTCTGGTGAATATTTCCTTTATACACTATTCATTTAAGGTAGTTCAAGGAAGTAATCCTAGCAAAAGTTTTCAGAATGTTGGACTTCGCTGTACAGACGTAAGCGACAGACTGCCAACACTACCAGATCTTTAGCATAGACTGTACTCGTGGATACACAAATTTCCAAGACGTTTTGCAGTAGATTTTTGGATCGACAACACTGCACTGCTTTGCAAAACATTTACGTTGTGGGAACTGAAGCTAATGCCATCCAGAAGCAGTTACTACTATGTTGCCATTACTTCAAGATATTTCCCCAACAAGCGAAAAGAATCATCGAAATTCTGTGGGATGTATAACTTCGGATAGCGCAAAAACGGTACCGTTAGAAATCCTCATATTTACTATTTCTTTCGCAGTATTATTTTACATAATATATTACTATTTTGTAAATACTGTTACGGGCTTATCAGTTCCAATTGATTATTAAACACGTGCTGAATAATACCCACTTTATTATTAAACTTAACTCGGATTACCACAACTGAACAATTAAACTCACTACTAACTCTCTACTACACTAGCTCTAACTGACTTTGACTAACTAACTCGAGGGAAAGCTGACCGCCTCATATAGTTTTGGCTCCCGGGTTCTAGAATAATCTCGCAGATAAGGCTTATCGTTTGCCGAAATTTCTGGAACGCTTATCTGCCGTTTGTTTCGTTTTCTTACGCACTAAATTCTATTCTATCTATTTACATTGCGTTACAATACGTATAAAAAAGTTTGGCCTCAATAAATTAAAATTTCTTCAACTATACCTTAAATATTAATAGTCGCAATCGTTATTGAATATCTCGGCTTCGACCGTCACGGGTCTTTTAATTTTGCACACTTATAAATTACACTGTTAGTAACATATGGCAGAAATTAAAAGAAAATCTGTAGAAAAGTAATTGACCGGTGAATCACTTTAAATAAAAAATTTGCTTTTAAAATATTACAATCATTTCAATATTAGGACGCGCTTCCTTCATAAGCAAATTGTAGAAACCACAGAAAAAGCTGAAACATAAATAGAACGAGTTAAAGAAAATTAAATAAAACTCAATTTAACGCTTAAAGAATAAGGCAATCATTGGACCTGGGACAAATTAAAGTTAATCATGTTTACAATCCCACAGGGCTGCAGATTGATTCAACAAACCGAGGAAGAAACCTTTTGATACAAAAGTTAAGGAACTGGCATTTGAAGTGTTCAGTGCCCGAAATTCTCCCGGGTGTTGAGAAATACTGTAGGATGGTCTGCAATCACGAAACATGTCATGATGTCCTGGAAGTTGTCTTGTCAACCTTCCTTGTTGTAATAGCGGGTCATTTCAAGGCGGCACGAACTAAGTTTTAAGACATTTGCTAACCAGGGACAGATGTTGTAACTTAATAAAACCGCCCTTGATCGTGTCTAGCTTAAGATATTACTGCCGTAATGCTTTACTAGATTTGAAAAGGATTTGTAAAAGCCTAAAATATAATTAAAATGTAACTAGGCTTATTTTTTCAAGTCTTATTATTTCGCATAGAATAAACTTAACTTGAGCACACCATGTTGGAGCCACATTTAATCCCTATATATCTGAAAATCTCAGCTTCAAATCAAAATTTTCTCAGATTAAAAATTTTAGGAATTATGGCAACTTAAAAATCAAAATTTTTACTTATTGTAGCAAAATGTAATTAAAAAAATTTCTATTAGTTATTGTTAAGTGTAAGGAACTCTCTGGAAATATTTGATAATGGGAGAATGAATTATACAGCAGATAAGCCCCAGACTTTTCCGCAAGCGATAATCTTATATGTACGGAGATCCGTTCCAAAAAACCGGAACGGTATAAATACCCTGTCGTCTTTCCCTCAGTCAGTAAGTTAATCAGATAGTCTGACAGTTAAGTGAATTATAACTGTAATGTTCCGAAATAAGTTTGAAATAAAGTGTTTATAATTCACGAAATTTTAACTTTCAAGCCGATAACACGCAACATTATCTTTTCAAAATATCGAGCGGAATTTTGGTTTTAATGTTGAAAGAATTCTTTAAGAATTTGTACGTTAAATCCAAATTAGTATGTATATTAATGTAATGAAAAAATTTTAAAATTAAAATCTATACTTAAAGAAAAATAGTGGAAGGTAAAATTTCTAATTATTTTCGAACTAAAAATCAAAATTTCGAGAAAACTTGAAATTTTGAAGTCGAAATCTTAAAGTTGACATAAAATATTCGAGTAAAAGTCTAAAATTTCCAATCTCCAGTTCAAATTTGATTTCATTTTTTAAATCAAAATTTCTAGTTAAAGTCGACTGATATTAAGATATCATAAGACTAATTTTTAGGAAAAATGTCAAAGTTTTGACATAACATTTCTATTTTTTTAACTTTGACATTGAAATTTAAATCAAGACAAGAATATAGACTTTGATAAAAAATCCTTCTCGTTTCAGGTTTAAACTGAAATTTTTATTTTTTCTTAAAGCGCTTTCTGCAACATCAAAATTTCGAGACTAAAGTAAATCCTTGAGATTAAGCCCAATCTTTGAAATTCAAAGTCGACAATTTCAGTTTAATGTTGAAATCGAAACATCAAAAACTTATTTGTAATATCGCAATTTGCAATGGATAAAACTTTAGAATAAAACTACTCAAATGTTCTTCCTTTTCTGCAACATTTCGAGTTAAATCAGAAATTAAGATTTAGACCTTAATATTCATAACTACGAAACTTTATTAATGAATTAAAAGGAACAGATATTCAAAAACAACACAATGTTTTGATAAATATTTGCTAACACCGGACCAGGTTTCACATTACTGCATCATCTTTTAATAGTTCAATAGTTTAACAGTTATGAGTATTAAAAAATTTCACGAAATAAGGGTTGGACATGTCGATTAGACCCTAATTTCAAAATTTCGAGATTACAATGAAAATTTGGAAAAAACCCAATTTCAAAGTTTAAATATCAAATTTTCATTATATTTTTTTTTAATTTTGATAAAATTGATTTTTTTTTCGAATTTCTATATTGAAATACAAATCTTGTCCACTGAAACCAAAAAAGATGAAAAAACACAACAAAGGTTGCTGTAACAATTTTTGAAGATAACCAAGGACCAATTCGTTCCACCAAAATTTCTATATAAAAATATTTCATTTTATTAAGCGGATTAGTGTTCAAATTTCCAGAATAAACTAGACATTCCATGATGGCAGTTGAATTTTGTGATTGAAATCTTTGCCAGATATATTATTAGCATCCTTCATCAACACAGAAATGTTCATTGCTTGATAAGGATGCTTAGCACAGAAATGAGTCTTCAGAATTAAAGGATACGAAATAAAATTATCTTTCCATTCAATAAATTTGTGTAAACAATTTAATTAGTGATATAGATGTGGTCAGTCCAGTTTTTAATTGTATATTGTTTAACCTCTTGTTTAATTTAAAACGCCAAAGAAGTTCTGCTATCTTTATTTTTGTATTTATATTAACAACATTTTAAATACTATCAGCAATAATGCTTCGGCAGTTTCTTTGAAGATTACTCTTTCAACAATATAAATTTAATTTTAAACAAATTAAAAATAAAATTTAACACTAGTTATCAAATGAAGCAACATATTTTTATAAGTGAATAGATTGAAATGTCTACAACCTATCATTTTACCAATCAAACCTTGAACGCTAATATTTAATAAAAATAAGATAAAAAAAAGAGTTGGTAAGGAGAAAGTACACAGCATACGTATTGTTGCGCGTAATCGTTTCGAAAATTAAAACTTCGTGAATTGTAATCACTTTATTTCAAACTTATTTCGTAACACTACAATTATAATTCACTTAACTATCAGATTATCTAACTAACTAACTAACTAACTAACTAACTAACTAACTAACTAACTAACTAACTAACTAACTAACTAACTAACTAACTAACTAACTAACTAACTAACTGACTGACTCACCAACCAACTGACTAACCAACTAATTGACTGAGAGAAAGAAGATCGCATATTTATACCCTTCCGGTTTTCTGGACGGATCTCCGTACAGATAAGATTATCGCTTGTGAAAACTTCTGGAGGGTTTATCTGGTGTATGATTCATTCTCGCGGCCCTTTCCCATTATCAAATGTTTCTAGAGAATTCCTTACACAATCACTAACACAAATTTTATAACTACAATTTGTTACAGTATGGTTGAACTTGAATTTGGAATTTCATCTCAAAATTTTAATTTCAAGAAAATTTTGAGGAAAAATTTGAAGGCTAAAATTTAGCCTTTACATTTCTAATTTTCTTTGAAACATTTTAGGTTTTAGCTAAGATTTTACTGAATTTCAAAATTTCAAAAAATCTCTAGGTTAGCGTTAGAATTTAAACCAAAAGTTCCAGATTTATCTTGACTAAGAATTCAAAATGTGGGTTTGTAGAAAATTCGATTCTAAAACGTGAAAATTGCAGTTTTTTGATGAAGATATTGGATATCGAATTTACGAGACGAAACAAGAAATTTAATATTTCGCGTTTCAGTTGAAAATTTCAATAAATAAAAACCAGTCTTCAAACCGGAACTGAAGCAAAGACCGAAAACCGAAAACGCCGTTATTTTTGTTGAACGAAAACCAAACTAAAATGGACTTCGAATTTTCGACCTTTTCCAAATATTTTGTTTTTTTTTTGGAATTCTGATCGTAATATCGAATTCTTAGGTTTGGGCTCTACTCTTTTTTACAAATTACGAGTTTTTTTTAACTTCGACTTCTCTCAATTTTAAATTTTTACTTAAATTGCTTTACTTTTTCCTAAAATATTTCAGGTTTTTTTAAATTTTTTTTTCAAAGTTATACACAAATAAAGTCCAGTTAAAATCCCATTATCTTAAAATTGTCAAAATATTTTCGAAATTTTGACTTTAAATTCGTTTCCACTTTAATTCAAAATGCTTCGAATTTTTTTTAATGTTTAGTTTTACTTTGAAATTTGGACTTGTAAATTGGACTCTTTTACTTTAAATTTGTCGTTTGAATATTTTTTCTGTAAATCACGCTTTTTTCCTAAAATTTGGGATATAATCTCCAAAGTGCTAGATTAAAGATTTCTTGATAGTAAAAATTTAATTTGGAATGTTAAAATAAATACATATATTTAAAAATAAATCGCCTGAAATTGAGTCGAAAAAATCGTAATTTGTCGCATTGAAAACCGGAACCGAATTGATACATTTTTTATTGCACTGGAACGAAAACCGAAATGAAAATATACTGTTGGAAGGTCTGAAACAAAGCCAAAATTTTGAGAAAAAACTGTAAATTTGGAAAATATTTTTTTTATTTTCTACTTTCAACAATGTTGAGATAATTAAAGAGCTTTAAAGCTTACACATTTTTAAGAGTTGAATCGAGAAATAAAATGAAATTTATAAATCAGAATTTTTCTAAAATTTTGAACTTAAAGGTCGACATTTGACGAAAAAGATTAATGAGTTTAAGCCTAAATTCCCTATTTATAGAAAAAGTCCAAATTTCCCAGATCTAACTTTATAAGGAAATGCTGGTTTTAACTGGAAATTTTTCAAAATGTGGTATTTTTGAGTATAACCTTAAAGTTGCAATAATAAAATCCGGAATATTTTAACAAGGAACTCTAACTTTCGAGTATAAAGTGGACACTTTAAAAAAAAAATCAATGTTTCAACTCGAGATTTAGTATTTCCATACACTTGAAACTAATATGAGATTAATTGAGTTAATTTTACATTTTTGGTTTCTTTTATCAATCTATCTGACCAAAAACAAGTAACATAAGCAGTACAGGATAATATTTTTTTTTCTGAAACGGTTTGAGAATGCCTATTAGAACATTTCACATTTTTTTTGAAGTTTTGACTTCGACATTAAAAATAACAAGATTTTAACGAAAATTTTGAAAAAAAAGTCGCTATTTTAACGAATTTTTAGAAAAATATAAAGAATTACATGTACTTGAAAAAGTTTAAGAAAGTGCAGAAATTTTAAGTGAAACTCACCCTGGAGAAAAAGTCCAGTTTGAAGATCAATCAAACTCGGGATTTCTAGACAAAATTTTGGGATTAAAGTCAAAATTATGAAAAAAGAAAATTAAAAAAATTTAGAAAGAAAAGACGAAATTTTGACTTCCAACCTCAAAATGTGGTCTATATTTTTAAAGCAAAAACGAAGTTTTAAGATAGTTCAGAAATGTTTTCATAGGTCACGCAAATGAAGCATAAAAATTACCGGGGGATGACAAAGACACTTTGAGAAACGCTGATGTAAAGAAAAACTTTTTAAATTATCAGTAATATATTGCCATGAAGAGATATTTAATTTGTGTCTGAAAAAAGTAATGTTCAAAATTGTAGTATGGAAATACCAACAAAGCAGTTTCGAGTTATTAGAGGAAAACGTTACGTTATGATGTATTACTCATTAAGCTAATTAATGTATTAATTTAAGTTAGTAGCTAAACAAGAAGGATTAGGATTTGGCATTTTTTGGGATATTGGGGATGATATTCAGTACCCATTTAAGGTCAAAACTAAAAAACATGTTTTTCGGCACTAATTTCCTTTAGTATTTCCACTCTACAATTGTCAATAAACATTTTTCTTGTTAATTGTGATTTTGACCTTTTAATGCCTTTTTAGAGCATTTTGCCTTTTTAATGCCTTTTTTAACCGTTTGTCTTTGTCTAATTTAACCTTTTTGTTCACCTTTTTACCTTAATTGATTGTGCTTAAAATCCGGTCTCTTCCGATAAAAAAAATAGTGATTGTCAAGGAAACGATTTCGTAGAAAATTGAATGACAATAAAAAATGTAATGAATTTATAAAAATTCCTTATTTTGAGTAATGTTGATTGGAATTTAATAAAAAAATAGTAGATACAATCCCTGACTTCGACAATTTACATCGTCGTCCGGGAATGTATTGCTTTTGCTGCGAGATACATAATATACTATTTATTCAAAGGCCCATAAATCATAAAAAATTGACAAAGAACACTTGTTCCGAGACCAAAAAAGATTAAAAACACAACAACAATTGATATGACGCGTTTCGATAGCCAAGCTATCATCTTCAGAGTGTTACTAATAATTAGTTTGGAGTTAGTATATCTCCGAAGATGATAACTTGGCTATCTAAACCCAACTGTTATTGTATTTTTCATATTTGTTGGTTTCAGAGAACAAGACCAATTTTTGAAGGTAACGAAGGACAAGTCCGTTCCACCAATAAATCATGATTATGCCCAGATATCTTACATGAAGTAGGGGCCAATATATTCTACTTTAAATGCACCTCATCAATCATCAATATAAAGATCGAAATTTTTGGTGGCCTTTAATGACTCAGAAACATAGGAGGCTGGTTTTTGTAAGGAAACGTCAACGACTAATGCAGCCAACGTCCTTCGTGGATCCAATGACATCTAATCCATCTAATCCATCTATTCTGCAGTAAAGGAAAGCACTAGTTTTTCCTGAAACGACCATTTCTCTCAAAAAGCGAGTTTTGTTTTTCGAGCTAAGAAAATACTTTATATCTCATGAGCTACTCACTCTGCAAAGCTTAAATTAAACTAACGTCGGCGCCTGTTTTTATGTCTACAGATCGGTTCCAAAAACCAAAACCCATTGAATTTCATTCAAAGAAGATCAATTCGTTTATTTGATGATAAAACTTTGACTGACGAAATCTCATCAGACGTTGGGCCACAGCAAATGATTGGCGGCTTGTTTCCCTTCCACAAGTTCCTACACGGAAGATATTCGCAAAAACTAACATGCTTGCTCCTGAGGAACTGGAACAAACCCCAGGAGCAACATTCTCAAAACATAAAAGAGAGTTTAAGACAGCAAAAGCAGTCCAATTCGACATAGTGAGAATATACCAAATTGTAGAATTCATTGCAGAGCAGAATTTTTTCCAAGAATTACCACTTATCCGCATTTTAGGTATATCCATTTATATCTCTTTATAGTCTAACTTACAGTACGTCAAGGGTATAAGAGTTTATCCTTCGCAGTGGATTGTATTTGATGAAAAATAAAATATTTTAATGAACAGGACAAATAGGTTTCAACATTTATCAATTTCAGGATTTGGAACTCAAAGACCAGCTTTGATCTTACTGGATCTCGTTAGTTTGGCATACCTAACCCGAGTGCTGACAAATGCATATACTTACATATGAATTGATAAACTTTGTCCAGGTGATTCCTATCGGTCTGTGAAAGAAATTGTGAAACAGCTCAAACAAGCGCTTTCTAACTAAAATACCAGCTAGACTGCATACAGCCTTCTAAACATGTAATAGAGGTTAAAAAAATGTCAATTATGTAATAGCGGGTCATACATAATGCACAAACGAATCACATTAGAATGGAGTCTCTGATATTTCAGAGTGACCGTTTCTGCTAAGCGTCACTGGGTCAACCGTTGGTAATTAAGCCACCACTACTATAATATTGTATTATGGTAAAAGCTAAATCTAGACTTTTAAGGATTATTATATTGGCCAATATTTTTTTTTTTTGCTAAGGAATCTTTAAGATATAATTTATTTCGTTTTGTCCCCTTAAACGTAATTTATTTTAAATATGACGATATTTCTCTCTATATGAAAGGCCAAGTCTTCGGGTCCTTTGGAAACCTCTAATTAAAGTTTCGTGACGTCACTCTTAATATTGAAACATCCCGTGGTCGACGAGAATGCTTTCAGAATTATGTAAACTCAATATAGAGCACGCTTTTCAAGGGGTTGGAAGCATTAATCTTGCCATGGTTTACTCTCGCCAGCCTAGCGTCATTTAGACCCAACTAATTTCTCATGAAGGGCTCTAATCGCCGAGTAATTGAAATAAAATTAGCACCAAACTTGGACTCCTTGCAAAACATGTACAGTTGAACGTAACGAACTGAGGTCTGCGATAATTTCTTAATATTTAGATTTGACTGGTTGGGGACTTGCCCAAAGATATTTTTTTAGCATTTAAAGCCAAGTCTGGTATTAGAGTTTCTCCAGTTATATCTGGCAATCTGGTAGGCAAATAAGAGACAAAACAAACAATGATGTAAAGCATGAGGGAACAGCGAAATAAACGAGTTAAACGTATAAGCTAAACTGTAACTTAATTATTCGCATCGCTTTATTAACGTGTAAGATATGACTAGATAATAGGCAGCTGGGGTACAATTGTTGTCCCTCTACATTACAGTCGCGTCGCCAAAATAAAATATTCTGTAAGTAGTAGTATCTCCCTAAAGATAATAGCTTGGCTACCGAAACGCGTTTGTTGTGTTTTTTAATCTGTGTTGATTTCAGGGGACAAGATGTGTATTTCAATTTTTAAAGGTAACTAAAGACCAGTCCGTTCCACCAAAATAATAATAATAATAATAAGTACAACATGTCAATTTGCACAAAAGAAGTAAGTAGTATTTTTGTTCGAGAGTTCTGAAGATAAGCTCATATCGATAGAGGGTGTCAAAAAAAAGTTAATGTGAAATCGCGAACAAGACGAAATATTTTGGAAAAAAATGAATACAAGTATTAGAAAGTAGTTAATGCTACAGAGATATCTTCTCGATTTTTTTTAAGTTGTGTATTTTTACCAGCGAATCAATTTTACTTTTGTCACAAACGCTAATAATTCGGTATTGATCTAGGAAAAATGAACAGCTGCATGCACGCAGTACTTAAAATTAGGTCGAAGTTATTACATATGAAGGGGTTAAAGCCCTAATATGAAAGTGTATATTTTTTTCATTCTATGGATGTATGTCATACGCAAAATTATCTATGGACCCCACAATAACACTTTTTAGAAACTTTTAAACTTTCTCTTTCAGAATTTCTGTTTTCTAAAATCTACTTCAACTTTTCCGGAGGTTCGATTTTTGTAAAGATTTTAACTGCTTCCGTAATTTTGACTATTCCAAAATTTTCTTTAAGTTTCGGGTTTAAACATCAAAAATTTCTTTTATGAAATTTAAGTTTTCCTTGAAATAGACTTTAACGTTTACAGTGTACTAATTTAACTATTTTAAAAAAATATATTGTTAAATTGACATTGGTTGTAAATGGCATACAAAATTGAAGACTTTTCTCAAAATTTTTGGTTTAAGCTTATAATATTTTACCTAAAAATTCTGCTCAAAATTGCGACCTTTTCTAAGTTTGCATTTTTTTTTTAAATTTCGACCTTTTATTTTAAAATTTCGATCATTTTCTCGAAACTTCCAGTTTGTTTTTTAATGTTTACTTTATTATGTTTTAATATTCGGCTGAAACTCAAAATTTTGAGATTCAACTTTTTTTGAGCAATGTTTGATTTAAATTCTAAAATGTTCTATAAATTACGTCATTTTTTTCTGCAACATTTAGATTATTTTAGGAAAAATTTGTTTACTTTTTGAAATTTTTATTTAATTTAATTTTGATTTATTGTATTTTTATTTTTTTATTCATTAATTTTTAATTTCGAGTTAAATCTCTTATTTTTTACTTTAAAACTTGACTTTATAATCAAAATTTCCTTTTTTGGAAAGATTTTTACTTTAATTTTGATATTTAATTTGATTTAGGGAGGTTTACAAGTACGTAGGTAAACTTTCAATTTTCCCCCTTTTTTTAATAGATTTTCAGTTTAAATTAAAATGTTTTATTTTCGACTTTTTGGCTTTATTCTTCGTGACAAATTTTTATTGCTTGAAAACATTGTGTTTATTAATTTTATTTAACATTTCTACATAACTCAAAAAATATTTTAGAATATTGTCAACTTTCTTTATTAAAAATTTAAATATTTCCAAATTGGGTCGCAGAAAGGTTAAATAAAATTAATAAATATTTTGGCTTTAATTTCGAAAATGTTATTGTATCTAAAATACGAGGTATGTTCAAAAAGTAAGGTGATTTATGAAAAAATATTTATTTATTCATCAACATTTATACTGTCCCCTTCAAAGTAGTTCCCCTCAGATACAATGTACTTGTGCCAACGCTTTTTCCAATCTTCAAACCACTTCTCATAAGCACTTTTTTGTATAGCCTTGAGTTCCTCTAGCGATGCAGTTTTTGTAAATCGTAGCAAATCTCCGTTCTTTCATAGGTCTTTTAAGTTCTGGGAACAGGAAAAATTTCAATGCGCCAAATCTTGTAAATATGGTGGCTGAGGCATGATTGTCGTGTTGTTTTTGGTTAAATAACCTCTCACAAGCAACGATGAATGAGCAGGTGCATTATCATGATGCAAAAGCCATAAATTATTTTTCCACAATTTCGGAAGTTTTATTCGTATTGCTTCTCGCAAACGGCGCATAACTTCAAGGTAATATTGATCGTACGACCTTGAGGTAAAAACTCCTAAAGCACTACGCCATGGTAGTAAAAAAAAGTGAGAAAAACTTTGACATTTGATCGGACTTGGCGTGCTTCTTTCGATCTTGGCTCCCCTGGGTGCTTCCGTTGGGAAGATTGGGCTCTGGTTTCGACATCATAGCCATATACCCATGATTCGTCACCAGTTATGACCCTTTTGAGCAAATCAGGATCATCACTGACGTCATTCAAGAGCTCCTACGCGACGCTTATGCGACGGTTCTTCTGATAAAAATTCAAAAGTTTCGGAGCAAACTTCGCTGACATACGTCTCATGCTCAAAACATCCGAAATAATTGCATGACACGAGCCGATTGATATGATAACATCCTTAGCAATTTCTCTTATAATAATTCCACAATTTTAAAAAAACAATTTTATTCACAGCTTCGACGATATCTTCTGTTGTTAATGTGCTGGGGCGTCCAGAGCGAAGTTCGTCGTCGGTTTCTTTTCGGCCATCTTGGAAGAGTTTGTACCACTTGTAAACATTTTTTTTTACTTAGAGCAGACTCACCGGACGCCACTGTCAACATTTTAAGTATCTTAAAGCACTTGATTCCCCTTTTCACACAAAGTTTGATGCAAATCCTTTACTCCATTTTTATAATAATAGGAAATTGCCGAGCATAACAAAATACCTTTAACCTTTTTATCTGTCAAAACTAACTATGCTATGTACCTAACACTGTGAACATGTGTTCGGGACATGTGTACCAACAAATCAACAACAAAAAATCGATAATCGAATGTACGTTGCCCGCGAAACTTAAAAAGTCACTTTACTTTTTGAACAGACCTCGTACATTTAACAACTGTAAACGTTTTATATTTTTGACTTTTCCGCAAATTGATTGTTTTTTTTTCTGGATTTAAACTAAAATGTTTAAGCTTTTTTCAGCCATTATGACTTTAACTCGAAAATTATGTTACAAAATTTTTCGAAGTATTACCTTCATGCAGGTCTAACGTTTTTATTTTGCAGTCAAAATTTCTTTTAACTCGAAATTTTTTTATAAATTTTGTATTATTTTGCTGTAAACTTCGAACCTTTCCTGAAAACTCTAACTAATTATTTGAGTTCTTTAGTTTTTTCAAAATTTTTGCTTTTCAATTTCAGCTTTTAACTTCAAATTGCGAATTTTTCGTGAAATTTTAATTTGTTTATAAAATAGTCTACCAATTTCCATTTTTTTCTTTTTTGAAAGTAAAAATGTGATCTGATTATTCTTTTTTATTTTGTAAATTGTTTTCGTTAAATCTTTTTCCTTCAAAATATTAAATATCTTGTTAAACTCAAAATTTTAATTACTTTTTCTAAAACATGGTAATCTTCTGATTTTTTTTTAATAAATTTTGATTTTTTTGTCATTCACTCTACGTTCTAAAAGTCATTTTTTTCATTCTACAATTTTTACTTTCAACTCAATATTTGTATCTTTAATTCAAAGATTTTATTAAAATACAAATCTTGTTCCCTGAAACCAAGAAAGTTAAAAAAACACAACAAATGTTGTTCTAACACGTTTCGATAGCCAAGCTACCATCTTCAGAGAGTTACTGGACCAGTCCGTTCCACCAAAAATAAAACAAAGATTCCATTACAAAAAATAAAAAAATACGAATTTATGCATTTCAACTCGGAATGTTACCTTTCATCTCGAAATTTCAACTTTACATTTAAAATTTAGAGAGTTGACTTGAAACTTATGGTATAAAATTGAAAATTTAATATGGAAGTTCAAAATCTTTCCTACTTTAGAGTAAAAAAATTTGTAATTTCTAAAAAAATTGAGAAAACAAAATTTCAATTTAAAACTTCAAGATTAAAGTTGAATTTTGATTTGTGTAAATTTCGATTTTTCAAAACCCAGATATTTGAACCTCAACCAGTATCTATCTATCAATTTTGAAATCAAACAAAAAAAAAAGAATAAAAATATAAACTGAGATATTAACTTTTTTTTGAAATTCCAGTCGTTCGTAGAAGTGAACAACGATTTCATTTTCTTATTACTTATTTTCAAATTTAATCTCAACAACATTTATATTTAACATTTGATCATAACTCTTAGATTAATATTTATCTTTCTTTCCATTTCAAATGTTCAATTTTTCTCAACAATAATTACTGGTCAACACTGATTTTCTTACACGAACTCTGGTAGATAATTGTGTTTGGACTACCTACCCCCATCGTATACCCGTACTTATTTTTTTTTCCATCACTCCCAGTTTTCTTGGGACAAGGTAAATTTATTTTTAGAAATGTAGTCTTCCTTAATAAGTATTCGTTTGTATTTAAGTCCATATATTATTTCATCTTAAAAAATTTTATCACAAATAAAACATAATATCATGATCATATTAATTCTTTATTTAAAGTATTTTTTATCGTTAAAATTTGGGTACTTTTTATGTGAATGGAACACCAGGGATCAAAAAAATCACAATTGGAAAAAAGTTTGTATTACACGTGGATCTTTGATTTGTAAATAGAAAACTGTAAAGCATTTACACTTGTAAAACTCTCTGCTATATTTCTACTACCACTTCATATCAAATTATTTACCACAAATTTTGTAGAGGGGATGGGACCCAATAAAAATGGATTTTTATATTTCAAAGAGAAATTCCCCAGAATGAGTGAAACAGTAGTAGTAGTAAAACCTCAAATTAAGAAAATTAATAAAACACTCGTTATTAAAGAAAAATTAAATGTTTTGAAAAAATCAGCATGAAGATGCTTCAAAAATGTAATTGGAAATTTTCTGATTTACCATAAGAGTGACATCTAAAGATATTTGGTTAAAAAACTTAGTATATATAGTAGTATAGTATATAGTATAAAACATTGACTTGCAATATGGGGATTAGGATTTATTTTTTAGACACATATCTTGATTTCATTCCTATGCATTAGGGGGCTCTGGGGGGCTCTAAGAGATAAGAACTGATAAAAATTTCATGCGGACATTCAATGATGAAAAAACTTTATCACGACAGTATAAACTCAAGGGTGTTGACTGGCTACTACTTTTTGATCAAGAGGGGCCAATTAAAAGCTAAATAATCTGGAAAAACAAAGATTATATGTTGCTAATGTTCATTTCTTTATGTTATATTTCTGGAGATCCATCATTTTTTAAACATTTAATAAACAAATGTCGTGGGTGATGAAAATTTCAAAACTGCTTATTTTAAATGACAACAACTAACAGTATTAAAAATCACAAAAGAAGTTCATGTGACAATTTTGTTCAATTTTGTATTTTCTCAAAATTTCAACTGTTTAAAAATTAAAATACAAATCTTGTCCCCTGAAACCAATAAAGATTAGAAAACACAACAAAGATTGCCCTAACAGGTTTCGATAGCCAAGCTATCATCTTCAGAGAGGTACCAACTCTTTTTATTGAAATTTAAACCGCAAAGAGCAATTTTCATTTTAAATTTGAAATTTAATTTGGCAAGGTTTTTTTTCATATATAATTGTGTATTCACATTTTACGAAGATTTTTAACTAATTTAGCGTCTCTTGGTAGAATTTGGCATGTTTTTTTTAATGTTTTGGAGGCATGGCATTTGTAATTAACTCGTAGTTTCAATTCAATCAATAATGCCGTGAAAGCTCGAAAAAGGATATTTTTGCGTCGATTAGCTCCTTTGAAAAATTAACGAAGAGGGTCGCGAGTTCACCGAAAATAGGGAACAGGACGAAATAAAATTAATTATTGCTAGCAGCCAGCTTTACTAGAGTGGGTATGAGTACGTATTTCAGATGGAGCCTTGCTCAGTAGAGAGGTAATCGACGCTTTAACTAATTGTTCGGGGTAACGAAATTAGTACAATTAAAGTTTAATTTTTTATTATACTTTTGGGTGTAATTTTGGATTAATCAATTTTGTAGTTTGTCCTGTATTGTTTGATAAAAGTAGGTGAATATTTATTAGATATGAATCGATATTTTAAACAATTTATTATTTCTTGCTTTATAATATTTAGGCGCCTTGAATTGTTATTATTACATATTTTGGTAGCTCTGTTGTTAACACTTATGATATAACTTTCTTTTATATTGTATTGCATTTTTTGCTATAATTTTTTCTTAGATATAGATTTTTTTAATAACTACAAAATATCGAATTTCTTGCTATTATTCAAGGAATTTAATTTCTTTAAACGATTTGCAAATAATTTCGTAAAAAAGTAGGTCATAGATAACGAACGTTATCTACGATTTACTTTTTTATTTTATGAAGTTATTTGATATCGATGAAAAAAATTAAATTACTTAAATGGTAGCAAAATTCTATATAAAAAAAATCTATAAGAAAAAATATAGCAAAAATTTGATACAATATAAAAAATCGAATTACATAATTCTGTTAACAGAGCTATCAGAATATGTAATAATAAATAAATTCAAGGAAATATTATTTCGTATCAAATAATATTGAATATAAGAATTATGCCTTACTTGTGATAAAAGCTAAGAAAACAGTGGCAAGACTTCATTTATCTGCATTTTTAGTGGATCAACACTAAGCAAACCATAAAATGAACAATCGATTTATGAACGTCAGCTACAGCGCACAAAACGGCACCCAGTGAGAACAAAATCTTACATAAAAATTACCTCTAATATTTTCAATTTCACGGATCTTTTGTCGACTTGATACCGAAAATTGATACAATATTCTTTCATATTCGAATTTCAGCGCTAAAAGCGTTCTACTGAAAATCTAATCTTTATCGCCAGTAGGTGAGAAATTTCCAATTTGTATATTCTACGTTTCCTTGAAATATTGTTTTCATTGCATCGTAATAGACGTTACCTGAATAGCATTTGACTTAAGACGATAAATGTTTAGCCAAATACGAAAACAAGAATGAAAATATCTAGAACTTACGCTGATATAATGCATTATTGACACAAATGTGACAAATGTGAAACGAATTGTGGAAAAAAATTGCCACCACTACTGGTTATATTTTAAGTTTATAAAGACAAATTGCATGGGGGCTTTGGGATTTATCGCAAGTTATGAAATTTAGAAGAATAAATAATCCAGCTGGAAAAATTGTGTCCCCAATTTATAAAAAAACAATGAAATAACGAATGTGAACACTTTGTTAGAGTAAAGAATACAGAATACACTACAATTTTTAATAATGTTTTTCAAAAAATAAATAATTGATTCTGTTTGAAAATGGAAAATTCATTAAATAAGTTGGATAAGGAAGAGTTTAGACTTCATTTATTCTATTCAAAGGTAAGAAAAATACATTTTTTTAAAGCAAAAATCAAGATTTGGAACAACGTAAGGCATTAAATCTCGGCAATAATTATGAATATTTTGTCGTAATTAAATTACCATTTAGTAAAGAATAATTTACCTAATCATTTTCTAAGTAAAAAATACATTTCATTGATTTCGGCCCGCAAAAATCTAAAAATAACAAAATTTAAAATTACTATTATGATTTCAAAAATTTTAAAATTGATATATTAAAAAAACGTTGAAGTGTTAAGAGAATTTGAAAATAAATTATTGTGAAAAACGAAATAAATATTGTAGCGAAATGTAAATTATAGAATTTAGTAAGTAAGAACATGTTCTAGAAAGATCTAATAAGGGGAAAGCGGCCGCGATAACGAAGCAAATGGCAGATAAGCGTTCCAGAAATTTCGGCAAACGATAAGCCTTATCTGCGGGATTGTTCTAGAACCTGGGAGCCAAAACTTTATAGGGCGGTCGCCCTTCCCTCGAGAGATGTAGTTAGTTAGTTAGGGTCAGTCAGTGTAATTAGTGAGTTAGTAGTTAAAAGTAAATAAGTGAATTCATTATTCAGTTGTAGTATTCCGAGTTTAGTTTGGTAATAAAGTAGGTATTATTCAATTTACGTGTTAATAATCAATTCGAACCGATAACCCCGTAACAATATTTTTGCATTTAAAAAAATTATTCAGAATTTAATAATTATCAAAGTAAATATTTTAAATTCAAAATAAAAAATATTTCGAAGTTGAAATGGAAGCAACGACAAATATTTTGAAACAAAATTAAAAATATTTGAATGTGATAAGAAATGCTGTATACAGTGCTAGTCTGTAACTTGGAATAAATTTAGTAAATCAAAGATAGTTTTTTTTTCGGAAATATGCTTGGACATTTCGATTAATATTTTAAGTTGTACTCTTTTTGTTGTAGGAAAATTTTATACAGAATGTCCTAAATTTAAGACATGACGTCATCGACAATTTTTTTAAATAGCAACCTTATTTTATTCTTTACAATTCTTAGAGGGTTCATCAACTTACACATGCATACCAAATTTCAATTTTTTATTCTTTGTCATTCAGAAGACATTTACTTCAGTAAATAATTCGAAAAATTAGGAAATCTGATTCAATTCAGTACAATTTTTATAAAGTTTAAAAATCGCGAATCAGAAAATATTCATTTGACATTTTTTGTCAAACTGGGTTGACGTCTTATCACAATCTTATAAAAAAAGTTAATAAAAACAAATAAGAATAATAGTATTGTATTGATTGAAGAGGTTAGTAGTTTGTCATTTAGTGAGAAACACTATCTATTTAAAAATCGACCAAAATGACGTACTTAACTCAAACTCACAAGATTGAAATTTTAAAAATGATTGGCTACGGAGATAGAACAAGAAAGAACACAAAATGAAGTTATTCGTTTATTCAGAGAGAAGTATCCTGATTTACCACCCATATCGCAAAGTACCTACCATAAGCAAGATTGAAAAACAGTTTCGTAAAAATGGACATTTAAGATAAACAAGTAATCTCCGTCAGAATGCGCTTAATGAAGATGGCAAAATTATTGTACTTCTCTCTGTCCAAGAAAATCCTCATGTCCCCACTAGTTAGATAGATAGGAAACTTGAAATTAGCCAGTCTTTAGTTGCAAGAATTCTAAAAATACAAAAATTTCATCCCTATAAAATGACAATCTTCCAGGAACTCTTAGAAAACGATCCGGATAGAAGACTCCAGTTTTGCGAACAAAGGATGGATCTGCTGGACAGAAATGTTCTAAGCATAGAAAATATCCTGTTTTTAGATGAATCAACGTTTATGTTCCATGGTGAGCTAAATCGTCAAAACTGTCGTTACTGGACAGACAACAACCCACACTGGATGAGGGAAGGCCACACTCAACATCCAGAGAAAGTCAACGTGTGGGCAGGGATTGTTGGTGATCGAGTTATAGGACCAATTTTCTTTCAAGAAGATCTTGATGGGGCAGGATATTTAGAATTCTCGCAAGAAGAGCTAATTCCTGATTTAGCTATTTTGTTTTCTGATCCGGTCGAAGTTGATGTCCCGAATAGAAACATCTGGTTTCAACGAGATCCTCCTCATTTTACAAGACCTTTCCGTGAGTATCTGGATGATGTATTTCCCCAGGCAGATGAATTAGTAGAAGAGGACCGTTTCAATGGCGATCCAGGTCTCCGGACTTAACACCTATGGACTATTTCTTATAAGAGTATTTGAAGAGCAAAGTTTTCAAGACCAAACCTGCAAATATTGAGGAGTTGAAAGGACGAATAAGACAGGAGTGTAGACTAATTTCCCCCGAACTAATTGGAAAAGTTCAAAACGAGTTTCAGTTCCGTTTAGGATATTATCCGCTAGTAAATGGACAACATTTTAAACATTTATTGAAGAAAGATTATTAAGTTGAATCAGATTCCTTGAATTTGCATATTAGTTAATATTTGTCAAATATCTTTTAATTTTTTTTTTTTTTTGGTGGAACGGACTGGTCCTTGGTTATCTTCAAAAATTGAAATACAGAACTTGTCCCCTGACACCAAGAAAGATTAAAAAACACAGTTTCTCTATGAAGATGACAGCTTTGCTGTCGAAACGCTTTAAAGCAATCTTTGTTGTGTTTTTTAATCTTTCTTAGTTTCAGGGGACAAGTTCTGTATTTCAATCTATCTTTTAAATGACAAAAAATAAAAAATTGAAATTTAATACGCATGTGTAACTTGATATATCCTTTAAGAATAGTCATAGTGTTGCTATTTAAAAAAATTATCGATGACGTCATATTTTTAATTTGGGACATTCTGTATAAAATTTTCCTTCATTAAATTAAAATATTCATTGACTTGTCCGAGCATATATCCGAAAAAAAAAACTCTCTTTGATTTACTGAATTTATTCTAAGTTACAGACTAGCACTCTATAGAGGTTTCTGCACAAGGAATCTTCATTCCTGAATGTCTTCCATGAATGTACTTGACATATTTAGTTAATAACTGTATTTGTGATTTTAGTAATGCTATGAAAAATATCTCTCAACAATCTTACTCAAGTCTAGACGTGATTATTTTAAATGTCGTTCTACACCTTCACTCAGCCACTTTAATTATACATTTCAGAATGAAACAACCAACTCGATAAACTTGTAAGTTAAGAAAGTAGCGACTAGGATAAAGCATTGTTGTGTTTTAGACTAATTACAAGACACAATGTATTTACACACCGCTTATTGATATTGCATTTCAGTTGCTGCACAATGAAGTCATGATGAAAGTAACTCTGGCGGCACATCTTATATGCCTTGTTGCAGTTTACTACAAAATTTTATAAAAGCTTTGTGTAATACAACCAAATATTGATCTGCAAAGTGCATAGATAACGAAAGCAACTAGAGTTCAGTTGCAAAACTGCAATTTCTCTTCCACTAGTTGAGTAAATCATATGATTCTGTTATGAAATTTAAGTTCAAGCTACAACTTTTTTTTGACAATGCAATGCAACATTAGAGTATTATGAGATGTCTAATACTTGATTAATAGTGTAGCGAAATGTATATTATAAAATTTAGTACGTAAGAAAATTTTCTAGAAAAATCTGATGAGGGAAAAGCGGCCGCGATAACGATGCAAACGGCAGATAAGCGTTCCAGAAATTTCGGCACAAGGTTAGTCTTATCTGCGGGATTTTTCTAGAACCTGGGAGCCAAAACTATATAAGGCGATCGCCTTTCCCTCGACTCAGATAGTTAGAGTCAGTCAGTGTAATTAGCCAGTTAGTAGTTTAAAGTCAAAAAGTGAGTTAATTATTCAGTTGTAATATTCCGAGTTTAATTTGAAAATAAAGTGGGTATTATTTAGCTAGTGTTTAATAATCATTTCAAACCGATAAGCCGGTAACAATATTTTCGGAAAATCATTTAAAATGGTTGCCGTTTTGTGAATCTATGAAAGAAACATGTGATGCCGATAGAACCTTTTAAAATCATGTGTTTACCGAGAATCATTCAAGGACTGCATAACTAAAGGATTTGATCCCGGGATCCTGATTTTCGGGATCCAGGGATCCCGACAAATTTTTAATACCGAAATTTTCAAAAATAAGTTTTTTCGATCCCGGGATTTTCGAGATTTACATCATTTTAAAAAAGTTGTAAAATAGACTGCACTTATCGAAACGCCCAGTATCAATGTTTTCAACAAAATTACTTATCTATCATTTTAATACAAAATAGAAGTTTTACTTCAAACAAGGACCACTCCTATAAGATTGCTATGCTTGTTTGAAATAAAATTCTTGTATATTGAACTAAGATATGATAAGACACCGGACGCGTTGTTATTTCTCAGACTAAGGGAGAGCAAAGGGGTCAATAGAGTGTGACATCATATGACAAGGGCGAGACGAATCATAAGCTTCGTGACGTCACGAGTTTTTTTAAAGAATTTCACCCTTTTAAAAGTTTCTAATATTTTCGAATATTTCGTCTTTTCTAAAAATTCTGATTTTTTCTATGAAACTGATTAACTAAATATCGTATTATGCATTTGTCAACTTACAAAAGAAGTGAAACAAGACGTTATACTTCAACTGCCACCAGCTGTTATGTTGGTTATGAAAATTGTTTTAAATCTATTGAAATGATTGCATACTGCATTTTGGATGCAGTGTGTAGACAAAACTAGTGCATTGTTGGAAGTAAACAGTAGAGCCATTTACATCCACGTTATTTTGTACCACAACAGTTAACAGCTTTTGGTGGAACGGACTGGTCCTTGGTTATCTTCAAAAATTGAAATACAAATCTTGTCCCTCGAAACCAAGAAAGTATTTCGAGTATCGGGCGAGACGAGTGATAAGCTTCGTGACGTCACAAAGTTCCTAATTTTTTTTGAAGAATTTCACCATTTTAAAAGTTTCGAATATTTTCTTTTTTTTGGGAGAACGGACTGGTCCTTGGTTATCTTCAAAAATTGAAATACAGAACTTGTCCCTTGAACCAAGAAAGATTAAAAAAATACAACAAACGCGTTTTGACAGGCAAGCTGTCATCTTCAGAGAAAGAGAGAGAGAGAGAGTATTTTTTTATTTTTTGGTATGGAATCTTTGTTTTATTTTTGGTGAAACAGACTGGTCCAGTATCTCTCTGAAGATGACAGCTTGGCTGTCGAAACGCGTTAGAGCAACGTTTGTTGTGTTTTTTAATCTTTCTTGGTTTCAGGGGATAAGTTCTGTATTTTAATTTTCGAATATTTTCGAAAATTTCGTCTTTCCTAAAAATTTTGATTTTTTGTTGTTGGTGGAACGGACTGGTCCTTGGTTATCTTCAAAAATTGAAATACAAATCTTGACCCCTGAAACCAAGAAAGTATCTGTCTCAAGATGATAGCTTGGCTATCGAAACGCGTTAGAGCAACCTTTGTTGTGTTTTTTAATCTTTCTTGGTTTCAGGGAACAAGATTTGTATTTCAATTTTTTGATTTTTTGAAAATTTAGGTTTCAATTTCAATATTTTATTAACAAATTTGATTTTTGAAATAATTGACAATTTCTGATATAATTTCAACATGTTTTTTTTGAAAATTTATTCATTTCCCTATTATAATCTTTTCTCGAAATTTAAACATTTTATGAATATCAACTCCTTCTGAAAAGTTTACTATTTTCAAAATTACGATCCTATTCTGAAAACTGACTTATTGGAAAACATTTCCAATATTTTTAAAATTTCACATTTTTTGAAAATTTTGACTTTTCAGTTTTGATTGTTTTTCGAAAATTTATACCTTTTTGAAAATGTTCAATTTTTCTAACCTATCGTTATACGTTCAGACACTCCGCTGTTTGAAAATTCTAATTTTTTTGAAAGATGTCAAGTTTTTGTAAGCTGGATCTTTTTCAAAATTTAAACTATTAAAATTTTTAAACTCTTCAAATGTTTACCTTTTTCTAAATTTAAAATTTTTTGAAAATTTCCATGTTTTTTTAATTACAAAAATGTTAACTTTGTTAGTTTTCAGCTACTATTTTTAAAATTTTTAAGTTTTTTCACACATTTTGTTTGAAAATTTGGAGTATCTTCAAAATTTCATTATTTTTTGAGAATTTCGATTATTTTACATCGGGAAATTTTTTTAACGTCGAATTCTTTTAAAATTTTTGACCATTTTTTGGAAAATTTCATCATTTTAAAGATATTTTAAAAATGTCGACAATTTCATTTTAAACTAATGACTATTTTTCAAAATTTCAAATGTGTTTCAAAATTTCCATTCTAAAATATTTCGAAAATTTTCAATTTTTTAATAAATGTTCTACTTTTTTTTTAAATGTCAATTATCCAATATTTTGATTTTTTCGAAATTGTAACATCAAAATTTAATTGATTTTTGACAATTTGAACTTTTCTGATAATTTTAGATTTTCTTTAATAGGAAGGCGATTTATTTTGGAAATTTGACCGAACATTTTTCAATTTTTTAAAATCTTTATTTTTGAAATCTTATTCCACTAATTTCCAAGAGTTTAATTTTATTGAAAATCACAAATTTTTTGGAAAAATTTCTCCATTTCTTCAAATGTTCAAATTTTTAAAATGTCAAGTGTTGAAATTTGTTTTCGGAATTTCGATTATTTTTTAATAATCTTGGAAATTTTAACTTTCTGTGATAATTTTAACATTTTCGAAAATTACGGTATTGTCTAAAATTTCACATATTTTTGAAAATTCATTTTAACTTTTTTTGTTGAAAATTTCAATTTGACCTCTTGATGTTTTTAAATTTTAGCCTTTTTTTTTGAAAATTGCGAATTATTTTCTAAAATTTCGACTTTTTCAAAAATTTCGTTTTTTTTTTAAATCCCAACATCTTCCATTTCCAGTTTAAATTCAAAGTGTAGACCATTTTTAAAAAATGCTATTTAAAAACTTAAATTATTTTAACAAATTTTTGATCTTTGTCAAAATTTGTAGCTAAAAGAAAACTATTTTAGGTTCAATTTTTTAAACTTCAAAATTCTAGTATTTTTTCAATAAATATCAATTTATCGAAAAATTTTCGTCTTTTCCTAAAAGTTTTGTAAACTTTTGTAGAAAACAACGGTAATATGAAACTTGAAAGTTTAAATTTGAAATTTCAACTTTTTTCTAAATTACGAATATTTTGAAAATTTCGCCAATTTTTTAAATTTTAGAATTTTTGAAATGCTTGATTTCTTCTGTTCTTCTGTTTTTTAAAAGCTCAGTTTTTTCTGGAAATATTAACGTCCTATGAAAATTTTGACACTTTTTAAAATACTGACGCCGTTTTTTTGAAAAAATTGACTTTTTGAAGAATTCCGTTTGTTTTAATTTTGACTTTTTCCATAATTTCGAACTTTTTGAAAATTTCGCTTTATCTTCAATTGTTTAATTTTTTTCGTAAATCTCGATTATTTCGAAATTTCGACATTTTTCAGAATTTAAGATTGCTCCTCTTTTTAAAAATTTTGACTCTTAAATTTTGCCTTGTTCAAATTTTCGTTTGTTTTTGAAAATTTTTTTTCAATATTTAGTCTTTCAAAAAATTCGGCGATTAGTTTTTTTAATTCAGATTTTCTTTCAAATCTGAAAATTGGAAAATCAGTAGCACTGTGTTGGTAAACTTTTGTAGGGTTGATTTGCCTTTTTTTAAAAAGGTCAGAAAAGATTTATTTTTGTCCATTCTCTGTCATCCGAATATGTGATTAAAATGATATTATAATTAAGACACACATAACTACTGTAACAAACTGTAATGTTGAAATATTTATTAGTAATGTGTATGGGCAGGACCGCTGGAAGAGGGGGACCTGTTCTCTATGGGGGCCCGATAAGCCGTTGACGTGTTGGTAGTTCCTGAATTACAAAAATGTTGAAACATTCTTCTTCTCGAAAGTGAGGGTTAAAAAGCAAGCTTTTTTATAAACCGAAGTGCTCTCTTTCTGAAAATCCCATGGTTTAATTTTGAACTTAAGAATTCTTCTAAATTTCGACTCTTTTTTGAACCTTTTCAGCTTAAGTTTAAAAAATATTCATTTTAAATATGCCAGCTAAAAATTCGTAATTTAAAACGTCGAATTATTCGTCGAAATTTTCAGAAAGCGAATTTTTCAAAAAATCAAAAATTCTAAGATTGAAGAAAAAATCAAAATCTTGAATAAAGGTCGGAATTTCCGAATAAAAATCAAAAAATACTTTTTAAGTGCCAGCTTTGAATTTGCAATTTGAAAGATAAGATTCTTTAAAAAATTGAAAAATTTTCAGGGGACATTAAAAAAAACAAAATTTTGAAAAAGATCAAAATTTGAAAAATGTCGAAACCTCGGGAAAAAGTCAATATTGTGATAATAAAATATCTAAATTCTCAGAAAACGTGAAGATTCTGAAAAAAAATTGAAAAAATTTCGAAATTTTCAAAAACAAAGTAGAATTTTTATAAAAGGAGTCAAATTTACATAAAAGTCGTCACTTCGAAAAAAGTCGATATTTCTAGAAAAAAATTGGGAGTCAAAACTTTGAGAAATAGTCAAAATTTTGAATAAACGTCAACATTTTAATAATGAGACCTTTCTTTATGTTTTTCTGAATTTCCAAATTTTCTGAAAATTTTGACATTTTATCTTCAAAATTTAGACCTTTTCTCGAAGTTCCGACATATTTTCAATTTTGTTTAAAAAATTCGCTTCCTCCCGAAAATTTTGAAATTTTTTTAAGTATAAAGTTTAGATTTTTTCAAAATGCAACCTTTTTTGAATAAACGTCAACATTTTCCATAAAAAGTGCAAATATTGGAAAAGCGTCGAATTTACAAATAAAAAAAAATATCTCAAGATAATCGAATTCACAAAAAAATTGAGAGGATCCAAAAACTTAGAAAATGCCCAAATTTTGTCTGAGAATTAAGTGCAAATTAACACAAAGGTCAAAAATTTACTAAAAGTTGGAACTTCAGGAAAAAACGAATAAACCAAACTTTGGAAAATGTGGAAAGTTTAAAAAAATGGAAAATTTGAAATTCGAAATTTTCCAAATATAATGAGGCGAAAATTTTCAATAAGAATCGAAAACAGATTTTTCAAAAATGTCATTTTTAGAAATTCAAAGTCTTAAGCAAAAGTGGAAATCTTGAAAAAGTCGAAGTTTTCAAAATATTCAAATTTTCGAAATTGTGTGCGTTTGGAACTTCTCTAAAAGACAGATATTCTGGAATTAAAGGACCTATATAGATGCTTTAAACACGCAAGTTGCCCTTTAGTGAGCAAGTTAAATATTTGATGATATACAGGGTGTCCACCTAGGGCGAAATACTAAGATATCTCAGCAGTGACTGAAGTTACAGAAAACTTTTAATAGACAATTCCTCTGTTTTACCAAAACTTTACAGCTTTGCCATTTAATAAATTAAGTTGGTATCTGCACACGGAAATTTAAACACCCTGTATACTCCACCATATTTACATTTTGTAGACTTTTAGTAAAAAGGAGGAATTGTTTCTTAAAAGTTTTCTGCAACTGCAGTCACTACTAAGATATCTTACTATTCCGCACTAGGTGGACACCCTGTATGTATAACTTTTCGATGTTAACTGAGAATATTAAAACTCAGCAGTGTTTAATTTTATCGAATCGGTAACGCGTAACATCAGTTTCGAAATTTATGATTCCCAAAAGCTGTTTTTTCACATGAACGGCAGAAGAGCACACCTCTCTAGAAGTGGAATATTATGGATGACATTATGACATACATAAATAGGCGACAGTCGCCCTAAGCTACTTGGAAATTTGAGGATATACAAATACGTTTCCGGTGTTAAAAGGTGTTTATGATCGAACCAGTAAGTCGTAACAATATTAATAATAATTGGTACCCTAACAAATTGAATAATTAGACATAATAATTTTAATAACGTATTTATTTTAAACGCTTGTCGATATTGTTTAACCGGTATCTCGTAAAAACCTAATGACAAACTTGACCACGAAATCTTAACATGTTACATTAAGTATGCGCATTGCACAAGTTCAATTTCAAATTAAAAATAACTTTCCAATAAAAATATTGAAACAATAGAAGTTGATTTGATATGTACTTGATAGATAGCTAGACAATAATAAAATGTATCGGGTTTCCTGCTATTCAACTATCGTGTTTATTTCTTAAAGATTATGATATAATTCTTAGCTAATTATAAGCAGAAACGAAGTTCTTTGTCGCTTTCATAGTAACTCATTCAATCTTGTGCTAATTATCGTAATGAAAATTAGTGCAATTACTTTGAGTCGGTGGTTTTTTAAAGAAATCTTTTACATCGCGTTGAGTCAGTCAATAAATAAACAAAAAGTGACTTTGTTGCGAGACAAACTATTTCAATATAAACCACAACTTAACCACTAAAGCT
Organism: Dastarcus helophoroides; assembly: GCA_028583605.1. Lineage (NCBI taxonomy): Eukaryota > Metazoa > Arthropoda > Insecta > Coleoptera > Bothrideridae > Dastarcus > Dastarcus helophoroides. Next base: position 31,782,038 of record CM053328.1, read on the forward strand.
TGTAATAGGTAATCTAGAGGGTGCCTTGACATAGTTACGACTTGCTAATGATTTTTCAACACACTAACCTGAATGAGGATTTGTAAACATATTTGCTTGAATTGAATGTATGTAAATATTTCAGGCAGTCATCAGTCGACGTGACTTGTTTTTATACAAACATTTATGAGCGCAATTGATGTGATTGCTAATTAAAAGGAATCTGTGCACACATGTTATGCATCCTTCGCTGGAAACACTATCAGCACTCACGTGTTATTCAAATTTGTCTCGTGCAAAGTTCCAGTTTAAAACAAAATAAGATGTGATATGCATACGTTATCGAAATGTCGGTATTTAATAGGGATTGTATAAAAAAATAATGCATATGCACACTAGAGTCGCAAGCATACAGAATATTGGGGAAAATTTGCTGTGTCAAATATTTTTTAAGCAGCTTGCGTGCGAAATATTCTCCTGCGTTGAAGCTGGAGAGCCCATCTAGACACTCATATTGACTTCCTTTTTCTTGTTCCCACTGTTTCACAGCGATTTCCTCTACGCTCTTTTTATAAGTGGAATTATTTATAAGGATTTTCATTCACTCTATAAAAAGTTGTAGAATTCTTGTGGCCGTTTAAAGTCTTTTGATTCTTTTATTATTGTTGCTCGCATGAAGTAAGCTGGGGATGCTTTTGTGGGAATAATAGGAGAAACTTTTACCATCAAACTTTTACTACAATTTAGTACAAAAGACCGGTAGCAGATTCTACTTTGTAATTAAGCGGAACTGACTTTAACGGATCGGAGCAACCAAAAAATAAAATTGCTCGCACATACATTATAAAATCTCGGGGACTTTGCACTATGCATGAATAAATGAAATAGCAAACAAGTTTTTCCAAGCTTTTATTTTAGTTAGTTTTACATAATTTGTTCTGTCGAGAAGTGTTTTAACATGGGAAAACCATTGAAAGCAAAAACCCTAGCAGTCACTGAATATTTAACTATGTTTTTGGTTTAACCTTTCCAACTATTCAAAACTCGACTAAATAACCGCTAAAGAAAACTCCTAATTATCCATTCTAAGTATATATAAAAAAGGTTCTGATAAATATAATTATCGCTTTCAAGCATCATCAGTTTCAATAACAGATGTAAATAAGATTCTTAAGCATTAAAGACGATCGATGGGCTGCCCAATATTATTGAGTGGCAAGAAAGTTTTTTCGATTTTTTCACATAGACAGCATTATTTAATTTTTTTCCGTGAGTGATGTTCTTTAAGTTTTGACCTTTGATATCAGACAGATCGAGGTTCATTTTGAAGTACGTGGTGAGAGATTTTATTTGTAGCTGATAACTGAGGGTCAATTTTAGCATGAAGTGCAAAACCGAACATTTCCAACCTATTTTACTTTTTTATTTTCGTAAAGGACGGAAAGCTGCAGAGGTTCATAAAAAAATATGTGATTTTTATGGTAGTGATTGCCTAACAGAACGCACTTTTTAGAATTGGTTCAAAAAATTCCGTTCTGAAGATTTTTCACTCAAAGTTGACCAAGGTTCTGGTCGACCTACTGAAGTTGATAATAATCAAATTAATGCCATTATTAAACAGAATCATCTTATAAGTGTTCGAGATATTTCGGTGAGGTTGAATCTATCACATAGAACCATTGAAAATCACTTAAAATGTCTTGGAGTCGTTAAAAAGTTCATTATTTGTGTTCCGCACAAATTGAAAGATATTCATTTGACATAACGAATCAATATTTGCGATGCGCATCTGAGACGCAATGAAAATGAATCCTTCTTAAAAAGAATCTTACTAGTTATGAAAAATAGGTCACCTACAGTAACATCATTTGCAACCGATCATGGTCCAAGCACGATGAACCAGCACAAACCACATCAAAGCTGAATTGCATCAAAAAAATCATGCTGTCGATTTGGTGGAATTATAAAGGTGTTGTGTGTTTTGAGCTGCTTCCAAGGTACCAGATAATCAATTCAGATGTGTACTGCCAACAGTTAATGAAACTGGATGAAGAAATCAAAGAAAAAAGGGCAGAATTGGCAAATTGGAAAGGAATTGTGTTCCACCATGACAATGCTAAGCCTCATAAATCTTTTGTAACTCGTGGAAAATTATTGAAGCTTGGTTAGGAAGTGAAGACGCATCCCCCATACAGCCCTGACAGAGCACCATCTGATTACCGTTTATTTCGTAGTTTGCAGAATTCTATGAATGGTAAACATTTCCCAAATGATGATGACCTTAAATCCCCCTTGGTTCAGTTTTTTTCAGAAATTCTATGAGTGCGGAATCATGAAGCTACACGAAATATAGTAAAAGGTCATTGAACAAAATGAAAAATATATAATTGATTAAAGTCTATTCTTTGTATTTAAAAAATGTTTTTCTTTTTCACACCACAAAACCGAAATTACTTTTTGCCAACCCAATACAAGAATCAATACTAAATTCTTTACGAATATTATACTTGTCAAATTCCCTATTCAACAAGAATTTCAATATCTACAAAATTCTTAGAACTTTCCGATAACACTTCTGGTTCCGGCGCATTCGCCACAAGTTTTTTAAGGTGCTGCATAAAAATGGCGTCAGGTAATACTTTCGAATATGCACCCCTGGTTCAATAGAGTCTTGGTTCAGACATATTATTCAGAAACTAAAGAAGCATATGAAAAAATGTAAGTAACAATCAGCAGATAGAAAGTATGAGGCTCAGAATGTGACAGAGACTAACCACAAAGATATGACGATTTTAGAGTTTACCAAATAAATATTAGCAACCAATAATCTCTTTGTGGTGCCGTTCAATTTGCAAATCGGCAACCATATGGTAATGTGCCTAGTCCTTTTAAGGAGTTATTCATGTAACGCCGAATTTGATACCTTGCGCCGAAAATCTCGGGTGGCTTTTGGTTTCTTTTTTTTTGTTGGTGTCACTGTTTGACCACCTAGGGATAGCCTAGGATATTAGGGATGGTGCGCTCACAACCAACGGAGCCCCACTACATCAAAGGCGGGGACACCCGTTTTCCTCATATTTATCCGTGAGGTGACGGATGTGTTTTCGTTAATTTCGGGCTCTTAAAATAGTTTACCGACAGTAATCGTAGTTAAAAGTTTTTGAAAGTAAGATGTTACTGCGTATAGTAAGACGTAAACGCTAGACTGCCACCACTTCGATTTTTAGCAAAGACGCGTAAATAGAATAATACGAGTACAAATTTCCCAATAGATTTTCTGAGTCGACAACACTTACTTATCCGCAAAATTTATTTGTCCAAGCTTTCCCCAAAGGCATTTACAAGGAGTAGTGGAGCTATGTTACCATTACTTCAAAAAGTTATCCTAACGTACAGAATAAAGCATCGCAATTCCGTGAAATATATAATTTTAGATTGCGATTATGCAAAAATGGCACTGCCTAAAAATCCTCATATTTTACTATTTTATTTATAACACCATCCTACATAAAGTTTTACTTTTCTATTAAAGTCCATAGAAAGGTTTAGCCGGAATTAATTAAAATATCTTCAAAAATATTTGTTGCCTATAGTTTACATGTTAAAAACCCCAAGTTTAGCATTTAATATCTCGACTTAGGACGCGTAAATAGAATAATACGAGTACAAATTTCCCAATAGATTTTCTGAGTCGACAACACTTACTTATCCGCAAAATTTATTTGTCCAAGCTTTCCCCAAAGGCATTTACAAGGAGTAGTGGAGCTATGTTACCATTACTTCAAAAAGTTATCCTAACGTACAGAATAAAGCATCGCAATTCCGTGAAATATATAATTTTAGATTGCGATTATGCAAAAATGGCACTGCCTAAAAATCCTCATATTTTACTATTTTATTTATAACACCATCCTACATAAAGTTTTACTTTTCTATTAAAGTCCATAGAAAGGTTTAGCCGGAATTAATTAAAATATCTTCAAAAATATTTGTTGCCTATAGTTTACATGTTAAAAACCCCAAGTTTAGCATTTAATATCTCGACTTAGGTATCGGCACGGGTCTTTTAATTTTACAAACGTGTGAGTAACACTGTAAACAACTTCTGAAAAAATTTTTAAGAAAATCTGAAGAAGTAATTGACCGGTGAACTATCTTAAGGTGACCAGCAGCATTAATAAATGATGATGCACTTGAGGTTTATCAATCCAATAAGGGAGTCAGGAATTGGATTAGTTAGTACTCATGAATTGTTCTAAAGTTTTGTTATATGTAAGGGGGTGTAACGACGCGATATGACCACCCCTCCGCGAGTATTCTTACGTGGTGATCCTTCAGGACAATTGCTTACATTTAAACTTCAATTACTCGAAAACTGAGCTGTTTATCGAAATGCAACAAATAAACTTGTTTCTGGCAAATAATCTAGTAGAAATAAAGAAATCCAAATACTGTACTATGCGAACGATGCCGTAATAATTTCTGAAAATAAAAATAACCTCAAGAGACTTCTCCATGCATTCGAAAGAGTAGCTGACTCTTTCAATATTATTATTTCTACCCAAAAAAAGTCAATACCTAGCTATATCCAGGGAACCGAGAAGATGCAAGCTAGCAGTATACAATAAGAGCATAGAGCAAGTTATGTCGTATATATACCTAGCCGTCAAAATAAGAAGTAGAAGGAACCTAAAAGAGTAGGCGCAGAGCCAAACGACAAAAGCTTCTCTGATATCAGAATACCTACGTGACATAATATGGAGGAATAAGCACATGAGTATATCTAGTCTCTGGAATATGTAGCAAGGTCAGAATTTATAAAACGTGTGTTGTGTCATGACATATGCCATTGAAACTAGAGCCGAGAATGGCGAAACCAAAAACAGTTGAGAACAATAGAGATGGGAGTGCTGAGACTTGGAATTGACTACACATTACTCAACCATACGAGAGATGAAGAAATCAGAGAGATCTGTGGGCTACATGATGTAGCAAGATGGGCCAGAATAAGACACAAACAATGGAGAGACCATGCAGATAAAATACCTGATAAGCGTATAGAAAAAACGCAAAGACCGAACACTGCGAGACTCTCAGGAAGACCACCAAAACGCTGGTACGAAAGCTGGACCTCCGCATCCCAAGACTGAGGAACATTGTAAGAAACACAGAACTAAGTCTTAACGTAGGAAGAAGAAGAAGAATCTAGAGAATATTTTTGTTACACATTTTTCATGAAATATGTAAAAAACAAAATCCGAAAGACAAAATACTGAAATTTATCCCATCAATGTACCCCTTAAAAAAAAAGAAGGATTTAAAAAATATATTGTATGTACAGTTATGTGCGTTATATCTGAGTTTAAACTATTAACTCCAACTACAAACAGAAACATGTAAACTTAATATTGTCCAAGTTTATGCTGCCACTGCAGACAAAACAAACGAACAAATTGAATAATTCTACAGTCAACTGGATACAATTTTACAATCAACTACATCGAGAGAAGTCACATTAGTGTTAGGCGACTAACTCAAAAACAGGAAAAGACAACGTAGACAATATGAATATGTATATGAACTCGGAGAGAGAAACGAGATGGGAGACAGATTAATACAGTTTTGTCAAGAGAAAATCATGATTATGACAATACACTCTATGAACTTCCAAAACGAAGACTATACCCTTGAAAATCTCCATAAAATAGCGCCACAAAGTAGTCAGAAATCAGATAGACTATATCCCAATAAAAGAGCGATACGCAAATGCAGTCAAATCAGTTAAAGCATTCCCACGCGCATTAACTCGAACCATAATGCCTTAACTGCTAAAGTTCTCATCAGACTAAAAAAGATTAAGCACAGAGGCTACCAACATCAAATTGATATAAACAAATTACAAAAACCGGAGACAAGAATCGAGCTTCAAAAAAGGATCAACTCAACATAACCAATATCGAAACGTAAGATGATGAAAGACATACACATACAGGAAAAGTGAGAAGTCTTCAAACTGGCAGTGATGGAACCAACCAAAACATTACTACAAAAAGAAAGAAATAAGCTTGGACATGAATGGATGACAGATGAGATATTGCAACTAATGGACGAAGGAAGATGTCATAAAAAAATAATGACAAATATAGTACAGGATATACTTCTTCGGGGATTGCACCGTATCAAAGAACTACTAAAAGTGTTCGACGTTTCGCTCATCATCTTAGAGGGCTTTTCAGAAACAAAGAAACAATAAATGAAAAATAAAATACAAAGAAAAGTACAAAAATAAAAAATGAAAAAGGCCAATTTCAAAAGATTAGAGCACGGTAACTTAGTATGTCCACCATACCAGAGGCGAAACTCTTCTGAATTGAAAATTGATACAAAGAATAGGAAAATTAAGACAGAAGAGCACGGTAACTCAGTATGTCCACCATACCAGAGGTGAAAAGAGTTTCGCCTGGGCGAAACGTCGAACACTTTTAGTAGTTCTTTGACACGGTCCAATCCCGGAAGAAGTGTATCCCTGTACTGACTGGCTGTGGAAGCCTTCGTTATCAATGACAAATATAGACAAAAACAGAAGGAAATGCAAATAAGAGTTACACTAGCGCAGGAAAAATTTTTTCGGAAAAAACGTGAAAAGGTAGAAGAACTTCAAGCCAAGTACGACTCATATAACATCCATAAGAAATACACAAATACCCAAAAACGCAGACGATAACAAATCCTGGTAGGCTGAAGAGATAAACTAATGATAACACAGAAGAGAAGTTGTGAACTTGGGGAAGCTTATATAAAGGAACTTTTTGGAGATGAAAACCCGCATAGATGAGGGTCCATATATAACAAAAGAAGAAGTCCTGTACGCAATCAGAAGTATGACAAATAGAAAAGCAGCTGGCCCAGATGAACTCCCAACGGAAATCCTAAAACTTATAGAAGAAGACAAGATCTATGTACTAGGGAACCTGTTCAATGCCATATATTTAAGCGGAACAATACCTGAAGAATGGATACAATCCAGTTTTGCGACACCTGAAATATTCCATATTTTCAAGAAATTGATTTTTTTTCATTTTTATTTTTTTTTTCGCCAAGTAAACTCATTCAGAATAGTATATTCTACAACAAGTTATGGAATGGCACACGAGTGTGAAATATGCCATTCCAAACGTGTTGTAGACTATACTTTCTCTAACAAGATTATAGAAAAACCCCTAAATATTCATAAAAAACTTCAAAGTAGATTACAATTTTGAAACACGACGCTTCAAATAAATACCTTAATTATTACATGTAACCTTAGCAACAAAAACAAATTACTTGATATTCCGCCCTAAAATGAACCTGAACGGCTTCTGATTCGCCGAAAGCCGTGCAGAATATTAATATTCTAAACGACCTAAATGTTTCCGACCAATAAGAATCATTTAAAACGGTGTGTAGAATATATTCTGAACGGGTGCTGGAATGACATCTGTTCTATAACAATTTTTAGTGATAGAACGTGCAGTTTCTATGATACTGTTAGAGAAAATTTTTTCTCGAAAATATTTTTTTCAATACTTTCATTTTAAAATTTTAGTTACTTCTTTTAAAAATGGTTCTTTATTTCCGAAGATATTTTTAAATTATCCACTATTCAAAACCTTAATGATAAGTTTACTGTCCTTAAAACTAAAACAATGGGGACCCAGACCAGCGATGGTCCATTGGATATATTCCAAGGTTGTAGTACCCATAGTAACATACGGTTCTTTAATCTGGTGGCATAAAGCAAGAAAAAAGGTAAGTGTTATCAGACTAAGCAAGGTACAAAGTTTAGCTTGCTTAGGAATAACAGGCGCGATGCAAACAACGCCCACTGCAGCCAAGAAAGCACTGCTAGGTCTACCTCCACTTCATCTGGTGGTGGAGGCGGAGGCCCTGTCAGCAGCCTTCAGGCTAAAAACAAACGGGTATGGAATGGAATCACCTAGATCAACATCGCATGCAGAAATATTCAAGCAGATCTGTGGGAACCATACATTAAGTATGCCATCGAACAGAACAAAGAGCATCCCCAACTTTCACAGATCCTACCGGGTAGTAATACCGGAAAGGGCACTTCAGTTAGTACAACCAAAAAGAGAGAATGGATCAATCTGGTTCACAGGTGGATCCAAAACAAAGATAAGTACTGGTGCGGGAATAACCAGCAAAGAAGCAGGGAATTAATTTTTAAATAAACCTGGGATATTTGGCAACCGTATTTCAGGCAGAAGTTACTGCAATTACAGCGTCTGCTGAAGCAATGATCAAGAGGTCTTATAAAAATAAGAGAATCGTGATCTGCAGCGACAGCCAAGCAACATTAAAAGCGCTGAGAAGCTTATGAAATAAGCTCTAGTACGATCAAAGATTGTGTTGATATGCTAAAAAACTTGGCACAGCACAATACAGTTATACTCCGATGGGTTGAGGCCCATCGGGGAATTGAAGGAAATGAAAAAGCAGACCTTCTAGCCAAAAGGGAAGCCCAGTTTCCTCTAGTAGGGCCGGAGCCTACTTGTCCGCTTGCCTACAAAGCGACAAAAGAGGTAATAAAGGAACTCCTAAGAAAAGAACACAGCACTCACTGGAGGGGTGTAAATGGCGAAAGTTCATTGACGGACCATCAAAAAAGAGAGCCAGAGAACTATTACAGTTAAGCAAAAATCAGCTCAGGTGGACAGTTGGACTATTTACGGAACACTGTGCCCTAATGAAACATCTTACAACAATTAGCGTAGAAGAAAATTCTACTTGTAGAATGTGTGGAGAGGAAGAAGAGACTCCTTTACACATATTACGCAAATGTCCGGCTCTGGCAAGGAACAGACATTCCAGCTTTGGGAATGCTCTGACTGAACCAAAGACAATAGTGGAGACACCCATAAAGGAGTTTCTGAAATTTTTCAAAAGAACGGGCCTATTATGACATAATTTGGGGGGAGTACAATAAGCGATAACTTCAGTGCTACAGGGATGACCGACCCCATAGTAATAATAATAATATCCTTAAAACAATCAACAAATTTCTTTTGTGTTTTTGTAAACTCATCGTTGTTTAGCCTATCATACTAACACCTCATATCGATCCATTGAACGACATATACAGAAAAGGGAAGTTGAACGCCCCATAGCAAGATGGATTGAGTCGATGTTAAAACCCGTTTGATCACGGCCGCAATAAACGAAGAAACCGAAGTAACAGTTACAATAATAAAAGGCTGTCCGCAAGACGAAGTTCTATCGCCTCTATTGTGGTCACTTGTTGTCGATAATCTTGTGACTCCATTGAGTAGGGGGGGCTTTACAGTCCAAGACTATGCAGATCATAGTCATAACGGTGAAGGAAGAGCATGATACTAAAGTATCCAGATTAATGCAGCCAGTCCTAAACATCACAAAGAACTGGTGTGAGGCAGAGAAATTTAATGTTAATCCACACAAGGCAGTTCTTATCTCATTTACGAGAAAAAGGAAGTAAATACAGGTTTAGCTTTCATTGAGAGTGGGAACTTGTAGAAGCTCCCACTCTCAATAAGATACAGATAAAATTTTCCAATAAAATTAAGTACTTAGGGATCTTCCCAGACCAAAAACTAAATTGGAACACTCATTCGGAAAGAACTCTTTCAAAAGCCACAATGGGAGCATGGACTTGTCGTAGACTTATAGAAAAGACATGGAGGCTGAAACCGAAAATGATATTTTGGATATACCAAACGGTAGTAAAGCCCATGGTCACCTAGGCCTCGATAGTATGGTGGCCAAAAACAAAACAAATTTATGCTTAAGACAAATTACATAAATTACAGCCGTTAATTTGCATTGGAATAACCGGAGCTATTGCGTCATGTCCAACAGCTGCAATAGAGGCAATAATAGGGCCCATTCCACTTCACATTTGTGCGAAAAAGAGGCAGAGCTTAGTGCCTCAAAGCTATTCCAATCACACAAACTGAAACCGGGTGACTTGGTTAGCCACGTACAGATTCTGGAGAAACTTTCACCGGGATCCATTGTCAAACCAACAGATCTGGACTTTGTTGTTCCATACGAGGTGGTTATCCAGACATGAGTAGTCTTGCACTGTGTCCATTCCAGATATGGAAAAGGCTAGCAAACAACGCATCTGTTTGATACACAGACGGATCCAAACAAACAGAAGAAGGAATAGGACTAGGAATATGAGGTCCTAATTTAAGACTGTCTGAACTCCTAGCAGACACTCCCACAATTTTCCAAGCAGAACTGCTTGCTATAACTCTGCGCGCAAAGAAGTGCCTTCAAAAAGGACTCAGAAACGTATAGGATTATATCATTCGGATAGCTAGGCTGCATTACAGACTCTAAAGTCGTTCAAAACCGAGTCCAAAATGGCCTGGGAATGCAAACAATTCCTGAAGCAACTGGCTGCAAACAACAAATAATTTTGATGTGCATTTCAGGGCACCAAGGCACAGAAGAGAAATGGCCTCGCAAAAAAGGCCTCTTTTAGGCGCCCAGAACCATACGGTGGTCTCACAAAATGCCACGAAAAAAATGGAATAGATACTTGGGAGACAAACCAAACGCCGTCATACTGGAGGAAAACTCCAGGCCGGCGACAGTCGAAAAAGTTCATCACTATCTCAAAAAAATAAGTCTGTTTAGCTTCTCGAACGGAACAAGAACGACTTAAAAATAATAACGGAACTTTTCACAAGACACTTCATGGTAAAGTATCACCTTAAGAGGATGGTAAAAGTGGATGATGAAAACTGTAACGCAGCAACAGAAACAACAGAAAACCTCAGGTCTGTAAAAGGCTCAAATTTCTTGAAAGGGTAACGCTGACACCCCAAGAAATAAGAGAAACAGTTTCCAAAAAATAACAGAATATATAAGAAGTCTAAACATTTTGGACAATCATTAAAAGATCCCAATGAGTTGCAGTGCTGAAAGGTGTAAATGTCTATACAACTCTACTTTAAAACTGTTAACTTTAATCTATCATACGAAGAATTGCAGTAAATTAAAGTTTAAAAATTTGGAACATTTGGGAAAATACGAGTACTATTAGGAGCAAACAAACTAAAATGTTTTCAAGATGGTGCCACTTCTAATTATACCGGAACTAGATATTAATTCCTAAATGTAATCGTTTATTTATATCAAAAATGACATTTACTTCTCGAAATATAATTATTTTTTCTTGTATTAAAAACCACTCAAATAGGGTTTATTTCATGGTAAAAAAAAACTTATTTTAGTAGATTTAAAGTGGTATCTCAATAAATATTAATAGGCAGAGATTAAAAGTCAAACGCGATAACAAAGTAATTTTTTTAATGAACACCAAATAAATTAAGGCATCTAAGAAACGTTTCTGGTTTTCTTAATGAAGTTGGCCAGTAACTATATGATCAAGGACACCTCAATTTCGAGAATAGTGTTTGGCGCCGGAAAGAGTGATCTACCAACAACTAGACCTTAATTTTGGTGGTAACGAATCTACCCTAAATCCGAATTCAGGAACGAGTCCCAAAAATAAGAATTCCCAAGTTCTCATTATAACGACAGAGGAAAAGTCGACTTTCCAAGACCAACTCAAAAGTGTATATGTTAGAAAATACGTCACATTTATTATTATAATGTACAAAACAATTAGTTACTTTATGGGAGAAATCACATATGAACAAAACTGTACGTTTGTTTATTTTTGATGTTATGAGTTACATAAATGTTTCAAATTATGTAGATGAAGGAAAAACGATTAGACTTTGCAAAGAATGCTTGAATGACCCCACGCCTTGACTAATTAACATCTCTTGACTAACAACAGAAACCTTGAAAATATAGACTTCCCATAAGCACTTAAACGTATTCATCAACTTTATGGATCAAGTGGATACATGTGCATTAAATTCTCCTCTAAATTGACAATGAAATACATATGATAGCTGACCCACAAAAGACCCATTCACATTAAGCAGCATATGACGGAGAACGACCAAGCTTGAAAAATTAGCTTTCTTATTTCTACATATTTTCATTCGATAACTGAAACATCACAGTCAGATTTATATCTAGGCATGACAAGCACCCGATTGGGACCCACACTTTTTTTATATCTTGGGTCGCCTCCAACAAAATATTTCCAAACTTACAGAGGCGACTCCTGTAGTAGACCAGGCTCCGCAAATACTGCTTTTTTTCCCCGCTCTTTTGGTGGCCCTATTCAGATCAACCTCTTAAATTTGGAATTTGAAAAGAAAAGGAAAAAAACGTAGGGACCATTGGACAGTGGCTCTAAGAAAGGAGCTTTAAAGATGTAAAAATATGGAGGAAATAAATAGACCATAAAACACACAACCAAAACTTTTTGGAAAAAAAAAACAAAACAGATAGATAATTGCACAAGAGTTAATTATCCAGTAAAAAGGAAGGAAACATAACCCTTTGAAAGTTGGCACATGTCTCATTAGAAAACCTGTGTACATATTTAGATTTAGAGACAGGTAGAAACAAAAATAAAGTAAAATGAATCCAGTTAATAATATTTCGCAAGATGTTTAGATTTTGTTGACTAGTTTAAACAAAAATTCATAAAATTGTATATTATAAATAGATAGCTTGACTTCCGAAACGTCGCGTCATTGCAATGCAAAAATCAAAAATACACGTCTATAAATTTGCATAAAAATAGTTGAAGCATTGCTGCAGTTCGTTTATTTTCGCTCTAGAATTTGGTGCTAATGTTCGACACATTAAATATTCAGGTCGGTTTAATTCGATCGATTCTAATTCTGGATTTAAACCATTCCCTGCGGCAATATTTTATACAATAATTCTGCGGCAAAAGGATACCCCATATCAAATGATTTGAATTTACTTAATGGAATCATGAGGTAAATAAATTTAGAAATGTACAAATGAATTTTGAAGCACTTTAACCGACAAGGTATGTAAAAGAATACCGCCAATTCCTAGGTAATCTCTTGGTAATTAAAATGCAACGTTCCTAAGTGAACACCATGAACTGAATCGCTTATAGTAATTGTGTTTGGTAAGCGATTTATGATTTAGTTCAAGGTGTTAAAAAAACGCTAATTTGAGTCACATTGGAAGGATTAACTAAATATCGTATTATGCATTTGTCAACTTACAAAAGAAGTGAAACAAGACGTTATACTTCAACTGCCACCAGCTGTTATGTTGGTTATGAAAATTGTTTTAAATCTATTGAAATTATGGCATACTGCATTTTCGATGCAGTACGTAGACAAAAGTAGTGCATTTTTGGAAGTAAATAGTAGAGCCATTTACATCCACGTTATTTTGTACCACAAAAGTTAACAGCTTTTGGTGGAACGGACTGGTCCTTGGTTATCTTAAAAAATTAAAATACAAATCTTGAAGAAAAATTAGAAAACACAACAAAGTATACTCTAACGTGTTTCGATAGCCAAGCTATGATCATAGTATCTCTCGGAAGATGATAGCTATCGAAACCTTTTTCAAAGGTTCGAATTTTTGTTAAAACTCCGATACTTTTTTGAAATTTTTTTGAAACTGTTGACTGTTTTCTTAAAACTTGGAATATTTGTAACTTTGACTTTTTGAAAAATTTGCCTGTTTCATTTTTTTCTAGAATCTTATTCTCCAAACTGCGAATTTTTAAACAACTTTGCTGCATCTCTCTAAAGATGATAGCTTGGCTGTCGAAACGTGTTAGAGCAACCTTTGTTGTGTTTTTTAATCTGCCCTGGTTTCAGGAGACAAGATTTGCATTTCAATTTTTGAGTTAACAGCTTTGCCATGTTAAAAAACTGAGCTATTTGATTGAGTGTTGCACACCGGTTGAGTGTGATATGGAATGTCAATGTAGACAGGTCTATTAGAAGAATCAACAGTTACAAGAGATTTTCTCGTGATGCAGAATACGCAGAAAAACTATGAATCTATCATTCAGGCCCCATGATCATGAACACTTGAAAAAGACACAAACAAGCAGTTGGATTGCACATGAACTCAAAGAAGTTTATTTGTTGGCGCATATAAATATCGACGACGATATATACTCACTGATCTTAAAAATAGGATGTTTTTTTAAACAAATCATGGGTGGTTTGTGAGTCGACTTTCAATCAATTTATCTGTCTGTTATCAACTATGGCAATCGAGGGTACTCGCACAAGGTCAGCGATCTCAGGGGTCGAGTGCGACAGGAATGCTGAGGGAAAAAGTGCTTGCGATGAACCGAAATGTGGCGGCTGGGTTGAGGCATTCATTCGGGGTGATTCATGGGAGACGTATGGACGCGGCTAGTTAACGTTATCATGGATGGTTAAATGTATAGATTTTACTTTGTCTTTTCAAATGTTACAGTTTGATATTTTTGTAATAAACGGTTGTTTACATGTCATAGACTTGCAGGATTTAATACGCTTAAAAACAACATATAATTTTATAAGTCTGTTAGGTTGCATAACAGCACTGTTTATTGTTAACTGGCTTAAGAATTTAGTACAAAGTGATGGGAGGTACAGTGTCAATTCCAAGGCTGACCAGATGAAGGTCGCAACTAGCATAATAGTCCAGCAACGTGAGATCAGCTGGCTAATCAACACAATGTGTAAATAACGCCAGTAGCCATAAACTATCCTATAAAATCATCTTAACACTTATTTAATAACAAATATTTTGTTGCATTATTCAAAGAATATTTAAAGCATTGTTAATGATTTAACTGCTGTACTATGTATGTAATTATTTAAACTGATCTTCACAGTTCACCTTCACAAATATGTATTTTTAATAATCCACACTCAATGGAAGGTTACTGCATAATAATGATTAAATTTGAGAAAAAGTCATTTATAATAGTTTTAATTACAATATTTACAGCATTTCTTAGACGAAGTAGTTGTTTTACTAAATGTTTACCAAAACCTTCAGCGACAATTATGACGTTCTCATCAAAAACTTTTTAGTCCATTAAAAATGTTAAAGAGATATGTCAAGGCTTTTCCATTGCAAGTCTGTTTATTTCTGCTCGAGTTTGAAGGAAATCGGAAAATCAAATCGATATTGCCAATAATATCTAGTATTAATCAAAATTCGTAAATTTTACATCAGTTCTAATCGTATTAATTTATCGGTGCTAATTATGAATAAATTAATAGTCATAATAACACTGAAATTTAAATACTAGTTAAAAGTGTTATGATATAAGAATAAGCAATAAAGTATCTATTTCACCGGTCAAATCTAATAAGAGTTTGTTATCTGATTTATAACTATACAGAACAAAACAAACTGATCCTTGTCAATGTAACAAACCATGTATTTGCACAAACTGTTTGTAACTTTGGATAATTAATTAGGTTAGGTCATCTCCATGTTTTTTTAATGGGAATTTAGGTGGTATGTTTTATTACATTTATTTATTACAAAAATGTTCTGACTGACAGATAATGATTGAGCAATGCACGGAATAAATCTCTAGATGTAGAAACATAATTCTTGTTGTTGTTTTTGTGGCCAGGAACAATACCCACTGAGGAATTATTTTTAGATAATCAAAAGTTACGAATAAAGAGAGGAATAATATTTTTGTAAACGAAGAGTAGGATCGATAAGTGAGCCAAGTGCCAAAATTATAGTTTAGACGTTTTACTTTTTAGAACAAATAAGAAATAGCTTAATGCTTTTCTCTTATTTTTTCCCAATATAAAATCAGTCTTTCTACAAGATGACCACAACAAGATATTTTGCTTGAGTGGATTTTCAAAAAAAAAATAGTAATAAAAAAAGAGTAAAACAGGGAGAACAACCTAAGTGCCTATCACGCCTATATCAAGAAAAAACCAAGTGTCATAAGATGTATATTACGCAACTTAAGCAGTATCGTATGTAACAAAAGTCTTGGGAAAAAATAACTAGCTGCGAAGGGGTAGATAATATGTTAGTATTGAGTTGCCACTGAAACCAAGCTTGTAAAAATGTCAACAACAACAACATTTCGCATCAAATTTGTCATATATTTTACGAAGTTATGGCCTATGAACTGGAAATCCGAAAAGGAATATCCAGAGATTGGTTGGACGCTCGCACCATCCCTGTTCCATCCAAAAATCATACTCCTGCCCTATTGACTATTTGGGGCAAAATTGGGTAGAGGTCTATAATAAATGCTGAAAGACCGGAAATGCAGAACGGTTACGATGCCGAATCTCAAAAAATTCGGGAAATAGATAATCTGACTGTTCAACACTTGATGCAACAAGTCAGGAGAAAATTGGGTGCCATCAAGGAGAAATAAGAAATAATTTAGGTGTTGTTTTTCATTTATTAAATTTTAAGGAAAAACATCTTTAATAAATGCTTGGAACACACTTTATTATTTTTTTATGTTGCACTCAGATTTTTCCAAAAAGTTTTCTTACGTACGTTATGTGCCATATTGTTTGTATTTAAAAAATGACACCTAGCCAACCTAACTTCAAATCAATTGATACCTTCAATTGATTAATTTTTTCTTATTTAATGAAAAAATATTTATAGTGATCTGATTTATCCAATGATTTTTCAATACATCATTCTTCATTTAAGACCATTGTTAGTATCCTTCAATGGTCAAATTCAAATATCAGTGACAGACACAATTAAAAGCGCAGGGGTCTTTGCTGCCCCTAAGACATAGCTGATAGCTGACATAACTTTTTTAAAGTAAACATTAAGTACCAGCAAAAAAAAACTAAATAGGTTGTGGCACAAATTCAGAAGTCAAATTTTCAAAATATCAATGACAGACAAAATTAAAAGAGTGGGGGTCTTTGCTGCCTCTAAGACATAGCTAATAGCTGACATAACTTTTTTTAAAGTAAACATTAAGTAGCCTAAAAAAAATTAAATAGGTTGTGGCACAAATTTAGAAGTAAAACTCAAATTATCAATGACAGACAAAATTAAAAGACTGGGGGTCTTTGCTGCCCCTAAAATATAGCTGACATCATCATTTTCAAAGTAAACATTAAATTCCAGCAAAAATAAACTTAATGGATTATGGCACAAATTCAGAAGTAAAGCTCAAATTTTCAGTAGAGAGCGACTTTCAAAAATAACACTGAGGTTTTGATGTTTCATTTAAACAAAGAACTTTTGATAAATGTTTTTCAGAATTTCTCCAACATCGAAAAAATCAACTGCTAATTCAAAATTCTCCAAAATATTCAACATATCAAGAAAAAAAAATCCTAAAATGTCAGGAGAAAACTTGTAATTTATATAAATTTTAAGTTTAATATTAAAAAAATCTTGAGAAAAAAAAATGTGCTCGTAATTTGGTGTTCCAAAGTTGAAAATTCGAGATGAAAATATAACTTCAAGAAAATATCTTCAAGATTTCCTTATAAAGTAGTCTCTTCATTTCGAGTTTAAATTGGAATTTAGAGTTACATAGCTAGGAACCAACTTGTGCAGGAAAATTTTTATTCCCGTCTACTTTAAAGAGATTTTTTAAAGCCTGTTGGCAAGATTTTTTTTAAAGACGGGAAGATTTCAAAGAACAAAATATCCATATGGTATATTTGGTGACCATCCATAAACTACGTAACTGCTATTGTGGTAATTTTGGCCCCCTCTCATCATAACATATAATAACACATAACCGCACCCCTGCTTCTTTTAATCAATTACACAATTACTTCGAAAACAGCACGAAAAAACTTGAAATTTACAAAGAAAAAATGTCTAACTCTAAATTATAAATTTCAGGAAAAAAAAACGAAATATTGTGTTTTTAAATCATAAAATTTAATTTCAGAAATGAATGTTGAAATTTTAGAACAAAAAGATCTTTAAATGTTGAGAAAACAGATGACATTTCCAGATTAAAATCGAAATTTCAAAAAAAAGGTCAAAAAGTCCAGAAAATCTCGAACCCTGAAGCTTAAAATAGAAATTTAATAGAACTCTAATCGAGTTTAGATTTAAAATTTTTAATTTATACAACACTCATTTCGATTTATTTGTAATCTTTCGAATATCTGTCAAAGTGGGGATTTTTTTTAAATGTCGATTTTTATGAAATGTTTGCAATTTTCAAGTTCTTCAAACTTAGGTTTTTTTAAAAAATGTCAACTTTTTGAGAGATTTGACTTTTTGAACCCTTTTTTCGAAAACTTTGACTTTTTCTGAAAATATTGGCTTTTTGTAAAAGTGTTGTATTTTTCAAAATTCACATTCTCATTTCAACTTTTATTTAAAACGTGACCTAGTTATAAATTTCAAAATATCGATTTTATTAACTATTGCAAACTATCGAGTTTTTGTTTTTTTTTAATCTAGATTTCATTACAAAATTTAAACTTGTTTTCAAAAATGTGTACTTCCCAAAATTTTCAACTATTCTCAAAATTACGATTTCTTGAAGATTATCAAATTTAATTGTTCAAATATATATAATTTTTTCATTTAAATTTTTTCAAAATTATATTTTTTCCAAAAATATCGGTCTTAATTTTTTGATCACTTCGACATTTTTTCAAAATTTTAACATTAACATTTTAGCTGTTTTAGAAGTCTCGTTTTTTTTAATTTCAACATTTTTTAAATTTTCGAATTTTTTTTGACAATTTTCCAAAGCTTTCGAGATTTTTTAAAAATTTTAAATTTGTTTTAAAAAATGTCAGCTAATTTTGATTTAGACTTTTTTGAAAATTGACACTTTTTTGCAAACTTTCAATTTTTGTACTACGATTTTCTTTAAAATTTCTACTTTTTTTGGAGAATTTCGATTTGTTCAAAAATTGTGAAAAATTTGCAAAAAACTTATGAATTTTAACAATTGAAACCTCGAAAATCAAGTCAAAATTTCTAGAAAAAATCAGTGTCATGAGCATGTAATCAAATATTTTGAAACAGATTAAGAATTAAAATCTAAATTTTGAGAATAAAATTAGACGTTACTCAAAAAAACACAAATTTAATGTCCATTAAAATTAAATTTTCCTAAATTTTCGAGATTAAAAAAGTGACAATTTAAACAATAGTGTGGGAATTTAAATAACCATCTCAAAAAGCTTGAAATTTAGAAAATATAATTAAGATTTGGATAAAGAGAAAAAAGATGAAGATTAAATGAATTTTCCAATACAAGAAGTTTAGGAAAAGACAAAATATTTCGCAAAATATTAGAAAAGGTCTAAAATAACACAAATTGGACACTTTTTTGAAGAATTTCGATTTGTTCAAAAATTGTGAAAAATTTGCAAAAAACTTATGATTTTTAACAATTGAAACCTCGAAAATCAAGTCAAAATTTCTAGAAAAAATCAGTGTCATGGGCATGTAATCAAATATTTTGAAACAGATTAAGAATTAAAATCTAAATTTTGAGAATAAAATTAGATGTTACTCAAAAAAACACAAATTTAATTTCCATTAAAATTAAATTTTCCTGAATTTTCGAGATTAATCTCGAACTTTTGTCACTTTTTTAAAAAAGTGACAATTTAAACAATAGTGTGGGAATTTGAATAACCATCCCAAAAAGCTTGAAATTTAGAAAATATAATTAAGATTTCGATAAAGAGAAAAAAGATAAAGATTAAATGAATTTTCCAACACAAGAAATTTAGGAAAAGACAAAATATTTCGCAAAATACTAGAAAAGGTCTAAAATAACACAAATTGGACGCATTAAATTTAAGGAAAATATAAAGTTTTCAGAAAAAATCTATGATTTGTAAAAAGATACTCGTAATTTTGAGAAAAAAAGTAAATACTTGAAGATTAAAGTAACTTTAATTACTTAATTACTAATTACTAAGAAAATCCAAATTTGGAATTAAACACAAACTAAAACGTGGCCATTTTACACTTTAAACTTCCAGTGGCGGATCAAATCAATTGGGGATCTGAAAGAGTAAAAATTTTGAAACCTGAAACTTGTCTTAATCCAGATACTACGACATTTTTCGAAATCTAGTGCGCAAACTTGAAAACTCAAGTTTTAATTTATACTTTAATGTTAAAATTAATATTTTTCTTAGCAATTATGATTGTATCAAAATTATGATTTTTTTTTGGCAAGTGAAACTTTTTTCTCAACATTTGAAGCTTACTAAATGTCTACTTTCCTGAAATTCCGACTCCAAATTTGGATTTTTTTAAGAAATATAAACCCTAAATATACATATTCACTCTAAAAAAATTGTAAGAAGCCCCTTTCGGCAAAAGGGCTCCTGTGCACCGCACACAACTGATTTCCCATAGCTGCGCGACGTGAAAATTTTATAAATTAAGTCGAAATTTCGAGGAAAAGTTTCTAAATTTTAGAAAAACTAATCTTTTCATTTCTTTTTTTTAGGAATTTGTCCAACTTCAAAAATTTCGACTTTAAGCTCGAAATTCTAACTGAACTCTTCATTGAATTTTAAAATCAAACCATTATGAAAAACTGAAAACGAAGAAAAAAATTTTGGGTAAACAAATTTTGACAGAGAAGTGAGAATTTTGGGTAAAATATTAGAAAATTCAAAATTTTCAGAAATATATTTTTTTTAGAAATTCGGTCTTTTCTTAATATTGTTTAACTTTTCTATCCACAACTTAATTTAAAATTCAGAGAAAGATAGACACTATCTCTCTAAAGATGATAGCTTGGCCATCGAAACGCGTTAGAGCAACCTCTGTTGTGATAACCAAGGACTAGTCCGTTCCAGCAAAACAGAAATCTCTGAGATATTTTGCATTTTTACTAGATTTCAACTTTTTCCTTGAAATTTCGATCTTTTTCTCGTAATTTTCATTAATTTTCTCAATTTTTTTATAGTTCCTTTTTGTTTTGAGAAATATTAATTTTATTCCTCCAGATTCATCTTTTTTCTGACATTTGGATTTTTTCAATTTTTTTTTATATAAACGTCTATTATCTAAACTTTCTTTTCTAAACTTTTTTAGTTCGTTAGTTGCCTAACGAGTCTCCAGTTATAGTAGATTGTTGTATGCTATGTACAGCCTTAAAGAGTTTGTGCAGATTGCAGAATAATGGTTTGTTCAAAATTGTTTATATAATGATTTAGTTGCCCCTAGCGAATTTTTTGAAGATAACCAAGGACCAATCCGTTCCATCAATTTCTCTAGATAAGAATTGCAGAGTTCGTAAAATATGTTGAACTTGAGTTTCAAATTAAATTTTTAAGATAAAAGAAATTTAAGAACATCGTATTACAATCGAAATTTCGAAGAGTGAAAATTTTGAAATTTAAAATAGATATTTTAAAAAAATATTCTAATTTTAAGCTGAAATTTCCAGTAGCAAAAGTTGAAAATTGCACTTGGAAATTTAAAGTCGAAATTTAAAAAACCTAAATTAAAACCATCATCGATGATTCTACATTTGTAATTTTGTGAATTTAGAAAGTATTTATTATTATCCCGTATATTTTTCTAGTCTATATTCAAGGATTCTATATTAAAAACATTATCTGTGATTGTAATTTTGTGAATTTAGAATGTATTTATTACAATCCCATTCATTTTTGCTATTCCATATTCAAGGATTCTTTATTCATGATGTATCTTTGAACCGTGATGCCCACGAATAAGGATCTTTAACTATATTGTTATGATTATTTGTTATAGTCTCCCCTTACAATGTTCTCTCTATCAAACATCGATGGTTAGTCGTCTCTCAGTGTCGAACATCGATTGATTAACAGCGATCATTTTAAAATAATGACCATAATTATTATTAATGTTCACCATAACAGATAGGTGATGTAAAATTTCAACAAAAACATAATCTTGTTTTCAAACATGAACCTTACTTTAATGTAATGGAAAATTACACCTAATTACTTACTCCGAATCTTTAGAGTTATTCTTGTTTCGTGCATCGGATTTCGTGTCTAATGTAAAATTATTCGCGTTTCCATCGCAAAATGACCTTCAATTGTAATAATGGTGCAACATATATTAGTGTTTTGAGTCGCTTCCAAGGAGTGTGTAATTGCTAGATTGTTAATATTGCTGTAAATATTATCATACAATTTTCGAGGAAAAGAAAATGAACTGTCCACGTTAGATTTATCTACACTTTATACGATTTATCTACATACAGACTATTTGTAGAACTAATTCATACTTAAGATTAAAAAAAAAGATACTTTAACAATTAAAAACGTTGGAGCAATATCTTTTGACCTCGAAGGACACTTGGAAATACACCAAATTATAAAAATATTTAAGTTGAAAGTTTCTTGAAATTGACGTTACCTATGGCAGCAACAACCTCATTAATCTTAACCTCTTCCTGTAAGATTTAATATTGAAAAATTGTACATGAACTAACCATTTAAATCTTATTTAAAAATGAAATTGCTGCTGCTAAGACTAGCTGGGCAGCTAAATATATTGTACTGACGAATTAGAACAAAACATCATTCTTTAATCTGCAACGGATTCTCTAAGACTGTGCATGATTAAATTAGTTTTATTACCTAGAGCTAATAAGTGATAAAACTGATGCAGTATTCAGCACACTAGAAAATGTAAATCATTAATATATTCAACAATAATTGTGGTCTTATGACAAAAATAATTGTCATTGTGCTATATGGCCTAAAAAACCAATGGTGAACTGCAATTTTACCGGAAAGAATTAGTTAAAAATCTCTAGAACAGAGGAATAATTATCAAGATATTTAGTAACCCAGACTCAGAAAGCTGACAATATGATAGAAAAATGTCCTATTTCCGCAAAATAAGCATTTATTTGCAAACCTCCAAATCATAAACTTATTAGCTACTCTTTTTTTTTTGATGGAACGAACTGGTCCTTGGTTATCTTCAAAAATTGAAATACAGAATGTGTCCCCTGAAACCAAGAAAGATTAAAAAACATAACAAAAGGTTGCTCTAACGCGTTTAGACCACCAAGTTGTCATCTTCAGAGAGAAACAATTTATCAACTACTCTAGCAATTCCACACTAAAAAAGGTCTTCGAAGACAAAGCCCAAATACAAAATTTCCAACGGCTGACACTATTGGTTAGAAATCATAATTCAAGAAGGTTGTTCGCTCTAAATTCTTTATTAGTATCATCTGCTAGGGTGCAGCCTGTCCATAAACAAATTGTTCACACTTAAAACAAAAGTGCATTCCTTAACATCTGGAAATCTCCTAGGATGCCTCAAAAAGAAAAAAAAAAGGAATCTGGCTAACAACTACCACCCTATATCTTTGTTGCTCGTTATATTTAAAATAATGGAAAAGGTTATCAACATCGAGATTCTCAAATATCTGGAGAAGAATGGCATCATCTCGGACAGGCAGTACCATTTCAGACAACAAGGCTCAACTGGTGATCTATTGGCATTTATTACTCATATCTGTAACTCAGCTATGGAAAAACATGGTGAGGCGTGGGATTGTAGCATTGCATATCTCAGAGGCTTTTGACAGAGTCTGGCACCGGTCTCTTCTCGCCAAATTAACATCATATGGTCTTTATCCTGGACTATGTCATTTCATATCCAGTTATCTCGCTGACAGATCTCTTCAAGTCGTCATCGATGGCATCTCATCCGAGAAATTTTCGATGAATGCAGGAGTGCCTTAGGGGTCTGCCCTGTCCTCCAACTTTGTTTCTGTTACACATAAACGATCTCTTAACTTTAACTTCCAATCCGATATACAGCTACGCAGCCGCCTGATGTCATCTTTTTTCTCCGACAAACCATTATCCGTGGCCACCTCAGATCGACTAAGGGAACAGCATATACAGATAATTAATTGGGATCTCGAAATCATTCTGGAATGGGGTAAGAAAAATCTGGTCGACTTTAAACGCTTTAAAAACTCAGGCCACGGTTTTCTCTAAGAAAACATCAAGGAATAATGCAACAAAAATACTAATGGACTGGTAAAATCCTCCCGATAGAATCCAATCTGTTTATCCTAGGACTGAATGCGAGCACTAACGTCTCTTGAGACAATCATGTGCGCGCCATTGCCAAATCCGCGTCTCAGAAGCTCAGCTTTTTTTTTGAGCTAAAGCTACTCACCCTAAAATTAGGCAAACACTAGAATACTGTTCTCATGTTTATAGTTCAGCCCAAAGCACACTTTAGCTCTTTTGGATTCAATTCAAAGAAGAGCGATTTGCCTATTTGATGACGAGAGTTTGACTGATTCTCTCGAAAAAATAGAGCACAGGCGGATGGTTAACTTGTCTCTTTTCCACAAGTACTATCAGGGGAGATTCTCGCAGGAACTAATAGGATTGACAACATAGTCGAAGACAGCAAATTCCTGTGCGGTCCAGCTTGACACGGTGAGGACTTCTATCCACGGAGACTCGTTACCGAATGGAATTTTCCCCAAAAATTACATCGAATACTTGTTTAAGAAGGCGATTCATCGTCATCTATCCTTGTTTCCGCATCCTACTCGCAGTGCTTTGAAGGCATAATGGGGTTGCCCTTTGCGAGAAGTTTAAACTTAAAAAATAAAATCCGCTGATCTTTCTCTAAAGACGAAGTCTTTAACTCTCTAAAGCGAAACTACTCTTGATAATTCAACTTTAAAAGATTGTGGAAAAGTTATTAATATTATCGTCGTAATTATTGTCGTAACAATTTCCGAATTAAGAGCATAAAGTAAGTGTTAAATTATTTGTTCTAATATCAGGCAAAAGTTCACAAAAACACCTAAATGTTTCCTATTTCCTTCTCACGCTAGGTATGTGATAATTGAATTATAAAATTAGCGAAGTTCCTCATGAAAATGTGACGAATTAAAGTAAGGTCTGCATGATACATTGAAATTAATTGAATTTGTTTTCAACTGAGTTGTGTGTAGTCTAGTGTATCATTGAATAGATTGACTTATAAAACAGGTCGTTACTTATTTAACCCTTCTTTATTGGGATTAGTTGGTTAAATTAGGCGATGTACACTTGTTACGGCATATCCGTTTTTTTTAACAAAGATAAAATTTAATCAAAATTAATGTTACCGACGCAACAAATTTGGTCAAAGTCAATCAGTACAAATTGATGAAAACAATAATAAGCTCTGACAGTAATTGTCTGCTGCTTTTCTGCTCCTTTTTTTTCTTTTTAAACCATTCACTGAAAAAATACAATTGCAACCCTCAAATCATGATTCTTCTATTGTATTTTATCCACACAGGGCAGGGGTCGGCAATCTCGGATTCCAAAGTCGCATGCGATTCTTTTCAATGCGTAATTGTCGATCTATGTTGCTAATATACAAGTATGATCAAACTACATTTTAAATTTAAATGAAAAAAAGTCGTTAAATTAACTAGAATTTTTTAATCAGTTAAATTTTCCTGATCACTCATCATTAAGTAATTATATCTTTATAAAACCAAGTTAATGTATTTCATGGGCGAAAGCTTTTCTACAGATTTTCTTTAAATTTGTCAGACGT
Organism: Dastarcus helophoroides; assembly: GCA_028583605.1. Lineage (NCBI taxonomy): Eukaryota > Metazoa > Arthropoda > Insecta > Coleoptera > Bothrideridae > Dastarcus > Dastarcus helophoroides. The sequence continues at coordinate 31,807,496 of CM053328.1, forward strand.
CACCAACAGTGTGACCCATACATCTGCAAAATTAAACGACCTGTGCCCATGCCGGAGCCGAGATATTCAATATCAAACTTACGATTTTTAACATGTAAAGTATCGGCGAAAGAATGTTTTGAAAAATATTTTAATTCATTGCGGCCAAACATTTCTATAGATTGTGATAAAAAAAATTATACATTAAGTATTATTGTGAATGAAGTGGTAGAATATTTCTATAGATTGTGATAAAAAAAAATATACATTAAGTATTATTGTGAATGAAGTGGTAGAATATTAGGATTTTAAGCTGTATTGCTTTTAAATAATCGCAATTTGAAATTACGCACGCATCTTGAAGAATTTCGATGCTTCATTCCGCACGTTAGGGAAACATCTTAAAGTAATGGCAACATAGTAGTTCTGCCACTTCTTGTAAATGCGTTTAACTTAAAGCTGCGTTGTGTAAATGCATAAGCAATGCAGTGTTGCTCAGCGGCCGTCTTAAGTAACAGGTCATGAAGTAGGAAATTTGGCAACATAGCATGGTTGTCCACCCTAGCCACCCTCATCCTTGTACTTTTACTTGTTGCATTTGGTTATTGTAACATGCCGGCAGCTCAACAAATTATAGCGGCTTTTACTAATCGTAGTTATATTATTATTGAAAAGATAATAATTTGTTGCTTGTAGTTGTGTAGAGAAAATATTCATAGAGTAGATTTGTTCAAAAACTAGTGATAAAACACAGCTAATTTCACAAATTCAACTTGTGGAAACCCGCTTAAATTGCTTAGTGACCAGTGTTTTCGCTAAGATTTAGTGGACATAAATATCCCTTTTGATTTACGTTAAGTTGTGTTTTTTTCCTTAGTTGCGTGATTTGTCGTTACGTCAGTTTTCATTTAAGTGAATGCGGAACGTTATTTAAAAAAATAGTGTATGTTTTTTAGTTTTATGTGAGATACGCAGGTTTGGTGTTTATATTAGTTCAATCTTTGTAAACTTATAGAAGTCTAAGTTCTTTGACGTTTAACATAATGCCAAAAACCTGCTTGCAGTCCCTGGATGCAAATCCAATTAGTAGTAGTACTTTAAAAGCTGGAGAATCTGTGGTATCGACTTTTGGCTTTGCAAAAGATCTTGTTTTAAAAAGTAAATGGCTAAAAGCTTATCCCCCGAGATGAATGGTGTCCTTCTAAATATTCAGTTGTCTGTAGTAAGCATTTTTCAGAAAACGATATTATTAGGGAAGATAATTTTTTATTACCAGACGAAAATGTAAAGAAAATTCCAACAAAAACTGATCTTAAACCTAATTCAGTGCCTTCAATTTTTTCAAATCTATCCTCAATATTTATCTAAAAAATTACCTATTCCAAGAAAAAAATCCAGAAGAGAGACATAATGAAACCTTAGCTTGTCATAATGAATTAAACGAATCATTTGAAAAATCAGGACTTAATTAATAGTTTCGACGATTTAGTTTTAAATTATCTTAAGGAAATCAATATTCCTATTTCTTGGACAATAAAAGTAATAAAAGATAAGAAAATTTATTTTTACATTCTAAATTTAACAGAGGAGATGATTAAAATTGTCAATCAGATTTCAGTAGATGTAAATATGGTTGCTAAGTTATTTATAAATAAAACAGAATTAACTTTTAAGGATTTAACGTGGATTCTACCTTTTGATTTAAAATTAACTAGGTGGTCCTAGCTAGAAAATTTACTTAGTTAGATACAAAGATCAAAGAAATATTGATCAATCCTTTACGGTTCTGTTAAAAAAAAGTATATATTTTTTGACTGCTGGCAGATTCTGATAATTTGGAGGCTGTGGGTGATTCAGAAAGTAGTAATAATTTAAATAATATATTATCAATCTTGATCAATTCAGGTACAATTCTTAATTATTAAAAAAAGCGCTGTTCCTCAGAAACCATAAATATGGCTTTAATGTTGTACACACCTTTCTCCTGATTTAATGCGAGATTATTTAAATTTGCCAACTAAAATATATCTCCAATACATTTCATCCATTCTTAATGTTACCGGAAATATTAATCCAAGTACCACTGATAATCACAGAAGCACAAATAAGTACCTTAATTATGTTTCTAATTCTTTAAAACCCAGTGAAAAAATTGTTGTTCTTTTAACTGATGAAGTATAAGAGGTTAAACCATAGGGGGAAAAATTGACTTTCTAAAAAATTGTAACCCAAAAGATATTTTATGCCATTTTACTCTTTTAAGTGCACCCCAAGATATATTTTTAAAAGATTTTTATTCTCGATGTATCTGCGGTAGAGAACATAAAACTATTCTCATTCGGTTTTCTTCACTGTTTTCCAATATTTTACTAATTAATTATATATATAAATTATATTAAAAATAAAACCAGTGAATCCGGTGCCGAAAAGGTAGAATCAAAGAATAAGAGAAGGAAACTCAATACTTTTAATAAATAAAAATAGGAGAAAACACCACCTTATCTATTAAAAAAAATTTTGTAAATAAAAATCATATGCCACAAAATACATACTTATAACATCGTAACGATTCATACCGTAAAAGAAATCTTCAAAAATTAATTTATAAAACTAATAAAGCGAACAGCAAAATATGATCTTAGTATAGTAGACTTTGACAGAGTGGACAACTATCTAACGTTTGGCAACACCGCATCGAGGGTTTGTTCATGGCCTGTTAGATAGAGTCGGTCGTGTGTTGCTGACTCAAGAAATCTACTCCAAAGCCGGTTTGGGGATTTGTATTGTTGAGCACTATCCGGCTCGAAATTTAAAAATTCGTGAATTGTAACACTTTATTTCCAAACTGATTTTAAAATACTACAATTATAATTCACTTAACTATCAGACTATCTGGCTAATTAACTAACCTGACTAACCAACCGACTAACTGAGGGAAAAACGACCGCGTATTTATAGGTACCGTTCCAGTTTCTAGAACAGAACTTCGTACAGATAAGACTTATCGCTTGAGGAAACATCTAGAGCGCTTATCTGTGGTATGATTCATTCTCGCGACCGCGCTTTCAATTATCAAATGTTTCTAGAAAATTCCTCACACAATCACCAATACAAACTCTATAACTACATTTGGTTACAGTATTATTGTATCCACATGGGCAGTCTGTGCTAAAAATCGAGTAGTGTAGTAGAGTTTAGATTAGCAGCAGTTTGGCGTTTAAGTATCTCTTGCGCAGCGGAGATCTTACGTTCTAAAAACTTTTTGCTACGATTACTGTGGGCAAGGGCCTTAAATACAGTTGGAGATCTAAGCTACGAAATCAACTGATGCGTTCTAGAGTACCAAATTGGGGAAAGAATAAATCTAGAGCTATATTTTGTATATTATTAAAACAATATTCTTTAAGATTTTTATCTTCATAAGAAGATCAAGATTAAACATCTACAGTGTACAATCCTTGGAGACATTTACTTGGAGAGCTATAAAATTTCTAGAAAGTTCGTCTAGAACTCTAATCTGCGTTAAACTATCAAGGACATCTCTCTCTCAAGGACATATTTAAAGACTTAACTAAATTGAGAAAAACTCATATAGAGAACACAACATGTTGAAGGACCTAATGAAAGGTGCTATCTTTTTAACGAACCAAGAATAGTTTTGAAAACTTTTAATTCTTAAGCAAATTCACCTAGAGCTGTAAAGACACAAAGTGAAATATTTAGAACTTTCCAGTCATCACGATTTTTGAGGCTCTTCGAAAGAAATGTATTTCTTCTTCTTCTTCTTCTTCTTCTTCTTCTTCTTCTTCTTCTTCTTCTTCTTCTTCTTCTTCTTCTTTTTCTCGTAGTAGATCTTGCTGATCTGTTCTATAACCATATTCTATTGTTGTTCTTGTGATAACGAGTTCCAGCTGTCTCGCCCTCCTCTGGGTAGTCTTCCAGGGGGACGCCGCTGTCCTTCCAGTTTTCCTTCCAGTGCAATGCGGACTATTCCGTTTGGGTCTATTCTTTTTACGTGTTCGCACCAGAGTCTTGTCCTCTGTTTTCCCAACCTTACTATGTCTTGGACTACACATATTCTTCTAATATCATCGTTTCTTACTTGGTCCCAAAGAGTCTTGCCTGCTATTATTCTTAAGGTCTTCATGTCTGACGATCGCATCATGTTCTTGGTCTTTCTGGTGTCCGCTCTGCTATCCCATACTGGTCTTACACATGTTTTGAAAATGCGGGTTATGCTTTCCATTCGCATATGTTTGTTTTTCCGTATAAGATCACCTAGATAGCCAGAAATTGTGGCCGCTTCATATATTTGATTTGTTAGGTGCTTTTCTAGGTTTTGACGGTTCGATATGTTTACTCCTAGGTATTTGAGTTCCATTACCTATTCTTTAGTTTTGTCTTGATATATTAGTTTACATCTGATTGGTTCCTTAGAGAAGGTTATGCATTTTGTTTTGTCGACAAATATGGACATGCTAAATCTTTTTGCTATGTTATAAAAAGCAAATAGTTGCCTTTGTAAGTCATTTTTTGTCTCTACAATAGTAGCATCGTCCGCAGAGTAGATCATGCTTATAGTCCTGTTACTTAGTTTATATCCTATTTTTAAATCTGCTACCTCTTGAAGTATCATATCTATCATGAGGTTGAAGAGGAAAGGACTTAAACTGACGCCTTGTCTGATGCCTCCGTGTGTTGGTATTTCTTTATTTATTTACAATTACCAAATCTCAAGATCTAGTTTGAATGATGTACACTATACACTTATGAGCAACCGAGAATAATCGCTTTAAAGCAGGGGTCGGCAACCTGCTTCGAACGGCAGGCCATTTTCAAAATAATTTTTTTATGCGGGCCGCATATTCAAATGTAACTTAAATAGTGCTCACGCTCTAAGCTTGTTGATTTTTCCTAAAATTATATTGGTACTTTGAAGGGCCGCGCAAACGGTTGCAAAGGACCGCATGCGGACCGCGGGCCGCAGGTGGCCGACCCCTGCTCTAAAGGATCTGAAACCTTGAGAATGTTCATATGGGATTTTTAAATGCAAGAAAACTCATTTGAAGTTATAAAACATATCGAGAGGACTCATATAATATTCTGGAGGTCCAAAAAACCTCATTTAGAGCAATAAATTAACAAAAAGGTCCTTTTAGAGCTCTCAATTAAAAAAACTCCTCTGATTTTCAAAATCACTTGGTAGAAACATTTCAAATAGAAAATCTCAAATGAAGCTCTTTATTGTTATGAAAAATAATCATCTGCTCTAAAACTACAAGACCCATCTAAAACTTTTAACATTGCAATGCGCAATCCCTGAAGGAATTCCATTTACATCCCCAGTATTTTAAGAGACTTTGTTAAAAGTTTTAACTCGTAAATAAAAGCAATGAATATGACAAGAAACGATTTTTTTTAGGAAATTACATATTGCGCTTTAAGATATAAAGGAAACATTTAAAATCTCAAAAATCGCTGAACTTTTGAGTAAGTCTTCTAAGGCTCTAAATTTGTAATTAAACATATTTTGACTTTCAAACTTTTAATGAAATACATACTAAGCTTCAAGTTTTCAAGAAAATACTCAAAAGTCACAGAAATCGCTGGACCTTTTATATAAAGTCTGCTAAGCTTTAAACTTGTAATTAACCTTATTTTAAACGCTAAGATTTCAAAGAAACTCATCTAGCTGAGGTTCAAGATCGCAGTCGATGATGATCATAATACTACACCATGTAAAATTACAAACAAACACTATGTATCACGTACATACTTATTGAAATGTAATTAAAACAACTTGGCCCTAAGTAAAAAATACGACTTATGGGTTCCTTTAAACTTTAAACTTGTAGTAATTGACCACGGATTAACACCTGCGTTTTACTTATGAAACAAACAGCGTTCACCTTGGTTCTTAATTGGTCAACCGCTTATTGTAATTTATAAATAATAATAGTATAAAACTGAAAAAAATAAAACCTAAAAAATCCATTATCCATATTTCAATAATTCTAAACCCTAAATAGTATTCTAGCCCTATTCAACGCCCTTCCTTTCTTTTTCACTCAGCTACCAATTTAAATAAATAAAAGAAGTTAATTAAGTTGTCCGCTATGTAATTTGATGCCCAGTAATTGTTTCACACAACTTTCGGGTTGAACAAAACGTCAAGAAGATAAAAAATGGTTAATAACTAATTGATCGACGATTAACAGAACCCACAACAATAAAATATACAAAAAAAAATAGATGATTTTATCGAACAAATTTAAAGAACAAGTATATTTGCTGCCAAAATTATTGACTGATTAAATGTTGGGCCAGCTTAACATTTTATCATCTTCAAAATGCATTAAAGTTGTTACTCTTTTAAGTAAATTTTTATTACTGTTATTCTTGATTTGTAACATTGAGATCCACATTCTTTAAATTATTGGCAACGTTTATTCGATCCTTATAATTCATTTTTTCAACTGCTGATGGGTTTCAGTGGATACCAAAACATAAATTTTAATCTATTCTATACCCAGAGTTCAGTTTCTTCTGCATTTTGCTCAAAGTAAGCATCTAAATAGCATGAAAATAAAACAGGGACTAGACTGCACCAGTCAACTTTCCAAATGTGTAATAGTGGATCATATGTGGCTGAACTAAAAACAGCTAACTTCTTGACGCTCAGTAGAAATGGTTACTCTGACAAGTCAGGAACTTTCTTCTAATGCACAGACCAAGAGATTTTAACATTTATCAGATATAATTTCTCAATATGACTAGTCTTCAAAGCTATTGATGTATGCATTAGAATAAAATCTTTGACTTATGAGAATGATCATTTCTGCTAATCGATATTTTTTTTAATCCGCTCGCGAAGAGGAAGCCCATTATGCTTTCAAAGCACTGCGAGTAGGATACGGAAACAAGTATAGATGGCGATGAACCGCCTTCTTAAACAAGGATAGGTTGTAATTTTTGGGAAAAACTCCTTTCGGTAACAAGTTCCATGACTTGGAAGTTCTATAGAAAAAAGAGTCTCCGTAGACAGAAGTCCTCACTGTGTCAAAGGACCGCACAGGAATTGGCTGTCTCCGACTGTCTAGTACGCCTCAAGAATCTTGCCCTTGGGGAAATCAATCCTATGGGTTCCTGTGAGCATCTTCCATGATAGTACTTGTAGAAAAGTCACAAGTCACCAACCATACGCCTGTGCTCTAGTGTTTCAAGAGAATCGGTCAGACTTGAATCCAAGAGAGCTCAAGTGTGTTTTGGGGCTGAACTCCAAACATGAGAACAGTATTCTAGTGTTGGCCTAACTTGAGCTTTATGTAGTGTAAGCAGCTGATGAGATGTGAAGTACTTTTTAGCTATAAAAAGAAAGCTGAGCTTCTCAGAGGCGAAGTTGGCAATGGCGCGCCCATAATAGTCCCAAGAGAAGTTAGTGCTCGCATTCACTCCTAGGATAGACAGATTAGATCCCATCGGAAGGATTTTACCTCCATTAGAATGTTTGTTGCATTATCCCTTGATGTTTTCTTAGAGAAAACCGGGGCCTGAGTTTTTGAAGCGTTGAAGCAGACCAAATTGTCCTTACCCCATTCCAGAATAATCTCGAAATCCCGATTAATCGTCTGTATCTGCTGTTCCTTTAGTCGATCTGAAGCAGCGATAGATAATGGTTTGTCGGAGAAAAAAGATGACACAAGGTTACTATCATACGGGTAGCTGTATATAGGATTGGAAGTTAAAGCTAAGAGATCGTTTATGTGTAACAAAAATAGAGTAGGAGACAGAACAGGCCCCTGAAGCACCCCTGCGTTAATCGCAAATGTCAAGATGCAAGACTCAAGATGCCATTGACGACGACCTGAAGAGATCTGTCAACCAGAAAATTGGATATCTAATGACAGAGTCTAGAAGGAAGAACATAAGATGTTAATTTGGCAAGAAGAGATCGGTGCCAGATTCTGTCAAAAGCCTTTGAGATATCCAATGCCACAATCCTAGCCTCTCGATGTTTTTCCATAGCTGAGTTATAGATATGAGTAACAGTTAGTAATTAACTGTTTGTTGTTCAGATACCTATGATTCGCTGTTTCATGTTTAGAGGTCTTAGTAGTGAAGTGTAGGTTGCGGAATTTTAGAGCTCTTTTAAAAATATTCTGTCAGGCCATTAGGTGGCGCTCTACTTTGAAATCACATGGACGAAGTCCAATAATTTCGAAGCCGAAACATTTGTCAGCATTTGACTTGAGAATACCATACTGACAAGATGTAATAAGATCGAAAACCATCTTTGGTGCCCAAACTCTGCTTCTGATAAATGTCCAAATCTATTGGTCTGTGCGTTGGGATAAATTTGAATATATATTATATATTATGCGAACTGTTACAACTGTTGCAGTCGTTTCTGGCGTCCCAGTTTCCACATCCGAGTATTCTGCCAGTTATTCTCCTGGAGGTTTCTGTCTTTCAGGGCAGATGTTATGCCGTCCACCCATGTCCTTCTATGTCTTCTTCTTTTTCTCCATTCTGACGACGTCCATTCTCTTTGGCCCTCATCCTTCATCCATTCTTCGTACATGACCGTACCATCTGAGGTTTTAGTATCTATAGTGTCTAATATCGATGTACCTATGCCCATTCGTTCTCTAATTTGCTCATTGGTGACATGGTCAAGTAGGGTAAGTCCGCAGCTTCGACGCCAAAAACTCATTTCCATTGCCTCTATTATTTGTCTTATTTGTTCAAAGATTCCCCAGACTACTACCCCATACGTTACTACACATTCTACAATGGTTTTAAAGATTTTTATTTTGGTTTCCTTTCTTACACCTTTGTTCCAGAGGATAGAGTGAAGCTGTTTGATTGTTTGTTTACTCCTTTGTTTACTCTTGTTGATCTCCGCTTCACCGGTGCTCTTCTTATAGAATATAAATCCTAGATAGTTGTAGGAGTCTACACTCTTCACTTTTCCATGATCCAGAAGAAAGTCCATAGCATTCCCGCCGACAACCATATACTTGGTTTGTTCTATATTGGTTGTCATACCCTATTTTTGATATTTTTCCTGTAGCTTTCTGACCATGTATTCGATGTCATTTTCATCTGCAGCAACCACCACTTGGTCATCTGCATAATGGAGCATAAATAGTCTATTATTGTCTACAGGAATGCCCGTATTATAGCACTTCGCGTCTTCATATCTTTAAAACGGACACTAGGTAAATTTTGAATAATGTAGGAGCTATGGTATAACCCTGATGTCTTTTGTTATGGGAAATTCATCGGAAAGACGCTGGCCTATCTTTATTACGGCTGGTTATGTTATTGTACAGGGTCTTAACCGCTCGAATATATATCACTCACTCCATTTTTTTCCATGGCGGGCCAAAGTTTACCTAATGGAACGCTGTCGTATACTATTTTCAAGGTCCACAAATACTAAATGCGTTGGGACTATTTCTGGCTGTTCTTTTTCCCAGTAATTGTTTGAGAATGAAAAGATTGCCGATGCAGGAACTCGACTCGAAATCTGTTCTGCTCTTCTATATTTTCTATCCGTTGTTCAATTCTATTCTTTATAATTCTGCCATAGACTTTAAATATAGAATTGCTTACACTGATACCCCTGTAGTTAGAGCAGACCTTCCCTGTCACCTTTTTTATGAATGTTTAAGACGCTACTGGCCATTCTGGAGAAAGTTCCTGTCCCGTGAGGAAGCAATTGAAAATATAGACCAGGAGTTGGAAGGGTAACGATGTTCCATATTTCACTAATTCTACTGGCAGTCCCTTTGGTCCGGTTGCCCTGCCATTTTTTATCGTTTTAATAACTTCCTTGATTTCTTCCAAAGAATTCTCGTCATGGTCTAAAATAGAAAAGTCTGAGGAACTCATGTCACCTGTCAGCTGCCGGTAAAAATTCATCACGATCTTCCGTGAGCAAGCTATGGTGGTAACCCTTCCACTGTGTTAGAGATATTATATTTATTGGAGCTTTCTGCTTTCGGTTGGTCCTCAACGACTTTAAGACTTTCCATGCTTTACTAGATCTGCTTCCGCTAATATTCTAATCTATCTGACTGCATTTGTTATTCTACCATTCGTTTTTAGCTTTATCAGCAGCTCTTTTCTTCCCTGTTATATCGACAATAGTAGTCTTCTGTCTTCTATATCAGCCAGAGGTTATATGCTGACCTTTTCTCTCCCACAAGTCTGTCAATATTTGCGCTGAACCATTCTTCTCTTTTGTTTCGTGTAACTCCAGATACTTTTCCTGTAGCTTCATTGCCGCCTTTCCTATACATTCCATGATCTCGTTATACATGTTTATAGCAGACGAGTAAGGTACCCTCGATGACTTGTCGCTCAGGCGAAGAGTTTACAGGAAAACTGTCGATTCGTTGTTAAATGCCTCTATGAATCTCAATAGCATATATTAAACAAAATGTTAGATTTCACGTTAAGTTCAAATTTCATTTATCTTTCCCGTTTTGAATTAAGATTCTGACTGGGAAATTATTAGGAGAGACAATGACAATTCACTCAGAAAAGGAATTTCCCTTGTAACTAAAAACCTCGTAATGAACAATCTTATCTAAGCGTTTATCAAACATTTAGAAAAAATGGTTCAATCAGTCATGTATAGTAAAAGTGCAAAAATGTGGTAAAATTGGTGCGATAAACTAAGAGTAAAATTATTTTTGCAAAATGTCAGGTACTGCTCTTTAAAAGTACGCAACAAATACATTCTTATTGTTTTAGCAAGACTGTACGTGAACAGCTGTTATAATAATTATATTCACAAGTTCATTCGATCGACAAACATTATGTAAATACTAAAATACTGAAAGTATATTTCAGATCAGTAAGGAGTCTCAAGGTTATGTTCTTATAAGAAATAACTGCACTGCTAGCTCATATTTCCTTCTTTGTAGCAAAGTCGTAATATACTACAAAAGAAATTTTTGCTTTTTCAACGTTGAACTTTAAAACAGTCCTAAAGGCTATGGTTCATATAGTGGATTTGAAATTTTCTTCAGAATATCCACGACAACTAGATTTAATCTGTTATATCTAAAGAAATATTCACAAAATGATGAGCATATTTAGTTCAAACCAGAGAACTATTTGACTATCTAAAAAGTATTGAAATATGAAAATGATTGTATAGTAACTGTCCTTTTATAAGCTTATTAGCTGTTATCCGCGACTTCCTCAACGAACCTAAATAATTACAATAAGCTGAATTGAAGTTCCAAAACAATTTTATATTTAAATGTAATTTGAAATTAATTTTCAGTTCAAATTGTAAAGCGGTAACGTAATATTGCTGAAATCGTTAATACAGATGACTGCTCTTGCGATATTAGTTCGGGCAACTACAAAGAGATGACCGCTGTCAAAAGAAATATCACAGATTGAACCCTTAGGCCTTTTTTTCTATGATTGTTTACATCGTACAAAAACGTGATTATAGTTATTTAAGTTTTCTGGATGAAAATTTGGGATAAAAAGTAGCCTACTAACTCTTCCCTATCATAACGAATATCTATATCAATTTTGGTCCAAAGTCGCTTCAGTAGTTAAGCCATGAAAAGCCGACAAACAAATAGACAAATACACTTTCTCATTTTATAAGTGAAGGGTATAGTTTTTAACGTGTTTTTCACTAGAAGATTGGGCAACTTTTTTAGTCAAACGTAACTTCATATAGTTGGGAAGCCACCCAGAATCAGTAAAAGGTTTACTTCTTTCGAGGTTGCACCATGTCAAAAAACTACTAAAAGTGTATGGCCTTTAGCTCACCATCGTCGTAGGGGGTTTCTTTAAAAGAAAAAAGGAAATGCAAGAAAAAATTAATATAAAATACAAGAAAAATACCAGAAAACATTGAAAAACAAATCTTGTACCTCTCTGAAGATGATAGCTTGGCTATCAAAACGCGTTAGAGCAACTGTTATTGTGTTTTTAATCTTTCCTGGTTTCAGGGGACAAGATTTGTTTTTCAATTTTTGAAGATAACCTAGGAGCTTTCCGTTCCACCAAAACCAGAAAACATTTAAGAAAAATACAAGAAAACATTAAAGACTTAAGTTCTAGATATCAGGAACAGGGTAACTCAGTATGATTTCGTCCATATCACAGGACGAAACTACCAAAATGAGAAATGGCACAAAAGACAAAATTGTTCAGACAGAAAAGCACGGCAACTTAGTATGTCAACCATACCAGAGGCATAGGCTCGCCGAAAGAGCCCATGCTTAATGGGGGCCCGGTAATTTTCCATGTTAGTGGTTCGTGAATTACAAAAATGTTGAATGTTTTATCTTTTCCAAATTTCCTGTTAAAACTCAGGTTTTTTTTATATAACTTTAAAAAAATAGTCTTTTCTTCACAAAATTTCATGTTAAATTTTAAACATGAAAATTTTGAATTTGTTCTTTCTTAGACTACTCAGTCTAAATTTAAAAAATGCTCCTTTTTAATACCAAACATTAAAACGTTGGCATTTTCTGGAAATGGATATTTTTCAAAAATAATTAGATTTTTCGAATTTTTTTTCAAAATTTGAACTATGTCTCAAGTTTTTGTAAATTCATTTATAAAAATTCGAAAATTGGAGTACATATATCAACTTTATTTGAATGTTTCGTTTTATAATTTTAACTTTTTCTCAATTTTTGATTTTTATTTCTTGGTGAACTGGACTAGTCCTTGGTTAACTTCAAAAATCGAAATACAAATCTTGTCCCCTGAAACCAAGAACTATTAAAAAACACAACAAAGGTTGCTCCTAACGCGTTTCGATAGCCATCTTCAGACAAGAGTATCTCTCTGAAGATAATAGCTTGGCTATCGAAACGCCTTAGAAGCAACCTTTGTTGTGTTTTTTAATCTTTCTTGGTTTCAGGGGACAAGATTTGTATTTCGATTTTTGAAGATAATCTAGAACTAGTACCTTCCATCCAAAAAATAAAAAAATCAAAAATTGAGAAAAAGTTTAAATTATAAAAAAATTCGAAATTTTCAAATAGAGTCGAAATTTTAAATAAAGGTCAAGATTCTTGAGGCATACTAGACAGTCGGAGACAGCAAATTCCTGTGCGGTCCAGCTTGACACAGTGAGGACTTCTATCTACGGAGACTCTTTTTTCTATAGAACTTCCAAGTTATGGAACCCGAAAGGAATTTTCCCCAAAAATTACAACCTATCCTTGTTTAAGAAGGCGATTCATCGTCATCTACCGTTGTTTCCGCATCCTACTCGCAGTGCTTTGAAAGCATAATGGGGTTAAACTTTGCGAGTGGATTAAACTTAAAAAAAAAAATTTTTGAAAAAATCAAAATTTGACAAAAATCCTAATTTTAATAATAAAATGGCAACATTTTCAAAAAAGAAGTGGGAATTCTAAATAAGGACCAAAATTTTCCAAAAAGTGGAAATTCTAAAAAAGGATCGATAATTTTTAAAAAAATATGGTATAAAAATTAGTAAATTTTCAAATTTTTTATATTAAGTCAAATTTACATAAAAGTTGAGCCTTGAAGAAGTAAAATTTTTGAAAAAAAAATTCGAAGATCAAAACGTTGGAAAATAGAGAAAGTTTTGAACTAAATTACAACTTTCCAAAGAAAACTGAAGGTTTTGAAAAAAGTCGAAGTTTAAAAAAATTCAAAATAATCGAATTTACAAAAAAGAAAATTTTGAAAGAGTCGAAATTTTGTGTCCAAGTTTTCAAAAATTTCAAAAAGGCCAATATTTTCAATAACAGCAGAATTAAACAACTGGAATTTTTCAAAAAATTACAAATTTTGAAAAAAAGGAAACGGCGTAAAATTTAAAATTCCAAAATAAGTCAAATTTTTGGAAATGTATAAAAATTTTGAAAAAATATTGGAACATTTAAAAATCTTAATAAGTTAAAATTTTAATATGAAAAAAGTCGAACTTTTTAACAAAAGTCGAAACGTCAAATTTTTCAAACATTTCATAATTTTCAGAATGTCAAAATCTTAGCAAAAAATCTTCTGAAGTTGATATTAAAATAATCAAATATTTCAAGAAAATATTTTCAAAAGTAGAAACTTTCAAAAAATTTAAATTTTCAAACATAATTAAAATTTTTATAACAGTAGAATTTTAAAAAAGTTAGCTTTACGAACAAGTAGAAATTTCGAACCACATTTAAAAAAAAAGGTACAAATTTGCAATAAAAAGCGGAATTTTGAAAGAAGTTCAGCATTTTTAAAAATAGGTTTCAAAATTGGGAAAAAGCTGAAATTTTGCAAAAAAAAATCAAAACTTTGGGATGAAGTCAAATCAAAGCTTTCACGATAAGTAAAAGATATCCTTCTTCCGGGATTCAAATCGTATCAAATATTACCAAAAGTGTTCGATGTTTCGACCAACATTTTGAAAAGGAGTTAATATCGTCAAATTTTTAGAAAAGGTACATTTTAATGAAGAAAAAATTTTCAAACAAAAAGTAAAATTCCAAAAATGTCAAAAATACCACAAATATACTGAAAAGTCAAAATTAAAAAAAAAAACACAGGCTTCAAAAATGTGAAAATTTGGAAAAAATTCATAATTTTCAAAATTAAGTTAAAATTTCGAGAAAAACTCGAAAATTTGAAGAGTGGATATTTTAAAACGTGGAAATTTCCACAAAAAGTCGAAATTCTGAGAATTAGAAACAAGTCTGAATTTTCAATAAAAATAGAACTTTTAAAAAAAGCCTCAATTTCCAAGGAGGATATTTTTAAATGAGTCGAAATCTTCAATAGAAGTCAGTATTTTTAAAAAAGCTGAAATTTTCAAAAAAAAAAGGTGACATTTTCTAAAAGTGTCGAGAGCAGTTGGACAAAATCCTCATAAACGTCGAAATTTTAAAATAAAATTAACAAAAGTCGAAATTTAAAAATCTAAATATTGAAAAAAATCTAAATTATAAAAATTGATTTTTTGGTTTGTCTCTTTTTGGCAAAACATAAATTTTAATTTATGATTCACATTATTACTATTTTTACAAATACTGCGTCGTGTTGCATACTTAGATAGTATCTATTAGTTCAACTGCACTTTTTATAAGTCTGTTTAAATGTATTTTCAAGGTGCAGCGGTGCCATCCTTCACGTGACCTTGAAGTTGTTTAAAATTCCGGAATTGTATCTGAGAAACTACAATTAACATTATTAAACAATAATACTGCATCTAATGGGCGTCTTCAACTAATTGCATAATTGATGTAGCATAAATGAACAAGGACTTATACTTTTAATTAGTTAGGTTTGTTTAGTTTATCTTTAACGATTTATTTATATCATAATAGTGTCTGCGTTGCTTTTCATTCGTTTTAATAACTACCCACAATTTAATTTTTTTAAATATAATAAGAGTTAAAAGTGTTTTGATTGTGAAAGTCTAAATTAATAGCCCTAATGAAAATTTAAGAACTCCTTTGATTTATTTTAATTGTAATAGAAGATAACAGACTTTCGTCCACAACAGGTCATCAATACTACACTAGATACAGAAATTAAGAAATACAAAAATAAATCCCAATTTTTTAGACAGTTTTCGAAGAAATTTTCACAAGGTGAACGTTTTTTCGTTCGACTTCCAAAATTTCATTTGTTTCTCGAAATTTTGATTTGATTTTACCTCTCCTAATTCTTCAAAATCTGTCTTATTTGGATATGTTCTGTTTTTTTTTTAACTTTTTACTTGTTCATAACGTTTGTCCTTGTTAAACATTTTATTTTTTTAACATTTCAGCTGTTTTGAAAATTTCCTTTTCAATGTTTCAAATTTTTCTGAATATTTTGGATTTATCTCGAAGTTTTGAAGTTTTTCGACAATTCCGAATTTTTTCGGATGTTTGATCTTATTTTTGAGAATGTTGACCTTTTTTGAAATCTCGACTCGAAATTTCAATTTTTTTGCAAATCTGTTTTTAGATTCGATTTTTTTCGTTCGACTTCCAAAATTATATTTTTTTTCTCGAAATTTTAACATGATCTTAAAAATTTCGAATTTTTTCAAAATGTTGACTTTTTGAAAACTCCAACCTCCCCAAATTCTACAATATTCTGTCTTATTTGGATATATTTAGCTTTTTTTTAACTATTTAGTTTTTTACAACTTTTGTCCTTATTAAACATTTTTTTTTTAAATTTCAGTCTTTTTGAAAATTTCCTTTTCAATGTTTCACTTTTTTTTGAATATTTTGCATTTATCTCCAAGTTTTGAAGTGTTTCGAAAATTCCGACCTTTTTCGGATGTTTGACCTTTTTTGAAATGACTCGACAATTCAATTTTTTTGCAAATCTGTTTTTAAATTCGATTTTTTTTGTTCGACTACCAAAATTTCATTTTTTTCTCGAAAATTTAATTTGATTTTAAATATTTCGAATTTTTAGACTCTGAAAATTCCAATCTCTCCAAATTCTTCAAAATTTTGTCTTATTTGAATATATTTTGTTTATTTAACGCTTTGGTTTTTTATAACTTTTGTCCTTGTTAAACATTTTATTTTTTTAAAATTTCACCTTTTTTGAAAATTTAGTTTTCATGTTTCAATTTTTTTTTAATATTTTAAATTTTTCTTCAAGCTTTGAAGTGTTTACAAAATTCCAACTTTTTTCGGATGTTTGACCTTATTTTTGAGAATGTTGACCTGAAATTGAAATTTCGAGGCGAAATTTCAATTTTTTTTTTCAAATCTGTTTTTAAATTCGATTTTTTTCGTTCGACTACCAAAATTTCATTTTTTTTCGAAATTTTAACATGATTTTAAAAATTTCGATTTTTTTCATAATGTTGACTCTGAAAATTCTAACCTCCCCAAATTCTTCAAAATTCTGTCTTATTTGGATATATTTTTTTTTTAACTCTTTAGTTTTTTATAACTTTTGTCCTTGTTAAACATTTTATTTTTTTAAATTTCAATCTTTTTGAAAATTTCCTTTTCAATGTTTCAATTTTTTTTGAATATTTTTCATTTATCGCCAAGTTTTGAAGTGTTTCGAAAATTCCGACCTTTTTCGGATGTTTGACCTTATTTTTGAGAATGTTGACCTGAGATTTCGACTCGAAATTTCAATTGTTTTGCAAATCTGTTTTTAAATTCGATTTTTTTCGTTCGACTTCCAAAATTTCATTTTTTTCACAAAATTTTAACATGATTTTAAAAATTTCGACTTTTTTCATAATGTTGATCCTTTGAAAATTCCAACCTCTCCAAATTGTTCAAAATTCTGTCTTATTAGGATATATTTTGTTTTTTTTTGAACTCTTTAGTTTTTTATAAGTTTTTTTCTTGTTGAGCATGTTATTTTTTGAAAATTTCACCTAATTTGAAAATTTCGTTTTCGATGTTTCAAATTCTTTTGATTATTTTGAATTTATCTCAAAGTTTTGAAGTTTTTCGAAAATTCCGAATTTTCTCGTATGTTTAACTTAACTTTTGACGCTGACTTTTTTTGAAATTTCAACTCGAAATTTCAATATCTGTTTTTCAATTTAATTTTTTCGAAACATGTCAATTCTTTTTGAAAATTTGAATTTTCTGAAAGTTTCAACTTTTAAAAACATCGACTCTCTGGAGTGTTTAACTTTTTTAATTTGATTTTTTCCAAAGTTTTGACTTTTTTTTAAAATGTAAAAATGACGACTTTTTTTGAAAAGGTCGCCTTCGATTTTTATTAAAAATTCTTAAACATTTTTCGTTTTTTTTATATCGTCTTCGTAATTTGAAAATTTCATAATTCAAATTTTCCTATTTTTGCTAGTTTTTACTTTTTTTGATGCTTACTTGTTTTATCAATTGCAAGACTTTCTCAGCTTCGTCTTTCTTTAGGATTTCGATTTGCTTTCTGCATTCTTAATTTTTTGTAAATCTTTACACAAAATTTCGATCCTTTCTCAAAGTTGTAATTTTGTTTTAATATGTTTCGTCTTTTCTTTTTAAATATTTCGTCTTTATATTTTGAAAATTTCATAATTCAAATTTTTCTATTTTTTTTTTTAGTTTTTACTTTTTTTAATGTTTACTTGTTTTATCAATCGCGAGACTTTCTCAGTTTCGTCTTTCTTTAGGATTTCGATTTATTTTATGAATTTTTAATTTTCTGCAAATGTTTACACAAAATTTGGATCATTTCTCAAAATTGTAATTTTTTCAAAATGTTGATTTTTTCTATAAATCAGATCATGTTAAAAAACTGACTTTTAAAAAGTTCTACTCTTTTTCTAAAAATGTCCACCTTTGTCCGACTCTGGACAATTTCTTGAAATCTTGACCTTTCGTGAAAATTGCGACATGTTTTCAAAAACTTCGACTTTTTCTCTAAGTTTTGAGTTTTATGTAATAAACTGAACTTCTATTTAAGAAACTCGATTTTTGTTATTTTCATTTTTTGAAAAATTGAATTTTTCTCAAACGTTGCACCTTTGATCCTCAAAATTTCGACTTTTTCTCGAAGTTACAACTTTTTCAAAATTTGGTTTTAAAAATTTCGCCAGTTTTTTAAAATTTCGACTTCTTGTCAAATTTTGACACAAAGCTTTGTTCTCAAAATTTCAAATTTTTTCAAAATTCGGTTTTTTTTTATTCAATGATTATGTTAAAATATTGTTTTTTTTAACTTTTACCTTTTACATATTATTCACTTTTTACCATTTCCACTTTTGTCCGAAATTTCAACTTTATTTTTGAAAATTTCGACTTTTTTCAAAAATTTTGTCCTTTTTTCGAAGTTTCAACTTTTGTGCAGAAAATTTTCACTTTTTTTTAAAAGAAAATGATTTCTTTTTTAAAATTGCAACTTTTTTAAAAAGTTTTAATTTTTTTTTTAAATTCTCGACATTTTTCAGAATGTTTACAGCTTCTTTCAAAATTTTTACCTTTTATCATCGACTTTTTTCGAAGTTATGGCTTTTTTTCAGAATTTCAACTTTTTTCGAAATTTCTAACCTTTTTCAAAGGTTCGACTTTTTGTGAAAACTCCGACACTATTTCAAAATTCTTTTGAAACTGTTGATTGTTTTCTTAAAACTTTGAATATTTGTAGCTTTGACTTTTTGAAAAATTTGCCTGTTTAATTTTTTTAATAATTCAAAAATTTTCGGACAAAAAGTAAAATTCCAAAAATATCAAAAATACCACAAATGTACTGAAAAGTCAAAATTTAAAAAAAAACACAAACTTCAAAAATGTAAACATTTCGAAAAAATTCGCAATTTTCAAAATTAAGTTAAAATTTCGAGAAAAAGTCGAAAATTTCAAGAGTGGATATTTTAAAATGTCGAAATTGCCACAAAAAGTTGAAATTCTAAGAATTAGAAACAAGTCTGAACTTTCAATAAAAAAAGAACTGTTTAAAAAGAGCCTGAATTTTCAAGGAGTCGATATTTTTAAATACGTCGAAATTTTCAATAGAAGTCATTATTTTTAAAAAAGCTGAAATTTTCCAAAAGAACTACTATTACTTAATTTACTATTTTTCGAAGTTTCAACTTTATTTTTGAAAATTTCGATTTTTTTTTCAAAAATTTTGTTTCAACTGTTGTGCAGAACATTTTCACTTTTTTTAAAATGAAATGATTTCCTATTTTTAAATTGCGACTTTTTTTGAAACTTTAATAAAATTAAAAATTTCAAAAAAGTTGCACTTTAAAAAAAATGATTTTCTTTGAAATTTTTAATAAAATTAATTTTTTTTTGAAATTCTCGACATTTTTCAGAATGTTCACACCTTCTTTCAAAATTTTTACCTTTTATCATCGACTTTTTTCGAAGTTATGGCTTTTTTCAGAATTTGAACTTTTGTCGAAATTTCTAACCTTTTTCAAAGGTTCGACTTTTTGTGAAAACTCCGATACTTTTTTGAAATTTTTTTGAAACTGTTGACTGTTTTCTTAAAACTTGGAATATTTGTAACTTTGACTTTTTGAAAAATTTGCCTGTTTCATTTTTTTCTAGAATCTTATTCTCCAAATTGCGAATTTTTAAACAACTTTGCTGCATCTCTCTAAAGATGATAGCTTGGCTGTCGAAACGTGTTAGAGCAACCTTTGGTGTGTTTTTTAATCTTTCTTGGTTTCAGGGGACAAGATTTGTATTTCAATTTTTAGAAATAATTTGATACTGGACGTTTCTTTAGGGTAGATCACACATCAATTTTGATCCGAAATTATACATCTCACGGAATTTCAATGCTTCTTTTAGCATGATACGGAAATATCTCTAAATAATGGCAACAGAGCATCCCTACTACTCCTTCTAGATGCCTTTCGTGTCAGCTCCGTCTCGGAGAAGTGCAGCTGGCTCAGAAAATAAACTGCAAAGCGGCTTCGAGGTTTGTATTATTGCATCCACGCGTACAGTCTATGCTAAGAATTGAGTAGAGGTGCCAGGCAGCCGCGTGCGTCTCGCTATTCGCAGCGAAGATCTAACATTCTAAAAACTCTTGTTCTTAGACTACTACCGTTGAAATACCTCAAATTTGAGACTTGTTTGTTGGAGCACGGTTTTTAAATTCAGTCTGGTGCAGCGTTCTAGATATAGCGTGTTTAAATAATTAAGTTAGTCCAATCGATAATTTGATAGGCTAACACGCGATCCTTATTTATGTTTCGTTTGGATTACCTTATAATATGTTTATGTTTTTGTTTTTTTATTGCTTTGCAATGTGAAGCTAATTTATTGCACAAGATTTCCTACATGACAAATGATTTATTATTATTTTTGGATCACCCAAACTTTCTATTTTTAATATATTTTAAAAATTTTGACACAATCTATTAAATACGTAAATGTAAATGAGGAGAAAGGCTTAAATGTCATGAAATCTTACCACCACCAAGGATCGTTTGGTTCAGTTGCACTTCTACACTTTTTTGATCTACTTTTTTTCGTTAATTATTTATGACTGAAGCAAAAGAAAATTTGAAATTACAAGGAAACACATCATTTATACTAGTAAACAAGTAAGAATATTGGAAATATTTGAGAATAACAAAGTGACCTACCTTTTTGTATTAATAATTTGGAAGCTTGTATCGAGCGCAAACGAATATAATATTTATTGGTAATGAAATACATTTTAGTATGCTCTAGTGTTTAGGCCAATGGACATGTGCCTAACAGCAGCAATGGAGGTAATGCTAGGCTAACTCCTCTCCGCCTTTTAGTGAAGAGGAAGGCGATCAAAGGAGCCTCAAGATTACTGCAATTAAAACAATTTAAAGAAGGAGACATCGCCGGTCACAAGGGAATCCTCAAAGAATATAGCCCAGTGATTTTAGCAAGATCGGTTTATTATAATGCAACCCAGGTACGAATTTGATCATTCCTTTGAGGTGGACTTAGGTAGCCACATTGACCCTCAATCAGTACCTGAAGAAAAACACAAAATATCCACCTCGTTTATAGATGGATCAAAGACAGCACATGGTACTGAAGTGGGAATTTATGGCCCTAACTATAGGTTCTCTAAAGCCTTGGGAAAAGACCCAACTATCTTTCAAACTGAAATATGCAATAGAACTCTGCGCCTACGAGTGTCTTCGAAGAAACCTGAAAGGAACAAAGATCTACATTAACTCCGACAGCCAAGCGGCAATAAAGGCTCTCAGCAGTTGCCTTGTCAATTCCAAACTTGTTTTGGACTGTCAACAAACTCTAAAGCAACTGGCTGAACAAAACAGGATCAACCTTAAGTGGGTGCCAGAGCACAAAGGAATACAAGGGAATGAAACTGCGGACCAATTCGCTAGAGAAGTACCTGCATCGTCATTTCTTGGAGCTGAACCGGTTTTTGGTTTTCCTAAAAGTCAAATCAACAATGAGGTCAAAAAAAAAATGGGAAGCAAAGTTAAGAATTTCCTACTGGAGATCATATCCAGGACTACGACAGGCAAAAAGATTCATATCTAGAACGCTTGAAAAGACAAAGGTCTACTTAGAACTCAGCATCCGATTTGAGGACCCTAACCGTTCTCTTAACAAACAGGACATTGCTCTATGAGGTACCACCTCAAGAAAATGGCTGAAACAAACCTATGTTGCTTTTGCGCAGAAGCTGTGGAGACTGCAGAATATGTGCTATGCAAGTGCGATGCGCTTGCACGCAAAAGGCACGTCCAACTCGGATGGGTGTCCTTAGACCCCTCAGATGTGGAAAAACTCAATCCGAAGTTCAAAATAAACTTCTAGAAAAGTTTGAACCTGGGAACTACATAGATCAGGGTATGCACAGAAGATCTCCTTAGGTCGAGGTGCGGGGTGGACGAAAAGAAACACGAAACGACCCATATATAATCTAATCTAATCTAATCTAATGCTGTAGTGCTTGGTAGAATATACAGTATTTTGTATTTAACGTGATGGTAACGTGAAACGATAAGTTTAACCCCTATCCAAAATAGCTAAACGTGCCTAAAGAAGTCTTCACTTCAAAAGAGATTAATATTAAAGTAGAAACCTTCAAATAAGGATTCTATTTTTTTTTAAATTAATTTTATTTTAAAAAATTTCGAGTTTGGTCTGAGACATTGGATCTTTTTTTTTGAAATTTCGGCTTTAACATTTAATATTCGAACTTTTCTTCAAAATTTTTGTAACTTGTAAGCTGGTTTGATGGAACGGACTGGTCCTTGGTTATCTTCAAAAATTGAAACACAGAACTTGTCCCCTGAAACCAAGAAAAATTAAAAAACACAACAAAGGTTGCTCTAACGCGTTTCGACAGCCAAGCTGTCATCTTCAGAGAGAAACTCTCTCTTTCTCTCTGAAGATGACAGCTTGGCTGTCGAAACGCCTTAGAGCAACCTTTGTTGTGTTTTTTAATTTTTCTTGGTTTCAGGGGACAAGTTCTGTGTTTCAATTTTTGTAAGCTTGTAAAATGTATAGTTTCAAGAAAGGATCAACAATCCTGTGCATGTTGCAATTTCGTCATTGAAATCGAAACCTTGAAATTATTTCCAATGTGATCTTTTTTTAAATAGAAGCTTTGAATTTTTCAAAATTCCATTTAGCCTTAAAATATTTTTGTAAGTTCGAGTACCATCTAAAAATTACAAATTTTATTTCGTTCCGTTGAGGAAAATGGTGAAAGTTTAGATTGCAGTGGAAATTTTGAGAAGAGATTTTACAACTAGAAGATTTTATTTTGAGATATCGAAGTCGAAGTTGAAAAAAGTAAAAATTGAAAATTGTTAAAGTTAAAAAAAATTAAAATTTGAGGAAACCAAATTCATTAAAATTATCTCAAAATTTAGTATTTAATAGTCAACTTCAATTTTTTTTTCTGAAATGTTGGTGTTAATTCAGAGATTTTTATTTCAAAAATATTTGAAATTTCAAGTAAAATTTGATCCCCCATCTACGTTACCTATTGATTGATGCACTTTCAGTCGTAAGCAGACTGGTGGAATCCGATCGATAACTTTGACAGCTTAACACGCGATCTTTATTTACTTCTATAAGGATAAACTTCTTTTCAGCAATCCCAATTTTATTGAACGGTCAGCCGATGGCTTATTTGGCATTATTTCTTTTCCAGTCTTCAAATAACGCACGTACGGTGGGATAACTTTTTTCCAAAGATTTACAGATTTTGTTTAGGATTTGCTCTCGTTTCAGGAGTTAATGGTCCTTTTTTTCCCGTCACCTTTACATTGTTCTTTTCCATACGTTTTGAAAATGTTAACAATTTACTAGCATTGGCCATTGACGCGTCCTTATTATTGCAATAAATAACGCTGACTAATATCATTATCACAACATTCTTTGAGATTATAAAACGAAACATCAAACGTTGGCATATGAAGTTTTGAAACTCGCGACTTCAAGAATATTTTTTTCGCAGTTAAAAACATCTTTGACGTTAGAAATGAAAGAGTTGTACAAAGTTTTAACATTGAAATACATAAGAGAGTATCTATCTTTTTAGAATAGATATTTGTCCGCAAACCATCTATCTGTTATTTTGGTTGGCGAAAAGGATCCCTATCGGGAATCCTGAAACAAAAGTTTCGACTCCAGAAGTGCACAATTACACTTCTCTGTTTATTTGTTGAATAAAATTACCTCTTTATGTTAAATGTCATATTGTTATAGTACCTATATAATATTTATTTAACTTGATTATTTATAGTCCTTTAAATTAAAAAAAAATGCATGTTATTGTCAAGATTTACCTTTGAAGAACAGAATACAACACGACCGGCGTTTTCTGACTTTTTTTCTGCCTTTTCCTGTAAAATGTTTGCTATGTTTCCACTATTTTAAGGAAAATCCAAGTGTTTATTTATGTGAGAGCGTAAGTTGAAGGAGTTGCAACTCCTGCACCACACACAAGAGCGCACGAACGAAAACTAAGCGAGCTGGGCTCGATATCAACAATAATATTACTTCGGAAAGGATCGGACTCCATCAGAAAAGATCGGCCTTAGAAGCATGGGAATACCTTTGATTACAGGTGTAAATGTAATAATTTCAGCCAAAGAACTGCAACGACTTCCTCTATTACATGAATACAAGTCGTTTTGCTACTCCCTTTTTCATTTTTTATGAAATTTTTACCGCAACTCCTTCCGTATGATTTTTTTTGCAAAGATACTTGTAATATTTTGGGCATATTTGGTGTCCTTATAGCTTTTATTAAACGTATTGTTACGTAAATTTTATTAAATTCAAAAATTGGAAAACATAAATTGAGTCCCAACGACTCAGTTTAATGTAACTTGAGTCCCGATGTTTTAAGTATAGGCGCCTAAATTGAGTACCGGTGGTTCCAGCCTAGATACGTAAATTAAGTCCTGTTTAAGGTTCATGGAAAAATAAAGGTATGTACATGCAATTATCTGTTGTTATCACAGATATAAACTTTCTCTCTATATTGTAGCGCTAAAAGAAGCATAGATGGGTTAAAAATAATGTTGCCGAGGAATAACGATTTATTAACCAATTTAAATTGTGTACAACACACTTAATTCAAATTATTTGGCAGGAATTTGAAAGATATCTGTTTAATAGAGTAATGAAAGCGAATGTGCTTATTACTTAAAGCATTTATTGATTGTCTCAAATATACAGGATGGGCCATAAGTAATGGTACACAGAGCAATGGTGGATTTTTCGAATAAAAATAATGTGATTTAGTTACATTTACCTTATACCAAAAGTTGATATTAACAGAGATGCAGGATGCTAAAGTTGCAAAAAAATTTTTTTTTGGTATAACTATTGAATTAATTGTAATATAGGCACCAAATTTGGCACAAGCGGGTTTCTTAGTCGACAAACTCTAATTTGCTAACATATTACTTACTAATAGCTGATAGGAGGCGCTACTTGCGCTGTGTGCATAATTCTAAATCATCATAACTTTTTTGTGCACCCACGTATATTAATTTTAAATGGGTTATTTTATTCCCCATATTTTTTAGGTAAAAAAGGTGTACTTTCTAAAAGTTGATACGCGCAACCGTTTCCAAGATATTTACGTTTAAAACTTGACGTACTTGGTTTTAAATTACTAAGATATTAAATTTTCGAAGTAGGCTTGAAAAAAAAGTAATTATAAGACAGCTTTGAAACAAATTTATGTCAAACATTACTTTGCTGATAACATTATTACCTAAATTTTGAAAATCCCAATAAAGAATATCCAAAAAATTGAGACGTAATTTATTTTCTAAATAGAGATGTGAGATATGATGTCTGAGTTTGCACAAGAAAATTTTAATAATCTGGATGGTCAAAGCAGATATTTGGAGATGAATTTCAATAAAAGACAGCCAGATTTTTAATTGTTTACAATCGCTTTACATGAAAAAAGTCATTTCCCACATTTATTTTTGACAATAAATTTTGTTTCGGTATTTTATTTAAATTTGCTTTAGAAATTTACAAAATATGTGTAATAATAATGTCAGTAGAGTAATATTTGATATAAACTATTTTATAGTTAGTTTTATTACTTTTATTTTGGAACCTACTGCGAAAAATTCACATTTACATAAGTTAAAATAAACGTACTGCAAATTTTGAAGGCAAATATCTTGAAAACGGTTGCTTGTATCAACATTTAGAAAGTATAACTTTTTTACGTAAAAAATGTAGGTTAATAAAAATATCTATTTAAAATAAGTGTACATAAAGACACAAAAAAGTTATTATGCTTCAGAATAATACAAGGTAGCGTAGGTGGCGCCCCCTATGAGTTAGTGGCACTCTGTTAACAAATTAGAATTTCTTGACGAAAGAAACCTTCCTATGCCAAATTTCTTGTCTATAGTGAAATGTGTTCAACAGTTATGCGAAAAAAATCACAATTTTTTTTTCAACTTTGACACCCCGTATCTCTTTTAATATCAGCTTTTGGTATAAGGTAAATGTGGCTAAATCACGTTATTTTTATACGAACAATCTACTCTTGCTCTATGTACCATTACTTATGGTCCATCCTGTATTTTTCTTTGAATGATTAAGCTTTTTCGACGACTAACTTCCAAGTTGGATGTATGTTTCTGACTGTACAACTTTCAAAGCTTCTATTTGTCACTACATATTAAGTTTGATGTAACATTAATTTGAAAGCAATAAGATTTTGACATTAGAATAGGTAGTTGGGACTCAATTTACGAACCTATAGCCAGTACCTTGGACTCAATTTACGTACCTTCAAACGTCATTAAATAACAACGGAACTCAATTTATATCGACCCACCAAAATAAGGTAAAATTTCGATAAATATTCAAAGTGCAGTGATGTAAATGTTATTGAAAATAATTAATACTAATATTTAGAGACCTAATTATATGCAACTTAAAAAGCTTGAAATATGCAAGCAAAGTGCTTAAAATATACACCAAAAGTGTCAAAATATGCAACTTTAAATAATAAGGCTGTTAATTATTATTGTACGAAAGAAATGAAAAAATATCAAAAAAAAAAAAGATTTTTGAATCAAAATACCAAAAAGTAAAGTTTGAGATTAAAGTCGAACTTTGGAAAACATCAGTTCTAAGAGAAAAGATCGAAAGTTTGAGAAAAAGATGAATTTCGAGGAAAAAGTCTAAATTTCCAGAAACTTTAGCAATCTAGTCGCAATTTCAAGACACTGTGAATCTAAAATATCGAAATTTTTAGAAAAATGAACCTAAAATAACGGAATTTCTAAAACAAGAGAAACATACAACGAGAAAAACGGTCGAAGTTTCGACGGACGACGGTCGAAATTCTCCAAAGAAATTGACATTTCTCACCCTTACCTTGTGGAATTCTTTAATATTCATAACTAGAGACCGGATTATAGGCACAATCAAATAAGGTAAAAAGGTAAACAAAATGTTAAATTAGACAAAAACGAACGGTTAAAAATTGCATTAAGAAGGATAAATTATCTAAAAAGGGCATTAAAAGATCAAAACCACAATTAACAAAAAAAAACGTTTGACAATTTTGAAAATTACTTTTTTTCCAGATACAAATTACATATCTCTTCACGGCAATATATTACTGGTAATTTAAAAAGTTTTTTTCTATATCAGCGTTTCCCAAAGTATCTTTGTCATCGCCCGGTAATTTTTATGCTTCTTCTTTGTGACACAAAAGATTTCTTAACTCTCTTAAAACTTCTTGTTTTCTTTGAAAATATAGACCACATTTTGAGGTTAGAAGTCAAAACTTCGTCTTTTCTTTTAAAGATTTTTTAATTTTACAGGATATACTTTTTCCGGGACTGGACCGTGTCAAAGAACTACTAAAAGTGTTCGACGTTTCGTCCACCATCGTAGGGGGCTTCTTCAGGAACAAAGAAGAGAAACAGTAAATAAAAAGAGAAATATAAAGGAATATGCAAAAACGAAAGGGCCAACTTCAAGACACAGAGCACGGTATGTCCATTATACCAGAGGCGAAACTCTTTTGAATTGAAAATTGGTACAAAAGACAAGAAAGTTTAGACAGAAGAGCACGGAAACTCAGTATGTCCACCATACCAGTGGCGAAACTCTTCTAAGAGGAAAGAGGGAAAGGGAAACTTTATATACCATTCGTCTGTGCGATCACTACCGAAGATTTCCGACGGTTGGTTTCCAGATGGAGGAAAGCATGGAACCGTCGTCTCTGTTGATGTTTTTGGGGAATTTTTGGATTACAATGGCCTTGCGTATTTTCCTATTATAGTAATTGGGAATATTGGACATAATTGAAATTTTATCAAAGAGAATCTTATGTCCGGTCTCATGTTGATGTTCCGCAATGGCTGACTGCGAAAATAAACCAGACCTAAGACATCTTTGGTGCCCGGATATTCGCGTCTTTAATGATCGTTCCGTTTCTCCGATGTACACTGAACCACAAGAACAAGGAATCCTGTACACACCATTAGAACATAAGGATGAAATTTTATCTTTGGGAGATAGGAGGAGCTGTTGGATCTTTGAGGATGATGAAAAAATGGGTTTAATACTGTGTTTTCTTAATAATTTTCCGATTTGATCTGTTACTCCGTGAACATAAGGAAGAAAGGCTTTAGAAGAAATTATTGAATTTTGTGAAGGACGAGGGGTAGGGTGAAGATGTCGTTTAATGACTGTTTTAATGCATATGTGTAATACTTCTATACGGCGTGTTGTGTATAATCGGCACTGCAAAATGCTTTGTGAGATGAAAGTATATGTCGTACTCTTTCGAGGACAAGCATTCATTCGTTTATAGCGGAACAGATGACAAGAAGGGCGGGAACACTACTACACTACTAAATGAATGATAACAATGACGATTGCCGAGAAGAGGGGTATTTAAAGTAAAATTTGGGATTGGTTAATATATTCTGTCTTCGAACAAGACAAACATATATATCCATCGTGCCTTTGTGGCACAAACAAACGGACAAAACACTCCATATAGAAGTATTACATATATCTTTCAATGTCGTGCGATTTGTAACCATGGTTGCGGAGGTTGAAACAAATTTTGTTCAATTCGTCTGAAAGATTTATCGGTTGTGAAATTGCTACAGCTCGTGAAACAAGTGAATTTATGACAGAATGTTTTTGGGAAGGGTGATGATGGGAATCTGCCTGCAAATAAGGATTAGTATGGGTGGGTTTTCGATAAACGGAATGAGAAAGGCGACCGTTTGGTAAACAGGTGACCAGTTCGTCAAGAAAAGGAAGAGAAGCGTTGTTTTCGACTTCCATAGTGAAGCTAATGAAAGAATGTAAACTGTTTAGGTGTTCCAAAAATAAATTTAGTGAATCCTTGCCATGTGGCCATACGATAAATGTGTCATCTACATAACGAAGCCAAACCTTGGGTTTTAAATCCGGAGTTTCCAACGCAGTGTTTTCAAAAGATTCAATGAAAATATTTGCTACGACTGGAGATAAGGGGGAACCCATTGGGGTGCCGGAGACTTGTTTATAGAAGCTGCCATTGAAAGAAAAATAGGTCCATGCGAGGCACATTTCAGTTAAATCAACTAGAGAATCCGCATTCTCTTTGCCTGAAAGTGATTGACGAATTATCCTCATGGAGTCGGAAATTGGAACATTAGTGAATAGTGAAGTGACGTCAAAACTTACCAGAATGTCGTGGGGGTCTAGGGTTAATTCGGACAATTATTCGACAAAATGTTTAGAATTTAAGACGTGTAATGATGGGTTTTAGGTATATGATCTGAGGATGTTAGATAAATATTTCGAGACATTGTAGGTAGGTAAATTTATCATGCTGATAATGAACCTAAAAGGAATATTGGGTTTATGTATTTTGGGGAGACCATAAAGACGAGGTGGTTTGGATTTTCACGAAACAAGATGTCTGAGAGTGTTTGCGGAGAAATTTGAGGATTTTAGCTTGGAATTTGTTGGAGTTCGTTCGTTTAATTTTCTTTTCTCATAGTTTTGACTTTAATCCAAAAATTTTGTCTTAAAATCTCGAGTTTGATTGATCCTTAAAACTGAATTTTTTCTCCAGATTGAATGTCCAAACCAATGACTGAAATTTGTTTCTTAATTTTTAGTAATTAACCAGGTATGTCAAATCATAAATTGAGGTTGTAACAGAAACCCAACTCTCCCCATCCACCAACATGGTCCATTTGCTTTGTCCTAATTACACACAAGAGGGAAATTTGTGCTTTTACGCCAAGCGACCTGTAGTGTCAACGAGAAAAAGTCCTGGAATCTTCTGACCATGAAGTGATTTGGCAGAAAATCTGCTCCAGAAGCGAAGTAATATTCATTTGTTCACTTTATTTGTTTCCAAACGATCCCTCATACAGGCAGTTCTTCTCTTATCTCTTCGTAACCTTCGATCACCTACAGACGAATTATCCAAACGCTGAGGTGGTCTTTTCCGATGACTGCAACGTACACAACATCCCCCGGTTAAGGTTTTCTTCTCGAACTGACGAGGCGGGAAGCGTGGCAGAAGCTTTTGCCTTCACTTGTGGACTAGCGCAATTAATTAAGGAACCCACAAGAATTCCCATGAACATAATCTACTCGACCTTTTTCTTACAAATTCTCCAAATCCATATAAAATCTCTGTGACATCACCGCTTGGAAATTCCGATTACAAGCTTGTAGCAACGTCTCGCTCGCTTCATATACTACCTCTTTCTCAGACACAGTCCCGTAGGGTTTGGCATTAACTTTACTAACTCGGAAGAATTAGGAGATTCCTTTGCATCTTTTCCATGGCAGAAAGTCTGCTTTAACTCAGACAACCCTTTCCCAGTCGCCAAATCCATCACTCAAAATATCGTGATTTCTAATTCCCAATTTCCCACTCCCAAAAGAAGTTTACCTTCCCTAAATCTTCAGCAAAAAATGTGCTGGGACTGTCTCCTGCAAAAATCGCGCACATCGTCTTTGGCAAAATAATCCCTAAGTGGAGACTAGGAGCACATTTGTAGATGCACGAAATTTTTGTAAATAGGGTATTGACGAGGCTAAGAGTGATTTCGATCGTAAAATATGCCAGAGGCTTATCAACTCCGAACGGTTCGAGGTCCTTTTGGGGATTTGCAAAATCGATTGGAAAGAATTCTGCATCTTCAAATTTTTCACTTTTATTCGATGACAATAACAATATTGCGACTACTTTCAATGAAAAGGCAGACATGCTTGCCCTAATATTTGCTAAAAATTCCAAACTTGATTCTCGAAACTCTAAACCTCCTATTCTCCTAAGGTTGGCACTTCGATGCATGGAGTTGTTTTCAGGCAACGCACAATCGGGAAGATTCTCCTCGAGCTCGACACCTCGAAAGCTTCTGGCATTGATGGTATACCCGCTATTGTTCTTAAGAAATGCGCTACATAGTTAACTCCTATCCTTAACAAATTGTTTACACTATTTTACAACAAAGGTGTATTCCCTAACATCTGGAAATCTGCTAGGGTGCAGTCTGTCCTTAAAAATGGAAAACGGAATCTGGTTAACAACTATCGCTCTATATCTTTGTTGCCCGTTATATCTAAAGTGGTGCAAAAGGTTATTAACTTCAATATTATCAAATATCTGGAGAAGAATAGAATCATCTCGTATAGGTAATACGGTTTCAGACAACAACGCTTAACTGGCGATCAACTGGCATATGTTACTCATATCTGTAACTCAGTTATGGAAAAACATGGTGGAGGCTAGGATTGTGGCATTGGATATCTCAAAGGCCTTTGTCAGAGTCTAACACCGATCTCTTTTTGCCAAATTAACATCTTATGGTCTTCCTCCTGGATTCTGTCATTTGATATCCAATTTTCTCGCTGACAGATCTCTTCAGGTTGTCGTCGAATGGCATCTCATCAGAGAGATTTGCGATTAATCCAGGGAGTGCCTCAGGGGTCTGTTCTGTCTCCTACTTTGTTTTTGTTACACATAAACGATCTATTAGCTTCAACTTTCAATCCAATATACAGTTATGCAGATAACAGTAGCCGGGTGTCATCTTTTTTCTCCGACAAACCATTATCTGTCGCTGCTTCATATCGACTAGAGGAACAGCAGATACAGATGATTAATTGAGATCTCGAAATTATTCTGGAATGGGGTAAGAAAAATCTGGTCCACCCCAATGCTTCAAAAGCTTAGGCCTTGGTTTTTTCTAAGAAAACATCAAGGGATAGGGCACCAAACATACTAATGGACGGTAAAATTCTCCTGATGGGATCTAATTTGTCTATCCTAGGAGTGAATGCTAGCACGATTATTTGCGCGCCATTGCCAAGTTCCCCTCTCAAAAGCTAGGCCTTCTTTTTAAAGCTAAAAAGTACTTCACATCTCATCAGCTACTCATACTATCCTAAAGCTCAAGTTAGACCAACACTCCAATACTGTTCTTATGTTTGAAGTTCAGCCCCAAAGTTACTTTAGATCTTTTGGATTCAATTCAAAGAAAAGCAATTCGCCTAATCGATGAGGAAAGTTTAACCGATTCTCTCGAAAAACTAGAGAACAGGCGAATGGTTACTGACATGTCTCTTTTCTTCAAGTACTATCATGGGAGATGCTCGCAGGAACTAATAGGATTGATACCCCCAAGGTACAATTTTTGAGGCATACAGACAGTCGGAGACAGCAAATTCCTGTTTGGTCTAGCTTTACCCCGTGAGAACTTCTGTCTACGGAGACCCCTTTTTCTATAGAACTATCTAAGCTATGGAACTCGTTACCTTAAGGAATTTTGCCCAAAAATTACGACCTATCCTTGCTTAAGAGCCTGGTTCATCGCCATCTATCCTTGTTTCTGCATCATACTCACAATGCTTTGAAGGCATAATGGGGTTGCCCTTTGCGAGTGCATTAAACTTTTTAAAAAAATGCTACATAATATAGCTCGATTTTAAAATTCCTCTACAATAGTCTTCATATATTATTTAGGTTATAGCTTAGTTATTTTTTAAGGTAAATACCATCTGATTTATAGACTTGTACAAAAATAAGTCAAACTTTAATTAAAATTTATTTAGAAATATAATCAGAGATGAATAAAGAAAAAGATGTATACATACTTATATTACTTTTAATTAGGTTGTTCATTTAATAAGTGTAATAATCCAAACCTAATCAGACCAAAAA
Organism: Dastarcus helophoroides; assembly: GCA_028583605.1. Lineage (NCBI taxonomy): Eukaryota > Metazoa > Arthropoda > Insecta > Coleoptera > Bothrideridae > Dastarcus > Dastarcus helophoroides. The sequence continues at coordinate 31,840,583 of CM053328.1, forward strand.
GTGCTAGAAACAACTGCACTAGTAAATTTGATTCTGCTTCTACATACACGATGAACCAAAAAAATGTGCACATTTCACTTGATTGGTTTATTTTGTTATTAGTAGGTTGTTTTAAATCAAATTTCACTAACAATACAATAATGTATAATAAGCTTTTAGTTAATCATATAAAAAGCCTTGCAGCTAAAATCATTTTTTATTCAGAATGTTTCGAAAATATTTGTCACTTTGAGCGCTTCCCAAAAAACGAAGAATTTGTATACACATAATTTAGTTGTGTATTAAGAAAATTAAACTTTTCTAAGGGTAACTTTTTTTATTTTTTAACATTCTATGATTCTTTTCAATTTTATGGCCCTTTTAGTGAAATCGTGCCGAATAACAACTGAACATTTCGCCTTCAATGACAAACAACACTTAATAATGCTTCTAACCGATGATCTTTTAATACCATTTGCAATAATTCGTGGATTTTCGCCAGAGCTTGACAAATTAACAGGACTTGGCACATTTGGCCGTACATTTCGATATTTTTTTCTACTCTTACAGATTTTGGTCATCCACTTCCCTTTTTTTTATCCGATAATCTCCATCGTTTTGTTTAATTTTTCTAACAAACGAGATACAGACTTACATACTTCATACATTAGTTTTTGTTTGGAAATTCTTTAACAATTTTTTAACTGCCAGTATTTTTTTTCCAAAGTGTTTTCGTTAAAGTTTTATCACTGTCGTTCTCTGAGAGCAACATTGGAATATGCAGATCAATTATAACACTATAATAAAACAATTAGTTAACAGTTGGATATGTTCGTTATTATTTTCAAATTCTGTTCATAAAATATGGCTCCTTTGAGTAGAATTTGGTTATTGTGTACGATTTCAAGAAAAATGTCATGAAACTGGCCAAGATTGAAGTATTTTAAAAAAGTACAGAAATATTACACTTAGAAAATGCTTTTTAAGACAGAACTAAATAATGTTTATGTAAATACTTAGTTTTTTGAGAAAAACTCAAAAAGACAAATATTTTTGAATCCCCCTGAACAAAAATTGATTGTAGCTGCGATAATTTTGGCTTGATTGTCTAAAAGCTCATACATTATTTTATATTTGATAAAAATTTTATAAAAAACTGTTCATTAATAATAACACTAACAAAGAAAATAAAATTTGAACAGTTTTTGGCTCACCGTACAGTATAGATTTAAAAAATTGTTACATTAAATTCTCATTTCATGTAATAATATGATAACGAAGGCTTCCACGGCTGGAGTCGATACAGGATATACTTCTTCCGGGACTGGACCGTGTCAAAGAACAGAAAAGTTTCGCCTCTGGTATGGTAGAAATACTGAGTTACCGCGCTCTTTAGTTCTTTGACACGGTCTAATACCGGAAGAACTATATCTTTCATGTATACTCTTTACAGTTTTTAATTTTTGGGATAATCAAAATACTTACGACTTATTACATTATAAGTATACTGTTTTTGTTGTATTTATTATGAAAACAGGTTCTCAATTATAGATTCCCTATGTTTTTTGATTTTTGATAAATGTAAATACTGTTAATTTCCATCTTTAGTAAAAGTGATGTTTCACTATCAAAAAAATCAGCCATGATATAGGAATTTGTAAAATTTAATACATGTATAAGCAACTATGGTTATATACTGTGACCTTTAAAATGTTATTTCTGGTAATAATGTAAAAATGCAAAACAGTACATTTCTGGTGGTAGACTTTTTTTACGGCGAGGTAAAAAAATCTTTAAATATGTCTGCTGGATAAGGAAGATTACAAAATCATAAATTAAATCAACAATCTAAATAAAGAAGTGCTAACTAATAGTAAGTAAAAAGAATCTAAATAGGACGTAAGATGCTCTAAATATTCATCAAATAACTGACTCTTTAACATTTAAAAATATACGACTGTTACATTAATTTATAGCTTTGGTAATTCAATTGAGATTTCGTATTCATATCGATAGCAGTAAAATAAACTTATAATAATTCATGCATTGAATAAAAAGCATATTTTTTATATATGGCAAGACTTTTCATTGACTGGGGTTCTAAATTTAATTAAAAAAATATATCGTTATCGTTCAGTCTAGTGGTAATCCTAGGACTAAGTTGAATTCTTATTACTCTAAGGTTGACTTCGTGAGGTGATAATGGTTCTTCTGAAGAATTTCTGGAATCTCGTTGACAAAAGCCACACGTTTCCATCGATATCGGCCCATCTAACTTCAGCCGGAAACTGCAACAGCCTTGGATCGTAAGCTAATAATCTGAAAAATAGGAAATGATTTATGTAGTTTTTATTTTTATATTAGGATCATTCGAGGTGAAAGGTCGTTAGATAAACACGCCAACAACCAGTTTTTCACAACATTAATTAATGATAATAATTTTTTTCTTAAATTTTGACCCAAACACTTATAATCCTAAATTATTGTTATTTTTATTAATATATTTGTTATTTTATGGCTTCTTGTTCTTAAAATTGTGACTCTTAGACTTATATTTTTTATGTATTTACTTTTTTCCTTAAAATTAGGCCCCAGAATTATATTTTGATTGAAGAATTATAATGTATTGTTGCAAATTTTGCTTTCATTATCGATATTGTTCCTAATCAAAATCGTTTCTGCGCAAACGTAAGCCAAATACAAATGAATACGTAATTTTGGTGGAACGGACTGGTTCTTGATTATCTTCAAAAATTGAATAGTATATCTCTCTGAAGATGATAGCTTGGCTATCGAAACGCGTTAGAACAACTTTTGCTGTGTTTTCTAATCTTTCTTGGTTCAAGGGACAAGATTTGTATTTCAATTTTTAAATGAATGCGGTTAACGTAAAACATTGTCATCAAAATGTTACCTCTGATGATTCGATAGTGGATTCCAAGATGCAACTGATGTTTCCGTCAGCGGGCTAAAGTACAAAGTATCATCCAGTTTATTTACTGCTAAACCAAGCCCTTGCGATGCCTTTTTACCCACTAAAGTGATAGGAAGCTCTTCGTTTTCAGCTGGTGGCCCTTTCCGAAGAGTCTCTGTTGGAATACTGAAGATCCTATCTGTAGCCAACGGCTGATAATAAAACAGCCCCATTTTAGGAGAATGCGTGATTCCAACAATACCATCCATAAGAGTAAAGCGTTCACCATTTATAGTATAATCGGAGAAATTTGGATCAGGAAACATAGTTGGATGAATATGCCTCCAAGCAGCATCTCTCCTGCCATCATAGGTAACTATTCCTGTTAATATTACTGATTTATTTGAGTGTTATTTTGTGGGTATTTAACTTACCAGGCGATGCTGTATCTGACATATATACAAAAGCGGAATCACAGGTTCCTTGAACACTCTCGTCTATGACCAAATTTGTTAAAAGCGAATTAGGCCTCAGAACTTCTCTGGGGAAGACTACGGTTCGCACAATTTGATCGGTTGTGAGGTCAAACACCACCAATTTGGGAGAACATATTGGTTTAAATTCTTCCAATGAGTTCATGATACCGGAATCCAAAACCTAAAATAAAAAATAACAGAAATTGCATTGCACACATTATCGCTATTCGAACTATTTCCTTAAAAAACAATATACAGCATATGGCACATATATTCCTTCGATCAAAATACAAAGCTCAAGTCAGGCCAATCACTAGAATACTGTTCTTATGTTTGGAGTTCACCCCCAAAGCACACTTTAGCTCTTTTGGATTCAATTTAAAGCAGCCATTCGCCTAACTGATGACAATAGTTTAACCGATTCTCTCGAAACACTAGAGCACAGGTGGATGATTAGTGACAAGTACTATCATGGAAGATGCTGGCAGTAACGATTGATTCCCCCAAGGGCAAGATTTTTGAGGCATACAAGACAGTCGGATACAGCAAATTCTTGTGAGGTCCAGCTTGACACAGTGAGGACTTCTGTCTACAGAGATTCTTTTATTTATGGAACTTCCATGCTATGGAACTCGTTACCGAAAGGAATTTTCCCCAAAAATTACAACCTATCCTTATTCAAGAAGTTCAACGTGTAGCACGTTTGATTATTCCATTGTAGGACATTTAGGTAACGTTATTTATTAAATTTATGTAATGTACCTAACCGCAATTAACGCAAAATACGCTTGCATTTAAGTGATTAATTTATAATTGCAAGATTGAAAGTGACCTTTGTACCCTTGGTTACATGTACATGTGGCTCACAAAACATGTTTAACTTCTTAACACTGGTGTTTGAAAATGGATTCACTCAATTTTTTAATTTAATCCACTCGCAAAGGGCAACCTCATTATGCCTTCAAAGCACTGCGAGTAGGATACGGAAACAAGGCTAGATGGCAATGAATCGCCTTCTTAAACAAGTAATTTTTGGGGAAAATTTCTTTTTGGTAACGAGTTCCATAGCTTGAAAGTTCTATAAAAAAAAGAGTCTCCTTAGACAGAAGTGCTCACTGTATCAAGCTGAACCGCTCAGGAATTTGCTGTTTCCGATCGTCCTGTATGCCTCAAGAGTCTTGGCCTTGGGAATATCAATCTTATTAGTTCCTGCTAGCATCTTCCATGATAGTACTTGTAATTGATTTTTCGTTCGCCTTTTGCAATGTTCCAAAGAAAAAAGCATTTTCTGGAGATGTGTTGTAGGTTCTTATTTCAGAAATTATGATCATTATTGAACAACTTATGTGCATGCACCAACTTAGAAACACACCCAACATGAGTCGGGCAATCTTGGTAAATATATAAAAAATAAAATAAAAATATGGCAAAATGTATAAAAATACCTTTTGCAATCAATTCAGTTGGATTCAATTTCTGGAAATAAACTTCAAAGATTTTGTCTGTCTTCGACTGTTCTGTATGCATCAAGAATCTTGCTTTTGGGGGAATCAGTCTTATTAGTTCCTGGGAGCATCTTCCATGATCGTACTTGTAATTAATTTTTTGTTTGTCTTTTGCAATGTTCCAAAAAAAAACTCTTTCTGGAGATGTGTTGTAGGTTCTTATTTCACAAATTATGATCATTATTATCAACTTATGTGCATACACCAACTTAGAAACACACCCAACATGAGTCGCGCAGTCTTGGTAAATATATAAAAAATAAAATAAAAATATGGCAAAATGCATAAAAATACCTTTTGCAATCCATTGAGTTGGATTTATTCAAACAAATTTTGGTAAATTATCTTTTGGAACTTTCCCACGAAGCTCAATTTCTGGAAATACACTCCAAAGATTTTGCAAACCTTTGTTTCAAATATTGATAAACATTATGAGCAGCCAGGAAGTTCACAGGCTAAATGGAAGTGTACAAACTGTAAACTTATTTGCATCTTTGTTAGAAACTTTGGAATCTTCTTTTTCTTCATCTTCTTCCTCTTCTTTTTTGTCATTCTCTGAGGTAGGTCTCTCTAACAACCTGTTCTGGTCTTCAAGCCTTTGGTTCTTCTGATGTCCAGCATTCTTTTCATCGGTCTTCCTTGTGTTCTTTTTCCTGTTGGTTTCAATATCTTCGCTTGTTTGACTATTCTATTGTCATCCATTCCTTCGATGTGCTGGTTTCAGTATTTTCTTTTGTCTTTTGTGTATATATGTCCTGTATGTCACCCTAATCTTTGTATCTCTTCATTTCTACATATTTCCCTCAGTGTCTTCCCATGTATCATTCCTAATGTTTTCATTTTCGTGGCTCTTTTAAAATCAATTTGGAAAATCACACCAATGCAATTTTGATTGATCCAAATTTCATGGACAAACACATCAATTTGGAAATAAGAATGCTAATGTTACACTGGAGCTTTTAACCATTATTCAAAATATGCTTATTTACTTCTTAGCAAAACAGTTTATCAAAAAAATTGTCTTAAATGAATGCAAATGAGGTACCAGTTAATTAATATTCATCACCATGCTTGACCAGGTTATTTATTGATATCTTGGCATAATATGTTATTAAGATGCGAGATTATTTTCTTTATAATATTCTTTATACGTAGATTTATATACACTTACATAAATATTTAATTTTATAAATATTTGAATTAAAACAAATACTATATGCATGGCCGAAGTTAGGTTGTCCAGCCTAGGGAGTGCTGATTTACGACCATTATTTTTTAATTTCTTATCTATTTTTTAATGCAGGATCATCTGACTCCTTGTTTCCTTTCTATAGCCTTTTTTATTTATAAATAAGTTTTTTTCTGAAAATGTACAAATTTTTTGTCAAAATTTCTTAACTTTACTAAAACTCCTAATCACTGAAGTTTTTTAAACTTTGATTCTCCAGACATATTGATTTTATTTCATATTTCGTGTAAATAGGAATTTTATTTGATATTTCGATTTTACGGTCAATATTTTTTCTATAAATTTAAGTTTTTACCCATAAATTCAACTTTCGTGTGATTTATTTTCAAAATTTTAAGGTGAGGTCTACAATTTTCTCTATTTTTCTGACAAATTTGAGTTTAAACTCAAAATATCAGCTTTTTCTAGGATTCTATTGAACATTTTAATTTTTTTGAAACGAGTTTCGACTTTATTTCTACATTTGGACTTTATGAAATTTCTGGACTTTTAATTGATATTTTAAAAGTTGGGTTTTTTGAAATATTTTGATATTTTTCAATATTGTGAATTTCTTCTAATTTACAACTTTTTTCGACTTCTGAAAATTTTGTTTTTTTGGAAATTTAAATACTTTGACTTTTTTTTTAATTACGATCTTTTTTGAATGTTTTGTCTTTTTTAAAGGTTAACATATTTGAGACAAAAAATTAATCGTAAAACAGCCTATATTTTGAAAAAATCGAAAATAAGTAGAAATCTTTAAAAAATGAGAAAAAAAAGATTAGAAATTTTGAAAAGGTTGAAATTTTTACAAAAGTGATAATTAATATTTTCAAAAGTCGTAGTTTTTAATAAAAGTCAAAACTTTAAAAGGCAATAATTGCGGAAGTTAAAAGTTTCAAAAAAACGGAATTTTGTAAAAAAAATCAAAACCTACTAAGGTGAAAAATTTAAGAAAAGCAAAATATTTTTGTTTAAATTTTGAATAATCCCAATTTTTAGAAAAGTTAATATTTTTGGAAACGTGATAATATTTTTGAAATTTTAACTATTTAAAAGAGTATAATTTTTCAAAAAAGTGGAAGTTTTTTCAAAAGGTCAAAAAGTTGAAAGAATCGAATATTTTCAAAAAGTTAACGTTTTCTAATACGTTTAAAGTCCGTTTGTCCGTCTTAAAACATCACTTATTTTCTGTTTGGACAATACAAAATCGCAATACAATGACATACATTTGAGTTTTAAGGCGACAAAATGGACATCGTGTGATTTCAAAAATTTTCTAAATTTCGAGTACTAAATCGGACATACAACTATTCAAGTTTAAGCAAAATGTCTTATTGTGGTCCATGTGGTCCTCCATACTCTGATTATCAAAGAAATCTGTTTTCTCTATCTTGAAAGTTTCAAAAAAGCAGAATATTTATCAAAAAGTCGAAATTTACAAAATAAAATTTTCGAGTAAAAGTCAAATTTTTGAAAAAGTCAAATATTTCAAAAAGTATCAAAATTTTGTAAGAATGGAAATTTTGAAATAGCTTAAGTTCTTAGGTTATAAGTTATAATACCGAGAAAAAGTCTAGGTTTTCAAAAAAATGCTAAGTTTGAAATATAAACGAAAATTGTAAATCTCAGGATTTTTAAAATAAGTCAATATCTTCAGAAAAAGTAGAAAATCATAAAAAAATCAAAGTTTTCGATAAATATTGAATTCTTCAAAAAAATTAGGAATTTTCAAAAAGAAGCGAATGTTTTAAAAAGTTGGAATTATCAGAAAAAGTTGAAATATTTAAAATGGTTAAAGTATTGAAAAAAATTTGTGTGAGGAATAGTCAAAATTTTAGAAAAAGTCAAATATTTCAAATAATATCAAAAATTGTGGAAAAATGGAAATTCTGATTTTCTGATTCTGAAATTCTTAAGTTATAAGTTACAACACCGAGAAAGAGTCTAAGTTTTCAAAAAAATGGTAAGTTTGAAATATAAATAAAGATTGTAAATGTCAGGATTCTCAAAATAATTCGATGTCTTTAAAAAAAGTAGAAAATCAGAAAATAATCAAAATTTTCGAAAAATATCGAATTCTGCAAAAAAGTAGGAATTTTCAAAAAGAGAAGAATGTTTTAAAAACTGGACTTTTCAAAAAAAGTTGAAATATTTAAAATGGGTAAAATTTTCAAAAAAAAATTATGTGAGGAAAAGTCAAAATTTTGAAAAAGTCAAATATTTCAAAAAGTATTAAAAACTTGGGAAAATGGAATTTCTGATTTTCTGATTCTGAAATTCTTAGGTTATGAGTTACAACACCGAGACAAATTCTAGGTTTTCAAAAAAACTGTAAGTTTGAAATATAAATTAAAATTGTGAATGTCAGGATTTTCAAAAAAAGTCGCTGCCATAAAAAAAAAGTAGAAAATCAGAAAAAATCATAATTTACGAAAAATATCGAATTTTTCAAAAAAGTGCGAATTTTCAAAAAGGGTCAATAGTTTTAAAAAGTTCGTTTGAAAAAAAAATTGTGTGAGGAAAAGTCAAAATTTTGAAAAAACTCAAAAAAAAGGAAAGCCTAAATTATCAAGTCTATTTAAAAAAAAAACAAAATTTAAAAAATATTAAAATTTTGAGAGAAAAAGTTGAAATTAATAAAGAATCTATTTGTAGAGTTGAAATTTTCAAAAAATATTGTATTTCTCCAAAAGAGCCATAATTTGCAATGGACAAAATTCACAATGTCCAAGAAAAGTTGAAGTCTCGAGAAAAGATGGACAAAAAATTGAGATTGAAAAAAAGTTGGAATTTTTAAAAAACCATAATTGTTGTTAATATTCGAAATTTTCAAAAGAGTCAAAATTTTCATAATCTCCCACTTCTTTCCTCAAATCGTCAAGGTAATAATTAGAAATTTGCATACAAAGATGCATCTGATATTAGTCGAATTTCTACCTCAAGCGATGCTAGTCGCTTATATTTTCAGAACATTTATTAATATTTGAAGGGTTTTGGACATTATCTATTGTCAAAATCAGTAATATAATTTGCTCTTACCCATAATCTGTTACAAGAATCCATCCGAATTCTATACACCGGAAATGAGACCATTACAACTTGGTGTTGAATTTGCTTTACCCGCCTCATGGAAAGACCAGTCTGGATAGGCCTGTAGGACCTGGACTTGATCCTAAGGCAACATCCCGAGGTATCGTAGCTAAAGTAGCGGGAACTCCCGTTCTAAGTCTGGGCATTGCCAAAAACAACCTTTCATGCGTTATCCTCCAATCCTGTGAACACTGTATTTTCTGGTCTAAAATTACAAGAGGTGAGTGGAGTTACAGAGTTACAAACTAATAACTTAACCTAAAGTCCCTTTCCTGACCGTTATCGAAGGGGAAATTATATTCTAAAAGATTCCATTGGTTAACAACGTCTAGTTCCAATCCGATAGTTTGCTTCAGGAAAATACCAAGTAGAACGATTGGTCGCCACATTTTGTTCTCTGAAACAAAGTGTTATCTTAAATAAAATTTGCATTGAAGATATGTTTTCTCTTCAAAGGTTTTTGAGAGCAAGTTACTAATTTTACCAACATTTTTTTTAGGATACACTAAATATTCCTCCTGTTTAAAATCATCATAAATAGAAACATTTTTGCGCGTTATCGGTTCGAAAATTAAAATTTCGTGAATTGTAACCACTTTATTTTAAAGTTATTTCGGAACACTACAATTATAATTCACTTGAAATACAAATCTTATCCCCAGCAACCAAGAAATATTAAAAAACGCAACAGAGGCTGCTCTCTCTGAAGATGATAGCTTGACTGTCAGCTTCAGAGAGAGAGCCACCTCTGTTGTGTTTTTTATTCTTTCTTGGTTTCAAGGGACAAGATTTATATTTCAGTTTTTGAAGATAACCAAGGACCAGTCCGTTCCACCAAAATAATTCACTTAACTATCAGCCTGTCTGGCTAATTAAATAACCAACTGACTAACTAACTCACCAACTGACTGACTAACTGACTGACTAACTGACTGACTAACTGACTGACTAACTGACTGACTAACTGACTGACTAACTGACTGACTAACTGACTGACTAACTGACTGACTAACTGACTGACTAACTGACTGACTAACTGACTGACTAACTGACTGACTAACTGACTGACTAACTGACTGACTAACTGACTGACTAACTGACTGACTAACTGACTGACTAACTGACTGACTAACTGACTGACTAACTGACTGACTAACTGACTGACTAACTGACTGACTAACTGACTGACTAACTGACTGACTAACTGACTGACTAACTGACTGACTAACTGACTGACTAACTGACTGACTAACTGACTGACTAACTGACTGACTAACTGACTGACTAACTGACTGACTAACTGACTGACTAACTGACTGACTAACTGACTGACTAACTGACTGACTAACTGACTGACTAACTGACTGACTAACTGACTGACTAACTGACTGACTAACTGACTGTCTGAAAGAAAGGCGAACTTCGTATTTATACCCTTTAGATTTTCTAGAACGAATCCGTACAGATAAGATTATCACTTGCGCTTATATTCTGTGTAATGCATTCTCGCGAACGCTTCCCTATTATCAAATCTTTCTAGAGAGTTCCTTACACAATCACTAATTCAAATGTTATAACTACATTTTGTTACAATATGTTACGTATTTAAGTAGAGAAAGTTTTTCTCATAGTTGCAGTTAATTTTTATTGTTTTAGAATAAAAATAGCCACTAAACACATTCGGTTGTAATGTAGCAGTCCTAGCACGAGCATTACATTCATGAGTATATTATAAATCGTCATTATCATGGAATTTATCGTTTAAGGGACTATTTGAACCTTTAAAAATATTCAAGGCGTTCCATTTAAAATAAGGTTATCATTCTTGACTTAACTCTCGGGGGCGGCATTTAAGAATGTCTAACATGTACACCTGCTGTCCCTACTAATTAAGGGCCCCACAAAAAATTGGTGACTTTTCTTAGTCATCAAAAATATAGTGAACGCAGGAAAGTGGAAAGATTTTAATATTATTGTGAACAGGATATAGAAAGTTTTTTGTATTTCACAAGGGCCCTTCACTAATGTGTTGCAGAGGGCACCTAGCAAGTTTAATCCGCCCTTGCTAACCCTGCATGCTTACAGATAAGGATTTTATGCCTCCAAAGTGTAGTCATTTTTAGCTTTATACTTGAAGGTGCCAACTTTTAGAACAATATATTCAATAGTTTTTGAAAAATCCTCAATAGTTTAGCCTCTTTAGATACATTATATGAATAAATTTTCAGACGGCTCCACCTACAAGTTGGTAAATACAACATTGTTTTATATGAATTCCTCTTTCTTCAAGTCTCGTAAAGTTGAACGACATGCAGTTTATTTCTGCTAACAAATAAAATAACTGGTGTAATAAAGTAACCGGCCGTAAGGTTTGAAAATATTGCATAAATAATACACAATAAGGTCAATGTTACTCTGGGTAAACTGCATGAACTGTATCGACTCAAATTAATCGCTTGCGTTTATTAAGAGAGAATTCGTCAATTATTGTACATGATAATTTTAATTAATAGATCGCAATCAGTCTCATTATTTATAGCATTATGTAAAAGCAATAATAAAAATGAAAGTCCTTTTGACCTCGCTTTACATCCATCTCACACATATTTATAATTTTTTTTCTGAAGAGGTATTACAGATACGCATATGCAGATACAAGTTGTGTTGTAGATGATTAAGTAAACAATGTTACGGAATTCGATTCAATTAATTTTTTATACAGATGATTGAATATCAATTTTTATTTTTATAAATTCAAGGCTTTATGACATGTACTTGTATTTTGAAGTATTTTAACACCGAATTGGGTCATTTTTTAAAACATATACTCAGTGGCGGCTCGCGTACAGGCACTGTGGAACTACAGCACCCCCCATTTTGCTTACGAGTTTTTTCTCTAAATTTTCCGAATACTTTTTCTTAAACAATTTTTTGAAGAGATTTTAAATATTCTCTGATTTCTTCTTATAGAAATGTCAAGTCTCTTTCACAAAGTTACGGGATTTTAAAATCTGTTTTAATTTTTATTTCCAATTTTTGTAAACATTTTAAGAAAATAATTAAAATTTCAAAATAAAATCTAAATCCAACTCTTCTTGGATTTTAATATTTCTCTAAAAAAAAAATTAATAGCGTACATTCGAGCTTTTACCTGGAATATCGATTTCAACTTCATGTATAGCATATTTGGGTTCGATATCTCGATTTATTTAAGAAAATTTTAATTTTTTCTGCAAAGTTTCCATTGTTCTTAAATATTTTATGAAAGGAAATTTTTTATAAATTCCTATTTTTTCTGCAAATTTTTTCCTTAAAATTTCTTCTGGAAAGTTCGACTTCTCCAGATATTTTTTATGTTCCTCTAATTAGCTTTTAAAATGTCATGTTTTTTCACTAGACTTTGGCATTTCATAATTCATTTTGTTTTCTAATTTTGACAAAAATTTTTAGCAAAAAACTCTAAAATTTCTATGAAAATGTTAACATTTTGGAAAAAACGAATGAAATTTTAAAGAAAAAAATTAATTTTCAACTGCTTTTCGCACTTCAATATTTTTCTTAAACAAAATAACAAGCGAGTCCTTGTATTATTTTTGTAAAATTTCAATTTCAACCTTTTTGTAAAGATATTTCAATTTTTTCTCTAAATTACGATTTTTTTCTAAGAAATTTTGATTTTTTTCCCATGAAATTTTGCGTTTTTCTGTAAACATTTTAAACAAAGAATTTTTTTAGAATTTCGACTTTTGCTTGTCTTTAAAATATTTTTTCTTATTTCCAATTTTTATTTATCTAATTTGTTTTTAGAAAAAGTTTTACTCGAAACGTGAATATTTTAAAGTTCCTTTTATTTTGTAATTTCGATAAGAAACTGAAAATTATTAGGTAAACTTCGTACCAACTCAAAATTAATAAATATTGTGTTAAATCATTCGCTGAATTAAATTTTACATTAAAATATTTAATAGGCTCGCCCGTTTCCATGTGAATGCTACACGAAAAACCGCTAAATGCGGGCCATAAGCAAAACAAATACAGTGCCATTTTCTTTAAAAAAAATACTACTACTGTAGGACCAAAGAAAATTCTGAATCGAAATTTCCAATTTTTCTAAAAATGTTATATTTACTAAATTCTCAAGTTCGAATTTAAAGATTAAGAGCAAATTTTTAAGAAAAAAGCAGACTAATATTTTTAGGAAAATGTTGAAATTTTTTATTTGTATACAAAATTTTTGAAATAACGTAAAAATTTAGGAAATCAAAGTAAAAAACCATTTTTAAAAATAAATTAATTGTCAAAGATATTCTTAAAATTTCGACTTTTAAAGTGGGTATTATTGAAATTTTCGAGAAGAAGAGTCAATATTTCAAGAAAAGTCTCAAAATTTGGAACATAAATACAATCAAAATGTTGCAAAAAAATTAATCAACAATTTAATGCTTGAAGTCAATATTTTGAGAATAAAATTTAAATTTTGACAATTTATTTATACATGAACCGTAACTTTTTATTCGTTTGTTTTAAAGCTTCGCACAATTTTAATTTAAAAAGGAATAAATTACCAGTTATAAAAAATAAAGCTAAATTTATCAGAAAAGCCGAAATTTGGAAAAAAAAGGGAATTTTTAAAAATTTCGAACTTTTTATAGAAAGTCAAATTTCCAAAAGAAAATAAGAATTTTAAAAAAAGTTATATTTAAAATAAAATATAAATTTTTAAAATAGTCGACATTTTCAATATTTTTGCAAATGGAAAACGGCAAAATTTTGAAAAAATATCGGCATATTAAATAAATTACAGAATTTTTAATTAAATTTTTAAAAAACTGAATTTTTGAATATTACAGAGAATTTAAAATATTCAAATAATTATAATCATCAGAAATGTTGAAATTTTAAAAAGGTAAAATTTTGGAAAAAGTCCAAGTTTTGAGTAGTTCAAATTTAAAATAATAACTAATTTTTTTTTAAAGTTGATGATTTAATTGGAATTGTTCAAAAAAAATTATAAATAGTAAATTGTAAATAGAGTTCGATCCTATAAAAAAAGATCAAGTTTCCAAAAGGAGTCGAAATTTTGAAAAAAAAAGTTGATGTTTTGAAATGAAGTCGAAATCTTTAAAAATATTCAAAATTTTTCGAGTTTGTTTAAAATTTCAAAATAAGTTTTTAAGAAATGTCTCACTATATAATTAGAATTTTTAAATAAAGGATCGATAGTTTGCAAAGAATGTCGAAGTTTTGAAAATATTTGAAATTAAATAAATAGCCGAAATTTAAAAGTTTTCCACAAATTTTTAATTTTAAAAAATGGCTAAAATTTTGAAAAATTTCGAACATTTGAAATAACCGAGATTTTCAACAAGGTGGGAACTAAAAAAGGTCGAAAATTTTAGAAAAGTGCAGATTTAAGAAAAGGTTTAAATTTCCAAAAAAAGTCGACATTTTTTGACACCTTAATTTGTCTAAATTTTAAGAAATATACGAAATATATTGTTACGGGCTTATCGGTTCGAATTGATTACCACGTGTGAATTACACCACTTTATTACCAAACTTAACTTGGATCACCACAATTGAACAATTAACTCACTTATTATTAACTTCTACTAACTCACTAATTACACTGACTCTAACTGACTGAGTGACTGACTCGAGGAAGAGCTGGCCGCTTTATATAGTTTTGGCCTCCAGGTTCTAGAACAATCCAGGCAGATAAGGCTTATCGTTTGCCGAAATTTCGGGAACGCTTATCTGCCGTTTGGTTCGTTATCGCGGCCGCTTTCCTCTTATCAGATCCTTCTAGAAACTTTTCTTATGTACTAAATTCTACAATTCTATTCTAAATTCTATTTACATTGCGTTACAATATAAAAAAATTTAAGGATAAGGCAAAAAATTTCAAATTTCCAAAAGAAGTTAAAATTTGTAAAGTGACGAAATATTCAAGCAAATAAGTTGAAATTTTATTGTCCAAACTAAAAAAAATATCAAAACTTTGAAAAAGGTAGACACATCCAAAAGATGTGAGAATTATTATCGAGTTTTTTTAAATAATTCGAAATTTTAAAAAAGTTTAAATTTTGAATAATTGGGAAATTTTTACTCAACTTATCAATAAAAACCAAAATTTTCGAAGCCGAAATATTGAAAATAAGTCAAAAATTATCAAATAAATCGAGGTTTTGTAAAGCCAAAATATTGAGAAGTTAAAAGTTTGAAAAAAGTTTATTTAAATTTTTGGTAGTTAAAATTTTGAACCAAAGTTGAAGATTTCTTAAAAAAGATTGACATTTTAGGTAAACAAAATTAAAATTAAAAAAAATGTTAAACTTTTCATAAAATGTCAAGATTTCAGAAAAAATCGAAATTTCGAAAATTAAAGTAGTAGCCAAATTAAAATAAAAACAAAAATAGGTCGAAATTGTGATAAAAATTCGACATTTTATAAAATGTCTTTCATTTCAGAAAATCGAAACTTTGCAAAAAATCGAAAGTTTGAAAAATGTCGAAATTATTAAGAATCGAAATTTTCAATAAAAATATAATGTTTCAAAAAAAAATGATGAAATTTTAAAATTTTGAAAACATTGAAAATTTAAAAGGTCAAAAGTCCAGTTTTAAAAAATTTTAAATTCTCAGAAAAAGTAAAAATTTTCAAAGGGTGAAAATTTTGAAACAATATACTTAATTTTCAAAAAAAAAATACAAAAAAACAAAACACCAAAAAGTTTAAATATTTTTAAAAACGGAGATTGTTAAAAGAGTTTACGCAGCTTTTTGGAAAATTCAATACTTAAAAATAAATAAAGTTGAAATTACAAGAAAAAATTCTAAATTTTAGAATAAAATCCAAATTTGAAAAAATACATAACGCGACATTATGTAAAAATTTTCTTTGTCAAGTTTTCTAAGAAATCTAAAATTTTCAAAAAGTTACAATTTGAAAATATCGACATTTTTAGTCGAAATTTTAAAAGGTTAAAATTTTGAAGAAATCGACATTTTGGATCAATCATAAAACGCTAAACATTGTCACAGCACGCCCATTGTTTTGGCTACGAGCTGCCACTGCATGTACTACAAAAGTTATTCGGTTTCGGATGTCAAGTCAAGAGAAGCCAATTGTGCTGCTGCAATAAAAAAAATCTTTCGTACCTGTAATGTTAAACATGATTTTGTTTATATTTTGGAGATTTGAAATTTGAAAGCAATTCACTGGGGTACAATTTGTAACATAATTTCTGTTGAGTTCAATTTTTGAGCTGCTTTAGAGTTAAATAGGCATGCTGCTTTAAAAATTGTCTTTAGTTTTTTGTAGTCTAATGAAATTCTTTTTTCTTTCACCAGTCATTATCTACCTCTGTTGTAGGAAATAGCAGACTATTTTGAAACGGGGGTTGAAAAAACCGGTTGGCCGGATGGATCAAAAAATTTAACTCACTGTTTTCTCTAGGAAAACGTCTAAGGATAATGCATTCCAACATCCTCATGGATGGTAAAATGGTTCTTCTGGCATATAATTTGTCTGTTCTAGTAACAAAAGCAAACAACAAACTGAAATCACCATGTGTCCCGTGCCAAATTTGTTCTTCAAAAGTATTTCTTTACTCGAAAAGGCATGTCCTTTTTTGAGTTAAGACATACTTCGCATCCAATCAGCTACTCGCTCTAAACCCAAGTTATACCAAGCTGAAGTACAATTCTCATGTTTAAAGTTTAGCCCCAAAACAACATTAGCTCTTTTTCGATTAAATTTCAGGAAGCTGAATTCGTCAATAAAAACTCCAAACACTGAAACGCAGTCGGATGGTTAGTAACCTGTCCTTTTTCCACAAGTACAAGTACTATTCGCAAAAAAAGATGACTCTAATTCCCCCAACAACAAACAACATTTTTTCTAGAAGACAGTCGAAGACTATTCCTCTGCTACTATAGATCTTCCAAACTATGGAATTCATTGCCGGGTAGAATTTTCCCTGAAAATGGCAACTTATCTTCGTTTAAAACTCCAATTCGTTGCCACCAGCATCTAATTGGGTCGCCTACTTGCAATGTTCCGAAGGGTTAAGCCTTTGTGAGTGGGTGGTACTTAAGAGAAGACTGTATATTAAAAAGCGTGAGCTCTAACTTATTTTTTGCAACTCTAACAAAATAAAGAGATACTGAAAAGGAAAATTATCGTCATACTCTAATTTCTTTGTCATTACAGCTAAAATGTACCTCTAGGAAATAACCCAATAAGAATTAAACCAAATCCACAGTGAAGAAGTGTCAATGGTGCACCAAATGAGTTATTTCTTACCTTCCAAAGTTTCTTCTAAGTTTGACGGATCATGGAAGATCAACAAGTTTTAATTCACACTAATTAAAAATATTCCAAATTAATTTACACTGTTTACTTAGAAAGAGCATCCAAGTTAATGTTTACTATAAGTTAATACAGAGCACTTGACAAATCCATTCCACATTATTTTAATCGGGATTGTTTTCATTATGGAATGTTTTCTTAGTAATTGTTTTGTTATACCTCGAGGTGTCCTTGTTTGGACTTTCTATGTCATTGATCATTGTGTTGTTCGTCCGAGATCAAATAGTTGCATTGTCATTCACTTTTCGGGGAACCCTTTCATTTTCACTCCACTATTCATTATTAAGCATATTTATTGCACGTTTATATGCTATTGCTATATTCCTCATGATACGTTAAAATGTAAAGTTCATTTAATCAAATTTTAGTACCAACTTAATTTCAGATTAGCTTTTTACACTTTTAATTAACTTGCAGATTGACTGTAGGAAACATTTGCATACCTTTAAATTGTGACATATCCTAAGTAATAGGTATACATTTTTAGAACTTAAAAATTGAAATACCTTGATTTATTAACCAACTAGTAAGTTGGAGTTAATTTTTTATTAAAACTCATTGCAAATCATTTTCGGCCCTGTCCCCATCAATGTAACAAAATTCAAAAATATAGAATATTAAAACTAATAATTTTAGCAAAAATGCCAAGTTACACACATACATGCACACATACGTCATTTTTTTAAGTGGAATACATAGAAACAGCACCAGTACCACATCTAACAATAAGGATAACGATCTAACAATAAGAATAACGATCTAACAATAAGTATAAAAGTCCAAGGAAAAATTGATAAAATTCAGGCAATTGGAATAGACACAATAGTCGAATTCAATTAAGAATAAAAAATTACTAAACTCAAAAAACGTTGCTCAAAAATATACCTAATTTTAATAATAATTTTGGCAATCCTCCCGTCACATGTTCTGGAACTTCCTCTTACTGTACCTTGTTTGTTTGACAGGTGTATCCTTTCAAACTTATGGCACCACACAACACTTAAAACGATTCACTTTCTTTCTAATTCCTCCGCAATTCACAGTATCGTTAAAGATCCAATTAATTATTTTAGCTAAGCGTATTAAATCTAAATTTATATTAATTTAAGAGTATCCCTGCCATCATGGCAACCCCTTCCAAACGGCCAAGCTTTGTAGAGAATTGGAACATTATTTGCATAAATTTGTTTACCTTATTTTGTACATTTCGACACTTTCTAAATTATTAAAAAATGATTAATGACCAAATACAAAATTTGAACTGGTTTTGGATAAATATTAAGCGAATTCTCTTGGTGCTAAGGAAGTAGGTATGCGTTTAAAAACTAATCTTAGGCGTTCGTTAGCATTTGAAGTTATCTGATTGTGAGCGTGGTCTAATGCTTATAGTACAACGGAACCATAGATCATAAGGATTTTTATAGTGCATTAGTTTTCTGTATTTCATATGTTGTCTATTCAAGGATCTAGCTTAATTTCTTTAAATACATTTGGTTCTAGCTTTGTTTGAGATTTTAAAATTTTTACAAAGCAGAGGGGAGAAGAGATAAATATTATGATTCGATATTACTGTCTTTTAGAAATTTCAAATTTAAACTGTACATTGTTTTCGATAAATTTAGATTGTCTTTCAAAAGTTTCATTTATTTCGATAATTTTCAGTTGAAACTCGATTTCTTTTTTACTATTATAATATCTACTTTAAGTTCAAAGCTACCTAACTTTCGAACGATTTAAATCTAGTTATTTTAGGTTTCATTTTAAAATTTGGTTTCTACATTTTGCTTTCAAATTAGAAATTACGTAAGGAAAAATGAATAAAAATCGAATTTTGTCCACTTTAAACTGTGAATTTAATACCTTATTCATAAAATGTTAAACCTAAAACTGAAACACAAATCTTGTTCCATGAAACCAAGAAAGATTAGAAAACACAACAAAGGTTGCTCTAAGGCGTTTCGATAGCCAAGCTATCATCTTCAGATAGATAATGGAGAGATACTTAAGTATCTCTCTGAAGATATCCGTCTTCAGATAGATAATGGAGAGATACTTGAGTATCTCTCTGAAGATGATAGCTTGGCTATGGAAACGCGTTAGAGAGGTTGCTCTAAAGCGTTTCGATAGTCAAGCTATCATCTTCAGATAGATCATGGAGAGATACATCTCTCTGAAGATTGAAGCTTGGCTATCGAAACGCGTTAGAGCAACCATTGGTGTGTTTTTTAAACTTTTTTGGTTTTAGGGGACAAGATAGTGGATGAATATTTAAAAAAATTTGTAGAATTTAAAAAAAATATATTAAAATGTCGATTTAACAGAAATTTCGAAATTCGGTATAACAAATATCACTTTTTTTAATTTCAGTTCTCACAATTTCAACCAAAATATCAAAACATCGATGTTTAACTTAAAATTCATTTAAAAAATTCAATAATTCTAGTAAAACTTTCCAAAGAAATAGAATCTTAAAGGATTTAACAAAAAATATGTTCCCAGTCGAAGTGTAGATATTGAAAATGTAAATACATTTTGGAAATAAAAAATATTTTCTCAAATTTTCGACTTCTAAACTTGGTTTGAAAATTAAATTTTCAGCCAAAAATCTTCGAGGTATTGAAAAAGACCATCTTTTCAGGTTTAAGCGTAATGTGTCAAATTACTGATCGAAATTTCTTTGAGAAATATCGATCGTTGAAGTGGAAAGTTCTTCAGGCGCGATGAGTGATCTTTGATTGGGAAAAAAATAATAGTTTTCATTACCATCACACTAAATCTCGTTACCAACATGCTCTAATGTTAACAGTATTATGTAGCTGTGAGTAAGATGCGTAATAAAAATATGTGCGTGATCTGCAGCGGGGTTTAAACACGCGACCTACCACGCGAGATGCAATCGACTTATTTGTTATACCATACCATCTGCTGTTAACTTAAAATTTGAACTCATTTTACAATATTTTTGATGGAACGGACTGGTCCTTGGTTATCTTTAAAAATTGAAACACAGAACTTGTCCCCTGAAACCAAGAAAGATTAAAAAACACAAGCAACCTTTATTGTGTTTTTTAATCTTTCTTGGTTTCAGGGGACAAGTTCTGTGTTTCATTTTACAATAGACAATTAAATTAATTAAAACAATTTAAAAAAAAATTCTGATTTCTTTGTTTAGAGCAGGAATTCCCAACTTCTTTTAAGTTGGGCCTCCCCAGATTATAAAAATTATATCTTAATAATTTTTTCTTTCTTCTAAATCCTTGATAACGAAAGCTTCCACGGCCAGCGTCAGTAGAGGATATACTTCTTCCGGGATTGGACCGTGTCAAGGAACTACTAAAAGTGTCCGACATTTCGCCCACCATAGTAGGGGGCTTCTTCAGGAACAAAGAAAAGAAAAAAGAAAAAGAGGAATATGAGGGAATATGCAAAAAACGAAAGAAAGAAAAGGCCAATTTCAAAACATCAGAGCACGGTAACTCAGTATGTCCACCATACCAGAGGCGAAACTCTTCTGAAGAAGAGTCGTCGAACACTTTTAGTAGTTCTTTGACACGGTCCAATCCCGGAAGAAGTATATCCTCTAATCTAAATCTTTCTTACTAATTTTCGTGAAAAATTAAAAAATGTCGAAATTTAAAAAAATGTCGAAATTTAAAAAAAGTTAAGATTTGATTTTCAAAAAAGTTAATAATTTAGAAAAAGCAGAAAATTTGAAAACAAAGACAAAATTTGAAAAAGTTGAAATCTTGAAAAATGTCGAAATTCTGGTATAAGTCAAATTTTTCCCTAAACAACTGAAGGGTTGCAAAGAGAGTTGAATTTCTGGGAAAAAAAAAGTAATTTTTACAAAAGTTGAAATTTTTGAAAAGTCACACTAAAATGTTGCAATTTTGAAAAGGAAAATAAAAATTGCCAGAAAGGTCGGAAATGTTGAAAAAATAAGGTGTTTTCGAATCAAGAAATTTTTGAAAATAATGTCGACATCTAGATTTAAAAAAAATCGAAATTCTCGAAAAAAAAATGGGAAAGTTGAAAGTCTTATTAATATTCAAAATAAGGCGAAATTTTGAAAAAATATTAAAATTTTCAAAAAAGGGTCAAATTCGAAATTTTCAATAAGTTTAAATTTTGGAAAAAGGGAATTTGAAAAAATCGAAATATATCGTAACAATTTTGAAAAATGTCAAAAATTTCACAAACAAGTGAAGGTTTGCAAAGAAAGTTGTTCTGAAAAAAAATTGTTATCTTTAAGAAAGTTGAAAAATTTGAAAAGTCGCATACTAAAAATGTTTCAATTTTGAAAGGAAGATAAAAATTTCCAAAAGGGTCAAAATTTCAAAAAAAGGCGTTTTCGAACAAGAAATTTTTGAAAAAATGTTGAAGTCTAGATTTAGAAAAAATTCAAAATTTTTGAAAAAAATCGGAAAGTTCAAGGTCTTACTAATTCTTGAAATAAGGCGAAATTTTAAAAAACATCAAAATTTTCAAAAAGGGTCAAATTCGAAATTTTCAATAAGTTGAAATTTTGGAAAAAGGCAATTTAAAAAAAATCGAAATATATCGTAACAATTTTGAAAAATGTCGAAATTTCAAAAAACTTAAACACTGGAGATTTTCAAAAAACTCGAAATTTAATAAAAAAGTCGAAATTTTGAATAGAAAGGGTCAAATTCAAAATTTTCAATAAGTTGAAATTTTGGAAAAAGGTAATTTGAAAAAAATCGAAATATATCGTAACAATTTTGAAAAAATGTCGAAATTTTCAAAAAACTTAAAAACTAGATTTTCAAAAAAGTCGAAATTTAATAAAAAAAAAAGTCGAAATTTTTGAAAGCTCATATACAGGGTTAGTATTATTTCACGTCACATTAAGATCTCCTTTATAGATACAGAGTCGGTTAAATTACAAAGAGTCGTCTAATTTTGTTTGTAATATTTTTGTAAAAGAGAAATGTTAAATATAATTAATGAACGAAAACAGATTTAAAATTGAAATTGCAAAAACTGAAATTTTAAAAAGAAAATTAAAATTTTAAAAATAAGCCGAACTTTAGAAGTCGAAAAAATCGATATTTTCAAAACACTCGAAAAGTAAAAAGGTGAGAATTTTAAAATCAAATTGTTTTAATAAATGTTGAAATTTCGAAAATAATAAATAGTTGTGAAGAAAACTGAAATTTTAATATGTGGCAATAATCAAAAAAGTTGAGATTTTCAAAAAAAAAAGAATTTAAAAAAAACTAAATTTTGAAAAATTTTGAAATTTTTAAAAACGGTCGAAAATTTCGAAAAGACGACACTTTAAAAACTTCTAAATTTGTTGTAGTAGTAGTAAATAGTTTGGAAAACATTAAAATTTTGAAAAAAAGTTCAACTATTTTTAAAAAGTCCAAATGTGGAAAGGGCGTCCTAATTTTGAAACAAAATTGAAATTACTTTTTAAATACCCGGAGATTTTCGAAGAATTGAAAGTTAACAAACCAAGCCAAAATTCTGTAAGAGGTTGAAATTTTCAAAAAGGTTGAAACTAAAATAAAAGTCACAATTTAGTAGTAGTAATGGTAGAAATTTAAAAAAAAATTGAGAATATTTGAGAAAATGTTAACGAATTTAGAGTTTAAATTTCTAAAAGATATCCTAATTTTGAAATCAAATTGAAATTTTGAAAAAATATTAAAATTTTCAAAAAGGGTCAAATTCGAAATTTTCAATAAGTTTAAATTTTGGAAAAAGGGAATTTGAAAAAATCGAAATATGTATATCGTAACAATTTTGAAAAATGTCAAAAATTTCCCAAACAAGTGAAGGTTTGCAAAGAAAGTTGTTCTGAAAAAAAATTGTTATCTTTAAGAAAGTTGAAAAATTTGAAAAGTCGCATACTAAAAATGTTTCAATTTTGAAAGGAAGATAAAAATTTCCAAAATGGTCGAAATTTCAAAAAAAAAGTTTTTTCGAACAAGAAATTTTTGAAAAAATGTTGAAGTCTAGATTTAGAAAAAATTCAAAATTTTTGAAAAAAATCGGAAAGTTCAAGATCTTACTTATTCTTGAAATAAGGCGAAATTTTCAAAAAGGGTCAAATTCAAAATTTTCAATAAGTTGAAATTTTGGAAAAAGGTAATTTGAAAAAAATCGAAATATATCGTAACAATTTTGAAAAATGTCGAAATTTTCAAAAAACTTAAAAACTAGATTTTCAAAAAAGTCGAAATTTAATAAAAAAAAAGTCGAAATTTTTGAAAGGTCATGTACAGGGTTAGTATTATTTCACGTCTCACCATTAAGATCTCCTTTATAGATACAGAGTCGGTTAAATTACAAAGAGTCGTCTAATTTTGTTTGTAATATTTTTGTAAAAGAGAAATGTTAAATATAATTAATGAACGAAAACAGATTTAAAATTGAAATTGCAAAAACTGAAATTTTAAAAAGAAAATTAAAATTTTAAAAATAAGCCGAACTTTAGAAGTCGAAAAAATCGATATTTTCAAAACACTCGAAAAGTAAAAAGGTGAGAATTTTAAAATCAAATTGTTTTAATAAATGTTGAAATTTCGAAAATAATAAATAATTGTGAAGAAAACTGAAATTTTAATATGTGGCAATAATAAAAAAAGTTGAGATTTTCAAAAAAAAAGAAATTTAAAAAAACTAAATTTTGAAAAATATTGAAATTTTTAAAAAGGGTCGAAATTTTCGAAAAGATCTACACTTTAAAAACTTTTAAATTTGTAGTAGTAGCAGTAGTAAATAGTTTGGAAAACATTGAAATTTTCAAAAAAAGTAGTTTAACTATTTTTAAAAAGTCCAAATGTGGAAAGGGCGTCCTAATTTTGAAACAAAATTGAAATTACTTTTTAAATACCCGGAGATTTTCGAAGAATTGAAAGGTAACAAACCAAGCCAAAATTCTGTAATAGGTTGAAATTTTCAAAAAGGTTAAAACTAAAATAAAAGTCACAATTTAGTAGTAGCAATGGTAGAAATTTTAAAAAAAATTGAGAATATTTGAGAAAATGTTAATTTAGAGCCTCAATTTCTAAAAGATATCCTACTTTTGAAATCAAATTGAAATTTTTAAAAACCTTTCATACATTCGAGATTTTCAAAGAACCAAAAGGTAAAAAACCAAACTTTTGAAGAAATTCGAAATTTTCGATGTTTTATTTTAAAAAAGTCAAAGTTTTTAGGAAAAGCCGAAATTTGGAAAAAAGTCAACAATTTTAAAAAGGGTCCAATTCTAAATTTTCAATAAGTTGAAATTTTGGAAAAATGGAATTTGAAAAAATCGAAATATATCGTCACAATTTTGAAAAATGTAGAAATTTTCAAAAAACTTAAAAACTTTAACTTTAAAAACTGGAGATTTTCAAAAAAGTAGAAATTAATTAAAAAAGTCGAAATTTTTGAAAGGTCATATACAGGGTTAGAATTATTTCACGTCTTACCATTAGGATCTCCTTTTTAGAGTCGTTAAATTACAAAAATTTGTCTAATTTTGTTTATAATATTTTATTAAAAACAGATTTAAAATTTTGGTGAAACGGACTGGTCCTTAGTTATCTTCAAAAATTGAAATACAATTCTTGTCCTCTGAAACCACGAAAGATTAAAAAACACAACAAAGGTTCCTCTAACGCGTTTCGACAGCCAAGTTATCATCTTCAGAGAGATACCAAGTAGTAGTAGTCTCGACTACTTATTCCAATTTCTTTGATTAAAAAGTCTAGTACATATACCACCATTTTGGGTTTAATCTTGGGGTTTATACTACCTTCTCCTCAAAATGGTGGATTTAATCTCGAAATCATGATTTCATTTAAAAATATCAACCCCAATCTAAAAATTTTAATAATATTCCGGAAAGTGTAACTTCAAAGGAAACTAAAATTGTTTTCCTTAAATTTTAGTTTTAATCTATTTTCGGAATTTTTCTCTTAAGTTTTTTGAGAACAATATCGAAAATTTAACTATAAATTCTGAATTTCGGTTTTCCGTTTCTCTTAATTTTGTTGGAACGGACTGGTCTTTGGTTATCTTTAAAAATTGAAATACAAATCTTGTCCCCCGAAGCCACGAAATATTAAAAAACACATCAAAGTTTGCTCTAACACGTTTCAACAGTCAAGCTAGCGTCCCCAGAGAGATACTAAGTAGTAGTAGTATCTCCCTGAAGATGATAGCTTGGCTGTTTAAACGCGTTAGAGCAACCCCTTTTATGTTTTTTAATCTTTCGTGGTTTCAGGGGACAATATTTGTATTTAAAGATTTAAAATTGAAATTGAAATTGAAAAAACTGCAATTTTGAAATGAAAATTAAAATTTTAAAAATAAGTCGTTCTTTAGAAGTATATCGAAATTAAAAAAAATATTTGTGATGAAAACTGACATTTTAATTTGTGGCAATAATTAAAAAAGTTGAGATTTTCAAGTAAACTGAAATTAAAAAAAAAACCTAAATTTTGTAAAATAGAAATCTTCAACAACTGTCAACATTTTTGAAAAGGTCAACACTTTAAAAACTTCTAAATTTGTAGTGTAGTAATGAATATTTTGGAAAACATTGAAATTTTGAGGAAAGGTTAACAATTTTTGAAAAGTCCAAATTTTGGAAAGATGTCGCTAATTTTGAAATAAATTTGAAATTTACTTTTCAAAAAACTGGAATGTTTTCGAAGAATTGAAAGATAAAGAACTAAGTCAAAATTTTGTAAAAACGTTGAAATTTTCAAAAAGTATGAAACTTAAAAAAAGTCAGAATTTAGTATTAGTAACAATAGAAATTTAAAAAAATCTTTAAGAATATTTGAGAGAATGTCAACGAATTTAAAAGAGTCTAAATTTCTAAAAGATATCCTAATTTTGAAATCAAATTGAAATTTTGAAAAACCTTTGAAACATTCGAGTTTTTCAAAGAATCAAAAGGTAAAAAAACAAGCTTTTTAAAGAAATTTGCTATTTTCGATGATTTATTTTTAAAAAAGTCAAACTTTTTTAGGAAAAAGCCGAAATTTTGGAAAAAAGTCAAAATTTTGAGAAAGTTGCAATTTCGTACGTAACAAGTAAAAAAATAAAAATTTTGAAAAGACGCTTATTTTGAAAAAAGTAATTTTGAAAAAAGTAGAAATTTTCGTAAGGTGAAAATTTTAAAAAAGCCGATATTTTCTCAACTTTTTAAAAGTAAACAGTTTTTTAAAAGTAAAAATTTTGAAAAAGTAGAAATTTTGAAAACGTAGAAATTTTGAGAAAATAAAATTTAAAATGACAAAAATTTCAAAAATATTCTAAATTTTTAAAAAATTCAAAGAAGTCTAAATAAATGACAGAATGAGGGAATTTAAAACTTCAAATGGATTTTTCTTTAAGATTGAACCTTCTTTACATCGCCCATCTCCTCGGGAAATGCGGCCCATTAGTCAGGAAGTCTTTGTTTGGAAAAAGTATTCCCCATTTCAAAATATTTCATTTAAGTGAAAATTTAGTATTGTTACGGGCTTATCGGTTCGAATTGATTATTAACACGTGAATTGAATAATACCCACTTTATTTTTAAACTAAACTAGGAACACTACAATTGAATAATGGGCTCACTTATTTACTTCTTACTACTAACTAACTAATTAGACTGACTGACTCTTAACTAACTGAACTTCGAGGGAAAGGCGTCCGCCTTGTATAGTTTTCGCTTCCGGGTTCTAGAATTTTTCGGCAGATAAGGCTTATCGTTGGCCAAAATTTGTGGAACGCTTATCTGCCGTTTGCTTCATTATCGCGGCCGCTTTCCCTTATCAGATCTTTCTAGAAACTTTTCTTACGTACTAAATTCTACAATTTACATTTCGTTACAGTATTTTTTCCCGTAGAAATGAATCGAGCATTAGAGCAATCATTGTTGTATTTTTTAATCTTTCTTGATTTTAGGGCACAATATTTGTATTTCAATTTTTGAAGATAACCAAGGACCAGTCCTTTCCACCATAATTCTAGATTAATGTCAAAAGGGTATCATTAAAAAGAAAAAATTTGGAGAAATTCGAATTTTTTGGTGAAATTTCAAATTTTGAGTTTTTAATTAAAATTTTCAATCTGCTGTTAAACACAAATTGAAAAGATGGTTTCAATTTGAAAATAAAAAATGCAAAAATAACGAAAGTTTGAATTGTAAACTACCACATTAAAAAAGAAATTTCCTTATTCCATTTAAAATACCTGAATTGAGCCAAATTTTAATTTTAGAATCAAAATATCTAAATTTATTTATATATTTTATCTAAATTTTAAAAAATATTCTTAACAAAAGTTAAGAAAAAAACACCTGATTTTAAGACAACATTTTTAAGAAAACTATTTAAAATTTTTACCTTTCTATTCAAAATCAAATTGAAACAATGATCTGGTTTAGTGTTAAATTTAGAATTTAAGAGAAAGGGAAAACCGAAATTCAGAATTTATAATTAAATTTTCGATATTGCTCTCAAAAAACTTTGAGAAAAATTCGAAAATAGATTAAGACTAAAATTTAAGGGAAAAAATTATAGTTTCCTTTGAAGTTAAACTTTCCAGAATAACATTAAAATTTTTAGATTGAGGTTGATATTTTTAAATTAAATCATGATTTCGAGATTAAATCCAACATTTTGAGGAGAAGATAGTATAAATTACAAGATTAAACCCAAAATTGTGGTATATGTAGTAGAAATTCAAAGAAATCAAAGAAATTGGAATAAATAGTCGAGAATAAAGAAGAAAAAAAAAGAAGAAAAAAAAAGAAGAAAAAGAGAATAAAGAATAAATAGTCGAGACTTTGGTATTAAAGTGAATATTTTTAAAAGGTCAGCTTTTTTTACTAAAATATCAACGTATTTCTATCAAAATGTAATAATTTAACATGTGCGTAACCTTTATTTTAAAAACTGTGCGTTGTGATTATCTTTAGATACAGTACAAAATCCAATTTGCTTAACAAACTATTGTTCTAACTTGAAAAACCGCATTTCCTGCATATCCTAATGGTAATGTTCCATTCACTGCCTACAGAATTTAAGTAAATTTGATGCTCATTTGTAAAGAAATGATTATTTGTTTAACCTTTAAAGAAGGTTTTTTTAATAAGCAAGCCACAACAAAAAGTCACAAATATCCCTTCAGCCTAATATACTTCAGATTACTATTATTAAACAGACATCTGATGGAAGTAGGACACTTGTTGAAATCTATAATTTGCATATTAACATACTTAATTTGCAAAAATATATTTACATCCACTTACAACTGCATAGAACAATTCATAAGCACTTAATCAGTTATGTTAATTTTAATGAGTTTTTTTCAATCATTGTCGCAATAAATCAAGTTAGAAATGATTGCTCAATGCACCCAACAACCGAGCATAAATAACTCTGCAACGTGTGCTAAGTTCCTGTTGAAAAGTTTTGACATTTATTTCTCGCACTTTTTCAATGACACGAACGCACAGACATAGACGTCGTTAGTTACGATTTACAATTTCGGAAACGCTTGATAACGAATTGAATAATTTCGAAATGAATTACTCTTTGATTAGCAAACTTTTAATTAAAACAGATACGCAATGTTCACAAGTATCAGTTGTGTTCAATTATAAATTAAATATCGGTGGTTATAGGTTAATGTAAGCCCCAATGATTCTACACGGCCAATTATAACGTGGTTTTGCAGTTAAAACTCTAAATCCTCGTAACGAATGTGCAGCCAATAATTTTTAGTATAAGGTATTTATTCCTTTATCGCGTGTGTAATTAGCAATAATGGGCCATTTGGGGCCACCACTTTTCAGTTGTCCAATGATTCAATGCCAATGTAGAAAAAAATATGTCAGGTTTTAATTTGGGGAGCTGATACACGTAAAAATCATTCGTAAATTTCCTGGAGCTTTCAAAATCAGCATTAATTTAGAAAGCAACACATGGTGATGTTGTGGGTTAACCAGAGCCGTGCGGTAAATTTTCTCAGTATAATGCAACTCTTCGAAATGCCCCCCCATAAAATTTTTCTACTTTTCTTTGAAAATCCTATTTTTTTCTCAGAATTTCGAACTTTCCTCAAAATTTCGAGTTTTTTCGAATCCTGTGAATTTTTATTGTTAAAAATTATGAAATTGCTATCTTTTTAAAATTTCAACTTACGAAGAAACACTTCGACGCTATTTTACAAAATATGAATTCTTTAAAAATTTTAAATTTTTTTGTGAATGTTCACTTCATAATTGGAATTTTTTTGAAAATTTAGATTTTTTAAAATTTCTCTTTTTTTTCTGAAATTTTTATTTTATTGTTTCCTGCTTTTGTGAAAATATCAGTCTTTTATAAATATTGACTGAACATTTCGATTCTTGAATTTTTGACCTTTTAAAAGTTTGACTTTTTTAAAATCATCTTCTTTTTTTTTAACTTTGCTCTCTTGACCATTTCAAATTTTATCAAAATTTTGACCTTTAAAAATTGCGATTTTTAAGAAACTGATATTTTTTCACCTTATTTGAAATATTTGATCTACTTGTTTTGAAAATGTTGGGTTTCAAAGCGACTTTTATTCGAAGTTATGATTTTTTTGATAAACCGCGAAGTTCTTTGAATGTTTTCACTTTTTTAAAAAGATTTACTCTTTTTTCAAAACTTTAAATTTTTTGAAAATTTTTTGCATATTTCTATTTTTCTGAAATCTTTAAATTTTTCGAATTATCGTCTTTTTTCAGATTTCATTTTTTTCCAAATTTTGCCTCTTTAAATATTTTGATTTTTCCTTTTTTTGATTCGACATTTTTGAAATTCCACTTTATTTCTAAATCTAACTTGAAAATTCTGAATTTTTCTGCTAATGTTGTTGGCACTTGTATTAAAAATTTAAAATTTCACCATTTTCAGTTTTTTTCAACATTTCCATCTTTTTCCAAATACGACTTTTTCTTGAATTCTAGATATTAACTTTCAAAAATTTTAACTTTTAAAAAACTTTACTATGGAAAATTGAGAGCTTATTAAAAATTTTTACCTATGCTTTTTTGTATACTTTTTTCAAAACCTCTACTCAAAATTCTTTTCTACTTTTTTCAAAATATTGACTTTCTGAAAAATTCTATTTTTTTAAAAAATTTTACTTTTTTGTGTCAATTTTGAAGTTCGAATATTTCAAATTTTACTTCTTTCAGGATTTTGAGTTTTTTTCAACATTTGAAGATTTTCATTTTCATAGTTTACTTTTTGGAGGAATTTCGTCTGTCTGAAATTTTTGATTTTATCGTAAGAACTCGACTTGTAAAAATTTCACGATCCTTTTTAATAATTTCCACTTTTTTTTTAAATTTCGATAAATTTTCAAAAATTTGATTTGTTCTCTCAGTTTTTATTTTACTTTGATTTTTGACTTTTGATTTTAACTTTTGAAAAATTCTACTTTTTAAAAAATTTCAACCTTACTAAAATTTTCCAAAATTATTTATTTATTTTTTAAGAATTTTGTCTTTTTTATTAACAAAATTGTAATTTTTTTTCAAAATTTTGATTTTTTCTTCAAAATGTCATATTTCTCTCCAAATTTTGAACATTTTTCTGGTAAGTTTTTTGCAACTTTTATTTTTTCAAAATATTGACTTCCAACATTTTGTTCTTTTTCATAATTTTCACTTTTATCAAAAATTCCAACTCTTTGGCAATTTTTTATTTTTTAACAATATCGCTTTTAAAATATTTTTTCTTTTTCATAATTTTCATTTTTATTAAAAATTCCAACCATTTTTTAAATTTTCGAGTACTTCGCAAAATTTAGACTTTTTTTTTTGAAAGTTATGTCTTATATTCGAAATCTCAACTTTTACTCTAAATTTTTAAAAAAAAATTTAATATTTGAGTTTTTTTAAGTTGAACCGTTTCATTTTGGTTTCATAATTTTTAAACTTTTTAAACGGCCACTTTCTAAGTTTACTTTGTTTCAAAATTTTGACTTTCTCGAAGTTTTTGAATATTCTTTTTTTTTAACCTTTCAAAATTTTGTTTTATGGAGCCAAAATTTTATTTTCACGTTTTCTCCTGAAATTTGACTGTAAGCGTGAATTTTTGACTTTTTGAAATAACAACTGTTTTCTCGTTTATCTGTTCCCGATTTGTCCATCTTTTATCTCAAAATTTTTAATGACGTTTTTCAGATTTCGATTCTTTTCCAACATTCCAGATTTAGTCTCACACGGAATTGTAAAATGTAAACTCAGAATTTTGAGAAAAAACGAAAATTTTGAGAAAAAACTCGACATTTATTAAAGGATGATCAAACTTTTTTTAGTTATTTTCCTTTTTATAAATATTAATTTTATCTCAAAATTTGGCTTTTTTTAAATACTTTTTAGTGAGCACTCAAGTTTTATTAATATTTTGGAATTTTATTTAATTTTAATTTAAACTTTTAATACAAATTGTAAAAAGTTCTGAATTAAAATAAAGAATTAAATTTTGAAGAGGAGCCTCACTCAACTCATCGAGGAGACGCATTTGCTCGCCTTTGACATAGACCGAAAAGCGATGTGTAAAAATTTTTAATTATTGGATGGCTCAAATTATATTTTGTTTTAGCTTCTTATGCCACACGGCATGGCCCTGGGGTTAACACTATAACCGTCGCGACAAATTTCAATTCCAAAAACCAGTCAAATTATGTCGAACCACACATCAATCAGAAATACTGCTAGCAACATGGTGATATATAAATGTTTTTTTAAGGCTCTTCAAATTACATTGTCACATTGTCTCGTTAAAAATAATTTCTTTGGAAAGCACTCCTAAAGATTGGGGATCGTTTTTCCATTCCATAGCAGTGTTGGAACTCAAATGTCAGAATCATCTTCTAGATCGATATTACGCGAATATGCCAAAGTTGGGATTATGAGAAAAAAATTACTTAGACCAACGTTTTTTTACAATTACTCAAAAACTGTTGAAAATAAAAAATATTGAACTCATGAGCTCAAAACTAGAAACTTTGAGCTCTAATTTGGTTTTTTTCTATTTTCCCTGTAATCATTTTTTTTGTATTACACCCCTTTGATAATCACCTAAAGATTTGGATTCTTTTTTATATTGTACATCCGTTAATTTTTGGGCCTAGTATAAGTACATCCCTTTGGATTCAGGGCCGGATTTAGACTTAATAAGACCCTAAACTATTTGAGATATGGGGCCCTTTATAAGTGGAGATATTGCATGTCATGTCGTTATATGTCAGTGGCATGATTTTTAGGCGTTCCCAAAAGAGTGGTGACCCTAAGCTATAGCTTGTGTAGCTTATACGAGAGTAAATCAAATATGAATCCGAATTTGTTTTAAAAAATTTATTGGTAGAAGATACATGTGTGAAAGTTATTAACTGTTTTTCTACATAATCTCCTCATTTCGTTATGCATTTTTCCCAACGAATTAGAAGTTTTTTAATGCCATCATCATTAAAAGAAAGGAGGCGTGTTTGCAGCCAATTACGCATACATGTCTCATCAGCAGCATCATCATGGAAGCGCTCATCTCCTAGTGTTTCGTTCAGTGGCCCATGGTGATAAATCAGGCACTATAAGGAGGATGTTTTAACGTTGCCCAATGCATTTCCTCTAATTTTTGAAGTGTCGAATTGGCTGAGTGGGGGCGAGCATTATCGTGAAGCAAAATCACATTTCTGAAAAAAATTTCGCGTCCCTTCCACCGATATGTTTTGCTTTATCCCACAGCTGGTAGTAGTAGTACGACGTTCATGCAGAAAATCGACGTGCATGACTCCTTTAAGTTCCCAAAACACTGTCGTAAGAACCTTTTCAACTGAGAGGTGGGGTTTTGCCTTAACGGGTGCACGGATGCACCTTCCCCCATATGTTGCAAAAAACCACCACCTTCACGTTGAAAACAAAAACGGCGCTGAAACATCTCCAGACGTTGTTGTTTCTGTTTTTCAGTCAAAAAAAAAGGTACCCACCTGAAATTTTTTGAAATCCCAGCTAATCTGAAATGATGGATTGAGCACTCCCAAAGCTTATCCTTATCTGCCAATATGTTTTGCTTTATCCAATAGCTGGCAATAGTAGTACGACGTTCATGCAGAAAATCGACGTGCATAACTCCTTTAAGATCCCAAAACACTGTCGTAAGAACCTTTTCAACTGAGAGGCGAGGTTTTGCCTTAACGGGTGCAACTTCGCCCTTTCTTCACCCCCCCATGCCTGCTTGTTTAGATTCAGGGGTCCTAAGTTTCCTCGCACGTAACGATACGTTGCAAAAAAACATCACCTTTACGTTGAAAACAAAGATGGCGCTGACACATCTTCAGACGTTGTTTTTTCTGTTCTTCAGTCAAAAGACGAGGTACCCACCCGAAATTTTTCGAAATCATTGCTAATCTGAAATGATAGATTGAGCACTCCCAAAGCTTATCCTTATCTGCCGATATTTTTTGCTTTATTCAATAGCTGGCAGTAGTAGTACGATGTTTATGCAGAAAATGGATGTGCATAACTCCTTTAAGATCCCAAAACACTGTCGTAAGAACCTTTTTAACTGAGATGCGAGGTTATGCCTTAACGGGTGCACCTTCCTCCTGTCTTCACCCCTCCATGCCTGCTTGTTTTGATTCAGGGGTCCTAAGTCTCATCACACGTAACGATACGTTGTAAAAAACCATCACCTTCACAATGAAAACAAAGATGGCGCTGACACATCTCCAGACGTTGTTGTTTCGTTTTTCAGTCAAAAGGCGAGGTACCCACTGAAATTTTTCGAAATCCCACCTCATCTAAAATGATGGATTGAGCACTCCCAAAGCTTATCCTTATCTGAGCTGCAATTTCACCAACAGTTAAACGGCGATCACCTTCCAAAAGGCGTTGAACAGCGTTAATCTTGTTTGCAGTTACACTGGTCCGAGGACGACGGGCATGGGGTTCATTTTCAACTTAAGTTCGTCCTTCCAAATTTTTTTGTGCCATTCATACATTTGAGTTTTCTTCAAAAAAGTCTCCCCAAACTGAGGTTCTAGTCTAGGAAGAATTTCGGCAGGCTTTACACCTTCAACGGCAAAAAATTTAATAATAATGCGCTGCGTAACGTGCGGGTGAACCTCTTGCTTCTCAATTGTATTTACAACTGACGAAGAGCAGAGAACTGAATTCGCTTGAGCGCAGGAAGTCACGTGATATCCCCACCTAATATGTCTAAGAGTATGCGCACTCTCTAGACGCTCTTATGCAAACAAGATAGAAATTCCGGTTCATATTTGATTTACCCTCGTATGTCAGCTGTCAAGTATGACCTTTCTAGGTCGTCTTAAAGAGAGTGGATAACCCTAAGCTATAGCTTGTGTAGTTTATATTTAAATTCAGCGATGTTGGGATTGGAACTATTCAAAAAGAGTTTGATATTTGAACCATCATTGTTCAATGTTCATTTATTGTTAAATTCAGTAGTAACATCTACCAGCATTAAAACTTTTACAAAGTAGATAAACGTCTCAAATTATTAAACTGAGAATAAAGTGAAATGATAACCTGTATTGCCACAAGATTTTATGAAAAATTATCGCCCAACTGTATAATTAATACATTGCATTTGTCGTTATAATTCACATCGATGATAATCATGCAAGAGACCTGTCGGATACCGCCGACTTTAAGCTTACTTTATGAAATTATGCAATTTGATAAAACGCGAAGCTTGGTACTTGTAGGTACAATTTATCAGGACGGATCACAACCAGGAAAATCTTACATTAATCGTTAAATATGTAATAATTACTTTCACTTGATGTAATATGAGTAATCGACAGAAACAGTACCACACTAGGGTTTTGTTGAAAAATTGAAGAAATTTTTTTTAAAAGCAGTTTCGCATGAGGCAATTTTTCGCTCGGAACAAGTAATCTCGTAAATCTACACACAGGCGATATTACAATTGCTAATAAATTATGGTAGCATGAATTTAATCAGGAAAAATGGTCTTCCTTATGTGACGATACGTAATTAATACTAGCTGTTACCCTCGACTTCGTTCACGTGCAATTATAGCTAAATAATCACATCTATTCTTTTTCATCTTTTTTTTTTAGAGTTGTCACAAGTAAATCAATTTCATTTATTTCTATGATAAATTAAATATCTTCAAACTGGGCTCGGTAAGCTAAAAGAAAAATGTTTGAAATAATCACCTTTACTGCGGAAATTTAACGCCCCACGTCAAAAAGTTTTCGCATTTTTGTATTCATATCTCGAACAGTCATTTATTTTATGTCATATCTTAGTAAAATACAACGGTTCACACTAATGACTAAAAAAGTTAACCGAAAAATAACTTAACCTAATCAATTGTCCAAAGTTACAAAGAGTTCGCCTAAAATCGTAGTTTTGTAACTAAATGTAAATTGTAGAATTTAGTACGTAAGAAAATTTTCTAGGAAAGATCTGATAAGGGAAAGCGGCCGTGATAATGAACGCAAACGTCAGATAAGTGCTCCAGAAATTTCGGCAAACGATAAGCCTTTTCTGCTGGATTTTTCTAGAACCCGGGAACCAGAACTATATAAGGCGGTCGCCTTTCCCTCGAGGACAGATAGTTAGAGTCAATCAAAAGTCAGTGTAGTTAGTGAGTGAGTTGGTAGTTAGAAGTAAGTTAATTATTCAGTTGTAGTGTTCCGAGTTTAGTTTGGAAATAAAGTGGTTATAATTCACGCACTAGTAATCATTTCGAACCGATAAACCCGCAACAGTTTGTTAAATTGGCAGTGATAACTTGTTCTGTTTTAATTATTAACCAGATAAAAAAACTCAAGTGGGTCTAAATGTTGGAAAAAAAATTAAAAATTTTAAATTTTAAATCAAGTTAAATAAATTAGAAACGTGTATTATTTTAAATTTAGATTTTCAAACTTTAAGTTCAAATCTGTTCAGAAGTTTAGGTTTTGAGAAAAACACCGATTTATAACATACATTCACTTCACTCGAAATTCCCATTTTTATTTAAAATTTAATAAAAAAATATTTCTTAAATTCAAATTGAAAGGTACTATAAAAACATAAAATTTAATAAAAAAAATCTCTAGAACGTTCAATTCAAAATAGGGCACAAAATTTTAAAAAAAATCGAAATTTGTACAGAAGAGTAAAATCATTAAAGCCATTGAGTTTTACCGTGAAATATAGATGAACAAGTCAAAAAATCTTCTTCAGATTCGATATTTCTAGAGTAATAGTTGCACAATTTTGGGATTAGGCATAATATTTTGAAAACACAAAATCAACATTTCTGAATTTAGTAATTTATTGTTGAAATTTTAGAGAAGAAATCAAAATGTTGGTGAAGCGGACTGGTCGTTGGTTATCTTCAAAACTTGAAATGCTAATCTTGTTCCTGAACCAAGAAAGATTAAAAAACACAACAAAGATTGCTCTAACGCGTTTCGGTAGCAAAGCTATCATCTTCAGAGAGATACTGATCTCCTGATGTAGATTGCCGATGTAAGAGTCATCATTTTTCAAACATTTAACAAACAAATGTTGTGGGTGATAAACATTTGAAAACATTTTAAATGACAACTAACACTATAAAAAAAACAAAAGAAGTTCATGTGATAGAACAAAACTTCAATTGTGTTGACCAGTGTAATTATAACTCAGGTATTCATGAAATATCTTGGACATGATCGTAGGCAAGATTTTCTTTAAGGGGGGGGCAACAACAGTCATTCTAAAAAACTCATTGGTAAAAAATTAAACCTTCAGGCTTAGTAATGTATATTTTTACTTAAAAACTACAGAATTGGGGACATCGCATTTTCAGATTAAAGTCAAAATGTTGAAAAAAGCCCAATCTTAAGAAAAAACCTTTTGGAGAAATTTCGAAAAAGTAGAAATGTAAAAGAGATGAAATTTACAAATAGAATTTTTTGTAAAAATAGTTGTAGTTTCCAGAACAAGTCGAATTCAGATAAAAAAATTGCAGCTTTTAAAAATAATGATTTCAGAATTTTTATTTTATTTCAATTTTGACAAATTTTTGAAATTTTTCAAGAAATCTTTTTTTCCAGATTTTCTAAAAATATTCTTCTCAGATTGTTTAGTTTGCTGTTAAAATTTCGATCCAATTTAAAAAAAATAAACGAATTTTGTTAAAAAATCTAAATCTTTGGAAAAAATTCCATTTTAAATGGAAATGTTCAGAAACAGATAAAATTGAATTTTGAGTTAAAAGTTTAAATTTGGAGAATAACATGAATTTTGAGTTAAAAGTTTAAATTTGGAGAATAACATGAATTTTGGACAAGTTGAAATTATCGGGAATAAAATTATTAAAAAAATCAGAAAAAACAAAAACATCGAAAAAAATTCAGGATTTTTGAAAATTACGTTACAAATTACAAAAAAATATAGAACTTTCTAGAAAACGTTCCAAATTTCCAAAAGAAGGTATAATTTTAAAAAGAAAATTTAAAAAATTAAAATTATCAATAAAACATATTGAAAATAAAAACCTAACCTTTCTCAAAAACTCGAGAAATGTGCAAAATTAAAAAAAAAACAAAATTTTTAAAGATCTAATTTTGTAAAAAGACGCAATTTTTAGAAAAAAGTGCAACTCTGAGAAAGACAAATCGCAAGATTCAAAAACATTGTTCTCAAAATTTAAAATTCAGTACAAATGTTGAATTTACAAGAAATCTTTTTCTCGAAATCCCCAAAAATATTTTTCTCAACAACAAAAAAGTAAACATTTTCAGAACCATAAAAGCATTTGATCTAAAAGTCGCAGTTTATTGAAAAAAACAAATATTCAAGAAAATGACAAAATTTTGAAATAAACCTTTTTGAAAAAGTCCAAAAAATAGGATTTTGAAAACAAAATGGAAATTTCAAAGGACAAATTTTGAGAAACAGGCGAATTGTAGGTAAAAGACTATTTTAGAAAATTCGAAATTTAAAAAAAAACGAATTTACTGAAAAAAAGAAAAAATTTATTGAAATGTTAAATATTGCATATTGAGATAAAAATCAAGAAAAAAGGCAAATTTTAGGAAACCAATCAGAATTTCTAAAAAAAATCAGAATCTAAAAGACCGACATTTTTAGTAAATGCTGATAAAAATACCGGAATTTAAAAAAAAATTCGAGATAACTTTGAAGTGGACAAAAAATGGTTCAAAGACAGTCAAATTAAAAAAAAGTCACAAAAAAAATAGTCAAAGACCCTAGAGAAAAAGACGATATTGTAAGAGAAAGTTTGCAAAAAAGATCTAAATTTTGAGGAAAAGCATTTAATCTTAGCTAAACTTCGAAATTCAGAAAAAGAGTAAATTTTAACAGAGAAATCGAATATTTATTTTCTCTGAACTCTCTTGACGAGTCAGAGAAAGACAGGCTCCCTACCTTGCCTCAACAGGAGTCAGAAAATGTCAAATATTGTGATAACACATCGAAATTTTGACAAATAAAGTTGAAACTACCAGAAATTTGGATTAAAAAATTGTTGAAATTTACAAAGAAATTTTTGTCCTTTCACAAAAATTTATGATTTAAAATATACCTTTTTGTCAAAAAATCGGCCAGATTTCGAAAAAAGGCAAATTTTAATAAACAAGCTGAAATTTTCAGAATCAAAAAAAGGCGAAATTTTCAGGAAAAATCGAATTTCGAGAAATGACGAAATTTCAGAAAAAAACGAGGAACTTTTAAATTCAAAATTTTGACAGTCATGTTTGATAAAAGAAGGCAAATTTTATGAATAAATGCAAAATATTAAAAGAAAAAGTAAAATTTTGTAAAAAAATATACAAAATTTGAGAAAAAGGTAGAAATTTTGATAAAATTTTTCGAGGAAAGGAATGAATTCTGAAGAATTGGAAAGTCCTCCAATTGAGTATATACAAATTTTCAGTTTGCTGCATGAACCAGGGGGTCCATGCGCCCCAGCGTTCATATTTTTCTCACATGCGGCCCGCGCAAAATTTTTAGCCTTGTAATTGACCCGCTGTAAAAAATGGTTGCTCATCCCTGCCCTAAGGTACTATGTGGAATAATTTAAATGTTATAAAAAAACGTAATTAGAAAAAATCAAACTTTAAAATATTTTTAGGAAGTCTACAAATCAAGTTCTAGAAATTCACCCTAAAAAGAAAACGAGAAGAGCGAAAGATGTTCATATCAAACCTTGATCTACAATTTCTAGATATGTAATAATAAGTAATGTTTTAATTAATAAATGAAAAGTAAGAAATATTCAAATGAGGATAAATCTGGACGTGCAAAAGTTCTTAAAAATAAAGTCCTCATATAACAAGGTCCTAGCACCTACTGGAAATTTTTAAGTCACAGGTAAGTTATAAATAAGTTAAGTTTTTGGTATTTCAAAAGAGACTTTTAAACAGAGATTACCTGGATACATTTCGCGCCTAATTACATATTCTTGTACATGAAGTAATAATTTTTAGAAATCTGGAAATGTAAATCCGTTTATGTTTTAAAAACCTGAATTCGCGCTATTTAAAATAACATGTTTTCATGTAATACTGAAATTCCGGTGGACTTCCTCCACGACTGTTACATATTAAAAGTATGCGAAATTTTTGCAATCGACATTTTTAATTGAATACGCATAATTTTACTTATGTCTTGACTTTGTAAAACGGTGAAAGTATTTGTTTCCACATTTTTAAACCGTTTAAGGTGTTGCGAAATTCTCGACTTGTGGTCACATGTATACAAGTTTATTGCCAAATACATTGCTGCGGATATCAGAAAAGTGATCTATTTATACGTACGTACATGACTGACATTATGTAATTATATTATTAAAGGAAATGGGTTTGGCTCACTTTAAGGATATTAATTGGTGAAATTGCATATGGTTAGGCACACAAGGCAAGATTGTAATTCTTGAACTTCAAATAATGCATGTTTGCACATATTACCAATTTATAAAATTACATATTTCATTGTGTGGTCTAACTCTTAGCAATCGTTGCTTAAAATTCGTATGAATGAACCAACAATTTTTACCAAAATTGATATTACTAAAACAACTCTAATAAGGATCATATTTTCAACATTATTTTAAAAAGATCTACTACATTTATTTCTCATAGTTCGTCTTTTTTCCAAAATTTTCATTTTTTTCGACACTATTTTTCAAACTCTAATTTGAATTTTCAAAAGTCCACCCTTTTGTGCTTTTTTTAAAATCTGACTCTCTAGATTACATTTCGTCTTTTTTTCTGAATTTCTACTTTTGGATTTATACTTATATTTAAGGTTTCTTTTGAAAATCTGTCTTTTTTAATTTATTCACTTTTCTAAAACCTCGTCATTTACAGAAAATCGATTTTTTAAATCTGAATTTCTAAATATTTGGACTATTTCACAGAATTTCTTTTACTTTTCTCAAAATTGAACGTTTTATCTTTCAGGAGATTTCCACCTTTTCTGTCAAAATTCGTTTCTTTATCAATATTTATTCTTTTTCCCAAAATTTGACTTTTTCTAAGAATCGTATTATTTTAGGCATGAAAACGTAAAGATTTTATTTATTTTCAAAATTTTGCAATTTTTTTAAAAGCAAGCTTTTTTATATTGATTCTTTTTTCGTGATTTTAAGAGAATGTGACTTTTTTTTCTCGAGCATTGAATTTATCGTCAAAAGCTTTTACACAAAATGTCGACCTTTGATTAGAATTTGTTGCTTTTTTTTCATCTTTCTGTTTGGTTTTTTTTGAAAATGCTTAACAAAAAGTACAACTTTTTTAAAGCAAGTTTACTCTCAAAAGTTATTAAAATTTAAAATAATCGACTTTAGACTAAAACTTCGAAACTTTTAGAAAAATCGAAATCTTAGGATTTAATTTAGCTAAAGTAAGATTTTTTTAAATATAAATAAATTATAAGTAATTATTTTTCTATGCTTATTTATAACTAATTTTAATTTTTATAGAAATTACGACTTTTTTCTTAATCATTCGAGTCTATTAACTAAATTTCGAATTATATCTTTCTTCTTGAAATTTAAAATTAAAAAACTGAAAATTTGGGATTTTCATTTCGCAAAGAAACCCTAAATACTTGAATTCCAAAAGACTTAAAAATTTGAGACTTAAAGTCGAAATCTTGAGAAAATCTTATTAATGAATTCAGTTTTAAAAATCTAACTGACTACTTTGAACTCATTTTAAAATTTCTAAATGTAGATCTTTTTTCTTCAGATTTAAAGTTAAAACTCGGAATAATTTAAAAAAAAATTAATTATTTAGAACTTACACCAAACATTTTTAAAGAGTATTCAGGCTTTCCAAAAAAATTTGCAGATTATAAATTTTGTAATCAATTTAATTTATTATTTTGTGTTTCTCTCTGAAGATGACAGCTAGACCGTCGAAACGCGTTAGAGAATCTTTTGTTGGGTTTTTAATCTTTCTTGGTTTCAAGGAACAAGTTTTATATTTTAATTTTCAACTGAATTAAAAAAAAATATTCAAAATTTTAAGTTTAACTTCGAAATGTTTAATTTTTTTATGGAATCTTTGACTTTTAAATTCAAAATTTAAGAGCTTATTTATGGTCATCTTGGTCTTCTTTTTTAAATTTCAATTTCTCCGCTCTTTTTAAAGCATGCAAAACGTAAAGATTTTCGTCTTTTTACAACATTTTGTCAATTGTTATCAAAATTTCTTTTTTTCTATATGTATATCGATTGTGAAAGATTTTGACATACTTTTTCTCGCAGAGTTTGAATTTGAAGAGTTTGATTTTATGTGGACTTTTTATTAGAATGCGTTGTTTTTTCTTTTTAATTCATGTTTGGTTTTTTCTGGAAATATTGACTTTGATCTCAAAAATTTGATATTTTCTGTTCATTAGAAATTTATTCTTTTCCCCGAAATTCAGTCGTCACAAAACCTTCGACTTTTTTCACCGAATTCACCTGAAATATAGAAGACTAGCTGTTGAAATTTCAGCTTGATTGTTAAAAATAAATAAAGTTTCAAGGAAATAAATAAGGTTTCAAGAAAAAATTGCTAGAAAAAAACTCGAGCTTTAGAATTACACTCAAAGTTTCGAGAAAAAAGTCGATGCTTCGATTAAATTGAGAAATTTTAAGTGGCAAGAATAAAAGTGAAAATATAGGGGAAAAAATCGACCTTTTAAGTTAACATTTGAAATTTAGAAAAAAAGGTAAAAAAATTTTAAAATCTACATATAGAAAAAGTCGAAATTTGGAATTTAAAAACAAACTTTTAAAAAAAAAATTGTGAGTTTTGAAAAAAAGAATATAACATATCGAAAAAAAAAAACTTATTACCTCGAGATTACAGTCACTAAATGCTTTTAAGCTAGTTCGGAAGAATTAGTTTACAAAAAAAAAACTAATCAGCACTCCAGCGGCACTCTAGTAGGAAAATGGGGCAAGCAAGACTGGATCATGATTTCTTTGAGACTTTATCCTCGTCTCGAGCAGGGCCTGATTTCCTGAAAATGCTCGCTTTGAAAAGTCTCCACAAGAAACTCTACCAAATTCCCAACTTTTTGGAAACTCGGATTTTATTATCAAAATTTGACTTCTTTCCTCAATATTTAACTTTCTTAGGGAACTTGTGCCTGAAAGGAAAGACGGCAGGAAGGATGAAAGGAAGGATGGAAGAAGAATAGAAGGAAGGATGGAAGGAAGGCTGACAGGAAGGATGAAAGGAAGGATGGAATAAAGGCTTGAGGAAGGGAAGGATCTAACAAATGAATGGATAGAAGAAGGATTCAAAAAACATGAAGAAAAGACGGACGGATGGAAGAGAGGATGGAAGAATAGAATAATGCACAAAAGGACAGGTGAAAGATTAGAAGAAAGTAAGGAAGAGGATATAAAAAAAGAACTTCAGCAAGAAAACACTGGTGATTTAAAGAAGCGATTAAAGGAAAAAAGGACCCATTTAAGAAAAAAAAGGATGGAAGAATTAGTAAGAGGAAGGTAGAAAGGAAGGAATGAAGAAAGCATTGGAAGAAAAATAAATGAAAGGAAGAAGAAAGGGAACGAAGCAAAAAAGGATGGGCGGAGCAGAGGAAGGAAGCAAAAAAGCAAAGAAGGAAGAAACCAAAAAAGAAAAGAGGAAAAACAAGGAGGGAAAGAAGGAAAGAGGAAAGAGGAAAGAAAGAAAGAAATGCAAAAAGGAAAGGACGAAAGAAAGATTTGGAGGAAGAAAGAAAGG
The DNA here is from genome assembly GCA_028583605.1 of Dastarcus helophoroides. NCBI lineage: Eukaryota > Metazoa > Arthropoda > Insecta > Coleoptera > Bothrideridae > Dastarcus > Dastarcus helophoroides. The sequence continues at coordinate 31,884,390 of CM053328.1, forward strand.
AAACAAGGGCGTTAGAAAGGATCTATAAGCCTAAAGAAGAAATAAAGGAAAATATGAAGAAAGGTAGGCAGGTAGGAAGAAAGAAAGAAATAAAAAAATGAAAGAAGAAAGGAAAAATGGAAAAAAGAAGGGCGGAGCGGAGAAAGAAAGCAAAAAAGCAAAGAAGGAAAAAACCAGGAAAGAAAAGAGAAAAGGGAAGGGGGGAAGAAAGGAAAGAGGAAAGAAAGAACGAAAAAAAAAAGAAAGAAAGGAAAGGAAGAAAGAAAGACTTGGAGGAAGAAAGAAAGAAAGGAAAGAAGGGCGGTAGAAGGGGTCTATAAACTTAAGGAAGGAAGAAAAGCAAATAGGAAGAAAGGTAGGAAGGAAGGAAGGAAGAAAGAAAGAAAGAAAGAAAGGAAGGAAGGTGGAAAGGTAGAAAGATAGGAAGGTAGAAAGGAAGGAAGGAAGGAAGAAGAAAGGAAGGAAGGAAGAAAGGAAGGAAGGAAGAAGAAAGGAAGGAAAGGAGGAGAAGGAAGGAAAGAAGAATTGGAGAAGGAAAGAAAGAAGAAAGAAGCGGAAGAAAGGCTAAAGAAGAGGAAGAAAGGAAAAGAAGGAGGTAGGAAGGAAGGAAGGAAGAAGTGAAAGGAAGAAGAAGGAAGGAAAAAGGAAGGAAGGAAGGGAAGGAAGGAAGGAAGCAAGAAGGAAGAAAGAGAAAAAGGAAGAGGGAAGAAGAGAAGAAAGGAAGAAAGAAGGAAGAAAGAAAGGAAGAAAGAAGAAAGGAAGGAAGAAAAGAAGAAAGAAAGAAGAAAGGGAAAGAAGAAGGAAGAAAGGAAGGGAAGGAAGAGAAGGAAGAGAAGGAATAAGGAAGAGGAAGAAAGGAAGAAAGAGAAAGAAAGAAAAAAAGGAAGGAAGAAGAAAAGGAAGGAAGGAAGGAAGGAGGAAAGGAAGAAGAAGGAAGGAAGAAAAGGAAGGAAGAAATAAGGAAGAAAAGGAAGAAGGAAGAAAGGAAAAAGGAAAGAAAGGAAGGAAGGAAGGAAAAAAGGAAGGAAGGAGGGAAGGAAGGAGGAAAGGAAGAAAAGAAGGAAGAAAGGAAGGAAGGAAAAAAGGAAGAAAGAAAGGAACAAAAGAAGAAAGAAAGGAAGAAAGGAAGGAAGGAAGGAAGAAAGGAAGAAAGGAGGGAAGGAAGGAAGAAGGGAAGGAAGGAGGAAAAGAAGAAAAGAAGGAAGAAAGGAAGGAAGGAAGAAAGAAATTAAGGAAAAAAGAAAGGAAGAAAGGAAAGAAGGAAGGGAAGATGGAAGGAAGGAAGAAAGGAAAGAAGAAAGGAAAAGCGGAATAAAAGGACGAAGAGTGAAAGAAAGGAAGGAAGAAAGAAATCAGAGAAGAAGAGAAAAAGAAAAGGAGGAAAGGAGGAAAGGAAAGAAGGGAAAAAGAAAGGAAGAAAGGAAGAAAGGAAGAAAGGAAGAAAGGGAGAAAGGAAGAAAGGAAGAAAGGAAGAAAGGAAGAAAGGAAGAAAGGAAGAAAGGAAGAAAGGAAGAAAGGAAGAAAGGGAGAATAATTTTCCCCTCAAGGAAGCTTCGTAAGCGTAATACTTTAGGATAAATTCCAAATTGGAATATGCATTCCAGTTGAAAAGCTGGCAACTATATAATTACTGTAAATGAAGTTGCAAAAATATAAAATTTTCTCGAAATTTATTTTCAGGCTATAAGATCTGCAGGGAAAAATAGGGTTGACATTTTTTTTCACTTTTGGGCTTATATCTGGACAACTTCGAAAAAATTGACGATTAAGGTGAATGAGGTTTGATGTTTGTTTCGCTCTGCGATGTTTAGTGGATTGCCAAAAATGCTGACCACATATTTAACCAAAACTTTAGCATACTTAAACCAAAGCGTCCATTACTATCCAATTCATGTATTTGTTGCGTTCTTTCTTACCAAGTAATATAGTTATCTGAAGGGGACAAGTAGCCATTGCATTAGCTATAATTTCAATAATATGCACAGCATACTGAAGATCATCTTCCTTCAGATTCATCAAATCTTATCTTAAATATTCTTTGATTGAATTGATTGCATCATGTGAGCAAGCTTTGATCGGTACATGTTAGGTATGAGATCATATAAAAAAGTCCCATTAGATGAAACTTCTCCTTGAAACCACTGAAGTTAAAATGAATTCAAGTGGCAAATTCGTGAGAACCTTAAGGCTATTCACTTTTTCATTGCGTGCTACTGTAATATAGGAAACCTCGGCTACTTGCATTGGGTACCTACATTGTACTGGATTGAAAGTTAGAAGACAATAAGTTGACAATTTGTCGAATACATTATGTGTTTAGAGGGAAACAATTGTAATTATTGTTGAATAAATTGAATGTGGACAATACACTATCTGAAAAAAAATCTGATTTAAAAAATGTCAAAATACGGTGTTAAGTTATAAATGGTCGATACATTTGCTAGTCATATTTTTATTGAGTATTTGGATTCTTGGCAACTTTTTTGAGAACACTTCCTTATCAGGTAAACTAAATTTAGATTTTTTGGGCAATGAGTTTCCTCTTCCTTCTTTAATAAATTCAAAAATACATTCAAAAATCTGAAAATTTGAAAAGGAGCTGGCAACGAGCTTATTAAAATTAAGTTGGTGAACAACGCGCTGAAAACAATGTACTTCCAGATATTTGTGACTTTGATTTAGATTATACTTACGTCTTGTATTTCATAATTTTATTCAAACGGGTGGTCTGAGATTCGAGCGTGGGTCTCCCATTTTCTGATCAATGTATTGACATCCATGTTATTTTATTATTTAGAAAACTTCCATGGAAAGATTTTCTTCTTTACGTGCCATTCCCCATGACCAAGGTTGACAATCATCATTATGAGACGGATCTTCGACATTGCATTCCGGAATAACTGATTGGAGCTGCATCCGACTACTCTTTGAGGTTTCTCAGCCATGATATGCTCCTTCTACCGATGCTCTGTTTACCCTGGATCTTCCGCTGCATGATCAATTGTAGCAGCCTAGTATTTATCTCCACTGCATAACATGGCCTAGATACTACAATTTCCTCGTCTTCACTGTATCAATTATTTCCTTTTCCTTGCCCATTCTTCGAAGCACCTGATCGTTGGTGACCTTATCGTTCCATGAGACCCTGAAGATACGTCGATACGCCCACATCTCGAATGCCTCTAACTTATTTATGGATTGCTTATTTAAGGTCCACGTCTCCACCCCATCCATGAGAATCGAGAAAATATAACTCTTCAGTATTTTCACTCTTAAGCTCAGACTCAAGTCTCGGACTACACAATAGCCGTTTCATGTTGTTGAAAACTCCTCTTGCTTTTTCTCTTCTAATTCTGATTTCTTTTATAAGTCAGTTGTTTCATTGCTGTTAGTCCCTAAGTAGTTGTAACTTTTTACTGTTTATATTTATTCGTTTTTAATGTAGAGGTTAATGTTGTCGACAGGTTTCTTTGTGATCAACAAAAACTTCGTTATTTTTGTGTTCAACGTCAGCCCATACTCTTCGCTTTTTTCTGCTACTTTATTTACAATTATCTAAAAGATATTAATATTCCCTGCGGTAATAGCGGTATCGTCAGCACAGCTAATGTAGCAGATTGGGGGGCCATTAATTTTTACTCCCGCTGTTTCCTCTCGAAGTGCTTTCTTAAAAATCTCTTCTGAGTAGGTATTGAACAATGATGGTTACAAGACATAACTCTGTCGAACTCCTATCTTTATCTTTATAGCTTCCGTTTCTGTATTATTGATACGTACTATTGCCTCGTGTTGATATTAAAGGTTATTTATTTTCCTGATGTCTCTTGAGTCGATGTTTTTATCTTTGAGGAGCTGTATTAGCGGTTTATGCTGAATGGTATCAACGGAAAGATAATCGTTTTTAATTTTCTAAAGTTGCAAACAAATGACGTATATAATGCTTTTATAAATCTCAATAGAAAATGCATAAATTATTATTTGTTGTAGTGCAGTATGTACTCAGTTTTTGAGTTTAACTTTTGTGCAATGTTGCTTCTGATATTTTTATTTTTGATATGATATTAGATAATATTTTTCTTCTGTCTGATATTTCGAAGATTCTGTTATTGTCTTCCTTGCAACATTACAATGTTTCAATTTATTTTCGCTTCGTTGAACAATAAGTATTTTCAGCGCTGCTGTAAATCTAATAACCCCATTCTAATTATTTAATTAAATACAGAGATATAACTATTTAACCTTTCGATTTATGTTATTTTTTATCCACTTCCTAAATAAATGCTAAGTTCATTACATTGTAAATGCGACTAAGCTAATTATATAAACCAAGAAACTCACAAAGTCATTAATAATTAATTATGTTTATTTATTTCTTGCAATCGGCAAATCGCAACAGTTATTGATTTCAAATAAGATCACCCATATGCAATACCTGTGATATTTAAGAACTTAGATACCAAAAAAATATTTAAATATGCATAAACACCTTTCATATTTGGAACAACGTGCCAGACCAGATTGAACTAAAAATCAAATTTGGAGGCCGTTAGCTACGGTTCTCGTTTTTTGCATTCGGAATGCCGCGTATGTTAATAACAAAAAAAACTAGGCCATTTATACGCATGTATGTTTAAAAAATAAAAAAAATTGTTTCGCCAAAATCAACACTGTTGCGAAAATACTGGAATTTACAGGCACACGCAACTGATGCAAAAATTTGATAATACGCAATTAACTAGTAGAGAGTAGAATTTTTGCGACAATATGTCGCAAGTTTTAGCCCAAAAGACTATTATTAAGCGATTAATAATTAGATAGAGAGCAAAATATGCTAAACGATCTTAAGCTTCAAAATCGATTACGAACGTTGGTGCAAATAATTTATCATGAGCTCTTGAGCAATGTGAGACTGTGCCCACATAGATCTGAGAACAACATTTGATGTATAAAAAACAATAATAATAACGTTTTCAATAACAACAGAACTTTATGCAAATTCTAGTCACGATAGTGAAACAAATATAAAACTGGTAGTTGAAACGATTTTTTAATATACTTGGACTCTTAGTTTTCGTCGTTTCATTCATTATTGTTGGTAATACTTTATTTTTAATCACATTACACCATTCAAAGCAGTAGCTAAACAACTAATGTGTTAATGTTATTATTTTAGTTTGATTAAAATAGAGTAGTATGGAGATTGTGACCTATTGCAGCAGGACTGTTCTGCTTTTTTAATAATAAATAAGTCATGATGTTGAGATAAATTTTAATTGATCCTGTTGTGGACGTTTTTAAATAAGAAGAATATCTTTTTTCTTTTTGGTAAAACGGACTGGTTCTTGGTTATGGTTAAAAATTGCAATACAAATTTTGTCCCCTGAAACCAAGAAAGATCGAAACGCATTAGAGCAACCTTTGTTGTGTTTTTAATCTTTCTTCTTGGTTTCAGGGGACAAGATTTGTATTTCAATTTGAAAAGAATATCTTTCATTTGATAATTTTAAGACGCGTCACTTACGTATTGATTAGATCATATTCAAATATATAGTTTAATTTCTATTACTTTCAAAAATATTACCCTCAATAGTATTCTTTTCACTTGCCTATAACCAGAAGTACGATGTAACCCTAAAAAGTTGTGTGAGACATCTTTAATTTTATTTTTGTATTCTGGTTTTGCACCATAGCAAATTCCATTGAACATAAGCGTCATCTAGGCGACATGCGTTTGTGTATATTAAACTTCACCAATAATTAATTAAATGTTCCTTAATGAAACAGTGCAAACGCACTAAAACTTGAAAACATTCACAACGACAACCATATTTCGGCCATCCTTGGCCTCATCGTATGGTATGGTCGTTATAAACCAGAGACGTGTAAACACTTCCACTCTGGATTATAGTTAGTACATGTATTAAAGAGGTGTAGTTGGTATCATTTTATAATTCGTTGGATAATACGTAACGTCCTTTTATTCAAATTAAAATATTCACATGAAAAGTAGAATCATTATCAAAATGATCCATGTCATTCGAAAGAGGACTCTCTATCAGATTATGATTTCAGTTGGTAATTTTGTGTATTTTTATGCATTTGAAATGGAATTGCAATTTGATAAAATTGATCATTTTCGACACTTCCACTTTTTGTTTTTAATCGAGACAAGGAAAACGCTAAAACTACACAATCTGCTAAGGAAATTTGTGTCATATTTTCTTTACTTACATTTTATTAATCCAGCGATACCAATTAATATTAAATTTTTATGAACACTAACACTCAACTGACCAACTCATAAATGTCCTGAAATATATTCAAAATGCTATAATATACACTAAAAGAATTGTTTTTATTCCCTGTCTTCTTATTATTTTGAAATTCTCCTCATCAACTGTAAACAAACAAATTCTTATTATTAAGCAAAATGTAGATTGTTTGAACGATAATATTTTGCTCAACGAAAATTGTATATTTTTCATCAGGATATAAATAAAGCTATTTGACAAAAAGGAAAATTTCCACAATTTATTATAAACATAACATATGTTAAAGTAACTGCAAGTAATAATAAAGACATTCGAAAACAACACTCCTTTACAACGTTTTTTACCCATGGAAAAATCTCATCTATATCGCTAAAATAATTAACCCTAAGGTAGATACCGTAAACCAGGGTTAATTCGACCCATTTTTTGTGACTAAATTTACTAATGGATGCTATATAAAGTTTTCTTTGATGTCACAAAAATGAAAAAAATTATCCATGTATTAGCTAATCGTTACTAAAAACATTGGTGTAACCGATTTACTGATTTTTTTTAATTAACTGAGATCGTGTAATATATTACACCATGTAACATGTATGTTACATCGTGTAACATGTATGTTATACCATGTAACATATATGTTACTCCGTGTAACAAGTATTTTACACCGTGTAAACATGTATTTTACACCGTGTAACATAAATGTTACACCGTGTTAACATATGTTACACTGTGTAACATATATGTTACATTGTGTAACATGTATGTTACACCATGTAACATGTATTTTACACCGTGTAACATAAATGTTCCACTGTGTACCATGTATGTTACACTGTGTTCCATGGATGTCACACCGTGTAACATGTATTTCACACGATACATGGTGTAACATATATGTTATACCATGTACCGTGTATGTTACACCATATACCGTGTATGTTACACCATGTACCGTGTATGTTACACCATGTACCGTGTATGTTACACCGTGTGACAGTTAATTGTTCAATGATAAACCTTAAATCATGGGTCTAAAATCAATATGATGTTCTAGGAAAGTTTGACATTTCTTATTTTACTTATTTTCAGTCTATACCTAACAGGAAACAAATTAACAATTTTGAATTTGGTATCCAGATAGTACATCATTTTTGTCTCAAATTTCACGTAATAAACTCTTAAATATATTTGCCTCTGTTTGGTAAACAGGCAGCCTAACTGGGAAAACTAGTAGAACTGGACATAATTTTTTAAGCTTATTTGTTTTTGAGTAAGTATGTCATAAATCTTTTTATTACGTGTTTAAGAAATATACTACATCATGTAACATGCGTGTTACGCGATGTAACATGCGTGTTACACGATGTAACATGCACGTTTCACTATGTAGCATGTACGTTTCACCATGTAACATCTAAGTTACACTATATAAAATGCAAGTTACACCGTACCATGTATGTTACACCATGTAACATGTATGTCAGATCATGTAACAGTGAATTGTTCAACAATAAACCTTAAATCATAGGCACAGTCTTGGTGATCATTAAATATTACTGTGGCCCATATGCTCTTTTGCCCTTATTCTCCCTTATAAATATGAACTGAACTAATGTAATACTCCATAATGCACAGACCAATAGGTTTGAACATTTATTAGATTCAAAGTTTGGAAACCAAATACCAAACTTCGAATCTAATAAATGTTCAAACTTATTGGTCTGTGTATTATAGAATCCTTGTCTTCTGGGAACTCTCCTAGAGAGCAACCGCTTCGCTAGGTGGCAATGTTTCAACTGTTGGTAGTTCAGCTACCTATGATTCACTATACACGCCTGGAGGTCTGCATGAATTTGTAGTCTAGGTTGCATTCTTCTTGCATAATGTAATACTATTGAGTAATGAAAAAATATGCTGCACTCATAGAAACATCAAGAAATCTTTTATTTGATGACGAAAAAGAAGCATTATTTTATAATGTTGTTGAAGGTTAAGTTCAAGCGCACCCAAAAATCCTTTACGCACTTCTTTTGGAGGGGAAATCTTATTTTTAATGTCACAAAAATTATAAATTAAAGTATTTTTTTACTTAGGTCCGAGACTTATGTCCGAGACTTACTACCCTCTTTCACGCACGCATGAAGTCTATAGTTTTTTTTTTTTTTAAGTTTAATCCACTCGCAAAGGGTAACCCCATTATGCTTTCAAAGCACTGCGAGTAAGATGCGGAAACAAGGATAGATGGCGATAAACCGCCTTCTTAAACAAGGATAAGTTGTAATTTTTGGGGAAAATTCCTTTCGGTAACAAGTTCCATAACTTGGAAGTTCTATAGAAAAAAGAGTCTCCGCAGTTAGAAGTCCTCACTGTGTCAAGCTGGATCGAACAGGAATTTGCTGTCTCCGACTGTCTAGTAAGCCTCAAGAATCTTGCCCTTGCGGGGAATCAATCCTATTAGTTCCTGCGAGCATCTTCCATGATAGTACTTGTAGAAAAGAGACAAGTCACCAACCACACGCCTGTGCTCTAGTGTTTCGAGAGAATCGGTCAGACTCTCGTCATCAATTAGGCGAATCGGTCCTCTTTGAATTGAATTCAAGAGAGCTAAAGTGTGTTTAGGGGCTGAACTCCAAACATGAGAACAGTATTCTAGTGTTGGCCTAACTTAAGCTTTGTATAGTGTAAATAGCTGATGAGATGTGAAGTACTTTTTAGCACTAAATGAAATGGCGCGCACATGATCGTTCCAAGAGAAGTTAGTGCCCGCATTCACTCCTAGGATAGATAAGATTAGATCCCATGGGAAGGATTTTACCAGCCATTAGTATGTTTGTTGCGTTATTTCTTGCTGTTTTCTTAGAGAAACCCGCGGCCTGAGTTTTTAAAGCATTGTAGTCGACAAAGTTGCAAAATGACCGGATTTCAATGACTGCACAACAGTTTTCGGGATATGTTTTGCCTGAGTCTCGCCTTCAACCATAAAGCTAGTCAAAAGAAGTGGTTCTTGAATCAGACTTTCAACCAAATCCCACGGTAAGCTCAAGTTGTTCTGTTTGTCTTTCAATAAACCAAAGAGTGCTGAACTGTTTCCAGCGGAAGCACAACTGAAGTGGTCGTCTTCATTTGATAATAAGTCTGAGGATCGTCTGTTTTTTTCGCCTATCTCTCTTGCTAAAAATTTATTAGCTTCTTCAGAAGGAGTTTGCATTGTATCTGGGTTAATACCCAGATCTGTCGGTACTATAAATTTTTTATGATTTTTTTGGATGCTCCATTTCGCTCTTTTTTTATCAGTCTACCGAAGAAGATGTTTCCTATTAAATTAATGTTTACATTTAGGCAGTCGTAATCAGTTTAAACTTAAATACTTATTTGTTTAATAAATTCCAGTTTTCTTTGAAACCAGATTTCAGCTTTTGATCACTAGAGCGACTGCAGAAGTTTTCTTTTAAATTTGTTAGACACTCCAAAATTACATCGAGAAGTTATACAACAATTAAAGGACAAGTTGTAAGACCAGACTGAACCAGATGTGCACTTTAGAGTAGACAAGGGCTACTTTGATCATGGGCCAAAATAATTCGTTAAGTGAACCAAAGATGTACCCATTTTCAAATAGGTTATTTTCAAAAACACGATAAACAGACATAAAAGAAAAGGATCGCAAGGTCTTCAGAAAGATCTACATATATTATATTTCACTTGACAGATTTTTCGCTCCACATGTAACATTTGCAGTAATGAAAGTTTCTTGCTAAAAAAAAATGCGCGCTATAACAGCTTTGTTGGAATTTGTGTATAACGAAATATATTAGGTCCAAAACCACAGATTTTTGCTTCAGGTAGTTTGCTTCAAGTAGTTTGCACCTGGCAAATAAAGCCATCATTTCGCTTCTTTGTAGTCCTATCTTATTCTACAATAATTCAAAACAATTTCCTTGGCTGGGACAAAGTTACACCTCAAGGAACAAAGTCAGGGTCACTTTATTTTTTGTTTATGGTACTGAAGTGAAAAAAATCAAAAATGACGCGGATTTCTCATTCTTTTGTACTGCCATGCAGTGTCAGTTTCTCGAAATATATACCAGCAGCAATTTGTTAACACATTTTTATTCCAAAAAGCTTGGTGCCTATCTTCATAAGACTTTAAATATTAATGCAAACGTTCACCATCTTCGTCACTTATATATACTTCCTACATTTTCAAAAAAATTCAGGTACGAAAGTAAAAAAATAATTTTTAAGGACATCCTCAAGAAATGTTTAGTCTCCATGAGCTCTGGTTAACTCTCTATATACTTGAAATAGTGATTCCTTGGCAATGGTGATAAGAAACTTCGTCAGAATTAGTACTGGATTTAGTATCAGCTATCAAAGCTATGGCTTAGGGCCTCCGCCATCTTGGGCGGAGGGCTAATAGGGTAAAAGGCCCTTTTTCTAGTCGATAAAATTGTTGGTGTCTAAACCTGATCATGGTTAGAATGCAATACAGGTTTAGTGATCGACACAAAAACAACAATAAATATCTGAAAGACAATAGAATCACCTTGGACAAGCAATACGATTTCAGACAACAACGATTAACTGACGATCTGCTGGGGCGTATGACACTAATATCTTCAACTCAGCTATAGAAAACCATGGTGAGGCTAGGATTGTGGCATTGGATATCTCAAAGGCCTTCAATAGAGTCTGGCACCGATCTGTTCTCGCCAAACTAACATCTTACGGCCTTCCTTCTGGACTTTGTCATTTGATATCCAGTTTTCTCGCTGACAGATCTCTTCAGGTTGTCGTTGATCGCGTCTTATCCAAGATATTTGCAGGGGTGCCTCAGTGTTCGGTCCTGTCTCCTACTCTGTTTCTATTACACATAAACAATCACTTAGTTTCAGCTTCCAATGCGATATACAGCTACGCAGATGATAGTAGCCCGGTGTCATCTTTTTTCTCTGACAAACCATTATTCGTCGCTGCTTCAGAGCGACTAAGAGAACAGCAGATACAGATGATTAATCGAGATCTCGAAAAAATCATTCTGGAATGAGGTAAGAAGAATCTGATCGACTTCAAAGCTTCAAAAACTCAGGCCGCGGTTTTCTCCAAGAAAACATCAAGGGATAATGCAACAAACATACTAATGGAAGGTGAAGTCCTCCCGATGGGACCTAATCTGTCTATCCTAGGAGTAAATGCGAGCACCGACTTCTCTTGGGACGATCATAAGCGCACCGTTGCCAAGTCCGTCTCTCAAAGGCTAGGCGGTTTTAAACTAGTTTTTTTAAATAGTTTCTTTACTGTAATTTTGATACATAGACTTTTATCTATCAATTCCAATTAGAAATTATTCTGCACTCCTAATTTTGATATCTTTTATTAATTTCGGATTATATCTCGAAATGATGACTATTTTCTTCAAGTTAAAACTATTCATTTTTTTTATAACGTAACTATTTGATGGGATAAATTTCAAGTTTCCGGAGATTTTAAATAACATTTTTCTGCTGTTCTAAACAGCTACAAGTACTTTTTCGCAAGAACTGGTAGATTTGATTCCCCTTCGGCAACATTCTCAAGCTACACCAGATAGTCCACAAATTTTGGTGCAGTTCAACTTGACACAGAATTGTACCTTATGATGAGTTTGTTTCAAAAATTCATGTTTCAAATATTTCAGAACTTGACACAGAAAATGCTAGCAGAATATTAAAGTAACTTATTATTTATCGAAAAATCTAAATCCACTCTGCAAATTAATTTGACTTACCCGTTAAATTGTACCAATCGGAAGTCGCGCTGCTCTTAAACGCACCACGTGCTGTCACTTATTAGCATACGACGAACGCTCAATTCAGAAACGTGCTGGAACTACAAGCCTCGACCGAAGTGTCTTCGAATCACAATTGAGATTGCGACTCCACGAAATGATTTGATATACCTGATGGATGTTTGGTGAACAGCGTCGCAGCAGCATCAAGTGGTACATTACTTTCTAACCCCACCTACAAGAGCGACCTCGACGAGCCTCCACCGGGGACCACACCCGCAGAAGTCGCAGACTTCTTTCTTACTTTGCCCAACCGAAGTCTGACCTCACCAGTTTCAGCTCCTTGAATACAGGCGAAGGTATAGCTGATCCTTTACAGTTGAAGGAGAAATGAATCGAATGTTGCCTGAGGTACATAATGAAAGGAATACCGGCTTGTATAACATTAACGCTACTATTGTAACCCACTGATAAATTTCCAAGTTTCCGCGTTAATAATTTTGGATTTTTTTATATTATATGCCGCTTGTGTGACAACCAATTTTATTGGAGTTTCCTGCAGCTGTAAGTGATTGTAAGATGATAATGTTAAAGCGAACACACATCTGCAATTAAACCCTTAGAAAGGTAGACATTCTCTCTTAATTTATGAAATCTTGTTACATGTGTGTTTATTCAGGACATTTACATACTGGGTATCCCACTGAAAACATATCTGAGGGTGAAACTGACAAGAAAGATTTGTTGCTTAATTGCAAGTCGCATATTTAAAGAACAATTGGTATTCGACAGAGCTGGGCAAATTACATTTAAAAAGGAATCATTATATTACCCATTACTTTTTCAGAAAAAGGAATAATGTTACTTCGAATTACATTATCATTGGTTAAAAAGCAATTACATTTTAAATTACTTTTAAATTTTACAATATAAACGATAACGTATAATGTACAAAATTCATTTTTTATTTAGTAATACAAAATAAACTATCAACTAAAGGACACATACACAATGTAATGTCAACTTTAGTGCCATAAATGTTATGATTTATATTACAGGAAAGAAGCTAAATAATAGCCTAGAAAAAAAGAATTCAGTAAAGTTCATTTAAACGAATACAAAAAGTCATTTTTTTTTAAATTGCGAGTTGTTTTTCAAAATTTAAATTTTGTGAATTTAGTACTTTTTTGAAAAATCTCAGTTCAAAATTTCGATATTTTTGAACATTTTTGTCCATTTTTTTAATTTCGTCTTTTCTCAATTTTTTTTCAAAATGTCGATCACTTTTGAATATTTCGACTTTCTTTGAAAATGTATACTTTTTTGAAAATACTGACTTCTATTGAACAATTCCGACTTATATTTCAAAATATTGACCTTCTGAATATTCCTACTGCTTTTTGGAGAAATCGATTATTATTGCAGAATTGCACTTTTTTTAATTTAATTAACTTATTTTGAAGAATTTCGACATTTTTTTGAAATTTTCGATGTTTTAAAATATCCACTGTTATCGTAATTTCGACTTTTCTGGGAATTTGCATTCGTTTCAGAACGCCCACTGCCAAAATTTTGACTTTTTCTCGAAAAAATATTTTAATTTTGAAAATGTTGACCTTTTGTTGCTTCTTTTGACAGTCCAGCTTTTTTAAAAACTTGACTTTGACTATATTAATTTTTGAATATATTCACTTTATCTTGAATATTTCAATTTTGTGAAAAATTTCTACTTTTTAAAATGTTTGCCTTACTTCATGAAAAAATTGACATTTCCAACCCTTACTTCGTGGAATGTTTTAATATTAATAAAGTTAAATAGTTATGATTATGTTATAAAATTTCAGTATTTGTTAATTTTCCCTTATTGAAAACTTATAGATTTTTTTTAAATTTTCCTATGTTTGACTTTTTTAAAAGAATTACACACTTTTGAAAATTTGAATATTTTGAAGGATTTCGAGTTTTTCTCAAGATTTTGGTACTTTCTGGCAGACATTTTTGAAAAATCTTACTTTAAATTTCATTCCAAATTTTCGACATATCTTGAAAATTTCGAATTTCAAATTCTCCATTTTTTTAAACGTTCACATTTTCCAAAAATTGACTTATTTTGAAAATTTCATGTCTTTCGCTATTTCGCCTTTTTTCCAAAATGTCTACTTTCCAAAACTTCAACATTTTCTGGAAATTTAAACTTTTTGTTAATTTATACTAAATTTTGACACAAAATTTCAAACTTTGCTTAAAATTTCGACTATTTCAAAATTATCTTTTCTTTTTGGTGATTCTATTACTGTAAAGTTTTATTTTTAAACTTCGATCCTATTCCAAAAATTGCACTTTTTTCTGAAAATTTCAACCTTTGCTCAAAATTCTGTTTATTTCTCTAAGTTGTACCTATACAATTTTTATTTTATTTTAGAAATTTTGGCTTTAATGTAAATTTGACTCTTTTTTTTTAAATTCTATCAAAAATTTCAACTTTTTTTAATTTTTTTAGAATGTACCCCATTTTCTGAAAATTTCAACCTTTTATTATCCAAATTTCAACTTTTCCTCGAATATGTAATTTTCGAAGAATTTCAATTTTTTTTTAAAATTTCTACTATTTTCAAAATTTCGACTTTTCCTCGAATATTTGATTTTCGAAGAATTCCAAAATTTTTTCTAAATTTCGACTTTTTAAAATTTTTGCCTTATTTCATAAAATAATTAACATTTCCAACCCTTACTTCGTGGAATTTTTTAATATTGTGAAATTTCAGCTTTCGTTTATTTTTCCTTCTTATCGAAAATTTATAGCTTTCTTTAAATGTTCCCAAGTTCGTCTTTTTTAAAAGAATTACATACTTTTGAAAATTTGAATAATTCGAAGGATTTCGAGTTTTTCTCAAGATTCCGGTACTTTCTGAAAACTACATTTTTAAAAAACCTTGCTTTAAATTTCATTCTAAATTTTCGACATATCTTGAAAACTTTGAATTTCAAATTCTCCATTTTTTAAACGTTCACATTTTCCAAACTTTAACATTTTTTGAAAATTTAAACTTTTGATTTATTTATAATTTATATTAAACTTTGACACAAAATTTCGAACTTTGCTCAAAATTTCGACTATTTCACAATTATCTTTTTTTTTTTTGGTGATTCTATTACTGTGAAGTTTTATTTTTAAACTTCGATCCTATTCCAAATATTGCACTTTTTTCTAAAAATTTCGACCTTTGCTCAGAATTCTGTCTATTTTTCAAAGTTCCACCTATCCAATTTTTACTTTATTTCAGAAATTTCGACTTTGATGTAAATTTGACTCTTTTTTTTAAATTATATCAAAAATTTCGACTTTTCTTAATTTTTTTTAGAATTTACACCATTTTCTGAAAATTTCGACCTTTTATCATCCAAATTTCGACTTTTCCTTAAATATTTAATTTTCGAAGAATTCCAAATTTTTTTCAAAATTTCAACTTTTTCAATATTTCGATTTTTTTCAAAATGTCGACTTTTTTTGAAAATTTCAATATTTTATCATCAAAATTTCGACTTTTCCTCGAATATTTGATATTCGAAGGATTCCAAAATTTTTTCAAAGTTGTGACTTTTTTTGAAAATTTAGACTTTTTGCCCAAAAAAATTGCCATTCGCTAAAAAGTTTGAAAAACCTAACGTTTTAAACTGCGAATTTAAAGCAAGCATTTTGAAAAGAAGCATTTTTCAAGTTTGATACGAAAAATTTCGAAAAAAATTCGGAATTTAGAAGAATTTTCGAGTTTAAATATTTTTTTGAAAAGTTAGACTTCAAAATTTTAATTTTTTATTAAAATATTGCCTTTTTTTTCAAAATTTCACTTATTTTAGGAAGTCCGCTACTTCAAAATTTCGACTTTTTCGCAAATAATTGACTTATTTTGAAGATCACCATCTATTTCAAAATATAAGGTTTATTTAAAAATGTTATTTTATTTATTTCAAAAATTTTCACTTTTTCTCGAAGTTTTTACTTTATTTTTGAAAAATTACTTTCTAAATTTCATAATTTGTCTTAAAATTTCAACTTTTTTGTAACTTTCCAAACTTTTTGAAATTTTTTCGATGACATTTTTTTGATGAAAATTTCGACTTTTTTCAAAAGGTGGACCTTTTTTAATGAGTCTGCCTTTGCTTGAAAGGCTTTCTGGACATTGTTTTTACTCTTTTCTGAAGAATTCGATCCTTATGAAAATTACGACTTTTTTGAGAATTTCGACCTTCTGAAAACTTTTTGCAATTTTCGACATTTTAAAATTGCTATTGTTTCTAAATTTTGTTTTTTTTTTGTAAAAATTTCAATTTTAAATTTTGGTCTTTGAATTTTGATTGTTTTATTACAGAAATTCGGCAGTTGAAAATTTACACTTTTTAAAGTTCTCATTTTTATCAACATTTCTGTATTTTGTCAAAATTTTGACTTCTTTTTACTTTCTTTCTAAAGTACACCTTTTTCTAAGTTTAATTTTAAAAGATCGACATTTGGAAGTTTAGACTAAGAATGTTGACTTTTTTTGACATTTTGGTTTCCGAAAGTTACTTTTTGCAAATTTTAACTTAAAAACTTCTACTTTTTTTTATTTTGTTTTTCTCGTACATTATCTGTAATCTATTTATTTTGTAATGTTTAATTTGTAATTTCAACTTTTTTTAAAAATTTAGAATCTTTCAGAATGTCAACGTTTTTCAATTTTTTTAACTTTTTCCGCAAAGTTTGACTTTTTTAAAATTTCGGCATTTCAAAATATCTATTTTCATTTTTTTTGTGGAACGCACTGGTCCTTGCTTATCTTCAAAAATTGAAATACAAATCTTGTCCCCTGAAATCAAGAGAGATTAAAAAATACAACAAAGGTTGCTTTAACACTTATCGATAGACAAGCTATCATCTTCAGAGATACTCTCTGAAGATGATCGAAATGCGTTAGAGCAACCTTTGTTTTATTTTTTTAATCTCTCTTGGTTTTAGGAGATAAGATTTGTATTTCAATTTTTCAACCTTTGTTGTCTTTTTTAATCTTTCTTGGTTTCATGGGAAAATATTTGTATTTCAATCTATTTTTATTTTCAAAATTTCCACTTTTTCCAAAATTTCAATTTTTTTTTATTTATTAATATTATATTTTAAACAGTTTTTTATTAAAATTTCGCCTTTTTTAAAAGTATGATTCCACTTTTTATCAAAATTTTGACTTCTATTAAAAAGTAAAAATTAATTTTTAAAAAATTTTAAATTTTGTTATTTTTTTCAAAATTACTGGTTTCAGCTGGAGAATCTAAAAATTTAGAGTTTTGGTAAAACCTGAAATATTGGTTGACTTAAAATTGAAACTAAACTCCACGTTAAAGCACGTACTTTGAAATTTACATCGACTTTTATATTTAAAATGGAAATTTCTAGAGAAATGAACAAAAAGCTTAGATAGAATCTCGATTTGAAGAAAAAAGTTGGGAAAAAAACATACTAAAGGATCGAAATTTGGGAAAATTTGGGAATTTTTTGAAAATCTTTACCATTTCATGTTACCTCTCAAAAGTTTAAGCTGATTTTTAAAATTTCGGCTTTAGGCTACAGTATTAAAGGATTTTATATTTTTTCTTTAAGTTTTGACTTTGAAATTTAAAATAGCAAGATTTTACCCGAAATTTCAAGAAAAAAAATCCTTATTTTAACGTCCATTCCTTGGATCAATCTAAAGAGTTGAATGTATTCGAAAAAGTTTCAGATAGGTATCGAAATTTTAAGAGATAGTGAAAAAAATCCAGTTTAAAGATTAAAGAGAAGTAGATCGAACTTTGAAACTACAATTCAGGATTTTGAGATAAAATTTTTGGATCGATTTTGAGAAAATAAAATTAAGAATTCCTCGAAAGAAAAGAAGAAATTTTGAACTCTAACTTCAAATTCTGAGCAAAATTTGGTGAAGAAAACAAAGTTTTAAGATAGTTGAAAAACTTTTAGTGAGTCACGAAGGAGAAGCATAAAAATAGCTGGGCAATAACAAAATAAGTTTGGGAAACGTTGCACTAGGTGACTATTTTTTGTAAGTTTAAGCCACTCGCAAATGGCATCTTCATCATGCCTTCAGACACTGCGAGCAGGATTCGGAAACAAGGATAGGCGATAAATCGCCTCCTCAAACAAGGATAGATTGCAATTTTTGGGGAAAATTCCTTTGGGTTCCATAGCTTGGAAGTTCTATAGAAAAAAGAGTCTGCGTAGACAGAAGTCCCTACTGTGTCAAGCTGGACCGCACAGGAATTCGCTGTCTCCGACTGTCTTTTATGCCTCAAGATTCTTACCCTTGGGAAGATCAATCCTATTAGTTCCTGCGAGCATCTTCCATGTTTTGCTGCATGCACCTCATACAAGTGCCTCAGTATCCATATTCCGTTCGGTAAGGAATTCCATAGCTTGGAAGTTCTATAGATAAAAGAGTTCACAAACAGAAGTCCCCAGAGGAATTTGCTGTCTCCGTCTGTCTTGTATGCCTTAAAAATCTTACCCTTGGAGGGACAATCCTATTAATTCCTGTAAGTTACTTCCATGAAAGTACTTGTATAAAAGAGATACGTCATCAGCCATCCGCCTGTACTCTAGTGTTTCAAGTGAATCAGTTAAATTCTCATCATCAACTAGGCGAATCGCTCTTCTTTGAATTGAATTCAAAAAAGCCAAAGTGTACTTTGCGGCTGAACACCAAACATGAAAACAGTATTCTACTGTTAGCCTAACTTGAGCTTTGTATAGTATGAGTGGCTGATGAAATGTAAAGTACTTTTTAGCTCTAAAAAGAAGGCCTAGCTTCTGAGAGGCAGACTTGGCAATGACGCGCATATTATCGGTCCAAGAAAAGTTAGTGCTCACATTCACTTCTAGGATCATATTGGGAGGATTTTACCGCCCATAAGTATGTTTGTTGAATTATCCCTTGAGATTTTCTTAGAGAAAACTGCGGCCTGAAGCAAGGAAGTCGACCAGATATTTTCCAACCAGAATGATTTGAAGAGCCCAATTAATAATTTGTATCTGCTGTTCTTTTAGCCGCTCTAAAGCAGCGACGGATAATGGTTTGTCGGAGAAAAAAGATGACGTCTGGTTAATATCATCTGCGTAGCTGTATATTGGAAGCTAAAGCTAAGAGATTGTTTATGTGTAATATAAACAGAGTAGGAGACAGGACAGAATCCTGAGGCACCCCTGCATTCGTCCAAATATCTCGGATCAGAGACGATCAACGACAATCTGAAGAGATCTATTAGCGAGAAAACTGGATATTAGGTGACAAAGTCCAAAAGGAAGACCATGAGATGTTAGTTTGGCAACAACAAATCGGTGCCAAACTCTGTCGAAGGCATTTTAGAAATCCAATGCCACATTCCTAGTTTCACCATGTGTTGCCATAGCTGAGTTACAGATATGAGTAACATATCCCAGTAGATCACCAGTTAAGCCTTGTTGTCTGAAACCGTATTGCTTGTCCGAGGTGATTCTATTTTTCCTCAGATATTTGAGACGACGTTGTTAACGTTTTTCATCATTTTAGATTTAACGGGCAACAAAGATATTGGGCGATAGTTGTTTGCCAGATTTCTTTTTCCCTTTTTAGGGACAGGCTGCACCCTAACAGATTTCGAGATGTTAGGGAATACACCTTTGTTGTAAGAAAGTGTAAACAATTGGTTTAGGATAGGAGTCAACTCTGGAGCACATTTTCTAATAACAAGAGCTTTCGATGTGTTGAGCTTAAGGACAACGCACAGTCAGAAAGACTGTGCGTTGTCCGAAAACAACCTCAGGCATCGAAGTGCCAACCTTAGAAAGAATGGGAAGTTCTGCGTTTCGAGAATCAAGGTTGCAATTTTCAGCAAACATTAAAGTTAGCTAGATGCTGGAACAAATAGATTGACGGTTGAAAAATGCAAAGATTTTTTTTTAAATCGTCTGGGGAGACTTTCGCAGGGGACTATCGAGTGTCGAAAAGGGATTCCCCCTAGTCATCTCGAATTTATTACGCCAGTAAAAGCATTTATCATTGGCTCCACCGATTTATAAAACAGTATAATTTATTGCTGTAATTTGGGTTTCCATTGCTGTTGAATATAATAATTGTTATTAAGCATAACAAAGGTGGCCCTAATGCGTTTCGATAGCCAAGCTATCATCTGCAGAGAAATACAGTATCCCTCTGAAGATGATAGCTTGGCTATCAAAACACGTTAGAGCAAGCTTTGTTGTGTTTTTAATCTTTTCTGATTCCAGGGGACAAGATTTGTATTTCAATTTTTGAAGATAACCAAGCACAAAAATTAAGCATATTTAGAGTGTGTCATTTTTAAAGCTGATGATTTTTCTTGAGCGCCAGATTTGATTTCATCTTCCTTGCTTATATGATCGGAAATGTAAAGTCATACGAATAAACATAATAAAGCTAGTTTCTTTGGTTGGTTTGGAATTTAATAATACCTTTGTAATTGGACTATCACAAGTCCAGTTAAGACACTGATAAATGAAAGGAAACTCGAGTTTAAATTTAAAAATATTGTGACAATAGTGCATTAAGCTGTAATG
The DNA here is from genome assembly GCA_028583605.1 of Dastarcus helophoroides. Lineage (NCBI taxonomy): Eukaryota > Metazoa > Arthropoda > Insecta > Coleoptera > Bothrideridae > Dastarcus > Dastarcus helophoroides. The sequence goes on from CM053328.1 coordinate 31,905,031, forward strand.
GTATCATATTTTACATACTGTTACATTGTGCAATTCAGTAAACCATAAACAAAGGTTGCTGGTATTACTTTACACTTTACTGATACAACGGAAATCTAAATATTTTACCGAATAAAAAGTATGTCCTGTTGCAGTTAATTACATGTATTTGAAAACCACATTATTTTATACCTGCTTATTAAATTTGAAATTTAGTGTCAGGTATTTGATAATTTGCTTGCAGATTTTTGCAAAACAATTGAAAGAAACTGTAAGAAACCTATTGATTATTGATTTTTTACAGCCCTGAACATTAAACTTTCAAGGGCTAATCCCAATAAAGTGGTCCAAAATTTGGACATACGCTATTGTTCTTTTACGTAGAAATTAAAGCATTTATTTTTGTTTATTGTAATTACATAATTACTTATTATTTGCTTATATAACAGAAGTAATAATATAGATGTAAATTCAAATAAAAAATCCATTTTTTCTTTTTTTAGGTAATGTGTTATAAAGGCTTTCTCGCTTTCTGGAGCCAGCATACTAATACGCTATTTATTGTCATACCTTTTCTTAAGGAATCAAAGGTAGTTACATGTAGTTGCTTTGCCCTAGCTGTCCAAGCTGACCAAGCTGAGACCAAACCTGTGTTCCATTGTTGATGCCCACAGTTGACTCTAGAAGTAGGCATGTGTTATTAAAATGTATTTTAAGTTTGAGTATTTGATGAGTATGCAAATCGAATGCTATTTATTAGTAATTACATATCAGCTATGAACAAAAGTGCAACACTACATATTAATTTGTAAGCGAAACAGTTGCAATTAAACCCACCTGTAATTCATCTGAATATGTTTTTCCGAATAATAGTTTTGTTAGTCTTTGTTGGTGGCGTTACATCCTGGAACCTGGAATATTACGGAATAAGTGATAATTATTTTGTCTCTAGCATTGCAGTATATTTGAATAGAGCATTTCTGGCATTACCACGAAGTGTGTGTTTTAATAATATTACGTACCCAACTTAATTGACGTCAACTGGGTTGGAGATTTATTAATTCAACCAATCACAAGGTAAGCTGAAGACTTATTTGATAGACTTATTTTCAAAAACCAAAAAAATGTAATTGTAGCACTCATTTTAGAAAAAGACCCATTAATCAACAAGACTTAGGGAACTGTGAGCATATCCAAGATGCAATTTCTTTAGCTATAGAGCATATGAGGGCACAACTTTGGATTTTGGATAAAGGAAATGATGATTGTACCCCAAAACTTGTTTCATATAGTTTGCTTCGTAATTCATTACATGATAGTATTTCCTTTGATGGTGTCCCATCAAAAAAACTAAATTCAATAGTAATTGATTCCGCAGTCAATGAATATGGTCCTATGGCTTATATAGCACAGGGATATGACAATAGTTTGCTAATGGTTGACCTTAGAAGACTTAAATGGTGGAAGATTATTTTAATGGATTCTACTGAAACGTTATCCAAAATTTCTCTTCAGTATTTAGATATTTCAAAAGTAAACCACGCAATGTACATGACAGGGAAATCTCCAGAACTCTATACTTTCGATATAATGGAGTTACGACAACTATACAATCCTAGCATCCTCCATGAGGAGGTAAGGAATTCACTACAAATTTTCTAAATGACAAAATATACTTCCAGGTGGCGGAGATTGAGCTAAATATAACTTATGTTGGTGACAAATTAGGTAAATCCAGCGGTTTGATATCAGATGTAAAAATGGGTCTTACTTATTACCTTATTAGGGATTCGGCTATAGTTAGATGGGATACGAAGTGAGTTTACCATTCGCCCCCAAATTTCTATGTTTAATACATAAATTTTACAGTAAAGCTATGCAAGCTGAAAGTCACGAGATAATAATACAGTCGAGCGAATTATTTCCGTATGTTAGCCAACTCTTTTATGACGCTCAAAATGGAGTATGGGCTTTGGTTAATTTACAAGATGAGGAAGAATGTCATCATATAAATACCCCAAGCAACGCTGAAAGTGTTAATAAATCTGGATTTTATCCTAGAGCCGTAAAGGTTCTAAAGTTTAGTAGAAGGGAAAAGAAAGTCCTATTATTTAATAAATAAGCCTTGTTTCCATAAAATAAATCTTTGTATGTATATTGCTTCATTATTTTCATGCTGTTCGCTCCTAGTCGATTCACGTTAAATTTTTATTTGCTACTTTTTGTTTTGTTTTTACTTCACTTTTTCCGTAATTTACTTAATAATTTCAGTAATCCTTCAACTTCAAATACGCTTGTCTGTTAATTTTTGAAAAGGAAATGATAAAGTTTACGATCGATACTTTAATTACCAATAATGTACGCTAAACGAATTTTGCCAGCTGAACTTGCATTCTTGAACCAACGCATAATTGATTGATTAGCAAGAACATCACTGAAATCTTGAAAACCTCAGTTCGGCTGATGAAAAAACTATCGAATAACTATTATCAGTTACCCTACTAATGTAATAAAAGCCCACAACCTTCTTCTGGACTTTAATTACCAAAATAATTAAACTTTTTGACAGCTACAATTCTATTTCATTTTATAAATAAAGTAAGTGTTTAGTAGTTTACCTCTCACCGCAATAAGAGATTACTAAAACCTCAAGTCATGTTCTAAGTTGAAAGCTTGTACGCTCTTAGCATTAATTCCTAACATGTACGATAAATATTACATTTTCTTCCTACGAGGGTAAATCAAATATGAACTGGAATTTCTATCATGTCGCAATGAGGGCGTCGGAAGTGTGCGCATACTCTTAGGTGGAGATATCAGTGACTTCCTGTACCCAAGCGAATTCCGTTCTCGCCGTTCGTCAGTTGTAAATACAATGAGTGAGCAAGAGGTTCATCCGCACGTTGCGCAGCACATGATTATTAAATTTCTTACCGCTGAAGGTGTAAAGCCCGCCCAAATTCTTCGTAAACTAGAAGCACAGTTTGGGGATACTTGTTTAAATAAATTAAGCTTTCTTTGTCATTAGAACTTTTTTATTTGTAATTTCGACTTTAACCTTTAAATTTATAAAAATATTCTAAAATTTTCGAGTTCAAAACTGCAAACTGAAACTTCGAATTTTGAGGAAAAAAAAGTACCTTCGAGAGAAATTTAAAATTTACCATAAAAATGAAATGTGAAGGTTCAACATAAAATGCTCTTGCCGTTGAAGATGTAAAGCCCGCCAAAATTCTTCGTAAACTAGAAGCACAATTTGGGGATACTTGTTTGAAGAAAACTTAAGTGTATGAATGGCACAAAAAATGTTTGGAATGACGAACTCAAGTTAAAAATGAACCCCATGCCAGTCGTCCTCGGACCAATGTAACTGCAGACAAAATTAACGTTGTTTAACGCCTTTTGGAAAGTGATCGCCATTTAACTGTTGCTGAAATTGCAGCTCAGATTTGGGAAGTGCTCAATCCATCATTACAGACGAGCTGGGGTTTCAAACAATTTCTGCCAGGTGGGTACCTTGTCTTTTGACTGAAGAACATAAACAACAACGTCTGGAGATTTGTCAGCGCCACCTTGGATGTTTTCAACGTGAAGCTAATAGTTTTTTGCAACGTATCGTTATTTATGATGAGACTTGGGTCCACCATTACACCCCTGAATCTAAACAAGCAAGCATGGAGTGGAACAGAAAGGGGAAGGTGCATCCATTACGACAAAAACTCGTCTCTCAGCTGGAATGGTTCTTGCGACAGTGTTTTGGAATTTCAAAGGAGTTGTGAACGTGAATTTTCTGCATGAACGTCGTACGGCTAATGCTGCCTGCTACTGCCAGGTATTGAATGAAGCAAAACGTGCTCATTGGCGGAAAAGACGCGAATTTTTGGTCAGAAATGTGATTTTGCTTCATGACAATGCCCGCTTCTACACACCAAATCTAGAACATCAAAATTTAGAGGAAATGCATTAAGCAATATTAGAACACCCTCCTTATAGTCCCGATTTGTCATCATGCGATTATCATATCTTTAGGCTACTGAAAGAATCCCTAAGAGGTGAGCGATTCGATGATGATACTGCTGTTGAAGCATTTGTCCGCAATTGCCTGCAAACACGTCTTCTTTTTATGATGATGACATTAAAAAACTTCCAATCCGTTGGAAATAATGCCTAACAAAATCAGGAGATTTTATAGGAAAATAGTTAATAACTTTTTGGTACCAACAAATTTTTAAAAACAAATTCCGGTTCATATTTGATTTCCCCTTGTATTAACTTTTTAGAATACCATGAAGAATTCTGAGTTCGATATTGAGTTTTAAAATTATTAAATAAAATCGTTTAGTTCAATAGAAAAACATTTATTAAACAGATTTAGTAACAATAAATAACGTAACACCTTATATAGTACCAGCCATAAGGCTCACTTTGTGGGAAGCACCGCAGCCAACAGTTCCTTGAATAAAATCTGGGAAGTTACTCTCAAGCACTCGCATTCTTTCTCTCTTCACATCTGGTAGTACTTGTGTGGCTAAATAACAATTGTCGGATTTGTAAACTGGCACAAAGTTCGCTTTTCCGAACGCCTTGTTGGTATCCCATCGATAAATCTCCGGATAACCTTCATAACGGAAGAAGAGTGCTGAACCTAGATCAGTTCCCAAAATAACCATTTTGTTGGGTTTAGCGCCTAAATCTTGAATCTTTCCTTCAGCACATCCCGCTCTTAAATAATCAGTTCTGATGGAGAATACTCTAGATGAAGATAAGTACGTAAATATAATGTAGTTGTGGCCGTTGGTCTTACGAACTAAAGCAATATAGAGGACATCACGTCTTCCATTTGAACCCACAATGGCTTTGGGTAAAACAACGCGATACCCTCTATTACCAGCAACATCGAAGACTAGTATAGATCTGGTTGCTGCATCACTAACGTAAACAAAAGGTCTACCATCTGGAGCATATTCCACAGCAATATATTGCAAACGAGAGGCTTGAGCAACTAATCCAGATAAATCCAAACTCTTAATAAGTTTCCCAGTTCTAAGACTGAACGCTACCACCTTTGGAGGACATCTTCTCAATGGTGTATTTAAAGTATTAACAACACCAACGTCCAGCACCCAGAGAAGATCATTAGGATCCGCAAAGAGATCAACAACAGATTGTAAAGCCGTGCAAATTCCTTCTTCTTGACTAGACCAACATGGGAATGGATTCAAGATAGCTTCGCAGCTTTTTTGTTTTAATGAGACGCGTGCCAACGTTGCTGGTACTCCTGGTTTGTATCTGGGTAATGCTAGGATAATATCATCTTTATATAGTTGGGCTCGCGTTGCGATAATATTCTTGGAAATGTAACGTCCGGAGGATTTATATATAGATCTGGTTGCCGAATTGGGCCACTCGAACGTGCCTCCAATCCATTCTACTGGTCTTATTATGTCTTTGTCGCATACAGATGTAGCTCCTCCCGATACTAATGTTGTCAGAAACGCAAGGAAGATGACCTTTCCGACCATGGCACTGCAAAAATAAAATGAAAGTAAAAATGAAATGTATTTCAATAATTTAGTAATGACATTCAAAAGAACCAAACACATGGAGGTGTTATTTCATCAATATTCGTAATATTTAATTTGATTGCTTTAACTCAAAATAGAAAATACTTAATTAGGGGAGGAACTCTCTCTGCACTGAGATGGTTCAAGCTTGCCATGTGGCAGAGTATCAATTCTAGGTGCTTAGCAAAGCTCAGAAGAAACTCAAGTAACTTTCAAGCAAGTGTTTCTCAATGCTCAAAAAATAGCGCTATAACTCCAAATTTATTAGAGAACACATGAGCAATATCTGCGCATTAAATATCGCAAGATAGGACCACATTCATCTAAAAGTTGGGTTTGAAATGTAGGAAACATAATTAAATATTAAACCTATGAAAACCGAAACTATGTTTGCACGATTTTAGTAGCATCAATAATGTTGGTATTTCTTTTTTTTATATTGCATGCAGGAAGCTAATGATCTATTCTCTTCATTTCAAAAAATATAGTAAATTTTATTCTCATTAGATGAATAATTAAGCTACCGTAAAATAAATGGTGCTTTCTGCTATATGCTATTCAATTTAACATTATAATTGTTTAAAATGCACAATTTAAGCGCATCAAAGCTCCAAGAACATTGTTTAAATAGAAATCCTTGCATTTTATTCAAGAAAAAAAATGTACTTTGCCTTGGCAATGAGTAAACGCATAAAATGAATGCAAATTACAAATAAAAGAATTCTGCTTAAAAAATGTAATCAGCCTTGTGTTGAAACGAATAATTAATTACGATTGAGTGAAAATTTATTTTGCACCACATTCTTTAAAAGCATCAGATTTATGATCAGAATTCTTCGACTTCTGTAAAATATTAAAACAAACACAATTTAGAAGCAAAGAAGTATTTATCAAGGATTAAGTAAAACTCCCACTGTAAGCCAAAATGTATGTAAAGAACTTCTAACAAGGCTTATCTTCCGAATAAACTTCTTAAACAAGATTAAAGTGACAAAGAGAAAAAGTTAAAATTTCGAAAGTAAACTCGAAAAGGCTTTAATCTCAAGTTAACTAGGAATTTTTTTTTGAAATTTCGATCTGTTGTTGCATTTTGATTTTATATTTATGTAAATATTTAATTAAACCTTACTTAATTAAAATTATTCCTTATTCATATCTCGTAATCTATATTTATATTAATAAAATTGAAGCATGTAAGTGTGTGCTTGTCTGTCGTCTAATGTTTTGTCCGGGCTAATCCTTAAAACTGCTAAATTGACTTTAATGAAACAAACCTCTACTAAAATGTGGAGTATTTTAGGGGATATCTTTCAGGTTATTTTATTCTAGTAAACTAAATCTTTCACTTGTCAGAACTCAACTTAACAATTTTATCTGAGGCTGTCGCAAAACCTATTAAAGAGAAACAAATTGCCAATGGTTAAGGCTGATATAATATTGCGCGCCATCTACAATGCTAAGGGTTCTATAATAAGGGGCACGAAATTTTGGGTCAATCATTCTATTAAATCTATTAAATGGTAAATTATGTTATTTTGAATAAGATGTTATTGGACCTTGCGCAGACAAAGTCGCAAGGATCAGCTAATCCAGCAATAAATAGAACAATTGAATATGAAAACGTCACTATGTTTGGGTCGAATCTAAGATTTTTAAAACAGAAGTATACGAATGATGATAAAGTGGTCGAAATCTCCATTATTTACACTTATACTAGTATAACTTTAAAAATTCGATAACAAAGTTGAAACTGTCATGAAATGTTTTTTCAAAATTTTTATCAATAGAATCTCGACCTAATTTTGAGAAAATAAAAGAAACTGAAAAAAGTTGAAAAAGCTACAGAAAAAATTCGACGAAAAGATCGACATTTTGCGAAACATGCAACCTCAGATTTTGAGATAACAGTCAACATATCCTGAAAGATCTAAACTTTCCAAAAAATGCAGACAATAAATTTAAAAATATCGACATTTTTTACTAAAAATTCAACATTTTGATCTTCCAATAGAAATGAAATTTTAAGGAAAATGTCCTATTTTGAGAATTTTAAAAATAGGAAACAGCACAAAATATTTTGATATATTTAGGGTGCCCGGAAATTTTGGAAAAATTTCAAACTTTAAGTTTAAATATGTTTCAAAAAATCTAGTTTTTTGTTTAAAATCTAAATCTCGAAGATTCGACTCAAAATTTGAATTCTACAGCATGGTTCCCTTTAATATTAGAAAATAAGTAAACTTCACCAGTTTACTACTATATTTATTAATTTTATTTAACATTTCTAACAATTTGGAAATATTTCAATTTTTACTAATGAAAGTTAACAATATTCTAAAACTTTTTTTGAAATTTGACTACGTGATATCTAAATTTTTAAAACGTCACCTCATGACAGTTGACTACTAAGCTTAAAATTAAGGAAATCTCACTTCATGTTGCAGATTAATAACGCCTATAAATTAAAATTTCGACTTTACTATCAAAATTTCGTGATCAAAACAGAAAATTTCGATTCTAAAATCGAATTTTTGCTCTAAATTTTCAATTTTTAACCCGGAATATCATTGAAAGCAGTACAATTCTAGAGAAAACCAAAACGAGATTACTGTCATAAATTCGTGAAACACACGTTTCCAGGTTAAAAGGGAAATTTTCTAAATTGTTTAAATAAATCAAGCTTTTCCTGTCAATAGAACTTTTTTTATTTGTAATTTCGACTTTAACCTTTAAATTTATAAAAATATTCTAGAATTTTCGAGTTTAAAACTGCAAACTGAAACTTCCAGTTTTGAGGGAAAAAAAAGTACAAATTTCGAGAAAAATCTAAATTTTACCATAAAAATGAAATATGAAGGTTCAACATAAAATTTTAAGAAATTGTGGAACTCTATAAAAAAAACTCTGCATAAAAATATTAAGTTTAAATTCGTAATTTTGGGAACAAATCGTCAAATTTACTCAAAAATTTAAAAGTTTTAGAATATTCAAAATTTGAATATTAAACCCAAAATCTTGAAGCACATTTTTTTATCAATGAGATTGCCTTATCTTTTCACGCTTTCACTCTGGCTCGAAATTTAGGTTTTTCTAATTTCCTTAATTCATTTTCGACATTTTGACTTTTTCTAGAAAATTTAGGTTAAAACAGCGAATTAAAAACATCAAGTTTAAATTCCAAATTTTAAGAAACCGGTCAAAATTTCGGAAAAAAACTTAAAATTGGACAAAGAGTTCTCAAAATATCTACTTTGGTTTAAAAATATTGCTCCGAATATTCGCTTTCATGGAAATTTTGCACCAAATTTCTACATTTCCAATAAAAAGGTCAAAAGAATGTTTTTGTAAACAGATTTGGTTTTGTTTTTTTTTTGAAATTTTAACTTTTCAAAGCGCTCATTTTGTTCTTAAAATATTTAGTATAAACTTCAATTTATCTAAAAATTTTGAAGTTAGAGGTCAATACTTTGTTATTATTTTTTAGAACTTTTTAATTTTTTCTCAGAATTTCAACTTCTCTTTTCGAGATTTTAATTTTAAATTTCAAAATTTTCGAACTTTGGATATTTTGAATTTTTCCTTAAAATTTCGTTCGAAATACTGATGTTTTCAGTTTATTCTAGGAAATTGATGTTTTAGAGTCAAAATTTTATGAAAAAAGTAGAAATTCCACTATTCTTATTTAAAAACGAAAATTTAGAATTAAAGTCGAAATGTTGAGATTAAACTTGAAATGTTTACTTGTGTCAGAATTTAATTCAATTTAAACTATTGGCTACTTAAATGTAATTTTTTTTCGAAGGCGATATTTCCCGAAGTAGTTTGCCCCAAACGTAACATATTTAAATTTTGGCACACACTCGAAGAAAAAGTTGAATTTTCCAAAAAAAACACTTCTTTCAAAATTTCAAGAACTGAAATTAATGCTGCTTTTGTTAAAAGTCTGACTTAATTTTGAGAAATATGACATAACTTAGAGACTCTGTTGGGCAATAAACAATTTATTCATTTATTATTATTAAAAAAAACGACGAGTCTTTCTACCAACTTTACCTTTTTTATTTAAATTCTGACGCAATCCAGAAAGTTGTAGAAAAAAATCGAAATTTCAAAGAAATCTTTTTCCCGAAATTTTTGCCCCTTTTAAGTTTCGCCAAATTTTGAACAAAATAAAGCAAAAAATTCTAAATATCAAAAAACAGAAAATGTCCGATTTTGAGATAAAGAGCCAACATTTAAAGAAAAAGTAAAACTTTGAAGAAAGACTGATTCTAAAAATGCTTTAAAGAAAAAAGTCAGATTTTTTAATTTAACGTCAATTTAGAGGAAAAAATCGCATTTTGGGTTTATTATTCGCATTTTGGGAATAAAATTCTGAACAAAGATGAATCTTTAGAGTAAACTGAAATTTCAAAAAAAGCCCAATTTGAAAAGGAAAGTAGAATTAAAACAAATAACTTTTTTATCTTTCATCGTTTTTTATAGAATGTGTAAAAAATTTAACGTCGGGGAAAATACAATAAGAAAAAATCGAAGAAAGTTGAAATTTACAGGATTATAAAACTGTGGAATTTTGACATTAAAGTCAACATTTCCATAAAAAAACCAAACTTTAAAAAATATTAAAAATAATTGAATTTAAACAAAAATGTTTAAATTTATAGTGAAAGATCAAGCTATAAAAAAACGAATTTTCTCAGAAAAAGTCACTATTTTTAGAAAAAATTAAACGTCGGGAAAAATACAATAAGAAAAAATCGAAGAAAGTTGAAATTTACAGGATTATAAAATGTGGAATTTTGACATTAAAGTCAACATTTCCATAAAAAAACCAAACTTTAAAAAATATTAAAAATAATTGAATATTAACAAAAATTTCTAAATTTATAGTGAAAGATCAAGCTATAAAAAAACGAATTTTCTCAGAAAAAGTCACATTTTTAGAAGAAAAAAGTCGAATTTAGTGAATAAAGTTGAACTTAAAAAAGATAACTATTCAGATCAAAAGTCCAGATTTCGATAAACGGGCGAATTTCGAGTAACAACTGGATATTTGCATTAAAAACAGAAGATTAAATTTTGAGAGAAAAGTTAAAGTTTCGGTAGAGATGTCTGACCTTTTTTATGAAAATGCGAATCTAATTTCGAGGAAAAAGTCAAAGTTTAAAAAATAAAGGCACATTTCGAATCGAAATCGAAATTTTTGGAAACGGGAAATGTTGAATTTTGAAAGAAAAGTCCACATTTCCAGAACAAAGACCAAACAATAACGTTAAATTTGGAAAAAAAAACCCTAAATGTCCAGCAAAAAATTGTAATATCTCATAAGAAGTCAAATTTCAAGTAACAAAATCGAATTTTGCGAATATAATTGACCATAAAAAAACAGATATTGAAAAAAAGTCAAAATTTCCATAAAAAGACTAATTTCGAGGCAAAGGTTGAAATTTGCAGGAACACAAAAGGTTAAAATTGTTGCCCTTGTTAGTAAAATTTGAATCTATTTTCAAAAATAAAAGTTTAAATTTGGAGGAAAAGTAATTTCGAAAAAAAAAAATCGATATTTCGAGAACTGGAAAATGTCAAATTTTGAAATAAAAAATTACATTTCCAGACGATGCCAAAGGTTGAAAAAAATGAAAAATAAACAAATTTTAAACAAATCATAATTTTGAGAAAATTTGAGAAAACTTGAGAAATGCATATATGAAGGTCGGATTTCCCACTGAATAATAAATTTATGAGAACAAAGTCCAATTTTGAAAAAAAGCAGAAATTTTGAAAAAAGACGATTTTCGTGAATAATTTGATATTTTAGGAAACGACCAATTCGAAAACGTCAAAGTTATAAAAAACCCTCAAGTTGGCAGAACAGGATTGAACAAGAAAAAACAATATTTTAGAGAAAGTTCATTAAAAAAAATCTAATTTTGGGAATTAAATCGTTCTTAAAAATATTGAGGTAAAACGTCGAATTTTCGATAAAAATATCAATTTCGAAGAGAAAGTCGAAAGCAGAAATATGAATTTTGTTAGAAACAATAAGAAAATGGTCAAAATTTTGCAAGAATAAAAGAATTTATAAAACAAAGCGAAAGTTTCAGGAATTGCGATTTAAAAAATTTGATTTCCAAAAATAACTGAACTGATAGAAAAAATTCTAATACACTTGCACACGACACTTCTAGAAAAAATAAAAATTTTGATCAAAAAGATGAATTTTGAAAGAAAGTCGACATTTCTAGAAAAAATCAAAATATGGAAAGAATTCCAGATTTCTTAGAGAAAGCTGGCAAAAGACGCCGAGAACAAATAAAGTTAGTTGAAATTAAAAATGTGCTGTTTAAAGTTAAGATGTCGAAAAAAAATCGAAAATTAAATTGTACCCAACTAAAGGGGGGTAAACTATTGGATTTACGGACGATTTTTGATCTGACCCGCCTCATAATATCCACATTTTATTTGCCCCGGTGGTCAAAAAAGTTACCCTTAATACTGGGGCTGCAACTGCCACCCTCTGTCACCCCTTGGCACCCACGAATTACGCCAGTGACTAAATCTAATCTAAGCTATTGTATTACAAGGTTGTCGCTACAAATCGAACATCGAACAGAATTTGGGGGTCAACCTTAGAACATTTGCGCTTTTGGCATTAACTTAAGCGAATCTAAAAAAATATTGTGTTCTTACCTGCATAAAAAAGGGCCACGTTCAGCAAAATGATTCGCAATCTAGCTCGAAAATCCTTATATATAGAAAATATATTTTGTTTAGTTAAATGTAGAGGTCATGCGGGAACGTGTTTTTCATCGAGTGTCAATACCCTTAGCAAATTTTAAGTCTAGAATGCAGCGTTTGTCTATATTTAACAAATATTTAAGCTTCAACATCGGATTAGAATACAATTTAACCACCAACATGGAACAATTTTTTTGTAAACATTGGAAAGTACTTCTTTTACGGCCATGAACGAAACCTCTTACGAGTAGAGTTTTATTTAAATTATAAGTATGATTTCGCTAGGGAAAAAGTTTGATTAAACAAGTGTACTACGACTTCCAATCCAATTAAAAAGGAATTACATAGACTGAGGCGGGTAGTACTTTTCAAATTGATTGCATCTTAATAAGAGCACACAGATACCAAAACTTAAAGAGACGCCCAAAAATTTTCAAATTTTTAGGTAGCTTTTAAAAAGCTGTAACTCGAAGGAAGGAAAATGGTCATACGATCAAATAAAAGAAGCAAATTAAAGCTGCTTCAAATTTTTAGTTTTTTAGTAGACCTTGAATTCATTTCTTTAGCTACAGCTAACTAATCATGAGAACACCATGAGTAGAAATGTTTTCCATACTTTTGCTTTCATTTAAAAGGGTACCGGACTTCTACAAGTTTTTTTTCCAGCAACCCCATCATATAGCTACTTCTAGATCAGTGTTTCCTAACCAGTGTGTCGCCGGAAGCTCTCAGGTTCTTCTCCAAAATAAGAGATCTTGGTGGTATGAGGTCGTTTTTTTTTTATATCTCAACAATTTATTGGGCTCTCATGAACTTTTGGTCGTCAAAAAATTCTTAGACGATTAATGTGTGTCGTTCTTGTTTACACAGGTACCAAAAGTGGGTCGCTTCGAAAAAAAGTTGGGAAGCGCTGTTCTAGATAATTTAATCTTTTTTTAATTTAACTGGCTTCTTGGCTCCTAACGATGATTTTTCGCCGAGATATCGTCATTGAACTTTGGCAACTAATGTGTGTCATCGTACAAAGTGGGCAAGATTTTGAAAACAGTTTCAATTTTCAAAACCTTATTCACTTTTTCTGCATGTTCACCAATTTCTCGCTTATTGACAGCCAAAAAATAGATTTTTTACTTTGGACCACAATAACTCAACGAAAAATTATTGTACAAGGTTCGAAAGCCAATGAAATTAAACAGAAATAAAGAAAACGAAAAATATTGAAGTACACCTTCTTAAAAGTAAGCAAAAATGTGGAAAATATTTGGCTGAAGTTTTCTTATTATTATTCAAACACTACTGACCCCAAAAAACGTTGAATTCAAGATATGAAAACTTAGTGCTTTAATTTGCTTCTATGTTTCTCTTTAAACCTAACCATAACCATTTTTGTTGGGAGTTACAGAGTCACTTAAAAATTATGGTTTTTTTTTGTATCATTTCTGTGCCTCATATACAGCGTGTCCCACCGGGAATCGCCACGATCGATATCTGGCAAACTACCTATTTAAAAAAATATGAAAATTTATTGAATTATCAAAGTCGATGCGGCCAACACAACTAAAAAATAACAAAATTGACGAAGTTGTAGTACTTCTGGTTATACCGGAAGTTGACACCAACTTAGTTATTTTAAATAAGACACCCTATATATTTTTGCATTATTAAATTTTGTTTAATATTTTAAGGCCACTTTAAATAACAAACATTGTCCTTAAAATTGTTAGTTTTTGAGATAATTGGATTTTAGAAAAACAATTTACAGATGCAAGATTCCACGAAATTCTTAATATGTTTCTTCAGAAATCAGTTGTTGATTTCCTATTTGGTATGTAAGTAAAGTACATATCAGTGTATTTTAAGCACCTTCCAAAATTTCAAAAACGTTATACCGAGTGTTAAATTTACGAGTGTACATTTTAATAAATGCAAACAACAATAACTTTGTTATCTTAAATGGAACACCCTATATTTTTCCTAGCCTATCTTGTAAAGATTTAAATTATATTTCACCTGATATTGACATTATAAGGGTTATTATTAAACCTTTTAGAAATATTTTTTTTTTCATCCGCGGAAAGGAGATAACCACAAAATTAGAGGTAACATACATACATTTTTTTTGGTGGAACGGACTGGTCCTTGGTTCTCTTCAAAAACTGAAATAGAAATCTTGTCCCCCCGAAACCAAGAAAGATTAAAAAACACAACAATGGTTGCTCTAACGCATTTCGATAACCAAGTTATCAGTATCTCTCTGAAGATGGTGGCTTGGCTATCGAAACGTGTTGTTGTGTTTTTTAATCTTTCTTGGTTTCAGGGGACAAGATTTGTATTTTAATTTTTGAAGATAACCAAGGACCAGTTCGTTCCACCAAAAAAAAAAAATGTAATGTATGTTACCTCTAATTTTGTGGTTATCTCCTTTACGCAGATGAAAACCTAATTATTCTGCTAATGACAAATTTAATAATAAATCAAACGTAATATTACGACACTTCCTCATCTTTATCGCAACGTTTTGGGTGGGAACAATTCATCAGTAGTCGTGTAGCGTTTTCTAGCTTGTTGAAAATAAAAGAATTTTTCAGACCTTGTATTATAGATCTTGGGTCGGCCAACTTTTAAATCGAAAGAGCCAGATGCAATAAAAAAATTGATTTCGTGAATTTCAAAGAGCCACAAATTTTTATTTCTGATTTTACATTTTATTTCAAAATTAAATCAGATAAATCAGACAAAATATGGGACATAGACTGACTCATGTAGTTAAACGAAAATATATTTAGCCCAAAGGGGCTTCTCTATATTAGTCTTTTTTTAAGATCTATTTTGCTCCTAAAATAAGACTTTTACCCCAAATCTTCCTTTCTTCTTAAAACTCTACAATTTGTAAAAATGTTTACTTTTTTCTAATTCGACTTACTGGAAGATTCAACTTATTTCTCAATAATTCATCTGTTGTCGATTTTTTAATAAAAAAAAAGTAAAAATTTGCCGCAATTGGAGATGTTAAGTAAAATAGTTTTTAAAGATGTCGTACTTTTTCAAGGTTTTCTTTTTTCGAAATTTAGATCTATTCTCAAATTCCACTTTTTCCAAAATTACATTTTTTCGGCTTTCTTCTAAGTTACGTCTTTTTTCTAGAACTTTCCTACATACTTTTTAAATTCGTTACTTTTAACTTTTAAACCGAAACAGCCAGACGCAATAAAAAAATTGATTTCGTGAATTTCAAAGAGCCACAAATTTTTATTTCTGATTTTACATTTTATTTTAAAATTAAATCAGATAAATCAGACAAAATATGAGACAGACTCTATCTCATGTGGTCAAACGAAAATATATTCTGCCAAAAAAAGACCTTTTATTTCTCAAAATTTAGACCTTTACTTCAAAATTTGCCTTTTGTTCCCAATTTCGACTTTTTTAACTCTTCTCTATGTTAGTCTTCTTTTTTTATGTATTTTGATCCTAAAATTAGACTTTTACCCCAAATCTTCCTTTCTTCTCAAAACTCGACAATTTCTGGAAATGTTTACTTTATTCTAATTCGACTTATTGGAAGATTCGACTTATTTCTCAAAAATTCATCTTTTTTCGATTTTTTAATAAAAAAAAAGTAAAAATTTGAAGTAATTGGAGATGGATGATGCTAGTTTTTGAAGATTTCTAAGATTTTTTTTCAAAGGTAGTGTTTTTTTGAAATTTAGATCTATTCCCGAAGATCGCTTTTTCCAAAAGTACATTTTTTCGACTTTGTTCTAAATTGCGGCTTTTTTCTAGAACTTACTACATTCTTTTTAAAATGCGTCTTTTTACCAAATTTTGGCATTTTCCCCAAAATTGACTTTTGCTAAATTTTTAAGCTTTTATTTATTGTTAACAAATTTGGACTTGTTACTCAAAATTAGGTTTTTTTTTTCAAAATTTCGACTTTTAAAATTCAACAATTTATTGTATTGCAAACTGCGATTTTTTTGGTAAATTTTATCAACATATTTCCAAAACGTTTGACTCAATTTCAAAATTTGACTTTCTTTAGAAAATTTTGACCTTTCACCTTTTAACTACTTTTCTTGAAATTTCATATTCTTTTTCAAATTCGTTCTTTTTCCAAATTTGGCCATTTTGCCCAAATATTGACTTTTAGCAAACATATAAACTTTTATTCATTTTCTACTTTGAACTTGTTCCGCAAAATTCGGTTATTTTCGAAATTTTGACTTTTAAAATTCGGCATTTTATTATTTTTGCAAGCTGCGTTTTTTTCGACTAAATTCGTCAATTCGTTAAGTCAAAATGTTTGACTTAATCTCAAAATTCGATTTTTTTTTCTTAAAATTTGACCTTTCTTTGAAGTTCAACATTTTTTCTGAAACTGAAAACTGTATCAACATTTTCTTTTCTTTCGAAATTATTTTACCAATTCTATCAAAATTCAAATGCATCTGATATTTTGAACCTTTGGAGTTTTTTTTTAAATTCGTCTTGTTCTTCAAATTTGAAGTTTATTATCAAAATTCTCTGGGAAAATGCGACTTTTTAAAAGTTGGACCATTTTTTTGGAGCTTTCAATTTTTTACAATTTCTCTTTTTGAAATTTTACAATTTTTCACAAAATTTAAATTTGTCTAAAAATTTCAGGTTTTAAATTTGTTCTGGGTTTCACTGTCTAAATTCGACGTTTTTTTTAATTGTATCTCTTTTGAGAACTTTTGACAAATTCATTTTTTTCGAAATCTCTTATTTTCAAAATTCGGAATTTTCTGGAGATTTCAACTTTTATTTCGAACTAAATTCATCTATTTCCAAATCTCGAAATTTGATTTTTTTTTCTTAAAATTTAACTTTCTCTGGGAAATTTCGATCTTCTTTCAAAATTCAATACTTTTCTGGAAACTGGCAGTTTTATCGACATTCCCTTTTCTTTCGAAATTATTTTACCAATTTGCTCAAAATTCGAATTTATCGAAAATATGTTTTTTTTTAATCATCTTGTTCTCAAAATTTCAAATTTCTTCTGAAAATTTAAATTTCTCTGGAAAATTGCAAATTTTTTGTCAAAATTTCGAGCTTCTTTTAAAATTTTGACTTTTCCTTGAAATTTTTTCTAATAATTTTTTCTTTTTTTTGAAAAACTTCGAACTTTTTAAAGTTCGACAATTTTATTGAAGCTTCCAGTTTATTTTTACAATTTTCCTATCTGATATTTTATAGTTTTTCAAAAAATTCAAATATGTTTCAAAATTTTAGGTTTTCAGTTTGTTCTAGGTTTCAACCTATTGTCTAAATTCGACGTTTTCCCCCAAAATGTTACCCTTTTTGAAAACTTTTGATAAATACATTTCTTTTTTGAAATCTCTTCGCTTGGCCCAATTTTTTTGGAATCTGTTCTCTTGTCCGAATTTTTTGAAATCTCTTCCTTTTTCTCAAATTGGGGCTTTTTCTGGAAATTTCAGCTTTTATTTCGAACTTTGACATTTGCTGTTTCTGTAAATGTAGATTTTTTTTCGCACAAAAGTAATTCAACGAAATTTCAAGGCTGTGCAAAATTTACAAAATAAAAAAGTAAAAATCATGAGTAAAATATTTTCTAGAAATTTTCTTCTCCCCAAATTGGTATTTTTCTAGAAATTTCAAATGTCATGTGTTTTTTTAAAATGCTAATACAAATCAATCAAAACTTTTAGAAAAGTACTTCTTGAAATCATAACTTTTTTGTCAAAATTTAAGCAAAACATAAAAATTCCTAGAAAAGTATTTTTGGAAACTTCGACTTCTGTAGGTCACTTGTTTAATGAGTAGGGGAGACTGAGGTATTCTGGACCACGGGGAATTGCGGACCAGCTTTATATTTTTTTTCTAATAGTGGTTGAAGACTATAAGTAACTGTCGTCGGCTGGCCTCATGTTAAGCTCATTTTCTCTTCAGCACTCGACTTGTGTATAAGAACCGTTACCTCACCTCGATACCAAATAGTAACAGGATACTTCGAAAATTTTGTTTAACTTCAGAGTTTCCTCTAATTTGACCAGACTTTTCGAGAACCAACTCAGGTAAATATCTTCATAATATTCGAGGAACCTTGAGTCTTCGAGAGGAACATGAAGTTTTGCATGAAGTTTGTATTGTATTACTCATAGGCTGCCATATTGTTAAAAATGACGTTCGGGGAATTACGGACCACTTTTGACGTGGAATTGTGGATCACTTAATTCTTTACATTTCACAAGCTAATTTCGTATATTTGATGCATATAAGTGATTATTCATACACATTTTCAGCACAGCACTATTTTTCGGCAATTTCTAATAGTTTTTTGATAAAATAATAATTTCGTTTCGAACTGATTTTCATTGCCATTTGTCACTCCACTTCACTTTGTTTCTCTTTCATAATAAATCTTCTGCATCTGCAGTCTGCATTCCGAATCAAAAACAAGAAAGTTTTTCTACTACATTTTTCCATTTTTATTCGATTTACAAAGTGGTCCGTAATTCCCCGATATTTTTCAAAATCGCAAAAATGCAATTTTTGGACCAACTGTTATAAGTTGAATAATTTAATACAATTTGACCAAACTGCTGCGACCCAAAGGGAGATTATTATTTGTACTACAAATTCATGCCTTGAAATTTTCAGAAAAAAATATTTTTTTGCCTATTTTTCACCAACATAAAAAGGCGGTCCACAATACCCTACTCATTTTCTGTGTGTCTCTCCACTGAAGCTTTTATTTATTTTTTTGGGGGGAATTTAAAGGGCCGCAATTGTCTTTTAAAGGAGCCACATGCGGCTCGCGTGCCATGGTTTGCCGACCCCTGTTATAGATGATGTAAAGGAAAAGCAAAACCATTGTGACAATCGAAAATATCTGTATGAAAATGCAGATGCCATTTCTTAAAAATTCGTATTAGTTATTTATAATCACTCTCACGTAATGTTTCTTAAGCTCTATTAACATAAACAAATTTAATCTACTAATGCTTAAGAGATTATGAAACTGAGAGAGAATGTCAAAGCATTAAAAGGTGCAATACAGACGATATTAATGTTTTTTACTTAAATTTACAAAATTTCTAGGGAACAATTAACAATTATATTCATTTAATATTATCTCAGCAATAGAAACAAAGATTTACTTTCCCAAGCAGCTTAGATTTTCACTTGATTATGCGTTTAACAAACACATCTGAAATCTTTTAAAAAAATGAAATATATGAAGTATCAAGTAAATGTCTGAAACATGTCTAAACATTAAAACTAATGACATTTTGAAATAACGTCTTGTTGTCATTAACTTTTATTGGGTTGAAATTACATATATCAAATTAAATAACATAACCAGATAACCATGAAACTTCGTTACGCCCTGAATTTGGTGCAATGATACAATAATCAAATAAAAGGGGAAATTATTTGAAATATCAAGGTTGATCTCATTAAGAGGCGTTTTATTGGGTTGGTGCAAGCAAAAATAATTAAGATTCTGAATAGCATCCCCCAGATTAAGTCAAAATCATAGAACGCCGCAAACGCCCAAGTTAAACAACTGTCAATAACAATGTAACTGGTTTGTTGACCAATTTCAAAATTGAATGTTAAATTCTTGACTTTTCCTCGAACGTGAAAGACAAAATTTCAAAAAAATATGATATTTTCAAAATTTAACTCTTAATCTAAAAAAGAAGTCCAAAATTTAAGGAAATAATTATTTACTTCTAAAAGTAAATGAAATTTTCGTTTTGTCTAAATTTTAACCCATTGGAATCATCTGACGCCCGAGTTCGTTATACGATTTTTTGGCGTAGCCATCGTATGATGACTCCGAAGTGTTGTAGGTGAAAATAAAAAAAATTATAGAATTAGGTATTAAAAATTATCATAAATTATCTTACAGTATCCACTTTGCCCTTCGTTCGTCGGCTTAGAAATTTTCAACACTAAAAAAACTTCACAGCTCCCTCCTGGACACCTTGACTGAGCTTTAAAATTAAAAATTTTAATGACTAAAAAAAAAGTCCGCGCGACGAATCAACCTATTTGATAACTAAAAAATAACTCTTTAATACTTTGATCGTGGTTTCAAATTTTTGACAATCCAAAAAGAAAAGAGTCTTAACACACTTTTTTCCATAAAAAGTCTTCGTCCATCATTAAATTGACACTTAATTTAGCTTTTATGTTAAATCCTCCAAAATTATCGTACAACTGACCATTATCCTACAGGCACTATCGTACATAATACGGGAGCAGTAATTATCCTAAAAAACAATTACATACACCTAACAACACTGCATAACATCCTCAGAGCATCATGCTGCTCTGCTGGGAATAAATTAGTGTTGCCAAGTCAAAATAAAAAAAATATATCGTATGAACTAGTTATAAGAAATTATCGTAACGAAGGCTCCCACGGCCAGAGGATATAGTTCTTCCGGGATTGGACCATGTCAAAGAACTACTAAAAGAGTTCGACGTTTCGCCCACCATCGTAGGGGGCTCCTTCAGGAACAAAGAAAGGAAACAATAAATAAAAAGAGAGAGAGAGAAAAAGAAATTATCGTACATTATCGTACGATCCAAAAATTTTGATGACCAAAAAGAAGGTCCTCAACACAATTATTATTTACATCCTTTCTTATCTTGCCAATTTTATGGACTAAAATAAAAGGTCCTCATCCAACACAATAATTATTCGCATCCCATTTCTTCCCAATTTTATCGACTAATCAAAAGAATAAAGTGATCCCAGCACAATATTTACATGCAACTTTTTCTTGCTTCATATATTTGCTAATATATTTACCTAAAACCTCTTCCAAAATTATCGCACTAAACAAATGGAAATTTTGTAACAATTCTAGGTTTTCTAAAAAACCGAAATTTTGAAAAACGGACGAATTTAATAAAAAATGTCGAATTTCTTAATAAATAAAGTCGAATTTCTTAATAAAAGGGTCAACATTTTCAAGAAGTAAAATAAAGTTTTGAAAGAAGTAGAAATAAGTCGAAAGTTTGAAAAATGTCAACATTTTGATAAACAGTAAAATATTTAAACAAAAATCAATCTTTCCAAAAATAGTAAATATTTAAAAAAATTGTGCATGATTTTCAAAAAACTCGAGATTTAAAAAAATCGTATTGTCCAAAAAAGGTCGAAACTTTTTGAAGTAATAATTTTGAGTAAAATTTGAAATTTTTGAAAAAAAGTCGAAATTTCGAAAAGTTCGTGATTTTAAAGGAAAATTCAAAAATTTGACATAATTGTGTGCGCTGAAGAGTTAACATTTTCAAAAAAAAATATAGAAATGTTTAAAAACTACTGAAATTTTGAAAATAAAATCCAAATTTAAAAAATTGGAAAAAAACTACGAAATTTCAAAAAATCGAAATATTAAAGTCGAAATTTTCAAAAAAAATCAAGATTTTTTAACAAAAACCGTAATTTTCTAAAAAAAATTGAAATTTTCTATAATCAAAATACGCAAAAAAGCTCGAATTTTTCAAAAAAAGGTCGAAATTTGCGTACTAGAGCCGTAATTATCGTACAAAACGATAGTTACCGTACATATGGCAACACCGCTATAAATGCGTGTCATTTAGGTTTTATTTCATAGTTGGCACTTATATACATTCTCAATTGAAGTGCTGATATCTGATATTTGTAATTCCCCCAGTCTGACCTAGGGATGCACAAAATTTTTAAAACATCGATACCCTATTCAATTGATGTATCGAAAGAGATATATCGATATGTTTCGATACATTGGTAAATTTATTCGATATACGCCATACAGCAAAACTTCTCAACTAGAGAGGCGCGACTCTCCTAATTTCGCTTTTATCAAAATTCGTACTTTTTAAAACAAATTTTTACTTATTTAAAATGTTCGACTACTTTTTTAATTTTGACTTTTTCAAAATTCGACATTTAATGAAAAACTTCTGCTTCTATTTAAAACTTCGATTTTTTTAATTAAAATACAATTTTGCAACTATTTATAAAGATGTCAGTTTTTAAACTTTTTTGAAATGTCAAGTTTTTTGAAAGGTTGAATTTTTTTTACAAGATTATTTCAGAATGAGGACTTCTTTTTCCAGAATTTGAACTTTTTTAAAATTGTTGACGTTTTCTCAAACTTCGATGCTCAAAATTTTTACTTTTTTAAAATGTCGAATTCGATTTTTGAAAGGTTCGATCTTTTTGAAAATTTCTACCTTTGTTGAAGGCTTTGAAATTACAGAAACCTAAATTTTTGTGAAAATCTTAACTCTCTTGATAATTTCGATATTTCTTTCAAATTTTTTATTGTTTTTTCCAATTCCCGAAAGTGTCGAATTTCTTTGTAGATCCTGATTTTTTAAAATTATATTTTTTAATTAAACTTTAAAAGAATGTCGAATTTTTTTGGTAAAATTCGATTTATTCAAACTTATTTCGACTTTTTTTGAAAGTTGCTACTTTTTTTTTTGAAAACATTCATTCTTTTTGAAAATTTTAAATGTTTATATTAAAATTTCGAAATGTTTCATAATTTTGACTTGTTTTCAAATTTTCGCACATTTTTTCCGAAATTTTGATATTTTTTGAAAATATCTTTTACAACTTTCGATCTCTATTTAAAATTTATCTATTTTGCCAAATTTTGACTTTTTCCAAAAGTTGAAACTTTTTTCAAAATATTTTTTGGAATATTTTTTTAATTTGGAATACGTTTGAACATTCCCCCATTTATTCAATTTTTCAATTTTGTTGAAAATTTTGACTTATTTTGAAATTGGCTTTTTTGAGTTATTTGACCATTTTTCAATATTTACATGTTTTAAGTTTATGTGAATTTTTTTTAGAATTTTGACTGATTTTTATTTAAATTGCGACTTTTTGAGAAAATTTTGACATTTCTCAAAATTTTAGCTAAAAATTTCTACTTTTGTTTTCAAAATTTTACTTTTTTAGAAAATTTGGCTATTAAAAATTACGACATTTTTCAAAATTCAAATTTTTTAAAATTTTTTTGTTTTTAGTTTTTTAAAAAGTAGATTATTTTGAATTGCATGCTTTTTTAAGATTGAATTATTCGGAATTTTTTTTAAGATTTTACTTTTTTGACTTTTTCACTGTCAACTGTTGTTGAAATGTCGAATGTAGAAAGTTAAGACTTCCAAAAATAGTTAAAGATTTAAAAACACCAACTTTTAAAAAAATGGCCAAATTTTCGAAAAAAAGTTTAAATTTTAAAAATTAGTTTAAAATTTAAGTTTAATGAAACGGACTGGTCCTTGGTTATTTTCAAAAATTGAAATACAGAACTTGTCCGAGAAAAATTAAAAAACAAAAGAAAGGTTGCTCTAACGCGTTTCGACAGCCAAGGTGTCATCTTCAGAGAGAAACTAACATCTAATCTTAAAATTAACCCTTATATAATAAAAATATTCTCTTCGTGCATGATCGGCCGCACCCGAACGCGCATGCGCATCCAATCATACACGTCATTGTGTCACAATTCCTTATCTATCGACCTTAACTATTTTTAACAGAGATGAATGGCCTAAAGGCCCAGCGCAACCATTCATAAAAAAGTTGAAAAGTCACAAATCTTTAAAAGAAAATCATTTAAAAAAATGTCGAAGTTATCAAAAAAAAAAGTTAAGATTTTCAAAAAACAGCTAAAATGTCGAAAAAAGTCGATATTTTAAAGAAAGTTTAAATTTTTGAAATAAATTCGGAACTTGAAAATGCAACAAATTTGTTGCAAAATTATCCAAAATTTTAACAAAAGTCTATTTAGAAAAATCGATAGTTACAGATAAAGGCGAATTCTTAAAGAAAGTGAGTGAAAATTTAGAAAAATGAAATTTCGAAATATTATCAAATTTTCATAAAAAATTAGTATTGAAAAAATCAGACTTTTAAAAAATAATGTCAACATTTTGAAAAGATATTGTTAAAAGACGACCTTTTCCAATTCAAGGATTTTAGTAAAATGAAATGATTTTCAAAAAAACTTTTATGAAAGTTGAAATATTATCCGAATTTCAAAAATAATCAATATTTTGAAGAAATGTGAAAATAAAAAAAAAGAAGCATATTCAGTTAAATTTTCAAAAAAAGCCCAAATTTTTGAAGAGCCTAAATATTGAAGAAATTGTCAAAAAATTCCTAAACTTTCGAAAAAACTAGAAAAGAAAAGTAAAAATGTCGAGAAACAGAAAATTTTGGTTAGTTAAGACTTTAAAAAAAGTCTTTTTTTAAAGAGTTAGAATTTTTACTTAAATATTTTCAAAAAGATTGGAATTTTGAAAATGTCGAAATTTTTACAAAAGTTAACTTTTAAAAAAAAAAGCTGTAAAAGGTGGACACTTTGTAATAAGTTGAAATTTATAAAAAAAAATTTAAAAAGCAGCGAACGTATCAAAAAAATTCAAAATTTTGCAACATAATTTAAAATGTCAAAAAATGTGGACATTTTAAGAAAATGTCCTGATTTGAAAAACTCAAAATTTTTGAATAAAGTGGAAATTTTATAGAAATTTTCAAGAAAAAATCCAAAGTTTTAAAAAAAGGTAGAAATTTTTGGAAAAGTCGAAATTTAAAAAGAGGTTAAATTTTTAAAAAGTAAGAATTTTCGGAGTGAAAATTTTGAAAAAACTTTGGAATTTTCAAAAAGTCAAGGTTTTCAAAGGGTGTCAAAATTTTGAAAGACAAAATCTACATTTTTTTAAAGCAAAAATTTAAAAAAAACCATTTTTTTTATTCTTACAAAACCAAATGTTGAGAAGAAGTCGAAATGAAAGAAGTCTACAATTTTAAATAAAACCAAAATTTTGAAAAAAAAATATTTTTCAAAAAATTGAACATTTTTCAAAATATTCGGTATCAAGCTTTTCAAAAAATCTAGAATTTTTGAAAGAGAAAGATTTGAAACAAAAGTCGAAATTTTTAGTCGAAATTTTCAAAAAGGTAAAATTTTGAAAAAAGTCGAAATTGCGGATAGTTGAAAATTGTAAAGACAAAAATTTTAAAGCGAAAGTTTTGAAAAAGTTGATATCTTGATAAAAAATTCAAAATTTGGAAATAAATTCAGAATTATCAAGATCAAAACCGGTCTTTGTTTTCCAAACTTCGAATCTAATAAATGTTTAAACTTATTGGTGTGTTCATTAGAATCCTTGTCTTCTGGGGACCTTCCTAGAGAGCAACCGCTTCGCTAAGGGTTTGTGTTTCAACTGTTGATAATTCAGCTACCTATGATTCACTATACACGCCTAGAGGGCTGCATAAATTTGCAGTTGATGTTGTATTCTACTTGCATTTCAATTTTGATTTAAAAATTTTGATAAATACTCGAAATTTCGAATTTAGTTTCAAAATTTCGACTTTTTTACAAATTTGGAGATCTCAAGCGAAATTTCGGCAAAATTTTGGAAAAAGGGTCGACTTGTAAATTAAATTTCAAAATTTTGGGACTAAAATCGAAATTTCGAAATTGTCAATATTTCGAGAGTGAATTCAACATTTGGACAATTTGTTTTTTAATATATTTTGACTTTTAGTTTTAAAAATGTTGTTTTTTTCGCCAAACTGCATGCAACTTTTCTCTCTAAAGTTAGGCCCTTAACTTGAGAGCTGGACATTTTCTAAACATATTGACTCGAAATTTGGAATTTAATCTGAAATTTTAAAAAATCCAAATGTTGTGTTGATGTTTTGGTTCATGAAATTTGGATTTATTTCCATAATTACAAATTTTTTCCTAAAATCTCCACTTTTTTGCAAATTTTGAAATCCCAAACGAAATTTTGTTAAAATTTTGGTTGGAGGGCCAACTGAACTTGAAATTTAAATTTGTTGGGATTAAAAAATCAAAACTTAGAGATTTTCAACATTTCGGCATAAAACTCAACATTTTGTGAATTTATTTTTTAGTATACTTTTGACTTTTTGTTTTTAAAATTTTGGCTTCTTCCAAAAAGTGCATACAAAAAATAAAAATAAGCACAAAAGCAAAACATAAAAAATTATTGGTAGTTTGGGCGCCAAGTAATATAAAAGTATAACACAAATTGATAAAGAGAAAAAAAATTACCTGCGCCTGTTCCCGTGGCTGAAAAGGGAAAAATGTTCATCTTTTTAAACATTCTGCGAAAAAAAAAAGTGCATGCAACTTTTCTCCCTAAAATTAGGATTCTAAATATGAAGTCTAGACATATTCCTAAACATATTGACTCAAAATTTGGAATTTAAATTTGAAATTAAAAAATCCAAATTTTTTGTTTTTTGTTTCCCGAAATTTGTTTTTTTTTTCGAAAATTTGGAGAAATGTTTCCGAACATTTGATAGATTTTTTATAAGTTCGACTTTGAACTTGAAATCTAGACTCTTTTTAGAAATATTGAGTCGAAATTTGAGCCTTAAATTTGACATTCCAAAAGACCTTTTTTCGCAATTTAATAACGATTTTCTGATAAAGTTTAAATTTTACTTAAATTTTGAAGATTCGGAGTCAAAATTGGAGGAAATTTTAAGATATTTTATTCTATAAATTGCGAATCTTGACTCAAAATTTTTCTTTCTCAAATTTCTTTTCTAAAATCGAAATTTCGAGCTTTTCCAAAAAAAAAGTCAATTTTCTTAAAATTTTGACAGTTTCTCAATTTGCCTACTCTTTTCTTTAACTTTAAAATTTTTTGTGAACATTTTGAAGAAAAATCAATATTTCAAATATATAACTCGAATTACAACTTTGATCACTCAACGAAATTAGTAAAAATTATTTATTTACTAATTATTTAAAATTAATTTGTCACAAATTTGTCATAAATATTGGTGTCTACCGAATTCACTGAGTAATAGATTTTTGGAGAACATGTATTATTCCGTGGATCATCAATGTTCCATGTGGAAAAGGCTAATCAAAAAAACCAGCAGAGCAACAAACATCAGGTCTTTTAAAAAAAATAATCAACTAATAGACTATGGTGGTCTAATTTTTATTGATTCGCCGTATACAAAATTCGTAGAATTTAAATGAAATGAGAGTTTAGTAATCGAATATCTACAATATGAAGCAGTTCATTGCCTGCAATGGTTTACGTTATGCAAAAGTCTACGTTGAATTATTCGATTTGCATTAAAATTTACCATTAAACGGTCAACCAAGGTGTGAAACGTCATTGACCACATCATTTTTCAAAATCAAGGTCACTATGCCAAACCTAAATCAAAATATTGTCGAATAGATCATGTAATTAATCAAAACAAATACATTTATCACTATAAATTTCGCAGAATGTTTAAAAAGATGAACATTTTTTCCTTTTCAGCCGCGGGAACCGGCGCAGGTAATTTTTTTTTCTTTTTACCAATTTATGTTATACTGTTATATTACTTGGCGCCCAAACTAACAATAATTTTATATGTTTTGCTTTTGTGCTTATTTTTATTTTTTAAAGATTTCTGTAATTTATTTATTAATAGTTCAGTTGATTGATCGGAGTTAATAACATATCAAGAAAAAGTGTAGTTGCAGAATTTGCTGCTTATTCTATTGCTAAAGGTTTTGGAAATATACAGGGCTGTTATATTAGTAAAAGTGATAAAAAAATGTGATAACTTATAGAGTACGTATGTGTGTACAAGAGCAGTTGTGTCGTTATATAAGGAAAATCTTTTACGACAAATAAAACTAAATTCAAATGCATATAGCAAGAAAAAACAGGTAACTTAAAAGCAAATATTGCCTCTCAAATAAAAAATAAAAAAGAACAATTAATTTTAACCTGATTGCACCAAAATGAATTAATTTTCTACTTTTATTATTCGAGGATTAATCGTACTTGTCACTTGTATTTCTCATTCTACATATACGTATTTGAATTTGGTTTTACTTGTTATATTAGAACTACTTTTTATACTATACCAACTTCCTCTTAGTTATTTTTGAAATCCACAAAACTGATTCATGTATGTTATAAATAATTCTTATTTTTCTTTTGCAGCTTCACAATGAGGAGGATACTGCTGCTGTTGGCAGCAATATTTATCGTAGGGGGCGGCGCAAATTGCAACAAAAACCTGGTACCAGATCTCAGCTTTAAACTTTCGGGCACCGAGCTCGCCTTCCCTTGCGAAAGCACCAAAACAATCTACAAGACATCGGGGAGGTACGTCCCCAAAAATGTCATCGCAACAAGAATGCAAATATTGAAAGATGACGCTTTCATTGCTCTACCTCGTTATAAGCACGGTGTGCCTTTCACGTTAGCAAAATTTTCTCTTAAACAGAAAGGATGTCACGCAATATTAGAACCATATTCATGTTGGTCGTTGCAAGAAGAAGGCAACTGTGAGGCGTTGCAAAATGTTATTGACATTTTCATCGACGCTAATGAGATCCTGTGGGCTCTTGATTTAGGTATTTGCAATACATTGGAACAACCCGTGCGTAGATGTCCACCCAAATTGGTAGGAATAAACACAGCAACAAAACAAATTGTTAAAGTAGCAGATCTGTCATCCTTTGTAACAGCTGACAGCCGGATCCAATACCTTATAGTTGACTATGCTCCAGACGGGAAAGCCTTCGTTTATATTAGTGACGCTGGTACTGGATCAATAATCGTATACGATGTTTTACTAGGAACAGGATACCGTGTGGTACTTCCTAAAGCTTGCGCCACAGATTCAGATGGAAAGGAATGTACAGCTGTTTTGTATATGGCACTATCGAGAAAATCTTATGGCAACGTCCTCTATTTCACATTCTTGGCATCACCACGACTCTTCTCAATCAAAGCATCTTATCTGCAAAAGGGTCAAGCAAGCGGCGCCGTCGTGGATGTAGGACCTAAACCTCCCGGCACCAAAATTGTACTTTTGGGCACAGACAATGGCGCAGGACTGTTCTTTAGGTATAAAGGGGAGTCGGATGTGTTTATCTGGAATTCTGACACCGCATTCAAGCCGCAGAACTTCCTTTTGGTGCAACAAGGAGGAGAGTGCAGATTACCTACACAAGTGGTACCTGGTTATAAAAGACTTATGTGGGCCATCGAGAGTAATTTCCATGATTATATCGCTGACACTACTGGATGCCTTGGCCCATCTATGGCTGTTCACCCCCTTATCAAAACATGTGATTAGAACCGTTATCTCCGTTTAAGTTTTTACTGTTTAAGATTTC
Source organism: Dastarcus helophoroides (assembly GCA_028583605.1). Taxonomy (NCBI): domain Eukaryota; kingdom Metazoa; phylum Arthropoda; class Insecta; order Coleoptera; family Bothrideridae; genus Dastarcus; species Dastarcus helophoroides. The sequence goes on from CM053328.1 coordinate 31,934,498, forward strand.
GATTGAATTGTTGACATAAATTATTTTTTACAAATGTGGTGATTTCTTTTGAATCTTATTTTATCCCCAATAAAGTACCATACCATGGAAAATGTAATGTTTAAGACGTTTGCATTGCTAATGAACAAAGCAAATGTATTTTTAGTTTTCGGGACAAATTCATAATTAAACTATTTGATATGTTAACCGACGACATACGCTACTGTCACACTGTCACGGCCAATACTTACTTTTATCATATTAAATGAATCGATTTTTTTAATGAAGACATGTTTCCAAAATTTGTTGATTTTTTAAAATTTTGCCCTTTTAAATTTCTTTTGTTCCAAATTTTTTTAAATTTAAATTTTTTTGAAAACGTGGTATTTATTTGAATGTTTGAATGTTTCTCAAAATTTCGATTGTATTTCATAATTTCAAATTTTTCATCAATATCAGGATATTATTTGCCCCGAATTTTGAAAAAAGTCAAAATTTCAACTTTTTTTTAGGTTAGATATTTTTTCAAATGTTTAACTTTATTCAAAAGTCTATATTTTTCAAAATTTTAACTTTTCGAAAATGAAAAATTCGAACTTTCTGTTAATTTCGACATTTTTAAAATTTTGCTTTTCGAGAATGTCAGATTTCTTTGAAACTTTAAAAATGAAATTGAATTTTTGAAAGATCGGTTTTTTTCAAAATTTTGATTTTATTTCAAAATTAGGACTTTAAAATTTAGACTTTTTGTCAGAAATTGGATTTTTTGTAAGACTTGACTTTTTCTGAAAATTTCAAGTTTTGTCAAAATTATTACTTTTTTAAAACTTCGACTTTTTTTACTTTTTTTTTCCACTTTTCCGAACATTTTTATTGCCTTGAAAATGTCGATATTTTTTTTAGGTATTTCCAATTTTATGATAATTTGGGCCTTTTTTTTAATATTCATACCTTTCAAAATTTCGGTTTTTTTGAGAATATAACTAAAATTATTTCAATTTTTAAAAATTTGGATATTTTGTTATAATTTTGACTTTGAATTTTTACTTTTTTAAATTTCGTACTGCCATTTTTTCAAATTTTTGAAAATGTTGACTTTTTAAACTTTTGAAGACTTTTCAGTTTTTTTTAAATTTTGAGATTTGTCAAAATTTAGACTATTCATTAAAATTGGCAATCTTTTTAAAATTTCAAATGTAGAAATTTCGAAAATTAGAAGTTTTTAAATTTTGTGAAAATGTAATCTTTCTCAAAATTTTAAGTATTTTAAGTTTCTATAAAATTGGCCTATTTTCAAAATAACGATTTTTTTTTCAATTTTGACTTCAAAATTTCCGACTTTTTAGATTTTTTGAAAATTTCTACCTTTTCAAAAGTTTTGACTTTTTTCAATATTTCAATTTTTTTAAAAATTCTTTTTCACTTTGGGATTCTTATCGACTCGTTTTGAATTACACAAATTTCGGCTTCAAAACTTTTAGTAAATTTTGCCCATTTTCAATTTTTTTGAAAATATCGTTTTCTTTCAAAATTTCATTTTTTGATTTTTTTGAAAAAATTTAGACTGTCTTTAAAATTTTTAGTATTGTGACCAAATTTGACTTTTTCCAAAATGTCGACATTTTTTTTAATTTCACTTTTCTTGAAAATTCGGGGTGTTTGAACATTTTGACTTTTCTCATAACTTTGAGTATTCTCTAGTATTTAGACTATCAAAAATTTGACTGAATCTTTTTTCAATTTTTTTAAAATTAAGATATTTTTTCAAAATTTTGACTATTTCTGAACTTTTTAAGTATTTTTTAAAACTTGTTTATTTTTAATTTTTTTTTTCTTTCGGATCTTAATTGACTTGTTTTGAATTACAAAAATTTCGGCTTTAAGACTTTTTCAAAATTTCGACTATTTTACAAAATTTCATGTTCTTGCATATTTGTAATTTTTTTTAAATTTTCCCCATTTACAATTTATTTAAAAATGTTGGTTTTTCTCAAAATTTCATCATTTTTCGATTTTTTGAAAAAGTTTTAACTTTGATTAAATTTTTTTTCATTTTTTTGTACTTTTTGTATTTTATTAACATATTCTTTATCAAGACATGGACCATACACCACATCGCTGAAATTAAAATGACTTAAAACCAAACTATCAGCAAGTAACTTTTTTAACTGTTGTGACAAAACATGTCGTTGCTGATACAATATTTTCAAAGAGATCTATTGGATTTATTGACGTGACTTTTAAAGCGTAAATCGGTATCTAAAATTAGGCCTAAATTACGTTTGCTATTGGTACATTCCACCAAGTTGCCATTGAGTTTTATTTTTATTTTTCTTTCAATTTCCTCCCTTTTTTTCCAAATACCATTACAGATGACTTTGGGGGATTTATTTTTAGATTATGTTTAGCTGATATCGATATCAAATAGTCAAATCTTCATTGGGAAAATTTTCTGCCATCATTAAATTATTTGGTTTAAAAGAATAGTACACTTGCGTGTCATCGGCATAAAGGTGCACTTTGCGATGTTTTAAACCTGATAACCGGTTTGTTTACATGCCTAAATAACAGGGGCCCTAAAATTGAGCCCTGAGGAACACCACAATGTACACTTTCAGCTGGGGACGTACCTTTATTAGCCTGAACATATTGTACTCTATTTTGCAGATAGCTTTTCATAAGATTAACGGCGTTATAAGAGAATCCCAGATAGTGTAAAATCGCCGCTAATAGTTCATGGCTTATGGTGTGGAACGCTTTAGAATAGTCGAGGAGTATTAGAAGTGTTGTTTTACCAGAGTCTGTTGCTCTAATTATATCATCTGTAACATCTAACAGAGTTGTCGCGCAACTATGCATAAACCTAAATCCTGATTGTCGAGAGGGTAGCAATTGATATTTATCTACATGTCTTCCGATTTAATCATACAGGATTTTTTCGAGTACCTTTGACAAACAAGGCAATATACATATAGGTCTTAGATCGTTGTATTCCGATATATTGGGTTTTTTAGATAGAGGTAATACACGAGTAATTTTCCAATTACTGGGAAAGATATTATCTACTAAACAAGAATTTACGGTATTTGTAGGATATGGCAATATAATCGGGAAGCAGAGAAAAACCATTTCTAAATTAATCATATAAGCCTGTTGCTAAGGTCTTTATATTCAAGAGATGTTTTTTAACCTCCGCTATAGTTACTGTTGAAAAATCCAAGAAAAACTCGTCAAAATTCATTTTTAGGTTTTGTTGATAAAAAATTACTAGGTTATTGTCAGCCGGAGCTACAGTACGTGATATTTGAAGAAAATGATCATTTATATCATTAGGAATATCCAAATTAGAAGGAATTGGATGTTTTATATTTCTGTTATGTATGTTAAGTTCTTTCAGTTTTTTACATAATTATTTACTTTTATCTTTATTGTTACGTACACAGAACTCTAAGTAACTCCTTTTTTATTAATAATTGTTTATAGTAATTCCAGGAGTTCTCTGACTTATTGGTTTTTACTTTCTTAAAAGCGTCATTTTTTAGTTTTATAAGCTGCATAATGGTATCTGTCAGCCATGGAGGCTTGATTTTTTTACCTTTAATGGAATGTAAAGGAGCTAATGCAGCAAAGATATTAATTAATACATTATTAAAATACCTAACCTTCTCCGAAATTTATGAAATTTCTCTTACAATGCAGCTGTATCCTTTCCAATCATTGGGAATCAAAATTATATCTAGTAAACTCATAGTATTTTCACTAATTCTAGTAGGAGTATCCACAATTTGCTTTAAATTAAACAATCCAACTAAATCGAGAAAGCTTATTACTCTCTTATTATCACAATCTAAAAAATTTATATTCACATCTCCTCCACAGATAACTACATCACATTCTACCACGAGCTGAGATATAGAATCTTCGAATATATGTTTGAATTCTTCAAAATTACTATTAGGGGACCTATACAGTGTCCCAAAAGCATAATTTTTACCTGATAATCTAACTTTTATCCATACTTGTTCTAGGGCCGCAGTTGATGGAAGATTAATTATTGAGTACCTATATTTACTTTTTATATAAAATCCTACACCCCCTCCTCTGTCGCCCCTCTTTCCTTGCAAAATTGTATCCGGCAACGCAAATTCCATCCCCAACAATACTTTCCGTTAACCATGTTTCACTAATGCCTACAAAGTCAAAGTTTTCCTGCAGTACCAAAGTTTTAAGAGATGCAAAATGGTTTGTAAGGGGTCTAACATTTATAAACGAAAATGACAGTTTCTTCATACTAATATTACCAAGAAACAGCACAAAGTAAAAAAAAATCTTGTTTTTATTATGATTTTTAAATTATTTCTTATTCTTTTTTTTTAATTTTAATAACCAAATACTATGATAGCACTAATTCGCGCTACCCTATAAATTACAATTATACAAATACAAAATGGTTATGGACATACCAGATCTCTTAAGTTCTAATTATTTTTTTTTTTCATCTTCTTGTTTAATAAACACATTGCCATTTACGGTCCAGCAATTGTTTTTATACTTTTTACGGTTTTCTTTATAAATTAAAAGATTACTTTTCATGGTGATCCCGAGTGCTTAGTTTTTTTAGAGAACACATCGTTTCTTAGCCAGGTGTTGTTAAATTCGATTACCACTGGACGCGTTCGTTTATTCGCCGGATTTTTTTAGCCAAGCGATAACTTACTTTGATATCCCGTTTTTCTATTGGAATTTGTAGTTTCTTGTACAAAATTTAACGTAGATTCAATTAGATTTTCGTTACTAACTTCTGTGGTTTCTTATACCACAATTTTTTGTTGATTATGCAGACGATTATTATATTCCACTTCACAAGATGTATTACTTATAAATTTGTTGATCTACGTGATATGCATCTGCAGATCTTTGATTTCTTTTTTTACAAATGACTCAAAGTTTTCAAACCTGGTAATTAGGTCTGTCCAAGTTATAGATTTGGGATCATCAGCGACATTGGTGGATATAAATTGGCCTTTAAATTTGTTAATTTCACTAAAGAAATGCTACTGTAGCTCGAGTATTGAGGTCTTTGGTTGCTTTTGAGTCGTTTTTTGAAGGCATTTCAACTACAACTGCAATATTTAACCACTATACTTAACACTTCACTAAAGCATTGATTGTTCTCATCTACTAACTATTGTTGTATAATAAATATTTGTAATTTAGCAATATATTTGGAGAGGAGCGAGACACGTGTTACTCAGGTCGCACCATATTTCTCTATATCTGTCTTGTGGCGCCCAATATATTGTTTGCATTTAAACTGTTATTTACTTGATTAAATGAACAAATAAAAATCCCAATCAAGAACCACACTCTCCAACCTCCAACTAGCTGCCAGAGCTCGTGCATTTTAATTCCATTTTGGAAGTAGGTGGCAGAGATGAAACTACCTATGCTGTATTCATGAACCGTCAAGGTTAACAACTTTCAGTAGCAGTTCGCAGCCCTCCATTCACCCTTGGCATAAGAAATACATTCTCATTTATAGTCGCACATCACGTCATGCATAATATATTGTGTTTAAAAGAAGCTGTACATTTAATTCGCTATCTAAAAATAAGTAATAAAACTTAGAAAGTCAAACTTAAATCATATTTATTGTCATTTATACAAATAATTAATAATTCAATATTTAAGACAGGGTAACATTTTTATATTGCTATTTTGTAAGAATAAAAATTTCAAGAGAGCTATACATTAAACTCATGCCTGGTTTAATAACCAAGTTTTGAGGCAGAGATGAATTAGGCACTTTTTTTCACAATACAGTACTATATTACATGAGCACCTTATGTCATTAGATACAAAATATACAAAAAAAATCTACAATTATCACAATTGGAATGTATCATATAGCACGCTAACAATATAAAATTTATCTCTGAGAGCAAGCATAAATTTCATATTAAAGTGTTAAAATATTAAAGCAATATTGATTGTAATAATCATTAAATGAGCAGTAAACTACAGAGACGGAAAATATTCAAAGTAAATCCTCATAATGCACCATATAACAAGAGTAATATACTCTCACCATGATGTAAACATTATCCTTAAAATTACCCATAGTTATCATATAAATAACATATAAACCAAAAAATATATATAATCTGTGTTAAAAAATTGTTAAGAATTTATTATAAAATATATTTTACACATATACAGTATATGTCAACAATAACAATAAAGACAATAAAGCTTCGACATTAGAAAATAAAATATAAGACTAAGGTAAAATAAGTTATCGACTTAACAACGTACATTATGGAATTTTCAATTAGTGTGAAGACGCTAATATTGAATTGCCATTGAAGTTTGCGTTTTCTGAAGAGAAGTACTGCTGAACTGATGGCGTAATCTGCTTCCACAAATCCGACAACTGAAATCATTAAAAACTGTTATAAATAACAGGTAAAATTTTAACAACTGCAAAAGACGTTTATTTTAATTGTGGGAATATTTGATGATGAATGGTTAAATTTTGAGTATTTATGCTCAAATTAATTAACCATGATTTGGGAAACTTTTACTGTTAATTTGTCTTTACAAAATCCGGTAATATCTTTAAAATGTTTATTTATTTAACGTTTACATTTCAAAAATTATTTTAAATTCTACTTTTTAAAAACAAATTAATTGTGAAAACGTGCTTTTTCAAAACTATTTATATTTTAATTACTCTATTTTTGATTTGAAATATATTTATTGTGAATTTTTTTTAGAAAACCTGCAATAAATATCTTTAAAACATTCCTTTATCCAATTTTTAATATTTCAACATTGTTTTAAATCGTTTGTTTCAAAAGCGTTCGTTTGTTTAATTCTAGTTTTTAAATTTTGAACATTTCATTATTCAAAATCCTAAAATTGATCCTAAAACTTTTTATTTTTAACACATTTTATTGCAAATTTGTTTTTACAAAACCTTCAGTTTAAAACAACACTTACTTCAGAGTGAGAACGAATGCGTAGCGTTACAAGACTACTTAAAATGGAAGACAAAGTTTCTAAATATGCATAAACTAACTGCGTTTCCATGTGAACGCAATACAAGCTGAAATCCGATCTTAATTCCATATTTGTGATTACGCTTTCTTGTGCTAACATCTTACTTTCTAATTTTTCAACACTTTCAGCCTAAAATAATAAAACACAATATTAAAAACGTTCTCTTGTAGACAGTGGCGTAGCGAGGCGTGGGCAAGGGGGGTATCATACACCGGGCGCTACTCACAAAGGGGCGACAAATGGTCCGCAAAACAAAAAATTGCTGGATAATTTGTATTTTACATGTAATATTATGTGGTCTTCGAATGGGTGGGGGGGGGCTAAAAAAGTATTGTGCCCGGGGAGCGAGTTAAGCTCGCTACGCCACTGCTTGTAGACGTAAGCGTAAATGTTACAAACAAAATTTTAAATTCGAACGAATTTAATATTTTTCAATTTTTTAAACTACAGCTTACATCACTGCCCCTAATAACCCCTTGTATTTTCCTCTTCTTCAAAGATAACATTTTCGAAAGTGCTGCTTGGTGATCATGCGCCAAACCTTTCTCCAGTCTATCGTACAAGTCATTGTGAGATACCAAAACGTCCACCAACAAATTAAGTCTTTCGCATATTGTTATTTGTTCAATACTGGCATGTTGTTGGGACTTGTTAACTAAATAATTAAGTTCCTTAGACACGGCGTTAAAACCAGTCTGCATATGACTCCAGTGATCCCCGAAAACGTGACCAGTTGACAAAGTGCTCAGAGTTTTCAACTGAACAGCCAAATCCTCACAATCTTTCGCATAATTATTTTGTCGTTCAACCGCTGATTCGGCAAGATATTTGAGTCGTCCAATTACTTGGACCAGAGTCCTTAATTGTTCACGATTCGAGGCTATTTCCCCATAATCTGATGGCAGCAAAGTCTGCAACATAAACGTTTATTATGGATGCCCCACAGATGGATCGTTAGTAACCTTTGCTGTCGCCGCCAGATCTGATGTCATAAATTCATCTGGTACTCTTTTGAAGATGTCTCGAATGCGGTACTGAAAATCTGGCCCTTGATCGGTGAGGAAGTACGATACTGAAGCGTCGTGACACATGGTGGGATGTCGACAAACTAACGTAAGCCATCTGTGCAAACCACGTCTTCTACTCTCTAGGAAATGGGAATCGGAAACAATTTTTTTAGGAGGCAATCTGGGCACTAATCTAAATAGAAATTACAATCAAATTTAATATAATATATTAAATTTATCGATATGGTTAACTCAAAATGCAAACAAATCAATATTTTAATAATTCTATACAAACTGAGAAATCTGTACTAATTTATATCTTTATTAATATAATAAAGAGAAAAGTTCTGACTGCCTTAAAAAGTAATTGTAACGACTGAAGTTAGAATTACACACTTTAGGCAGGACATTCCTTTCATGACTTAACAAGCAATAAGAAGTGATTTTTCGACTTTGTCCCTCTAAGAGAGTGAAAAAGGAGTCTAAATTATTATAACAATAGGTTAATAATGCGTTTTATGACCCAATAAATAAAAGTAATAAATAAAGTAATAAAAGTAAATAATAAATAAACATATATTTGGCGGAGTGTAATATTTTAATCTCTAAGAGTGTGAAAAGGAGCATACAGGTTAGGGTTTCCAACAAATTTGCAGCTGATTATAGTACTTTCTCAGAATAAGCAATAAAAAACACACCATGCTTGAAAAAAATATAGTATTATGGTAGAGGTTCCAATCTTTAAACCGTGCACCACATAAATATAAAAAAATATTTATGCCGCCCTTTAAGTTCTTTCAATAAAAATCGAAAATTTGAACTAAAACAGAGAGAAAGAGAAATAAAAAAAAGTTTAAAATTTTCAAAAAACCTTTAGATTTTAGAAAGTAACTGAAATTTTTAAAAATAGCCAAACTTTTTAAATTTGAAATTTTTAAAATTCGAAATTTTGGAATCAAAATATTCTAGAAAACTTAAAATTTTGAATAAATGTGGAAATTTTGAAAACAGATGAAATTTTGAAAAATGTCCACATTTTTATAAATAAAAAGTTAAAATTGTCAAAAAAAAAATCGAAATTTCCTAAGAAATTAAAATTTTAAAAAATGTGTAGTCTACTTTTTAAAAAAATCGACGCAATATTGAAAAATAGTCAAAAATAAAAAGAAGTGAAATTTTGAAACAAAAAACAAATTTTCACAAAAATTCTAAAACTCAAAAAATACTTTTAAAAAATTTCAAAAATGAAAATTTCCAAAATTCAAGAATTTCGAAAAATGTTCAAAATTTTGAAAAGTAGATCAATTTTCAAGAAAGGTCCAGATTTTTAAAAAAGTGGAATTTTCAAAAAGATGCGAAAATTTCAAAGAAAAATTGAAAAATGAAAATAAAATTTTGAGAAATGTCGAAATTTTCATGAAGAGTTGGGATTTTCATAAAAATTAGGATTTCCAAAAAGGTTAAAATATTGAAAAATGATCAAAACCTTCAAAATAAGCCAAATTTTGCAAATAAGTCAACATTTTCAAAAAAAAAAACAATTAAAACTAATGAATGGGACAATTTAAAAAAAAATTCGAAGTTTTTAAAAAACAAAAGTATCAAAATATCCAATTCGAAAATTTTGAAAAAAAGTTGAAATTTTCATTAAAAAAAAAGTTAGGAATTATCAAAGAAAAAATCAACATTTTCCAGAAAACTAAACTTGAAAAAAAAATTTAATCCACTGTTAAAAGAAACTGACATAATGAAAAAGACAAAAATTTCAAAAAAAAAGTGAAGTTTTGAAAAAAAAATTTTTCCGAGAAATCCAATATTTTAAAAAAGGACAATTTGCAAAAAAATCAATTTAAAAAACAAAATTTACAGAATAATTCGAAAATTTCAAAAAAATTTCAAAATTTTGAAAAATATATGAATTTTCAAAAAATATCAAGATCTTTAGAAAAGCGAAACTTAAAAAAGAGCCGAAAATTTCAAAAAAAAAGTGAACATTTTGAAATAAAAATTTGAGAAATGTCTCAAGTGTTTCATGAAAAAGTTAATATTTTCAACAAAAAAATCGGAATTTTCAAAAAAAAGTCGCAATATTGCAAAAAGGTCTAAGAACTCAAAACAAAGAAAATTATGAAATGTCAATTTTTTTAAGGAAAATGAAAACATTAATAAAAGGGGCCATAATCATAAAGAATCGAAATTTAAAAAAAAAAAGTTCAAAATACCTAATTAGAAAATTTGTAGGAAAAGTCGAAATTTTCATAAAAAAAAACGATAACATTTTTAAAAAAATCAACATTTTCAAAACAATTAAAGCTTTGAAGAAAATTATAATCGACTTTTTAAAAAAGTCGAAATATCGAAAAACAGTTAAATTTTTCAAAAAAAGAGTGAAACAATAAAAAATCAAAATTTTCCTATAAATTCAAAAACTAAAAAACGGCGCAAATAAAAAAAAATTCGAAATTTTTTGCAAAACAAAATATTATAAAATGGATGAATTTTCAAAAAATATACGAGTTCTTTAAAAATGCAAATTTTTCAAAAAACAGACGAGCATTCCAAAAAAAATAAGAAATTTTAAAACAAAATTTTGAGAAATGTCGAAATTTTCATGAAAAGTTATGATTTCCAAAAAAAATCAGATTATTTAAAGAAGTCGAAATGTTGAAAAATGGTCGAAGAAAAAAGTTAAAATTCCCAAATAAAATTAAAATTACTTTAAATGGGGCATTTTCAGAAAAATTCGATAACAGTTTAAATACCTAATTCGATAAATTTTCGTTCGAAATTTTCATTTAAAAAAAGTTAAAATTGACAAAAAATCGAACTTTTCAAAAAAAGGAATTTTTGAAGGAGATTGTAATCCACTTTTTAATAAAATCGAAATATTAAAAAAGACAAAAAATTCAACAGATGAAATTTTGAAAAAAAAATCAAAATGTTCCTATAAATTCAAAAACAGAACAATTTAAAAAAATTCGATATTTTTTTCAAAACAAAAGTTTGAAAATAAATTAAAAATTTCAAAAATTTTTCCAAAGTTTTAAAAATAGATGAATTTGCAAAAAATGTTTGGATTTTTAAAAACATGAAATTTTCAGAGAAAAAGGCAAAAATTTGAAAACAAAAAAGAAACTTTTATGTAAAATTTTGAGAAATGTCGAAGTTTTCAAGAAAACAAGATTTTCAAAACTACGTCAAAATTTTTCAAAAAAGTCGCAATATTTAAAAATGGTCAAAGAACTCAAAAAAATCAAAATTTCCAAAGAAATGAAAGTTTTGAAAAATTTTGTAATCAACTTTTTAAAAAAATCGACGAAATACTGAAAAACAGTTAAAAATAAATAAGTGATATTTTGGGAAATAAAATTTGCGTAAAAATTCAAAATCTTTAAAAAACGGCACAATTAAAAAAAATGAAAATTATAAAACAAATTTTACAAAATAATTCGAAAATTTCGAAAAATTTTAAAAATTTTGAAAAACATAAATTTTCAAAAAAATGTCATATCTAAAAAGCGAACTTTTTAAAAAGGCTAAAAAAATTTGAGAAATGTTGACATTTTCATTAAAAGTTAAGATTTTCAAAAAAAATCAGCATTTTCGAAAGAGTGGAAATATTAAAAAAATGATCAAAAGGAAAAAATTAAAAATTTCAATAAATGGGGCATTTTCAAAAACTCTAGATTTTTTTAAAAAACAAAAGTATCAAAATACCTTATTCGGATTTTTTTTTAAAAAGTCGAAATATTCATAAAAACGCTAAAACTTTCAAAAATAATCAAAATTTTCAAAAAATTAAAGCTTTGAAGAAAATTATAATCGACTTTTTAAAAAGTCGAAATATCGAAAAACAGTTAAATTTTTCAAAAAAAGAGTGAAACAATAAAAAATCAAAATTTTCCTATAAATTCAAAAACTAAAAAACGGCGCAAATAAAAAAAAATTCGAAATTTTTTGCAAAACAAAATATTATAAAATGGATGAATTTTCAAAAAATATACGAGTTCTTTAAAAATGCAAATTTTTCAAAAAACAGACGAGCATTCCAAAAAAAAATAAGAAATTTTAAAACAAAATTTTGAGAAATGTCGAAATTTTCATGAAAAGTTATGATTTCCAAAAACATTCAGAATATTTAAAGAAGTCGAAATGTTGAAAAATGGTCCAAGAAAAAAGTTAAAATTCCCAAATAAAATGAAAATTACTTTAAATGGGGCATTTTCAGAAAAATTCCATATTTTTAAAGAACAGTTTAAATACCTAATTCGATAAATTTAAAAAAAGTCGAAATTTTCATAAAGAAAAGTTAAAATTAACAAAAAATCAAACTTTTCAAAAAAAGGAATTTTTGAAGGAGATTGTAATCCACTTTTTAATAAAATCGAAATATTGAAAAAGTCAAAAAATTCAACAGATGAAATTTTGAAAAACAAATCAAAATGTTCCTATAAATTCAAAAACAGAGCAATTTTAAAAAATTCGATATTTCTTTCAAAACAAAATTTTGAAAATAAATAGAAAATTTCAAAAGTTTTCCAAATTTTTAAAAATAGATGAATTTGCAAAAAATGTTTGGATTTTCAAAAACATGAAATTTTCAGAGAAAAAGGCAAAAATTTGAAAACAAAAAAGAAACTTTAAAGTCAAGTTTTGAGAAATGTCGAAATTTTCATGAAAACAAGATTTTCAAAAAAACGTCAAAATTTTCCAAAAAAGTCGCAATATTTAAAAATTGTCAAAGAACTCAAAAAAAATCAAAATTTCCAAACAAATGAAAGTTTAAAAAGTTTAAAAATTTTCTACTTCATTTTGAGTACCTTAACTTTTTTGAATTTTTGAAAATTTGAAACTTTTCAGGATTCTCGAGTTAGATATTTTGAAACTTTGTTTCCTAAACTTCGAATTCAAAAATTATCCGATTTATTAAATTTTTATATATTTTTGAAAATTTGGACTTTTTTTTCTAAATATCCCTTTTTTGAGTTTCTTGACGATTTTCAATATTCCAACATTTAAAAATTGTACGATTTTATTTCAGAATTTGGTCTTTTTCGAAAATTCAGTTTTCTTTTCAAAAAATTTATCTTTTTATTAAGATTTCGATATTTCTCAAAATTTTATGGCAAAGTTTTCTTTTTCAAATTTTTGCCTTTTTTGAAAATTTGGTTTTTTAAAAATTTTAACAATCTTTGAAAATTCATCCATTTGAAGAAATTTTGAGAATTTTTTGACATTTGCCAATTAACTTTTTTTTTCTCAAACTTCGAAACTCTGTGAAAATTACCCAACATTTTTTAAAAGTTTTATACGAAAAAATTGAAATCTCGAAGTCAGGATTTTTAAAGAAATTGGGAATTTTGAAAAAAATTTCAAAACTTGAAAAAGTCGAAATTTTAAAGTCTTTAAATTTTCCAAAAAACCTGAGTATCTGAAACTTCGAAATTTTCTAAAAGGATCGAAATTTCCTGAAAGGATCGAAATTATCCAAAAACATTGAAATGTTGAGAAAAAGTCACAATTTTAAAAAAGTCCAAACTTTTGAAGAAATAAGATCGTGAAAAAATGTCAACCTTTCAAAAAACGGTATTTTCAGAAAAACTGAAAACTGAACTGAAATTAGTTACAATTAAAGTCAAATTAAAAAAACCGAATTTTTGAACAGAAGCAAACACTTTTTAATAATTTCGAAATTTTGAAAGCTGAACTGAAATTAGTTACAATTAAAGTCAAATTAAAAAAACCGAATTTTTGGACAGAAGCAAACGTTTTTTAATAATTTCGAAATTTTGAAAGCTGAACCGAAATTAGTTACAATTAAAGTCAAATTAAAAAAACCGAATTTTTGGACAGAAGCAAACATTTTTTAATAATGTCGAAATGTTGAAAGTCACAATTTTGAAAACAAAAACTACTAAGCCTCCCTTATGATTCCTTTACGCCCTCCTAACATCGGTGGGGAAGTCATGCTTTATGGAATGATTAAAAAATACAATAGTATGTTTATTACTATTTATTTTTATAAAAACTAAATTTTTTGGACTTTCTGGCATTTTTAAAAAATGTTGTGTCTACAATAAAATTGTAATTGTGCTTTATATTTATTTTTAAATCTGTAATCTAGACTTTTGTGTGTTATTTTTCGACTTTAATCTCAAAAAATCCCAATTTGAATTTAAATTTTGTTTCAACTTTACCCAACAATCCGACTATTCAAGACTTTATTCTTAAAAGCTCGAATTTAAAATCTATTTTGGAAGATATATTTTTTTAATTTCAAAAATAAAATCAAAAGTTTCAATTTAAAATCAAAAAATTTAACTTGAAAGCCGAAAATTTAAGCAAAAGAATTGATATTTGAAATCGTAAATTTAAAATTGGGGGAAATGCCTAAAACTTAAAAAATCTTTTCGCAATATTAAAATTTTCAGCTTCTACTCAAAATGTCTCGTTTTTATTGTTCAGAATTTTCTAAAAGTTTGATTTGTGAAGAAATTTAGAGTTCTTATACAAATTTTTTTATTACAATTTCATATTTTGTTCGAAATTTCTATTTTTTTTCTTCAAATTTTAAAGACTATATTTAAAACGTCCAATTTAACCTTTAAAGTTGAGAAAAAAGTATAAATTTCCAAATAGAAAAAAAAAGTTAAAATTATTCTGTTTTATCGAAATTTCTGATTTTTCGATATTTTATTTTGTTCTTTTTTAATTTTTAGTAAAAACTAAAAATTTCTGCTTATAATGTAGCATATCTGAGTACTATATATTAATTTAATCCTTTCGAGACGTGCTATTTTCCTATTTTTAAGTGTGCCCATAAGGCGGGCAGTTTTCGAGGTTTGCGGAATCATATGGTCTTCGTCGTTATAGTATACATTTACTGGAAAAGTACGATAATAGGCGTCTCTACAAGGATATTGTGCCAAATTAAAAATATAATTCGGATAATTACAGTCTTTGACTCTTTGTCACATTTTTTTAACACATGAATGTACGGTCTTCGGCGCGAAAAGGTTAACTATACGCAGATATAAAACATAGTACAGTACTATACGTATATTATAGTACAGTTGGCAACCCTAATCCAAGTTGATGAAGAAGGAAATCAAAAAAAGTGTCTTAAAACCCATTTTTGTAAGAAAACGTGAAACAATAATTAAGCAGCTATTAGACGGATTTTAACAATCTAACCTCTAAGGGAGCAAAAGGAGATATCAAAGATAGTATATGGAAAAAAATTATAAAAAGCTTTTACAACAAAAAGCAAAGAACATATGAAAGAAATAACTACTCGCTTATATCACAATTATTTAAGATACTTAACATATTTTTTTTACTCTAATTTCCAGACAACCCTCACAATCAAGAAAAATTTAATTTGTCTTACCTGTAGGGGAATCTGCTTAACAATAACTCGTGTAAAGCTATGAAATCATTATATCTTCTTGTCACCTTAGAATTAAATCTTCTTGAAGTTACTATGTATTCGGAATGTTTCAAAAATAAACCCTTTTTTTCTGGCACCAATTCAACCGTCAAATTGTCTATCTGAGTGATGTCGGAATAAGACAATCCAAGTGTAGATAAATTTGATTTTGCATATAACTGAGATTTCAAATTCTGTATTGCTGATACATCTGATATTTTTGGTGTTGGATATGCTACAAGCAATTAAAGATTACGTTAGATGGATTGTGATACTTCCACATTCGTTGCAAGTACTTAAGGTTGCCACCTGTAACGTTCCGATTTATGACAGATTGGCATATAAAAAACGACTCTTGCTATAGTTTATGGCAGATGAATTAAAAAGTAGAATTTTGCTGCAGAAAAGATGAACAAAATAAAAAAATCGTTGCAGATGCTTAGACCAAAAAAAGCTCTTCACTTTCAAATGTGAAAAGCTCACTCTGTAACTGCTAGATTTAAATAATTACGACTAAAAAACCGGTCTCTAACCTGCTCTTTCAAATTATGGAAGATTTCCCGTAACATGGGAGTTTATGGGAGACTTTTTTGAACAAAATACAGGAGACCCAAAACGCCCAGGCCATTGGCCAACCCTATAAGTACTTATTGTTAAATATCGTTTAAAAGTTTTAAATATAATTAACTAATTAGTTAACGAGTTGTCGACAGTAAATACTTACTTGTCCCTGAGAAGCTTTCAAACAATTTGTCACTTAAACTTTTACCCTGCTGAGCCCAAGCTATTAATGCCAACGTTTTGTAAAAATTCGTCCTCGTTATCTCCCCTTGTGGGGGTCCAGCTAGCTCCCATATTGTTTTCAAATATGACGATTCCAATTTTGATTGATTCAATAAACACTCATAAATATCTCTATGTATTGTCTGACCCTCGTTTGAGCAAATATCAAATAATTCCCTGTATACGGAAGGAACTGACCCTGAAAAAAGTTAACTTGTTGCAGACGTATCATTTTGTGCAATCTTGTTAAATCAGCTTGTTGTCTGTCTAATTCCTTATCATATATTTAAATGTCTTCCTTATTTTCTATCTTACGTTACTTTTCTTGATAATTGGGGTTGCCAGATTGCCAGCATTGGATTATCGAACAGAGGTCCTCAACTAGTATTTTTTTAAAAAGTCCTCTGCATGTAATCATGTCTTCCGGCTAACGCAAAATTACCGAACAATTCCAGACAGAAATATTCGTCATAATTACCGAACAGTCCATGCCAAATCCGGCCGTCTGGCAACCCTACTGATAGGGTAGAATAGTGCAAAAAAAATTAAATTACAACTAAAAATACAGACAATGAAGTCATTTAAAATGAATTTACTTACATTTAATTTAGTAAGTGCCCTTACCTGTACTTAAATCGGTGGTCATCGTTTGTCACTTACAATTAAAAGCGTAAATGCAGTTCGCAATGTGTAAATGAAAGAGCGAGTCTATTTCTAAACTATCATGTTCCGGTATTTCCACAAGACTACATCTAAAAATAACATCCAAGATGATAACGCTCAATTTGTAGGTGGACACATCACTTGATACTAAACCGGATGAGTATAATTTATTAATTATATATACCCAGGAGGATATTTGAAATTGTAAACAATAATGACATAACCTAACCTATTATTTTGAATTTTTGACCCGTTGGCACATTTGACAAGAGATGACGTTTACATCCAAAACATATGATCGAAATCGCGCACTGTTTTATCTACAATTTAAGTTTCAAACTGGTTACGAAAACAAATTTCAATTTAAGTGTTATTTGAGCTCTTAGGAATAACGTATTTACTCACGATAGACTGAACCTTGTTAAAATTTAACGGGAATGATCACCCTACTGATTTATTCTATTTGCTACTAACTACGAAACTGTTAAGTTCTAACTGCAGATACTTTCACTTTCTAATTTGTTGTGGGTTGCGCGTTGAGAGTATCAATTAAATTATGCATGTGTGTTGTTACTTTACTTAAAATAAATATGATTCCCAAGTTTTTGAGAAGTCATCCATATTCAAATATAACTTTCTGCTGCCAGTTTTATGGATTAGGCTCATACACGGATTTAAATTCAAGGTTATTGCATTTAAATTTTTACGTACCTTTACGTACCGTACGAATATGTAAAACCTTAGATAATAGTCAAAGTGTAAAACTATTAGAAGAATAAAATATCAAGTTTTCAATGGTTATTGTTCGTAGAAGTAATTTATACCGAAATTAATTCAGATAAATAGTCCATTTTAGATAAAAATCCACATTTTTTACCACAAATATTCCGCTTCTATGGTCCACTTCATATAAATGTGCATAAGAGTGGGCTATGGCGACTGTTAGATAAGTTACTAAAAAATCACCAAAACTAAAGCTGGCTTCACGCATAAACATTTTGATGATTAATGTGTTGCCTATATTTCAGGAGTTATTTGTTATTGAACTCAACTTACCTGTTCGTTTGCAGAAAATTCCGCATAATTAACTTTTTGGTTGCAAAATAGAACATTCCGTTTTCAATGTACTCTCCATCCCAGTCTTGACGACGGGGTCGCTTTTTTCGATCAAAATTTAATGCGGTGACTTGATCCCCTTTTACTTGCCATCTCAGCTTGTAAGATCTGAAAAAAAATTTATACCTAATAATGAATGGGTCAACGAACCAAATAAAATTTTCGTAATGTGATGCGTGCTGGGTCAAAAATGGCGAGTTATTCTAGACATTTCGGTTTTTGTATTGATCTTTTTTAAAATTTTAATTTTTTTCAAATTTTTTCATTTTTTTTTGAAATTTTAATTATTCTCAAAAGTCGACCTTCTTTTTCAAGTGGAACTTTTTCAAAAATTGACTAGCTCTTGGATTTTTTCTAAATTTCGGCTGTTTCGCGATATTTTGTTTGTTAAAATTTCGACTTTCCTTGAAAAATTCGTCTGTTTTTCAAAGTTTTCATTTCTCCAGAAATCCGGCCATTTCTGAAATGGACTATTAAATCTTACTTTCTGAAAACTTAATGCTGTTTCTTAAATTTTGTTATTACACATTTTTTCTCAAAATTATTCTAACAAAAATTATATTTTTGGAAACGACTTTTCATGAAGTTCGTCTATTTATCGAAAAGTAATTAGTAATTATTTAACTTTTGGCTTAATTCTTTTTTTTAAGAACGATTATATATCCCTAATATTGAAACACTTCTTTTTTATTTAACTTTCTTTGAAAAATGTTGTCTTTTTCGAAAGATTAGACTTTTTTTTTGATCTAAGAGAGATTTTCTTTTTCTAAAATCATTTTTTTTTGAATTGGTCCTTTTTCAGGATTTTAATTTATTCTTGAAATTCGTTCTTTCTTCAAAAGTTCTACTTTATTCCCAAAATTTGGGACATTTAGTAAAAAATTCCCCTTGTTTAAATTTTTTTCTTTATTTATCTCAAAATTTGACATTTACCTGTTTCTGGAAATTTTGAGGTTTTCGACAAAATTTGTTTTTTTTTTTAAGTTCGCCTATTTCACGTGGAAATTAGATCCAAATTTTATCAAAAAGAGTAAAAATGTTTGCCAAATTTTCGATTTTTTTTGAAATTTTAATTATTTTCAAAGGGCGATTCTTTTAAAAGTGGAATTGTTTCAAAACTTGACTAGCTCTTGGACTTTCTCTAAATTTCGGCTGCTTCGCGATATTTTGTTTGTTAAAATTTCGACTTTCCTTGCAAAATTCGTCTGTTTTTCAAAGTTTTCATTTCTCCAGAAATCCGGCCATTTCTGAAAGTGGACTATTAAATCTTAGTTTCTGAAAACTTAATTTTGTTTCTTAAATTTTGTTATTCCACATTTTCTCTCAAAATTATTTCTAACAAAATTTATATTTTTGCAAACGACTTTTCTTGAAATTCGTCTTTTCTTGAAATTCGTCTTTTTATCGAAAAGTAATTAGTAATTAAACGTTTAAACGTTTTGCTCAATTCTTTTTTTTTAAGGACGTTGGTATATCCCTAATATTGAAACTTCTTTTTCATTCAACTTTCTTTGAAAAATGTCTTTTTCGAAAAGTTAGTCTTTTTTTGATCTGAGAGAGGTTTTCTTTTTCTAACATCATTTTTTTTTTGAATTGGTTTTTTTTTCAGAATTTTAATTTATTCTTGAAATTTGTTCTTTCTTCAAAATTTCTACTTTATTCCCAAAATTTGGGACTTTAATTAAAAAATTCCCCTTGTTTAAATTTTTTTCTTTATTTTTTTCAAATCTTTTTCTGAAAATGCATATTTTTATCTCAAAATTTGACATTTACCTGTTTCTGGAAATTTTGAGGTTTTCGACAAAATTTGTTTTTTTTTAAGTTCGCCTTTTTCTTGTGGAAATTAGATCCAAATTTTATCAAAAAGAGTAAACATATTTTCCAAATTTTCGATTTTTTTTGAAATTTTAATTATTTTCAAAGGGCGATTCTTTTAAAAGTGGAATTGTTTCAAAACTTGACTAGCTCTTGGACTTTCTCTAAATTTCGGCTGTTTCGCGATATTTTATTTGTTAAACTTTTGACTTTCCTTGCAAAATTTTTCATTTCTCCAGAAATCCGGCCATTTCTGAAAGTGGACTATTAAATCTTAGTTTCTGAAAACTTAATTTTGTTTCTTAAATTTTGTTATTCCACATTTTCTCTCAAAATTATTTCTAACAAAATTTATATTTTTGCAAACGACTTTTTTGAAATTCGTCTTTTTATCGAAAAGTAATTAATAATTAAACATTTTGCTGAATTTTTTTTTTAAGAACGATTGTATATCCTTAATATTGAAACTTCTTTTTTATTTAATTTTCTCTGAAAAATGTTATCTTTTTCGAAAGTTTAGTATTTTTTTTTTGATCTGAGAGAGGTTTTCTTTCTTTTTCTAAAACCATTTTTTTAAATTGGTCTTTTTTCAGGATAATAATTTATTCTTGAAATTCGTTTTTTCTTCAAAATTTCTACTTTATTCCCAAAATTTGACTTTTTCCCATAAATTTATTTTGTAACGGAAAATCCGGCCCAAGTATTATTCAGAACTTTGAACTTTTACCAAAAAAATCCACTTGTTTAAATTTTTTTCTTTATTTTTCTCAAAGCTTTTTCAAAAATGCATATTTTTATCTTAAAATTTGAGATTTACCTGTTTCCGGAAATTTTGAGGTTTTCGATAGAATTTGTTTTTTTTTAAGTTTGTATTTTTCTCGTGGAAATTAGATCCAAATTTTATTAAAAAGAGTAAAAATGTTTGCCAAATTTTCAATTTTTTTTCAAAATTCAACCTTTTGTGTTTTTGTAAATTTCGACTTATGCCTCGAAATTCATCTTTTTTCTGAATTTTCTGAATTCTCAAAATTCATCTTTTTTCTAAATTTCGATTTTTTTTTTCGATAATTGTTCTTTTTTTTTTAAATTGAATACTATTCTGAAAATTCGACTTTTTCTTAAAGTTTTCTGTGTAATATTATACATTTTTTACAACTCCGTCTTAAGAGTATTCTCCAATTCTACTTTTTTAAATTAATCTTCTTCTAAACATTTTTATTAATTCCCAAAATTCACTTTTTAATTTTGACTTCATTAAAAACATTTAACTTTTGTTCTAATGATTGAATTTTTAATATGAAATTTGATTTTTATTTCTCAAAGCTTTGATTCTTCGCTCGTTTTTCCAACTTTTTATTTATTTATTTATTTATTTATTTAATTTTTTTAATTATTTTTATGTAAGTTTCAAATGTTGACTTTAATCTCAAAATCAGACATTTTCTGTTTCTAGAAATGTTAATTTCGATTCAAAATTTCGACTTTTTCTTCTCGAAATTATCACCAAATTTTATTAGAACGGTTAAAAATGTCTCCCCAAGTTTCAACTTTCCTGTCAAAATTGAACTTTTTAAAGTTCCCCAAATTTCTGCTTTTTCCTTGTAATTGTTTTTTTATCAAAATTTTTACTTTTCTTCTCAATGTTTACGATTTTAAAGAATTCGATTTTATTCTCAAAATTTGACTTATTTTCTCAAAGTTTTACTTTTGTTGAGAAAATTCGTCATTTTTTAAAGCAATTTGGGGACATTTTGTAAATTTGACTATTGGTCTTTTTCTCGAATTCTCTAAATTTCAATTTCTTTCCAAAATACATCTGTTTTCTTCGAACATTTGAATTTTTTCCAAAATTCGACTTTTTCCTCTATTGGAAAAATTCATATTTCTTAAAAATGTAACGATTTACCGGAAAAATATGACTTTTTCGGAATTTTTATTCGATCTTTAAGATTTCTCAAAATTTGGCTTTCTCTGAACACTTCGACTTTATTTTATGTTAAAATCCGGCGTTTTGTGTCCTCGAAATTTCGATTTTTTTCCTCGAAATTAGTCTTTATCCAAAATCAGGTCGAAATTTTATAAATTCATTCAAAAATTTCGATTGTTTTTTTCAAAATTTAACCTTTTATACTTTTGCAGATTTCGACTTTTCTCTGGAGATTCGTTTTTTTATCTAAATTTCAACGTTTTTTCTTTTCGCTTTTTTAAATTTTGTTTTCCTTGGAAATAAAAATTAAATGAAATTTTGTTTTCTTTGTAAATAAAATTATTTTCCGCTGAATTTTATTTGTTTGTATCTTTTTCTAATTGAGCTTTTTTCTCGAAATTTCAATCTATTTTTAAAATTTCAACTTAATTCCCAAATTTTAACTTTTTTTTTAATTTTTGCTCAAAATTATATTTTTTTAGTTTTTTTTTCTCAAACTTTGGTTTTTTTTTTTGAAACTATTGACTTTTATTCTCAAAATTCGACTTATTTTCTCAAAATTTTACTTCTGTTGAGAAAATTCGTCATTTTTTTAAGCTTTACCTTTTTCTGTCAATTTGGGGACATTTCGTAAACTCGACTATTGGTCTTTATCTCGAATTCTCTAAATTTCAATTTCTTCTCAAAATACATCTGTTTCCTTCGAAAATTTGAATTCTTTCCAAAATTCGATTTTCTCTTCTATTAGAAAAATTCATATTTCTTAAAAAGTTCACGTTTTACCTGAAAAGTATGACTTTTCTGGAATTTTTATTCCATCTTTAGGATTTCTCAAAATTTGGCTTTCTCTGAAAATGTCGACTTTATTTTATGTTAAAATCCGGCGTTTTGTGTTTTGTGTTTCTCGAAATTTCGATTTTTTTCCTTGAAATTTGTCTTTATCCAAAATCAGGTCGAAATTTTATAAATTCATTCAGAAATTTCGATTGTTTTTTCAAAATTTAACTTTTTATACTTCTGCAGATTTGGACTTTTCTCTGGAGATTCGTCTTCTTATCTAAATTTCAACGTTTTTTCTTATCGCTTTTTTAAAAATTTTGTTTTCTTTGGAAATTAAATTATTTTTTTCTGAATTTTATTTATCTGTTTCTTTTTCTAGTTGGGCTTTTTTCAATTTATTTTCAAAAATCATGTTTTTTTCAAAATATCAACTTAATTCCCAAATTTCGACTTTTTTCATTAATTATTGCTCAAAATTATATTTTGTTAGTTTTTTCCGTTTTTATCAAAATTTGGTTTTTTTGTGGAAATATTAATTTTTATCTCAAAAGTCAACATTTTCTTTTTCTCGAAATTTCGATATTCTTGTTTGTTTGATTTTTTCTTTGTTAAGTAAGCAGAAATTTTATTAAAAAGGATAAACATTTAGGTAAGAAGGTTCGAGAATATGTCAGAATTTAAATGAAATAGTGAAAATTTATGTCATTTGATTTAATATTTCACAAAAAACGTTAAGCCAAAATCTTGATAAAAGCAGCATTAATTCCGAAAAAATATTTTCTTTTTGGAAATTTCGAGAGGACTAATATTTCTTAGAAATTTAACATTTTCCAAATTTTTCTAATTTTTAAATAAAAATATTGGAAAAAATCTTTTTTTGAGAAAGTCATAAACTTGTTAATAAATGAAATTTTTACTCAAAATTTCATTCGTTATTTTGGATGTGAACTTTCAAAAGTCAGAAAAAATTAAAGTCAAAATTTGGAAATTAAGCCAAAATTTTATGTTTAAAAAAAAGTCAAATTTCGAGCAGAATGTCGACATTTTACGGAAAAATTGACACCGATGAACCTTGAAATGTTTAAATAAAAAAATGTTCAAACTAAATATTAGGAAAACAAAATGGCAAATCTTAAATGTTTGGATAATTGCAAAATCCAATTTTTTTTTAATTTTGAGAAAAGTTGAAATTTGAAAACAAATCTATACGAGGTTTGTTCAAAAAGTAAGGTGACTTTTTAAGTTTCGCGGGCAACGTACATTCAATTATCGATTTTTTGTTGTTGTTTTTGTTGTGTTGGTACACATGTCCCGAACATATGTTCACAGTTTCAAATAAATAGCATACTTAGTTTGTTTTTGACAGATAAAAAAAGTTAGACGTATTTTGTTGTGCTCGGCGATTTTCTATTATAAAAAATGAAGCAAAGAATTTACATCAAATTTTGTGTGAAAAATGGAATCAAGAGCTCTAAAACACTTTAAATGTTGACAGTGGGCTGCGGTGAGTCTGCTCTAAGTAAAAAAAATATTTACTGTTGGTACAAACTCTTCCAAGATGGCCGAGAAGAAGGCGAAGACAAACCTCGCTCTGGACGCCCCAGCACATCAACAACAGAAGATATCGTCGAAGCTGTAAAGAAAATTGTTTTTGAAAATCGTCGAATTACTACAAGTGAAGTTGCTGAGGATGTTGGCATATCAGTCGACTCGTGTTATGCAATTTTTTCGGATGTTTTGGGCATAAGACGTGTGTTAGCGAAGTTTGTTCCGAAACTTCTGAATTTTGATCAAAAGAACCGTCGCATGAGCATCGCTCAGGAGCTCTTGAATGACGTCAGTGATGATCCTGATTTGCTCAAAAGGGTCATAACTAGTGACGAATCATGGGTATATGGTTATGACGTCGAAACCAAAGCCCAATTGTCCCAATGGAAGCACCCAGGAGAGCCAAGACCGAAAAAAGCACGCCAAGTCCGATCAAATATCAAAGTTTTGCTCACTGTTTTTTTCGACTACTAGGGCGTAGTACATCAGGAGTTTTTACCTCCAGGTCGTACGATCAATAAGGAGTATTATCTTGAAGTTATGCACCGTTTGCAAGAATTGATACGAAAAAACATCCGGAATTGTGGAAAAATAATTTATGGCTTTTGCATCACGATAATGCACCTGCTCATTCATCGTTGCTTGTGAGAGGTTTTTTGGCCAAAAACAACACGACAATCATGCCTCAGCCATATTCACCGGATTTGGCCTCTTGCAACTTTTTCCTGTTCCCAAAATTTAAACCTATGAAAGAACTTAAGATTTGAAACAATTGATGAAATAAAAACTGCATCGCTAAAGGAGCTCAAGGCTATACCAAAAGTGCTTATGAGAAGTTCTTTGAAGATTGGAAAAAGCGTTGGCACAAGTGCATTTTATCTGAGGGGGATTACTTTGAAGGGGACAGTATAAATGTTGATGAATAAATAAATATTTTTTCACAAAAATATAAAGTGACCTTACTTTTTAAACAGACCTGGTATTTATGAATTTATGCATCGGGACGGATTTGACATCATCGTAGGCTGATGTGACCCCCAGATTAACTGTTGCCCACTTCTGATCTGAATATCTATCGTCTGTAAAAAAATGTTCCTAAAGTGCTGCTGTAATTTTTTTGTCATGTTTACGTATGGTCCTTGCTTAATTAGTATTTTAAACCGGCAAATAAACAAACTAACCTTAAAAAAAGTTTTATGGATTTGATTTTTCAATGGAAGAA
Organism: Dastarcus helophoroides; assembly: GCA_028583605.1. Taxonomy (NCBI): domain Eukaryota; kingdom Metazoa; phylum Arthropoda; class Insecta; order Coleoptera; family Bothrideridae; genus Dastarcus; species Dastarcus helophoroides. Next base: position 31,959,829 of record CM053328.1, read on the forward strand.
AAGTCTCTTATTGTTGAATTCTTCTTTTGAATTGTCTAAAATGTTGCCTAAAAAAGCAGTAGTGACTAGACCTCTTCAGGATTTAAAAGCTATATATTACTAAAAAAACGGAGGATTTAAGCTTATATACCACCTCCCTCAAGATGTTGGGAGAGTGGGAGGTGGTATATAAGCTTAAATCCTCCGTTTTTTTTAGTAATAAAACAGATTTGTTTTGTATAGAAAGCACAAAAGAATTTTATTCAAAGTACTTTCCCTCGCTAGTTATACATTTTTTCCATCTCGGGGAAATTGGTGAATACCACGCCAAAAGAATTCCTTACTTTTCGAGGCAAACCACTCGTCCAGCCATTTTCGAACGCCTTCGTAAGAATCGAAGTGCTGTTCGGCGAATGCGTGGCCCATCGACGAAAACAGGTGATAGTCAGAAGGGGCCAGGTCTGGCGAATAAGTGGGATGGGGTAACACCTCCCAGTTGTGTGTTTCCAGGTAATTTTGGACCAATTTCGACGTGTGCGATGGTGCGTTATCGTGGAGGAAAATCAGTTTGTCATGTCTTTGTTGATAGCCAGGCATTTTTTCACGTAAAGCAAGGTTCAATTTGATCAGCTTTTGGTGGTAGCAGTGGGCATCTACAGTTTTACCAAGTTTCAACAGCTCGTAGTAGGCAATATCCTGCTGAACCCACCAAACGCACAGCATCGTCTTCCGTCCAAATCGATTTGGTCTTGGGGAAGATGTTGATGGTTGGCCGGGATCAACCCACGATTTCTTGCGTTTAGGATTCTCTAAATAAATCCATTTCTCATCACCAGTTTCCATACGATGCAGAATGACTTTCTTTTTTGTCTGGCAAACAAGATTTCGCATGTGTTTTGGGGTAGCTCCATCTGCTTATCATTCAATTCATGAGGTACCAATTTTCCAATTGTTTGAACCTTTCCCATGGCACCTAAACGCATGGAAATGACTGGTTGAGTGACACCTAACTGGTCGGCAAGCATTTTTTGCGATTGGGTATCGTCCTCGTCCAAAAGAGCCTGTAATTCATGGTCCTCGACCTTTCTGGGCCGATTTTCACGCTCCCTGTCACTCAAGTCAAAATGGCCGTCTTTGAATCGACGAAACCAGTCTCTGCAAGTTGTTTCCGATAAAGTACTGTAACCATAGGTTTCCACAAGCATTCGATGTGATTCGGCAGCCGATTTTTTTAAATTGAAGCAGAAAAGAAGAGCTTCCCGCATATGCTCTTATTTTGGCACAAAGCTAGCCATGATTACACAAAGAAAAATGTATGTTGTATGAAATCGCTTATCATGTGCACTGATTAATGTGAACAGATGTTGAATTCATACAAAAACAATAAGAAATTTCCATGGTAGCTGGTAATATGCTCACTAACGTCATCTATAAGCAAACAGCGGATTTAAGCTTTTACACCTGGTATTGTTACCCAAAAGAAATTGCAGGAAAAACGGGTTTGAGGAGTTTTATAAAATTGTTGGTGTAAGGAAGACCATGCGAAATAATGCGTTGTATCAAGAACCTTTTCTTTTGGCAGCAAAAAATTCTTGAGCCTCAAGGAAACGTTAAGGAAAAACTGTTTTTTAGATGACCAGAAATTCTCTGCTTAGGGCCTCAACAAATCTGGCCCTGGACCTATTCCCGATAGTGCTGTAAAAATTTTATGCCAAGGTTTATTAAGTAAATAACATGCCTGCCTAAAAATGACAGCGGCTTAAAAACTTTTTGTACACTTGATACAAACTGACTGAAATTTCTTAGAATCTTCAAATCTAATATAGTGATCAGTTTGGCTAAAAATACCAGTAGCGAAGTTTTTTATCAAATACTTCAATAACTTAGAATGCTTGTGAATCTAAATATTGCAATGTTTCATTCTTTTAAGAAATGTTGTCCAGAATGTCTAAGCACAAGCAGCAATTACATCAAAATAAAACCAAAGTTATTATGCCTTTGTCAAATAAATTCCAGGTTTAACTCTGTAGTTAAAACTTGGTAAAATTCAACTTTCGCTTAGTCAAAATTTAAGTTAAAACCACATTTGGCTCTGAAATCTGCATCTAAAATATTCCCGCAAGTCTGTCTCTGCATTAGAATACTTCGAAAAAGTATATTGTCAGATGAATTAATTCAAATTACCTTGTAACGGAAAAGACGCATTCACCACCAGCCTCCATTACTTTAAAGGCTTTCTGCAAATAATCAGGCTTTACAAATGGTGAAGTACATTGTATCAATCCAACAGCATCTATGTAAGGATGATGAATCAGCAATTCTTTAATTGAATCGACAGAAGGAGTGTCATCTTTGGCGAATTTTTCTGATCTCCAGAAAATATTGACAAATCTTTCTACTACAATGATAATTCTGTTACATTAAAAGTAAATGAATTTTTAATCTTCTTACCTTTGGTTGCCTCCTTGACAATAGATATATGTTCTGTAGCCACCCATACTGAATGGAAGCCAACTCCTGCAGCAGCTTTTAATGATAAGCCTAGAAGGGTAGTATTACCTACGCGTGCTATATTTTTTAATGGAATACTTTTCGACCCGCCCCTAGCTAAGATCACGGCTGATATGTGAGGTTTTCTATTTAGCAATGGATTCCTGAAAGCCGTAATTGGGACAAGTTCCTAACGTGTAGTTACAATTGTAAGTCGCAAAAAGGAACTTTGTATCCTTCTTATTACATGGAGATATCGACTACTATTTAAATAATTAGTAATTAGTAAGAGGAGCAGGAATATTATGCTTACCATTTTTGCTTATAATTGTTGCAAGTAAAATTTATATTTGGCATTGCAGCCAAACAAATAGAAATATAGACAAACCGAATGTTCATTGTTTATGCACACACCAGCTAGTACAGTTACTTTAGTCGCTGTTATCTAATTTTACTTCACGAAAGAGGTCTAAATTTAATGTCTTTGTCGATGAGTAATAATTTTTATAAGATTGAATTAAATAAATATGACTGACTATATACGAGGCATAGTCAAATGAAAACTTTACAAAGTTTATTAAAACAATGGTTCGTGCTACGTTCCATGTGGCTCTTTCACAATGTTGGAATTATTTCAAGGAAAAAAAATCTTCTGTTCCAGTACACTGTCATAAGAAGCGTCTAGGAAAAATCTCCTTTATGGTTCAACCGGTCAATGGAAACACTAAAATTGTTCAAAATCGGCTAAAAACTAGCCAAGGAATGAAAGCAGCTTTTGGACCAACTGACCACAAGACAAGAGAGCAGAAAGAAAAATGTTTGTGTGGGAGCGACAAAGACATACCAGTCAAATCTTTGACTAGATCAGATTAGATTATATATGGGTCGTTTCGTGTTTCTTTTCGTCCACCCCGCACCTCGACCTAAAGAGGTCTTTTGTGGATACTCTGATCTATGTAGTTCCCAGGTTCAAACTCTCGTAGAAGTTTATAATGGACCTGGGATTAAGTTTTTCCACATCTGAGGGGTCTAAGGACGCCCATCCGAGTTGAACGCCCTTTTGTTGCAAGCGCATCGCAACTTACTGATGAATTTTGGTTTTTTATTGAAATTTTGATCACCAATACATTGACCACGAATACATAAGTTTATAAAGGTGATGTACTATTATGATTCAAATGAAGCTTCTGGTTAGTTTTAAGAATCTCTATCATAATTAATCGATAAGGCACAGCTTGGAAAAAAGTTGCCTTTAAAGGCGAAATTATAGTGGAAAAAGAAAATATAAGTGATGAACTTTCCATTTACATTGAAATTTTGGCCACCAAAAGCATCGATGAGTATTAAGAATGATCGGTTTTGAATAAATGCAAAAGATTACGACAAAAATATCCTATTTAGTTTCAGACGAAGCATCTGGTCAATTCTTAGGATTCTTTCACCTTACAGAGGAGTCTCTAACATAAGTAATCGATAAGATAAAACTTAGAAAAATATATCACATGAAGACAAAATTTAGTGGAAAAAGAAAATATTACTGATGAACTTTCATTTTTCATTGAAATTTTAACCACCAAATGATTATTAAGGCGGATTGATTGTACCCGAATACGTAAGATTATAAAGGCGATTACTGTTCTGTTCCAAATGAAGCTTCTGGTTATGATAACGAAGGCTTCCACGGCCAGAGTCCATACAGGATATACTCTCTGTGGGAGGGACAAAGACATACCAGTCAAATCTTTGGCTAGATCAGATTAGATTATATATGGGTCGTTTCGTGTTTCTTTTCGTCCACCCCGCACCTCGACCTAAGGTGGTCTTTTGTGCATACTCTGATCTATGTAGTTCTCAGGTTCAAACTCTTGTAGAAGTTTGTAATGAACCTGGGATTAAGTTTTTCCACGTCTGAGGGGTCTAAGGACGCCCATCCGAGTTGAACGCCCTTTTGTTGCAAGCTCATCGCAACTTGCCATCACATGTCGCGAATATTGTAGGTTACAAATACTATATACGAAATGGATTGCGTTGGATTCACCTAACTATTAACAAACTGAAGCTGTACATATATTATACAAATAAGTTCATAACAGAAAATAGCATGAACACTCTCTTGTATCAAGGGTATAAAGTAAATTTCTACTGACATTATTATTAGGGTGAAAACCTCCTAAAGTTGATCTAACATAAACATTTTCGGATGATGGTCATAAGGGAAATACCCTGCAAAATTGATCATGCCATAAATGCCCTCTGATTCTAATTATATGATTAACACTATGGTCATAAGGGAAACACCCCCTAAAGTTGATCATACCATAAGCGTCCTCTGATACTGATTATAGGGTTAACACTATGGTCATAAGGGAAACACCCCCTGAAGTTGATCATGCCATAGGCGATCTCTGATACTGATTATAGGGTCAACACCCTAAAGCTGATTATACTACAGTATCCTCTAATACTACTACTAGGGTTAACACCCTCTAAAGTTGATTCTGAGGTAAACACCTCCTGGAGCTAATTTAAGGGTAATCACCCTTTCACAATTACATCCAAAATACTTCCTTTCTCTCATATCTCTACACAAACACCTTTTACCTTTAAAACTGGGTAAACACCCTTATTAGTGGCCTCCATCCTCCCCTTACAGCCACCCCTGACTACACAGCAATTCTCATCTCATTATTTTTATTTTATTATTTCACATCGACCCTTACACTCTCTGATAATTACAAGCTTAGACATAATTTAAAACTTATGAACAAAGCTTCTCAATCAGGTCACTATCATAAGAGACCATACTTTTTATGTACACACATTCACGTCTAATAATTGCGTAGTATATTTAAATTCTTTCTTTGTTTTTCAGGGACTTTTTCTTCTTATATTTGCTCCGGGTATTCCCTGTAGCATACTGTCACTCTACCTCAGAAGCAGAGACTTTCTTCATGCCAAGAAGACTATAATATTATATATTATAGACTTCTGGCTCCATGCTCTACCTGCAGTGTTGCCAACAGATGATAATACAAATTTAAATAAGTGGAACATTCATGGAATTCGCGACTATTCGCGACAGCACATGTTCTGCAGTCTCCGCAGCTTCTACGCAAAAGCAACATAGGTTGGTTGCAGCTTGACCCATTTTCTTGAGATGGTACCTCATAAGGCAATATCCCGTTAAGAGGCCGGTTAGTATCTTCAATTCGGATTTGTTGAGTTTTAAGTCGACCTTTGTCTTTTCAAGCCAGATATGAATCTTTTCGCCTGTCGTAGTCCTAGATATGATCTCTAGTGGGAAATTCTTGACTATACTTTGCATTTTTTGACCTCATTGTTAATTTTTCTTTTAGAAAAACCAAAAGTCGGTTCAGGTCCAAGAAATGACGATGAAGGTTCTCCTCTAACGAGTTGGTCCGCAGCTTCATTCCCTTGTATTCCTTTGTACCCTGGCACCCACTTAAGGTTGATCCTGTTGTGTTTAGCCAGTTGCTTTAGAGTTTGTTGATAGTCCCAAACTAGTTTGGATTTGACAATGTAGCTACTGAGAGCATTTATTGCCGCTTGGCTGTCAGAGTTAATGTAGATCTTTGTTCCTTTCAGGTTTCTTTAAAGACGCTCGTAGACGCAAGAGTTCTATTGCACGTATTTCAGTTTGAAAAACAGTTGGGTCTTTTTCCAAGGCTTTAGAGTATCTATAGTTAGGGCCATAAATTCCAACTGCAATCCCATGTGCTGTCTTTGATCCATCTGTAAACCAGATGGATAATTTGTGTTTTTCTTCAGGTACTGATTGAGCATCAGTGTGGCTATCTAAGTCCACTTCAAAGGAATGATCAAATGAATTGCATATAATCAACCGATCTTGTTAGAATCATAGATCTACATTCCTTGAGGATTTCCATGTGACTGGCGAAGTCTCTTTCTTTAAATTGTTTTAATTGCAGTAATCTTGAGGCTCCTTTGATCGCCTTACTCTTCACTAAAAGATGAAGAAGAGTTAGACCCATTGCTGTTGTTGGGCAGGTGTTCATTGCGCCTGTTATGGCCAAACATGCTTACCTTTGAACTATGTTCAGTTGGTTTTATGTTGTCTTTTTCGTTATTTTTGGCCACCATACTAGAGAAGCGTATGTGATCAGGGATATATATCATCCTGTATGACCAGTAGATCATTTTCGGTTTTAGACCCCAGGTTTTGCTGAATAATCTGCGGCACGTCCAACGCTATCGTGCCTCGTTTGATTATTCGAGTCAAATGAGGATTCTAGGTGAGCTTTTGGTCTAGGATTACGTAGATATTTAGTCTCACTTGAGAAGTTAAGTTGAACTCCATTGATAGGGGAAGCTGTTAGATTTAGCTTCCTTTTCTTCGCGAAAGGAATTATTATTGATTTATTTGGGTTTACACTTAACCCTTGTTTTGGACACCAGTCGTCAATGGTGTTTTAGGGGTTTTTGCATTAAATCCGACAGGATTTTATCGTTTTTGCCCCTGACAATGACAGTATTATCATCTGCTTGAAAATGAATATAAACTTTGAACACATTAAAGCGATGTCTCCCCTTCAGTTGTTTCAGCCAGACTGCTCCAACTTCTGTTTAATATGTATCTATTTAGATCTAGGCCAAACTCTTTGTTATAAAAACTGTAAAAAGTTTTTGAGAAACAAATAAAGATTGATTGATTGATTGATTGATTTATTGATTGATTGATGACAGTAATATCATCTGCATAACCTTATTGGTTCAAAGCCCGAGTAATGAAGTATATTTAGGAGGGCATCAACCACAATGGACCACACCAGTGGAGATAAAACACCTTTTTGGGGAATCTTTGACTATATGTGTAGGGGAAACTGTATCAGTAAATTAGCTGATATTAACGGTATTGGGTTAGGTTCATTTACTATAACCACATCCACTACTTTCTTTAGTTTATTAAATAAATCGATCTTTTAAATTTTGTTTTTTTTTAAACTTCTGGCCTTATGAATTTCATCTTTTTCTAAAATTTTAACTTTTTTCCAAAATTTTCACCATTTTTAAAATTTTTACTTTATTTTGAATACTTCCACAATTTCGATTTGTATTGAATCTTTTTAGAGTTATCGAAAAGGTCCACCGGCTTTTTTAAAAATTTAACTTTTTGGACATTACATTTTTTAAACTTAAAATGTCGTCTTTTTTGAAAGTCTCAAGTTCTTTGAATGAATTTTTCCAAAATCTTGATTTCATTTCAAATTTTTAAATTTCTTATCGAAATTTCGACTTCGGCTTTAAAATTTTATTTCACTAATTTCAATTATCCAAAATTTGGCCTTTTTTCAAAATTTCACCTTTTTCAAAATTTCGCCTTTTTTAAAAATTGTGTTTTTTTCTGATAATTTCGAGTTTTTCAAAACTTATTTTTTCGGAAATTTTAGATTTTTGAAGAGTTTTAGAAAGTTATTTTTTCAAAATTCCGTTTTTATATCAAAATGCAGACCTTTTTGCAAGATTTTGGCTTCTTGTGTTGGATTTTTTAAACTTTCGACTATCTCAAAATTTTGACTTTTTAAAAAAATGTTTGCTTTTCTAAATGCGCTTCGTTTCTTTTTAATTTCGATTTTTAAAAATTTAGATTTATTTTAGAAAATGTTGACACTTTAAAAACATTGACATTTTTTCAAAATTTAAAATCCGAAAATTCTTATTTTTTTATTTTAATTTAATTTTTAAGTTTTTACATTCCAAAAATTTCTGTTATCTTACAAACTTTCAATTTGTTTAAAAATATCTTTTAAATTTCGGCTTTTTTCTAAAATTTTGATTAGTTTAAATCAGTGATTTCCAACCGGTGTGTCCGACGCACCAGTGTATCGCTGGGGTTACTCAGATGTGCCGCGAAAATATGCAAATGTTTTATACAGAACTTTGCTAATTAAAAACGCTTGGAAATTTAAAAAAGGGGTTATAAGCTTCAAATTTAAATTCGAAATATCGAGAAACATAAAACTTTTGGATCTTAGCCTTAACTCATTTTTTTAAAGGGCTTTTAAGGAAAACTGGGAAATTTTTTAGAGAACAAGAACGTTTGAGGAATAATTAAAATTCGAAATTCCTTAAAAAATGTCTTTAAACATAGTATTACTAAGAAAAATCTGATTTTATTTTAAGTCTAACAAAAATGTTTTTGAAGAAAAACTAAAAATTTCTATAAAGGAATTTTTTAGAAAAAAATCGTGCCTTTGCGAAATATTCGCAATTTCGATAAAAAAAGTCGAAATTTCTATAAATTTTGAGAAAAACTTTTATTCATTCGACAAATATTGAGAAATTTAGTGATAAGTCGTTTGTATATAAAAAAGGAAGAGATCTAGAGAACCTAAAGTTGAATTTTAAAATAGAAAAATCGAAATTTCATAAACATCCGAGAATTTTGCAAGAAATTTTAAAAAAAATGTAGAAAAAATTTAAACACCCGTTTAACTACGCCAACGTTTAAAGAAAAACTTAGAAATTTCAACATAAGGTTGAAATTTGGAGAAAGGAATAGAAATTTGGATACTCGAATTCTAAGAGAAAATGTGGAAATAGTCGAAATTTCTGCACATAAACTTAAAAAAAAATGCAAAAAATTAAAAATTTTCACAAAAGTAACATTTTTTTAAAATATCGAAATTTGGAAGAAAATCCTTCTTGAAATTTTGCAAAAAACATGAAAATTCCTGCATCACTTTCTTTAAAGGAATTTGAAGTAATTTCTAGAAGTTTCTTTCACAAAATTTAGACTTTTACGTAAAATTTCGACATTTCTCGAAACTTCTCAAATTTAAAATCACATGATAACGAAGGCTTTCAAGGCCAGAGTCAGTACAGGATATACTTCTTCCGGATTGGACCGTGTCAAAGAACTACTAAAAGTGTTCCACGTTTCGCCCACCATCGTAGATGGTGGCCTTTTCATTCTTTCATTTTTGCATATCCCCTTATATTTCCTCTTTTTATTTATTGTTTATTTTCTTTGAAAGAAAGAAGCCCTCTACGATGCTGGGCGAAACGTCGAACACTTTTAGTAATTCTTTGACACGGTCCAATCCCGGAAGAAGTATATCCTTTAAAACCACATCATTGACCAAAAAGAAATATAAGAATTATTTAAGGTTTCATCTAGAAAATTTGCGAAAAAAAATCAAATTTATTTTGCAAAAACAGAAGTTTGAAATGTTTATTTAATCGAAAATTTTCAGAAAAATGTAAAATTTTGAGATAACCCAAAATTTACAAGAAGAAATCATAGTCAACTCGGAATTGCGATTCTAAAATTGAATTTTTTGAGTTTAAACAGGAAAGTTTCAAAAATTTAAAAAGAAAATTGATTTCAGAAACATTTTTGGGTTTAAAATCACAAAATTTTGGGAAAGGTTTTAAAGTTGTTAAAAAAATATGCATTTGTATGTTATAATACGAAACTTCCAGAAAATGAAGAGAAATTCGATTTTAAATAAAAATTTTAAGAAGAAAATTCGAAAGTTTGGGATTAGTACCAAAATTTTGAGCACAAATTCAATATTTCAAGAAAAAATAAAGCCAACACTCTTAAGAAAAGTGTACATACATTTTGAACCTTACGTCGAAATGTTAGGGTAAAATAATGAAAAATTGTAACTGAAAATTCGATTTTTTAATAAAAAGCGCAATTTTCAGTTTTATTTTCAAATGTTTTTATTAAAAAACTTTCGTAATTTCGACTTTTATACCCGACATGTGGATCAAAATTATATTTTTTGCAACAAATCAAGATTAAAATCGAAAGTGTGTGTTTTTTTAAATCACCTTTTAGAATATCTTACTTTTTCTCGACTTTTTAACTTTAAGGGATACGAAATGTCAAGAAAAGAATCAAAAATTGGAAATAAACTTAAGATATAGAAAAATTTCAAAGTCTTAAGTCGGCTGTTTGATAGAAACTCGAGTATTAAACTTTATTCTTGAACGTTCAAAATTTCTAGGAAAGGAAGTACATAAGTAAAATTTCGAAAAATAACCTCAAATGTCAAAATTTTCACTTTAGTCCTAAAATTTTGTCTAAAAACACACATTCGAATTTGTTCCTTAAATTTCGGTATAAAAAGCAAAGGTAAAGTGCAAAATTGTGGAATTTTCAGTCGAAATAAATAAGACTGTCCTAATTCTGACTAAATACCTGGAATTTTTCAAAAAGATAGAAATTTTAAAGATAAACTCGAAATTTAAGTAAACATTGATTATCAAAATTTTCCCTTTTTACTTCTTTTCGATAAAAGTTTGCCAAAGTTTTAGTTGTAATTTTTAGTATCAACTCAAACCTATAGACATTGAAATTTTGGGAATTTTAAGAAAAACTGATTTAATTTAATGTGTAAGCCATTCTGTAAAAATATATAATTTTTTAAATCTAAAAAATAGAAATTGCTTAATAGTACCATGCTTTATTTTAACGAATCTCTTGTAATATGAAATTATAAGGTGTTAAGTACTATTATGTTAACTAAAAGTGTTTATGTTACAAATTTATAATTTTTTAAAAGTATACAATCATCATACTATAGCAATAAATATAAAGTTCATTTACTCTTCAACCTTTTCTTTCTCCATTTTCAAATTTTCCATTTCTCTGAGTAGTGCATGAATCTGTTGCTCTATTATTAACTTATACTTCTTTTCTTCACCTAATTCTGTCATTTCCTTGAGGAAGTCTTCCCTATCTTGAATTTCTTGTATAACTGAAACAATCCTTGCTTTAATACGTTTAAGAAATTTTTGTCTTTTGGAATTTAATAAAGTTGTTATTAATAATAAAGAATTAATTAATGGAATTCTACTGGAATACGTCAATGTTTATATTCTGAAATGAATATGAAAATAACTATATCAGCCGGAAGCACGGCACCACAGGGGGACAGACACCACTGATAAGGGGGCACAATCTAAAAGATGTATTTCTTACCATAAAAATTGAGCTGAGGTACAGTGCGGCAAAATTGGGTGGAAAATTTTTTTTGTTTGGTAATCAAAAATATAATGGACCACAATCAAGAGGCGATAAAGGCGGCATTGCCAAATTTGCACGCCAAAGTGTTAGTCTCATCTCACTTCTTCATAAAATCAAATCTTTTTATATACATTGAGCTACGAGATTTGAAATATTGTAAAATTTTTCGTACTTTTTTTTAATGAATTTTCGGGTTTTTGAATTATAAACAGAAAATTAGTTATCTCGAGTTATTCCACACCGAGACCATTAATTTGAGTAATTGCAAAGTAGTCTTATTGGAGTTCAAATAATAACCATATTAAAGAGCAAAAGTAATATCATAAACAGGGGCTACTTTGTACAGGTTTTGAAACATTTTGTGGTAATTTTTTTTTCGTGTTTGTGATATTCATAAGGATTGGCTTCAATGATGTCAATATATGTCATATCAATATGTATATAAAACAAATTATAAAAAATGGTTACAAAAACATATACATATTTTTCACGTAATACCTGACAAAGTAACCCCAACGAAAGGGGCCCTTCGTTGGGGCTACTTTGTCAAATAGTAACTTGTTTATGACAAATAACTGTAGCGCCACCTAGAGGATACATTTTTAATCCAAAGTTCGAAAAGTTTAATATCGATTCATTCACTAGAGACATGATTATAAAGAGACAGATTACGAGAAAATGTAGCCCTATTTTTTAATGGTCTCGTCATGTGTTTAAACAAATTTGGTCACTAATTAAACAAAATCATTTTATGTTAGTGGAATTTCTGGATTTGCGATTTGACAGTGTACAAGTTAATTGTCTACTCATCTTCAGGACATAGAGTGGCGATATATTGTCTGCTGATTTTTAAAACTTGTGGCTGAATTATTGTCTGCTCATCTTCAGGATTTAGGGTATTATAAATGCCCTGGACCTACTAGATGCTTATTGCAAAGTGAGCTACTTAGAAATTTTGAACCAACATCTGGCCTCAGCATGATTTACGCTCTTTCTAATGTCAGCAAGCGCGGTTCACAGTAAAGTTTGCGTGGGGTCGACACCCTCTGCAATTTTTTTTATACCTTTGCAATATTTTTAATCACTATTGTGAACCAAACGCAAAAGAAAATAAAACATAACATAACTTAATAATAAATGAAATGTAACCACTTAACAAGGTAGCTCCAGCTGATAAAGTAGGGCCAATTTAAAGTAATTTAGAAACAGAAGAAGAACTTATTACTTTGGAGCTATAGAAACAGATAAATCTTGAATAATTTAGCTAGCTACAAACGATACTTACTTTCTTCAAACCTCGATTTCTGTTCTTTCGGGGGTGCTGGCTTCTTTGGTTTTATAAACGCTGGTTCTATGTCCTGTCCAAAAGCCATTCTGTTTTGCAATTTCAATTTTTCCTTTTCTCTATCAACTCTCGGTTGGAAAGGTACATAACGTTCTCGTTCATAAGCACCTGATTTTTCTATCGTTGCCAAAGATCTTCGTTTCGATGAACCAGGTCTGATTAAAATTTTTGGATTCTTATCTATGCTTATTTCACTTTTAGACGACAAAGATGGAAGTGGCTCTTCGTTTCTTAGAAAATAATTAATTTTTTTACGTTGCATCGTCGTCATTTTACTTTCTTCCATTAATACTGAAATAATTATTTAATTTAGTGATCCTTTAAGAGATTTTAATATTTACAACGACCTTACTATGCATTATCTAAAATACTAACAGAGAATGACTACTGACAAAGAAAATAACGCACAAAAGCTTCTGCCAGTGTTTTGAAGTAAGGATTTAAATGATAGAAGTAATCACTATTATTATATCAACCGATTCATATATAGAGTGGAGTTTTCCCATCAGTTTTTTATTCGAAAACACAACTCTGGGCATGAATGGTTAAGTCCAGTTTCAGTGGAAGTGAAATAACTTACGATTTAGGAAATCTTTGGTTGCCGGATTGTACTTTACTTTGGCCGGTTGAAGTATTCCTCCTCTGGGGACATTCTGACTGGGCCACTCCATTTTAGGTTTTTATAGTACTAGAAGAAAAATGTAAATAATCTCTGTCAAATCGACATATTCCTTTACCAGTGTCAAATGTTTGGTGGTTGCTTAGCGCTATGGAGTGCACGCCACTCATTTCCATAGCACCGCCCTGTAATACATATAAACACTAATTGTAAGATGGGTATGTGGTGACATTTTTTGATACCTTGGCTCGTAAAAAGTCAGCTAATATGAAGACATTGTTTTAGAAAATATTTTTTTTATTACGCCTTATTTATTATTTAACTATTTTTATTCAGTTTTCTTAAACTACATATTCAGTGGTTTCCCAGCATAAAGAATGTTGATATGTATTTTATTGAATGACTCCTCCATACCAGAGGCGAAACTCTTACGAGTATGGTGGACATACTGAGTTACCGTGCTCTTCTGTCTAAACTTTCTTATCCTTTGTACCAAATTTTTAATTCAGAAGAAATTCGCCTCTGGTATGGTGGACATACTGAGTTACCGTGCTTTAATGTTTTAAAATAGGTTCTTTTTCCATTTTTCATTTTTGTATTTTTCCTTGTATTTTATTTCTTTGTTCCTGAAGAAGCCCCCTACGATGGTGGGCGAAAAGTCGAACACTTTTAGTAGTTCTTTGACACGGTCCAATCCCGGAAGAAGTATATCCTCTACTGACTCTGGCCATGGAAGCCTTCGCTATCAAATTAGATTTTTTAATTTCGAAACGAGAAATATAGAGAAAGAGGGGAAATTTGGGATAAAATAAATCTAAGAAAAATGAGGAAAAGATGAATTTTAAGAAAATGCTAAGGTTTCTAAATCTAGAAAGAGACAAAAATGAAATTTTCACGAAAAAGGCAAAAAAATTACTGAAAATTTCCAAAAAGTCAGCTTCTAAGAGCCCAATGTTAAGATACAACAGAATATCGAAAAAAAAAATCAACATTTCATAGAAAGGTTCGACTTCGTTATCATTTTAGCTGTTTCGTTTGAAAGAGAGCCTAAAATTTTTGATAACTATTTATCTATTTATTTAATTATTTCTTTATTTTTAATAATTACAGGATTATCTAAGTGTACACCTTTCAGCCACGAACGTAGAAAAAGGCGAATCTTTTTGTAAATTACGCCTTTTTAAAAAAGTCACATTTGGAAGCTTCTCTTTTTTTCATAGTTTTATTTTGATCATAATCTCGACATTTTCTCAAAATGTTGACCTCAACATTTCGACCTTTTCTTAAAATTTTAACTTGAAAATATCGATTTTTTCTAGAAATTTCACTTTTTTGTAAATGTTGTCTTTTTAAAAGAAATTTCGACATTCCAAAATTTCCGCTTTTTTAAAATTTTCGTTTTTATCAACATTTCATCTTTTTGATCATGTCGACATTTCACAATTTCCAGTGTTTCTAAATTTTGACAGTCTGAAAATTTTTGAATTCGAAATTAGGTGTTTTCCTAGAACGTTTCCTTGAAATTTTCCTCGTATTAGCTTTTGTGAAATTGGACTTTTCAAAAAAATGTTAACATTTCAAAATTTCCACTTTTTCATTTTACCATTCATTACATCAACATTTCCAATTTTTGTCAAAATTTTGACTTCAAAAATTTCGACTTTTTTGTGATATTCACATTTTCCGAATTTTCATTTTGTGATTTTTAAAACTTTTAAAAGTTTATATATTTCTGAAAGCTTGAACTCATTTTTAATTTGAAACCAACATAGTGAGAAAAGCACAAATTTTTGACCTTTGCATAAATTACGACTTTTTAAAAACACTTAATTAACATTTCAAAATTTCCATTCTTTTTTTAGGTTCCTATTTTGATCAAAATTTCGGCTTTTTGTTGACCTAAGCATGTCGACTTTTCCTCCAACTTTTTACCTCAAAATTTCAATCTTTTCTAGAAATTTGATTGTTTTTATAAATTTTGTCTTTTTTTTAATTTTGAAATTCCAAATTTTCCACCTTTTCAAATTCTTATTTTTATTAAGATTTTGCCTTTTTGATCATTGCGACATTTTAAAGTTTCAATTTTCTTATTGTGAATTTTTGTGAAAATTCGGTTTTTTTCTCGACATTTTGATTTTTTCGAAAGTTAAATTTGTTGGCCTAAATATTTCTGCCAAAATTTTTACAAAAGTTGCATTTTTTAAAATGTCAAAATTTCGAAGAAAATTCTTTGTGATATTTTGCGAAAAACGTGAAAATTCCTGCATAACTTTCTTTAAAGGAATTTGAAGTAAGTTCTAGAAGTTTCTTTCATAAAATTTAGACTATTTAGTAAAACGACATTTCTCGAAATTTCAATTTTAAAATCAAATCATTGACCAAAAAAAGAAAAATAAGAATTTTAAATTTAATAATTGTGAATTTTTGTAAAAATTTGGTTTTTTTTTCGACATTTTGATTTTTTCGAAAGTTAAAGTTTGCTGGCCTAAATATTTCGAACTTTTTTTAAAATGTTAATCTAAAATTTTCCGGATATTTTATTTTTATACATTTCGACTTTTTTTAAATTTTGAAATTCCAAAATTTCCACTTTTTGTAATTCTTTTTTATGAAAATTTCGACTTTTTGATATTGTCGATATTTCAAAACTTTCAGCGTTTCTAAATTGTGAATTTTTAAGAAAATTTGGTTTTGTTCTCGAAATTTTGACTTTTGTTAAGTGCGATTTTCCAAAAAGTTTTTACCTTTCAAAATCTGCTTTTTCATTTTCCTATTTCTATCAAAATTTCTACTTTTTATCAAAATTTTGACTTTAAAATTTTGACTTTCCCTAAAATTTTGACTCCAAAATTTTGACATAAAGATTTCGATTTTTGTTCAAAAATTTGGCTTTTAAATTTCGATTATTTTTCATTATTTTGTGTTTTTTTGTAAATTCCGTCTCTTTTAAGAAAAATAAAATTTTCAAATTTCAAGTTTTTTCAAATTTCATCAAAAATTAAGTTTTGAATTTTGGGTTTTCCTTTTTAAAAATTTTGAAATTACTAAAATCAACTTTAAAATTTTGACTTTTTCTCGAAATTTTGCTTTTTGGTAAATTTGGACCTACTTTGAGAATTTATTATAATTTTCTTGTATTTTCAGCCTTTTTTGAATATTTAGACCCCTTCAAAATTTTGTTTTTTTTTTAAATTTTGATTTTAAAAATTTGGAATTTTTTTGAAAATGTTGACATTCAGACCTTCCCATTTTTTTTAATTGCAATGGTTTTTCAAATTTTCACTTTTTTCACAATTTCTATGAACTTTTTCTTAAAATTTTGACTTCATTTTCAAGTTTCAATTCGTTATCCCTTTTTTTAGATTTTGATTTATTTTAAAAATTTTAGCTTTTTTTCAAGCTTTTGGCATTATTTTGAAATATGCTACTTTCTTGAAAATTTTGACATGAACAGTTTGCCTCTATTTTTGAAAAGTCCAAGTTTTCAAACATTTCCAGTTTTCAAAATTTTTTTGAATGATTTGGAAATTCTTGGAAAAATGCAACATTTGGAAAAAAAAACTTGTTTTGTTCTAAGAATACATTAAGGGATAGTGCAACCAGTATCCTTATGGAATGTAAAATGTAAAATCCCTGCCCCATGTAGTCTATCTAATCTATCTCTCTTGGGAGTATAAATGCGAGCACCAATTTCTCTCAGAGAAACCATGACCTCTCAGAAGCTAGGCTTTTTTTTAGAGCTAAATTGATTTTTTTTGATAAATTTCGCATTTTTTTTTAAATTTTGAAGTTCCAAAATTTCTATTTTTTGAAATTATTTTTTAATCAAAATTTTTTTGATCTTGTCGACATTTCAAAACTTTTTGGGAAAATTTGGTTTTTTCTCGAAATTTTGACTTTTGTAAAGTTTGATTTTTTTAAAATTTTATTCTTTCAAAATGTCTGCTCTTTTATTTTTCTATTTCTATCAAAATGTCTACTTTTTATCAAAATTTTGACTAACATTTCGATTTTCAAATTTTGACTTTAAAATTTCGAATTTCCCTTCAATTGTGACTCCAAAATTTCGACTTTTCAAAATTTTGACTTTAGGATTTCGATTTTTTCAAAATTGTGACTTTAAAATTTCGATTTTACCTGAAATTTTGACTTTAAAATTTCGAATTTTTAAAATTTTGACTTTGGGATTTCGATTTTTTTCAATATTTTGGATTTTAAATTTCTACTTTTTCTCCTTATTTTGTTTTTTGTAAATTTCGTCTTTTTAAAAAAAATCCAATTTCCAAACTCGAAGTTTTTTAAATCTCATCAAAATTTAAGTTTTGAATTTTGTGTCTTCCTTTATTTTGAAAAATGTCGACTTTTTAAAAATTTTGATATTATTAAAATCAACTTTAAAATTTTGACTTTTTCTCGAAATTTTGCTTTTTGGTAAATTTGGACCTATTTTGAGAATTTGTTATGTAATAATTTGCTTGAAATTTCAGCAATTTTTGAATATTCGGACTCTTTCAAAATTTCGTCCTTGTTTAAATGTTGATGAGTTTTTTTGAAAATATTGACATTCAGAGCTTCCAATTTTTTTTAATTGCAAAGGTTTTTTAAAATTTTCACTTTTTTCACAATTTCTATGAACTTTTTCCTAAAATTTGGACTTCATTTTAAGGATTTTAATTCGTTATCCCTTTTTTTTAAAGATTTTGATTTATTTTAAAAATTTTAGCTTTTTCTCAAACTTTTGCCATTTTCTGTATATTTGGGGTTCTTTTGAAATATGCTATTTTTTTGAAAATGTTGACCTGAATAGTTTGACTTTATTTTTGAAAATTCCGAGTTCTCAAATATTTCCATTTTTCACAATTTTTTTTGATGATTTGGAAATTCTTTTTTTGAAAAACGTATCATTTGGGAAAATTTATTTATTTCTGTTCTAAGAATACATTCAGGGATAGTAGTGCAATCAATACCCTCATGGACGGTAAAATCCTTCCCATGTAGTCTAATCTATCTCTCTTGGGGGGTATAAATGCGAACACTAACTTCTCTCAGAACAACCATGACATATCAGAAGCTAGGCTTTCTTTTTAGAGCTAAAAAGTTCTTTACATCTCATCAGCTACTCACACTATACAAAGCTCAAGTTAGGCCAACACTAGAATACTGTTCTCATGTTTGGAGTTCAGCCCCAAAGCACACTTTAGCTCTTTTGGATTCAATTCAAAAAAGAGCGATTCGCCTAATTGATAACGAGAGTTTGACCGATTCTCTCAAATCACTAAAGCACAGGCGGATGGTTGGTGACTTGTCTCTTCTACAAGTACTATCATAGGAGATGCTTGCAGGAACTATAGGATTCGTCCTCCCAAGGGCAAGATTTTTGAGACATACAAGACAGTTGGAGACTGTGCGGTTCAGCTTGATACAGTGAGGACAGTGAAGATTACAATCTATCCTTGTTTAAGAAGTTGATTCATCGCCATCTAAACTTATTTCCGCATCCTACTCACAGTGCTTTGAAAGCATAATGGGGTTACCTTTTGCAAGTGTATTAAACTTTAAAAAAAATTAAGATTTAAATTAAATAAAATTTTGATACTTAAAATATGTGAAAACTTCTATTTTATTTTGAAAATTTTAACATTGTTGAAATTTTATGTTCAAAATTTTAACTTCGACACAAACAGCGAAAAAAAAACGGAATTTGAGCCTTTTTGTAAATTACGATTTTTTGAAAAGAATTGTTTTTATTTTTTTCAGATTCGTATTTTGTTCAAAATTTCAAATTTTTATCAAATTGTTGACACAAAAATTTCGACCTTTTCTCAAAATTTTAACTTCAAAATTTCGACCCTTTTCAAAGCTTTCACTTTTGTAAATTTCGTCTTTTTTTTAAAGTTTGATATTCCAAATTTTCCACTTTTTTTAAATTCCCATTTTTATAAAAATTTCGAATTTTTGAAAATGTCGACATTTCAAAATTTCCAATGTTTCTAAATTTTGACTTTTTGTGAAAATTTGAAATCCAAAATTTGGTTTTTTTCTTGAAATATTGACTTTTTGCAACTGTTTAAAAAGTTGTCAGATTCCAAAATTTCTATTTTTTCATTTTCCCATTGCTGTCAAAATTTTTACTTCAAAATTTAAACTTTTTCTCAAAATTTTGGCTTGAAAATTTTTGACCTTTCCTCGTTATTCACCTTTTCCAAATTTACATTTAGAGATTTTTAAAATTTTTAAAAATTTGTTAGTTTTGAAAATTTCAACATTGTTGAAATTTTAGCTTCAAAATTTTGACTGCGACACCAACAGCGAAAACCAGACGAAATTTTGACTGACCTTTTTGTAAATTACCACTTTTTAAATAAATTGACCTTTCAAAATTTCCATTTTTTTTACATTTCAATTTTGATGAAATTTTCGATATTTTCTCGAAATACTGACCTCAACATTTCGACCTTTACTCAAAATTATAGCTTCAAAATGTCAACGTTTTCTAGCAATTTGACTACTTTTTTGTAAATTTCGTCTTCTTTAAAAAATTTCAATATTCCAAAATCTTCACTTTTTTCCGATTCCCATTTTTATCAAAGTTTCTACTTTTTGATTATGTCAACATTTCAAAAATTTACAGTGTTTCTAAATTTTTATTTTTGGTGAAAATTTGAAATTCAAAATTTCGTTTTGTTTCTCGAAATTTTGACTTTGTAAAGTTTGATTTTTTTTAAAGTTTTGATTTTTTATAATTTCCACTTTTGCATGTTCCCATTTCTATCAAAATTTCTATTTTTATCAAAATTTGGATTTTAAAAGTTCGAATTTTTCCCTTAAATTTTGATTTTAAGGTTTTGACTTTTTCTTGTTATTCGTCTTTATCAAATTCTAATGTGTTTTTATGTAAGATGCCAGCACGAACTGACAGATCTGATTCTTCCAAGGGCAACATTCATGAGACGTACAAGACGCTCGGAGGCGGCAAATTTCTGTGCGGTCCACTTTGGCGCACATTGAGGACTTCTGTCTATGGAGACTCTTTTTTCTGTAGAAGTCACAAACTGTGGAATTCGTTACCGAATGGAATTTTTCCCACAATTACAATTTATCCTCATTTAAACGGGCGCTTCAACGTCATCTATCTTTATTTCCGCATTTTACTCACAGTGTTCTAAAGACCTAAAGGCATGATAGGGTTGCCTTTGCGAATGAATTGAATTTAAAAAAATTGAAATATTAAAGTTGTTGTCCCCAATCATTTTTTGTCTGATAAACCATTTTTAAAATAAGCAAATATTGGCGAAAACAGTTTACTTTCGCAGTCATGCAATGCAGTTTTTTTTCAGATGTCCAGTGCGCGTGTCCTTGAAATATAAACCTGGACTGTATTGATCGCCTTGCCTCTTAAGACTCTGTGCAAGAGTAGATTAAACACAGCCCTGATGGCGACACAAGCAGATAATGTTAAATGAAAATGTCACATTTACTGAATTGTAATATCTGCTAAATTCCTACTTGTATTAAATTTCACGTGTGTGTTGTGTTGTGAACATTGCTAACATGTTAGCTTTATTTAACACTGCTAGAGACACCTTGTACACACCAAAATTCCCCCGTCGTGTCTCTTTCTGTATTACTTTGCGGCAATGGTCAATATTATTCTCAATCCTGATGTTTGTGAGTAAACATTGCTTGATGTGCTAATTGTTATGTACGATTGTTGCCTTAATTGTTTTTTTCACCCCCCTGGAGGCTGAATTTCCAAAAAACTCTTCTAATGTGCGCCTAAAGCATATAAATAATGTCTGTGCAAAGTTTCAAGCTTCTAGACCTACCTATTCGGGCTGTGCGCTGCCATTTTTTATATGTATACTAAAATGTCGAGCCATTTCAATTTTTTTTTCGCAAAATTCCCAGTTCGAAAAACCCATACATTTTTTCAAGTGGTTGTGATTTTTTTTTCAAAGTTACTACTTTTAATGAGTTAAAACTGAAATATTTACTAAAAGTCTCGCCCCCCTTTCTGTTTTGATTCTGTTCCCCAAATTCCCATCTTAAATTTGCAATTCTTGCTTTTTTCCCCCGAAATTGTGGAAAATGTTTAATTTATTTTGAAAACCTTTTAAAAGTTCGACATTTTTGAAAAAGTTTTAGTTCATATTTTTAAATTTTCTTTCTTGAATCAAATTTTCAATTTAAACTCAATATTTCGATATTTTGTGATATTAAAAGTTTTATTTTTCTAAATTTAAATTCGAAATTTGTATATTTCCTTAATTATTCCAAATTGCAAGTTTTAAAATGTTTCCATAAAGTTATTGTTTACATAATTTTTTTTAATTAGTTTGTTTTTTCTGGGTTTGAAGTGGGAATGTTTACTTTTTTCTACCATTTCTCGTTTTTAACTTAAAATTCCAAAAAAATAATTTTATAAATCTCTCAAAATTTAGCCTCTTCTTAAAGTTTGTGGTTTAAACTTTTTTCTGAAATCTTATGGCTTACACACACCAATAAAATTTACGTTGTTTGTTGTATTTGACACATATTTAATACAAATTTAGTCGTTTACACTAAAATTTTATGCCGTGGGCTGTGCCCACATACGAATTATATAGTCCTACATCCAATAACACACAACGTAAATTTTTATTGATGTGGATCCACCTGTAGAGGTTTAACTTAAATTCATTTTTAATAAATTAAAAAAATTTTTTTCTGGAATTTTTTTTTGTTTGTAAACTTCTGAGAATCAGAGCTGGGCAAATTACTTTTAAAAAGAAATCATTACATTACCCATTACTTTCTCAGAAAAAGGAATGAAATTACTTCGAAGTACATTACCGTTGATTAAAAAGTAATTCAATTACCCAATACTTACAAAAAGGAAATAATTACAAATCAACTACATTTTCAATTACCTTTAAATTTTATAAAAAATTACAAGACATCGATTTTGTTTAATGAAAAGTTCGACTGGTTTTTCAAAATTTACATTTGGTAATTTCGACTTTTTTGAAAATTTTGACTTTTCAAAATCTCGACAATTTGAGTATTTTTACCCTTTTTTTTAAATTTCGCATTTTCTTATTATTTTTTTTTTTTCGATAATTTGGATCACTTTTAAATATTTAGATTTTTTTGGAAAATATCGACTTCTTTTGAATATTTCGACTTTTTGAAACATTTATATACAGGGTAGACCATAAGTAATAGTACACAGAACAATGGTGGATTTTTCGAATAAAAACAATATGAACTGCACGAAATTAAGCTGAAATATTTATAATTTTCAAGTTTTTTATTCGAAAGTATTATTTTTACTATATTGTTCGAGTATTTTTAAAAAGGCTAATACATGTTTGTAGATGGTGGGGGGTTACAAAAATTGGAAAGTTACCTGGTAAAAGTTCAAAAAGTATTTATTTTTGTTGCAGATTTTTACCGCATTTTGTTTAACGTGTGCAATTCTTGGTTATATGCACGTCAAAAATACAACAGAGATCCTCGACGAAGATATTAATAATGAGCTGGAAAAACTCACACGTAATTACAGCGAAAATGCCCACATTAATCACAACAATGGACCGAAGTTAATTAGCTCCAAAGCGGGTCTTAATAGTGAGTTTACAAATGTAAACCTTTTTTCATTCAGCATGGGAACGTTAATTGGAATAAATGAAATAAAAGAGAACCTGGCAAAACTCCTAAAATAGGTCGATTTTTGTTTAAAGTTTGATAAATATTTGAGTGATTGAATTTACCGGATTTCCTACTTATTAAATAAAATGTAACTGTTTCAAAAATTTTATTTTAGTTCTTGAAACAATTCAAAACTAGTCAATGAAGATCCAAAATTGAAAAAAAAAAATAATAAGTGGCCATATTTTAATTTTAACGTATTAAGCAAATGATCCCACAAATAAATCAAGATATTTAGCCAACATGCAAACAGTACACATTTGGAATCTTGTCCCCATAAAAACTTACCCTTAAAAATATCATATTTTTAATTTTTTACCTTGGTTTTATTATTTTAATTATCACAAAACCATACAGTGCGTTGTAATTCACGTGTTCAACAATTTTCATAATTTGCAGCGAGAGGCCACAAGGCATAGCATTTAACCAGGAAAAACTGAGATCAGTTCTTGCCCTTCTGCAGGAGGAAAAGTACAAAAAAGTACCCCTAAAAGGTGGAAAAACTTAAACAAAAATCGATGTATTGTTGGCGAATTGTTACCCTAGCATGAGAGCATTGGTTTTATTTTTATTTGCCTTGCTTATCTACTTTTATATTTGATTTTAGCTCTCGGAATCGTTCTTAAATTCTGTATGGTCTTTGGGTGGTCCTTCATTTTGCTCTCAGGCTTCCTCATTTATGGAATAACAATGAGATCTACAAAATTCATGATTCCATGGATATTCTGCAGCATTGTTTGCTACATTAGCGCCGTACTTACAGAATTGTTATTATTTTCGGGAATAATAGATTGCTTTGATTACAGAAACAATAATATTATTTCAAGTGAGTATGATTTACGCTTTCCAGAGTTAATGTTTAATGAATATCGTATACTTTCAGTGGTTGTTCTCTCCGTATCCTTAATTTTCTTTGGAATGTGGTGTACAATTTTCATCTATTTTCTTAATCTGAGAGAAAGAAATTGCGCCAACCATACTCAAATGAAACCCCTAGTTGTAAGGTCTAATGGTGTTTACAGTCATGCCATTAAATTAACTTCTACTCCAAAGAAAAATTCGTTGTAAATTGCATGGTCTCTTCGTATAAAATTGTATGATAAAGTTGAATAAATTATTCAAATTAAACCACACATGTGTCTTTTATTTTAGTCCAAATCTAGGTCTAGTTTGCTATCCCAAGATCTAATTTAACTACAGAAGGAGAGGACATTTCGAGAGCTGCCCAGCAGGCTAAACATGAAAAAGTGCTGACTATTATTTGTTTCATAATCCAAATTTTTCTATGAATTTCCAGAAATGGTTAAAATTTCGAAACTGAAAATGAAATTTTAAACTTAAATTTTCAAATGTACTTCTCTGAATTTCGAGATTAAAGACAAAATTAAAATAAGGAAGTTTAATCTAAATTTGGGTTTTAAATTTGCAGCATTTATTTTGAAATGTTGAGTCTAACTTCTAAATTGAGGGAAAAAGCTGGAATTTATAATAGTAAAATCGGGCTGAAATTCTAGAAGTAAACGCAAAAATTTTCAATCTCAACAAAAATTATGAAAAAAACCTTTGCGGGAGAAAATTAAAATTTATCGAAAAACATGTGGAGTTTCAATTTGACCTTTCGAAAATAAACAGAATCTCCGTAAATGAAGCCCGAATTTGGAAACACAAAACTAGAAAACTGTGCAATTTTGGATTTACGATAACAAATTTTTAAGAAAATAATATGAAATTGTAAACCAACAATTTTGAGAAAAATTTCAAAATTTGGGTCAACTGAAATTGAAAGAAAAGGATTTGGGATCGATCTTCAAAATCTCAAGAAAAATGAAAACTTCGGTTACAGTAAAAGCTCGAGATAAAAGCTTTAACTGGAAATTTTTAAAAAAGTCGAAATTTTGAGAAAACAATTTGGAATCTCATAAAATTATTTTCTCGAAATTTCGAATTTAAAGTTGATATGGAGAAAAAAACTTGAACATTCAAGTCGATGCTTGGAAAAAAAAAATCCATCATTTCGAGGTTAAACTTTAAATTTAAATTTTGAAAAGGGTTGATAAATTAGGTTTTTTTAAAATGTTGACTTCTTTGCTCTCGAAATTGACTTTAAACCTGAAATTTACAATAAAAATGTACATTTTTTTAGTTAAAAGATTTCAAGCTTTAAAGTTTGCCGAAAGACTCATAATTTATAAAATAAAATTCAAATTTTATCACGAAATTTCGAGAAAAAAGTCAGGAATTAAATGAAAACTTTATAATAATAAAAAAAAATTTAAAATTCAAATGTTGCTAAGGAACTTTTACAAAAAGCAATGTTTCAAAATTGAAGTTGAGAAAAAGTGTTCTTATAAAACTAATATATTTTTTTTCAAACTTTGCATTTTGACCTAAGATTATTTAGTTTTTTCTCAGATTTCAAATTAAAGTTCACAATTTAACAAAATATAACTAAACTTGGAATTTTGAGAAAACAGTTAATTTGAATTTTTTTAATTACAAAAAAATCCAATATTTTCATTTTAATCACAAAATATTGGCTTTAAACTTACATATTTGGCTTTTTCTTAATATTTTCTTCAA
The DNA here is from genome assembly GCA_028583605.1 of Dastarcus helophoroides. Taxonomy (NCBI): domain Eukaryota; kingdom Metazoa; phylum Arthropoda; class Insecta; order Coleoptera; family Bothrideridae; genus Dastarcus; species Dastarcus helophoroides. The sequence goes on from CM053328.1 coordinate 31,985,551, forward strand.
TATCTTCAATGTTTTTGATTTACATAAGCTAAAATGTTGAGTAATTTTTTAAGTAATTTGGTTTTTAAAACTTTAGTTTTCTTTGGATAATTCCAAAATTGATAAATCTTCAAAAATGCTGACTTCGCACTCGCATTTATGGAAATATAAATTTTGATTCCTGAAATTTTACCTTTTTTTGAAATTACAAATTTAAACTCTCAACAAACGTAGCATTTAACTAAAGTATGCCAACCTATTTACAAAATTTCTACTTGTTGAAAATTTCGATCTTTTATTATCATAATTTAGATTTTTTTTAATTTTTGACATTGTTTTGATATTTCATTTTTTTTTTTAAATTTGACCCCTTGATATTTTCTGGAAACTTTGACGTTTGTGTCATGCAATTTAGACTTTTTTGTAAAGTTCAATTTTTTTATAATTTTGCATTTATTGAAAACTAGGGTTTTTTTGAAAATTTTGTCCTTTCGGAAATTTCGAATTTTTTAAAAATGTTGACACTAAATTTCGACCCTTTTCAAAATTTTGTTCTTTTTTCAAAAGTAACTTCTGTGAATTCGATTGTTTTGATTTTTTTCTTGACAACTTCGACCTTTTTTTTTAAATTTCTCTTTTTTCTAAAAAATTTCGAACTTTGGACGAAACTTTGATTATTTCTTAAAATGTTGACATTTTTCGACTTTTTTAAAAAGTTTTATTTTTTTTTATTTTCCATTTATTGAAAATTCTGGTTTTTTGACTTTTCGAATATTTCGACTTTTTCTCAAATTTTCGACTTTTAAAACCTTGCTTTCTTCTAGATCGTTTCTTCAAAATACTGACATTTTCTAATGATTTTGTCTTTTGTGTTTATTTAGACTTTTTTAAAAATTTCCATTTTTGTATTTTGAATTTATGGAAAATTTTAACTCTTTACAGTTAAAATTAGAATTTTTAAAAATTTTGATTTTTTTCAAAATTTTGACCTTTGTTAATTTGATTATTTTATTTTTTCAAAATTTTGACTTTTCTCAATTCGATTGTTTTGCTTTTAATTTTTGTTCTTGAAAACTTTGATCTTGTTTTAAATTTCCATTTTTTCTTGAAAATTTCGAACTTTGACCAAAACTTTGACTATTTCGTGAAATTCTAAAAATTTTTAAAAAATTTCGACTTGTTCCAAAAATTTCGATTTTTTCTCATATTTTTGACTTTAAATACTCTCTCTGACGATGATAACTTGTCCATCGAAAGGCGTTAGAGCAATCTCTGCTGTGTTTTTTTATTTTTCTTGGTTTCAGGGGACAAGATTTCTATTTCAATTTTTGAAGATAACCAAGGACCAGTCCGTTCTACCAAAATTTAAATACTTTAATTTCTTCTGGATCTTTTCTTCAAAATTTTGACTTTTGTGTTAATTTAGACTTTCTAAAAAACATTTTAGTTATTTGCTTTGCAAATATTCAAGAAAAAATCAACGAAATGAAACTCAAATATGGTTAACTTTTATTTCCACAATTTGGTAAAAAACTTTAACAATATATCTACAGACTAGTACATCACACATAAAATCATTGCTTAAATGTTAGATTTTAACAAAATATTAATAATTATTAAATTGGTACATCACCAATTCTGCTCCTAACGGTTTGTAATGTTGTTTCAATGTTTTTCAAATTCTGCTTCGCCTGTAAGTAAAGCTTGCCTTCAGGTAGTAATGATGGCTCATTCTTTAACAGTTCTTCACACTCCAAAAGATGCTTTCGAGATTCCTACATAAAATTAAAAAACTATAATAAGTGAACTTGGCTCGCTTTTGAATTATATGTGGATACTTAATCCATATAATGCTGCGACCCAAAATCTGTCATATACTCTTAAGTTTGAGTTTTGTTTAGATTTAAGATTTTAAGAGTAATTATTTTATATGAAAATTTATCAAACTAAGCACTTCCTTTTTTATTTTTTTAATGACTTTTAGAATCGAACAATAAGAATTGTGGAATCAACTACGTTCAAATAAAAACTCTCTAGTATCTCTCTGAAGATGACAGCTTGCCTGTCGAAACGCGTTAGAGCAACGTTTGTTGTGTTTTTTAATCTTTCTTGGTTTCAGGGAACAAGTTCTGTATTTCAATTTTTGAAGATAACCAAGGACCAGTCCGTTCCCACCAAAAAAAAACCCCTTTGTCCTTAAAATATGCTCTATACTTGCCAATAACGCAGCATGCAAAAACTCGGGATCTGAAGTGGATATAGTCTTCTTCCTTCCTAGTTCGGCAATAGCAGCATGGAGTTCGAATAAAAGTAGCCCCGTAGCTCTTTTTTCAGCTGAAAACAAACCACATCAACTCAAAGATAATTAGATGATAAATAAGTTACCAGGCATAATCCTTTTCGCAATGGAAATTACTTGCCGACACAAGGTAGCCTTAAGTTCCAGATCACTTTCAGATAAATCCGGAAGACCCCCTTTGAATTCTTGACCTAATAACTGCGCTAGAGCGAATTTAACGTCAGTTAGGTAAAAGTGATTCGGATGAAGATAAGGTTCGCATAACTTGATGAAATTCAAACAGGCTTCCGAGTTTCCTTTTTCCATTTCAGCTAAATCCGACCCTAGTCTTTCCAAAATGTCATGAACAGTATATGCAATTAAAGTTTTAGAGCATCTGTTACATTTCCAGTCGTTTAGCTTGCCGTTTTCAGCTTCTCCAATAAATGTTTCAGGTAATAAATATCCTTTACAGTTACTAAAATTCGGATGGACTTCGGTAATAAATAATTGGGACAGTGTATTAATATTACCTTTCTTGACATTTCAATGCGCTGAAATAAGTTCCGAATTCAGTTGGATCGGAGCATCTAGAGCATGTGCACCAGAAAAATTTTGTCTCATAGAGATGATGCCTTCTATTTGGGGTACCCCAAAGTGGATCTGTATAACAGATACTTAAATGTTGTCCTTTTTCGATATTCTCACCGGCAGTGATAAGGATAGAACCATCGTTTTTGAAGCTTTTACTGCAATTGGCTCGACATGTGTGCTCCAGCATAGAAGTGAAACTCATAAATTGCAACGTGGGGAGGTTCAGATAAAGGGACTTCATGACCGTTTACCTTCAAAGTGTAACTATTGAGTTGATGAGTGTTCGTCACACACGGTAATTTGTCACACTCACCATTATAATCCCACATACTCTCATAATATCTTCCTCGGTAAAGGCATATCCCAATTTGAAAAATCTTTTGATGAATTCGGATATATTAATTCTCTCGTTTTCGTATTTAGGTGAACCTTTTCGTTCTTTACAGTGTGATTCTAGTTTATCCAATTTCTTCCAAACTCCAGGAAGAAATTGTCCTCTGATAAAGACATCTTAATACTACTATACATTGATATGTTGGATGAATAATTTCAAAATTACGTATGCATACCTAAAAATTGGATTATATTAAGAAACCGCGAACGGTGAAGTATCCTTTATTACAATTCTATGTAAACTTTTCGCTTACTTTGGCCACCTTTCAGGAATTAAATATGAAATGTGTTAAAGTCATGGAAGGTGGCCAACGTCAACGACAAGTTGCCACATAATTATGAAAAATTATTATATTACGCTTGGAAAGCTAAGTTTCTCCTATAGATACACTCAAATATATTCAAAATGCCAAAGAGAAATCTAGTTAAAAAACAAAGGTAAGTAATCAGAGAATAAACTCGAAAACATTTACAATTTGTTGATTGAATGCACGGTATTTTCTGTATCTTCTTTGGTAAGGTAACATTCGATCTAGTTAGTAATACTAGTGGCATACCGCTGTTTGGTGACCTGACCAGTGTAAGTAATAACGAAACAAAGATACCAAAATATCCATAGATGATAACGTACAGATTTTCAATAGCGGGGTAAATGCGAATTATAACAAGATCTTGCCTCTGGGAAATTGGTGATAAATGAAAGATATAGTAAAAGATTATACCTCTCTTCGGATCGGTCCCTGTCAACAAATGGCTAAAAGTTTTCTCCACATCGTGCTTTAGGAACAAAAAAACACCAAATTCAAGAAAGAAGAGCACGATAACTGCGTATGTCGACCAAAGATGAAACTTATCCGTCTGGAAAAAAATCGATTGAAGATAGAAACACACTAACTCAGTTTTTTTTTTGGTAGAACGGATTGATCCTTGGTTATCTTCAGAAATTGAAACACAAATCTTGTCCTCTGAAACCAAGAAAGATTAAAAAACACAACAGAGGTTGCTCTAATGCGTTTCGATAGCCAAGCTCTTATCTTCAGAGGGTATCTTTCTGAAAATGACAACATCTGATGTGTTTTTTAATATTTCTTGGTTTCCAGGGACAAGATTTTTAAGATGTACAGCTTGGCTTATCGAAACGCTTGGCTCGGCTAATCTTTCCTTGTTTTCAGGGGACAAGATTTGTATTTCAATTTTTACTAACTCAGTATGTCAACCATACCAAAGGCGAGTTATTCCAAAATAAAAGTACCAAAAATGGGAAAAAATGTGGCCAATGCAGAGTGCACGGTAACTCGGTTTGTCCACCATATCAGAGACGAAACCATCTGTGGAATAAAATTTAAATTTCAGGTCAGAAGAGCACGCAAACTTGGAGTGTTAACCATACCAGAGCCCAAACTCTTCCGAAGTGAAAGTAGTAAATTATTGTAATAAAAAAAAAGTTTTTCACTCAACATGTTTTTAAAACGGACCAAAAAGAATAAAATAATTTCCCTTAGTCCCATGCAGATATATAATCTCATACCGATTCCTAATTTTATTGAAAATTTTTCGCTTTGAACCTTGGAAGTATTTTTACAATTACTAAAAATTCACAAGCACAATTTTTTATTAACTATTCCGAGATTTATAACGAAAATCTTGTAATAAACATAACTGATGCTGTGGCAGCACGTTATGAGCTTAAAAGAGCAAACATAATCAAAGATCAACCCTAATTGTTGTTTGCCTAAACTATTCCAGTGCGTTCGATATTCTACCATTTAATGAGAAGATATTTTAAAAATTAAGCAATTGGAGATTATAAGGTTAGTTTCGTTTCTCAAAAATCATTTTTTCTTATTTTTGCAATAATTATCAAAATATTTAAATATTGCATTATCATCCAATTAGAGCTATGTTTAAAGTTTCAAAATTTTCGATTAGTCGAAATATCGATTTAAATTCGGAATTTCGAAACAAAATTCAAATTGCAAGAAAATGGTCGAAATGTTGGAGAAAAATAAAAAACTTTAAGTACAAATTAAGATATTTGTCCAAATTTATTTTAAAGAAATCCAGATTTTCAAGTTTTACTTTGAATATGTTAAATTTAGTTTATGGAATATTTTATTTTATAAATTTTTCTCTTTAAATTTTGATTTTTATTCAAAATTTCGAACTATAATTCTAAATTTAAAGAGAACAAAAACTCTGAGATAAAACTCAAAATATATGTTAAAAAATTATAAAAATAACTTGAATCAAAAAAGGGAACTTTAGCAAGAACGTATTTGTTTTCTGAAACTTTCTTTGAAACTTCAACATTTAAAAAAATCTAAATTTTAAGAAAATGTAGATTTATTTTTCGAGAAAGTCGAAATGTTGGAAAAGGTCCAAGTTACCAAAAGGTCGGAATTTCTAAAAAAAAGTTGACATTCCAAAAGAAGTCAAAATTCTCAAAAAATTAAAAAATTTAAAATATAGGTCCAAATTTTTAAAAATTCAAATTTTTTAAAAAATTTAAATTTTTAGAATAAGTTAAAATATTGAAAAAACGTCGCAACTTAAAAAAATCACAATTCTGAAAAATCCAATTTTTCAAAAAAGTGTCAATTTTTTGAAAAAGTGGAAATTTTTTAAAAAATTATAAAAGTGGGAATTTCGAGAAAAAGTTGAAATTTGGAATTTCGAAAAGGTCAAAATTTTAAACAGATCGAAATCTGCAAGTCAACATTTCCAAAGTCGAAACCATCAATAGTTCAAATCTCGAAAAAATTGACTTTTTTTAAAACATTCGGAGTCAAATTTTTTGGGAAATTATGGGAAAGATCTAAATCTTGTAAAAAACCAATTTTTAAAAGAGTCTAAGTTTTTATTGTAATAAAATTTCGAAAAACACTCAAAATTCTTTAAAAAGCCAAAATTAAGAAAAAATCTAATATTTTAATCAAAAAAGTTGACATTAAGAGAAAAGTAAGAATTTTGAAAACAGAAATGGCTACATTGTTAAAAAAGTCAAAATTTTGAATAATAAATCGAAATTTAATAGTCGAATTTTAAAAAAAAATCAAATTTTCACCAAAAATAGGATTTTTCAGGATAGTTAAAAATTACAAAGAACTCGAAAGTTTCTAGAAAAATTCGATATTTGGAGAAAAAAATTGAAATTTTGAGAAAGAGTCGATTTTTTGACAAAGAGTCCAGTTTTTGGAATAAAACCCAATTTTCAAAAAAATTCAAAATGTTAAAATCAATATTTTCAAAACTAATTCAAAATTACAGAAAAAGTTGAATTTTGAAAAACTTTGAAAAAATTTTAAAAAGTGGTCAATACATCCGAAAAAAATCTAGATTTTAGAAAAAATAAACTTAAAAAAAAGTCGAAATTTACAGCATAAGAAAAAATTTCGAATAAAAGTGTAAATTTTATAAAAATAATCAAGATTTTTCTAAAAATTGAAATTTTCGCAAAATTTTCAGTCCGAATTTCAAAAAGAAACCGTAATTTGGAATAGTTTCAATTTCTTGGCCTTAATTTTCAAAAAAATTGATATATTCAGTAAAAAGTAAAAAAAAAAGATATTTTTGTATATTATTGAGAAAAAGTTGATATTTTGAAAAATCTTGAATTTTTCAAATAAATAGTTTAAATTTTTAACAAAGAGTAATTTTTCAAAAAAAAGTTTTAATTCACAAGTCATCGAATTTGGAGAAAGAGATTAAAATAAAAAAAGGTCAATATTTTGAAAAAAAAGTGCAAATATTCAGTCAGAATTTGAAAGAGGCCTAAATTTTGAAAATATGTCAATTTTGTTATCTGAATTTGTAAAAGTCGCATTTTTAAAAAAAGTCAAAATTTTCAGAATATTCTAAATTTTGAAAGCCGAATTTTTCAATAACAAGTTCGAATTTTCGGCCGAAATTGAATTTTTTAAAAAGTCGAAAACAATAAGGTCGACATTTCGACAAAAAATGGAAATTTTGAGAAATAATCAAAACTATTAAACTTAGAGAAGCTGAAATTTTTGAACAAAATTCGAAAAATGTTCATAAAATCACAATTTTGAAAAGTATCAGTTTTTCTGAAATCTTTTTAAAGGTTTATTTTTAAAAAAAGATCGAAATATTCAATACAGTAAATTGAAACTTCGAGAAAAAGTTAAAGATTTTGAAAAAAAATGGAACATTTTTGAAATATCCGAGTTAACTATTAAGTCGGACTAAAAAAAAAGATGAAATTTCATTAAAAAAATCGAAATTTTAAGATCAAGATTTTCAAAAGACCTGAAATTTTGAGAAAAAGGATTGAAATTTTAAGGCTTCTTTTTAAGCTAAATCGAAATTTTCAATACAGTAAATTGAAATTTCGAGAAAAAGTCGAAGATTTAAAAAAAATGGAATATTTTTGAAATATCCGAGCTTAATTACCAAGTCGGCTTAAAAAAAGATAAAATTTCATTAAAGAAATCAAAATTTTAAGAAAGTCAAGATTTTCAAAGACTTAAGATTTTCTTTTTAAAAAAGATCGAAATTTTCAATAGAGTAAGCTGGAATTTCGAAAAAAAGTCAAAAATTTTGAAAAAAATGGACTATTTTAGAAATTTCAAATCTACACTACTAAATAAAACTCGGATTTAAAAAAAAGATGAAATTTCGTTTACAAAAATCGACATTTTGAAAAGGTCAAGATTTTCGAGAATTAAATTTCGATGAAAAAGGTTGCAATTTTAAGAAAAAGGCAAAATTTTAAAAAAAGGAAATTTTGAAAACGGTAAAATTTTGAAATGTCTAAATTTTCAAAAGTCAAAATTTTCAAGAGTCAAAACTTTCAATAATAAACTGAAGTTTAAAAAGCCAAATTCCTCAAAAAAAGCCAAATTTTTCAAAAAAAGTTAAAATTTTGAAATCATTCGACATTCAAAAAGACAGTTTTGAAAAAGCGGACATTTTCAACAGAAATTGAAATGTTCATACTCTTCAACGCCTTAAGAATTGGTAGACAAAGAAATTCCGATTAATTATGTCAAAAATAAGTTAAATTTGTTATTTTACAGACACAGTTCTTAAATATCGATCATAAATGTTACTAATATGGGTGGTCGCAGCTATTGTGTGAAAAAAGAGATTTTAAAATAAAATGAATATAGACGTTTTCCTTTTGTAAAGAAAATTGTGCTTGCCTAGTTTCCATGAAGAAGAGCCACTGGTAGACACAAACGTCCATTGCGCCTATATTTCAATCACAATCAAGAAAGCCAGTTAGTAAAAACGTCTTAAAAAGGGGGAAAGATGCAGTCAATACAAACAGCATAGCAACTCGTATGTCAACCATACCATATACGAAACTGATCTAACAAACTGTAAAATGAAATCCAAGAATGTGAGCAGAGTTGAAACTCTTCCAAAATGAAAACGACACAAAGATAAGAAGCCAAGGAAAAAACAGTGCAATAACTTAGTATGTCAACCATAAGAAACTCTTCCCAAACTCATTTTTCGAAACATGCGAGGGATTGGTTGTAAACAGTAACAGTAATATTTAAAATTGTTAAAAATTCTTACTTTTTCTCCTCTTTGTGCTGTGTACCTACACTCTGGTATGTGACAAGGTGCTCGCTCACATATCTCACTGCACATCGGCCAACCACATTTCGAGCAAGGTACGTTGGTTTCTTGGGTTAAAAATTTTCCACATCCTAAACAAACTGGTGGAGTTAGTTGCGAGGGTCCCCATATTAAAGGAGCTTCTCTTAAGATGACATCACCACTTTTAATAGGTTTGGTAGCAATTAGATGTCTTCCCAAAATCTCATCTTCACAAATCTGGAAACATATATGAACCAAACATCACTTATGTTGTGGTAAACAAAAGCATCTCTACTCCCACTAATTATAATGGAGTAGAATGCTTAAAACAGATCTATCCCATATGTGAGTGTATGAAAGAGGTGCCTTCAAAAAGTAAGGTAACTTTATCGATTTTTTGTTGTTGTTGTGTTGGTACACATGTCCCGAACATATGTTTACAGTTTCAAGTACATACCATACTTTGTTTTTGACAAATAAAAAGGTTAGGCGTATTTTGTTGTGCTCGGCGATTTTCTATTATTATCAAAAATGGAGCAAAGATTTTGCATCAAATTTTGTGTGAAAAATGAAATCAAGTGCTCTAAAACACTTGAAATGTTGATAGTGGCATACGGTGAGTCTGCTCCAAGTAAAAAAAATGTTTACAAGCAGTACAAACTCTTCCAAGATGACCGAGAAGAAGCCGACGACGAACCTCGCTCTGGACACCCCAGCACATCAACAACAGAAGATATCGTCGAAGCTGTGAAGAAACCTGTTTTTGAAAATCGTCGAATAACCATAAAAGAAGTTGCTGAGGATGTTGGCATATCAGTCGGTTCGTGTCATGCAATTTTTTCGGATGTTTTGGATATGAGACGTGTCTCAGTGAAGTTTGTTCCGAAACTTCTGAATTTTGATCAGAAGTACCGTCGCATGAGCATCGCTCAAGAGCTCTTGAATAACGTCAGTGATGTTTCTGATTTGCTCAAAAGGGTCATAACTGGTGACGAATCATGTGTATATGGTTATGACGTCGAAACCAAAGCCCAAGCACCTAGCAGAGCCAAGACCGAAAAAAGCACGTCAAGTCCGGTCAAATGTTAAAGTTTTGCTCACTGTTTTTTTCGAATATCATGGCGTAGTGCATTAGGAGTTTTTACCTCAAGGTCGTACGATCAATAAGGAGTATTACCTTTAAGTTAGGCGCTGTTTGCGAGAAGCAATACGAAAAAAACGTCCGGAATTGTGGAAAAATAATTCATGGCTTTTGCATCACGATAATGCACCTGCTCATTCATCGTTGCTTATGAGAGGTTTTTGGCCAAAAGCAACACGACAATCATGCCTCAGCCGCCATATTCACCGGATTTGGCCCATAGCGACTTTTTCCTGTTCCTAAAACCTACAAGGAAATGACGGAGATTTGCAACGATTGATGAAATAAAAAACTGCATCGCTAGAGAAGTTCAATGCTATACCAAAAAGTGCTTATGAGAAGTGCTTTGAAGATTGGAAAAAGCGTTGGCACAAATGCATTGTATCTGAGGGGTATTGCTTTGAAGGGGGACAGTATAAATGTTGATGAATAAATAAATATTTTTTCACAAAAATATAGTCATCTTACTTTTTGAACAGACCTCGAATGCAACCTGCCATGCCCTTTTTTTGCTTTTAAAATGACAAATGTATTAGTAAGTACTGAATTTTTATACTAAATCTAAAAAACTGTGATAGATGTATCCAACCCAAAAACAATATAAAAGGCATTCTACTTTGAGTATTTTGAAAAAATTTTAACTTTCAGACTCATTTAGTCTACTAATGTAAGAGGATTTTAAAAATATATATAAAACAAAAGAAAAAATTATTTTCAAGTGTTTTCCATGCCGAGTTACTTATTAAAAATATATACAAGGCATCAAATGCACCTCTGATTTTTTTTTAAGTGTCCACACATTTTGAATAGAGCCCGATATCTAGGTTCTAATACTTACGTCACCCTGGACCATTAGCTGCCGTTTAACATATTATGTTCTTTAAAAACAATCACGAAATTTTGAGTAGAATATTTTGATTTTTTTTTCAAAACTTTCTTGAAAACTTGGAACAGATAAGGTTAAAGTCCGAAAGAAAGTTAAGTTGAAAGTCTACATTTTGGGGAAAAAACTAAAATTTGCCAATGTAATCCCAAAATTTGGAGGAAATTAATTAATTAATTAATTAAATTCAGCGTCCAACTTGAAAATGGTGACAATTTGTTCTAAATCTTAGAATTTAGTGACATATAATGCGTAACAGAGGCATATAGATCCTTTTTGAATTAAATCCAAATTCAAAGAAACTGAAACCGGAATGTATTCATACATAAAATACCTTGAACATTTAATCGATGAGTCGAATCATTTGTTTACACAGCATTAGCCTTGAGGATACTCCAACCATTATTCATTTTCACTCACCTTAAACGGCTTACAGTCTTTTTTGTGAGTTTTCCAGGCTTGTTTTTGATGTTCTTTGCTGCAATAGAACGCCACATGACAACCACCACACTTCTGACTAGCCGGCTTTTTGCAAATTTCGCACTTGCTTTCATCAGACATGATTTATTTTCGCGACAACGGTAGAGAATATAGCGAACACTGACACAATAATTTTGATTATTTATTGATATGATACACTACGTTGATTAAAATTTGTGGTAGTTGTAACATAATGAGATCCTAAATGCGATTGGGGATCAGGAAATGAAGAATTTAGTTCACGACGGTTTAGCAACGACACCGAGTTAAAAATAAACGTATTCTGTTGCAGTTAAAATATAACTGCTTGACGCAGTATAAAGATGATTGTTTTAGAGTTCCGACTAAAACTAATTATTAGTACGTTGGCGTTGGGTTAAAAATGTCGCTTAGTATTTCAATTTAACTATTCACCAAATGTGAATTAAGAAATAACTGCATTCAATTTCCTATAACCAAAACATAATGACAATTTTTTTCATTGGGTTTTTTGGTGTTATTAAGAACTCGAGCATTATTTGAAAACGTAATTTAATGAAACGGACAAACGCCCATTAAAATGAATCCAACAAACTAGCAAAACAACTGACGTTGCATAAACAAATTTAACACCGCTCAAATTTTTGAATGTAAAACTGGAGACTGATCGTAGTTTCGGTTTTGGCCGAAGTTTAAGATAAAACAAATTTAATTTTGGGAACAACTCGACATTTTTGTAATGAAATTTAATTGGAATTTTTTATCTTGAAATTGATATTTTAAGGAAGTATAATTTTATAGTTGAAGTCTTAAAAAAATGAATCTAAAATTATATATAAAAACCTCGAAATCTGTTTAATAAAATTTAAAACCTGACCGACTGACAGACAACGCACAACCTGAATTGGTGGGTCCAGAATCTCTAGAAACTGGACATTTGACATAGAAGGCTCCCTACACATATAACGAAAAGTGACCACCAAGACAGGATATTTCTAATTTTGGCCTCTAAGGGGGTGAAAATGGGGTTTCAAATTTTATGTGTGTCGACTCAAGTCTCGTAATCGCATGCTCTCAACAAATAAAATGATTTTATTTAAAGTTATTTATAGTATGGTAAAAGGTGATTTATACAGGAAGTTTTAATTTCATTTCAAAATTTAAAGCCTTAAATACAAATTCCACATATAAACTTGTTTGTACTTTTTTTTAAAGCTTCCTTCTTCAACTTCTACGTCTTCAAAATTAAATTAAAATTATATCTGATAAATCGTATATTGTCCTGGAGGTAAAACCCAAATGTAATTAAAGGCCTCGAAATTAATACTGAAAATAGAGTTATTGAGCAAATAAAATCCTTCATATTTCAATTGTTTATTTAGCAAAACATATGTTTAGTTATTGCATATACTAATTCAAATATATAAACAAAACCACAGCTTGTAAATCAGGTAAAACGTTTGTACAACTAGAATATCTTGGAATGTATCGTGTAACATATATACATAAAAAAATTAAAATGACTACTTGTTACTAGAACTGCTGTTTTCATCATTTTGGGTTAATATGCCACTGTCCTCATTTTCACTGTCACTGTCAAATGTCCCCCCCATCATATACTTTTTAATGCCCTGCTCTAACACTTTCTTTAATATTTTGCTATCTTTCAACAAATTGAGATCATTAGAGTTTCGCCCTTTTTCTTCCATTCCTTGTTGAATTGTCCAGTGAACTAGATTCTTCTTCGGCGTTGTTAGTACCACCTAAACGTTGTAATAATCCACCAATCGAGGGTATAATCCTTAAAATTTGGGAACCAACAAGCCTTTCAAGCTCTAGTCTTTGTTTCTCCAAATCATAACGTTGCTTTTCCAACGACAGATTCTCTTTTGAACATCCAGAAGATCCTTGAGCAGTGTCGTCATAGCTGTCGTATCTGCAAAGAAAATATTTTGATAAAACGGCTGTAAATGTCCTGCAGTTAGGGAATTCGATCCCGATCATTATTTCTAATCCCGGGATTTCGGGATTATATTTTGTCAATTACGGGATCCCGGGATTATTTCGGTATTGAGGGTTACGAACAAAGGAGGAAAATTTTATAAAAGTCAGCTTTTTTAATTAGTCATGTAAAATTTTTTTTTCGATTATCTCTTTAAAGTTTTGTAAATTGAAAAAGCCTTTAAGTATGTAACCAACTATGGAAATAAACTGTGAAAATTAACAAAATTCTCTGAATATAAACCGATGACTTTCATGTAAATCTCTAGTCAGTAGCTAACAAAAAGCAAAAAGTATTTATTTGAAAATATTTGTAACAAGTCGTCACATTTCTATTAACTAAATGAAACTAAGTTAATAGGAACATTGTAATTAAAACTACGAAAATATGATCTGGGAAATAACAACACGTCAATCACCAAACATTTTAGTTAAAAATAAAAAAAGTTTTATTTCATTAAGAGCACTGGCACTGAACGTTTCACCCTGTGCAGTCTATTTTACATTTTTTAAAAATGTTGTTAATCGCGAAAATCCCGGGATCAGAAAAATTTAATCCCGAAAATTTCCCGCAGTGCAATGATGTGGAAAAGTTGAAAATATTTACAACCAACTTCTACTGGTCAATTTTGACCTTCTCTGACCTCATCAGTATGGTACCGCCACCATAAACATTGGGACTGTTTTTCTAACAAATCAGACTTCTATTTTAGTAGATTTTAATCTCGAAATGGCTTATTAGTGCTTATTACTTTTAAACTTTTAACTTTAAATTTAACATTTCTAGAATTTTTTTATAATCTTCGAATGTTTCCTGCAAATGTCGACCTTATACAAGATTCTGAATAAACATTTTCATTTTTTTTCTCTTCCTATTTTTTTTTGTAAACTCTCTTTGTTCATTCTTGAGACTCTTTTTCTCGAAATTATTACTATAGAAAAGCCATGTTTGCGCGAAATGTCAGTTTGAATTTTTCCAAAACCTAAACATGGAAATTTAGATTTCACGAAATATCTGCCTGTTTTAATAATACTATCTACATAATTTTCTTTTTATATATGAATAACCTAATATGGCTTCTGAAATTCGACCAGTTGCATTTGTAAAAAACGAAATTGTTTTCCAAATAATTAATTGGTACATTTTTTATATGCAAATTCTTAACCCTTACCTTGAAGATACGAGGAAAAGGATGGGAGAATGAAAATTACGACTTTTATCGAGAATTTCAGCTTCCGAGAATTTTGGCTTTTTTTAAAATTATAGACTTCTTAAAAAACTTATTTTTTTCAGAATTTCATCATTTTCTCGAAACTTCAACATTTTATTTTGAAACATTGTGAATTTTTGTTATTAATCCCACTTTTTTGACTAATGCACAGACCAATAGGTTTGATTTGAAATTTATTGGATTCGAAGTGTGGAAACCAAACACCGGTTTCGATCTTGGTTACCAAACTTCGAATCTAATAAATGTTCAAACCTATTGTTCTGTGCATTAGAATTCTTGTCTTCTGGGAACTTTCCTAGAGAGCAACCGCTTCGCTAGGTGGTAGTGTTTCAACTGTTGGCAGTTCAGCTACCTATGATTCACTATACAAACCTAGAGGGTTTCATGAATTTGCAGTCTAGGTTATATTCTACTTGCATGTCACTTTTTTTAATGTCAACTTAAAATAGATTTCGATCATTTCGACTTTTATTTAAATTTCGTTATTTAGAAACTATTGATTATTTTGAAAATGTTGACTCCAAAATTTGAACCCTTTTCTCGAAAAATTTCACTTTTTCATTGAGGCTTTCTCTCAAATTGTTAATTTTTTTTTCAAAATTCCAACAATCTAAATATGTTGACTTTTTGAAACGTCCGACTTTGAAATTTCGATTTTTTTTTTGATGTCTGGTGTTTTGAGGATTTCGATTTATTTTTGAAATGTTGACACTTTAAAATTCCCTACTAAAATGAAAAAGTTTAACATTTTTCAAAACTTTTTACATTTTCTTAAGAATCTGATTAACTAAAATTTTCAACTCTTTCAAAATCTCTATTTTTTTTCAGAATTTTGACTTTTTTTAACTCTGTTTTGAAAATTTCAACTTTTTTGAATTTTTTTTAAATCATCAAACATTCATTCAATCTTTAAGTTTTGACTTTTTTTAAAAATGCAACCTTTTGCCTTTTTTAAAAAATGCAACCTTTTGCCTTTTTTTAAACTTTTGACCTTTTGGCCGTTTTAACTTATTTTTCAAAAATTTGACCTTTTCGAAAATTGCGATTTTTCAAAATTTTCACTTTTTTAAAAAAATCGATCCTTTTTAAACTTCCACTTATTTGAAAGATTTAAATTTTTAGAAAGATTTTACCTTTTTTGAAATTTTCTAATTATTTGAAGTTTTCGGTTTTCTTCGAAATATACAGGGTGGACCATAAGTAATGGTACACAGAGCAATGGTGGATTTTCGAATAAAAATAATGTGATTTAGCTACATTTACCTTATATCAAAACTTAATATTAACAGAGATACAGAGTGTCAAAGTTGAAGAAAATATTTCGATTTTTTCGTATAATTATGGAATGATTTGTAATATAGGCATAAAATTTGGCACAAGCGAGTTTGTTAAGTCAACAAACTCTAATTTGCTAACATATTACCAATAGCTGATAGGGGGCGCTACCTGCATAATTCTAAATCATCATAACTTTTTTGTGCACGCACGTATATTAATTTTAAATGGGTTATTTTATTTCCCCATCTTTTTGACGAAAAAAAGGTGTACTTTCTGAAAGTTGATATGGACAACCGTTTCCAAGATATTTGCCTTAAAGTTTGACGTGCCTTGGTTTTAAATTACTAAGATATTAAATTTTCGAAGTAGGCTTGAAAAAAAAGTAATCATAAGACAGCTTTGAAACTACTTTAGGTTAAATATTACATTGCTAATAATATTATTACCTAAATTTTGAAAATCTCAATAAAGAAAACCCAAAAAATTAAGACTTAATTTATTTTCCAACATAGAGATGAGGGATATGATCTCCGCACAAGAAAATTTTAATAGTTTCAACTTAAAAAATGTCGACCTTTTTTAAAATTCCGTCCTTTTCTCGAAATTTTGTATTCAAAATATTAAATCTTTAAAATGTTGAATAAAAATTTTGATCTTTTTCAGGATTTTGTTTTTTTTTTTTCATTTTCACATTTTTTCAGGATTTCGTCTTTTCTCAAAATCATCTTGTTTTGCCTTTTCTGAAAGTTTTGATTTTGTTACAAAATTTCGATCATTTTTTAAAAATTTGCCTTCTTTGAAAAGTTCCATTCTTTTTTGAAATTTTCGATCTTTTTAAAAATATTTATTTTTTGTAACTTTTTTAGAATTTTGAATCTTGAAACTGCTACTTTTTTCAGAAGTTCGTCTTTTTCTTAAAATGTGAAACCCTTTTCAAAATCTTGCTTTTTCCTCGAAGACAGGGTTTCGAGCCAGAACTAAACCGAAAACTGGAAACCGAAAAAAACCGTTATTTTTTTCGAAACGAAAACCGTAACAGAACCGTAAAATAATAACGGTTTATTTCGGTTCTTTGAATTTGTATATACTTAAAATAATTTTTACTTTATCCTTAAGTTTGGATTTATTTAATAAATTTCGATTTCTTTTTAAAATTTTACAAATGTTCATCTCAAAATTACGAATTTACCTTCAATCTTATTTTTTTCTGAAAGTTAGATTATAAACTCATAATTATTACCTCATTTTCTAAGAAAATATTCACTTTATTCTCAAAATTTTAAGCCAAATTGAAATTTTAAGTTTTATAAGTTGAATACTACTATTTTTATCAAAATTTCCAGTTCTTTTCCTAAAAATTGGACCTTTTTTCGAAATTACTAGAAGTATTCTTTTCATTTTCTAAAATTTTGAGTTTAAAATAAAAATCTGATGCTCTGGTGTAAATTTGGACTAAAGTAGTGGCATCTTTTTTCTAATTTAAACTTCCAATTTTTTATCCGGTTTTGTTTACGCTAAATTTGACTTTTTTCCTAAAATTTGGATTCAAGTCTCAAAGTTAAGATTTTTTCAGATTGTTCGGAATTTAAAAGTCAAAATTAAGTGCCTTTTAAAATATTAATTGTTTTCAAAATACTTCTAGTTTAAACTAAAAAGTTCGTCCTGTTACTCCTTAAACTTTTGTGTCATTAATCGATTTTTATATGTTTATCTCAAAATTTTAAGTTTCTTCACAAACTTTTCCTAAAATTTAAGATTAAAATTTCGCGTTTTTTTAAATGAATATTTAAAGTTGATTCTAAAATTCCATTTTTTCATAGAAAATTTAAGTTTTAATTGAAATCACATGTTTTTATAATTATTTTTTTTTTACTTTTACTATTAAAATTTACATTTACCTTAAAAAGGTCGAATATTTGCTAAAAATGTTAGCACAAATTATATTTCAATGGAAAAGTTCTCGTTTGAATTTGAACATTTATTTTCTTTTTTTTTTTTGAATTGCAATTCAAAATCTCGAAAAGATGTCAAAATTTCAAGAAAAAAATTCAACATTTTTTAAAAAAGCTAAATTTTGGAGAAAAACAACTATTTTTTCTAATTTGGACTTTAATCTCATAACTTTAAGTCCTAGAAATATAGATCTTTTAATCGAAAAGTCGAATATTCGGTCGAATATTTAAGGAATAAATTCAACCTATTGGGGAAAAGCTTTAGGCGAGGTTATTATAGTACTTGTTTTTTTCAATTTATTTAACATTTCTTCGGCCTAGTTTGGAAATATTTAAATTTTTTTTCTGGTTTGTTGACAATTTTCTAAACAGTTTTTGAAATGCGACTACGTGAAATTTAAATCTATTGAAAAGATCACTTCATGACAGTTCACTGTGTTAAAAATCTACTGTGTTAAAAATTTAAATTTTTAACACAGTAGATTTTTAACACAGTAAATTGATGATGAAACGTCTATTCATGTTAAAATTTCTTTATTTTTCTTGTTTACATTTTTAAATTTTTTTTTATTTTTAAGTATTACTTCCTCATTGTTTCCTTTTCCATGTTATGCGCTGCTGACGAGCCCAAATGACAGCGAAACATCGATGTCCAGTGCTACAACTTTTTTATGTATTTTTTATATTTTCCTGATTTATTAAAAAAACAAAATTTTTATTTTTTCCATATCTAATTTTTTGGTCTCATATTTTTCAATATTCCTATTCTATGTAAAATAAACTAACCTCTTAATTTGTGAACTGTCATGAAGTGACGAAACCGATATAATTTTTTCCCGGAACGAAAACCAAAAACCGGAACGAAAAAAGTAGTGGTTCAAAGCCCTGCTCGAAGTTTTGATTTTTTCTTGCAAATCACGATTTTTCTAAAATTACTGATTTTTGGAAATCTCTTTGTTCTTCTCCATAATTTTCGAATTTTGTAAATTCCAATCAATTTTCATTATATTAACCTTTTCTTGGAGTTTTGACTTTTAAGTTATGCCTTATTTTTGAAATTTCGTCTTTTTCGCTAAATTTCGACTTTTTTGAAAATTGTAATTTTTTTACAATATTTTTTAAAGTTTCTATTGTTTTACAAAAATTTAAGTTATCCTCAAAGTTTTCGAATTTTCAAAATTTTGCCTTGTTGGACTGAAGTCGTTTTTGAAAACCTAATTTTCGTCTTAGAAACAATCTTAAATTTTTTTAATATTAATTAATATTATAATTGACCAAGTGTTTTGTCATTCCTTTAATATATTTTTTTAATGCTCATTCTCTCCACCGCCCTTTAGAGATGAAATCATTAAATCGACCAAGTATGTGCTGAGTTGTTTATTTCATATCTTCTTTACATACAATTTAAAGCAAGGAAATATTTTAAGCCTTTTCCATACCAACTGTGATACCTCTTTTTACCCCTTTAGGGGTTGGATTGTTAAAATTGGCTAAATATTAAATATATATTTATTTATTTCTGTCAAGGGTTACCTGCACAAAATTCTAAGTCATAAAATGCATTATTAGCTTTGTCCCGTACTAATGTAATGCCAATTTCCAAAAATTCCTTGTTATTGCCCTTCTTCTCCGTAAAAAGAACTAAGGAACGTACTTTCCAAATCTGGTCTTTCTAATTTCAATAGTTCTGCGTTGACGATTAGGTTTTTCAGTCGATCAAAGGTGCTCTCTTTATAATATTAGCATAGATGATTAGTCGGGAGTGTAGCTAAGGAGAAAGCTAGGACGAGAATTTAAAGTGGAAATAAAAAAACTCTACCAGAGTTTAGAATTTAACTTGAAACAAAAAACATTTCAATTATAAGCAATGTAATTCGTATTTCTAAGTTAAAATTTTAGGGATAAATAACAATTAAAAAACTGCAATGGGCAAACCTGGAATATGGAAAATAAACCTAATTTTTTCAAAAAGTCGCAATATCAATAGGTAAAATTAAAATTTCGAAAATCAAGCCAAAATGTTTAGAAAAAATCGAAATCGCGAATTTATAACTGAACATTGAGAAAAAGTAAAAATCGAAATCGAACTTTTGAGAACACAAGATGATGCTTCAAGACAAAGGAAAAACAATTTACAGTCGAAACAAATTTCCTGAAAATTTTTAAAAAAGTACAACTTAACAGTAGAATGGGAATTATGAAAATAAAATTGAACTTTGGATAAATAAATCAGAAGAAGAATATCCTTAAACTGAAAACTACGACAATAAAATAAGATTTCAGGAATTTCGGAATTTATTGAAATAAAATTAAAATGCCCCAAAGCAAAAATTTCGAGTCTAAGTCATAACTTTGAGAAATAAAGATTCAATTAAATTTATTCTTCATGGTGGACTCTTATTGGTCGAATAATTTTATTTAACATTTCTACGACCCAGTTTGGAAATATTATTAAATTTTTTATTGTTTGTTGACAACATGCTAAAACAGTTTTTGAAATATGACTACGTGATATTTAAATTTATTTAAAACGTCACCTCATGAAATGTTAAATAAAATTGTTAAACATTCAATTAAACATTGAAATAAGTTTCGTAAAACGTTTTTGAACAGCCGAAAATTTCGAAAGAAGTGATGAAGAAACGACGCCGATTTGAGACAAAAATCAAATTTATAAAAAATAATTCCCGCAATTTCGTTAAAAAAAAACATTTCCAGATTAAAGTCGTTCCCAAAAAAAAAAAATCAATGTTATAAGAAAAGATCAAAAAGAGTGTAGAAAGTAATGTCCAGTCAAATGTGGACACTTTACTTTTTAAACGAGAAAACTTTCAGCGGCGTATCAAATTAGGTAAGGACCCTAAGTGATAAAAAAGTTGCAACGTCAAACGTAAGTCTTAATCTCAAATTTCGACTATGGAATTTTCAGGAGAGTTCCTAAAAAATGGGGATGTTCTATTTCAAAAAGTAAAGTTGATTTTGATTCTAAAAAAATCTAACATCCTATATATTTCAAACTTATTTTAAATAAAAGTTTAAGCGATTTCTAGGGCTCTTGTATTTAACCTTTTTTATATCTGTCAAATTTTAAAAGTTAATTGGGGGGTGCAGCGACCCTGCCTGTTTTCTGCATTGGTTTCAATTAACCTTTTCGAGGTCTCAATTCTCTCCCATCAAATCCATCATTTACAAACTACTTTCTTTTAATTTGGGAGACTGATGAATCCAGGTTGGACTAAACACTCATTAATTTCTCAATAGTTTAAGAATCTAAATTCGACAACTTTTTACCAGGGTTGCGTTATCAAAAAAATGAACCCAAAAACCAAACTTATGATAACAGACAGGCCAAAAACTACCCGAGGTTGAACTGGCTTTAAATTAATCTATTAATGTCTTGGTTTTCAATTATCTAGGCCATTTGATAAATGAACAGCCAAAGCAGTTGAAGGCAATCTTCAATAGAATTTACGTACAAGAAAATCGCTTTAAAATAGAGATTTTCAGACACGCAATGAAAAAGCAGAGAAAAATCAGTGGCTTACCTGCTACATTTTTCTGAGGTTGTTGAATTGCTGCAATTGTTGGTACTTTAACCCCCGCGCTATTATCAGCTTGGGCTGTTCCATTAGCAGGTTTTTGCGACTGGACGATTAAAAGGGGAAAAGGTAGAGATGGTAAGGTGCCTGGTCTAGTTGTACAATTTACGCCATTTTGCTGAAGTTGCTGCGTTTGTAGAGGTATCGTAAAATTGGACAATAAGTTCGATAACTGATTATTCTGACTGAGTCCTGCAGTCCGAGTAATGGCCACTTTCTGAAATTGCTTCGTTTTCGATATATCATCCTCCTTACCGGGTCCAGGTGCTGGTATTAAAGGTGGAAGAGAAGCACGATCGTCCTTCATAATCAGAGCTGAAAAATACATGAAAATTAACTGTCATACAAGTAATTTATTAAGTTTGTCAATTTTGAAAAACAAAATGCTTACGCTTTGAAAAATTTGTCATTATAATTTCAAATTTCGAAAATCAGAAATTTTGTTGCACTTTGGATTGTTAAAGTTAATTATCGTACTAAATGCAATAAATACGTAATTTTTGAATCGGAGAATTGCCTGAAAAAAATCCATCCTAATTTGCAAGTTGAGCAAAATTTCACTTTGAGTGAAAAAACGACGTCTGACGACTTAATTCATTCGTACTTTTCGTAGCCATGGTTTGCATAAATAAATTACAACACAGAGGACGAGATCTTAGTAAGGGTATTTTAGGGCATTGTGATCTCAACGGCAATTTTTGTTTAAATTTCAAAATGTCGGAATGTCAAAGAACGGAAATTCGCTAATTTTGTTTAAATTTCAAAATGTCGAAATGTCAAAGATTTGGCTGTAATAATCATTACGTCTGGTTGTATTGTTGTAGAATTCAATTTTTTTCCAACAGAAAAAGAAATATTTCGATAAAATTAGGAACACAATTTAGCTGATATAGTAATAAATTTAACAAAGCTCCATTTTATAATTTTTAAAATAAAACTAACCTCTCCATTTTAATAAAAGTTTATTTCTTTTGAATAGATATCTCTTTTAATAGCTTTTAACAGGCCTACAATTTGTTCCATTAAGTACCATTGTTAATCATAGTTTAATAGAGTGAAAGCAGTTTTAATGCGTTATTTTTTCTGGTTTTTCTAAAAATCAATTTAGAAAAATAGGTATATTGAACCCACATCTTTGTTTTTTTTTTCGGACATACTACTTAAAAATAAAACATTAGAAACTACAAACACACATTTTATTCAATTAAAGATCTTACCCTCCCATGCTATTAGTTGTATACGAATCCATGTCATCGTTGATATCAATTTCCTCGACCTCTTGCTTAATGTCTTCACATCGTGGCCCCTCGAGGATGTTATCCTTGTAAGGGTTTTCTTTCTTCCCTTGGTTGCTGAGAATATGGTCCATAGCTTTGTAATGCGGCCAATCGGGATCTACGGTACCAATTCCTGTTCCTGATTGCACGGTTCTCTTGATCCTATGGTAGAGGCATTTGAGGTTCCGTATTCTGGTCTTGATTTCATCTGGAGTTCTGTAAAAACCATGTCGTTGCATGTTGGCGGCCAAAAGACGCATAACCGGCGCTTTCCGATGGGTCAGATACAGTTTGTTCTGTATCTGGGGGCTTCCCCACAATTGTATAAGCAATTTCGTTTCGTCTTCGCGAAAATTCGAGGTTCTTTTCTTTTGGAGTGTCCGCAACGGATGCGGGGCATCCATATTGCCCGTGAATCTGGGAATGATAGAGTTTTGGTTTTTGTGACTCAGTATTGTTTCGGTTTTGTTTGCTTTTTTGGCAGTAGATTCTATTTAAACAAAATGGCCGCTTTTGTCTGCGGCGTCATGCGATCTATTGGTCGCTTTTTGACTTAGTAGTTAACTTACGCATGACACGTAAACATTTCAATTATTTTACTGGCAAAGCATGGATACCTAGATTTGTACGAAAAAAAGAATACTCCTGAAACACTTGATGGTATAAAAACTAGAAATGTTATGTTTATTATTGGTATTTTTAAATCTCTCTACTGGTTATTCATTTAGAAACAATTAATTTATTAGATTTTTAACTCTTCTGTTAATACTTGCAAGAAAAAGCTTATTAGAAAGATGCTACCATTGCCTTTGAAAGAATTGATTATTTGATTAACGAGGCACTGTTTAAAGAAGGAACAACATTTTGGGAGCTAATTTTTAAAACTGTCTGACAGCTTGCCAACGTTTGATGATGTTACAAGCTACTTAATAAAGATCAAAGTACAGACTATGGACGTTAGAGTTAAGGAGGACAATCTCTATCTATTCAAAAATGTCCGTCAAGTTGCATTAATTTAAGGTGACGCTGGTTAGCAAAAGGTATAAATTTTAAATCAAGCGCCAAAGTACGAGTATCAGAAGTAAACATGGAAGGATAAACATCCTCCCTCGAAAGGCGCCACTTTCAAAATATTATGACATGTCTTTTACAGTTTTTAAGCCCACTCGGAAGCTTTTAGTTGAAAAACTTTTTCCATAAGAATACTAAAATTAACTAGTCTTCAAAACTCGGTTGGAGGAAAGTTATGTAAAGTTAGCTTACCTCTGCACGTGTCAAAATGGTAAAAGAAGGGTTAAGTGAATTTTGCTGCAACCGCCAAATTAATAAGAAATCCTGACACAAGCGCCATGTTGGTCACTTATTGAACCCTTATTTAACGCTTTTCGAATTCGACGTCCATAAGAGATAAGCCTCCCTACCTCTACTCTTCATATTACCAGATTGACCAGATATACTTATTGAAGGGAACAGTTCTCTATTTCGGGCCTCTTTTTAAAAAATATGCAAATGTTCTCTTTTTTTCCTTGATTTGGTCTACAAATACCAACGATGAATTTGTAAGAGGCAACACTGTGACCTTTTTTTTTAGTCATAAATTTCGTAAATTTTACTATTCATACATATTTAGAAGCTGTCAAGATTTCTTGGACATCGAAGAAGGTTCCTGTATCAATGGATCTTGAAATTGCAAAAATGTTCTCTTTTAAGGTTTAAATTTTATGGGCAGCTTAGTCAGGACAAAGACTAGACCAGTTACGGACAAGAAGCGTGATCTAGGAGACAGCTTGCGATGGCGTGCGCCGTTACTTGCTTAAATTCCTTAAATATGATTGGTGCCAGAATGTGTTACTGAGAAGCAGAAAATAGAATATAATGACAATGAACCAAAAGATTAGTAATTCTTTTCAATAATGCAGCACTCATTTTGAATGAACAACTTTTCTCCAAAAATAAAATAGCATTTTATTCAATAATTGCAGCAAATTCATTTCCAGGCACCGCTTTATTGGCCAATATTAGCCAATAAAATTTTCCTACGTGGCATAAATCAATCACTGCGATTAAAGACTGACATCTTAAATTTTTGAGAGGTAGATGCATTTCAAATTTAAAGTCTGACATCGAAATCTTAAGAGGAACGATGCAACTTCAAAATTTAAACTACAATTAAGAGATTTAAAATGAAATTTGGATTTTAAACCTGTAATTTCGATTTTTAAGATTAAAATTTTAGGAAACAGAAATTAAATCGATAATTGTTACTAATATATAAATGCGAATGCACAATTACTAAAGCAATTTTGATGAAAATTGGTATAGATATCCTTTACGATGAGGAATAGTTATTAGGCTAGTTTTTATCTTAAATTTATATCCAGAAAGCTTAAGTAGCCTTTACAACCTTTTCATAAGATGTAAACAATCCTACAGAAAGGTAAGAGTGTCAACTCTGTGATCTATATTTTGACAGCAGCCTCTCTTCTTAGGTCCGCGAACTATTACCACTATTACCATATAGGTAGGCAACTGTATTGCCGATTTCATCAATATTGTGTTGCCGACTTGCAATTTGAAATGAAAATTCCAAATTCCATTTAATAAAATTGTTTTGGAACTTCAATTCAGTAATTATTTAAGTTCCTTGACAAAGTCGTGGATAACAGCTAATAAGCTTATAAAAGGACAATTAGTATACAATCATTTTCTTATTTCAATACTTTATTTCAATAGTTACATAGTGCTCTGATTGGAGTTGAATTGTCGTTATATTCAAGTTCGATGTTGCGGATAAGAGCTAGTTTTGTTTAAGAAATTGGATTTGGGAGGAAAAAATACAAACCTAATTTTGTGAAAATAAGTTTCGAACTTAAAGTCGAAATATTAGGGAAAAATAAAAATTTAAAGTTCTTGAATAAAATTGAAATTTTGAGTTTAGTGGAAACTTTAAAAAATAAGAAGTATGCATTCAGAACTTATCAACAAACAAGCTTTCGAAAAAAATAAATATTTATTGAAAACGTTGAAATAAATCGAAATTTCCAAAAACGTTTTTCTCATAATTATTACTGTTCTATTTAAATTTTAACGCACTTCTGATGCGAGAAATAAGTTGAAGTGTTCAAGAAGCCTTTATTTCGCAATTTTTAATTTTTTATTTTTTTATTTTCATCCTAATTTTAAGTACATTTCGAGGAAAAATACGCGGTGCTTTGAAGACATAATAGGGTTATCCTTTGCGAGTGGATTAAACATAAAAAAAAATAACTTCCAGAAACAAAAAAATGTCAAATTATGACTTAAAAGTGATGAATTCAAATAAATGATGAATTGGAAAATATCAGAAGTTCTAGAAAACAATAGAATTAACAAAATCCAAATTTTTCGGAACAAAAAAAGTAAAAAATTCAACTCTGGAAATAAAGAATAAAGTACAATTTTAGAAATAAGATCCAATTTTGAAATTAAGGTTGAATTTTGAAAATAAAGTCGAATTTTATGAATAAAGTGGACCTTTCGAAAAAAAGACATATTTTGACCAAAAGATGAAATCTGACAACAACAAAAAATGAAAATGTCGATAAGGACGAATTTCAAGGAAAAAATCGAAATCGACACAAAGATGCATAAAAGTTAAAATTTTGACATAAAAGTATGCAAAAAAAAGACGAATTCTTAGAAAAATTATGAAATTTTGAAAAAAAATAGACTCATTTTGAAAAGAAAGTCGAAATTTCAAGAAAAAAGCTGGAATTTCGATAAAAAAATTGAAATTTAGGAAAATTAGAAATTACCGGAAAGGTCAAATTTTAAAAAAAGAATCCAATCTTGAAAATAAAATTGTTGAAGAGGAATTTCAAGAAAAATGTAGAAATTTTCAGAAACGTAAAAGGCTGAATTTTGAACTTGTCGAAAAAAGCCGAATTTTGAAAAAAAAAAACTAGGAAATTTCGCAAAAAAATAAGGTGAATTTGGGAAAGAAACTCGAAATTTTTGGAAAATGATCAACATTTTGAAAAAAATGGGAATTGGGAGAAAAACGTGGAAATTGGGGGAGAAAATGAAAATCGGGAGAAAAAAGTTGAAAATTTCAAAAAAAGATCATATTTTGGAAAAAATATTAAAATTTTACGAATAAAGGCCAAGAAAAAATTGAAAGTAGAAACTAGAAGATTCAATTTAGAAATGAAAGTGAAAATGTTCTGAAAAAGCCAAATTTTATGAAAAGATGCATTTCTAAGAAAAAAACGAATGTTGAAAGGAAAGTCGAAATTTCGAGAAAAAATCTGGAATTTCGATAAAAAAAAGTCGAAATTTAGGAAAATTAGAAATCACCGGAAAGTTCAAATTTTAAAAAAGGAATCGAATCTTGAGAATAAAATTGTTGGAGACGAATTTCAAAAAAAATGTAGAAATTTTCAAAAACGTAAAAGACTGAATTTTGAACTTTTCGGAAAATGCCGAATTTTGAAAAAAAAACGGCGAAATTTTGCAGAAAAGATGAATTTTGGACAGAAAGTCAAAATTTTTGGAAAATGATCAAAACTTTGAAAAAAAGGTGGAATTTGGGAGAAAAAGTGAAAATTGGGAGAAAAAAGTGGAAATCGGGAGAAAAAAGTTAAAAATTTGAAAAAAAGATAATATTTTGGAGTAAATAATAAAATTTTATGAATAGAGTCCAAGAAAAAATTGAAACTAGAAACTAAAATATTCAATTTAGAAATGAAAGTGGAAATGTTTTGAAAAAGCCAAATTTTATGAAAAGATGCATTTCTAAGAAAAAAACGAATGTTAAAAGGAAAGTCAGAATTTCGAGAAAAAATCTGGAATTTCGATAAAAAAAGTCGAAAATTAGAAAAATTAGAAATCACCGGAAAACTCGAATTTTAAAAAAGGAATCGAATCTTGAGAATAAAATTGTTGAGGACGAATTTCAAGAAAAATGTAGAAATTTTCGGAAACGTAAAAGGTTGAATTTTGAACTGTTCGGAAAAAGCCAAATTTTGGAAAAAACTGCGAAATTTCGCAAAAAAAAGATAAATTTTGGAAAGAAAGTCGAAATTTTTGGAAAATGATCAAACTTTTGAGAAAAAAGTGGAAATTGGGAGAAGAAAGTGGAAATTGGGAGAAAAAAGTGAACATGAGGAGAAAAAAGTTAAAAATTTAAAAAAATGGATCACATTTTGGAAAAATAATAAAATTTTATGAATAAAGTCCAAGAAAAAATTGAAAGTAAAAACTAAAAGATTCAATTTAGAAATGAAAGAAAAAATGTTCTGAAAAAGCCAAATTTTATGAAAAGATGCATTTCTAAGAAAAAAATGAACGTTGAAAAGAAAGTCGAAATTTCGAGAAAAAAGCTGGAATTTCGATAAAAAAGTCGAAATTTAGGTAAATTAGAAATGACCGGAAGGGTCAAATTTTAAAAAAAGAATC